>CM070098.1:8734064-9981564 GCA_036178185.1 Liparis tanakae | reverse complement strand
TCACAAATTACAAATTTGGCAACTTCCATACAAATGTGACTTCATTATCCTTGTTCCAAATCGGTCGGTGGTCAACTCACCAGCAGAGGACTTCAGTGTCTACAGGTTAACACTTGTTTTCTAATCCAGAAAGACATGCAGCAAAATGTCTGCCTGAACCAAAGAAACATCCGGTAGTCCCACCACGGACGAGTCAGTGTTTTCTATTCCCGGATCAGTGAGATTTGCACTGGGACGGTAAAATCTATTGGATTGACTTCCTCCCTAATCTAAGTGCTGTCATTGGCTAAAATCTTCAGGTCACACTGTCGGCCAATCACACGTGAGGATTAGGAAGAATCGTTCCCCTTTACATGAAGGACGTACGTATGCGACTGTAAATAAAAGACGCAGAGAACGCCGGCAGGAAGGACGTGAATGGGAAAAGACAGGGTTTATATACTTCAAAAACAAACTACGTGGTTTACATCATCGTGCTACGTCTCAGGTCACGTGAGGGTGAAGATTACAGAGCGGATAATGAATCTTTAAGCCATGTTAAATACAAGAGTTTGCAATCACTGTGACAGAACACCAGAATAGTGTTTTGGGTCAGTACATGCAGACAGCCGATCCAAACCAACATGCAGAGCATATTCTATCTGAGAGAGAAGTAAAATAATAGTGTTTGCGTTCAATAAACGATGGACTACGTACTATATTTGTCTCAAGCAGCAACCATGTTTCTTTTTGTGATTATAATGGTGAATATCTTCGTCAGATATACAATGTGGTCATCATTTCTCGTATCTAGGATGAACTACATCTTTGGCTGCGTGCGACACCAGTGGCTCCGAGACGCAGCGATGTCCACGACTTACTCAGCGAACAACGACGCTCACAATGTCAGCGCTGACATGCTGACGATGTTTAGAAGCTGCAGTGTTCGGGACATGAATATCATTTATTAGTGTGACTTTTCACACCATGAGGGTGGTGCTAAAAGGAAAGAAAAGGTGGTGCTAAAAGGAAAAGTCAGGTGATCACCAACGTCAACAGAATTCCTCCTCTGGGCACCATGCACGTCCTAAATGTTGGTAGTTGTTGGCACATTGCACACACTAAAGAAGAGGATTTAAAAATGGGACTGCATGAACAAAAAACAAGTAGACCTCCATGGTTACATGCATGTTCTTGTGTGCACCGTCACGCGGATGCTCACACCTGTAGGTTGCAGATTACCACTGCATCAGAGCCCGTCAGGCAGAACAATAACAGGAGCATCCCGGGGCACACACAAAGAGTCTCGTGGGATTAGGGTCAGGCCAGAATAATGTGGCACTGAGCTGCAAGCAACAAACAGGACACTCACACTGTAGCATGTCTGTTGTGTGAAACAGGCTACTTGAAGATGGATTATGAATGTGCAAGTGTTACAATGCATTTACTGGAAGCTCATAACAGATATTCTTGCAGAGAAACGTTTTGTGTCGATGTTAAGAATAAAATGCCTTGAGGGCCTGAGTGTGCCATAAAGAGGATTATAAATCTCCCCTATCAGCTGAGAAAGTGGCGGCCGGTTGCCGCGCGACACATTAATGTGACACTAAACACAGCGGTCGATGTTTATGCCCCGAGGCTCTCTGCACAATATATAATCTGGTGGATTTAATAATAATCATGCATGCAGAGACATCCAGCGGGTGCACATGAGCGTTCACATGCAAAGACAACTTGTTGGACCCGATCAACTGATCAGGATCACATGTTTCCCTTCATTAAAATGTACACATAAATATCATAAACCTGTCATGCAGTTTGTCTTGTATTTGTAACCATGACATCCACAGCGATGCCTAAATTTGACACACACAAGGGATTAGTGGGTGGTTTATGTTATAAATCCATATCAGATTATGGAAAGCACTCTTCAGATTTAGCTAGGAAGAGGAGGCGAGGGGATGTGGAACGGATTCTAGAGACCGACAAGAGGTTGAGGAGAAGAGCAAAATGACACTGTGTGCCAATGCCACATGGGAGGTGTGTGTGTGTGTGTGTGTGTGTGTCTATAAATAGATCCACACTCATTCAGGTAGGACCTAACATATATCCAGGTGTTGGTCCTGCACCTTGTGTGTGTGCCAGCGTGCATCAAGCCTCTGTGGGCCGTTCACAAGCAGCAGCAGGGACTTCAGTGTTGACGCTGTTATCTAACCAAGAAATGCATTATTCATTTTCCACCTCTGAGGCTTTACAATGTTTTGCATATGCTTTTGTGGAGAAAAAAAAACAAATATGTTCACTGCATAGTGAACAATCTACTCATCGGAGATGATTCATTGACAGGATGCTGCCCCACTATTGCACAACTTCTCACAGCAGTGGAGCTGGCAGCCGGGTGGACCCCCAGCACGAGGGGCTAAACCCGGGCTATCTGACCGCTAAAGGAACCGGAGTCCGGGCCCCCCGGTCCGGCTGTAAACACCGGCTGGGTGCACGAGGGGCTATTGGAGCGATGCTAAAGGAAAGCCATACGAACCGGAGTCCCCCAGGTCCAGCTGTAAACACGGGCTGGCGGCAGCGTCCTCGCTGGTCCTCCCGTCGTCCCCGGTTACCGCAGTCCTCCCGTCCATCTCCCGGTTTGTTCCCGACGATATCATTCCTTAGCAAACACTAAACGAGGCTTCCGAACAACACCGCGATCCGATCATTTCAATATGTCCTGCTCCAGTGGCATCACGTTCACGCCGTTCGTCTCTGGGTATTTGGAAACGCAGCCAACGGGTCGGCGCAGCAGCGCTGATCATCACTGGCGCGCCTGCGCGTCATCACTGGCACGCAACGGCTGATGCGCGAGCGGCGACGGCGTCATCGTCGTCCGGAACGGACCGCGGTCACGTTAGCTGACGACGTGATGCTCCGGAAAGGACAACAGTTAGACAATTTAATTGGAGGCACGTTTAAGAAGGTTCTGCCGGCCATCGTGCCCCCGATAATACAACAATAGGACTGCAGGGGAAAGAGTGATGACAATAAATAAATACCACAAAGTTATAAGATACAAGCTCTAATTATATGTCAAATTGTTTTTATACACTTTCTATTTATTGTATCCTATTCATTACTAGCATTACTGTTTTTTAAGACACTTATTAAAAGAAATGGGTTAACATGCAAGCGTAATACCCCAGACAATTTTCCAATTAATATATAAATAATGTATAAGGATTTACTTTTGAGATGATATATATATATATATATATATATATATGAAAATATCAATTTCCCCTAAAATAAGTTTTTTTATAAACCTTCTGGGAATCCACTTGTATAACCGACCCATAAAATAAAGTTTAAGAACACACTGAATTTGATATAAAATCAAAAAAACTGTGCATTTGGATAATTCTACATGTCAACCCAAGTGGAATGGGGTATTTCACTACAGAAGGAAACTATAGAACGCACAACTGCAATTAGCAACATTAATTAAAAAATGGGTTTACATTTTACAGACCAAAACCATGTATTAGTTTGTAATTTAGTAAACATTCACGAAACCAGCAGACAAGCAGTGCATGGAAATCAACATATTATTGTTCTGGACAGCATTTATTTTCCAATTTCATCACATGACAATTCATAGGTTACAGATACAATCATGGACCCTTCGGCAAGTTAAGTGCAAATAATATCAGTAGCTTTTCAGAAATATATTAAATATATGCCATCTTATGTCATTACAATAAATGGAGATTGACACATGAACAAACTTGCCACTTAACATTAAGAAAGGACAACATGGTATTTGTATTGGAAAGAGGAATGGCTGTGTCTGATGTAAGATGTGATGGTCGCTACTTTGCTGAACTGATGGATGTCCTCTCATAT
The DNA here is from genome assembly GCA_036178185.1 of Liparis tanakae. Classification (NCBI taxonomy): domain Eukaryota; kingdom Metazoa; phylum Chordata; class Actinopteri; order Perciformes; family Liparidae; genus Liparis; species Liparis tanakae. The sequence continues at coordinate 9,977,694 of CM070098.1, read as the reverse complement.
GGTCTTTAGGGTCCGGCATGGGTGTGTTCTGGGGGTTAGTTGCACGCTGGGGATCATCAGGCCTGCCCTTCCCAATGTTGGGTTTACAGACAGTCCGTCACTGGTCCAGACAAACACACACACCAATACCCAGAAGTCCACAAGAGAGGTCAGGAGTCACAAAGAGAGACAGCAGCATTACAGGTATGATGGCAGGTCCTTCTCCACCACCTGCAAAGAGAAATAAGTACAAATGTTATTGCAGCCAATGGACCGATTTGTACTGTTCACTACAAAGCTGAATGACATAAGGACATCTTAAAAATGGATTATTAATAACCAGTGCATCTCCCTTTTAGGCCATTAATGTGTGTACAGTTTCTCTCTATATATCAACATAACCTTTGGAGCACAATGCAACAAACAGGTGTTGAGATTAACAAAGCTATAATTAAATGAATGTAAAACTATTGTATGCACCAGCACCATGAGAAAGTTGACACATGCACAGAAACATAATTAACAGCACAGCATGCAACGTACGCTGGGATCGTCTGTTGGCCCGTATCTCTTCACCACTTGTCCTTCTTTATTAATCAGAAACTGTTGGAGGAAGACAACTTAAATATTAGAATTTTACTCATTGTATTTTTACTGAAGATGTAAAAAAAATAAAAAAAAGGGACAGTGCCAACTACTTAGCCAATTACCTTTGTGAAGTTCCATTTGATGTTACTGTTGAGAGGGAAAACAGATTACGTCACAAACTGCAGCACAGCCTCCATTCAATGGATTACATTAGTGACGGGGTGCAGGGTGGACCGATATTAAATATATAGATTGACTTCACAAGCCACTACTGCAGCCACACGATCTACGTCACCTACGAAACTCATATTTTCACCAACAAATAAGGTGAAAAACACCTTTAAGCCAAATGCTGTGGATGTTTTATACTCTTTACATATCAAGACGAAAAGCGATGACGAGATGCTGTTTGTTCAAACATTATTAAGGGTTCTTTATTGTTTTCGGTACCGTAGCAGGTGTTGAATAAACTGTACTTTTAGGCCCAATTCTTAGGTTGGTTCAGATGAGTTTTATTCACTGTGCAGTGGAGACAACATCATAACAAAGCTGTAGAATTCTCTGGAACTAGACTAGAGTGAGGATTAAAAACCGATCCGAGAAGCTGTATACCAAGAACAAGTCGTAGTGAATTTGCCCTCGACCAAAAAGTTATGACTCACAGGTTTGTTAATTCACGTAAAATAGTTTCTGTCTGCACATAAGTTACCATTAGAGACATAACTGCGAGAAGCATATGGAATACAGTTATTACACTTTAACCTTTCTTCTACACATACAAGTAGTGAACCGATTTAAACAACCCTTTCCACACAGTTGTTGTAAGATGGCCGTGACAGAATCATCTCTTCACTTTTACCTGACCCAAAGCAAATGAGTAATAGAGGAAGAAAGCTGTGCGATGAAGCAATAAAAACTGAACAGAATTTGTTTGGCAGAGTTCCCATTTCAGGGCACTGCAACTGTAAACACATTCCTAATAAAAAAATATATAATAACTATATCAAAACATGCTTTGTATCTACATTCATCTCCAACTTTAGAAGGATTGTATGAAGCTGCTTTAGCCATCACAGAAATGTTTCCATCAACATGGGTCCTATTCTTCAGCCACCATTCCCATTAGTTATGGCTACATGTTAATTACCAAATCCTTTGTGGAGACATGACAATTAAACTTTTTCAAGCTTTACGAAACATTTAAAAGGGGTGAAATGAATAATACTTTTAAACCATATTAAAAACCACATCCCCATTCAAATTGTGCACCAGTTTGCTAATATGATTTTTTTTCCCTTTTCTCTTGTAAAATGTTGTATTTATTCTTCGCTCCATTATTTCGTGCTACAATCTAATCCCGCACATATTTTAGTGGCCCACTCAAATCTCTCTTGTACACAACTTAAGTATTATTATGCTTCACTGGAAAATACACACAATATAGACACCAAAGACGGTGTGAGTTTCGTTTCACTGGGATTTTTAAACCCTCACACACACACACACATACCGAGATGAAATTGAGGAGAAGATAATAACAAGAATTATGGCCAAAACTATCAACAAGACCAAGGCTCTTTGTCCCCCCTTCATCTATGTGGCATTTGCAGCAGCGTGACATGAATATAGACACAAAGCACACACTTATAATAAATATATAATAAATAAATAGGTCAACTTACTTTCCAAAGGATCCTTTGCCTTTAGGCTGTGCCTTCATCCACTTCCACAGGGGGTGAGCGTTGTCTCCATTCACCTCAATCTTACTGAAGAGGTCAAACTCGGCGTTGTAACCTTTGGCAAAGTCTTTGACCTCTGCATCAGTCCCTGGCTCCTTGATCATACAAACAAAATCAAGTCAGAACATTTGAAATTTGAAGTTATTAATATAAATCTGTGTTGTAATCAGTTAGTCCTCGTTACCTGTCCTCCAAACTGGTTGCATGGGAAGCCCATGATGCGTAAACCTTTCTCAGCGTAGGAGGCGTGCATTCCCGCTAGCTGAGTGTAGTTTACTTTAGTCTTTCCTCATTTAGAGGCCACATTTACAATGATGCAAACATTTCCTCTGGTAGGGGAAGGAAAAGAAAAAAAAAGTTAAACTGGGGAAATTATTCTATGAATGACTGCTTATTTGTAAAGTCTAAACGTGGCAACTGCCAAACAAATACGACACTCCATCCTGCTGTTTGTTCACAATCTATGAGAGCCATTCATGCCACAGCATGTATTAGACCATACTGATTTATGGAATAATAACATATATATGTACCTGTATTTCTCTAGAGACACCTCATTGCCATCAATATCATTGGCAGAAAACTCGTAGATTGACTTGGCACTCTGCCAGTCTGTCACCTGAGCACACTGCAAACAAAGAGGAATACATCAGATTGCACGTAGGTGAGAGTGTGGTTGATAAGACAGGTGGGTTAGTCAGGGCTAAGGTCCATGAAGGCAAACCAAAGGGCAAACGTAATTTCAGGAGAGAATACACTGAGGATGGAGGTCGAGAGAAGGAAATACGAGTACGGTTGTGTCCTCAATAACGTCCCCACCCTTTAATGTACAAATACCACAGGGTGAACCTGATGTGGAAACGCGCACGACCATCTTACTTACTCAAGAGTTGGAAAGATAGCACGAGAAGTATATACACTACCGTTCAAAAGTTTGGGGTCACTTAGAAGAAAAAAAAAATGTTCCAATGAAAATTACATTAAATTAATCAGAAATACAATCTATACATAGTTAATGTGGTAAATGATTATTCTCCGTTTTTTAAACAGTTTATAGGCCCATCTACAGTTTTCTAGTGGTACATTGTGTTATTGCCTTAGAAGACTAGCAGAGGGTTAGAACCCCCTTGAAACCCTTTTTTTTTTAAATAACTTTTTGTTTTGCATTTTCCACAAACAGATTATTCCCTGACATGGAAACCCTTTTTATGCGAGTGCAGCTGAAAACAGTTTTGCTGTCAAGATAAGCTCTAAAACTGGCCTTCCTTTGAGCGACAAGTTTGAAGAACGTTAATATTTCAAATGAAAATCATTATTTCTAACCTTGTCAATGTCTTGATTATATGTTGTATTAATCTTGTATTCATTTAATAAATAAAAGTGTGAGTTTTCATGGAAAACACAAAATGTTCTCAGTGACCCCACACTTTTGAACGGTAGTTCAATAAATCGATGGCCGATTGCTGCTATACATTACAACGTGGACAAAGAGAAGACATAAAGGAGCTTCTCTTGATCAGATGTTAGTTCATATCTATTGACGGAAAAAACTTGATTGTCATTGTGTCCCTTCGCGTTATCGGAGCTATAACGCTGCAGCACAGACAGACAGCTAGCTAGTAGACACGCTTAGATAACTGTACAAATACGGAGATATGTGGGTCGACTTTGCGTGACTCAGCTACTGAGACCTGCTGAAGGGACAGACAGATAGTTAAGTCCGTCCGTGAGCCTTAAACTACCAACCGAAGGAAGACATTACGCCACGGGTCTTTAACACGATCGTCAGTGGCTGTCCCCCCCTCGGACCCATATGAACGTTACACCGCGTGTAAAAATAGAAAAGCTAACGTTAAATCTGACCGACATGTTGTTTATCATCACACCCGTCATTGTTTTCAGCCCGGCACACATTGAGATAGTATACATAACATATCGAGTCAAGCGGCACACTCACCATGCTGCTCTGTAAACCTCTGCTCCCTAACAGACCTAACAACACTGCGGGTCTCCAGAGCCCCATGACAGTGACGCCTACTATCACGTGACCGGTAACCACCGCCCACTGGGGCTTGTCAGCCGGTGTTCTGTCATTTTTTGCTGCCTTGTCAAAATTTGCTACCCGCTGCATAAACCGATAGGTGTGTATCGATTCATGCTACCCTATCTGATAGGATGTTATTGTACTATCAAAATATGCTTTTTTCGAAGTTCAATGTTTCACTTTTCACTGTTAAAGTGTTTATCTTCAACACTAAATACCCTAATAATAAACCAGTGCTTTATTATGATAATGTGAACAAACTCATGTTTACAATAATTTGTTGACACAAAAGAAATAGCAACTGCTTATCACTCATTAATCTACATGTCATTACTACATATTATTACTACCTGTACAATATACATGCTGAATTTATTTTTAACTAGGGAAATAATCGGGATTTTGAGGATGTCACTCCCCGTTATCAGACGTGCATCGGCAGGGTGGCAAAACATTATGGGCGTGTCAAAAAAAACTCGGAAAATCGACTCGGCGCATGCGCAATACCACAAGGTATCGGTTCTTGACAAGTAGCATGAAATGACAGAACACCGGCCACTGGGAGCAGTGGAAACTGGAAACATGTTGTGGTCCCAACGCTGGGAGGTTCACTAGTTAGCGAACAGTTGTTTATGTACATGTCCAGAAGATACAGAACAACGATATCTTTCATGGGGAGTCGTGTTAATCATTGCTTTTTTAGCTTAGATATTGTGATATGGTAAAAAGGCCCTTTCATGTGATATTTTTGTTCATTGTTTAAATATATTTAGTTTTTTGAGGCAGGTACAGGACCAGCATGCACCGGGGTGGCCTATGGTTTATTACCAGCCAAGAGAGGCGGCGTTAACAGTTGTTTGTTACCTTCGCATTGAAAATGCGGAAGGTTATGATTTGATCACCGTGTATTTATTTATTTGTATGCGTGTTACTCGCATAACTCAAAACGTATTAAACCGAATCGCATGACATTTGGTGAGATGATTGGTTATTATCCGGGGACCATTTGATTAGATTTTGGGATTGCCCGGGTCAAAGGTCAAGGTCAAGAAAAGGTCAACATTTTCTTTTTACCATAGCTGTCAATTTCTATCCAATTGGCATGCAACTAATGCCAACATGTTCATATCTCAATGCCCAATCTTGTGATATGCAAAGGTATGCGCTCTACCGAGTGCCCATTCTAGTTCTTTGTTTGATTGCGTGTTTTGTTGAGACAAATAAATGAATAACGGAATACTGATTGGACATTTCTTTCTATTTGCTGCGTAAACTACAAAACCGCGCTGGTGCGCCAGTGGCAATTTGATTTATATTTGTTGTTGATGTACTGGAAAAATGGCCACTACAAGCTTAGTTGAGAGAAATATCTGCCTTATTTCTTTGTTGATATTTTAAAGCAACAGGACAAGTAGAGGACACGATGACTGAAGGTTTTTCTTCTCATAGCAGCTCATCTTCATCATCATCAGCTCTTCTTACTCATCCACTTATAAAATCACGTGATAGGATTACATGTGAAATATGACATGCTTAAACACGTTTGTGTAAAGAATCGTACCTTGGACAGCAACAGAGAGCAGGTGTAAGAACATTCATATTCAGTCATGGGCTCATTCACTCTCATCTGATCTATCATTACCTAGAGTCACAATTAAACCATGCAGATAAGTGTGTTTAAGGGACAATGAGTGTTTTGATTTTGAAAAAAACAACCATTTACATAAAAGATAATAATGTGTGAAATATATTCACGAAGGTAAAACAAACCAAAGTAAACAGCATAGAGTACTACCGCTTCCAATTGTTGTTGCATTTTATCTACATTTCTGTATACTGTACATGTGTCTGTTACAATATTATGTCATCAACATATTATGGACTGCTGCGTTCAGACGTACTCAGCAGGAATATGAATACACATGAAAGAATGATGCTTGTGACGGGGCCTTAAGGGAAGGGGAAATGAAAGGAAACCAACAACACCACCCGGGGCCTTGCACCAAGGAAATGAAAGTTAAGAACCCAAATCAAAAAATGAAGTGTTAAGGACACATTCGATAACGATATCTGGCCAGTGAGGTGTTTAACCAGAAGTTTATTACAGGAAACAACCAATTAAAAGCCCAAACATGACCAGACCATGCAAAATAAGTAAAATAGTAGCAGCAAAACAGGTTGGGCAAAAACAGGTAAAACAGGTAAAATAGGCACAGCAACAGCAGCAGGAGAACCTACAAGTGATAAACAGAGATTAAAAAGGTAATTCCATGCTGTAAAATAATACAAATATTATGATGACTAACCACCTCACATATGAAGTAAGTAGTCAGACGGCATGGCCATAGAAGAACTGACACACACCACAGAGCGAGGACAGGCTCAAGGGAAGTGAGGCAAAGACAACAGGTGTGTTTATTGGGGGCGGAGCCTAAGGGCTGCGTTCAAAATCCTACCCTTCCTACACTGGGGAGGTTCCCCACTACGCTTGGCTTTTACTTTTCTGTCTTAAGGTTGAAAATACTGTAAAATGCTGAAGTACTGTCAACGTTAAGAAACTATAAAGTCCCTGTAGTTGTACTGTCTCCTCTGCTCTCAAGATGTAACGGTCTGAAAGTTGTTAACCAGCTGTTGGAAATCAGTCATCAACGCTGAAGTTGTATTGTTCTTCCAGCAGATGGCGGTATCCAACTATATAAAATAATCTTTGGTTGAAGCTTGAAAGTCATTTTCAGAAAGAATGGTGATCGAGATTCATAAAAAAGATGCATGATAGAGAGAGTTTTGAAAAAAAAGGATCAGGGGTTTGTCTGTATGAGAGCCATGTTAAGTTAAACCAGTCTATATGGATATGTTATTCTTATAAACACGTTTGGATATGTTATTCTTATAAACAAGTTTGGATATGTTATTCTTATAAACAAGTTTGGATATGTTATTCTTATATAGAAGTTTATTCAAATCCACAGTGTTTTATCTTCTTGTTACTGCACATAAATCAGGCCAATAACTAATTAATTGTCTCGCCCTTGTCCTGGGACATTGCTTTGAAAGTCGTGTGACGTCAGACTGGTGCCATATTGAAAGTCCCCATTAAACAGTGTTTTGTTTTTAAATTTACCGTACTGCTGAAACTTGATATTGGAGTTGGAATACATACAAAGGAGTCACTCAAAAGTGTAAATCCAACCGGTTATCAGTTGGCACATACCGCAGTTATGCAAGTTTATTAACAACGTTATCACGTGCAAATATAAAGTGCAAAGTATCAGATCAAGGAAACTATTAAGTCTTGGACTTATCGACATTGTTGTCCTTGATGTCAACGTTATCACGAATGAATCAATGTATTTTAACATTAAAAGACATGAGCGTGGACATGAAATCCATGTTCTAAGAATATCTATTACTTTTCGTGACTTCATTTGTAATGAGATGGCAATGTGGATACATATCGGATACACATGGCCCCCAGCACTGCCTGGGTCACGAGGGACAACTACTGGCTGGGATCATTAAAGGAAGGAAGCTGCACGTGTACCCGCTGCTCGTGGAAGCACTGGGTCGTCTGTCCTCTCACACGCCCCCCCCCCCCCCACACACACACACACACACACACACACACACACACACACACACACGCATGCAGTTAGTGAGCTTACGTAATGTGGAGGGGTCATGTCTACCGAGGAAGAGGCTTTTAATTAGGATTTGACTCAACACAGAAACTTCCACAGGTTTCCACCTGAAACATCCTGTTCTACGCCGCATATTAAACACCTCACATACAACCAATTAAGACTCAACCGATAGAGTTGTACTATACGACATCAGTACAATTAATGCAGTGTGTGTGTTGTGTGGAGGAGTTGGAGGTACATGCTGTAATTAGTCGCCCTGCATCCATTTTGAAAGGGTATGTACATTAAATAATACAGGAGATTTTTGTTGTGCATGTTTTTTTTACACTTTGCTGTACTGAAATAAATGTTCTTTTACTCACCCTATTTATACTATGCAGAACAACTCTTTATGATTCTACTACATCGCGTAACCCTGAAATAATGTTCAATGTACAGTGTGTGCACAAGTTGCACACACACACACACATAAAAGGCACATGTGTTGTGTGCATTTAATTAAGACTTTCATTATTATGATGAATATAATAAGGCCACAGGATGGCATTTCAAACCGTTGCATGACACTCGATTGTAGCAACTGTTCAACAGCGCTGAAGAGAAACCAATGAGTTTTAATTTATGAGATTTTTGCTTACTTCACCACAGCTGACAGGTTGTAATTGATTAAACAGCCCCCCCCCCCCCACCCCATCTGACAGAAGTGGGCAGCTAACAGCTGTTAGATGTCAAATATGCAAACATCACTTAACGCACACCAGACACATCTGTAAGGAGAAGCAACATTGGGAAATGTATGTATAATTTTGAATATAATACTAATTATCATTATTATATATATATAAAAAGGAAAGACTAGACGTAGAGGGTATGAATGTGTTTGCTCCATCCACACACAGCTGGTTGAGAGTATGGTTGAGAGTCTGCATACAGGACATGGTTACCTCTGTATTAACATTTGCATTCCTGAGAACTGGCTGCACATTGATCATGCTGATGGACGTCGGATCTGTTTCTACGGCCGAGAGCAGCCTTGTTGTTTATTATCTCCCTCACAGAGCGATGCTGGGTCACACACCAGAATAAATGGTGATACATGATGACACGTTGTATTTGTGCACAAGCGGGCTATAAGGAATCGGAACAGATGGAAAATACATAAAAAACGAAGTTTAATATTAAAAGAAAGAAAAAAACAGTTGCCTAGGAACCACCTCTGCTAAACCTGACTCCGCGACCACACAACACACACACGCACACAGAGCTATGTGCACCGCGGGAGATAAGATCAGATGTTTCAAGAAAAGTTAGGGTTATTTCTCACTGTTCCTAAGCAACAAGTTCGCTGTTTTCTTGCATTCGCCATATCTCCGTCGCCTCAGCTGGAGATTAATAATCAGAGACAGAAATTAAGTCGACCCCAAAACTCCATCAATTTCTCAAAAGTTTGCTTTATATTTCAAAGCAGAGTTAAAATTGGCATCACCTGGTTTGGCCCACGGGCAGTTTCATTTCAGGACTATATGCTCTGTGAATTACTTGCTGATTATGACTCTGCTGTTGATGTTCTGCTGATTATGATTATGTATTAAGTAACACTTCATTTGAATTGCAGATCACTTGAAATGTTTAGGTTAGTTGTTGAAAGTGTAACAATGACGTTACAGCAAGAAATATTTTACCTGCAGTGATGGCAAAAAAATATGTGCTGTAGGAGGAGCCTGTTATCATATAGATGGTTTTGTAATTACTATCTGTGTCTACATTTCACTCACATGCCATCTTTAATGCTCGAACGCACCACTAATCAGAACACCTACACTATATTTGTGCATGTTTTTAGAGTGAGAAACAAAAGGAGTGCATATGAAAACAGATGGCAACCTATATTTGCATTGGCAGAGCATCTTTTACATTTAACCCTCACACTCTGAGGGGCTTGGTTGGCAAGGCAACAGATTCTGTTTCCCATGACTGCGTCTCAATAGTCCAGATCAGCCTTCTTATCCCTCCATATTCCTTGAGTAACACATGTAAGACGATGCATCCAAAACCCCTGTGTTGTGCTGAAAGGCAATCGGCAGCTCACGACATACACACACACAAACACACGCACACACACACACAAACACACAAACACGTATCGCTCAAATCCATCCCTAAGTTCAATGTAATAGGAACAAGTTGCAGCTGTGACTGCCTGACCTGCGTGTAACCATGTTAGCCTTCAATAAATAAATCAAATATTATATTTGAGATAATAGATATTTCAAATATTATATATATATATATATATATATATATATATATATATATATATATATATATTATAGATATTTAATATTATATATATAAAGATGCAGTTTTCTTATCCCTTCTTTACAGTAAAATCATCAGTGGGGTAAAAGTGCACCACTCAATATAAGTAATGTTTAGTGTTTAGATTTGCAGCTACATTGCTTTGGTCATTTGACATTTTTCAGTAAACTGAAGGATTAAGTATTCCTTCTCGAGTTGAGAAAATTACTTCTTAAACTACACAATGTATAAAAATGGTTTGGATTGTCTGAACAACATCGTTGAGCTCCAAACAGAGGGTTTTCTCTCAGCTCTGGAAAAGTTGTTGTCTTTGCAGGTGCATGGATTTCACAAGTCTATCACACTGCAATTATAACCCAAATGTACAGACACCTGGCAGAAGTGAGAACGCAGAAAGGTTGAAAGGCTTATAATGTACGTGTCATGAGAAGAAATGCCAAATACAAACAGAGGGCAGTGTCCATGACTGGGACCACTGGATCTACACAGTGAATTAATGGAGTGGAACATGTCAAACTTATAGAACTACCAGGACTTTTTGCTGAAGTAATTACTGAACCAGACGGGTCAGTGGCTAGAAAGAGACCTCCTTTATCAATGTCAAAAGCCTCACATCTTTGAGATTTACTTGGTTGGGATCTGTGTGGAAGAAGTGTAACTTCATAAATGTGTGCTGCATTCAACCACAGCCTGCCTTTTAGCATCAGACAAAAGATTTATAGTTTACAAAGGAGGACCGAACTCTTCCTCTAACTTTTCATTTAACTGGAAGTGCCATGTCTGGAGGAAAGCAGGTCCAGCTCAATAACCATCTAATATGATTGTGTTGAGAAGCAGAAGGAACACGGGCTCTGGAAAATTAGGTAAAATATAAATTAAAATACTATGAGAAAAATCATTGGAAGAATCTGGTTTCAGACTGCGATGGTATATTGTTGTCCAACAGGATTTGAGCCGGAGCACAGCCGACTCTACATCTAGTTTCCTTTGTCCATCACAGTGATCATCGAGCCTGCCTTAATAGCTTTCAAAGTTTTATTGTCCCTTATGATGCAACTTTTCACGAGTATTGATATTAAAAGCCTGCAGTGTGTTTTATCACAACGATAATTTAACTTTGAGAACGGTTGATGCAAACGTGATGTTCTTGGAATTGTTGTACTTATAATCCTATGTCCGTGTTGTAATCATTTAAATGACAATTTGCTTTCTTGTTGAGAGAGAAAATACATGTTGGTCTTATGTCCACGATAACTGTGAGGCTATAACTTTAGAGATGCCGGTATAGGCACATTATTGAACTTTAAATAAAGATGCTCTAACTCTCAGCAGTAAGCTTATTTTCCAAATTGTCGATCAAACCATGATTAAGTGTTAAGTGAGAACCAATAATCAGTTTTAAGGAGCTGTAGATTTTGACTATAGGTTTAAAAAATGTGTGTGAATATATAAGAGTTTCAAAGCAATACTTACTTTTTAGAATATTAGTTAATTTGCAAATACTTCCTAATGAATTATTCTTCAACTTGGGATATGTTGTGACAAACTCACTATCATAGTTCAATTTTCTATTAGATTTCGGGGAACCAAATTATGGAAATTTGTTCCCAGCTAACAAAGAAATGTCCTTTCATAAAATGTTTTAAAAATTGCCTAAAATAAAGTCTAATTTCTGTTTTGTAAGTGTGTTCAATGGATTAGTGTTCATGTCTTTTTTTATTTGAGCTGTTGTATCAACATGTTTAGCCGTTCTCTCCTGGGGACACGGAGCATTACCATTGCGGAGGAAATGCCACCTGGGTATAATCCAATATCCCTGAAGAAATGAAAGCCATGCTTACTTGCACACACATGCCTACAAGGACTCGATATAATTACATTATTTTTCTTTCTTTTTTCTTTTGATGTCTATCTTGTGTATTTTTCATTTTATGTTTGTAATTTTATAACATTTTAAATATTATATAGGTGAAGGGTTCAAATAAGCCCAGATGGCTTTTTGTCTCTTTCTGCACTGAGATATTTATTTATGTCCGTTGTGATTTGTATTTTATTGTTTGAATTGTGCAAACAAAACAAAATAAAAAAGAGATGCGTGATAAGATGGTAAAATCTCAAATGTTTTCCATTTTTTAAGAAAACCTGTGATCCTGTGGAGGTTTCTCACAGTGGGCAGTAATTGCACTGACATGGATTGAGTCAAATGAGCTGAGCTCGACTCTCATTAATACCTTTGGTGAAAGGTGAATGAAAACTGGTATTTTTAGATCTCACCTGATTGGCACATCAGTCTGCCAGCTCCACTAGTCACTTTCCCCAAATGTCTGGATTCAGCTCCGTAGCAGAAGAGTATCTGTATAAAATGTGTTTTGCGGGATTCATGTCATTTTAGCACTATTAGGACGCGTGATGTGATGCTGGTGCCGCTGCACTGCACCTCTGCTCTCGATGTTCTTTCTGAAGGGAGGTGAGTGTATCAGCAATAACACAAGGGAATAGCATGAGACCTCTGTTCACCTGCTGCCTCACAACGAGACTGAAGCCTGCAGCTGTTACTTTTCTTATTGCTCTGTCGTCTTTTTTACCTCCCCGCCCCCACCCGCGCTTCCTCTCTTTGTGGTCCACACCCTGCTGTGTTTCCAGTCCGTTCCCCAAGCAAATTAGTTGCTCTCTAATGGCTCTTCCTTCTCCACCTGCACACAGGCATGCACAAGTGCAAGAACATGTGCACAAATGCGTAATTAGCCTTTGTGCAAGGGCCTTAACGTCCTGGGTGTGTCTGACAGTGGTCTCAGTAAATGCCACCTCTACTCACCCTCTTTGCAATCTTCTAAGACCTTTCTAGACATTCCTACGGGAATTAAATTGCTAATCAAAACGACCCGTGATAATTTTTCAACACATAACCACTTGTGCCATATCATTTTGTGGATTAGACGTCCTTCAGCTTGTTTATGTTTAAAAGATGTCCATATGCTTACTATGATAGGTGTAAAGCAATAAACTTGATATAAACAGTGTGTGTAGTCTGCTCCTATATTGTAACGCAGTTGTAGAGGATGCAAAACTATGATGGAAGATCATTAAAAAACTGCTGTGAATTGAAAAGTAAAAAATAGATCTAAAAAGAAAATGTTTTTCAGTTTAATTGTATTCTTTATATCTGATTTCTTCCACCTATTGTTGCAGCACATTGGCATCACAAGGAAACGCAGAAGCCATTATTGGAAGTAATCACAAAGAGCCAATATATCATGTTATCCTTATACCTCTATTGTGATCGTGGTAAAGATGCTTCTCAGACTTGTCACCAGCTACGACTGAAATGAGGACTGTTGTATAAGCTATCAGACCCAAACAACATGAGACATGAGTAATTGCACACTCCTGTAGCTATGAAGCATAACCAAGTAAGGAGGCTAATGTTTCCATGCTATAAATACAATGTGATTGAAAGGATAATTGTTTGGCGGTGAGCTTCATCACAGTGTACACATACAAGTACATATTCTAATATAAGGCTTCCACTTTATTCCCAGACTTTGAAATGTTTGGAGAACAGTGCTAATCACACACTTGAGTTGAGCCCCACTCTTCTGTGTCTGTAAGTGTCCACAGTTGACATCAGATGAATGATAGTCTGGACCGATGGAGCTCTTTGACAGCTGGATACTTCAAGTTTGAACCAACACAGTCGATGTAAATGTGATCTTCCTCTCTTCCCCCCTCAGTTCCAGTCCAGTAGGCTGTATATGGGCATGACATCTCCTTGTTGCTTTAGCAACAAGGAGAAGAAAAGAGTCTCCCACCCTTTTTCTAGGGGTTAGACATCCCAATTGTTCCCCTTTTAATTATATTATCTGTACATCCAGGCATGTATGTACCTGTACATGGATGATCATGTGTATTTTATTAAGCATCTTTTTTGTGATTAGTTCTGAGAGCCATGTGGGTGGAAGTCGACAATGAAGTCCATCCATAACTGATCGTTTGCATAACAACAAGAAGGACACAGTAACAGCTCCTTTGTATCCTGTGTTTAATTTCAAAGCTGTCTTATATGTCTTAAAACTGTAATCAAGCCTTCATTATACTGTATATTTTGTATTCATATTAAAGAACCAGTAGAAAGACAATGGATTTCTGTTGACATCCACGTTTGTTGGCACCTGTATCCAGTTAGCTGGAGGCTGGGAAGTCTCCAACTGTAGTTTGTGGGAGTGTTACCAATATAAATAAACCTGTGCTAAGCTTGGTCTGTTATTGTCTCACCACCTAAGGTCCTCCTCCATTTTACACACCCTCACCACTAGAATGCCATTGTTAACACTTTTGGGTGGGCCAAGAAATATAATGGGCAAGGACACTGAAAGTGTATCAAGACTGTTAAAAAGATAGCGGGGGCCATGCTGGTCAAGTGCGTAGGATGCTTTTCAAGTCATCAGTAATCGTTCTACAATGGTGATCAATGTAGACTCACTGAACAGCAAAGAACACATTTAATGTGAACAAGTCGACACCTGCAACACGCCAATAATTCAACTTAACATTCAAAGCATTTCACGTCTGTTGAGTCTTCAAGCTGAAGAAAGTTGTCACATGTCAAACCGTTACATCATGCACATTGTATAAACTCGACCACTCTCTTTTGACGCGGCACGTAAAAGGAGGTTTAGAGGGTTCTTACTGTGCCGGCTTCTCCACGTCAGACATAATGTAATGTCTCTCGATGGTGAAAGGGCAATTCAGCAATTGAACAAGCCACTTTACTGACTCTTGCCTGCCTGTCAAATTTCCCCGTCTCGCTCTGCACATAACACGTTACGGGAATGTTGAGAGATTCACCCCTTAGGATTGGCAGTTATTATTGATCTGTGCCAGACTTTATCAGTTCTAGCCCATTAATGCTAAATAATATAGCTAATATTATCAGATTGTGTGTGTGTGTGTGATTTTGTGTGTGTGTGTGTGGGGGGGGGGGGGCTGTTGAAGGTGCATAACAAACAATAAGTTAAGTAACAGATCCTAACTAACTGCCGGCCAGGTGTACTATAGTCATCATGGTAATGGTCATGGTAACACCGTCTATGATTGTCTCACCGTCCAGCATCTGTAAAACATCTGTCTGAGTATCCATCAACATAAAAGCCTCCAGGTGCTGTGAAAGTGAGCTCCTGAGCCTTTTTTTGATACTTTTCAGTGTGGAAAAGCTTTGCTCGCATGCTACAGAGAGGGTAAGCGCCACATGTATGCAAGGCCTGTGACGTGGTCTGCATCTGTCAGGAGGTTGTACTCATTCAGAACTCGTTAGCAACAGATTGGACAGTCCTTTACGAGATGAGCACTGTAGGGAGCGAGAGACACATGTGTTGAGTAGGCAAGAGTGAGGGGCATGTAAAAACACTTCAAACATATTGGACCAGACCAACACCGTCGACCTACCAGGGTTTTCCCCTATTGCCAGCTCACCCCTGCCTGCGGTTATACCATTTACCTTTCCCTGCCTGCATACCGGACAATAAATAATATCCAAGCAGTCATTCAGCTTTCATGGTGAAGCAGGGCAATGAGTCATCCACATGTTGCACTTACCAAAGGCTATATATAAAAGGCTGGATATTGACTCAAGAGGGAGACTACATAAAGGAGCCTAAAGGTTCCTCGTTTCATTTAACTCATCCTATTACAGAGTACTTCACTCCCGCCATTTCCTTCTTCCCCGCCTTGGGCTTTGTGTTGACGCTGAGCAACCAAGTCAGAGGCAGCAGGATTTTTTTTTCTACAGCAGAGAGAGAATTAAAAATAGGCAATATCCAGTACAACATCTTTTCCTGACAAAAACAAACAGCAACGAAATCTGGAGGACCACAGATGTCATTGTGATACAATCCTGCATCTTTATTTGTATGTTAAAACAAAATTCAGTGTGTCCATCTAATCTTTGGACTATCTGACGTCTTTTAACAACTCGGTTATTAGTTTCATGAAGTATGGTCACCTGTTCATTGTGTAGATAATATAGCTTCTCTTGTCCCGGAGCCATGATTTATTCATCGATGTCCTCGTATTGGTGATGAACCCTTGCCGACTGCCGTTGTGTTTATATCTTCTTGTCAAAAATATACAGTGTACTATTTAATCGCTCCGTCTTTTCTCTCTGTCTGGCGGAGAGACACTGTTCATTGACAACATATTGTGTAATGATTCATCATGTTGACAGATTTGATTGTCACCCACTTGTCAAAATGCCATGCAGTGATGGAGAAAACAGGCTTGCAAAACACACGCACGCACGCACGCACGCACACACACACACACACACACACACACACACACACACACACACACACACGTTAGTATGAATGCAACCAAAGAGGCTAGAAGGGACTGATAGATTGAAAGCAGCAGAAAAAAAGATTTAGCCTTCTTGACATTTAATGTAACTGAGTGACAGTTGATGGGGTTATGCATGTTGTTATGCTCTTGAACCCTCTTATCAGGAGTGGTTTTGAATCTAGCTTACTAGTAATTATGTTGTACTAACAAAAACGAAAATTAGAGTTTTAATGTGTCTCTATTGAACCTGTGTACATATCTTTAATAGCATAAACAGGAGGGAAATGATGGGTTTATGCATGTTGCTATGCTCTTGAACCCTCTTATCAGGAGTGGAACACATGACCCATCCATAGGAGGGTCATGTGTTGCACAACTGATAGGATGTGAAAGAATATGAGTCACAGAGAACATGTCAACACTCTAAATAAAAGGCTGAAGCAACGGCTGAGCTTCCCCTTTGCAAAGCTACTAAAGATACAACTTGTCTGTGGTTCATTCTTGCCTCCTGTACTTAGATGATAGAAAATACCTATCATAACTTGGTGCCAACATACCCATCGCCTGGACCTCCTTCTGCGGAGACACAGAAGCCCTTCGGCGGCCCGACCTATCGTCGGACACAAAGACCGAGGGAGTGAATTCTCCGCCCGGCCAGTGGATAGAACTTCCCCAGACGAGGGTTCCAGTCGTGGATTAACGGGATTCGGCGGATCGGAAGACCGAGTGAGAAGACTCAGAGCAGGGTGCCTATGGTTTGATCCTGTTTACCGATTAAGATAAGAAAGGTTGATAAAGAATCGTAAAAATAGTACTGCACAGAAAAATAATACGTATTGTGGGGTTTATTGTTTGTTTGTGAATGAATGCTGTGGCTCTGTTGAATCAGCGCGTCGGCTGAAACCTAACGGTGTCGACATAACTGTTGAAGCAAATAACCACAGATTAGCAGTTTTGGGGTAAAAGGAACAACAAATTGTAAAAACCTGTACAAACGTGGGAAATTCAGGAAGAAAACCTGAGGCCGAATTTACCAGCGACGCATTATTTATGTTTCAGCAAGACCCAGAGAGCGTTAAATATTTGAAAAAATGGAAAAAGAAATACGGCTTCTCCGGAAAACTAAACCCACTTGTGATAGAAACAATATGTAAAGTCCCAAAAACTAAAATCACAGAAAATAAGAAACCAAAACCAAGTGAATTGAGACATGACGAATTAAAACAAGCAGAATGCTGGCTTCAAGCAGCAAAACAAAAGGCACAAGCTCAAGTAGAAGCAAAGAAAAAGAGAACTGAAACAAAGAAACAAAAAGGGAAGTCCACCTCGGGGGCTCTGCATACCAAAACAGATATGGATGATTTGAGTACAATCAGAGCAGCTCGTCCACCCCCCACCGCAGCTGCACAAGCTGCCGGAGGACCAGTTGAAGTGGACCGACCAGCTCCACCGTATAACCCGCACAATGAAAATGCCCCCGCCTTCGTATTCTGTCCATGGACAGATTTGTTTCTGCTGGCCGACTCATACAAACTAAATGGCAAGGATATGGGAAAGGTGATGCAAAAACTGTTCGGTTTGAAATGGCCAAAATGCAGGGGAAATTATAGCGGAGCAACTCCGGTCGGAATAACATATGCCCGTCCGTTAGACGGACCAATGGCAGGCGAATACAGAGAACAGGTGGACGCCATTTTTATCAGGGCTCGACCTCTGTTCCACCGAGCTGGGAATTATAGTAGACTGGCAGCGTGCAAACAAGAGAACGGAGAATCAGTCTCCGATTTTCAATTATGATATGAAGAAGAATTTAGGGCAAGCAGCGGCATTCCCTATGCAGAAGGGGGGCCCACTGCATACCAACAAGAGTTAAAACATGGTATTCTCCGTGCATTACTAACACCAATAAGTGAATGGATAAGAAAAAACTGCGTCACTTGGGAGATAGCAGACATGGACACAATTATGGCCCATGTCCGCCATGCTGAAAACCTCATAAAACAGAGGACGAGGAGAAGGGGGGTATCGAGGAAACCGAGGAAAGGGAAGAGGAAGGGGACAGACTGGGGGAGGGGGAGAGGACGATATGAGGAAGGATGTTGGAACTGCGGAAAAATTGGACATTGGTCTCATGACTGTCCCGACATATAGAGGGAGGACAGAAAAACAGCCAATGATAACCAAAGAGTGGTCATAACACCCTTGTGGAAGACATGAAGGACAGAGGAGAAATAGAAAATAAAAAAGGTGAACCAGTAATGTTAGACATTTGTGGAGCCTGGGGACTATTACATGCACTAACAGTAATACCATACAGAACCATTGAGTGCAACGGGAAGGCAATGGAGTTTTTATGTGATACAGGAGCATGCAGAACTGTACTCACTCAACCCTGGTGCTAATGGTGAAAACGCTTGTCACAAAGTAACTAAAGACATGATTATGAGAGACCCAGGTACCGGACGGACCTGTAACATTCATGTCATAATCGATCCCCACTGCCATGTTGGCCCTAAAGTTGTATGTGACCCCGGTGCGAGGAGGAATGGTGGCAAAACCGTTATCAGACAAAGACTCTGACAACGCCCATTTAACTGAAACAACGTACTTCTCCTATGAGGTAGATAAAAACCTAGAAACATGGGTAAAACAGAGAGTTGAGAACAAATACGGCGCCAATCCTCAAGCCACCCACCAAAGTAAAAAGTTGCATTTAACCAAATGAAAAAAATGTTAAATGATAAATTGACATGGACAAACAAAGCTAATGAAGCTATTTTGCGGAAGTATAGTTTTAGCTCACCCAGATTATGCGAAACAGTATGTATAAAGTGTGTATAAAGTGTAGACTTAAGAAATGCATGTCAGAAACAGGAAAACCTTGGCTGGAGTGCATAGACATTGTTAAAGCCCCACTATGTAACTTTTCCACCTTAAAATAAGAGCTTGAAAAAAATTGTGCCGCTACAATGACTTTTAATATGTTGATTTGCGCCTCCGCCACTGCCATCGGGGGTCTGTGGGCTGAATACTGCTGAATGTAAGATGTTGGGAGCCGCCCGGTACTTCCGGCAGAAGTACGTCAACTTGCTGTCTGGTAGTGATTACCAACGTCATATAGTGCCAGTCCACGCTCGCAGGTGACTTTTTATTTGCTCCACTACGCGACGCGTAGAGACAGAATGACATGCCGCGGCTGAACGGCTCGCTGCGGCTGCCGAGACGCGCTGCTGGTAGCGCTCATCGATCAGCTGTGAGATCAGCTGTGAGATCAGCTGTGAGATCAGCTGTGAGATCAGCTGTGAGGGCAGAGCCTGAAGAGCCATATATGGCTCGAGAGCCAGACGTTAAATACCTGAAGGGGGCGCTACAGGGGAAAAGTTACATAGTGTCGCTTTAAAACATACATGCATATTGTCCCAACTCAGACCGGACCTACGCCGTTTGAGCTTGTCCATCTTACCGTCTCCCACTAACCCATCCAGACTTAGAGAAAGTGGATGAAGAAGAAACATTAGTGAATTATATGAAAAAGACCCTGATCGGGAGAGGAGTCAGAGAAGCAAATGTGTTGCCAGATTCACCTGTCTCTCCCACTATGTCTTTGCAGATCGGCGATTGGGTCTTCATCTGCGTCATCAAGAGAAAGACGTGGAGCGACGCCCGCTGGGAAGGACCATTCCAAGTCCTCCTGACAACTACAACCGCTGTAAAGATAGCTGAAAGAACCACATGCATACAACGATCCCTGCTCCTAGGTGTCGGTTTGGGTGATGGAAACTGAGACCGATGGGGAAAAGAGGGGACAGAGCAGGAGAAAGACCAACCAAACCCTGTGTTAAGTACTGGCACCAATGTGTCCCAGCATTGTTGGAACCTTAATGACCTTGTTCCTGGTGCTGGTCGGAGTCTGGTTGTGGTGTCTGTTACAGGACATAAAAACACAGGCCCAGGTGACCGGAGTATGGAGCCTCCCCCAAGAGCAAGAGCTGCAGACACGAAGGAAAAGGTGGACTCACTTGAGAGATGATCCATGGGGCGACCAAGGAATTGAGGAAAGACAGCCAAGAATGAAAAACAAGTGGTTCAAATATGTATATACTTTAGCATGCAGCTATAACAAGAAGAATGTCTCTTTAGGTGTTTTTAAAAATAGATTAAAAGAATTGGAGGGAGATTCCTCTCGTTGTAAATGTTTCCTATGAGGAGGCGTGTGCTCCTGTGTAAGCTGGGTCGTGTTGACTTGAGTCTTAGTTTTTGGTTTTATTTCATGCTGTGAGTTTGTTCTTTGTTTTTTATATTGTCTGTTTTATGTTATCTTGTCTGAAACTTTACGATACGGATCCCCATACCCCAGGTCTAAAACATGGATTATGGTCCAAAACATTCTGGGTCGCTTGGTATTACACCATAAGAGGTAAAGCCATTCCTCAATCGGTAGTAATTAGTAATAAAGGACAACACCCACAATGTTATTCACAAGAAATCGGCACCAGGTACATGGGCAACACTACCAACTGCGATCAGACGATAGTCTCTGGAGAAGGAGCTCCTGTGAAGATACGTGCCCCATCCAATGGTGCATACATGGTACAAGGAGGGTGGTGGCTGTGCGGTAATAATGCATATCTCACTCTGATAGGTATTTTCTATATCATTTAAGTATTCACGTTCAAAGAGGCGAGAATGAACCACAGACAAGTAGTATCTTTGATAGCTTTGCAAAGGGGAAGCTCAGCCACACAGCTTGTAGCAGTGTCGACTTCCAAGACTTCCAACGAGCACCCTTTGCTTCAGCTTTTTATTGAAATCTTAACACACACATCATCAAAGGGGAAGGGGAACTGGGGTTAAGCTGTTGAGCCGTTGACCTGTTCTTTCCGTCCGTTACTGGCTCATGTTCTTTCAATTCCTTATCAGTTTCCCAAGACATGTTTTCACAAGACATGTTCCTCTCCCGTGGGGGGTCACAGCACAGGGGAAGCTCTCCCCTGACTGTTTAGTATTAGATAAGATCAACAACAACATAACATACATTTACATCCCCATCAGTTAATTCCCTTCACCTGCCCTCAGCCACTCCTGTTTCCTTGATTGATTAATTCCCTTCAGCTGCCCACAGCCACTCTCGTCTCGTTACTGTCTCATGTCGTACACCTGTTTCCCTCCCTATATATAGCGAATGGGAAAGCAAAGGGAAAGCTTTATGACGTTCCACACACATCAGATGTAAACTCTAAGCTATAGGATTTATCTAAAGGGAAGGTTATCTCTTGCTCATGTAGGTTTTGTATTTATGTGTACTTTTCCTCTGAATATCCACTGTATTACATTCAGTGAAGGTCTGAAACCATGCTAGGTAAATCTGAATATTATCTAAAGTTTGTGCAAATTAGTTTGTCTACTCTTAAAAAACATTATATTATCAAAATGTGAACTTCAGGTAGGATTCGTCCATATGTTTTTTAAACTTAATGAGCAATTTGAATATAATTAGGGGAATAAGCTGTTGCTGGAAGCTGTGCCTTCAGAGGCTTTGAGAATGATCCTGACTGAGATGAGAACGTCTGCTTTATGTGTCTAATGTGCTCAGTGTGACACAAGTAAATGACTTACTCCTTTGTGTGTGTTTTTGTTTTTCTTATTCCCTTCTCTGATAGGCAAATGTTTTACAGATGGTACAGGTCCTGTCCTCACTTCGTAAATATTCCATCTTGTACCGTCTTCACCCCCTCTCCATCTGTCTTTTCTTTTTTTCTGTTTGTCATGTTTACTTATACACTCATGGCTTCTGGTCTGATGGTCTGTATATGTATTAATCCTCAAACAAATGTATCATCATAACTCAAAAGCAGTGCACGATCCACTCTCTCATTAGCTGTGTGTGTTTGGTGTTTGTTTACCTTGGTGCCTGGTGTCCCCTCACCAGCTGGGTGGGTTGTCTCCGAGCCATAAAGAGGATATCAGTGTGGCAGCAGAATGAATTAAATAGTCTCTTCTCGCTGAGACACTGACGAGCAAGATCCTCCACATGTGCAGCAAGTGATATTAGCAGAAACAAAGAAAAGCCAATATCATGTTAATGTTCAGTTAGAAAAATAAATGCAATCTAATATATTTGTGGGTTGGATGGTTAGTTAGGACATATATCGCCAACTATACATGTAATATGAATCACAATGCATAAAACCATAACACACCAAAAAATGCCTTTCTTTTTTGCAGTGCAGTGCATATGTGGATATGTGTTCAAATCCATCAGAATATTCTTCACATGTAGTGAATATTGTCCTATGACCTATGGCATCGTAAGGGTTTGGACTCATCTGATCCTTCTGTATCAACGTGACTCAACTCAGTTCCATCATCTCATCTCCGGAGACCACTAATCAGCCTGAAAGCTTTTTATATTATCGTGTGCTATTATCTGGTATCTATTCTAACAAATAAATCAAGGACAAAATGTGGTATAAAAAAAGAAGCTCTTATGTTAGAAGATTGTGCGACATATTTAGTATTTTAATCATATCACATCGTTGGCCTCAGGATCAACAGATACGTCTAGAACAGTTGATCAAAATAGAAAGATCAAAATAAAAACTAATATTGGCTTTTTTTATTGCATGCATTCGTCTTCCTTTCGAAAACCTGGCACCAACATTTGCCACAGTGCAATGTAACAGAAACGGGTTCAGGTGTGATATGCTAGTAGCAGTTAATAGAGCCTACACCTATTTACCTGGCGCCTCCTACAGTGTTCAGGCCAGCGTTATATTGCTATCCAAACGGCTTATAAATATGTTTTGAATTTGCCGTCATCTGACGTTACTTCCGCGTCCTCACGAGATCGTACGGGATTCAAACATCAAGCCAAGAGCTTGGACGTGTCGCGTGACGTTTGTGTTGAGCTCTGCCTTGCAGCGTGATCTGTAGCATTGTGTGTCCGTCAATATTGTGTATGAAACTAACCAATGAACACTTAGAAAACCACTGAGGATCTACCCACTGTACGCTGCGGAAAAACGCTGCCGATTTCAATTGGTAAATAGTTAGTTTCAACAAGAAAACATAGAAGAAGTCAAGCAGTGTTGATCAAACAACAAGTCTTTTCCCCTCACCAACGTTTTTTTACACTGTTCTTCAAACCATCACAAAAAATGTCCATTGCTGCTGTTGACGTTCGCTCATACAAAGCTGCTCTTCTCCTGAACTGTCCAGGACTTCCACCTAAAGAACAGTTTGGCCATGCCAAGCAGCCACAGGCCACCAAGCAGCCACAGGCCACCTTTGGTGCTGTGGACGTTAGGAAGAAGGAGGGATTCAAGGCCGCTGATCCCCTGGACCTTCCAGCACCTGCCTAGAGCGAACAGGAACTTAAAACTGAGCTGTCTCGTCTCTACAAAGATAAAGAAAACGAAGCAACATGGAGAAATCTAAGATCCAATTGAATATCCAAAAGTTTAATTTCTGTCGCAGACTTCAGCAAGAGGTAACTAAGATAATCTGCTTGGAGAGGAGTGGAGAGCTCACAGAGAAGGTGTTGAAGAATGTGCTGAGTCTTCAGGAGCACAAAGACGTGGAACTCCAAGATCTCCAACTGCAGGAGGTAAAGATGGAGGATGCTGAGCGCCACAGCCGTCATAATAACAACGATACGGTTGCTGAGTTTGAGGAAGAGATCAAGAACCTCAAGAAAAGGAACAGATATTGGAGTAAACAATCATTATAACATTTAAAGGTCGAACTGGACAAAAACAACCAGTTGGAGGCCAATTTAAAAAAGGGCCGATATGAAGAGCCAGCAGACAGAGGTCCAGCTGCTGCACTCTGAAGGTGCAAGAAGAACTTTTCAGTGAAGGTCTGAGTTTTGAAGACTCAAGTTCAACAGCTTATGGCCAACAACAAGGTCCTCGAAGACATCTCGAAAGGAAAAAAAAGAGCAGAGGCAGAAAGACCGAGGTGCAGAAGATGATGAGTACAATGGAGATGAAGGAGGACAAAAAGGAAAAGTTGAATAGAAACAAACGTCAGAAGATAGAGACCGTTTTTTTCCACCCAAAATCGGAATAACACTGTGTGACAACGATAAAGAGGAAAAATAGGACGAAGAAGAGGACAATGACAGGAAGCTTGAGGAAGCTGCATGTGATATTCAACCTCAGTATCCACCTCTTCCTCCCCCCTCCACCTCCACCTCCCTCCCTCCTTCCCATTATCCAGCCATCCTCCCCTCCCCCTTTCTCCAAATACGCATGGCGACACAGTGGCTGCAGGGATTAATGGGTTTCACACTGCAGCCTCGCAGCGACGCCGCCCTTCTCTCGGTCTGGAGTTTGAATATTCTCCCTGTGTCTCCGTGGGTTTGCTCCAGGTACTCAGGTTTCCTCCCACAGAATAATAAATATTCTCTTTCGGCTAATTTAAAACTATTATCATCAACAATGTTGAGTTTACTCCTGTTGAGCAGGTTTAATAAGACATAAAATCAATGTTTTAGGTTCCCGCCTCTCTGATTAAATATATTGAGTATCAATACAATTGTATGACATGATGGTGACTTTAAGTGGAAATAAGGAGTGGGCAACAGAGGTCTGGTTAGCACAGTTATTTCTGACTTCACCACCCCAGATTGTTTTTTCATTTTCAAACTTCTCATCTTTACATCCAAGGGATGTCAGTTGAAGCAAATAATCAGGCGTCATGCAGTTTTTCATTCATGCAGTAGGTTTTCCAGAAGGACCGCTCATAAGGACCCTATGGGAGAACTACAGGGGAAATGTCTCTGGGGCCCAGCAGCTCGGGGTCATGCAAGCCAACGATATAATGGTCATCCTCCTAAATGTAAGCAATGTAACCAAATGGTCAGCATTACTTATCATTATTTTTCTTTTGTTTGTACGACACCTACCCCCTGACCTGAGACCTGTGACCAAGTATGATCTGGCTTGAAATTAAACAAGTTATAAACATTGAACTTTTTCGATGCATATTTATTCAGTGCACATCTATTAAATTGTATACATACCTTTATATTCTAAATAGAATATTTGATTTCAGATAGATTTGAGCTTTGAGGGGAGTAACGTTAAAACTGCAGCCAGTTCTTATTTCCTATTCTAGTTTTGGATCAATGTCAATTGTTCTGGAGCATGCAAGATATGGAAAGTATATTTATTTGGCACATATAAATCTGGTATGGTAATTTTCTAAAAAAGACAGAAGCACAGTGGCATTAATCCCCTTTGACATTTCATTTAACATTTATTTAAAGTTTTAATGCGATAATTCAAACCAACATTGGCTACCAAATTCAATAGGTTACATCGCTCCTATCACACCTCTGCACTGTGATGAAAATTAGCTAATTCAAAGAGACAGAGCTGCTATTTTCACTGTGAGGTGAGACACAGTTTTGCCCATAAGGTCTATAACAGTGAAAGCCAAAGAACATCCAGTGTTGAATAAACCCTAATGAAGGAATGGTGCGTGGGTGGACTTTAACATGTGTTCTTAGTGTCCTCTGTCTCCTGTACTGTAGACTATCTTTCCTCAGTCTATGACATAACAATTAAAATGACTGCACCTTGACTTAACAGACCATATGGCCTTGTATTTTTGTCTTGATTATCATATTTCTGCCAGTAATGTAACTGTGAGTGAGTAATTTTACTGTAGCTATTAATACATATTGATATTGTAAAACATGAAGCAGCAATGTCACTTGAAGAAAATACCCCACTGTGCTGTTTATTTCACATGAGTATTTTTAGACGTAGAGCGGATCAGAGATCATAACAATGCTCAACACTCATGTTGTGTCTGTAACCCACATGGAGGAAATGCAATGAGACATATGAGGCAGTAATGTTGCTGATTTAACGCTTCATAAAAACATATGACACCAGTAGACACTCTTTGCCTAAAGAGACATTTTAGTTCCCCTCAGATTGCTGCCATAAAAGTGTTGAATGTTAATTGGATAAGTCATTCATGAAGAAGGAAAGCCATTCACTCTTTTGAGCTATGAAGGGGGAGGATCAAATGTATTTAACTCCTATAAATCGTGGGGCTTTGACTCCTCTGGATCACGATACTCCATTTGAAACCTTCCTGATCAGATGACTAACCGTTGTAGATGAAGCCGCTGCAGCAGGAAAACAATGAACAAAACATTTTGCAGGAAAACAATGAACAAAACATTTTGAAGTACCGAAAATCTCTGTAAATTTAAACTAGATACCATCTTGCGAAGGGATCACAACAGCCGTGATTACAAATCGGGCCAGGGGCGTAATGTGGCTCGGGGGGAAGGGCCCCTCCCTCCGTTCCTACCCGCCCTCCTCCAGCGTTCTTAATTGGACAACAGACATATTTGCCACGTGTATCTCGGCCTCCATTTTGTTTTCAGCTACACACCCTTCCTTTACGTTGCATCTTCTAAAGAACCTGTCCTCTGAATAAACGACACATACACATCTGACAAAGTACTCCCGACCACTTACGCTTCTGACGTGGTTCCTGCGTGTCTAGGACCACATTTCTTCGTGATGAAAAACACATGAGGAACACAATAGCATGTGGCATCGTCACAAGAACATACAGAGTCTAAGTCTGCCGCTCTGTGAGGACATCGGCTTTCCAACACGCTCTGCAGTCGGGACATTGCTAACATGTTAGTGTTAAGCTGGTAGTTTAGAATGCCAACATATATGTTTGACATTTTTTATTTGACTTAATCTTGTTTGATGAAGAGTGGGATAAGATCACCACAATAATTTGAATTAATCAGGCGTGGGAAGTGAACGAGTTCACCAACTTTAACGCCAATGCATTCGATGGTTCTCGCTGTATTTTACTCAAATGTCAGCCTCCTGCATGGTGAAACCGAGAGGAGAAGTCATGAGGATTATTCCTCTGAACACCATGGATGTCTTTACCAAATCACATTGCAATCCAACCAATATGTGTCGTAGTCCTTATAAAACCAGGGAACACGAGCAAACATGATGACTAGATGGCTTTGTGTGTAGCTTGTTCCTCCAGAGTTTGAGAGGTTCTGGACTAACCAGATGTAAAGTGAGAAAGGTCTCATTGTGAACAGAAGGCCGCAGCCTCGATCCACTGGAAGCTGACAGTCACATGACCCTGGTTGCTGTGTGTCATTTGGTGTAGATGTAATGTGTGAGAGATGATTTACACAATGTTTCATGCAATAGAGGAACAAATCCAGTAAACATCAGCTCAATTCACTGGAATGATATCATTTATAAATATACACAATTTACATCAAAACATTTGTTGTGACTCTTAAAATTAATAATAAATATCAGTAACTTGTTCAATAAACATGTTGAAGCGAAGCGACTCCTTTATTTATTTTTTTACTATCACATTCCATGATCCCCATTGTTATTTTATATAATATGAATCCTCATAATATTCAAGTTATCACAAATATATGTTAACGTACATAACAACATAGTAAGTTCATTATTCAATGCACACTCACATTAATGAGTTTTGTTTTCAACTAACTCATTATTTCAACTAACTCATTATTGTTGTGCTTTTTCATGTTTCTCTCAGAGGACTATTCCCCAGCCCTCCCATAACGCTGCAGGTGTGTGAAACTCCTGGAAGACTGAACCACAGCGCAGGCTGACGAAGTGACTCCTTGACTGAGTCTGACAAGGTGAGTTTGAGATGTGGCCGAGCAGAGGAGAAACCTTTCGAGGAACCAAGTTACAGATTTGTCAATTTATTTTTATCAATGCTTTTTTTTAAATTGTGCATTACGGCCTCAAATGGGTGAAATTGTAAATGAGCGTCGTTGCTTCGGGGGCGAAAGGAGAACACATTTCTCTGTGGAATCAGAAAATATTTGACTGGTCGAATGTCTATGGCAAGACCAGTGGATGACTCATACCCCTGATGCACTAATCTAATGGCTCATCACTAATCTGTAATCACGACAATCTATTTTATGAGAAATAGAATGATTGGCTCTCATTTGCATAAGTATTTAAAACCTTCGGTCTTCGTGGAACCACCATAGATAGTAATTACACTCTTGTCCATCGTGTTCACACACCTGCATTTGAGCCACTCAAACTCAATAAGGTGTCAGGTGTGGCCCTTTTTCAGTTTCTTTAATACGGATGTATGTTTTTTGTCACTACTTCGACATAGAAAGACATTTTGAGAGGACTTAAAAACTCAATAGTAATTCTGCAGATGAGAAGAGAGCACTGTGGTCATTGTTAGCAATGAATGTAGTCCGCCTCTTTTTGTGGTAACATGTTTCTCAATTTATAACCATATCATTATTTATAATATTAGTTGAACTCATAACTAAATCTGTTGTGTAGACTATTTTAACAAAGACAAAAAAGAGTGTAACAGATACCAAATGTCATATTTACATTTGAAAGAGTTTGGGCCCTAATAGAAGAAGAATGAAATGATTCAAGCTTACATAAAGTCACAGTGTTACATGCCAGGGATGAATGTGTTGGCATCCCTTTCTCTTCCAAATACTCTTTAACTTTGAATTAGTTTTTCTGTCCAGATAAGCATAAATGACCCTATCATATCCACAACTGTGCTTGCAATAAGTATTTTTGTTTACTGTTTATTTTTGTTTACTTTTAGGGATTTGATTTTTAAGTTCATATTATATCCAATACTGAGGTACACACATAGTAGTAGTAATATATATATATATATATATATATATATATATATATATATATATATATATATATATATATATATATATAGTTTATATAGTATCGCAAGTAGAAATACACATGGCGTTTTGTTGTCCTATCATATACAGCAATGTGCAGACACATAAATACTGTATTTCCGCTGCGGACAATAATACAAACAACAAAAACAACAAATATTAGTAATGCAGCAAGATGTGGGGGATTTCCCTTTTGACATATATCATGGATGGACAGTATCTCCAGTATGGTGCTGTGAAGTGGCCTCACATCTCACATTAGTGGGTTGTTTTCAGAAACCCTGCAGAATCTTGACTGGTCCAAATGACTCCCACGAGATGGCTGCTCATACCATGACAGATCCACCTCCACGTTTAACACTGTGGGTTGAATTATTTTAGCTTTCTCCCAACAAAAAACCGTCCAGGAAGAAAGACAATCATCAATCCATATTACTTCTATTTTGCTCATGTTGCATGTCCTTATGCAACGTAGGAACATGTCACAGTTTTTCATTGTGTTATGGTGCTTCTTCATAATCTCCCCCAGTTACCACAGTCTGTAATTTGCCCCTTTTTGTGATCAGAGCTGCAGGAACAGCATGTTTGAGCTGCGGCAGGAATAAATATCATGGCTCAAGTCTTCTTTCACACAAGAGATGCAACTCAAAGTGACAAACCACTCCAAATGGCCTGTTACACTTACGTTTACACCTTAGATTACACTATATCTGTTTTATATCTGTTTTATATCTGTTTATAATGCTTAAATATAAATGATGAATGGAGGTAAATTAAAGTACTGCCAACAAGTTAGAGGCAGGGAACCAAAGCAATTGTTATCATCTTGAAATACAGGGTGAATGGTTGTTCTTTATGACATCAAACACATCATTCTCAATTTAGTCGAGTAATCATTTGCTCTATAACATATCTGAAAATAAGCACAAAACACAGATATTCAATGTGCCACATAAGAGAAAGAAAACAGTTAAGAAGCTGAAATAAGACAGTTAATCCATTATCAAAATAGTTTGACTGTTAATATCCTGTGGATCAGCTGATGGATTAATTGACTATCTTCAGCTCAAAGCAGCTCAGAAGAGATACAAGCACATCTTGCAAAGTGAGATGCTGTCCAGACGAACTGTTCCAGGGAACGGGTCCACACAGCAGGCTTGTGTCAGAGGCACACGAGCAGCTGAGAGTCGGAACAAGGCGGTTCAACCAGCGACATATCCGGCCATCAGAAGATGTATGGACAAACAATGGGAATTTAAGAAACTATCCCCAAACTAACTCGTAGTAAGTGTAGGGACTTCACAGCAGGCGTGATGTGAGCTCTTTTCTTTGTTCCAATCCTGCCAAGCTATAAGCTTTATTTGGGGAGCAGAGAGCTGTGAGTGAACTGCAGCATGGAAAAGTTTAAAAACAGAGGCATAATGATACATGTGATTAAACTTCTGCAATTTATTGAGTTCACTTTATTTTGTCCACTGCATGTACACAATCATCTTACTGTAAAGACCAACGCTTTGTATTACACTATAATTGATAAATGAGTTGATGGTGGACATGACAACATCATTGTCACTCAACAACATCATTATCATCATCATCATCATCATCATCAGTTTGCCAGCAGGAAATACAACAACGGTGTCTGCGTTTGCTCCATAGAAGATAACAATACATCAGAGAATACATGTCACGTGAATGCCAATTAAAATCACCGTGACGCTCTCTTTAGAAATCAATGGGGCGTGAGATATAAAAAAAAAAAAACATAATTTGCAACACTTTGAGTCCCTGCATGGGGAATATTGTGTGTGTGTGTGTGTGGGGGGGGGGGGTATGGTAAATGTAATGGCACGCTTCCACAACCTTCTCATTGGCTCAGATGTCAGAGACCCGGAGTATAAAGAGGGAGTCCGCTCTCGCAGCTTCTCCCGCTGGCCCGAGCTCTGGATCCACTTCAGCTGACTGAAAATTTACCTTTTACGCGCAGAGACTTGAGGCTGCAGACGCGCAGCCGGCGATCCACTCCTCGGAGGACGAGAGTCCATCAGCTAGCAGGTTGGTTTATATTTCATGTCCAAGGGAGACCCGGCGTGTGTGAACGCAGCTTCTTCTTTTTGCAGAAAAAAAAAGTTTTTCGTCGAAGAAAAGCTGAGATTTTTCCGCAGATTTTCCTTGACTCATTAAATGAGTCTTTCATTGAGCAATACACATTACAACAACTTGTTTTTAATGAGAACAAAAGACAATTGTAGTTTGATTTGTTGAAACGTTGACTTTGTTTGAGATAATCGCAATAGTACAATAAGAGAAGATGTTTATGTTTGTCTATCGCTTCACATTAATTAAAGTGCTCTTTGGAAATACTTAGATGATCTTTTGAAACATGAATTGTGAAAGGAATGTTTGATATTGGCTGCTTAAATGCTTATTCATATTTTCCTTTACTGAATTTCTGGTTCAAGGGATTTATTTCAACTACAGTCTAAAATAAAGACACGTAATTATGGCTAACAATATTACAAAAAAGGCAAACATCAATAAAAGGGGATAATTGTGTTGTTATCTGTGTGTCTTTACCTCGTTATGCATTACTTTTCTGTTCACAGAGTTAAGTGTGAGCCGAAGTGTCTGAGTGGACATGTGGCTGCTGGAGAAGCTGCGTAGCTCTGTGGAGACCAAACCCCATCACCCCCAGACAATAGAGGCCATTCCTATCTCAGTTTATGTCAATGTCATGACTCCAGAAAAGATCCCTGAT
The DNA here is from genome assembly GCA_036178185.1 of Liparis tanakae. NCBI lineage: Eukaryota > Metazoa > Chordata > Actinopteri > Perciformes > Liparidae > Liparis > Liparis tanakae. The sequence continues at coordinate 9,945,542 of CM070098.1, read as the reverse complement.
TTCTTCATCCCCCCTAAACTCATTTGCTGCCCACCAGAAGAGTCTCTAACCCCGGAACTTCAGCACTTCTCCTCATTACGACCCTCAGTTTCTGAACATGCCATCTGCAGCCAGAGCCCCAGAGCCCGGAGCAGCAAGAACCCCTGCAGCCCTCACCTCTTTTCACGCCTGCAGGGAGGGGACACACGCAATCTCCAGAAGTCAGCCAACCGGCACATCATCCAAATAGAGAGCGTTGAGGAACCGGGTCCAGGCTCTGTGGACAGGCACAGCGTCAACACTAACGCTGACCCTCAGTCACAGACTGCAATGTCTCTGCCTTATGTCCCCAAGGCTCAGACCTCATATGGCTTTTCCACCCTGGTGGAGTCTCCTCATACCCGCCGCAAGGAGAGCCTATTCCACAGCGACCCCAACAGCCCTCTCACCTCCCCGAACTCCCAAAGACGCTCCTATGGGGGGGCTCTTCTGGCCCCAGCTGACCCGAACGCATATCGCTATTTCAGCGGCGGAGAGAGCGACACCTGCTCCTCAGCAGAATCGTCCCCCTTCGCCTCCCCCCTGCTGTCCCGCTCTGCCTCCCTCCTCCGCTCCATCACCCAGGAGACGCAAGCCAAGGTGAGCAGTGTTTCTGTCAGCGTAAAAAAATTGTTTTTCTTGTTTGAGTCACAATGAGGCTTCTTTCTGTGTGTTAACCTGTTGCTTATGTTTACCTCTCCCTCCCTCAAGATGTCTCGTGCCAAGCGCTCCCTGGCACGCCACAGTTCTCTCTCCACGGATGAATGCAGCTCAGCAGACACCAGCCCCAACATGCAGCGCCGCCACATGCGCTGCCCTCCCTCTCCCGCCTTCCGTGGATGTAAAGGCCGAGGCCGGGGGGCCACAGCGTCGGACCTGCTGCAGCGTGAGCACACCATCAACCTCCACAAGGGGGGAACACTGAGGCTGAGCACCCACTACGACCCGGAGGCCGCTCGGCTGAGGGTGCGTGTGCTCACAGCCGAGGCCCTGTATGACCGGCAGACTGACCTGAGGAGCATCAACTGTTGTGTAGCACTCTACCTGAACCCTGGCAAGCAGCAGAAACAGAGAAGCACCATCATCAAGAACAGCAGGAATCCAGTATTCAACGAGGACTTTTTTTTTGATGCGCTGCCACAGACACAAGTAAAGTCTCTGGCCATGAAGATAAAAGTAGTGAACAAAGGAACCAGTCTGCGGAGAAACGTGCTTCTCGGAGAAAGGGAGGTGCTGCTCAGTGAGCTGCTCGCAGACCTCTAGGGAGTCCCTGCAAGACTGGGTTCAAAACAAGCTGCTCCACTTCTTGAGGGCTCGATCAGTCTCAATAACTGCAAATGATATGATATGATATGATATTCTTTTATTCGTCCCACAGTGGGGACATTTCAAAAATGCACAGAAAGACTCTCAAATGCAAACACAAAGATTCACAAATGCGCCAAGAACAATTGTCATATATATATATATATATATATATATATATATATATATATATATATATATATATATATATATATATATATTCAATTTAGAAATTGGTTAGGAATGAGAGCGACATCTGATTGGCTACAGATAGGTCTATGTTGAAGGCCACGACAGGGGAGTCTCAAAAACCTGTGTAAAAATGTGTAGCGATCCACAAACAAATGCAGTGCGGTCCACAAACCAACAAATCAAACATTTATTTATGTATGTGTGCATTGGAATGTATTTGTGAATCGATCTGCGTGCATTCCTGAGTCTAATTTATTTGTAAATTCTTCTGCGTGCATTTGTAAATCGAATATATTTCGGAATCTTTTTGTTTGCATTTCTGAGTCTCTCTGTGTGCATTTGCAGTTATTAAAACTGATCTGACCCCATACTTCTCTGGCTACGTTGTTATCCCACTGATGAGATCTGATGAATTCTGGGCAAATGAAAGCATGCTGATGACAAGGAAGTTGTGTCTTGCACATTGTGTTATGTAAATCATTGGACAACAAATAAGCTTCTGTAGAATAAAAGTCCCACTTTATCAAGTAGCCATCACCAGCCTCTTTACGGAGTTCTGTCCAGGTAAAACAAACCACCATTATTTACATGCTTACCAGTGTATTATCAATGTGACCAGTGGAGTTGTTGTCCTTGTTTGTGTATTGAGTTACAAAAAGTGTTGCCTTCTCTCATGAGCATTGTGGTGTGGCTCAATATCGTACCAGCTGTGGTACAATGATGTTAAGGCTGGAGCTGGAGCTTTTGTAATAATGTAGTAATATAACGTGTGGGTTTTGCACATTCCTGTGTAAACTAATAATGCCTCTGTGTACTGGAAATAATTTATATATGAAAATCTGATTTGAATTGCCAATGGATGTAATGTTAATATGACTGTTACGTGACATGCTTTTGAACATATAAATAAAAATGCTAAACTCTCACTGGGGTTTTTTACCCTCCGGCTTTGTCTCGGTGATTGTGTCCTCTAATAATTCAGAAGGATCAAGAGCAAACCCTCTGATTATAAACCCTGCCAATTTATTACTTTTTGCAATTAAGTATAGGCTGGGAAGGGAAGGCTGTGATTTGTGAGGCTTTTAATACTTAATCTCGGCACATAATATTGTCTTTCTGTGCATTCAAAGTCCATTTATTTTCAAAACATGATCTCCATTCAGGCAGTGCTCCAGTGAGATTGAAATAGTTATTAATTAAGCATAGTAGGAGGCAAAGTCATAGCCCCTGAACAAATAATGGCATTCATTCTCCTGCTCTAGAGGCTATCTTGATTTATATATGCAATATCTTTAGTAAATGGAAAGAGGAGTAATACGAAACATACACTGGAGTCGACGCTCAGGCATGCAGTGCTAGTCCTACTCAGCACTGAAGAGCATGAGCCATGTGTGGATCTTATGCCTCCTCTACTGGTGAAACATCAGATTGAGGCCTCACAATGCCTGAGCAATATTGTCAAATTGAAAGGATCAAAACAATTCCTGCCAATTTTTAATTGACCGATGGCCTGTCTGGTGTGTCTTCTTTTGGTGACAGGCGTTCGTCTGAATCTGAAAAAAAAGAAAAAATGCATTTCATAAAAATAAACTCAGTTATGATAACTTCTTCTGCTTATAAAGCGCTGAAATAAGTCATAACAAGCATCCACGTGGGACACGCTCATCTGTGAGGTTAAAGAAAAGGCATTTGCCACTAAGATATAAATTAAAAATTAAAAATGAGTTTAAACGGGTGAAGAGAAACTAAGTCAATATGTTTTCCTTTGTAGAATTGATGAAGCACATTATTAAAGAGTGCATGATTGTCTAATATTCTCTGAATTAAGCTAAACATCAGCCTATAACCATAATTATTTTTTCTTTCAACTATATTAAAGTCTCTAAAAACATATTTTCTCAATCAGAAACTTACTATTAATAATTGGGTCCTACATTAAGACAAGACTTCTTGCCAAAGTGAGAACACTTTTGATTATTGATGTTTGTCTCTGCACTCTTCTTAACGGTTTGAAGTGCGATGGACTCACTTCAAAAAGTAGGTGCTGCATGTCTGTGCATTAATCAGAATCAAGCAAACTTTATAATCCCAATCTGATGACAGTTGTTTAATAACTGATTAAGTTTTAAAAACACTTGGACTCTGTCATTAGATACATTGAGCTTGTTATTATTTCAATCGCTCTCTTTGGGATATTGAGCGAATGAAGAGGATTTGCCAAAGTTATACGAGATGCAACTCCGGCACTTTCATATTCACCAACCACTCACGCTAAAAACAGATTACATCAGTTTTTTTACAAAGCCATATCCCACAGCTAGTAAAGTAATAATGGACTCTTTTGTAGTTTGATGTTGAAGTTACTTTGTACACGACCACTGTTGCATTGTTTAAATATATCTATTTATTTGAATTAGTTTTAAGAATACATACATATGAGACAAATTGTACAAACATAATTGAAAATGCCATTTAGATCTGTGAGGCTGTCAGCATGCAGAGGTGTCATGCCATTACTCCAATTTTCATATCCTTATTGAGAGTGAACTTATTCAATGAATTCATAGCATATTATAATCCTACTCTCATCAACAGCTTCAATATGCATGCTACACTGCATTTATGAATGTGAAAGTAAGTGGATTATTTTTCATGTGCAGAGATGCCGAAGACAAAGTAAATATCAACATTCCACTGTCCATTGCTCACGCAAAGCATCATCATGCATGTCAATATTCAATCAATATTTTTAACATTGGCTTTGCATATGAGGATAGAGTAATGTGATCTCTTCAAGCCTCTGCAGGATGTTCAGATCCATCATGTAATGTTTCCATCTTACTATTTTGAATTGTATTTTATCGATGTATCTCATCCCCTTTTAACATCAGGGTTCTAAAGATATTAGAGGTATGTGCTATTTCAATGGCCGAACACCACAAATGAAAACAAATGACTTCCGTTGCAAAACCACTCTGCAACTAACACATGATACAGTGAAGTACGGTGTAACCATCTTGTTATTCACGACCCTATTAATGTGACATGAGCTGTGTGCTCACAATGCAGGGGCCTCAGACGCCCTCTGACTGTGTTGTTGAGTTGAGCTTTCCTTCAGCCTCTATAATTTAGACTCAAGACTTAAAAGGATGGCCAGACATGACCGTTGGTATAGTTGATAGTTACACAAATAAAATAGTTTTTGTATTACAAAGACACACTCCTCTGATCATGGAAATAAAGTAAACATGTGTCATCATGGAAAAAAACATTGTTGTGCCACTCTTTGTCATGTGAGTTTCAAATATATATTTGGAATTAGACAAGATGTGTTGATTTCAAAGTAACCATGCATTAGTGTGGGATTGTGTGGATGCACTTTGCAGGTATGTCCATATAATACCTCTCTATTCTATGTTTATTTTCCTCACACGGTGTTACGTTTCCACGATGATAGGAACCGACCTTCCACTTCCAGGAGCAGTGTGCCTCTCACAGTTGGTGCATTCAGTTTGTGAACCGGCCGCCAGCTGGCTCTCTCTGTCCGAGGCGGAACAACCATAACAAACCAGCCCATCGGCTGATAGGTCATTTAAACCCCACGGTACATGGGACATGTAGTTCCCTTTAAACACACACGACCTCACGCTCCGCCACGGAGGACTTCCGTCTAAACTACGTCCCCCACAATGCACCGCTCCAATCGTAAACATAGACCTGTCAAACAACCCACACGCCATCTTGACAGCACCCTCAAAATGGCAGAAAGATGCCAGCTAGAAACCGAGTCGAAACTAAGAGTTCCGCTCTCTGCTTTTTAAAACAAAGTCGTCCGTGAACGAGTCGTTATGGGGTCGGCAGCCTGCGCGGCGGCACCGAGCCTGTGACATGGACGTGCCGACGGCGGTGTTCAGCGCGGCCAGAGATGGTAAGCTGAAACTTATCCAGAAGTTGCTGAGCAACAAAAGTGCCGAGGAACTGGAGGCTCTGGCCGAGGAGAAGACGCTGGGAGGCACCCCGCTGCTGGTCGCGTCTCGCTACGGACACCTGGAGGTGGTGGACTACCTCCTGGAGCACTGCCGGGCTCACGTTGAACTCGGCGGGGCGGTGAACTTTGACGGCGAGACCATCGAGGGCGCCCCGCCGCTGTGGGCCGCCTCGGCCGCCGGCCACCTGCCGGTGGTCCGGACGCTGCTGAAGCACGGCGCCTCGGTGAACAGCGCGACGCTCACCAACTCCACGCCGCTGCGCGCCGCCTGCTTCGACGGCCACCTGGAGATCGTCCGCTACCTGGTGGAGCACCGAGCCGACATGGAGGTGGCCAACCGCCACGGACACACGTGCCTCATGATCTCCTGCTACAAGGGCCACAAGGAGATCGCCAAGTTCCTCCTGGACCGCGGCGCCGACGTCAACCGCAAGAGCGTCAAGGGCAACACGGCCCTGCACGACTGCGCGGAGTCGGGCAGCCTGGACATCATGAAGCTGCTGCTGAAGTGCAGCGCGCGCATGGAGAGAGACGGCTACGGGATGACCCCACTCCTCGCCGCCAGCGTCACGGGCCACACCAACATCGTGGAGTATCTCGCCCACCAGCCGCGCACCTCCCGGGAGGAACGCATCGATGCCCTGGAGCTGCTCGGGGCTACTTTTGTGGACAAGAAGCGGGACCTCTTGGGGGCGATGAGGTACTGGAGGAGGGCAATCGAGCTGAGGCAACCCGGGGACAAAGCTGGACCCCTGGACAAGCCTCCGGCCGGCGCTCCCATCCCGGCCTACGGCTGTGCACAGGAGGTGAGCACTGCAGAGGAGCTGGAAGCCTTGATCACCGACCCGGATGAGATGAGGATGCAGGCGCTGTTGGTCCGGGAGCGCATCCTGGGGCCGTCCCACCCGGACACCTCTTATTACATCCGTTACAGGGGAGCCGTGTATGCTGACTCGGGCAACTTTGAACGCTGCATCAGCCTTTGGAAATACGCGTTAGACATGCAGCAGAGCAACCTGGACCCTCTCAGCCCCATGACCGCCTCCAGTTTCCTGTCTTTCGCTGAGCTCTTCTCTTTTGTTCTTCAAGACCGGGCCAAAGGCACCCTGTCGACCCACGTGACCTTTCACGATCTGATGACCGTGCTGGGGAAGAGCGTGAAGGAGGTCGAGAGAGCCGTGGCGCAGAGGGACAATCCTCCCGAGGCGCCTCAGTTCACCAAAGCCATCTCCATCATCCTGCACCTCATCTTCCTGCTGGAGCGGCTGGAGTGCAGCCCCGAGCAGGAGCACCAGAAGAAGCACACGGTGTACCGGCTGCTCAAGCTGAACCCGCGGGGCCGCGGCGGCTTCACGCCGCTCCACATGGCCGTGGACAAGGAAACCACGTCCGTGGGCCGCTACCCCGTGGGCCGCTTCCCCTCCCGGGCGGTGGCGGCGCTGCTGCTGGAGTGCGGCGCAGACGTAGATTCGCGCGACAGCGAAAACAATACGCCTCTGCACACGGCGAGCAACAACGGCTCTCCGGAGATCATGGCGCTGCTCGTGAAGGCCGGGGCTCACTTCGACGCCACGAACGCCCAGAGGAAGACGGCCTACGAGCTGCTGGACGAGCAGAGCGGCGGGCACCCGGCCCTCGCCCCGCTGAACTACGTCACCCTGCAGTGCCTGGCGGCGCGGGCCATCGAGAAGCACAGACTGCCGTACCGGGGACTTATCTCTGAGGAGATGGAGGCCTTCATTGAACTGCACTGACGTCCACTCCCGCCCCCCCCCTGTGAGGCACCGCTGCACTACCCCCCCCCCCCCCGCTGTGCCCCACACCTCACACTGTGACTCGCCACACCTCCTCCTCCTCCTCCTCCTCCTCCTCCCCGTCCGTCTCCTCTCGGCCTTCGCTTTGCTCCCCGCCGTGTGTCAAACATCGCTTTAGCAATAAACATCCAAATACAAACCTCTGACTGACATCATTGTAACGTTGTCAACATACAAAGCCATTGTTGATGTTTGCTGCTATTCAAAGCTGGTTGGAATTTACTTTAATGCATTTCCCCCCCGTTTGTGGTGAAAAGGAGACTTGCAGTGTGACGCTGCTTGAGTGTAAAGATGAGCTTTAGTGATACTGGATTTATCTGATCAAAGTAGCCAGATAACATCCAGGAAAAATGAAGCCTGACTATGGTAGCTCACTGGTTTCTTTTCTGTTTTTCTCCTGAAAATTCATTAAGAAAGGAGGGATTTGAACAAACTTGCTTGCTGGTGATTTGAGCTGATTCTTCTTCCTGTAAACTGTCTCTTGTGTTTCTATAATATGGAAAGGTGTTTGAACTTTCTGTGCCACATGTCAGCCTCGGAGCCATGTTCTGTCACAGTCTGTACTGGGGAACATGGAAAGCAACTCATTATCTACCTAATTCTGAGCAGAAGTAAAGTGGTGGCGCACATGAAGAAGATCCAGGACGTCTGGTATCCCTTTGAGCATCTCCACACACACATCACCTATGCAGTTTGTGATACGCCAATCAGAGGCACACTTTTCAAGCAAAAATTCATTAAGTCAACCGATTCCACACACGGTTGTCCTTCACAGGGCTCGTACGGTCATGGAAAACCTGGAAAAGTCATGGAAATTTCTTAAAATCACATGTTCATTTACGCCGAGTTTGAAATAATTAATGTTTTTTAAAGAAAGAAGCTCAAACTATAAGCCGGCGTACACTCTCGATACACAACATTTTCTAAAATGTTCATACCGAGATTTCAGTTTGGTCATGGAAAGTTGGTTAAAAGTCCTGGAAAAGTCCTGGAGATCCATCGGTCAACATGTGTAAGAAGCCAGCTTCAGTTTGACGTGCTGGTCTTCACATGGCAATGGATCAAACGGGGGATGGGTATCTCCTGAACTCATGAACAACGAATGTTTTCTTTGCATTTCTGCCTAAACTGTGCCTACGTCCCTCTATTCATCGAGTGATGCGTCCAATGGACTCTGGCCAAGCAGCAGCAGGACGAGGACATCTTGAGAGAGACGGACAGCCGGAGCCCCTCGTGTGTTTCTGTGGGGAATCCTCAAGGAAACGCTCTGGAGTCCATCCTCTTTTGGAGTGAATCTTCCCTTTAACCTCAGAGGCAGTACACAGAAATGGATCGGCTGTTTCTGCGTCTTTGTCTTACTATTAATAGTCTGTATTTTGTTTATCTCGTCATATCATGAATGTTTTATTTGTCTGTGCGATGCACACGGAGAGGCTCTGAATCCTAAATGGATCACTTACACCGAGGCTGTGAACCGTCTCTGCCTGTCTCTCTCGCAACCGATTCATAACTCAAGAAGTGAGTTAGAGGTACTTGAATAAAATTCGGTATCACAACATATTCTTTGTGTGCTCGCATGTGTGGGTGGCATTGGATTTGCTGTGTGTTTTCTACATGTTGGAAAAGTGTACGTTGAATTGTTTGTGATTTGAAAACTCGGCACTATCTAAAAATTGAAAAGGATTTCTGTTTCTCTACTCTGGTTTGTCACTAGTTCTTTAATGCGAGTGCTGTTGCTTATAATGGAGACATTTGCTTTATTTAAATCATCATTACAAATTTAGAGGGATTGAAATGGTCACATGAAAGACATAAAAAGACCCGCGCAGCAGCAAAAAACATCCAATTTGCTTATTTCAAAAGTGGAAGAAGCATACTAAGTGTTGGTAGTAAATACAAATACAATACCCACTTGATGCAGCTCTTTAAACTAAACATGGGCTTTCCACAGCTCACATGAACTTCAGGGCACTAGAATAAAGCAAAACAGAAACGTGATCTTTCTGCGGCCCGTACTCTTCAGGTATAAATAGAGTGCAATTAACGTCACTGCTGCAGGGCGGCGGAGACGGGCACTTACCCTGCTAATTTTAGGGAGCTTTTGCCCTAGCGTAAACTCTGGAAATGGGAATACTGTAACGCTATACCAGCAGGCAGGTCACGAGGTGACTGGCAGAGACGGCACTCAGACCACAGAGGCTGCTTTCTTCTGACCGGACACAGATGCAATATGAACAAGAATATATATTTATGTACATGTTGATGATGTGCGGCATGTGACGGGTGTCATGTTAGCAGAGTGAGGAAAAGAAACTGCAGCTGCTAAAGAGGGTTTCATTTCGTGTGTCAACCCTGCTAAACAAGATCATACATGATCCAAGGGCACTGGATAGCTGCCCTGACCTCTGACCTCTCTAAGGGTGCCGGGTGAGTGTGGTGATCATTACCACAGACATGTAGAACATATGTACATTGGTTTCAGGACCTAAGAGGTTCAAGACAGCCACAGTTGTTAATGTTGGAAACAAAATCTGCATGGACCTTGTTTCCAATGGCAAGTGAACGCAACATCACATAATGGTAATTTACCACTAGATGTCGCTATAGCAACAAAGGAAATACAGCAGCCTTTGTCCCTGCAAGACTGAGCTGTAGACTCCGACGCTGCAGCTTCCAGATCCAATCTGAAGGGATGGCAGTCGGCTGATTTCTTTTCTTTGTCTCACACTTTGTCAAACGGTCTTGCAGTCAGAGCGAATACGTTGTAGAGTGTTTTATGTTTGCCAAGTTAAAAGGCAGAGCTGAGTATGCGTGTGTATTGTTTGTGGGTGAACATTTCCCTGAAGTGTGTTTGCAGAGCGCTGCACGGGGATCAGCAGAGAGAACACACGTCCAACACCTCTCACTTGGACCTGGAGGCGGTCGGTTCTGTCGTGTCGAGTGACCTAAATAAGAGCAAATCTTAAGAAACAACCGCCTGTGTTCATGTGTATGTTTCAGTATCAGGGCTTTGCTCACAGATATGTGTCTTTACATTTTGTATATATGTTTTAAAGCTAAATGAGTGGAACAATAATTGTATATCAGATGTGGTCCATGTCTGGAGTATTTTACATTTTTATATCGTGAAGCAAATGAAAACAGCATAACATCTGTTTCTTTGTTACGGGTCATCGATGCGATGCTTTCTTGCGAGCTACCAAATCGTGTTTTTGTTTATTAGAGATGTTGATTGATTGAGCATGTGCACAAACACCTCCCAGCAGGCTGTAGCAGTGCAATTTAACAACACTACCATAAAGTTCAATCAACATTTTTTCCAGAACAGCGTCCACGAAATTGGAATATTCAAACATTCATGAACGTTTGAATAATGTTTTATTAGACTGCATTAGTTTTAACAAGGTGAACCTAATACACTTAAAACTGAGCACAACACGTATACCTGTAAGGTTATTAACTCCACAAAAACAAATGATCTCATACAATGTTATTGTACCTCCCATGGTGTTATTAATAAATCCCCACAATGCCCCATAGTGATATTTTAAAGTGTCCTACTGTAATTTAGTGAGGACGTTTTGCTCTGGAGGAGTACGGTGCGCTGGCTGCCTGCCAACAGCTATAATTAGATACTATATTATGTGAAACTACAGGGTTTCAAGGTGCTTATCTTCATTGTGGCCCCTGAGGAGCACTGAGGAGAACAAACTGTCACCAATGCACAGGACCGACCTGCCTCAGCACCACTTCTTTTCCACCAGTCAGCGATCTGGGGGTGGAGGTATACGGGTGGAGGGGGGAAATTGGGGTAATAGGGGTGATGGGGGGATACGGTTGCTATTGGAGACATTGCCTGCATCACGTCATGTGAAGAAGGGAGGGGGAATGCTCCGGTGTGTTTGAGAGAGAGAGAGGGAGAGTGATAGAGAGAGTGATAGAGGGGAGGGGGAGGAGAGGGAGGGCATTACGGAAGAAGGCAGGGAGTATCAATGACATCAAGCAGCAGTATCTGAGGCCGACCGACCGGCTATGCTCTCCCGACAAAGGGGCTGAGGAGCAGCCCGTGACCCGCTGCGTTCCCGAGAGCTCGGTCGACCGCCAGCACGGAGAGGGACGCGCCGGCGATGTGTGCGCGCATCCCCCACAAAGGCACACCGTGTTTTGAGCGCAGCTCCGCTGCCGCTGGATTACATTTGTCCCTGCTGTTTCCGAGGAAGCTTCCAGCTGCACATCCACCCACATGAACCCAAGAGACAGTCAAGCAGCCGGAGCACTACACCTACCCAGGTAACCCGCACCCTTCCTCCTCTACAGTGTTCGCACCCCACCCGGACGCGTTACGTGCACTTGTCGGTTCGCCTTTTGGAAAGTGATACCTGTGTGTCGACGCCGCGGTGGCATCTCAACGCGAGTCTCTCTCAGGCGGTCTCCTTTGCGTTTTTCTCCCCTCGTTCATCTCTCGGCGTCACTTGAGACTTTGGGGTGAAAATCGGAGCGAGAGGTTGTGCAGAGCAGGCTGGTTGGCGACAACAGTGCGAGTGCGCGTCCCCCCCCCCCCCTCATCCCCCCATCCCCTTACCCCCCCCCCCCCTCCTTATTGTTGGCTGGGCAGCATGAGGGACCGGGCAGACTGGCAAAGCCTTTGTTCCTCATCCGCTATCATTTAAAGTGCCTTGTTTCTGATGGCCCTTTAAAGCACTCTCCATGTGTAATGAGTCTGGTGCGAGGACCTAAAGAAAATCCATATAATAGTATTGTAGAACTGAACTCAATTAATCTAGCACCTGCATCCTATAGATTTGTCAAGGATATTTAAAAGGAGGAAGCTTTAAGTCCAGTTATCATTATCGTAGTATTACAAAGAGGCCACCGCAAAGTAGGAATCCTATTATGACAATGTCACACTTAACACCTCAGAGAGGGCTATCAGAGGTATATTAAAAATTCTTATGGACCATTATTCTAATATTATATTCCACTAATATTAGAGTTTTTTCTGGTGTGGAAGGCACCAGGTGGCAAGGCAAATGGACTTATTTAACCCAATTCCAGACAATAGAGTGGTTGCTGCATCTGCTGCTCCCAAGCATTACTTAAAACAAGCCCATCTGCACAGATATATCTTTTGCAGTACATAGACCTCTCGCATGTCTATAATTATACACGGTTTGATTTGCAGTCAAAGCAGCCACTCATGCGTACGGGCAGAGTGTAATTTAATGATACATCGATTCACCCTGACACATTTTCCTAGGGCTATTCCTTGTTTGAGATTAAATCATGTACACTCCAAATGTCTGTTTAGGTTTCCTGTATTTCCTCGGCGTGGCCAGTGTAAACTGGAAAATTGCACTGTCGTGGTGAATCCGAGGGAGGTCTTCCTCTCCACACACAGATGGGGAATTTTCCCTCGGGCACCGTCCGTTTGCTGGTTATTGTTCCAGACCATTTCCACGCCCCTAATTATTTTAATCAGTCATTTATACACATGGATTCCTCTCTTTAGAGTTAACATTTTTTCCCTGTCGTTTCACCTCCCCTACGTGCTGAAAATAAAGAAAACCCAAGGCAACCCACTTTCACTAGGCCTGGAATCTAGATATTTACATTATCTTGACTGGGAAAAGTTATTAAATGAAGGCAGAATTATTTAACTGGCACTTTTCCTCTGTCTGCCTCTGTCTATGGGAAACGGATCAAATACGCACCTCTGTCCTCATGTAGACACTGCTCGGAGTAGCTCATAAAATGAGTGATGGCATGTACTCCCTTAAATAGCTTTTTACAGGGTTCAACCACGGGCCTCTATGGTTTCTTGCTCCTTCCGAGCATGCCGCTGTGAGATCCATCCAGACTTGAATATGCCGGATGACGTGCGCTCCCAGTGGAGCCGCTTGGGTTTCACGTCAAAGGCCTTATTGAAGTATTATTCAGATTTATCCTAACTGCTCCCCTCTCTACTTCCCTCCCCTGGTTTTACATTTTATGCCCATCCATGGGTTTTGTCAGAAGCTCTTGTTGCAGCAGTCAGCCGGAAGGACGGAGACTTTGATGCTGGCAGCGTAGCCACCTGTATTACAAGCAGACAGAAACTTTATTGTTGTCAAGGCATTGATATTAATTGACCTTTTCAAAGCCTTCCAAACTGGCTGCTCCGCTTCTCTGCCTGTTTATTCAGGGGCTGTTGGAAACAATGCCGGCGGCATGCAGAATGAACCCATTAGGTCCAGGCAATATGTTTGATGTTATAATAATATGAAAATAAAATGTTAAGAAAGTAATTGAAATGTGTATTTCACAATAACTTTAAAGCTTTCATCCAGGTCCCATTTAAAATATTCAAACGGATGTATGTCAAGTCAATTTTATTCATCGAGCTCAGATACTTTCTTTCTTTAGACCTTTGATGAGAGTAAAGAGCACGCCCTTAAAAAACAAAACAAAAAAAAAATAATCTTCAAGAAGAGCAATGGAGGATCTAAGATGTGCAGTAAAAGTATTTATTCATTCAACATTTATTTTAATAAGGGAGTCTCCTGAGATGCATCATCCCGCAGAGGGAAAAGCAATATTATGGAATTTATGTCACTTAACATCTCTCTGATTATGCATGTGTGACTGACATACATTAGCTATATACTAATGTAAATTGACATTAAAAAAGTATCTTCATATTTATTTTTACCATAGCATCAAAGCCTATTATATATGATTGAGATGAGAAGACATCAATTACATATTACACAATACTATTTGCTGAAAGTAATATCACATGGCATGATACAAATGCTTAACTATACTCTCCGCAAATAATGAATATGTGCATCATAAAATATCCATTAAACATGTACACATTATTGTGTCAGCTGTCACAATTGCATTATCATTAAATTACAGTGGATGTGACAAAGACATTTGTACATAGATATTGTAGAACAATATCACTATTACACAACATGATAATATAGTGTATCATCAGTTTGGCAAATGATCAACACAAATATGTAATAAATATCACCATCTTTTATATGTTCGCTTAGATTTTCCCCTAATTGACTTATTTTGATGGGGAAAGGTCATTTATTTTATTAATTGAAAAATATAATACTGAAAACCATTCTCAGTTGGTTGTAGATGCTCTCAAACACAAGCCAGGTCGTCATATTTGTAACCAGATGATCATGAAGAATTGTGTGTGTGTTCATCGTGTGTCCGTGTGTGTATGAGTGAAGGCAAAGACATACAGGTTGTGACTTGACGGATGCCCTTCTCCATATGAATCAGAGATTCTGATGGGTCAGCAGGGATGAATAATGCACCCCCCCCCCCCCCCCCCCCCCGCACGCGCCACCTCTCTGCTCTCCATCTCTTCTCCACCTCTTGTCTCCAGTCGTTTGCCTCTCTTTTCATCACAACTGCCATATCTGAAGACATCTTCATCTTCCTTCTCTCCCCTCCCCCACCATCCTCTCCTCCCTCATGCAAAAGAAGGCATCATCTTCCCGTTGCCGCTGCTTCGCTGTCCTCCGTCAACCCTCCTCTCCACCAACTCCTTCTGCTCCTCCTGAAAAACATGTATCTTTTGTCTCTTTCTGCATAAATGTTACTCGGCCTTGTTTTGCGAAACAAAAAACTAGTTTCTTCTTATTTCATGAACATATTGAAGGCTTGTGTGTTTGCTGACATTTGCTTTGGAAACGGCTAAATGTGTTGAAGTGCAGCTCCTTATCCCATGATGAGGAGTGGGAAGGTGCAGCCATTGACTCGGTGTGACAGTGACATCCCTGACTGACAGGAGTCCTTAGGAGGGGAGGGCTGACTGACAAGATGGCTGACAAAGCAGAAGACAAACTGCCTAATCAGATCTTGAAGAAAGAGCTGGGCACGGTCTACTTTGGAGGTGTAGTTAGCTGGCAATAAATGCTCAAATGCTGGAATATTCTATGCACCTTGCCTCAAGCGCTTGACAAGACCTTTAAGTATTTTCAACTCTTGGAGTGAAAAAGTCCCCCATGCATAGAGAGCTGGATGAATTAATTTGGGCTGAAGGAGTGCCAAAATATTCTTGAGCTCTTGTGAAATATGAAATAAGAATTTAATTTACATTTGCTTTATTCAGTATAATAATGGAGACAGTATCCCATGGGTCTAATACGGGTTATTATGATGGGTGCAGGGCGTTATATCACTATAGTAAATGTTGTGTGGCATAAGACAACACATTATGTCATTATATGTGTTATAGCCCTTTGGGGGGAATCTGTCCTACGTTTTTTTTTTTTTTTTAATATATTTCTTTTTATTTGGAAATGTTGGTAGACACATAACATGGTAAACATGCATTTCAACTGACATTTCCATCTTTTTTCTTGACATACAACATACCCCCCCACCCACCCCTCCCACTGGTACACCCAACTAGAGTATAGGAAAATAAATACATAAAAATAAATAAAAAGAGGGCACCTCATTTCACCGAGCCAGTCCTACATTTTTTTAAGCTTTTTTTATTTTTACAATGCGTGTGAGTCGGTTGGCCTATAGGATGGATTGCCATACAAAACAAACATTCATATCCTCCTTTGGATGAATTGCATCACATAGATGACCCCTTAACTTTCCATCTTGCGCCATCATCAGCTAGCACCTTTTAGCATGCATATGCACTAAACTGACATCATACATGCTTGACATCAGTGTGTGAGCATTGTCATTGTGAGCATGCTGATGTGAGCGAGTTGCTCAAAGCACCGCTGTGCCAAAGTACAGCCTCACAGAGCTGGCATATGGCTGTGGGCTGGTTTAAAAATGCCCAACAATACAGTTTATATTTTAAAATACTCCAACAAATAGGCCCGCTCTCCCACCTATCTAACTCTGAGTGTGCCACATTGTAGTCAGCTCTACAGATGCAAGAATAGAAACGGGTCTGGCACGTCTCCATATGCCAGTTAGTGAAGAAGAGCTTTATTGCATCAGGGCAACAGTTCTGCGAAAGACCTTTACCAAGCAGGATGGAACGGGGACAACATCCAACTCACAGCTCTGCTCCCTCACCGCAGCCCACAGATATAGATAACCTAAAAGCTGGAAGATTAGCCTCTTTCATTTGTGTGTGTGTGTGTGTGTGTGTGTGTGGACTGGTTGACATGCCTCTTGAATACAGCCTCACATTTGTTTGTGGCATTTCCTGATGACTCTGTCTCCGTGGTGCTGAACGACGCCAGGTTGGATGAAGTATTTATTTGACGGAGGTGAGAGTAATGGCTCGTCTTTGGTGGAAAACATCCGTGTGCAAGTCTGTCACCGTTGACAAGCGTTTAATCTCTACACTTACTAAGACGCGCTCTCTTAGGACACGCTCAGTTTTTCTACTCCATTACTCCGGTTTTCAGTTCTTTTCACAACTTTGCCTTCCCTCAAGGAGAGATTCATTTGGCGTCACAAATCTCATCTTCATCCAGAAGTCATGCACTGGTTGGTTAGTGACGGCGCTGCAGAGGCTGCTCTGCTTTTAGCAGCTCAATAGGATTTGTTCCCCAGCACACACAGCCGCACACGTCATTTCCATTCAACGGTGAATTCTTCAGGTTAATGTTCAAGTCTCCGGTAATCATGTCATGTATTGTATTGGCTTTGCTAAACACCCCACACCAAACACTAAGCAGTGTGCGGTGCTAGTTATGTATCTGGGTGATCTCAGTATTGTTGCGGAACGGCGTTGGGAAATAATGAGCTCCGAGCCGATGACATATCATGTGACCAATCCAGGAAGGTGATACCATGGCAGCACACATACACGGGGGGACGTTGGCTCATGGGCAAACGCTGCAGTGTTTCTCCATGAAATTAAAAAGCAACACCCAAAGAAGCCGGAGATATTCTACATAGACAAAGAATAAATAAATGGTTACTCCAAGATTGAATCACTCGAGTGCCCGGTCATACGTTGGCATTTTAAATGTCTGTTGTGTAGATGCAAAAAATGCTATTCATGCTATAAACTAATTAAATGACATATCCAGTTGAAGGCCATTCACAGAGATTGCATTGGGGTTGACATCCCCATTGGTTGTGGATTGTATGTGAATGATGAATCAATGTGAGGTTAGCACACAAAGCTCCTGTCATCACTCTCAAGACGAGCTTATCAACAAGCCCCGAGATCTGCTTTACATCACCCATCTTTGTCTCCTGACTGATCTGTAGGTTGTGCCAAACTGCTGGAAAAGGGAGTGTAAAAATGTCTGGCATGTCTCATTAATGAAGCACAATTGAAATATGTTGATAGGCCGGGAGGAGGACAATGACGGCCAAGAAGATGAAGGTGTTCTCTGTTGTCATGGAGCCTTGTCCTGCTCCAGGAGAAGCTCACTAATTGGCTGAGGTGTCCGTGGCTGACAAGACACAACACTCTCCTGTGTGTGTGTGTGTGTGTGTGTGTGTGTGTGTGTGTGTGTGTGTGTGTGTGTGTGTGTGTGTGTGTGTGTGTGTGTGTGTGTGCATCTGTGCGTCTGTGCGTGCGTGCCCGTGTGCTCCATGGAATTGTAATCATTCCTTTTATTGAGAAATTATAGTGAAGCCGACAGACACGTATATAGATAGACAGACATTTATTGATTTATGCATAGATTCCTAGGCGGGTCTTACATTTGAATGGGTACCGGCCCTGCCGTCGTATAATTTGAAACAATGCCTCTTGCCTCGTATGCCAGAGCTGTGTAACAATTAGGGATGTACATGCAAGTGCATAACTGTGTGGACATCAGTATGTAAATACAGTTCTCTCTCCCGCTAGGAGATGAGTCTGTGCCAGCCTTAGATATGCTAATTGGCCAGTGAGTTGACAAGGACTCAACCATCAGCCTGCGTAATGAGTCGCTGCACAAAAGAGCGGCCGCCTCCGAGGAGCAAGCAACAGGAAGAGAGGAGTCGCCCAAAGAAATTACGGAAATATGTGTGGCTGTTTGTGAGCCGTGTTGAGTGAACGTTGCGTGGGCGTCTGTGTGGTGATGCCGCTGTCGTCAGGTGAAAACCTACACCTGTCAGGGGAAACTGGATCCACAAATTGTAGATTTTATTAAGGAAAGGGAAAAAAAACAGCCATGTCTTCGCTGGATGACATTGCATTTTTGGCATTAGCCCAAGGGGGGTTTGACAGAGGTTTATGAGCCTAAGGCGTTGAGAAATTCACTCAGCTCATGGAGGGGAGAGTAATCCTTCAACTTATTTCAAAGCATGAAAATTGTCGTAATCGAAGCTTTGAGGATTTCACCCAACAGTGTGACGCATAGCTCCCATTTGAACCGCATTTGGGACACATTAAAGCATAGATGGTGGGCACATCCAGACTGACTCTTACATAGCTCAGTCATACCTTTCTCACCTTTGTTAAAGAAATATAAATATTAGAAACAACATTCAGCTGTTTTTGCAATTTTGCCCATTTAGCGCAATATCTGTAAGATTTGAAAATATTTATGTAAATATGCTTTTTTTATCTCTTTTCAGAATGGTTTGTACATTTACTTTACATGTTGCGACGGCAAACAGGCACAGTCACAAGAAAGTAACACGTGAAAAATAAGATGGCATTAAATTAGAGATAAATTAAAGGACCATTAGTTGTTGAAATAATGGTTAGAGAATAATGTACTTTAAATTAATCTAATTTAAACCAACATTGTACAACAATATATTCTAATACTACCATATTTAATGATATTACAGTATCTCATTTAAAGGCAATGTTGGGATGTATTGTAGATGTATTGTGGCTCTTCCCAGCATCACTAACTGTGACTTTCACTTCACTTCATCCCTATAAACACTTTTACAAATTCTGTTCTGATCCCCTCCGATAATCTGCCCTATACTTTTATACCATTTTGGTAATACATTTCCTGCTTAGCAGGAGCCAGTCCATCTGTTGCTGGACCAATGCATCCATTACTGGATGCCTCATTCTAGCTGTGTTGGTGTGTTTGACCTTGGAGCCCCTTTAAGATGCGTGGGTGCACATTTGCAGCACTATTGTTGGGCTGCAGCAGCTTTGCGATGTCCTAGACATGTAGCAATTGAGGTCAAAGGGAAACTTAGTTTGTTTATTTTGGCACATTAGGGTTGGGGATGGAGCTGATTTCAGTCACGCTTCACTCACCAGCTGTTCCTTTGTTCCTCAATCACAAATCCATGTTTTCTTGGCTATGAAATGGGGTTGTGATGAACAAAAAATGAAGCACATCCAGAACGTGTTATGGGCTTTGTGTGATCTAACAACTGAAATGGTCAGAGATGCTGGAAGTGCTGGTGTGAGATTGTATTGATGTGCAGCATGAACGGCTAATAACGCCTTCACTTTGTGATAGGATTAGACAGAAGGGTCAGACAGCGAGGATGTTGCTGTAAATGTGGCCAAAATAAAGAAAATCAAAGCTTATCGAGTTGAGATTGTGATTGTGCACTCTTATATCGGCAGCACTTTACCATTCTGGTGTCTTCTGCTCTATACCGTGATAGCAGCAGGTGATCAGTTAATTAAATACTCAAGCAAAAAGAGCCAGAGAAAGGATGTAGGTAGATAGAAATGTTCAATTCTGTTTTCTCATACGCTATTTTTATACCTTGGACATCATTATTTCATGGTAATAAGAAAAGCATGCTGGTTTTCTGAAGATCACATAATAACATATGAAAGCAAACTTCCCACTGCAGACACAGGGGACATGTGAGAGAGATTTGAAAGCTCTGATACAAAGAAAGTACACTCCACGATACCTGAATACCTACATTCGTCAAAAAAGGGAGCTGGAGAATGCATCGTGCTTTAAATAAATGGAAACTTAAATCTGTCAGATACAACAAATACTCCACACAAATAGACCAAAACTAAGTCTGCACTTACTTCATACTATCCACTTTAACCATCTGAAAGAGAGAATACATCATGAATATGCATAAAGAAATACACAAGTGGGATTACATTAACCCATTAATGTTTTATCCCTCTATTTCAAGCATGAACATTAAAAGATATTTTCTAAAATAAATATAAGAAATACATATTATTATTATTATTATTATTATTATTGTTGTTAATATATCTAATTATTAATTTAACCTTTAGTAAACCAAGCGAGTCTCATTGAGGTTAAAATCCTGTTATGTAAGAGACACCTGGCCACTCATTAAACAAATAACAATATTGAAATATTACTGACATGAGGCTAAGACACAGTGAAGAATGTATATGTAATTATGTAATTATAATTTCACTAGAAAATACACCGTGGTAAGTTAACTTTATTATTCATTTTTATTATCAACTAAGCTATTATGTTTTGGGTTAACTAATGATTTAGTGTGCAATTAGTCATTGCATTCATAATTTATTTTTGTAATTAATAATGCATTGAGGAGAATTGTAAATCATAATTTACCGCAGTTTGGAATTGGCCAACAGTCAACCCCCCCAAATTAGGACATACAAAAAATAATCAAGTAATCTATTAGTCAGAATAAATTATTTCTGATGATAAGGACAAAAACTTCAATGAATATATAGCTAGACTAATTGATAAATGATGAACTGTGCCAGCCGTATACTGCTTGATCATGAAACCCATAATAAGGATCCTTCGTTGCTGTGAGATGCCGTCTGAGTGATATTTGCTCAGCAGTGTGATTTGAAAATCCAGCAGCAACCTAGTTTGTATCAGCAATGTTGCCTCTGCTTGGCAATTTTTATTGCTATTTGTCAATACTTCCCATGATAACATGGTTTGGATGTTTGCTGCATCCATAGTTTAATATCAGCATCCTGCAGCAATAAGTCTGATAGAGATTTAGGTGAAGCACCAGTCTCCTGATTCATTTATATTCCGGGCAAACAATCTCACTATTTGAGTGACAGGTATGTGTTCTTGTTAGAGAGGAGCCTCCGATACTTTATTTTCACTGCTAAAAATGTAACCGGGGCGGTGCAGCTCATGCCTGCAGTAAGCCGTGCTCCATCCTGTGTCTCTGATTCTCAACGCGCGTGTGTGTGTGTGTGTGTGTATGTGTGTTCATGCATGTGTGTGTGTGTGTGTGTTCATGCATGTGTGTGTCTGTATATTTGTGTGTCTGTGGGCTGTGTGTTTAAGAGAGTGAAAAGGGACGTGTGAGAGAGTGAGTGCCAATCTCCCCCATGATGCTTTGCCATCTGCCATCTTTGTATGTATGTGTGTGTGTGTGTGTGTGTGCGTGTGTGTGTGTGTGTTTCATTTTGTGAAAGTAATGTGCCTCCAGGTTCCAGGGTCACAGGAAGCATGAGGTAATTTCAGTCCCAGCCTTTCCTTGTGTCCTCTTGTAATCCACGGCCCAACAACAACCTTTTCCTCTCCAAGCTGGCGCACAAAGCCATACATAATTTAATTTGAAAAACAAACATGTGTAGGGCTATGAGTTCAGAGTCATTGGTATAAAGCAGAGGAGGACGAATGACAACGAATGTTATTTTATTAGTCGACTCTAAAACGCATTGTGGTGCAATGCACAGCCATAGGCTGGATTTAGTTTATCCTCCCGTTGTGTTCCCCGAGTAGATATAAATAAAAAAGTAAGTTCTCAGATCTCTTATACTTCTGTCGGGTTCCCTTAAGCGGCGTAACACACATTTGTTCACCGCACTGGATGAGTACTAAAGCTTGAAGACATAAAAAGAACGAAGGCTTCCTATCAGGTGTACTTTCTCGCTGCTAGCATGCTGCCGCAGGAAACAGATCCGGTTCTTCTACCGTAGCTCGTTGTCATGGAGACAGGCCTTGTGGGACCATCTCAACCCACTTGTGGTGAAAGGCATCATGGGTAAAGGGGGAGGATGGGGGTGTGGAGGGGGGGGAAAAACAAAACATGTCCTCTTCCAAGGGACCCAGTGGAGCGGGGGCAGGTTGGATGCCACCTAAACATTGTTATTGCATCAGCCTGCCGGAGCACAATAACTGGTGTGCATTTCACCACCTGAGCTGCGGTGTCATTATCAGCCCCCCTGCAATAAATAGCACGTGTACCCCCATCAATCTCTCTGTCTGCCTGACCATCTGTGTTGTCGCGCCGAAAAGGCAATAAGGCCCACGCCCGCTGCCTCGTTCCCGGATGCTGAGCCAGATGATCGGGGAGAGCAGGTTGTCATATCTGTGAGGGCGCTGTGGAGGCTGAGGGTCTGAGTCACAGGAGCATTCATGCTCACAACGGTTACGGTTCCGTCTACATCCGCGGAGAAGAAGAACGTGGTTCTGAAGCATTCAACACCATTAGCGCCACGCGGCGCAGACGTGCCCGGACTGGTCTGCTGCTGCGTCTGTGTGTCTGCGTTTGGCTCGCTCCTCCGACATCCACAGCTGCAGGACGCTCCGAGCCCGTTTATTTGAACTGTGTCAATGGACCAACAGCAGCTGGAGCAGCTGCTGCAGGGCAGCGGGGAGGAAGAGGAAGAGGATTTGGGCACAAGCAGGGGTTAAAGTGTGTATAGAAAGGATGAAAGACGGAGGAGATGGCGCCACGACAGAAGAGGTTACCAAAAAGGGAGAGGAGGAGAGCAGAGAGGAGAGGAGAGGAAGGGGAAGAACGTAGATGGGAGAAGAGGAGATGTTAGGAGTATGGTGACTAATTCAGGAGGGTAAGATGAAGGATTAGGGAGAGGGTGAACGTCTATGGCAGAGGTAAAGAGGGGGGGGGAGATACACTGGGAATGAAAGACAGGGTTGGACTGAGGTCACAGGGAGAAATAAAGGTCCCAGTGAATCCGGCACACAGGACATGCAGACACTGCACCATCCGAGGAGCGCCTCCTGTTTGAGTGGCCGTGCGGCCGCACGCTGAGCCGGCTTCCTAGTTAGATTAAAAGCGGCAAATTGAGTTTCCGTAAGAGGAGAATTTACTTAACATGCTGCCAGTGGTGCTTGAATGAGCCCTGATCAGATTTTTCTTATCGCATTGTCCAATTGAAAAGGGGACGCTGAAAGCTTTTCTATTCGACGTCTATTACGAGGCGCAAAGCTCTGCGAAAACGAGCCGCTATCAGAGAGACGGCCATGTTCTCAGATGAGCTATTTTTAGCGTACAGGAGCTGGCAGATGGTAATGTGTTTGAGCAGGTCATTAGCTCAATAAGTGGCGAAAGGAGACTTTGAATATGTAACTCACCAGATACGCCTATTTCATTTAGTAAAAGCGAGGATGGGTCGGCTCATCTCCACCGTTACTCCATTCCTGCCCTGCGTCGGGGCGTCGGGGCGAGCTGAGCTGAGCGGTGTTTTCACATATTTATGTGATCGCAATGTGGCCTGTCACCTGTGAATACACATTATGTCTCCTCGAGAGCATATATGTTATCTTGTGATGGTACTTGAGGGGAGACGTGAATTTGTGTGGATGTTTGACGGGTTAACAAAGGCTCCCTTCTCATTTGGCTTCTGACACAGAGGGGTGGGGGTCGGGGGGAGTTATTGAGCTTCTGCTCAGCTTGTCTAAATCTCTGTAAGCAGACAGAGATGATTTATGTTCAGACTTCCAGATAGGTGTTGCATAGTGTGTGTGTTTATGGGAGGAAAGGGAGGACAATACTGAGAGATACCCCCCTCACCCACCCACACCACCACCCCCCTCCCTCCTCCCTCCTCCGGGCTCGGGATTAACAAGAGGGGCCACCTCTGTTAAACCAGCCGTTTCTGATACATTTGGTTTTATTGAATTTTGCTGCATTCCTCCCGACCCCTGAATCCTCTCTGTCTAAGTGTTTTCCTTTCTTGCTCTCCATGTATTATTGCATTAACACTTTTACATGCCACCAGAACAGTAAAATACTCTACGCCTAAAAGGAATTAGGCCAGAGCTAAAGTAAAATTAAATTATTAGGACGTTTGAGCACACAAGAAAAACTCTTAAAAATGTACCATTGCTGCTTATTTCACGGCTCACTAGAAAATGATTCTTATTAATACAGAGGCAGTAGGCAGAAAACTATTTTGGTCTGTTTCTTGTCTTAGTTGTTGAGCAGTGGCTCTATTGTTCTGGCATTAGTTCTGTCAGAGCTGCCCCGCTTGAGCTGTTAATCCCAAATCACAAGTGCTCTGGCTAAATCAAAAGACCTAATCCTGCATTAGCATGAATTTGTCTTTACTTTTCTTCGTGAGGATGTTCTCTCTACGTATGAATTATTGTATGTGTTCCCTCTCCCCTCATGATGCACTGACATTTCGGTTGCCCCGATGAAAGTAGAGCGATGAATCCGAGGTGGAGGAGACATGTCATTCATTGGTTTCAGCTGACCTTCATGTTGTTGTTGTCTTATATGTATCTGCAGAGTGCTCACCCTTGTTGAGTGAAGCCCGACCTGTATCTGCATCATCTCCAACCAGCCCGCGGTGGTGCCATGCCTCAATCCAGCACGGCTGGAGTTGTTCCGGTCCAGTCCAGGAGGCCGAGCCTGGGGTTCGGCCCCGGCCCGTCTCCGCTGGGCCTGCTGCTGCTCTGGATCGCCCTGTTAACCGGCCCTCTGAGTGGTGTGTGTGGAGCACCAGGTATGACTAACCTAATCTGTCTGTCTATCTGTCTGTCTGTCTGTCTGTCTATCTGTCTAGTTAGCTAGGTGTGTTGATTATTTGCAGAATGGCAGCTGGTGTATTGTCAGCAGTAAATGTGATGAACAAAGATCTAAATATGTGTGTATGCACCTGTGTGGGGGTGTTTGTATGTGTGCATGCACCCTTGTGTGTGTGTGTGTGTGTGTGTGTGTGTGTGTGTGTGTGTGTGTGTGTGTGTGTGTGTGTGTGTGTGTGTGTGTGTTAAAGCCCCACTATGTAACTTTTCCACCTTAAAACTA
The DNA here is from genome assembly GCA_036178185.1 of Liparis tanakae. Taxonomy (NCBI): domain Eukaryota; kingdom Metazoa; phylum Chordata; class Actinopteri; order Perciformes; family Liparidae; genus Liparis; species Liparis tanakae. The sequence goes on along the minus strand of CM070098.1, from coordinate 9,920,360 downwards.
GAATGGGCACTCGGTAGAGCGCATACCTTCGCATATCACAAGATTGTATTATGAACAATTTGGCACTAGTTTCACGCAAATCGGATGCCAATTAACCGAGATATCGCAAATTTACGTTGTTCACCTTTTCGTGACCTTGACCTTGACCTTTGACCCAATCACTCCCAAAAACTAATCGATTGTTCCTTGGGTCATGACCAATCATCCCACCAAGTTTCATAAGAATCGGCTCAGTTTTGTCTGATTTAGACGAATAACGGACAAACAAACATATTCACAAATAAATACACGCCGACCAAAACATTATCTTCTGCATTTTCAATGTGAAGGTAATAACAGCTTGAAAAAAATTGTGCCGCTACAATGGCTTTTAATATGTTGATTTGCTCCTCCGCCACTGCCATCGGGGGTCTGTGGCCAGAATACTGCTGAATGTAAGATGTTGGGAGCCGCCCGGTACTTCCGGCGGAAGTACGTCAACTTGCTGTCTGGTAGTGATTACCAACGTCATATAGTGCCAGTCCACGCTCACAGGTGACTTTTTATTTGTTCCGCTACGCGACTCGTAGAGACAGAATGACGGCTCGCTGCGGCTGCGGAGACGCGCTGCCGGTAGCGCATTGATCAGCTGTGAGATCAGCTGTGAGATCATCTGTGAGTCACCCGGAAGAGCCATATATGGCTCGAGAGCCAGACGTTAAATACCTGAAGGGGGCGCTACAGGGGAAAAGTTACATAGTGTCGCTTTAAAGGAGTGAAACCAGACCTGCCAGTCCATCAGCTCTGGACCGTGGCGTTGTTCATATGTTTTGATAAGCCTCTAGGTTCTATTAGCATGTTCCTCATGGCAGTCCACCCACACACACGCACACACACACACACACACACACACACACACACACACACACACACACACACATGCACACAGACATGCAGCTGTCACTGCTCTGAAAATATAACCAAGCTGCTTTTTTGAAACAGGATGTGGGCTAAAGATGGCAAGAGAGCACTTCTCGCTGTTTATTGTATAATCTATTTTTCATTTTCCGTTTGTGTAAGCAATCTGAGGCCACAATCTTTTCAGAAAACTGACGTCACATTGAAAGTATTTTTATATTCAGTGAAGAGGTAGAATTACACACCAAACGACTTTCAGTTGAGGATCTCAGCCTCCGGACCACCTACAGTCCCCACAGAACGGATAGTGCTGGAGAAAAGAAAAGAAAAACTCCCTGGAAACTTTTAAACTTTTTTCCATAAAAAAAATGTTTTGCAGAGCTCGTAAATTGAAAGTGTTTGTAACAAACAAGTTTGAATCCAACCCCTTCCAAAACCAATTCTGCTTGGGTGAAGAACAGCTAATATGTCATGCTTTGATATTCAGATGTTCCTCGACTCAACATGAATATTGTTTTAGCTTCTGTATATTATTTGTGCCTTTCTCCTGCAAAGCTTATCACATTTTTATAATTTTGCACACAGAATGTAAACATCCTAGTTCACAGGTGTACGATAAACTACTGTGCTATTCACAAAATGACCCAAACACAACTTTTCTTATTTCTGAATTATTGTTTCCACCCAATGGGCTCACCTTAAGGAAAACACACAGTAGTCCTAAAAGGTGAGACGATTGTCTCCGTAGACTTGATGGCTCAAATTAAATCTCTTCAATCATTTTGAAAATGAATGAATTCATTGCAGAATTTACATTTTTCTATTACTATTCGAAGTCTATGCAAAACAACTTTATTATTTCCCCCACAAAAATTATCCATATTTAAAAATCATGCAAATGTAGTTATGAATAATTCCTTTCAATTGTGTGGCTTATGTGAACACATTTGAGTCCTTCAACTTCACAGTGTACTCCAACTGTCCTCATCATCTTTGTTTCACATAACTTGTTTCGTTGGACCCATTTGGCCTTGAGATGAAAACAGATTTGACAGAAAAGACACAACAGGAAGAGAGGTGTCACTAAAAGAGGCTTAAAGGCTGCTAATGTTAATGTAACATTTCAACTGGAGTTCCAGAGCTTTTACAAAATGACACTTTAAACCAAAATAACTAATTAAATCTCTACCAAATACTTTTCTCTTTGAATAGAAAGATAACTACACTATTACACTAAACCTGCTGGTTTCAGCCATATCTGAGCACATCAGTAAGTCAGTCAGGTGATTATATGTTGCAAAGGTGTTTCATTAAAAACAGACCCGTCGTAGATCAGTGGCAGACCTGCCGACTGCAACAGAGTAAATCCCACTAGAGGCTGAGCTCCTCATTAGTCCCTCATTTTCCATGCAGGTTTCGATAACCTGCAAATCATGAAAGAGTTCTGTTCCGTGTGAATCCGTCCTTAGCCAGGGCCTTGCCATGCTCTCCCCTAGCTTTGAGAAGAGGCTTAAGTGGTAACACTGCCAGTGGGCTCCGATTTGCAGGAGGATTGGTGTTGAAGCGCATTTAAGAGAACATAGTTTTGGACTCGGCATAAAGCCACAGAGACCCATAGAAGCCATAGGAAGAACATGAAATTCACTTATAATCCCACTGCCAGGAGAAGACAGTTTTCAGCCACATTCTTTTTGGGGACTTTTGATAATTTACACTCTCATTGTTGGCAGGGAAAAAGGGGAATTTGCTCATCACTTTGTGTGCTTGTGTAAAGATGGGAACAGCCAGGAATTGTCTCGCTCTTGAGTTATGAAATGGTGGGCATGAATTAGTTCTGATTGACTATACTGTTGCAGCTTTTTGCTTCTTCCTGCCCAAAATGAAACCACTTTAACTGACATTCAGAGTTTGTCTGCACAACACATTGCAGCGGTCACACGAGAAGTCTTTTGACACAGTGCTATTCCAGTTACTGTCGAGGCATTGCGGAAACAGGAAGGTGGTCTGAGTGGCTGTTAGCCAGTGAAGTGTGCAGAAGTGGGAAAACATGCAAACAGAATCTGCTGCCGATGGAGAGGGAGTTTTTTTTTTCCGTAAGAGCAAAAGTGAATAAACGCAGCAGGACCTCACCCACCCAGAGCCGAGGGAAGGAGAGATTCAGGTTGCTATGGTAAGGGTCATCCCGACTTCACCCTGATGGATAGCAGTGATTCTGTAGCTGAGGAGGAGTTAAACTGGGCGCCATGGCAACAGGCCACAGACGGATTGCAAAGGGTGCATGAAGTTGTTTGATTGATCTGACTCAGCCACTGTGAAAAATACAGGTTCAGTCAGTACTTCAGCTCAAATACCAGACTTTGAAATATTTTCTTTGCAGCACTAACATGCAATATCATATCATACAACAGAAGAGAAATAGTTCCTCCTAAAAGTCCTCATCCTTCCCTCCTCAAAACCTCTAAACAATGCGTGTTGGTTAGTTCATTGTAGTTTGTTGTCATCATCATCATCACATCATCATATTTTTTCATTGTTATTATTTGTGATTGTTGGACAAATGCTGATACTGATACAAACAACTCCTAATATATATCTAAACCAATTATATGCTGTGAATGCGCCTGTGTGACGTGTGTGTGTGTGTGCTGTTATCATGGTGCTTGCAGCAGTGAGAGGATAGCCTGCCTGGGAGGGAGAGAGGAGAGGGAGGAGAGAGAGAGAGACAGACAGAGAGAGAGAGAGAGAGAGAGAGAGAGAGAGAGAGAGATCCCTCTGAAGCCCAATCCCATCTTTTATGTATGACCCACAGGAAGTCCTTCTAGAGTCCTCTAGATGATACCCAGGAAGTAAGCACAACACACAGCCATCAGAACACAAGTCAGCCTGACCGGTCACTGACGGTGAAATGGGGCGTGGCCAAAGGGGGTTGTTGCCCACTTTGGAGTCAGTTTGATGGACTCTGAATGCGAGGGTATCAATTTTCATGCTAGCGTGTGTTTCTCTCCCCTTCTGTCTCTCTCTGTCTCTCAGCTCCCCCAAAGATCACCAAAATTCCCACGGACCAGATCGGAGTGTCAGGGGGCGTGGCCTCATTTGTGTGCCAGGCCAGCGGCCATCCCAAGCCGGTCGTCTACTGGAACAAGAAGGGCAAGAAGGTCAACTCCCAGCGTATTGAGGTAGTTGTCACAATGCACAATGATCCACGCTTACTGCAAGCTAAATGAATACAAAGCAGTATTTGATAAAGACGTGGATGGATACAACTGCCATGTCTAGGTTTGACAGTATATTTCCAGATAGAAAGATCTTTCAATATCTATTTGTGCTACATCAGATTTTCTTCTGATATTTTTTTCGTGCAAGTTTCCAACCTTGATACTTAAAAGCATCGATCAAAATGTTTTGTGAAAGAGAGTTTAAAGAGAAGATTAACATCACACTCTTGTCTGCCAACTGAATATGCGTTGACTAGTTTAGCGATGCATAACGATCAGTAGCACCCTGCCATTAACCATAAAGTTAAAGTACAGACATGAGTGTTTTTAAAGGGGTCACATAGGATATGAAGCCGTATTCAAATGCACACATTGTTGTGCGTAAGCTCTATGCTATCAGCAGGCTATTCCAACTCATAAGACTCAACGGTGAGCGATAATGTGTTTCACATCCAAGCCCCCATGTCTCTGTGCATGATTCTGTCTGAATCCTGCCAGCTCCAGGACGATAGCTGAGCCCGACCTCGTGGAGGGAAGGGCAAGTAAAAAATAAATAAAAATGTATTTTCGGAAATCAATGAAGTGTCACATTATACTTGTTCTCACATTATTACGGTAAAAGAGCTACATTGCTGGTTACAGTTCCCATGTGTACAGTCCTGAGTCCTCTGCTGTGACTAATGTGTCTCCCCCTGTGGTTCTGTGGCGGTCCAGACGGTGGAGTTTGATGAAGGGGCGGGTGCTGTGCTGAGGATCCAACCACTCCGAGGACCTCGAGATGAGAACATCTACGAGTGTGTGGCACGCAACAGTGAAGGAGAGGTGTCTGTCACTGCAAAGCTGGCCATTATCAGAGGTGAGAGCCCCCCCACACACACACCCCACACACACACACATTCTCACGTGCACAAACCTGGTTACGGCCGTCGTCTTTAGTTCCCTGAGCTGTCAGCTGCAGCTGTGACAATCGAGCCGTGCCACACCCTGGCTGCACAGCAGGCTGCGAGCTCTGTTCTTTTTATAGTCCCTTTGAGTGTGACAGAGCATGATCTGGCCTCAGAGCGGGCCAGCATCCCCGTTGGCCTTAACAGCTGGCAGTGAGAGTGTTAATCTAACGTGCACCGCCTCCTTGGAGGGAAACGTCTCTAATGTTGTGCTACAACATGCTATGAGCTAAAGTTGCAGCGTGTGGCTTCCAGCCTGGGTTCTGAGCACTTGGCTTTCACAGCGCCCAGCTGGAAAGGATGAAGGAATAGAGGGATGGCTGCCTGGGCTGGTTCTACATAAAGAACATCAGGGGATTAGGCCCCGCTTTGGCACACAGCACCTTTCTGCAAGGGGGAAATTGAGGCATGCAAAAGCAAGAGTGACAAAGAGGTCGAGGAGAGGTGAGAAGGAGGATGATGGAGGATGAGGAGGTGGGGGCAAGTGAAGTTAACACTACAGGATGGTGTGAAACAATAGAGATGAAATGGGAGGAGGAGGAGCGGAGGACGGGGTGTAAAGGTACAGGAGATGGATGAGCAGGGTGGAGCTGGCAGGGCCGTGTGGTAAGCAGAAGGCCGGTCGCCCAGGGAATCTACTCCTGTCCATCTGTTCCTCAGCCCGTCATCTCTGCACACACAGCCCCAATCTAAAGGCATTACCACATAAACTACACCTCCAGGGCAAGCCTCTCGGTGTGTGTGCCTCTTCCTGTTTGTGTAAACTTTTCTCTGACTGAGATCTGTGGCCATCCTCTGTCTGCTCTGTGACTGCAGAATTAACCATCTTTGACCAGATTAAGAGGCGCTAGCAGCTATAGTTTAGATATACGTCGTATATGGATGAGCAGATGCACTGCATACAGTTATCAGAAGATATGCTTCTGGAAGCATTCCCACTGTGTAGGGTGGGCGATATAATGTATGCTGGTTAGAACATATAAATCTGTCAACCAACATATTTTTGCCAGATGGTGTTAGGTGTATTTTTAATATATTTAGGTCAATCTGGTTTATTGTGGGCAATGCTTGAAAATCAATGAGCAGGTTCTATCGCAATATTTGATTTTATATCGGCATTTTATTTACTGTATTTTACTAAAGTCTATTGATTTCTGGCTAAAATGACTGTGTCACAGTAACTATTGATATAGTGAGGGAAGATTGTCAACGGTACATAACTTCCTTTTCAAAAGTTTTCTTGCAATGGTATGCTTAAAGTGTGTTGCCATAGAAACAAAGAAGTGTCCTTGATAATTTAAGGATTCTACCAGTTTCTATTACATTTTTTGTCTGTCGACATAAAAGGCTTTGACTTTTTATAAATGAAAAAAAGCAAATGTTTTCTTCTTTTCTTCTTGTTGCTAAACGGTAAATGTACTTATTGATGCCTCCTTCCACTTCATAACTCTATTCCTGAAAACATATAACTCGGTGCTTCCAACCATGTGACAGCTGGCTCCCAAAGCCACGCAGCCCTGCAGTGAACTGATGATGACCGGGTGTGAGAGGCCAGGCCATCAGAGAAGGATCTGGAGTCTTTTCAAACACGCTTCAGTGGAGAGAAGGTCCAGCAGCCACGAAGACTAAGAAAGGAGGCTTTCCATTACTGACCAAACCCATGAAAATACGTTGCATATTTTTGTATAATGATTGCCCGACACTAAGAGCAGCGTTGTGCAGTGTGTGTGTGTGTGTGTGTGTGTGGGGGGGGGGGGGGTCGGTGGTTGGCCACAGGATGTGTGCGACCACTCTGTAGGCTGCCTAATGGATGGAGATGCGGTAGGTTATGGTCAGGGAGACTTGTGTGCCTTCAACATCATCATCATCATCATCATTATCCCACGTCACTCTTCCCATCCCATTACCTTCTCTACTTCCTCCTTTCTCTTCCCTGAATACGTCTCTCCGTCTTTGACTAGTAGCCTCTTTTTTTGGCCCACAGCAAAGTCTATTTCTAATTTCATCTCTCTTGTTTTATTCATTCTTTCATTTTCTCTGCCATCTATTCTACCTGACCCTCTCTCTCTCTCTCTCTCTCTCTCTCTCTTCACCCCCCCGCCCCTTGCATTTGTACAGGCTACATCCCCTCAAACCCACCCCATCACTTTTCTACCCAAACTGCTCTTTTCTATGGACACTGCAGTTGTGTTGTTGTGCCTTCAGGAGATGTGAATATCTGCGGGTTTGCATGTTTGAAAACCTCTCGTGGGCGAGAGATTCTCCTCATTGCAGCTGTGTATGCATGTGCATGCACATGGATTTTCTTTGTTTATGAGCGTGTGTGTGTGTGTGTGTGCGTCCGTGCGCGGCTGGTTTGTGCAGAGTAATCCTGATTATACTCACCTCTCGGTGTCCCATTTTAGGAGAAAGGGAGGCGAGGGATGGGGGAGGAAGGGGGAGGGAGGGAAGGGGGAGGAGAGATGTTCTGCCACCACAGCACACACCCTTCATACGAACAACAAAGTCAGATCAGTGATTCCCCCCGGGCGTCAGCGGCATTGGCAGGCCGGCGGCTCAAGCAGCATTTTGGTATGGAAACAACTCAGAGTATCAACTCAGCCTGCAAGAGGATTACACTCCTGAGTGGAGAACCGACTCTTTCATCACATATACCCCTTCGTCTGCACGGTTTCTATTCTCTCCCTCTTTCCTCCTCCATATTCTTTCCCTGCAGTCTATTCTTCAAGTCTGCATGTAACGGAGTGGTATGCATGAGCTCATCAGGTTTTTTGTGTTTAGTCTCCGGCTGCCGGATCTGTGAGAAGAGCCCAAGTGGGGCTCGGGGCGGTGGGGGCATCTACAATGCTTAGTCCGGTTTTGCATTGTATTGTGATCTATTATTATAAAGGCCTATTAGCATTTAAAGTGCTCCCCTTCAGCCCTCCTGTAGTCCATAGGAGTCAAAGCAATACAGCCTCTGAAGACTGGCAAGCGCTGGCAGATTAATCCTGAACCAGGCTCCCTGAGATCGGCTTTTACTGGGCTTCTTTCATCCACGTGGTCATTCCCCGCTGAAATGAGCGGAAAGATGAATAGGCAACCACTTTCCTTAACCAGGACAAACAAGGATTTTCTGTGAGAAGCTAGTGTGTGTATGTGTGTGTGTGTGCGTGTGTGTGTGTGTGTGTGTGTGTGTGTGTGTGTGTGTGTGTGTGTGTGTGTGTGTGTGTGTGTGTGGGTCTGTCTTTGGGTGACTGAGAAAAATACAAAGAGAGACAGGAAGAGAAAACCTGGACTCATGTTTGTTTGTTTGTTTGCATCAAATGCATTATGTGTTTTACTCTGTGTGTGTGTGTGTGTGTGTGTGTGTGTGTGTGTGGGTGCTTGTGTGTCTGTATTTCCTAGTGTGTGTGTTTTTGTGTGTTTGCACGCGCATGCATGAATTGCATATTTGCCCAGATTCGGTTGGCTGGGACGACTGTTTGCGGGCGCCAGGCCTGATTGCCCTTCTGTAAACATAACCAGGCCAAAATGTGAGCTCTCAACCTCTTGATACACACAAATACACACAAACACAAAGCTGCAGGGAACAATGTGTGTTGGTCATTGCCAATGTCCCCCCATACGCTGTTGACACACTCAGTGTGTGTGTATATATATATACACATGGCACATTTTTACATCATAGACCATCTTATCAATTTAACCAGGAGATGAAACACAAGCGGTACTTTTGTGCGGCAGTGTTTGATGAATGATTCATTTGGTGAAAAGTGTGATCAAGGCCATGCCCGCAGTATCTATTTCAAGCAGTCGCTGACTCATCCAGGAGCCTGGCTGAATACCTGTAGCCCCCTCTGCTCCTCTCCACTGAACTGTGCCTCGATGTCCAGAGCAACTTTCCGTCAAACCGGGTCGTCTCCGTCCTCAGAGCGGAGTGGGAGTCGGCTGCGGAGCGCTAGTATACATGTTCCATCGATTCATCTGTGTGGCTGTCAACCCCCAGAGCTTCACCATCATTTCTCAATTAAATTAATAATTTACATCCCATGGCATTTCCGCCACACATGTCTGTCCGTCTGCTTGTCATTCCATCCAGAATATATTATCATTGGTAATTTTGATCATGCTTCTATACCTCATGCTCAGTAACGTGACGCTGCATGTGGGGTTTATAAGAGGAGGATAAAGGTGTGAGGAGCGCGTATCCGATCGTTGTAAAATAACTATATTAATTAAAAACATTGAACTATACATTATTCATATGCCTAATAGTTAATAGAGTAACTTCATAGTTCTATAAAATATATTTCTATTGTTTTTTTCATTAGGATCTAAAAATAGATCCATCCATCCTGTTTCTCTTTACTGCTTTCTAATGATTTCGTCCGAGGTCCACCCTCTATTTGAAACTGATAAAGACCTGACTGGAATACTGAGCCCACCCACCCCCACACACACACATGTCGTCCCCCCCCCCCCCCCCCCCCCCCCCTCCGCTGCACTGGCATGCTCTAATTAACAGCCAGGGAGTCCGTATAGGAGTAGCCGGAGGGATGATAAAAAGACCATCTGAACCCTCTCATGAGTGGTGGTGGGGGGGGGGAGCAGATGTAGGTCTGGCATATACCTCGCCTCGGGGGAGATCACCTCCTGACCTCCCATCGATCCACCCCCTTCTTCTTGCTTTCTCTTCCTGCATGTTCCATCGATGGCCGTGCCAATGGCCTCCGTTCAGGTGGATCATTAGTATCGATCAGGCGGCGGCGGTGTGAGCGACGGCAGGGAGGTCCCGTCCTTCCACTTGGGTCTCCGGTGGCTGACATCAGAACATTGCTCGCCCCAAGGCCTGCTCGCCACCTCCGCTCATCACCAGACTCTCCTCTGAGCTGTGATTGCTCTCTCGCTCTTTGTTCTCCTCTCCATCCTCCTCTCAGCAGCGGCTAGACAATCCTATCTGGCAGCGTTGCTCCAAACCTGATGACTGTGAAAAGAGAGGACGAGAGCGATAGATGCTATCTTCACTCGGCCTCTCATCCCCATCGCAGCGTGTTTGGAGGCAGATGGTACACGTCTGTCATGTGGTTAGGTAGCAGGGGGCCCTGAGAGGAGAGGAGCATTGGATGTGGCCACGTCCGGCGTCTCAGACTGCTGGGCTCCAGACGTGTCGTGAAGCCCGGCTTGAGCAAGAAAACTTTTACTTTTTTTAGCTGTACTTGACAATCAAGGGACTTTTGTGAGTTTGATTTATTAGCCGAGCGAATAGCCATCTCCATAATCGCCTTGCGGCAGTAGGAAAGTGGAATACATAATTAAAGGTCCAGGTATGGGGGAGGTGTGTGTGTGCATGTGCGAGAGGGATAGAGTGGTTAAAAGGGTAAGAAGAGGAGGAAGCAGGAGTGCTGATGGATGCTTGATTACGTGTCTGGCCATCTGGACTGTTGTCGCCGAGATGCTTAATCCCATTCACCACAGAGAGTGTGTGTGAATGCGTTTGTGTGTATGTGAAATAGAAAGCAACTGCTTTTCTGCATGCACACACACCTTGATCCTCCTGGATGTGTGTGGACGTGTCTGTACATTTCTCTACCCGTATCGCACAAATCTGTGAAGATGCTAATGAGAAGATGGCCATGGAAACAAATATGTACACACACAGAGACACAGGAAACACACACACACACACTTATCAACTGCCCCACAACATAATCAGACATATCCAGACGCTATGAGACCCATCCCAGACCGGCCTCTCTAATCGTTGGTACATTTTAACAATTAGTGCTAACAAGTCCTTATTACCCCCAGTGCCCTGCCCCTCCTCCTGATCCCAGCTTCTAATTGCTGCTGCTGTTTCTGAGCAGCTCTCTGCATAGTTATTAGACAGAAATCATTACCACAACATAACACACCACACCACGGAAAACTCACAGTTCACTGACACTGCCACCAAACACCTGTGTCTCCAGGTTAGGAGTGTACTGTGTGTGTGTGTGTGTGTGTGTGTGTGTGTGTGTGTGTGTGTGTGTGTGTGTGTGTGTGTGTGAATGCTTGTCTGTTTGTATGCTGTGTGTGTGTGCGTTTGTGTGTGTGTGCAACACTTCAGTAGCTCCTGCTGACTGGGCGGTATGTTTACACTCCTGTAGAAACGGCCTGTCACACACACACACACACACACACACACACACACACACACACACACACTAGCGATGGCTGTGCCGCCTGCTGGATGGCCTAATTACCAGCTAGCTCTAGGAGCAAACACACGACTTTGATGAGGAAGGGTACAGGAGGTGATCTGTCCTCGATCTCGATCTCCACGTTTAAGAGCAGATGTTAGAGGGGGATTAGTCGGTGTTGTGTTTCTCCTTGGAAGAAGGACGGTACGGGTTAATGCCTGGCAGGGTTGACTGTCTTTCTGCAGGCGGTGATACGCCTTTCGCAGGAGCTGCGTCACTCTCGGCGTGACATTGTCCTTCTGACAGTGAGTCAGACCATCACTTTGCTCCAGACTGAACTCGAACTCTTGAACTTCAGCATATGTGGTACCAAAATGACGCATCTGAGTGATTTTGGTGATGCACTTTGCCTTTCACGCCACCACGAGGATATCATTTTAGGCTTCGCGTTTTTGAATGCTTCCTGCTGCGGTTCATTCTAAACACTTTCTTTCTTTCTGTTCATCCTTCCAGAGGACCTGTTGCCATTTGGCTTCCCTAGTATAGACATGGGTCCCCAGCTGAAGGTGGTGGAGAGGACACGGACGGCCACCATGCTGTGCGCAGCCAGCGGTATTCCCGACCCAGAGATCTCCTGGTTCAAAGACTTCCTCCCTATCGACCCCGCCAGCAGCCAGGGTCGCATCAAGCAGCTCCGATCAGGTGAGAGAGACCCACGGTTATTGTCAGATTACTTCATTTAAAAATAAGTAAACAAACAGTGTTTCTTAAGCTTCTCTCAGCTGAAATCCCTGTTACTCTAAATGTGGTGATTATCACGTTTTGATTATGAGGGATTACATGCTCCACTCTGAGTGTGTTGCCATCCTTTGGGGGTATAAAACCTTTTTAAAGCAAATTTAATTTAAAAAGGCTAATTGGGTGGCACTTGAGCCAAGAAACAAATTTGTTTTTTAATGCACATTAGGGCAAAAAGATTTTAAAAAGACACAAATCTCTCTCCATTATGAACAATAATTGTAAAAAATAAAAACATGCCAGCATGCAATGGAGAAAAACCAGGCCACGTATAACAAGTGGGTTGAAAAAATTGAAAAACAATTATAAAGTAAATCCACTTTTAAATAAATGCTTAATATAATAATCAATGGCCCTAAAAAATTAAAAAGCATAATATTTTTCCCCCAAAAATCATTAGAAACGCACATGAGAGTTTAACTGATGCTCCTCTCATCTTTTGACCCGCCCAGCCTGAAATTGTGTGGAATGAGCTCGATGTAAAATCGATTGTAAAATCACAATATCACATCGATTGTAAAATCACAATATCACATCACTGAAAATGCTGGTGACAGTAACAGGGAAAAGAGGGAAGAGTTGTTTGCTGCTACAAAAAAAGAGAAAGAGTGTGTCTGTGCAGATAGATGGAGGGATGAATACAGAAGAATAACATCTTGAGCTCAAACCGTTAGTTCAGCTTTGTTTATGCTCCTCTGTAAATAGATGATTCAGTGTCTCCTAGATTAGGCAGACATGTATTTTCTCGCCGTCTCCAGGGGGGATGAGAGTGATGGTGAGGCGAAACCATTTTGCCGTTGCTTCATCCATATTCTTTGTGCAGTGCTGCTCCGTCCAGCCAGCTCTGATATCTGTCTGCTGTCTGCCAATATCCTTCACTGCTCTCAAGTTTGCTCAGTTTGCCATCATGCTGTGGGAACTCATTTAGGTCTCACGCTTTTACATGTTTAGTTGCTGTTGCTGCACCGTGACAATGACAACTTGTACAGATTGAACCATATTCATCTTTTAGTCATTTTTGAAAGATCGAAAATCTGTAGTAGTCGACCCTCATTTATTGCCGGTGAGCACAGATTTTGCCGGTTACAATTCATTCAGTTCATTTGCGTTGAATTATTTGTAGGTACTTATACTTTACTTGTGTATTTCCATTTTACGTCTTTCTACCCCACTACATTTTACTTTTAACTGTCCCACATTTATCTGATAACCTTAGTTAATTTACAGATTTAGATTATGAATGTAAATGAACTCATACATAACAATGGAGTATTACTCTGCAGTAAGAAGTAGCCGCATTAGTGATGAATACATTAATATAAATAATTATAATTCAGTGATTTAAAATATATTATCCTGAAATGGGCAATTCTGGATAATGAACCTTTTACTTTTGGTACTAGAAGTCTATTTTGATGCTATAATATATCAATATAAATACATTTTTACTTTTAGCTACTTTTATAAGCAGATACAGGCGAAGGAAGACTCTTTACAGCACAAAAGACAAAAAACAGAGCAACTGAGCGGGTGCAAAGCGTGACTGCCCATGTAACTAAAAACAGGACACAGGTGAGAGTCGGACTAACGAAGGACAGGTGAAACTGAGCCGGGCAGACGATCAGCAAGACAGGAAGTACAACTAGTCAAATTTCAAAATAAAGCAGGATGACAGTATTAGGCCCTTTGTACTTATTTCTGTCTCTGGCTTATATACTCAAAACGTGACACATGTGAAAGAGTCTTAAATATGCGATTTATGGCTACATACAATTTGCTATGCAGTGTGTCTGAGGCGAAACATAAAATGTAAAAGACATGGACATAAAGGTACCTTGTTGGTTTGTTTTACAGAAGCTATTACACATAGAACATAACAATGCGAAATGAAACTATACGACGACGGGCTTACAGAGTTACTGGCGGTAGGCAGCTGGTTTGAATGTGTAAAGCTTTATTAAGCAAACACTGTTTGGTCCGTTCTTTACAATGTTCTTCTTGTGCTTTAGGTAAAAGTTACTATGGTAGAGATCCAAAGTGTGTCACGCCTGCCATGTCTCGTTACGGTTGCTATGATACCGGAGGCGAGGCTTTAATGAACGGTCAGTTGTGGTGTTTGCGGGTCGGACGCTTTCTGTGCCCAGACCAGTTTTAGCTCCTAAACCCGGTGCTGTGTAAACATGGACACTCACCATTGAGATTCACAGGGTACCACAAGTGGAATTGCCTCTGTGCAAAATGCACTGCAGTGGGTGGGTGTGTGTGTGTGTGTGGGGGGGGATGCAGGTGAGAAAATAGATACACAAAGACAGACTTTTAAAGCTACAGTGTGCAGTAGAAACCTCATGCCAGAGGGATCAGTGTTGTGATAACACAACTATAATGTTTCTCTATTCCTTTCTTATAATTTATGAGAACTTGTTGGTGGCCTTAAAGCGAAAAGAGAACCTCCCTTAAACCTCTCTGTGCATCTTAAAACAATACTCATTTTCACCATGTTCTCTCTTAGTAAGTGCAGTAGTATCATTGGCAGACAATACTTATCACAATAAGTTCCCCCTGGTCTGCTCTGTGAGGGCGTCACACTGAGACATGACTCTGATTCACTAATACAGGAGGTGAGGCCACGCAGCAAGACAAACGACACAGTCACATTCACTTCAGCCGTAATAGGATTTCAAATCACCAAAAAGCGTTGCAAAGCTGAACTACAAAATGCGCTGTATAATGAACCAAACACTGCAGTGCAATGATTTGGAGGAAATCAATTACACCTGGGCAACACGAAATAGCAGCGAGGTGTGTTATGGATGAAACGCACCTCTAGAATCTGTTTAATGGGGGCACCTTCCAAGCACCGCCTCTGATTTAGTGGACGGCTGCCAGCTCTCGTTGGAGCGCAGCCAGGGATCTGCTTTGGACACAATTATTGTTTTCTCTCCGTCTCTTTCCATTCTCCTTCTCTGTTTGGACCTGGAGATATTTTTACGGCCCATTTATGTCGGGATGAAACATGATATTGAGAATGACTGCTCTCAAATCCCACAAAAGGCGACGCACGGACATTTCACAGCCCATAAGTCTCCATCACCCGGGGCGTCCTCCCAGTGCAGGTAGCTGTCCAGACGCTGGCCGTCGGCCCACGTGAAGCCTGCCCACAAAAGACGTCCGGTTTCCTGAGGATACCAAACATATGGCAAAGTAGAGAGCTGCACTTTTCCTTTATACCTCAACCATCCATGCCATCTGCTGCGGCAGTGTAGACGTACGTGAGGAGAAGCACGACAAGCTATCCGTCCATCTCTGATATCGGGGAATGAGATCTGGAGCGTTTACCTCAGCACTCAGCAGCCTGCGTCGACCTTTTATCTAAAGCACAAAGGACCTGATTATAACATAAAGACATCACTTAGTTTCTTAAAATCAGCTTTAGAGTAAAACAGCGATATTTATCCATCTGTTTTTGAGCAATCGGGCTGATTAACAGACAAACATTGACATTTAATGTGAAATAAGGACGCTGGCTATAAAAACAAATGGGAATTTTGGGTTAAGATTCAGGATTATTATTTGTTAACATGTTTCTAGAATGAGTTCAGAATAGTTCATGCTGTGATTTATTATACTTTGTTATAAAAAAAATACATATCTAATTATGTCTGTTTGTGGAATACATTAGGGGACTGACAAATCAGCAAATATTCTAATTCTAACTAATAATTAGTTGCTATTTAGAATAGCAACTAATTATTATTTTTCTTATTTATACATTTTCTGATTAGAAAAAATACAAATTAAAATATAATTTTTTACCGGTTAATCACAAAATGTTCACACCCTTCATGATCTTAACTGTTTTTCGGTCTACATGAGATACTCAATAGCTGACTTGCTTGTCTTTATTGTTTTTCTTTTCCGTGTGTTTGTGTTCTACGTTTAGTAAACCGTGTTCTGGTGAAACCAGCGCCCGCCTGTCACGATTGTTACTGTCCCAGTTAAAGTTAAGGTCTCTCCTCGTGGGACCCGGAGTCCAGGTGATCTGTTTGACCCAGATGCTCTGGCAGAGCTATCACGTTAGCCGTATCTGTTGTCATCTGATCGGTTGGGTCTCAGCCCAGCGGACATTTTACACCTTCCTTCCGCAATTTCACATCAGCTCAATTCACCGAAGTCACATCTCATTCTGGATCCGTCAGCAGCCTCCAGACCGACAAACTCTTCTTCTCTGTTATCTTTCTTTTCTCATTTTTACAGCTTGTTGTCCCGCTTTTCCACACTGAATGTGTGTCCTTCGCCAGTTGTCTGTCGATGCTCTTCGTGTGTGTATACATGTGGTGACCTTTAACAGCGCATACATACTCAACAGCGTATTTTCCATGTATGGTAACAACATGTTTTGCTTCTTTTTTTTAAGTGAATTGCCATTTTCAAATATGTGCCGATGGTTAACCATATGAGCCGTTTCCGGCTCATATGTCTCCATCTCTCCTCCACTCTGTCTTTCCCTCACTTCTCCTTTTGCCTCCACCTATTACTGGAGAGGAGGCTGGGCTTGTAGAGCAGATAATTTATTCCTGTTTATCTCCCAACTCTGCCCTGTACCATGGGGAAATGAGAGATGGAAAAATAGAGAGAAAGAGGCGGGCGCGAGCTGTTTTCCTTTCATGTAACTGCAGAGGACAGAAGCAAATGGATGACGGCTTCAGCTCACAGAGCCTCCGCTCACTAAACACACGCGTGCTCTCAGTCGTGCCCTCGCCGTGTTCAACAAGTCAAACATGGCCTCCTCTGAGGATCCAAAAGCATGTTGCATATACTGATCAGCTATTGTGTAAACTGTGATCAACTGAACTACCCCCCCCCACACACACACACGCACACACACACACGCACACACACACACACACACATTTTTCCCCGTGAAACATTTTAGTGCTCATCTGGCTGGGTTTTTAATATTTAATAATTAAAAGATTTGTTTGCCATCAGGACATTAACACCCCATTTGTCTGTGTCTGTAGTGAACTAATAAGCACATTAGCTTACGTATTAGATTTAATTTTGAGGGACCTCTGCTTTTCCTTGAGGCTGCAACTATTGATTATTTATTATCTGTTATTATGAACTATTGTTTTGTCCAAAAGCCAAATATGCTGTTATGATGATGATTAAAGCTGTGAAAGCAACACATCCTCAATCATGATAATAATTCATAATTACTTTTTTTTTTGGTTCATGTAATGGAGTATTGTAACTTCTTTCACCACCATGTATCTATGGTAGGTCAGAGCGTACATCTTCTGTTCCTCTATAGTTGCAAATATCTCTCACACGCCAGCTCCCTTTTATCCGTCTCACAGACCATCTGATACAAAACACTGTGCTTTGTATCAGACTCAAACTGGCTGTGTGTGTGTGTGTGTGTGTGTGTGTGTGTGTGTTTATCTACACGACTATGTGTGTGTGTCTCCTGTGCATTTCGAGTTGTGTCTTTTTCATCTCCTCCTGCAGCAGTGTAATCCATGGTTTTATGCTTCCTCCTTAGGCTGCATGTCAAAGTCAGTTACAGATGAGATGAATGTGACAGAGTAGACTGAAAGAGCAGAAGAAGAAAACACATCTATGATGGTAATTCAAAAGGCTTAAGCAAAAAAAAGAATATGAAGAGAAAAGTAAGAATAGCACCTTGTGAATGAGAATACCTGACATGCAGTGTGTATAATTATAGCCCTTTCAGGGATTCACTGGATGGGCTCAGGGTAGCAGGATAAGAGCCGAAGAAGTGAAAGAAACAAGTTGAGGAGTTAAAGAGCATCGTCGGGTTGTCAACGTCTGATAAAGCTTGCCAAGATAGAAACAGGTCGTCTTCATAGCAGCAGTGAGCCGCTGCAGGAGAGGAATGTCTTGTAAAGCGTCGCACAACAAAAAGCCATTCAAATGTCATCTGAGTTTTTAAAATGTCATTTTGAGACTCGCTTTTGACTTCCAAACTCTTTTTTGGTATGTGTTGCCGAGAACGGAAAGGGAGAAAATACATGAACAAAATACAACTACTGGTAGATGAGACACTTTCAGATGCCGCCTCACAGATAAAACATCAAAGCTGACTTTATTGGAAGTTGACTCGATAGAAGTGAGGATACCCTGGAGTCCAAATATACCAGAAACAGACCAACACACAAACATCTCAGGGTGAAAAGGAGATGAAGCAAAGAAAGACGGAGAGCAGCAGAAACATTTTCGACAAACTTGACTGAACATCTTTATTCCTTATCTCTCTCTCTCTCTCTCTCTCTCTCTCTCTCACACACTTTCTGTGTTGCAGGAGCGCTACAGATTGAGAACAGCGAGGAAACGGACCAAGGGAAGTACGAGTGTGTGGCCACTAACTCTCAAGGCGTGCGCTACTCCTCCCCCGCCAACCTGTATGTGCGAGGTAGGACCTGAACCCAGAAACGCACACGCACACGCACACACACACACACACATGCACAGGTCAACACACAGGAATCACTACTATTAAGTCGCTCTTGGTATAAATAAAGTCTATTTTACTTCTGTCCTTTTAAACAAGTATTACTAACTCATCCATTGTCTACAATATATGTTGACCCTGTTGTTTGGTATTTCTCACAATCACCCTTAACAAGTCCACCTTAAACCTCGGTGTGAGTCCCTACTGTGTCATCAAATTGAACATGAAGTTGGGAACACACCTTGGTTTAACTGCATGACGTGTCACTGATCTGTCTACTAAAACGGCTTCTGTACAAGAGGCAGGTTAAGAGCAAAATGTCTAAAAAAAAGATGCACAAATTTGATTGGAAGTTTGAATGGATTTGGATATGATCAGGATATAGTTTACTCTTAAGGATGTTTACATTAATGGCATAATTGTGATCACTGGCTTATGGCTGAAAGATCACGACCGATGTTGAGATTGATAAGTTCTAGTGTCTATGCTAAGTGGGATGTCGGAGGAGTGTGTATGCGATGTGCGCGTGTTGGTGAGTGTGAGTGTGTGTGTGTGTGTGGAGCGAGAGGCTTTGCGCTGGCCGTTTTTATTCTCTCTGTGTTTCCCCGTTCTCTCTCTCCCCCGCCCCCCCTCACGTCATTGTGTTCTGCATCAACCCCCTCTCATCCCTCAGAGCTTCGAGAAGGTTGGTGTGCTCTTTCTTTTCTTTTGTTACTCCTTTGTTTCAGAAAGCTTCACTTATTGAAACAGAGAGAAACAAAAAAGAAAAAACAAAACATTTAAAGGACACCGGTGTAGATTTTGAAGTGAAATGATATTGCCTCCGTAAAATGAAGAGAGTTGATTTCTCTAAAGCTGCTACGGTGATGAAGTGGTCTGCCTACGCAGCAGAGTGCATTGACTGCATTGTGAGGCCTTGTGTGCAGAAACCCTTGGTATTGCCTTCACTCCCCGATCAATGTTTCCTGCATGGTATGATCTTGTTGTCATGGAGACCCAAGAATTGGAAGATTAAAAAAAAGAGGCAATGTTTGCATGGAAGGAGCGAGAGAGAAAGAGAAAGAAGCACCGCTTGCATGTTTGTTGACTGACGGACTGACACGGAGCATGGCGGGGGGGTGTTCAGGCCTCGTGATGCGCTCGGTTGTTCTTGAACTCGCCGTCCTCTCATGTCTTGCTGCCGTCTCCCTTCGGTGTCTTCTGTTGTGTCATCATTCGTGATGTTGTGTCCCCACATCTGCTCCAATTGTGCACTTTTCTGCATTGTGTGAAAATCTTGCACTCGCAGTCACGCTCATACACGCCCCGTCTGTATTGACGCTACGTGTCGTGTGCAGAAACGTAAACATAAACTCAAGATGGAGAACGTCGCCTCGGTTTGAGAGTGACTACATATATTTACTCGAGAACAGATTTGAGAAACGTGTGCTTTACTTTAGAACGATGCTCGTTGGAATACTTAGAAATATGTTTTACTCAAATACATTTATCTATCACCTATAGAAACGGGCTATTTAAGAAATTAACATGTTACATAAAAAGACAAGAATGACCTTATAAATGATAATGCATTGTTATAGATTATAAACCACAAAGACATTTAAAATAGTTCAAATTCCAACGTGTCCAATTACAACAGTGAAATGATATTTATTCATGAATGCATTAGTCAAATTAGTACACAATATTAAATAATTAACAATAGCCTCACTGGCTCCTTTATTTTACTTTAGATACCATGTCTGAAAGATGAAATAACACATTCCTCTCGTTTGAGTTCATTAATGAAATCCTCCTCGTCTCAATCTGACGCTCCAGCGTGTTCTGGTGTGACCAGTGGCGTTTGCCGTGAGCTAGCTGTAGCACACAATGCTAATGTCACATGACTGAGTCAGTGCTCAGATTGCAGGACTCTTTTGCACTTTAGTTTAATTTAGTATTTTGCTTTACCTCTGAACGGCCACTTCTGGTAAAAAGTGAAATAATATAATTTCAAAAGTCATGTAGGCTATAAGATATGCAGGACTTTTACTAATAATTGAGTATGTAAAGGAATGAAAGGCTCTGAATGCTGCTCATCTTCTGGATTCACAGTAACACTAAACTGAGTTTACCTGTAACACGGCCTGGCCGGTACCTCTGGCTGCTGCTATCTTCCCTAAACACTCCGATACGCCTCTACCGTATGACATTTGAAATGACTCCATCCATTCACATTTTTTAGATATGGAGGAGATATTAATGATTCCCTCTTATTACAGTGGATAATAAAAGCAGTGTCCTTGAGAGAGACTGGATGGTGGTGCTGCGTAAATGTCAGCTCGGTGACGGAGCAGAACGGGTGTAGTGCCGAGCTGAGGCGCCGCGGTAATCCTTGTGGCGGTGCCAAGGTCTCCCCAGCCGGCAGCCTGCAGCCTCCCTGCAGAGGACGAGGCTAATGATGTCCCCGCTAATAAAGAGTGAAGCTGCTGGCTCTCACAAACTGTATAGAAACGGGAGTCATGTGACCCGGCTCCATTGGCTTGAAGCTCGATGCTCTGTGCGCATGTGAAGGATTATCTCTTGTTATTAGCTCACTTTATCGTAAAGTACTCTGCGACGCCTCTGCAGTGGATTCTTCTTATAAATGCTGGTGGGTCCGTGTTCATGCAGGTTCCTAAACGATCGCCTGGAGTCTTCAGCTTCATCCTGTTGTTGCTCATGTTGCAAAGTAATCCATCAGATTTCATTTTTGCCATATTAATAGGTGTGTATAAAAAAAGAGGAATGGCATTGATGGTGTCTAGTGATGCTACGTTGCATTTGCTGTGTTTGTCTTGAGCATGGAGCTGTGATGGGTGCAGTCTGTCTGCCTGTCTGTCTATCTGTCGGTCTGTCTCTCCGTCTGTCTGTCTGTCTCCAGCATGCTCAGGTGAGGAGATGCCTGCCTAATCATGTCTGTTTTCTAACAGATCTACCTGTTTTTGTCTCTTTGTCTATTTCTTGTCTTCAACTTCTGCATCCAATTCTGGGTATAATCCAAATACACTTCATCGTTATTTATGAAATGATATTAGTGACGTCAAGGCAACCTTTTTCTTTCCTCTTTCATTTCTTTCTATTCAATTTGTTGAAATCATGCAAAAATGTTAACTTCTATTTAATTGTCTCTAGATTCTTTGAGTAGGGAGATGTGGCCCATGAAGATACCAAGTAAATGATGTGACACATTAAGGAGTGGAGGTTATGCAGCACATTTACCGAAAGTTATTTACTTATCTTTATATGATCTTTTTCATTTCTTATATTATATAGATATATTATAATTACTGCTGGATTTCCAAGTCATCTAAAAAAAGTCATTGTTTCGCTACTGTAACTTTTTATTTCATTATATTTTCCTGTTATGTCTTTTGGCACACTTCTGGAACATGTGTTCCTCCCATGTTCATGTGTTATCCTACATATGAGCTTCCTAGTGTTAGGACGATGTTTCTGCTCTCTGTCTGCCTCCCCTCTCATGCTCTCCTCTCATGCAGAGATGTTTGTCTGTTACTCTCTCTGTCTCTCTCTGTTCCCTGTGTCGTGACCTGGGGTATCTCCCTCCTCTCTTCCTTCAACATCTGATCTCTACTAGTCTTTTCTCTTACTTTGGAAGCTCCAACTTTCTGAATGGGCCTGACTCTGGTATATAGCCGTGTTTTTAAATAGATCCATGTGTTTTCTTCTTCCTCGCTCCTCTCTTCTTCCCCCCGTTTCCCCCCTTCCCCTGAAACCCTCTTCTAATTCTCTCTTTATCCCCACTTCCCTGTCTTTTCCCCTTCCTCTCCCTTCCCCTTTTTTTCTCTTCTTCTTCTGCATTCTGTCTGCACCCCGATGTGTAGGAGCGACAGACACATGTACATAAGTTTACTAACTTATAAACATGCACATACTACCTCACATATCTCTCTTCTTGCTCGCACTCGTTCTCCCGTTCTGCCTCCCTCATGCTGTCTTGGTGTTCTTTACTTAACGTGTCCTATGATCACTCTGTAATCGCCACAACACCCTCTTAGAACCCTCGATCCACTCCTGTCAGCATCTCAATTCATTTGACTACACACTGTATCAGTTATGAATCCTATGTATTGTACAGTATCTTGTTGTACAATGTGGCTGTCCTTTGCTACATTGCCTGTCATTGTCTGGAAGAGAAGCAGAGCTGCCTCTTTCTTTCTCTCTCTCTCTCTCTTTTTCTCTCTCTGTCTATTTCTCTCTCTCTTTCTCTTTCTCTCTCCCTCCGCCTATCTCTTCGGAGTCTCTGCTCTCGTCTCGCTTCTCTCTCCCTCTCTTCAGCTCTTCGCTCTCTTCTTTGTGTTTCTCCACCATTTTATCCCTCTTGAGTCGCCCAGGCATGCGAGTGACCTATGAGTTCAGTCTCTCTTGATGCATCTCTCCCTAATATACAGTCAACCAAGCTGCTACAGATCCAGTATTGGATATAGCTTGCTACTTTACTTGTACTTCTTATGGGGACACAAATAGCTGGCGGGCCTATTGATCGGCCCCCGCGATGCATGCTGGCTCTAGAAGAGCTCAGCGGACGCAGGAGAAGCTCCTCAAGGCACGGAAAACCCAATGAAGTCAAGTATCTCACTGACGTGTCTGGTAAAGTTTAACATGATTAGTCATTGCTTGGAGGGGGACATGTAATAATAAATTAAATTCTAGTCAAAAATCTAAATCAGAAAATGTTATTTATCGGCTTGAAAACGAATGATAACCAATAAGAAAAAAAACATTAGTTTTCTGGAGAAGAGAAACTGACTATAGGTGTCATGTCCTGGTTGAAATGATACTCAAGAGTTTATCACTATATTATTTTGAGTAGGCAGCTCACTGAATGGTTTAGCTCAACACAAGATTTGTGTCTTTCTGTTGGAATCATCAGTACCATAAAGTAATTGGGACTAAACTTGAAATATCCCTTTGTAATTTTCTGTAAAAACCCTGAAGTTCATTCTCCCCCTTCCTGTTACCTCTCCTCTCTTTCCTCTCTCTCTCTTTCTTTTTATCTCTCTCGCCCTCACTTTCTTTCTCCATCTCAATCTGGCTCTCTCCCTCTCCCCTCCTCTATCTCTTTCTCTCTGATTCTCTCTCCCTCACTCCTCCCGCCCCCTTCTTTTTCTCCACCTTTCTCCTCCTCAATCCCTTCCCGACTTTTCTCGTCCCTCACCTTACTCCTAAACCCCCACCCCCCTTGCTTTCTTCCCCCGACTCTCCTCTTTTCCCAGTGCGCCGTGTGCCCCCCCGTTTCTCCATCCTCCCTTCCAACCATGAGATCATGCCAGGAGGGAGCGTCAACATCACCTGCGTGGCCGTGGGTTCGCCCATGCCTTACGTCAAGTGGATGCTGGGAAGTGAGGACCTGACCCCAGAGGATGAAATGCCGATTGGACGCAACGTGCTGGAGCTCAACAGCGTCCGGGAGTCCGCAAATTACACCTGTGTGGCCATGAGCAGCCTGGGCATCATTGAGGCCACCGCCCAGGTCCTAGTGAAGAGTAAGAGACGCTCAAGTTGAATGATCAACCATTTGGGCTCCCAGATAGAATAGAGAATAGAATAGAATAGAAATATACTTTATTAATCCCCAAGGGGACATTTTTCGACACAGTAGCACCAATAAACTAAACACACAATAATAAAATATAAATATAAGAAAGAAAGAAAGAAAGAAACAGTGAATGTGCATAAAGTATACAAAGTGAAATATAAAATAAAAAATTATATATATATACAACATATGTGCAAATACAGCAGAGTAAAATTAAATTAAATTAAATATAGACAGTGTAAATAGAGAAAGCAGTGTGGAAGAGATAGATAGATAGATAGATAGATAGATAGATAGATAGATAGATAGATAGATAGATAGATAGATAGATAGATAGATAGATAGATAGATACTTTATTAATCCCCAAGGGGAAATTTGTCGTCACAGTAGCAGCACCAATAAACTAAACACACGAGAATAAAATATAAAATATAAAAAACAGGGAGGAAATATATAGATGTATACAAGTAAAATATGAAATACAAAATGAAGTATATATGTATATAAAATGAAACATATGAGAGGTCCTCAGGTGTTGCTCTGTGGGAGGATGAATCCAGTTTGACTGGTTCCTCGTCATTAAATACTAGTAAGTCTGGAGAACAGGATACTTGGATATGTTTATAGGAACATAACGTTACATTCAACACCTGTCAAGCTCATTGGTACCATACGTTAGCAAAGAATTCTACTTATGAAATTGTTTGTTGAGCGTTCATCATCATGCCATTTGTTATCCATTCCTTGAACAGAAACAGATACTAAATGAGTATACTGTCATGTAAATAGTGTATCCTCAATCCACAGTGAGTACAACAACATGCAGACTAGAGTTAATAGTGTAAAAATTCCAGAGCAAAACGTATTGAGATGTATACAAAGAACAGAAGAGAAGTCACTGTGATACAAATAGATACAACAATGTACAACAGGTACACTATTAATCTACTTGTAACGCCGTACAGATCAAAAGCAGTAAATGAAGTCATATAAATCTCTTCCTCTCCCCTCTCTCTAATCCCTAGCTTTGCCGAAGCCTCCCGGCACACCCATCGTCACGGAGACCACGGCTACCAGTGTGACCATCACCTGGGACTCGGGTAACCCAGACCCGGTCTCCTACTACATCATCCAGTACCGAGCCAAAGGGCCCGACAGCAAGTACGAGACGGTGGACAGCATCACCACCACGCGCTACAGCATCGGGGGCCTGTACCCCAACACCGAGTACGAGATCAGAGTGTCGGCCTTCAACAGCATCGGCCAGGGCCCCCCCTCCACCCGCGTGGAGGCCCGCACGGGGGAGCAGGCCCCGGCCAGCCCGCCCCGAAACGTCCAGGCCCACATCATATCCCAGAACACAGTGATGGTCCGCTGGGAGGAGCCGGAGGAACCCAATGGACAGGTGGGAGGAGGACACACACTTTAGAGCAGTGGTTCTCAAATGGGGGTCCGCGTACCCCTGGGGGTACGTGAAGGCACTCCAGGGGGTACGTGAGATTTTTTTTTAATCTATTTAAAATTAGCATCCATTAAAAAATCCTTTAAAAATAGTTATTTAATAAATATTTAATAAAACAAAAGTGTAAGTTCATAAACTGAATTGTATATTAAGTAGGCAATTTAATTTAATTAACCTAAAAACCCAGAGTCCCCCCTCCCACCATATCAGGATGGTTTGACCCAACGTGGCACACGCTTACGGACCGTCTCTCACTGCGGCTCTTAGCAGCAACGCTGCTGAAACACGGACGCACACTCCGTCTCACACACACACACACACACCCCGTCTCCTCTCCTCGCGTCGCTAGAGCTCCGTTGCAGGCGCGCGCCTCGTTAGTGTGACACGCGCACATAGCGTACACACACGCTCGCCGGCACTACTCGCGCTGGTTAGGGGGTACTTGGATGAAAAAAGTATGTCACAGGGGGTACATCACTGAAAAAAGGTTGAGAACCACTGCTTTAGAGGAACTAGAAGGAAACACACTTTACATTTACTTTGATTGTTCTTCTATCAAACAGCAACGTGTTGTATATATGTTGGGAGATGGCTGCTGCCCAAGCTCTGTAAAACAAAAGCAGAGTTGATTTGATGTGACAACTTCAAGTCTTATTTCGTATAAATTACCCCTCCTGTTATCTTTACATTTACGGACATATTTTACCCTCGGGGTCAATTTGACCCCAGCAATTAAAACCTCCAGAAAATTATTAGAAGTGTGAGGTACTTTATGTTTGTTTGTTGACTACCTAAATAGCCCTTTAAATATATAAAAAAGGTGATATCTACTTTCAGCCTGGGGTCAAATTGACCCCAAAGAACATCAACGTTAAACATTGAATGGGGTCAAATTGACCCTAAAGGTAACAGGAAGGTTAAAACACATATTCACTCTGTCATAGCCTCTGCTCTAATCAACTAAAGGGGACAAACGCCCGTTCAAAAAAATCACACTTATTATTATATTATTATGTATTAAGCTCTAAGACAATCCAAACATATTAATGAACGTAAACAACTCTCTCCCAAAGGGCTAAAACTCAAATGTGTTATCAACGTATAAATAATAGAATTGAATCGACTTGGTGAAGATGTTATAGATGACACAGAGCTCTGAGACTACAATAGAATAAAGCTCATTTGGTTATAAACAGATCAAAGCAATTCAAAGTCACTCTCCACTTTATTGCCTGTGGAGCAGCTCCAGACTTTATTTTTGATGACTTGCCTCAATTCACTGCAAGCTGTTAGACGATAATTCTTAGTCTGTATTCCCAACTCCCAATTTTAATGCGTCCCACTGCATCTGCTTTGGAAAACAAGGACGCCCACAGCTAACTAATGTTTCACCAGCATCTATAAAGGAGCACCAATTACCACAGCGCCATTATCTAAGAGAATTAAAAAATACAAACTTTTTCAGAAATGTGATGACCTTAAATTCCGACGATCTAATTTAAGACCTTTTAAAGTCCTACAGCGACCCCGTTGAAAGAGACCGGATCAGTCTAGTAACTTCCTGCAACAGCTTCTGTCAAGCACTAATCAAATGGAGGGGAAAAGAAAAGTCAATTACAACTGTTGTAACCGCAAACACTGCATAAAGTAGAAATGGATGAAGTAATTGTGCTCCTGGCTCTCTGGGTGTGACTCCATGCTGGGATGTCAGGTTTGTTTACGTCGACAAACTTGGAGCAGATGGATCCTGCCTGAGCTTCCGACTCAGAATATATCAACTTGAATGAGCGTCCGTTGCACTTTTCCCTGTTGGAGGGTTCAACGGACAGCTCCACTAATTCTCTTGTTTCTGCCTTTGAGTGAGAGAGTAGCTCATGTTTCCAAATATTGATTGAACCTTTTCGGGCTATGGGAATAACATATTGGAATTATTCATTTGAGTGGTGTTTCCCTTTAAGTCTGTTAGGACACATGTAATATTCAGAGTATCTACAGAAACCATTAACCCATTCCTCTACATTTTCCTCAGTGTAGTGGCACTCCGTCTAGTTCTGGGTCTTCCGGAACACACTTTTTAAGATCTGTCTTAAAAGCTATTAATTGACACGCGAGTGAGACAAGTAGTTCTTCATACAAAATGATGTTTACTAAAAAACATAGAGTTACATGTTCACACGGTCAAAAAACGATGTTGCTTCCAGCCTCTCTGAGCTCAAATGATATACTGATATCCTGACGTGACGTCATCTGATTGGAAGCTTACATTCCGAAAAATTATTCAGCTTTTAAATACAATACTAAATTATATATGTTAACATAAACATTCTTTCAAATCATTATAAAAAGATTTATCTTTAGTTACCATTTTAAATATTTTTAAACTAAATTATTATATCAAATGAAATCATGCATTTGGCTCTTACTGTCAGAATTGAACTTAACTGCTTTCTGTGTAATGCCATCCGTTGGTGTCGGGGGACCAATAAAGTTTGATTGATTACAATAATAGTAATTTAAGACTGAATCACTGACGACATTTCAAAATGACACACATGTCCACACAAGGTTAAACCGATAAGGCCTCAATAAAAGCCCCCGCTGGGAGCTATTCGAGTGTGCTGCTTCATGTCCTTTGCAGGGATTGTGTCCTGCCAGAGATTTCCCTCCTGTAACTCCCTCGCTACTTTCCCCATGCTCTAAAGAAAGAAAATGTAATTGGACTGTCCGCTCTAAGTTAGGAGCAGTCCCTCTTGAGGCTTATTTCCGTTTCTAGCCTACCTAACTGTGTAGTAGGTTCATAAAAATGCAAGACAGAATAGATTATGGGGATTATGGATATTAAAGAGTAATAACAGGAGAGGTGGTAGAGGTGATGGCATAGCAGAAGGATTACATATACTCTGAACTGCCCATAAACAAATCCCTGTGGAGGGCTGGGGGATGTGATTAAATCTTACACACTACCATATGAGCGCTGGTCTAAAAACTGGTGTTAGAGTGAGATTCGTTCGTCAGGTTCAACTGCACAACAGCTGCAGATGTGAGGACGTCACCTTGTGAAAGTGACCTCGGATAAACCCTGGACCAACAAATCCACAGGACCATCTGGACTAAAATAGAAAATAATTCACAAGTGTTCACCTTAACTGTGATACATCGTGGTATTATGGATTACCATGGGGGTGTGGGGGGGGTCCCTTAATATAGCCGTGTCCCTGGTGACCTTAAAATCCATTCCCAATCCAGAAACCCTGCTCTTCATCTAGCGGCCTTCCCTTCTCTCCGCTCCGCTGTCGTAGGTGAAAGGCTACCGGGTGTACTACACCATGGACCCGTCCCGCTCCATGAACGAGTGGCAGATCCATAACGTCCAGGACAGCGTGATCACCACCATTCAGAGCCTGGTGACCTCCAAGACCTACACCATCCAGGTCCTCGCCTTCACCTCTGTAGGGGACGGACCCTTCTCAGACCCCGTCCATGTTAAAGTCATGCCTGGAGGTCAGTGTGTGTGTGTGTGTGTGTGTGTGTGTGTGTGTGTGTGTGTGTGTGTGTGTGTGTGTGTGTGTGTGTGTGTGTGTGTGTGTGTGTGTGTGGGTGTGTGTGTGTGTGTGTGTGTCTGTGCGTGTGTGTGGGGGGGGGGATGTGTGGGCATGCTGGTGTATAGATAACAGCTCAGTGGAGCTCTTCATGAGTAATGGTTGTTTGTCAGACGTTCACATCTAACAAAGCACAAATGACTCATTATGTGTGTGTGTGCATGGACACTAAGTTAAGGAGCTCATCCGAGTGTCTTTTGTAAGTTTTTTGCCGGCTATTTACAAATAAGCTTGACCTCTCAGGAACTTTTTCAGAAGGAATAAATTCCACCTGCAGAGACGTCTGAAAGGGAAACGGGGATGAGCTGGGTGCTGCTCGGTGACAGCTTCAGAGTGTGATGGGAGGGACAAAGAGACGATTACTCTGATGCTCTTACTGGTTAAAATGTCTGCAGCGCCTGAGCTCATGCTACTGCATCAGATGTCTCACGAAAGCCTACCGTGTTCCAGCACATACTTGAAAGCGGTGCAAAACTGCACCGTAATACTTGTATTTTGGAGATTTATGAGAGTACCGGTAGATTTTTAATACCACTATAACCTGAAAAATTAAGTCAGGTTAAAATGGATAGATTTCTCTGTAACATTTGGAAATACCTGATTTGATAAGCAGTGATTACAGCTTGTTTGGAGAAAAAAAGGAAATACTTGGTAATAAAGTAATTATAATTCAACACTCAGAAATTATCGCTCCAAACAGTCATTAGATTTGAGTGATTTGAATGGCATTCCCATGGCGAGATTATTTCCATTGTTATATAAAGAGTATTGACAAAACACAGTAATAAAGTGATTTGCAGTTTCTTTTAAACAAGTCAAAAACAGTCTAAAAAGGAAAGTAAAAAAAAAAAAGAACACAGGGTATAACGTAGGTCAAATTGAATTTTTAAAAAGTGATAGTCAAATAAAAAGAAATCAATCAGTATCATTCCAACAATATTAATGTTGCATTATGGTACATTAGTGAAATTATGAGGTTTTCAGAAGCTTTAACAACAAAACAAAAAATCTAGAAATGGTAGTAGAAAGCTGAATCAATTAAGACAAGGACTGACTGACCTTTTGCTCCTCTCCCCTTCAGTCCCGGGCCAGCCGGGAAAGTTTAAAGTGGGTAAGGTGGCCGACACCAGCATCGAGCTGACCTGGGAACCCGCCTACACCAAGGAGGGCATTGTCAACTATGAGCTGCTCTACAAACCTGTCAAGTTTGGCAGCTTGGTAAGACCTCTCTCTCTCTTCTCTTGCTCTCTTTTTATGAACCTGTCTGCTGGCTGGATTTTTTAACAAGACAGAGGGATGAGAGGACAGATAAAAGGAGGACGTTTAGAAGATTAACCCCCGTGTCCATTGCCGCTGTGTCTGCTCCTGACAGTCTCATCTCTTTAATGATTTATTCCTCGCTGCCATCCTTTCACCTCTCGTGCTGCCGTCTGCTCTTCTTCCTCCTCCCTCGCAGGAGAAGCTGACATTCGGGCCGAGGATATCTTACACGGTGGAAGGTCTCAAAGCGAACACCGAGTACTCCTTCTCCCTGGCCGCCATCTCAAACAAAGGCATCGGCGCTTTCACCAACGAGCTGGTGCAGAGGACGTCACAAGCCAGTACGTCTCCGTTCGCCCGGGTTCACAGGCTGGACCTGCAGCCGCTCACTAGTTTATTGTGTTTCAGTCTTTCACAAATCTCATGCAAAAAACGTGTTCTCTAAACACACACACACACACACACACACACACACACACTGGTCAAAGTGCATCAGCTCCTGAACCGGTGAAACCTGGGAACCATTTTCCCGTCCCTCCATCTATCTCATTTATCAGCCCGTCTGTCCAACCCACCTCCATCTATCTGTGTTTGACTGCGCCTCTCTTCCTGCGCGTCAGCCTCTCGCTTTCTTACACAACCACAGCATCATGACAGATGGAGATGGAGCAGCGATTAATGTTTCACTCTTCCTTTTCTTCACTCTCCTTTCACTTTTTTTCCACTCTATCAGTGTCTAATGTCTTTGAAAGTTGAAAATACCCACCACTTGTTGGCTAGCAGCCAGTGTTGAGGAGCATTAAAGGATGGCGGTTGGCCTGCTGTGTTGACAGGTACGTGCCCGTCTGTATTTTATACTTTGGTTCTCTTCCTTGTCTCCTTTTCGCTGTTTCTCTTCTTCTGCACAGCTAACAGCAGTCAATTATGTGAGATCTATTTTGCTCTGACATATTTAGTTAACTTATATCTGCACGAAGAAGAAGATACAGCTCTAATGGAGAAAATGTTGCAAGGAAAAGAAACGATTAAGTCGTCAGGGTTAAGAGAAAAGAAGTCCGTGGCGCTCCAACACTTCAACGGTAAGTTTTTGTCCGGTGTTTATCTCTCTCAGACTCACACTGTGTGTTCACAATCGGATCATTTATAGAAGCGAGTACAGAATGTGCTAAACACTTTTAGACGGTCTCCTTTCACTCTTTACCTCCGAAAAGAAAGAGGGTGGGGGGCGGTCCGGGAAGGAGAAGGTGCCAGATAAGCAGACTATTTCATGCAGCAGAATTCATTTCCCTGGGAGGTTATGTGCGCTTTGTTATCGCCAAGCTTTGGTGCACATCTAGATTGTCCCCCAAGGCCAACAGAACAGTGGCTGTACGGCTGAGTGGATAGATGCTTGAACCTGTCAGCTGTGACTATTACACTCCCACACACACACACGCTATTCACCCCCGAGCTCACACACACACGCTCAGACGGCGCGTACGCAGGTGTGTGTGTGGGCGCTCGCGCTCTTTCACCAACATCTTTTCGGATGGGGGGGTACCTACAGCTCGGGGGTCTATGGCGTCTGTGATTCTTGGCTGGTCTGTTACAGTACGTATGCAAGCCGTCTTCGGATTAATTTCTTGTCTGCCATTCTTCATTCTAGCCTGACGTTCAACATCTGAGTGCCTTTCTCTCCCGGGATCCTGATTTAATTTTAGCTCTACTCCTAAATCCTTCCAGCGCGACGTGAGATCTGTAATAGTTTGTTTTTTTCCTCCCTTTGTGAAGCTCGAGGATAATGCCACCATGGGGTCTGGTGTTGTGGAACGGGTATATGTGTCTGTGCTCCTGTGTCCTGAGGTGTGCACCCCTGCTTTAGAAAGAAAGACTTGGAAACATTTAGAAAGAATGACTTTTTCATTCATAAATCTGAATCATTTAATGCCATTAGTTTACGACTAGAGGATACGGCATAATCATTGGTTATCGGATACACATTCTCCTTGGGTGTAATTAAGTCCACTCAGGGTCAATACTCTTGTCTCTGTTTTATTTCATGAGGCTAACCTTGTGCCTCCTCTAAGATGTGGTTGCTCTCCTTCTGCGTCCGACTCATGTTTGTCCTGTCGACTTCTCTTTCGCTTCAGTTTACCTCAGTTTGTTATTGTTTCCTTTTTTTATCCTTATTTCCCTTATGCATATATTTCCCCCCACCCCTTTCTCAACCCAAACATCTTGGGTCTCTCCTAAACGTTTTGCCAATTGCCCCCCCCCCCTCCTCCTCCTCGCCCCTTGTCCAATCAGAGCCCTCAGCTGCCCCCGAGGGTGTGTCGTGCGAGAGCGCCAGCTCCACTTCGCTGAGAGTGAATTGGAAGCCGCCTCGAATCGAGGGTCAGAACGGCGAGTTGTCGGGTTATGAGCTGAGGTACCAGAGAGTGTCTGGGGCTGAAGGTGGGGGGCAGGGCCGGGAGGCGAGCGGGCCTCCGGTCCCGGCCCAGGAGGGGCAGACATTGTTGGGGGGGCTGGAGAAATGGAGCTGGTACAACATCAGCGTGGCGGCCCTCAATGCAGAGGGGGCCGGACCCAACAGCCCCGTGGTGACCTGCAGAACTAATGAGGACGGTAAGAACGAGAGTCATGGATCAGACTTAAACTGTATTTGATTGTTTGTTGATTATTTATTTACTGGCTGGACTGTTGATCACTTAGTTAACTTTGAGTTTGCGTGTGCGATTAGTTCCCGGTGCAGCCCCTCGCCAGGTGGATGTCAAGCCGCTCAACTCCTCGGCACTTCGGGTCACTTGGCGGTCGGTGTTGCCACGGTTACGGCAAGGCCAGGTCCGTGGCTACCAAGTGCATTTCAGCCGCGCGGAGCGCAGTGACTCACGAAACCTTCCCCGGATCAAAGACCTCTTGTTGGATGAGTCCCAGGTGACATCATAACCAAATATTTGATGAAAAGATGTTCATTTATTTTATCATGAAATATCCTCCCTCTCTCCTGTTCGCCCTTTGACTCAACCCTCGTCTCATCCGTGTCGGCTGCCTTCGGGGGTGTCTCATCTGTGGGATAAGATGGAGGAGGCTGACTCAACTCAATATGTGAGTGCACAAAGCCTCCGTTACATTGCACAGAGACAGCCACCAAGTCCTCATCGAGTTTGACCACTCTGATATGTCACTTTTTTTATTTATTTCTCACTGATGCATAACTGTAAAGAAAGGAAAGCGACAGCCCTGTGTAATGTTTCCCATTTAAAGGAGCGAGTTGGCAGTATTTGATAAGGCTGTTCTGTGTTTTCCCCCACAGGAGCTGATTTTAGGGGATCTGAAAGCAGAGACTGTGTACTCCATCTCAGTGGCAGCGTACACCACCAAAGGGGATGGAGCGCACAGCAAAGCCCGACTGGTGCAGACCCTGGGGATCGGTAAGCATACACCAAGTATACAGTCGGCTGGATTCAGTAACTTACTCAAGAATTGATCTTACAGTAAGCTGCACCAGCCAGCAGTAAATAAACAGCCACATCAATTTTAATTCTTCCGCAAGACTTACATGATATATTTTGAAATATATATACGATATATATTTACGATTTGATTTTTGACTGCTTACGCTATTGTTTGCAGTGCCCGGCCCGCCCTCTCTTTGGGTGCGTCCAGGACCCGGCCCGTCGGCGGTGGTCCGGTGGGCTCCCCCGGCAGAGTGCTCCGAGTCGGGCTCTGACAGCCGCGGGGCCCCTCTGGACATCCAGGGCTACCGCCTCCAGTTCGGCTTGGAGAACTCCTCTTTAGACACCACAGTGGACTTCACAAATAAAGAAAGAAACTTCACTGTTGGAAACCTTTCCCCTGGTTCCTCTTACGTCTTTGCTCTCTCCGCCAAGAGCCGAGCGGGCTTCGGAGACGCGGCGCAACACGAGATAGCGGTTCCCATCTCCCCACCCTCGGGGTACCCCATCATTATTGACTCTATTAATGCCACCTGCTGCTCCCTGCAGTTCTCCTGGCTGCTCCCTGCCCCAGAGGAGGGCAACGGGGTCATCACAGAGTTCACCATATCTTACAAAGAGGCTGCAGGCCCCAAACCCTCCGCTGACCCCTCAGCCTCACCGGCCCCCGCTGCTCCCCCTTGGCTGATCATGTCCCCAGCGAGTGAGTCCAGCTACACCATCCTGGGCCTCAATCCCAGCACGGCCTACGAGGTCCAACTAAGAGCCCACAACAGAGCGGGGCCAGGCCCCTACAGCCCACCTGTGAAGGGCCGAACCCTGGCCTTTGAAACAGGTAGGGTAGCCTCGGCACCTTGTGATCACTGGTTCACTCCTCTGCTCCCTTTCCCGTGGATGTCACTCTCAACCACTAAACTAAATGAAGCTTGGGCCAACAGCAACGTGTAGGGGAGCACAACTACTCCACAGCTACTCCCCCAAATCTCCTCCACTCTTTCACTTATACCTCCATCACCTACCCTTCACCACCAGTGGAAGCA
Organism: Liparis tanakae; assembly: GCA_036178185.1. Classification (NCBI taxonomy): domain Eukaryota; kingdom Metazoa; phylum Chordata; class Actinopteri; order Perciformes; family Liparidae; genus Liparis; species Liparis tanakae. The sequence continues at coordinate 9,885,496 of CM070098.1, read as the reverse complement.
GGCTGAATGTTTATGGATGTTTGCTTCAAGAGCACTGCTTATCACAAACCTCCAGGTAGAAGTCAACACAGGGCTCGGATATACAATATCTAACATGGCAGGTAAGCGTTCAGTCTGAATTCAGGGGGAAACCTGCGACCGGGGCTGTGACTGCAGGTAAGCTTTTTGTATCTGATGGTCCTCCACGTTCCCCGTCTCCAAAGCCTTTGCTGACATGCTGAAGTCTAACCACCACGCTGAGAATGTGGCATGTCATATTCCTGCAGCCGGTCTGTCTGTTATCTGTTTTATTCCTCTTGACATCCACTCTCCTCATCATCTGCCCATCCTCCTAGCCATCATGAAGTCTTCCCCCAGTAACACATCTGACTGATATTGTTTTACTGGTTTGCAGAAGGACAGCAGAGGAGCCGCTGATTTCAGTAAAGAGAGTCGCCGCATGTGACTCTGTTTTTCTGTTTGTTTGTTTCCCAGATGTGCCGAGGAATTTTTCCGTCAATCTGGCCACTAAGACCAGTGTTCTTCTGACCTGGGAGTTTCCAGAGAGCGCCAACCCCTATCGCTTTACTGTATGTTCCCTGGCTGGTGCATGTGGCGTGACGAACGCCTCCACTGTCGTTAGTGTTTGTCGTATGCTTTATCGTAATACCTCACAATATGTGTTGTATAATGCATGGCCCCAACCTGAGTTATACTACAACTGTTCCCAAGTAGGATGTGGGCTTTATGGAGAACAGGGCTCTCAAGTGTCACGCATTGAGCGTGAGACTCACGCATTTGGGTCTTAACTCCCGCACTCCCGCCACACATCATATTTCTCACGCTGAAAAAAACTCTTGGCTATTTAATGTTTTAATGTGCCGCCGCAGTGCGTAAACATGAGCCGCGCCGCGCTGCTCTCACCGTGGCAAAATCAAGCGCTCCCTGAGTTCTGCTGTGAGGTGCCACTTATGAGCCAATCAAAAAAGAAATGGGCTACACAATAACCCATCAGAAAACAAACGTATCTGTTGTATCTGGGTAAGATTTAATCCAGCAACCAATGAAAATAAAGCATCCTGGAGTTGCGTGCGACTCATACATCCTAAAGTTTCGTTCTGGGGGGCTGATGGATATGTCTCACGCTTGCCTGTCTTCAAAACTTGAGAGCCCTGTAGAAAGTTACACAACAATGTATTATAACAACAGGATGGATTAAACAAACTAAATGCAACATATTGATTAGTGAGCTTTAGAGATGCTGGTAGACAGATCTAGTTACCTTTGGTCCCCCTGCTTGGAGTATTTATGCTAAGCTAAGTTAGCCATCTGCTGGTAGTAGCTTCATTTGTACAACTGTTTCTTTCAATGTGGTGTAAAGTGGGGCAGTGGGGAAATTATCACTGGAAAACTTCAAAGAGGAAGAATACACACATTTTTCGGGTCAAATTATGATAAGTTTCAATCAAAAGGGGGCCTGGTGTTAACGCGTACAATAGGATATCATCATCATGCAGTATATAAATAGGCATTATGCATTTGACCCATTCACCGACTTCACTAACCCTCTCCCGTCCTGCAGGTGGAGTATAACCGACAGAAGATGGAGGTGGACGCTCGTCTGAGAAAGGCAGTCATCCCAAACCTTCAGCCTGACACCAGCTACGACTTTAAGATCACGGCTCCGGAGGGGAACATGGGAGGCCTCCGCCACCGCATCTCCGCCAAGACCTCCCCGCCAATCGTCATCCGCCGCCCCGAGATTGACCACACCCGTGACACCGAGACCACGGTCACCATCGTCCTGCCGTCGCTGGAGTCTCGCTCTCCCGTCAAGTAAGATGGAGTTTTACAGGTCGTTACCGTTTGTGAAATCGACTTGCTGAACTCGGCTCTCTGAAGGTGTGTGGCATGGTGAGAACACGACCTGCTGACAAGATGTTAGTCCTTAGTGCAGCAGGTCGGCAATGAGAGGTGAAAACACGTCCATGTTTTGTTGTATCCGAGCAACCGGTGTGATGTTGTTCGTCTCTGCTCCCGCAGGAACGTGTATGTTGTTGTGGTTCCGCTGCGGAGAGCCCGCGGTGTTATCAGACACCTCAAGAACCCGGATGAAATGGACCTTGAGGAGGTGATAACCACAACAATGACATCACCCACTGATGTGTGTGTCTGGATGGAGGAAACACACACACACACACACATTGTTTAGAACTCCTTTCCCTGTGTATTTCTAATTTAATTTAAACACTAGTCTTACATATCTGAACGTCTCATTTCCATGTCTCTTTCTTGTCCTCTTTTTCTCCTCCCTCCATCTCTCAGCTGTTGAAAGACATCAGTCAAAAGCAGAGGGATTCTCGGCAGCAGAAGCAGGTGGACCTGCGGCGCGCTTACATCACAGCCCGTTTCACACCTGCCACCTTACCGGCGTTCTTCACCCTCGGGGACCAGCTGGACTACGGGAGCTTTGAGAACCGAGCTCTGGAGGCGGGGCAGGAGTACGTCTTCTTCATCCTGGCCGAGCTCAACTCCACCACCGGGGTACTTCTCTATCCTTTTCCGCGTTGATAGCCACTCCCTCATTCCACATAGTCTGCGTTTGGGCGCTGCTGGCTGTCCCCGTACGTTGTAATCAATACGGACCGGCTGCTGAAACAATGAAATGCAGCTCAGTCAAAGTGGTGTAAGCAAAAGGCAATAACCTTTCCCCACTTCACTGCTAATGAAGAGTGAGTGTAACACGGTGTGTGATATACGCCTTGTGCACTGCACTTGATTGTATGTGAATTGAAATTAAATCAGACGTAAATATATGACCTGAATTTGGATTGATTTTTTTTTACTAGCGCCACATAGCCCAAGGGATGCTTTTAAAAGGTCCTATAGAGCGAATAAAAAGGCACTTTATTCAATGCATTGAAATTCTAGAGACATATGTCAATAAGCTCAGGTTCTTCATGTGATTCCCAAATCAAATATATAATATATAATGCAATCCAATGCCACAGATCTATAATAAAGACTATTTACTTTTTGTTGACATACGTTACAATTTATTGAGTCTTGGTAATAAATTCAGGTATCTCTAAAATAGATAAAGCAACAGAAAAAAAAACTTCCGCTGTTTTCCTGACTGTGTGTGTGTGTGTGTGTGTTTACAGAAGATGTACGTGGCCAGCCCCTACACAGACCCCGTGATCGCCCCAGATTCAGACCCCCAGCCCCTCGATGCAGGCGATGGTCTGATATGGGTGGTTGGACCCGTCCTGGCTGTGGTCTTCATCATCTGCATCGTCATCGCTATCCTGCTTTACAAAAAGTGAGTGGGGCAGCTTTGATTAGGACTCTTAAAGGACATTTGTTATGAAAGGACTGTCTCTTCTTAATATGTTTTGACGTTGCTGTTTGTGTGTGTGAGTCAACCCAGGCCACTGTTGCGAGGGTTTGTCCTCTTCGGACGGCCACGCCGCCCTACGGAGGGTGGAATACATTATGTATGGCTCTGCCCACACAGAGAGCACTTGTCTGTATGTGGGATCAATTCATTGTTAGTTTAAAAAAAAAAAATTATATTTCCGGCCTCATATTTTAAGATGCATTAACTTTATGTGCAGCATGCTGCGAGCTCACATTCTGCCAGCAGCTCCCACTTATATTTATGGTCCTGGTATTGTTTATTGTTCCACTATCCTCCCACGAATGCTCAACTTTCAGCTGGATATTCATCAAATGTGTTCCTATTACAAAGTGTGTTCTCCCCTCTGAAACAGCCTGTCCCTGCTCCGTAGGCCTGTGCTCTCTGCTGCAAGCCATCAAGCTTTTGAATACTAATGCAGCGTATTGATTTTCCTCTCTAACAATCTGTCTGTTTTCCTTCCTTTTCTTCCTCTAATTATTCCCTTCCTTACTCTTTTTTCACTGGAAGCAGCAAACCTGACAGGTAAGATTAAACCAATGTCAAGCGTTTTGTTCGTTTTAACCTGCAGCAATTACACGAGAGCAGATGCTGTTAGGAAAACGTGTACAAAGCTGTAAAACACCATATCTGTTACTGCACTATTTACTCCATTCAAATAGCTATGCTAATGACGTGTCACTACTGTGTTTTTTCCCCCTCCCTGGTTGTTTGCATGTGCTAATTGCTCTCTGGACTCACCGATGTTCAAGCAGCAAGCGCAAGGACTCTGAACCCGGAACCAAGAGCCTCCTGAGCAACGCGGAGCTGATGGCCCACCACCCGACGGACCCCGTGGAGATGAGGCGCATTAACTTCCAGACTCCCGGTAGGAAGACCCACAACGGCACCCAATCACACTTTGTGTTCGGAAACTGGAGCGTGCTTCCGATCGCTTGTGATTCGATGATAAAATATTCATGTTCATTCAATTTTAACCTCGGTCGGATCACGCAGACAAGATTGTGAAAATACGCCTCCTCGCCGCGACCGACCTGGCAGCCATCGATCGTCTCTGAGATCAAAATGGCTTCCACCCAGGTAGTACAGTCAGTGCGGCGTCACGGCTGAGTAAAAATGGTGTGACCGAATTTAATCATCTCCGCTCGCCCACAATCCACATGCCGGGCTGCGCACGGCGCATCAGAGCGGTCTGAGGAGCGGTCGTCTCTGATTGGTTGATTATCATGCTGATGTATGAACAGCTGAGTTGTGGGTTAACTGATGATCAACAGAGGATTTCATTCTGTTCTTGCCAACTTAACCAAGTAAAACCCCACTGTGCACTACTCCGTGCATGCGTCGCCCCCCCCCCCCCCCCCCACGGGGAGCTCTAACAACACAGCTGCTTCGCTGGTGGCACCGGGCCGAGGATGCTTCGCTTACACTTCTTCCAGAAAATTGGCCGCATCTAAAAAAAAACACATTGCCTGGAGGAATTGAATCACTGTTTTCACTATATTTTCATGGTTGCAGTTTAGAGAGGTCTCACATGGTCTTTGTTGAATAGGTGGCAAGATGTGTCACCATGGAGACAGGTTTAGTTATATACCTGCCAGGATATATCAAGTCAAATAATACCAATGTGGATTTAATCCATAGATGAAGGTCTGAGTTTTTCCCCCACGTGTTCGTGGGAAGCAAAGACAAACCCACAGAGCGAAGAGCACTAGAGCGCTTCTCTTCTATCAGATGAATTCTTCACTCTCTCGCTGCAAACCTGGAGCTCCCACCGCACCCACATCTTCCTCCTGAAACTTGGGCTTTTGACACGCTCTTCAAAGATGAAATTTGTTTCCAACTACGCCGGCTCGAGTTCATTTTGGTCGTGACTGGAGCGACTGGAGGTCGTGATTACTGTGGGTGCTGCTGTGCTGGGCCGGAGGAGAACATAGCCGTTGATATGAGCCTGTTTTTGCTAGCTGTGGCAGCAGAATGAGATAAATGCTCTCGCATCCAGATACATTACAATTCCAGAAATGTCGAAAATGCATTTTTACTTTAATAGATTGTGTTCATTGCCTACAAATTGGAGTTGCTTTGATTAATTGTTGTAGCTGTCTTTTGAATGGACAATGGATTGCAGCAGCTGTGAACAGGAACGACTGTACGAGGCATAGGTTGCGTCCTTTGTGTGTGTGTGGGGGGGGCTCCTAATTAGTGTTCTGTCTGTGTTTGTTTTCTCCGAGTCATTGCTCCTCTGATCACAGAGAAAGCAATTTATCAAAGAAAAACAATTTACAAACAAACAAGACTCGCATCACTTTGTCCTCGCACATGTATCAAAATTGATTTTCTGCCTCAACGTGCTCCTTAATGATTTGGGATGTTCTCTGATTTGAGAATTATCTTCACGTCCTTGCATTATGATGAGTGATGTTGACTTGCAGTAATGTAGGCCATTCATTCACCTCTGACCCTCGTCGTCACCCAGGAATGATGAGCCACCCTCCCATCCCCATCACCGAGCTGTCGGAGCACATCGAGCTGCTGAAAGCCAACGACAACCTGCGGCTCTCTCAGGAGTACGAGGTGAGATACTTGATTATCGCATATGAGCGTCCTTATTATTTAGAGATGTTAAGTCTTCATGAGGCAAATCTTATTTAACATTTGTGTCTCTGCGTGAAGATTATATTTTCATGATTTATTCAGCACTGCAATTTGATGCTGTGGCTTGTCGACATTACGGAGCACTCTCGTTCCATTATCCTCAAATGCACCACTAAGTATGCCACCGTGTTTGTGTGTGTGTGGGTGTGTGCGTGTGTATGTGTATGTGTTTGTGTGTGTTTGTGTCTTTGCTCCTTTTACCCAGTCGATCGACCCCAGTCAGCAGTTCACCTGGGAGCATTCAAACCTGGAGGTCAATAAGCCCAAAAACCGCTACGCTAACGTCATCGCCTACGACCACACGAGAGTCGTCCTGGCTCCCATCGAAGGTGAGGATCACCCGGGGAAGAACGACAAATCAAAGAAGAAGTTTAGAGATCCTAATGGGAGAGTTTGATCGAGTGTAGTGGTACGAGACTGACAAACAGAGCGAGAGCGTTCAAGTGCAGCCAGAACAAGAATAGATTGGATCTGCAGCTCATGAATTTGTTGTTTTGTTTGTTGTCGTCCTCGAGTCCTCCAGCAGCCGTCTGCTGGCAGCCTGATACAAACACTTCGTTAGGCTGTTGGATGTCATACAGGTTCATTTATTATGTCGCTGATGCAGATTGTAGTTCAACAAGAGCCTCACAAGTGTCTCATCAGCAGGTATCCTGGGCAGCGACTACATCAACGCCAACTACATCGATGGCTACAGGAAGCAGAACGCCTACATCGCCACGCAGGGGCCGCTGGCCGAGACCTTCGGGGACTTTTGGAGGATGGTGTGGGAGCAGCGGGCCGCCTCTGTGGTCATGATGACGCGCCTGGAGGAGAAGTCACGGGTAGATAAGCCAGACACGATTAGAGAAGCACCGATACCGATAATGAGAGCAGATATCTGTCTGGGGACTCGGATATATTGATCGGATGTCAGTGACAATAGGCTGATCTGGTCTGGGACACCATTCATTTAATAAATAACAATGTAAAGTACATTAATAATATATAATATAATATAACAATAATAATGTTAATAATATGTGTTTATTTTTTTTATTTTTTTTATAAACTAATTTTTATAATGCCGATGTATTTATAGTTTTTATCTCACGAGACATGTGCAAAATGTTACATCTTCTTCGTATGTAATGTATTACTGTGTCTTTGTTTTTAGTTAATTGCAGCTGTGTGTGGCACTATTGCCCAAGACAAATCCCCATTGGGGACAATTAAGTTTTTCTTATCTTACTTTACCAGCAATCTATAGTTCTAGAAGTTGTTTGTTTAAAAAATAATAATTTAACTTAAGAGCAGCGTTGCTTTAGTTCAGTCTTAAAACTGTTTTAGTAATGATGATGTTTCCGTTATTCTTTTAGATCAAGTGTGACCAGTACTGGCCGAGTCGCGGCACAGAGACATACGGGATGATCCAGGTCACTCTTCTGGACACGATGGAGCTCGCCACGTTCTGTGTGCGCACCCTTTCCCTGCATAAGGTAAATGATTCCCCTTTGTTTCCCTTTATCCACCCCTCGACTCACAGCTGTGTCCTTTCCTCCAGTAATTATTTCTATATCCATATGAAAAGGTGCTTAGATATCTCAAGTGTACAGTTAGGAACCAGAAGCAATTGGAGGAATCACAAATGTCCTCCTGTCAGTGAAGGGGACACTTGGAGGAGGAGAGATGACTGTGGGCTTCACGGAGTGTTCAATCCAGGCCAGCCTCCCTGTCAGGCGCTAACATTCGATCACTGTTGGAAGCATTTTCTCACAGCTAGGACCTTAATCTAGGACCGCCAGACTAGCGTCTCTGTGGCCTACTTACGAGCCCAGAAACTAGGCCGCCTGCAGCTCCCGTGTGTGTGGCTCCGCTTCTCAAAAGGAAATGATATGCGTTGTGAAACGTCAAGTAACGAGATCTGTCATACAGTAGAGAATAATAAGCATTAAATATTTAGCAATGTATTATTCCCATTTTTCAATACATTTGTTGTACAATATAGGAATATTAATGTTCTAAAATAAAAAAAAATATTCCTTCACTATATACAGTATGTATAGGATCATTATTAATCTTTACGGAATTAAAAGCTTCTTGGATATTCTGCGTGAAGAAAGCCGCCATGTTGGAGTCATGATTAATGCACACACACACACACACACACACACACACACACACACACACACACACTTATGAGAACATACACGCAAATGTGTCATTTCCCTTTAATGACCAAATAGGCTTTTATAATGAGACCTTCAATAATGCAAAGAGAGGCAGCTTACACAGACACATGTAGGATCCTTTCGGTGATATTTCTTTCCCCGCGTGTCTCTTGTCTCAGAGTGGCAGCAGTGAGCGGCGAGAGGTGCGTCAGTTCCAGTTTACATCTTGGCCGGATCACGGAGTGCCGGAGTACCCGACCCCCTTCCTCAACTTCCTCCGCAGGGTCAAAGCCTGCAATCCTCCTGACGCCGGGCCGATCACCGCTCACTGCAGGTACAGGACACACACGCAAGTTTATCTCGAAGGAGTTCAATAACATTTTGGGGAATATGCTTATTTGCTATTCTCACCAAAGTTAGATGAGAAGATTGAGATCCCTATTATGTCTGTTCTTTTTGGATATCCGTAACTTGTTCCCTTTATAGTGTGTTTATTTTTATGTTTTTCACGGATTCATCAAACAAAATGAAATTAGTAAACTATATAGAGCTTTTTCTTTTCTCTAAGGTAAGCTAACCTGCTGCTGGCTTTAGCTTCATATTTGACAGGCAGACATGAGAGTGTTAGCAAGTTTCTCAGATCCAAAAAAATCTCATAAACCCATTTCGCAAAATGTTGAACTGTTCCTTTAAATTAAATATACTATAACTCAAATCCTCCCTATCAGTCGACTGATATCCCACCTATTCCCCTCCTATCTATTAGTGCTGGTGTTGGTCGCACTGGCTGTTTCATTGTCATCGACGCCATGCTGGAGCGCATTCGACACGAGCGCACCGTGGACATCTACGGTCACGTGACCCTGATGCGCTCCCAGAGGAACTACATGGTGCAGACGGAGGACCAGTACAGCTTCATCCACGAGGCGCTGCTGGAGGCCGTGGCCTGCGGGAACACCGAGGTGGCCGCACGCAGTCTGCACTCCTACATGCAGAAGCTGTCCAAGGTGGAGACCGGGGAGCACATCACCGGCATGGAGCTGGAGTTCAAGGTAGGGGAGAGGGCAAAGGTCGTGTGGCAAACTACATTTGGAGATTATGTGGACAAAAAGGAATAGAGAAGTGGTCCCAAACATAAAAGACTAAGCCATTTATACGTAACATCTCTCTTTGTCTATACATATATGAGAAGTTAGACATCAGATTGCTTTTCCTTCCTAAAATAGTTTGACTTGATTAATATACAGACCCATGAAGACGTAAACGTACCAAGAATCTGACAAGAAAAAAATGTAAAGAAAAAAACTTAATTAATACTGAAGAAATACAGATACTGAAATATGTTTTCTAATTTCCCCTCGTAACCCCTCAGTTTTAATCTGCAACCCCCTAAATTTGGAACCACTAGATTGGCCTTGTACATTAACGTTAGCTAATCAGGCAAATAATCCTAAATAATCCGATTACTCCTGCATGCAAAATCAGTTTTGGTTTGTTGGATCTTTTTTTTGTGCTCAGTTTATAAAACATCATCACACATTCACATCTCCTTGCTCCATCCAGCGGCTGGCGAACACCAAAGCCCACACGTCCCGGTTTGTCACAGCCAACCTGCCTTGCAACAAATTCAAGAACCGACTGGTCAACATCATGCCCTACGAAACCACCCGCGTCTGCCTCCAGCCAATCAGAGGCCTGGAGGGCTCCGACTACATCAACGCCAGCTACATCGACGGATACAGGTACGTCTGCATCCCGTGAGCATTAACGTGACCTGATCCCCTCGTCCTCTGATGGAGGCTTGATGAGGGAACAGATTGGATAGCTTTTCACCACGATGCTCACACCTGTCACGTCCCGTCCGATCTGTCATCACTGTATACATCACGATCTGGCTCGCTACGCGGCTCTCGCCTCGGTCCCGTGTGATGAGTCAGGCCTTCAGAGTGGCTGTACACACATGTTGTGACTGTTCCTCTTCTTGCCTGAAGCCTGACCCCATTTCCAGGCTGATGCTTGACAGAGGGGAAAACAGGAGGAATGAATGGAGGAGATGGCTTCATAATGAGTGTGTGTTTGCGTTTGTGTGTGTTTGTGTGTGTGTGTGTAGGCAGCAGAGAGGCTACATTGCCACGCAGGGCCCGCTGGCTGAGACTACGGAGGATTTCTGGAGGATGCTGTGGGAACACAACTCCACTATAGTGGTCATGCTCACTAAACTGAGAGAAATAGGCCGGGTAGGGGTAAACTAAGTATACACGCAAAGTGCTACAAATAACAAGTAAACTTTATCACTTACCTGGTGCAATATCATGTGCACTATGTTTAAGTACTTTTGTTTATATATACTGTTCTATTCAGTCTGTACATTAATATTCTACTGTTTTTTTATAATGCTTATTTATATTATTTATATTACTTGTTTCTATTTTATTATTTGTTTTTATTCACTTGTGAGCAATGCTACTGTGATCCTGTAATTTCCCCACTGAGGGACTAATAAAGGACTATCTTATCTTATCTTATCTTAAATGTCCGCCCTGTACACAATGTCATCAACTCTCTCTTTTCCGTCCTGCTCTCTCAGGAGAAGTGTCACCAGTACTGGCCCGCCGAGCGCTCCGCCAGGTATCAGTACTTCGTGGTGGACCCCATGGCCGAGTACAACATGCCTCAGTACATCCTCCGGGAGTTCAAAGTTACGGATGCCAGAGTGAGTTCATGGCGTCTGTGTCTTTAAAGCGTTGTCCTCTCGCTGTATGTTTTATTCAAACGGCGGTGTAACATTACACTTCGTGACGTCTCAGCTTTTTTTTACCAATCCATCAGTGCTGCTGGAAGGCAGCGGTGCAGAACATGTCCCATCGACCTGTAGTGTACGCTGCTTATTGTGTCTTCTGTAGCGAAGAGGTTAACACTATCGGCAGACAGCCCGCAGATTACTCATTCAACCATCCTGTCTCCAGATCACCTTGACAACACATGTGTGTGTGTGTGTGTGTGTGTGTCCTTTCATGCACATATCAGCAAGTCATAGATAACTCCAGTTAAGCCGGCCCTGCCCTGACGCCACATCGACAGATGCTCTATTGATCTCCATTAAAGGGGAGTCAGAAAGGCTGAGCAGAAGAGAAAAGATGTAATTGCCTACTGAGTGGCTGACAATAGCAGACGCACTGACGTTACAGCTTGAAGTTAACCACAGCCACTGATCCAGCGTCAGATAACAGTAATCATTAGTAGGGGGAAAAAAGGATATGGCCTGGCAGAGACTTGCTCTTCAGTCAATACGGCAAGAATGAGCTGTGGATATAATCCCCTCACATAAACAAAAACTACACTTTGAACGAAACCTGCAGGTTTTCAATAAAATCGTTCCTCGCCATTCATTTCCTCACTCCCTCAGGACGGCCAATCACGGACAGTGCGTCAGTTCCAGTTCACTGATTGGCCAGAGCAAGGTGTGCCCAAATCTGGGGAGGGCTTCATCGATTTCATCGGCCAAGTCCACAAAACCAAGGAGCAGTTCGGCCAGGATGGACCGATCAGCGTTCACTGCAGGTAAGCGATGATTAAACCCTTTTATTATTCGTTAAAAGTGCATTTAAATTCATACCGATGGCTGCGGTAGGTCGGTCCGGATGTAGCTCGTTGTAAACAAAAGCCAAATGGTTTCCCTGTGTGGCTGCAGCGCTGGCGTGGGGCGGACAGGTGTCTTCATCACTCTGAGTATCGTCCTGGAGAGGATGCGTTACGAAGGGGCCGTGGACATCTTCCAGACCGTCAAGATGCTGCGCACACAGAGACCGGCCATGGTGCAGACTGAGGTGAGCGCCGAGCGCCACGCGGGCCTCACTGGGTCATGAGGGGCAGAGGCGGAGCCAGGGAAGCAACACACTATCGCTTCTGCTCAAACACTTATTTTTATATACATCTCGCCATATTTGTAGTATTTATTTTTGGCGTATTCATTTTAAACAATTTAGACTTTAGAAGCTCAACCTTGTGTTACAGTCTGTTTACTTCGTTTTAATAATATTATATTGAAGTAAACACCTCATGACACCTCATGGTGCTCATCAGTCAACTGGTAACAACATATAGAATATCTTGAAAAATAACATGTCATCCCTCATATTCACTGATAAACATGCATTATACCAGCTAAACACTTTAAATCAAGCTCATGTCATGAGCTCATTTTATTGTGCATTTCTAAATATAATTTAGTTTAGGTTGTGTTTGAAGCCCAGTGCCCTGTGAAAGCCCTTCCCCCCCCCTCTGCCCCCCAGGATGAGTACCAGTTCTGCTACCAGGCTGCGTTGGAGTACCTGGGTAGCTTTGACCACTATGCAACGTAAGTGAAGAGACGATCGTCCCTCCGTCGTTCTGCTTCGAGGTCCACAAACAAAGCGACGAGCGCAACGAGAGAAACGACTTGAAACAACGTGAACTTTTAACCTTATCCCGGGAGCAAGACTCAAAGACAAATTCTACAGCAACAAGGACAAAAAGCAACAACAAAAACAGCAACAATAAAAATCTGTGTCTGACAGCACCCACGCTCACCGGGGGTTTCCCCGAGGGGCCGGGGGGGTGTGGAGACCATCCATGTGTAATCCATATACTTACCTCAGTGTTCCAGTGTGAAGGACGTATAATACATGTGTGTTGTGGTCAGCTATCTATGAACAAGTGAAATACAAACAGCTTCTGGACAGGAATTATGATACTAAATGTGTATTTAAAAAAACAACACAAAGAGCCTGGATATTTGCTGCACCCTTAATGGGCTTTTTATCCTCAACTTTGTATCTTCTGGTTTGGTGTACTAAGGGGTTACAAAGTGCAACGGTGAACATTTCTATGTGTCTGTGAGTCTGTTTCAAAGGTGTCTAATGCTCTGATCATATAGTGTATAGCAGGCGACGAGGTCGTGCCTCAGCAGCAGCGTAAAGTGGAAACTCGACCCCCTGAGGACTGTTGGGGCAGCATGTGGATGCTCCTGTACCCGACGCCGGGCCAAGAGAAACCAGGCAGCGTGAACATGAACTGTGGCCTACGAGGAGAGACGGCCTCCTCTTTTATCCAGCATAATAACACAAAGTCAGACTAGAGACCTCTGAACACGCTGGCCGAGGATGAGTTTGCGCCCCCTCTCGTGTCCTCGCTGTGTGACAGCTGGCCTCAGGCGGTGATCAGAGCCCGCCGTGTCCTCAGCTGGGCCCAGATTGGTAATCCAGAGCATCCTCCATTAATCAAAGCTTGCTTGCTATTTGCTGTAGTCCTTTTTCATCCTCCAACTCTTCTCCTCCTGAGGTCTGCCCCTTATTGTGTCGGCTCAGCGGAGGCTTATTGAAAGAAATGCTGATGACAGAATTGAGCTTCAATCCAGTTCAAACCGTTCTCATCCCATTTGCTCCCTCATGATTTTTCTATGTTTTTACTGTACGTCTTTGCCTTATGCTGACTTTAGTCTCGTGTTTAAACATGCTGCTTCATGCTCATGCGATGTGTGCTAAACTTTTATTGTCATACAGTATCTTGAACCGAGGAGGAACCTTGTTTCCCAATCATCTTCCTCCTCTGAAGCTTACTTACTTGAATTGCAACGCTTTGCAGTTAATTCAGTCCGGTGTTTTACTATTTAAGGATACTGGCAGTGAAAGACAATGAGAGAAATCCCCCAAAAATCATCAGCACATTTGGTGGATTGAACTCTACCGTCACCCATCGGTCCAACCGCCACATGCACCCCATCTAAATCTCTGTTGCTAAATCACTCTGTACAGAACATCCCAACTTAACCAAATTATGTTTTACTCTCTGACTCCTCCAGTACAACTGCACAAATATGTGATATTGAGATATACATATATATATATATAATATATATATGTATATATGTATGTGTATATATATATAATTTATATATATATGTATGTGTGTATATATATATATATATATATATATATATATATATATATATATGTATGTATGTGTGTATATATATATATATATATATATATATAATGTATATATATATATATATGTATGTGTATGTATATATATATATATATATATAATATCGATATGACATATATAATCATCGGTCCCACATGGGGATTGAAGAGCACAGCGATGTTTCAGTGTACCGACACCCGGGGGATTTCACACATGTTGTACATACAGTCATCATACGAGTCCTATACAGTACAGTTACATACGTCTGAGCACAAGATATAACGTGGGATTGGATGTGATGTAGTTGTTATTGTCGCAAAAAAAGCCTTATTGTTATTGTTCACTTTGTCATATTTATTTCATATGATTTTTTTTAAAGATATTTATTATTCTATTTTGTTACATTTTACGTTTGTTTTTAATCTATTTATTTGGGATATCTAGCAACTATAACCAATAAGATGTTGTTTACTTGTTTCTTTGGCAAGCCAATGTTAAAGTATGATATTGTCACTGTTTGTTTTTTTTATTTTTAATGGTCAGTTGTGGTGCTTTTTTATTTGCTTTATTATTACAAAGTATGCCCTCTGTGTAGGGTGCTATTTGATACTGATTACTGATGTCTGACTAGTTAGCTAGAAATGTACATTAGAGGCAGAACTAGTTTAAGTTTACAGTGGTGCCCCCCTGATGCCCCCCTGATGCCCCCCTCCCCCCACTCACCCAACAGCAGCAGCAGTGGCGGTGGCGTGACCATAGCAACAGGGCACGGTCAGCCCTGTGTGATAGGTTTAAGGGCGTCCGAGAAGTTAGATGTATAGAGCAGACCCGTTGGTGAGAACCTCAGACGAGCTGTTGGTATTTAGTTTGCTGCAAAGCAAATGGTAGCAAGTGTATTTTTGACAGATAATGGGTGAACAATGGCCCCAGCTACACACACCCTCAAAAGTTATGTTTGTATCTGAAAATATTCTGATATCAAATCTATGTGTGGTCCAGAAGTCTTGAAAGTGTGCAACATATATGAAATATGTTATTCCTTCGATTTCTAATGATTATTGTGTCAAGAGAAATATAAAAACCCACACACGTGAAACATAGAAATGTGTTGAGGGCCCGCTCTGGTGAACCATCCCCCTCACGTATGTACCTGTTCTTTCTTTTCAAACCATGGATGTAGATATTGTATCTTGACTTTGTATTAAAAGCAGGATGACTGGATATACAGCACAAAGAGCTGCTCGGCGTCGGTGTTTTCTTTGTTATTCATTCCTCGTCCACTAGATGGAGCCACAGTTAGTCCACAGAGACGCACTCCTGGCGCAGCTTTGACTAAATACACCAGATAGCTTTGAGGAAACACTCTTTAAGTTGGTTTGGAGCCACACATTTGCATTCAGTTCTGTTGTAACTTCAGCTGCATTACAGCACAGGGCGGAGGCAGGTGACGCCACATGTGTGTCATTTAGGGACGGATTGTAGAGATGTTGAAAGATCTCTATGTTACCACTGCTGGTTCTCTGATGATTGAAATATTATGATCTTTTTTGTGCACATTTTGGTCAAAGGTAGCTAGCCACTTACCTATATACAGTCTATATGTTTGGCTAACTAGCTGTTTGTGCTATATAATTACTTGGCATCATATCAACTTCATCTAATTTTATGGCAAGGAAGAAAATTCCCCAAATGGCCTTTATATTTTTAAGAGTTTTGACCGACATTCACTTTTGTGTCTGTTAGATGTTCACACGGCAACCAGGAAAGACCGTGTCATTATGAAGCCAGCATTTCAAAGCCTATTTTAATTTACCCTAGCTTTGCATCTGTAACATTTAGACCATCATGTAATTTGTTTCCCTAAAAATTAAACCCACAAGCGAGTAAAAATTTGTAAAAAACAGACATCTTTGGAGAGCTTATTTTTAAATGGGAAAAAGTGAGGAGACAGAAGGAGAGAAGAAGACTTCTAAGAAAAATAAAGCTACATTGAAAATACAATATCAGGAGTCCTAAGGGTTCATAAGACGCTCGTCTCGGTCATGTGATAGGTGACCCCTAAAGTTAAGCCCACAAGCGAGCAAAGATTTGTAAAAAACAGACCGTATGATTCTCCATAATATGGCGATAATTCAGCATAATCAGTTGTAAGTTTTATGTACGTTCTATTTGTTTTCATGCCGGTCGTGTAATTTAATATCGTCATGTGTATCCCCCACATCTTGAAGGCCGTGGCACAAAGCACCGCTGCTCTAGACAACGAGCGCTCTGACGAGCAGACGAAGAGGAGTGGGCTCCTCGCGGTGTGTCTGCTGTGCGTGCCGACACACACCCATGCTGGAGATGTAATCTGTATTTCACTCATCATCAAACACCGGGCACTTCAGATCCCAGAATAGCTCTTCACATGTTTTAAAATATCCCACGTTGGTTTTAAAAGCAGAATCCTCTTTGTGTGTGAGTAAGATCAGTCAGAGTGTGATCAGTTAACGCTTCACCGGCTATACGACCTTGAAATCTGTTAGACAGCCAACCTTATTTGTATTTAATGTTAACGTTTAAAAAAGAGAACAGGAAGAGAATGTGGGGAATGCATCGCTCTGTCCATCACACGACATATCATCTACGATTGTTTGAATGCTGTAATGACTCTGACTTGCAGTATTTCCTTCTTGAGACGTGTTGAGACGGGTTGAGTGACTTTACACCTACAAGGAAGTGTAACGCTTTCATTCTCACATGGAGACGATTTATACCGCATGTCCAGAAGGTCGGCGTGACCCTGAACTGCTGCTCCTACACCGGATGAGAAGAATAGATCATTTGTGTGTGAACATGCTGGCGTTGGTGTGGATTATGCAATACAATACAAAACTAAGATCACCACTAAAGAACTGACACCAGCTCTGCAGGGATATTATATGTATAAAACATTATCGTACTAAATTATTTCTTACATTACACCAGTAGAAACTAAAAAGATGGCACTTTTCTTCAAGCAGATCTCTAATGTAAATCATACTTGTGATAAAACACACAATGTTTCAACCTTTGCTCTACTTGTGTGGAAAGTACCAACATTAAGAATGTCAAAGGGGAAATGGACACCACTGACATGTCAATATGTCGACATCTTGCTGCACTTCATCGATTTAAAATGCTGCTGAAAGACTAGTGTGCAGTTAATACAAATATATAATTAATATAAGAGTAAAAATATGAATTGGTGAAAGAAATATGAATATCGTTGATGTAAAATGAATAGCAGCCAAAATGTGTGAAATAACTTTTAGAGCTAAATCTTCAGACCTTCACTGTCAGCAACACTGTTAATAAATTACTGACAAAGGCATTTATTAAACAGTACAATCAAATTATATTAATGGAAAATGCCCCTCTTCAATCGGATCAGACCACAATTAGTACAAAAGGAAATGAGACTCTTTCCATTCCACCAAATCACGCAGCTCACACAATCATTTCCTCCTCAGACGTGGAGGCCGAGGTGGCGCAAACTGATTGAGAGATTATTGTCCACAGGATTGGAAGTCTGAACTTGTGACCTGCAGCCAAAGCTCTGCGTTTACGTGACTGTATATCAATGTTTTATTTTACAATAAAGTACTATATGTGTACATGAGTGAGCTCATAAAATCAGTGTGCCGAAGCGTTTTGCTTCAAATGATATCCTACACAAAAGCATACATTTATTTTTGAATGTTATATATTGTCTGTAAGAAATAGAAATACAACCATTCCTTATGTGATGTTGAGTTTTGATTGCATCTCCGGGTATTAATCATCCCCTGATCGCAATCTGTGCAGACTGGGTCGGTCACATGGCAGCAGACTGTCGGGATCCTATCTCTGCATACCTGTGGCACATTGCGTGCACATGCTTTTAGGTGTGTGCGTCTGTGCCAAAAGGTGAGGGTAGTACCACCCATAGCAACGGTCGCCATGAGGAGCAGCCCTGCACACTGTGGGGCCTTTCTTCCTGCCATCACTGATTGGTGTAGTTTGAGTAATAAACCTCCCCCTCAGAGCGGATTGGCTGACTGAACAATAGGAAGCCATAATGTGGTGTGTGTATCTGCTTCTTTCTTACTTGTTTCAGTTATTCTATGAAGTCAAGCCAAAGAATCACTTAAAAAATAATAGTTGTGATCCTCTGAGAACTGAAGACACGGAGTCGACCGTGTGGCGGCGTGTGAGTGTGCATGTGCATGTGTTTGAGTTGGAAGTGTTTCTACTCCATCATGACTGCGAGGAAGTTCTCCCTGGACAGCTCTATGTAAGTATCAATATATATATAATTGTTTCCGGAACATATTTCCTGATATATTGTTGAAATGATCTTACATTTTCAAAGTATTGCATATTTTAAACCTTATCTTTTAAAAACAGCTTCCATGCGTCTCCCTCAATCCAATAATGGTGAAACGTGAAATGTGTGCAGTGTTTGTGGAGCAGCTGGTTTTAAAGGTGAAACCTCTCTCCAGGCGTCCTTTGTGTTGCCTGGAGACTGCAGACACACAGCGGCTCTAATAACGAGCGACGATTAGCCAAAGCAGAGTCAATACGTGTTTAGGAACTTCTCAAACTGAGCCTCGAGATGGACTCTCAGACGAAGAAGCACAGCGTAATAATAATATGCTTTACCAACGTACTCCTCAGCCAGCATCGTGTGAGGCGTTCTGTGTGTCTGTGAGGGAACGGCACTAATCCCTGTGGAGAATCAGAAAGACCATGACATGTTTACCACCAGCAACATTTACTGATCTATTACATTACATTACATGTCATTTAGCAGACGCTTTTATCCAAAGTGACTTACAATAAGTGCATTTCAACCTAGAGTAAAAACTAAGAACAACAAGAATACAGAAAGTAACATTTCTTTAATATAGTCGAACTACAAAAGTACCACAATAACAGCTATTTAAGTGCCACTGAAGTGCAAATCTTTTATATTGTTCTTTTACGTGATGTTGTTATAGTTATTATTATTGTTCTTTTACGTGATGTTGTTATAGTGTCTATATATATTATATCTGTCCCACCTGTATGCGTCGTATAAAAGCTAGATCGTGAATCTGTCATGTACAGATTGTAAAGCACTGAGACAAATTTGAAATTTGTGAAACTGGGCTATACAAATAAACTGAATTGAATTGAATTGTATGTTCTGCTCTCCTCGGCCAGCGGCGGAGTCCTGGACAGAAGAAGAGGCAGCAGCAGGTTGAGCTTTAAGAGACTTGGAGAGAGTGACAGTCTGGACGATGCCCGGCAGGAGATCCAGGAGCTGCATCACAGCCTCAACTCCAAGATGTCCGCCAGGTACTCTCTGCCTTCAGCTCATGGAATACAAGTCAAACATCAATCTCACACCTGTAGACAAAGTAAGGCTGTGTCATCTTCAGTGTCCTCAGGAGGCAGACCATAGCAGAGGAGAGCGTTGAGCGCCCAGATGGGCTCGTCCAGAAAAATGTAAGAGTCACGTCGTACTCACGCCACTTCCTGGTCCCTCTTGTCTCTGCAGCACAAGGAGGATTGAAGAGGGTGTAATCTGTGCAATGCATCAAACGACAACGTGAGAACAATGTATGAAGATCTCTCGTAGTGATGAGCTGACACACAATTATCACCAGCGGCTCCCCTCATTGTGTTCACAAGTTCTGCATTAAGTAGACAACAGAACATCATGTTCTTCATGCTTGAAGTCAATTATTACAGATAACAAACACCAAAGCTGAACCCCTTGTTACAACACAGATGGGTGATCAACAGTTTGTCACCTGTGAGCGGCAAACTGTCCTGACCCGAAGAAACAAACTCTGACGAACGCTTTAAATTGTACAATTTTATTATGTTTTACAATTAAATGGATGTAAATATATTGTGACTTTTTAAATGTTATTGTATTTTTTATTATTAAATTCTGAGCCTTAAAGCCCAACTATGTAACAATTCCTACCTTACAGTTTTTCTCGATTGATTTGGCTCAATTCTTGAAACAGAAATGACATTCTCAAAACAACTCGTGCAAACCTCCAAACCACTGGGCACTTGTTCACAACAGATTGGAATTTATCATTCCTTTAATCAAATTGCTATTGTTTCAGTACAATTGCCGACAGCTTGCACATATTTCAAATGATTTAGCACATATGTGCAAACGGTTAGGTACAATTGCCTTCAGTTAGCCACATTACCAATTGAATACATCTTGCTGGTCTAACCTGAATGTTGCTTCTCAGTCAAGTGGTTGTTCTCTGCAAAACATCTTGGCATCTTTTTCTTGTTTACATCATCACCTGCACAATAGTTCACTCCACTGTCAAAATTGTGCGCGAGGACGAGCAGGAGAGTGAGGATGAACTCCAGCTTTGCTTTTCTTTCCTACTCTATGTTTTGTTACAGTAGTGTAGGCTATACTTCATTTTATTTTTGATGTGCTTTTTGTTTGACACTATTTTTTGCTGTACACATTTTCTGTTTCTGTTTTGCAATTACTGTAACAATTATTAAAACAATGACTGTTACAATGACTGTAACAATTACTGTTACAATTTCCATGGCAGTATGTGAGACCTGGTTGGCTCCTCTTGAATGAATCTTTTTTCTGTTTGATACACATAGTATTCTGGAAAGAAAACATTTACTGCAGGAACCATTCAGTGTCAAAGGACT
Source organism: Liparis tanakae (assembly GCA_036178185.1). Classification (NCBI taxonomy): domain Eukaryota; kingdom Metazoa; phylum Chordata; class Actinopteri; order Perciformes; family Liparidae; genus Liparis; species Liparis tanakae. The sequence goes on along the minus strand of CM070098.1, from coordinate 9,864,640 downwards.
AAGCCAAGAGTGAACGGTGCACATGAGGAATATTTCTACGGTCCACTGCCATACTGACAAAACATCTAAACATTTTGACCTGCAGTGTTTAAACAATGACAAAGGGATTTTTCATTTTGGGGGCACTGACTATTTGTATGAGAAAAGGACTTAGTTTTGACTGATGAGTTGTCTGTTTTGGGAGAGATATGACCTTTTGCAGGGGTGCCATAGTGTTTTGCTAAACCATCCAGGTTAATTTGACAAATGTATTTAAAGCTTTGAGAGAGATGAGCCAAAGCAATCGAGAAGGAAGTTTTCATTTTGGGGCCACTGACTATTTGTATGAGAAACTGATTTGGGTTTGAAGCTTGAGAAAAACTGTAAAATAACAGCTTGAAAAATGACTACCGCTACAATGACTTTTACAGTTTTTCTCGATTGCTTTGGCTCAATTCTTGAAACAGAAATTACATTCTCAAAACTCTTAGTGCATTTGGTAAAATAGTCTATATGGTTCAGCACAACTACATAGATCACCTTCAAAAGGTAATTTCTCACCCAAAACAGTTAACTCAAGCTTCAGACCCAAATCAGTTTCTCATACAAATAGTCAGTGCCCCCTAAATGAAAACTTCCTTCTCGATTGCTGTGGCTCATCTCTCAAATGAACCTGGGCGGTTTAGCAAAACACTGGCACCCCTGCAAAAGGTCATATCTCTCCCAAAACAGACAACTCATTGGTCAAAACTAAGTCCTTTTCTCATACAAATAGTCAGTGCCCTCAAAATTAAAAGTCCCTTCGTCATTGTTTAAACACTGCAGGTCAAAATGTTTAGATGTTTTGTCAGTATGGCAGTGGACCGTAGAAATATTCCTCATGTGCACAGTTCACTCTTGGCTTAGTCCTTTGACACTGAATGGTTCCTGCAGTAAATGTTTTCTTTCCAGAATACTATGTGTATCAAACAGAAGAAAGATTCATTCAAGAGGAGCCAACCAGGTCTCACATACTGCCATGGAAATTGTTACAGTAATTGTTACAGTAATTGTTACAGAAATTGTTACAGTAATTGTTACAGAAATTGTTACAGTAATTGCAAAACAGAAACAGGAAATGTGTACAGCAAAAAATAGTGTCAAACAAAAAGCACATCAAAAATCAAATGAAGTATAGCCTACACTACTGTAACAAAACATAGAGTAGGAAAGTAAAGCAAAGCTGGAGTTCAAAGCTGGAGTTCATCCTCACTCTCCTGCTCATCCTCGCGCTCACGTCTGTCTGGCCACAGATCTTTGTCTTCATCGGCCTCTTCCCACTTCTCAACCACCACACACCCTTGCTCCTCTTCCTCTTCTTCTTCCTCCTCTTCCTCGAACAGGCAGTTGCCCTTGTTCGTTTACCTGGCCAGGTGCTTCCATGTTCATACTGTAAACTGTACTGAACTTGGTCAAGCCCTAGATATTTGATGGAAGCATTTATACTCGTGGATAGCAGCTGTCAGCTAACTAACATGACTGTGATTAGTGATCGGATGTGAGAAACTCCCCCTTGATCAGTAAAGTTCTAGTTGCGCCTGAAAATGAAGCCGATGATCCAAGAGATCCATATTACAGAATATACCATGATGCTTTTCATGGTATTATGGGCCTGAACCATTTTGACAGAGGAGTGAACTATTGTGCAGGTGATGATGTAAACAAGGAAATGATGACAAGATGTTTTGCAGAGAACAACCATTTGACTGAGAAACAACATTCAGTTTAGACCAGCAAGATGTATTCAATCGGTAATGTGGCTAACTGAAGGCAATTGTACCTAACCGTTTGCACAGATGTGCTAAATCATTTGAAATGTGTGCAAGCTATCGGCAATTGTACTAAAACAATTGCAATTTGATTAAAGGAATGAGAAATTCCAATCTGTTGTGAACAAGTGCCCAGTGGTTTGGAGGTTTGCACGAGTTGTTTTGAGAATGTCATTTCTGTTTCAAGAATTGAGCCAAATCAATCGAGAAAAAACTGTAATATGGCGATGTGCGCCTCCGCCACTGCCATCGGGGGTCTGTGGGGAGAAAAATCGCAAATGTAAGACTTGGTAGCCGCCCGGTCGCAGCCGGTGGTACCCAGATGTACTTCGACCTGCTTTCTGGCAGGGATTACGTAACGTCTCATAGAGCCAGTCCACGCTCACAGGTGACTTTTTATTTGCTCCGCTACGCGACGCGTAGAGACAGAGAGACATGCTGCTGTGGAGACGATCAATAACAGACGTTTAGTTTGATAAAAGAACAAAGAAGTCTTTAAGAAAGGGACCTGACATTACTGCTGCTGTCATCTGGAGGATAGAGAAAGGGGGTGGGGGGAGATTTTTATTGTTTTTAACTCAAACTCAAAAGAGCCATATGCATCACCGGAAGAGCCATATATGGCTCGAGAGCCAGAGGTTCACGACACCTGATCCATCGTAACTGGGTATTTAAGACACTGAAGTAAACGTTAAATACCTGAAGGGGGCGCTACAAGGGAAAAACTACATAGTGGGGCTTTAAATGTTCATATTTACGCTAAATATATGTTCGAAAAGGGGATGACTGCGGCTCAGTGGTCCTTCAATCAGAGGCTCGGCGGTTCGATCCCCAGCCCCGCTAGCCCATGTCGATGTGTTCTTGGGCAAGGCACTGACAGGTTGCTCCAGCAGGCTGTGCCAGTGGTGTGTGAATGATTATCTCGTCCTGATGGGCGGCACATTGCATGTCGCATCTCCTCTCGGCGTATGAAAGACATGTCGGAGGACTGGAGGAGCACAGAACATATTTATTAGTTAAGAATAAATCCCAGATACTTATTAAGTATTGCTCAACACTATGTTTTCCCTGCAGAGCTTCGTAAAGCACAGCAAGACCTTCCAGAAACTGTTCCAAGAGATTCCTGTTGAGGAGAACCTCACGCAGAGTGAGTTGAGAGTCTTTTACCTATTCCTTCATATTGATTATGGAAATGACATCACGCTGTGACCTTTTCTCACTGTGCCCCCGCTGTTTGATTAAGTGCTGCCTAATACTGTGTGTGTGTGTGTGTGTGTGTGTGTGTGTGTGTGTGTGTGTGTGTGTGTGTGTGTGTGTGTGTGTGTGTGTTTAGCATTTTCCTGTGCCTTGCAGAAGGAGGTCCTGTATCACGGAAGGCTCTTTGTTTCTGAGAACTACGTGTGTTTCTACTCGTCAGTGCTGCTGAAAGACACCAAGGTAAGAAGGTGACGCATTCGTCACACGTGTGAAATCATTTAACACGGAGATGTCACAACAGGGACTTTTCTAGGTAAAGTGTATTAGGCAGAGCATTCTTTAAAGAAGTGGTGAAAGGAGCAATCGACATTACTGTAACATAAGCTGTCAATCAACTATCAATGTTTCCATTGACTAAAATCAATCCCTCACAGAGGGATATTATTTATGACCCCAGATAGAAAATGAAATAACGATTTGATTCTTTACATTTGGTCGTTCATGTTTTAGGTCACATTGAGGACAAGTGAAATATGACTGTGTGTCCTCTTTAAGGCGGTGAAGGATATATAGATAGAGAGATAGATAGATAGAGAGATAGACAGATAAATAGTAGATGGATAGATAGATAGATAGATAGATAGATAGATAGATAGATAGAGAGAGAGAGAGAGAGAGAGAAAGACAGATAAATAGTAGATAGATAGATAGATAGATAGATAGATAGATAGATAGATAGATAGATAGACAGATAGATAGATAGATAGATAGATAGATAGATAGATAGATAGATAGATAGATAGATAGATAGATAGATAGATAGATAGATAGATAGATAGATAGATAGATAGATAGATAGATAGATAGAGAGATGGAAGGATACTTTATTCATCCCCATGAGATATTTGTAAGATACAAGAATCATAACATTGTGTCCACATCTTGCAGGTGGTGATTCCTGTGTCCAGCGTCCAGGGGGTGAAGAAACATAACTCTACTTTATCTATGTTGTCTATTCAAACTACTGATGGAGAGAAGGTTAGAAGACACACTTTAGAAATATATATTTTATTAGTTAAAGTTATAATCTCTCTTTTTTGTTCTCTTCTCTTTTGAGCTATATCAATATACACATTGATTTGATTGTATATTTGCATTACAGATGAACAATATCGTTATGCAGTGAAAATGTTGGACAGGAAGCCAAAAGAAACAGATTGTTTATAATAGATTAATAATAAAATAAAAAGCCCACCTCATCAGGCTCCAACGGGGTGCAGTGACATCTGACCTGTGGCTCACGTCCTCGGGTCATCCTGTGAACAGATGTGTTTCTCTGTTGCTAAACTCCACCGCATAACCAAACACATAACTGAAAATTAATGATATATTCACGTGCTGTATTGTGTTGTATGTATGTTACTGTATTATGTGTATTTGTACAACGGTTCATTGCGGTGAGCAGCCTAAACTATCTAAGACTGTCCATGCCGCATACTACGTCCCCAGTGAATCAAACAATACATGTAGTTTATAAACTAACTATACAAACTATTTCAATAATCATAATTAATCTTGACTCAAACGTGTCATCCCGTTCTAGTGTTAACTCACAATTAATGAAAGGGATTTAAAACCAGCGGAGTTATGATTCAACGTGTGTGCGCGTCCTCGTACCTTTACCCTCCGGATGTAACTCCTAGCCTGTGTCCTCTGCTCTCAGCACACGCTGGTGTCTTTGAGGCACCGCGAGCAGTGTTATAACCTCCTCCAGGTGGTCTGCTCACACGTGCAGGTGGGTGCTCAACAGATCTGCACCAACACATACGCATCGGTCTGACTCTGAACTCGTGTCTGTGTTTGTCTGGAGCAGCAGCCGGACGGCAGCGGCAGCCCTCACGTCTCCTCGCCAGAGAATGAAGCCGATCCCGAGGTGGTGTGTGTTTGCTGCTCGTCCAACTCAAAGCAACCAGGTTGTAGTTGGGGCGAATATGAGGCCGCAGAGACTTTAACCTTCTGTGTGCTTGTGTGCAGCCCTCCAGTTATTCCAGTTTGGAGGACTGTGGAGACCTCAGCAGAGGGAACAGCATCCATCTGGACAACGGCTTTCCTCTGATGTCCAATGAAGGTGAGGAACAGATGGAAAAGAAGTGGGAATGGAGTAATCATCACTGGTTCCTCCTGTGTTCTTTAGCCATGTTACTATTAAGGATAATAATATTGAATGTTCTTTACTGAATGCAATATGTATGCCTTTCTAGCCACAGTGAGACGCAATTCCACCCTTCAAAACCCAGACCAAGACAACCGAGGTGAGTGAAGAGGTCACAAATAGACATTTACAAAGTTACCCAGGAGGCATAGAGGAAAGAGACATTCGCGCATAACAAGATTAATTATTCTATCAACCAGCTCTATCGTGGATTTGGAGAATCACTGAGAGGGTGTCACCGCTCCTGTTGCTCAGAGAAATGAGGACTCTCAGCGCTCTCTTCTACGTCTACATGATGCTGTGAGATTCATTGTTTCACACAGTGCAGCACACACACTCAAGGACTCTACATCAGGACAATTTGACCTCATTATAATGTGACACTAGCATAGTGTCGCTTTTATTACCGGTACTTCGGCAATTTAGCTGATACAATTTCTTTGGTTTTACTTTTAAGTAAAACTTTAAATTCAGGACTTTTAGTTGTGATAAAATATTTTTTATGTTTCTGAATACTTTACTGTGTCAGACCTTAATGGAAGAAGGTTGGAAGACTGAAAAAAACGTTTCTCTTTGATCTCAGACTTTCAAAGACTAAAAACGTCTCCTGCTTTGTGTAAAATACTTTACAGATCCCGCATATTGTGCACATTGTAAGCATATTTGTGTATAACTAGAGGCCCATTGTGGTATGTTGACTTTCTGGATGGGCTGAAAGCTCTCCCGGGAAAAATATCATCTCGAGATGTGGTTTTAGAAATGTTATCACTCAGTGGTCACTCAGTCTGAGCACAGATACAATTTACCGGTATCTTATAGTGAACACGTCAGCGTATGTATACCACCGTAGACCGTCTGCTCAGTTATTGATCGGCTCTGAGTGAAGGTGCATGGCACCCAGGGCCTGGTTGGTCATTATAAACGCTGTGCTTGCAGGACGGTGCTGCTGCTGCTGGCGTCGGGGTACATCGGGCTAAGGATCATAGCCCTGGAGGAACAGCTGAGCGAGATGTCTGTACAACACAGAGGGTGAGTCGACACACGGACACGAAGAGAAAGGAAGCGTGTCGTGAGGAACACCTCGTTGGAAGGAAAGCCAGACGGCTCAAACACGTTTTGGAGGCGTTTAAAACCATTACTTTCAGATCAGATAAAACATTACGAGAGTCGTTCTGCAGGTTTATGACAGAAGTGTTGACAAGAGAAAAGTGATGAGCACACCCACTAGGAGATATGTGTTTACATTGTTACATGTTGGCAAGCTTTGCACCAGTTTGAACACGAGTGAGGAATAATAACTCAATAATGACTTAGGTTATGAATGTTGTGATGACTTTAAGAAAGTGCTCTTTCTCAATGTGAAATACACCTCAGCTTGAAAGACAGCTCTCATTTTTAAGAGTTGTAGTTACTTGACATAATCTGGGTCACATATATTTCATGTGATTAGAACATCACGTATGATGTATTCTCCAGAGATCATACTAGCCTGCAGTATGGAAAGTAGTTCAAATAGCATAATAATACATCCATACTATTTAGCATGAGTGCCTTTAAAAAACAAAAATAAACTATTATTTTGTTTTGTATTTTCACATGATGGCGCTAATTTACTTAATAAAAGGATTAGTGCTTACTCCTGCACTGTGCCCTCCTCATGCTGCTTCCTCTTCGTGTGCAGGTACCAACAGGTGTAGCCAGAGGCAGAGAGAGGCCTGTGACGAACCTGGGAGGAGCTAATGTGGATCGCCATTCTGTTTGGTGCATTGATCCCGGTCCAGGCTCCCAAGAGCATCTCCGCACTGGGACTCGGTCCTTTTCCCACACAGCACATCTTTCAGTTAAATGTACATTATTGTGCACAAAAGGGTTCTCTCGCAGTAGAGATGGATCTCCTGTGTGAGTGCCCTCTCTCTGCAGGACGCAGGTCAGCCATAGGATGCTTTTTGGATGTCCGAACAAGGGCCACACATGGTGAACTCCTCGGATGACTGACCGCTCTGGCAGAGAAGTAACAACACATTATTTATTTGGAGCACATTCAATCTCTGCTGACAAGTCCAATATTGCGGCGAGGATCTCGTGGACTGAGCCATATGGAGGCGGCCTTCTGAAGCCATGTTTATTTCCTTGGCCGGTGAACAGCTGAGCTCAGCAAGCTGAGTCTTGGCCGTCGTTATCTTGAATCAACACTACCTGCAAAAGTGAGATTGCACACAAAGTGATACGCGCTTAATTGTTGCCCGTTTTAAAACGATTCGTGTGGAATCAGGATTCACATTTTATGCATAAACTGCTGGAATGTCGTCACTTGTTTTAGGAATAAGACAATGACAGTAGACAGCCAGCAGAGGGCAGACACTCCCATTAAACACTGTTGCCGAGCAGGATTCACTTGCACTAATGCTTACGCATGAAGTTTAATGTGTCCACAAACTGTAGCTGTAGATAACTGTTCATCTGCCTTAATATTGTGTGAATTAATTAAAAAAACTAAACATGCATTTGATTCTGATTTTCATGGAACTACATTTCAATTATTTATGAAACGATTGTTCCAAAACCTTCCAGGCTTTGAAAAATCTTATTAAATTCAAGGATGTCTCTGGCGGTTATAAGTGTATGAACTATGAACATTATCTGCACCCTCGCAGACAATTTTGGAAGAGACTTTGTATGATTTGATATACTCTCCGAAACCCATCTTCACAGGTAAATGATGTCATCCAAATGTTAAATCATTATGAACATAAATATACATTTTGTATCGCTATCTACCAGATATCTACTATTATTAACGTGTGCAATGTACACAAAATACAACGAATATAAAAAACACAATAGTCAGTGTAACATTTTTGTACATAAGTGATCTTTTTTTATTATTTTGTTGTCCATAAAAAGGTCAAGATTCAGTCCCATGAATAAATTCATTACATCATATTCTCAGTTCAAAAAAGCAACATAAAATTACAAATCATAATACAAAGAGAATAGGTAAGTACAGTAACCATATAAACAGCCCAGTAATATAGTCTAGCCCTCCACCCGCCTAACACCGCCCCGCTCAAACTCTAGCACGAAACTCATAACAATACATCAGTTAGCATTTTTTTTTATCAAATAAATCCCATTTTTTTTCCAAAAGCGCTTCAATGTTCCACTGCCATGAGTTCAGCTTTATCCTCACATAGAATACATAATAGAGATAACATCCCACCCCATCACTTGCCTTTCAAAACACAATAGACATGCATACAGTTTTACTGTTCAACCCCCCCCCCATCAATACACATTCAGGGCCAGAGGACACGATATACGTCGACCATAGTGGTGCATCAATGAAACGGAAAGCCTCCGGCTCGTCTCTTGAACCCGATGAATGAACGGTGGATCCAGTGGTTTCCCTGATAACACGACCAGTTCAGGAGGAAAAAACCTACTTCTACTTTCAGAGAGTGGAGAACTCCCTCTAATTCTTCTATCCGCTCGGATTCCTGGTCCGGGATGGTACCAGGTGTACATTATTTAAATATCAGACACACACAAAGCACAGGATGAGAATGGAAACATTCCCCGTTTGAAGTGAAGACGGGGAGCGAGCTGCGTTCACGAAGACCCACGTGTACTCCCACAATGGAGTAATCAGATCAGTGCCAGTTCAGCACATATTCCCTTCAAAATAAATGCAGCTTCTACCACTGAAACCGGCGGGTCTCCTATGCAGCGGGCGGCTGGTGAGTCTGAAATGTGCTGCTAGCCTGTGACCAGGAAATCAGTTCTCGCACTTTCTCAGGTCCACACAAAAGGCCCACGACGAGTTATTCAACCGTGATGTTATTATCCTTAATGGTGGCCTGTAAAAGAGTCAATAATAATGAAGACACACAAACTTACAGCTTATACCCTTATTACACTTTGGATGCTTTGTACAATAGTGCTGAACTTAAGACCTGCTTGTGTCATGCTTGATCTGATATATGTGTCCCTATACTGTATTCTACAGTAAATATATTATGTGTGTGTGTGTGTGTGTGTGTGTGTGTGTGTGTGTGTGTGAGAGATAATATGCAATGGTGTGTGTGTGTGTGTGTGTGTGTGTGTGTGTGTGTGTGTGTGTGTGTGTGTGTGGTGGAACCTGCACCACACCAACAGTGAGAGGCTCAAGTATGGCTCGTGTCAGACATGAAGCGTGCTGCCACCCATAAGAGAGCTCCTGTACATTTAGGGCCACAGAGGTTAGGAACAGCTATAGTCGGCATGACGTCCCGCCATGACACCCGGTCTGATGCGCTCGTCCTGACACAGACACGCATGGCTCTGAAACGAACAACAGACGGCCCCACACTACGACAAACACGCTAGGATTAAATACATCAAGGGAAACCAATGTGCATATGAACAAGAGGCGGACCCTTGTGACGAGAGCTATGGAACGAGTCGTGTGACACACGCTGTGCTGTAAGCCTTCAAGTTCATCAGCAAAAATCTTCTTATACAAATCTTAACTTATCACACATCAGTGAACACTGAAGAGCAGCAGCCTTCTGGTTGAGCCAACTGACGTAATGCGACGCGACACTCCGATAGATGCTCTGTTAACGCCAAAGAAGTGTCCACGTAAGCAAGAGATATCCTCAGTGTGGCCATCAAAGCCGTTTCCTCTCAAGCTCACCGTCATTCTTCATCACAAATATGTAGGACTGGTAGGAGAAAAGCAATAAATGGGAATCAAAATAGTTCCCTGTAAGTTGCTGCTGCAATTCTGTGGACAGACGAGGGCTGAAGCTACAGCGGAGCCAGGAAATAAAGTGGAAGGAAGCTGTAACGTCTTCAGTCAGAAACGAGGGGGAGGAGCGCACGAGACACCCGAAGCCATACGAGCTGCGACAGTATTCCAGACGAGTCCTGTATCCACCGCAGACGAGGGGATGGACCCCCGGACCACAGGGAGAGGAGGTTAGTGTTAGCTGGACAACAACTTGGGGAATGCCCTGGCAGTCAGATGGATGTCCACTAACAAGTAAACGGGGAGTGAAGGAGGAGTGGGCGGGCACATGCTCGACCAGCGATTGTCCACGGGAGAGAGAACTGGTCAAGCTGTGGAGGTATTCTTCATACTCACAAAAAGAAGAAAAAAATACATAAATATTGATAGGTTTCAATAAGCGTCCTCCACTTGCAGACGTCCAAGTCATCAGGATGTCCTTCATTTCTTTCAGCACTGCTTCTCACACACACAGACACACCCACACACACACACACATGTCCGTGGAGATATGAATATACACTCAAGACTTCCACCCACGAGTCATACATTCACGAACACGCTTTACTGTAAAATGACATCTGTGTGCCTTTCTGGAAGAAGCACATTGTTGTTACTTCTTGAGTTACGTCAGGGACACATTTCAACGCAGCAATTCGTTAAAAAAACGGATCTGTGAAGTGGTTTGATCTCAGCTTTTGTTTTCTAGCCTTCACCTCGCTCCACCGTTCAGATGGAGGCTGCTGCTGAGAGTAAAAACCGTAATTATTTGAACATAAGTCGTGATAAGAAACGTAAAATGTGTGCTGCTTCAAAGACACACAGATGTGACAAAAATCACAAATCACTTGAGGTCAATCTCTCACACGCACTTTGCGGACAAGCCGGCGTTCTCGCTCAGTCGCGCACACACACACACACACACACTCACACACACACACACTCACACACACACACACACAGACAAACGCATACACACAGCCTCATTCATACAAACGCAGAGAGACCGCGGTGGGTTCTCAGGCATGCTGTGCAGCCAGGTCCTGGTTGATGAAGCGCCGTAGCCTCTCAAGGTACTGACTGTAAAGCTCAATGTCGTTGTGCCCGGCGCCCTCCACCCAGAGCGGCTCCACGGCCTTGGGACAGCGCTCGAACAGAGCCAGGCCGTGAGAGAAGTCGATCACCTCGTCCTCCGTCCCGTGGATGATGAGCACCGGAGATGGGATCTTTGACACTTTCTCTATGCTGGAGGAAGAATGATGGAGGCTATTAATGCACCGACCAGGTCATTTAAGAAGAGGCATGTTGTTCAGTCTTGACCAACAAGGACAAATAAGGATAAATAAGGACAATGTGCATTTCATTCAACATTTGAGACGCATTACAGTGACATTACAAAAAGGCTGTGTTTTGACCTACTGCTGGTGAAATAATTGTATATATATATATATATATATATATATATATATATATATATATATATATATATATATAAATATAAAATGCTTTACATCATAGGAATACATTTTGAAAGAATTTCTAGCCAAAGTAACCAGACTGGTCAGAATGTTTCTGGATAATCCAGCAAATCGAATGCCTGACAAAACAAGGTACATCATTACATTTGCAGCAAAACGGAGAAAAGCAGTTGTTGCCAAGGTAACAACTAATGGGAATCCATATAAAAAAAATTAACAATGAAATCTTCTAAACCTATTATTACCATAATTCAGATATGCTCTATGATATGCAACATTGCCCACATTGGTCTGATATAACCAGAGACACTTAAGTGCGGCCTCAAGGGGATTCCTCGCCTCATGTGATGTCATAATGCACAACTTTATTCATGTACCTACACGTTTGTTTAAAGTGACTTACAATAAGTGCATTCAACCTCCATAGGTCATAATGCTGTTACACTACAAATCCCCAATGACCATGAAAAATGTAAACTGGGTATTCACAATATAATATTTTGTCTTTTTTTAATGATATATTTAAAACGTTAATAACACAGAAAATACAACTAGCAAACATTAAAAGACTTACTTAGGGAAGGCATCAAAGCAGTATGTTTTCTTGGTATCGGGGAAGGCCACTCTCATTCCAGAGGTGAGAGGAGAGTGGAGGACCACAGCAGCGCACTCAAACCGGGATGCCAAGTCGACTGTGGGCACCGTGCCGATGCTCTGTCCGTACAGGATGATGTTCTCAGGACTGATGCCATAGCTGAGCCCACACGGACACACACACGGACACACACGGACACACACATACACACACGGACACACACGGACACACACGGACACACACGGACACACACACACACACACACAAGTTTAAACTACAGGATATAAAAATAAGATTCACTTCTATTCTGAAGTGCAGACGGACTGGTGCACAGTGTTCAAGTGTTTACAATCCTGTATGCTGATTCAGTTAGTAGTAAGCCTCGGTTTAATGTTGATATTAGACAAAGTCTCAAAGACAATGTCATCAGCAAAGAGAATATTTACCACGAAACAAAGACAAAACGTGGAATGTAAAAATGATCACCAACCACGTTTGACATCAATGCAGTAGATTACCAAACCTGTTCAAATACTAGCTTTAGCTCAGCATCAGGGCCTGTGTGAGTAACACACACTGATATAGTCGTATGTCTTAATGGTCCATGTTCCTCTGTGTTGCAGCCTGGGAGTTTTAAGTTTCTGCTGACATTAGGCTCATTAACCATGCTGGCAGCTGATAAACTAGAGGGATATGTGTCAGAAGTTTAGAGGTTGAGGCTTCATGCGGAGCACAGTATGTGACAGACAACCACAAGTCCTCCATACAGAGCCATTGTTTATCTTCGATTTGACTGGCTGATGGTCAGAGAGAGGGCCATGGTCAGCAGGGATAAGATTTGCATATAACAGAGCCAACTAAATGATATCTTCAGTTAAGGTGCAGTGATTGGAGTGGCTGCTTCAACTGACACCTGGTGCTCTTTGGCTGTTAATTTCAGCGCCTGCGTGGATGGTAACTGGGAGTTTCTCGCTGCTTACCGGGAGCGCAGGGCGTGCCAGGCAGCATCAATGTCAGCATAGAGGTTCTTCTCAGAGGGCTTGCCAGTGCTAACACCGTAGCCTGAGTAATCATAGGAAAAGATGTTGCAGTTGATACGTGTGCCTAAGCCGATGTAGAAGCTGCTCATCTGGCCCAGATCTACTGCATTGCCGTGGGAAAACAACACTGTAAACCTGAGAGACAAAGGAGGAAGAGGAATTTTTAAAAAGGAAGTTAGGCAGCTGGCTTAGGAGACACTGCTGAACGGGGGAGCCTCAATTTGATCGAAAACATGGGATATAATTGTTTAACTGAGAAAAATATGTCTCACCTGGCATTGGGGGCACAGCGAATGTACATGCACCCCACCTTGTTCCCTCGGCTGGATCTGGTCAGAAACACATCAGTCAGATCCAGCTCTCTCTGTGAATACTGGAACTCCGCTCTCTCGGTGAGATGAAGCTTCCACTTGCCCTCACTCCCACCACCACTGCTGCTGCCACCAGCAGCAGCAGCAGCACTACCTCCTTCTCCTTCTGCACCAGCTCCTCCTACTTTGTCAGATCCACTACCAGCGCCCTGCCGGGAACGTAGTCCTGGGGCTCCAAGAGAAGGCTGAGCGGCCCCGGAAGTGGACCCAGAAGCAGTTCCAGCTCCAGAACTTGGATCGGAGTCAGGCAGAAGGGCGTATGTGGGCTCTGGGGGGAGGAATGCCAGTTTGGCTGCAATACGGCTGGGGCAAGGAGGACAGCAGAACAGGCAGCATAGCTCTCGTATGGACAGACCGTTCATCTTCTGGTAGAAAAACATGTCAAGACAGAATAATTAGTTGGCAGGAAAATGTAAAAAGAAAAGCAAGTAAGAAGCAAAAACCTGTTAACATTTTACATTTGAATGAAATATAATATCAGGATGATTAGCTTCAGGGAGAATGAGCCGTGGCACTCCGTAAAACAACAAAGATGACGTATATATTTAATGAGGGGAATGGTTGAATTGTCATTTAGGAGATAAAGTTAATTGATATGTAACTTATTGATTAAACACATCCCATACTTGCTTCAGTTATTAATCATGTGTCATAAATCATGAATAATGCAATGTCAGGGGGAAACTTCTTTTTGTGTTAGTTAATAGAAGAGATAAACATCCAGTGGCTGGTCGGAAACCCTGCACATAAACAATGAACATACCTGGATGCAGAAGTCCCTGGGTCTCTAAAGGTCTTCTGATCTTGTCACAGTGCACTGCCAGCAGGATCTTAAAAAAAAGAAACACATAACACATTGAAATGTCTCTACATCGTGCAACATCTCACTATACATGACGTCATAACATCACACAGTCACGACCACTTAGTCAGCCTGCTCTGTTGAAGCAGCTCTTGCTAGAGCAAATATGAAGTAACATACTTTTAATATTTAAGAAAACTCAATCTATCATTATTGCTTAATCACATACAGCAGATGGAACCGAATAAAAGTGCACAAGCAGCTGGGAAGAAGATATTACTCTGATGGGAGGATCTCGATATGTGGAGATAGATGGAGGGCTCGTTATAACGTGAAGGCGACCGTTGTGATTGTCATCATTTCACAGCTCGCGTCACTAATTGTCATTTATTTGTGCAGGAAGTTAAACGCATTCCGCCGTTTGCTGCAGCTGCTGACGCCTCACTGCGGGGTGGAAGTGATGGCTCGACGTGACCGTGGACATTGGTGACTAATTACTACACCCCCTCAGCGCAGACTCGGGGAGCGACTGTATGCTAATGAGGCTACATGGCGAACACCGATATTTCCCTCTAACGGTAGCCGGTGATGCGCGCACACTACGGGAGCACACGCACACACACACGCACACACGCACGCACGCACACACACACACACACACACGCACACACCAGTGAAGAGGCAGAGACACGGCGCTGCTCTCGTCTGCATCGCAGGTTGATGCCGCGAACGGGCAGAATAGCGTCACTCATCGCTAGCGGGGCAGCCAGCTAGCGGGAGCTCGCGACACCGTTAGCCTCGGAGCTACTTACCGATTCACAGTCGGTTGTCAGGCCGGTGAGCCCCGGTATGAGCCCCGGTGTGGACACAGGAGCAGCACGAGACTTACAAAAGTGTCCTTATGTCTTGACATGGATGTTTTTTCGCCCAAGTGTACTGACAGTTGTTGGTGGCTAGCTAGCTGTTCATGGGAACCTGAATCTTTCTCTTTTTTTTTTTTACTACTGTCCGATTAAACCCGGAAGTGACGTCAGGGCGTATTCTTTTTTCAAAACGTGATATCATTTAGCACAATCACATTTATATTGCATGTATAAACTGTGAAGTGGTGGGGAATCTCCCCAACAATGTTAAGACCTCACAGTATTTTTTGTTTAGTGTATTCAATGGTTGATATTAGAAAATAAATATATATCAATGATAGTAAAACATAAAATAAAAAAACACAATATAAAAAAGGGAAAAAATGTCAAGAATAATAAACAGTCAATTGACAAGTTGACAATAAAATCCGCTTGTTTGATATTCACCCCAGTGAGTATAAATGTTTAAAACATTATTCAGAAACAGTGGATATATTCAGACCCCTTTCTCAAGTAAAAACAGTAATTATATTAAATATAGTTTATATGATGCATTATTAAAAAGTAATATAACTGCATATGAAGTAGTTGAAATTGACTCATTGCCAGCTCTAACATTACATAGCTGGCAATACGTCTGTCTATATATATATATATATATATATATATATATATATATATATATATATATATATATATATATATATATATATATATATATATATATCAAATATAATTTCTGTTTTTACTTGAGTAAAGGATATTATTGATGCTATAATTTGACCAATATGTTAAAGCATTTATTGTTATTGCTGACAATAAGTCAATTCCAACTACTTCATATGCTGCTGCATGGGCAGTTCCTGTAATATTACTTTTTAATAATGCATCATATAAACTATATTTTATTTATATAATTACTGTTTTTACTTGAGTAAAGGGTCTGAATATGTGCACCGGTTCTGGATAGGGTTTTAAATATTTAGACTCACTGAGGTGAATATGAAACACAACGTTTATTTTATTGTCAAAAAGAAAATAATTTAATGGCTGTGCGTGTGTGTGTTAAAGAGAGAGGGGGAGAGAGAGAGAGAGAGAGAGAGAGAGAGAGAGAGAGAGAGAGAGAGAGAGAGAGAGCTCCTCCATTCATCATTGATCCACTGCAGGACTCTGTTTCAGGGGGTGTGAATTATGGGCCCCTGCTGTCACTGTGACTGCTCTGCGTTGGACATTTCACCTCGCCACTGTAAATTTAAACAGGGGATTACATTTTGCTGACTACTGATTTCAAAGCCGTATGACCAAGCGCAGACAACTGGCCGGTCCCCCTGACAGTGGACTTCTTAATACAGTCCGCAATTGCAGGATTTGGGATTTTACAAGGGTCTGAACAAAGGTACCGGAAAATAACACGCATTCTGGATCAAAGAAAACTCGCATAGGCTCTTGTATTTCGTATTTAGACAACAGACTTTCTTTTTTTTCTCCAGTGGAAAAAAAAACCTTTTGTAGTGGACTGGGCGTTTTGTACGCGCTCGGTAAACGGTGATGCTACGGCGGCGCGCAGGAACCGTAGAGGGAAGAGACAGGTGAGGTGCGGCTAAGGAGCTGCTGTTATTTCAGGGACGCTTTAGATACCGAGAGCCGTGGTATCCATCACCTTTTCTCCACAGAGAGGAAGAAAAGCGACCGGAGAGGGCGAGTTGGCGACTGGCACCTGCCACCTCCTCCCTACCTGGCCATCTGGCGCGGTGAGTGTGCCAAACTGTGAGATTGAGAGATGGATATGTGTGAGGAAGATGAGTGTGGGGAGGGGGGAGGCGGGGGGCGGATGGGACAAACAGGTACATAGCATGTGCGCAATTTTATTAGGCTATATACTGCCACTTAACGCGATGCTGCAATATTGGGCTTCTGCTCGGGTTTAGCCAATGTGTGTTTGGCACCGCATGGACCTTATTTGGACATGAAATGCTCTTTGTGTCTGCTGCGAGTTTGATGTTTTATTTGCATATTGTGAGCAAATCGTTGTTGCATATCCGTGCATGTCATTGTTCTGTTACGTGTTGATAGATTTGAAGTGATGCCTCAGCAAAAGCAGCTCACAATACTTGTATATTACAACACTGCATTGAGCACCAAGCCTGAATTTCTTATTTAGATCACAACCTTTGATCTGGTTAGATTATAGGTCATCATAGGTGCCCAAAATGTCTCTCAGCATTTTTTATTTTGACAGATCAAGAGATGGAACAATACCCTAAAAATGCTAAAACACATTTGTCCAAAATAATGATTGCACACTTACAATAACTTATGATGTAAATTGTCCATAACCACACTCACAACCACCCTGGCCCAAGTTAAATGCTCAATCACGTCTCAGCTCTAACTGAAGTGATTTAGTTAAATGTATTTCATTGTTTACAACTGCATCCTTCACACTAAAAGCTACCAAGCTCCACAGAATGAATATAACATCTCCCAGCTGCTGCTGTTTATTTGTGTATTTCTGTGGAAAGGCAACAAGAGATGGGAGAGGAAAAAAAGAAGATAGAGGGAGGAGGAGAGGGAGAGAGGGAAACACAGCCGGAGATCGAGGATAAGGATAAAGTGTGGTAGATAGCAATCTGGCATATAGACTACAGGGGGATAAGCAGAAGACATACAAAACAGAAAAATAAATGATGGGGCAGAAAGCTCTGAGCGAACGAGCATAGAGGGTGAGGGGCTGCAGACAGCAGTCTGAGCGGGTGTGAATGGTCTCCCTGTTATCCCCCGTTGCCCACACAGACAGCCACACAGCAGCCGTGTGAGCAGGTGCTAACCCCACCACACAGAAACCGCAGGGAACAACAGGTGCAGCCACTGTTTCCTCCAGCCTCCCTTTGGAAGGCAGTCTAACACCCGCCCATCCTAAACATCCAGCAATCCCAAAGCCCTCCAACACCAAAACACTCCCAGCCTATATTGAAGGGAACCAAAAGGCATACTTCAATCGACATTTAGGGAAATAGCATGCAAAGGCCAGTTTCGAATAATTCAATTAGAAAATTAATTATGCCGCAAACAAAAGTTGGAGCCACTTGAATCAACAAGGCAGAAGCCGGCTGCAGGTAAAAACAATAATCTAAGAGAGCCTTAGGGTGAGACAAGTGCCCACAGGGACATTTAATGAGCTCTATTGATCACATAGGAACCTATTTAATCACACATGCTAAGCCGCAAACAGGCCATCTCAAGCACATAAAAAAATAGATTGGATTGCAGCATAATACAGCCTTCTCACAAAGAGAGTACAACGGCAGCAAATTAGTGTGTTGGGGTTGCTAAGGAGCACATTTCAAGAAATGTACAGAATGGCTGAAATTGTGTGTGTTCTCATGTGTGTCTTTTTATGTGTGTGCGTGTGTGTCATTGTGTGTCTTTGTGTATCGTTGTGTGTGTGTGTGTGCGTGTGTTTGTGTGTGTGTGTGTGTCTTTGTCCGTGGTAAACGGAGTGATATGAAATGGACAGAACATATTGGACGGAGGGATGTTACCCAACAGCTTCTCTCTCCGCTTCACCAAGAGAATACGCCGAGCAATTGGCGACAGATTTCCTCTTTTTGTGTCTGGTACACAGAGAGGAACATTGACCGACTGAAGCACTGTGGAGACCTCAGGTGCCACTCAACCTGTAGTTTTCTATTCCTACGCTATAACAGACAATGGGATTGATGTGTTCCTTTCTGACCACAGCCGCGGGGACCCTGTTTTAAAACTACTGTGACTCGCTTTAACCTCTACTCGCTGTGAATGTCTCAGACACAGTCTGGCGATACCTCCCACTCAGTGCACTGCTGATGAGTGAATGTGGATGTCTACGTCCATGGTGTTTGGATGAACTTTGAAAGTAACTTTCAAAACTTGCAGTCTTAATTCTCAAATGCCCTGAAGCCACCATTCCTCTCTGCGTCAAAAAACAGGCAGGATTATTCACTAATCTGATCATAAATTAAAGCAACATTGTGACGAGAGTCAAGAGATTTGAAGAAATGCTGATTTACTCAAAAGCAGCCTGCTACAGCATATTTTGAAGTTCAGATAGTGCAGTGTTTAGGATTTAGTGTTATTCTTTAATACAAAATCAACACTTGAAAAGTGTGTTGACGCCTGCAGACCTGAGTTCAATGAGATCAGAGGGACCTAGCTGGGCATCTATTGTGTGACCTATTCCTGCAGAGTCCTCCATGTGTGGACCTCAGGGCTTCATTGTACAGGATTAACCAAGTCAGAGGGTCAGGTGTCATGCAGGCATATTTGCTTTACTTGTCAGAAAGTAGATTTTATCCTCAGACGGGTGTATTCAAAATAAACTCCTGTATGCAAAATGTTCTGTGATGATGTGAGAGACCTTCAGGAGCCAAACTGGGCCTTTCTGACAACTCCTTCCAGATGTTTGAAAAGGAAAATAACACGATGCTAGGCGCCACACAAGCTGAGGAGCTTTAGCAAATGCTGCTTTGAATTGCCTATGAATAAAACGCCACCAGATGCATGATGTGCAGGCGAAAGTGGCGGCTATATGTAGATGCGGTTGCTGTACAGCCACACACACTGTATAATAATGCCTTGCAGTTGTTTCCAATGTAATAATCCTCCATATACTTTACAGCGGCCATGCATCTTCATCTTTATGACTCTCTATCTTCACTGATTCCTCCCCCGAGGAGCAGCCTCTTTTCTGCTGCCCTTTGCACATTGTGTAGGCTGTAACAGGCTAACATGTGTGATCCTTTCGCAGTGTACTTCCCTGTCCACTGTATCACCGTAAATACACCTCTGGCGCTCCCTTATCCTCATCATCCTCATCAGGGTCGGCCAGATATGACATGCAGAGTCTACGAGTTAGTTTGTGTCACCAGTAAAGCCATTGTTTTGCATGCAACTGGTCCTCCCATTTAACCTCCTGGCAATTTGGGTGTGATTGATATCACAGGTATTTCATCTTTGAAAGATAAAGGTAGTCTAACCTGCTGCCTTCTATGTTCTCATTTACACCACAGAATTGAAAAGAGAGAAAAATGGCCATGCACTTCATGCGTTCACTGAGACACTCACACACATCTGCGCACACACAAACAAAACACAATAAGCATATAAGAAAGCAACCTTTTCTTAAATGCCACCGCTGAAGCACTGGGCTTGTTACTTCTTTGCATGAAATGAATGAAGCTATATTCATATCTCTCAGGGTTTTGCTCTATTCTCTCATACTTTGCTGTTTTTGTTGTCCAACAAATTCAGCCAGCACCTAAGCCAACGCAGGCTTTGGTTATGGCAGCTTAGCTGGAGGGATTTGGAGAAGTTTTTCATTGGGAGATAAAGGCGCATCTGAGCCTGTTGCCTGATGAAGCTTTGTTGTGGTTAATCTTTCTCCCTCCTTCATCCGGTTTTCTCACCATCCCTTCTTTGCAACAAAACACAACTTTTGTCTTTTAATTATGTCTTTTCATCTGGGGCCCAGTCACAACTGAGGGGAGAGGAACAAAGTGTAGCCAAAACACAATTATACCTGTGAGGAGGAGAGACAGCTCTCAGAGGAGGGGTCGTCTCCGCGTGCGGGTGTGTACGGTGTGAGTGCTCTCACACGTCAATCCACAAGCAGGTTCTCTGGCATTTTGATTGCTGTGTGTAGACCACCTACTGTGAGCTGTGATCCTCTTAGCAGGCTTCTGCCAAAAGAGCTATATTTACCTTACCGGTGATCACGGCACACAAAGAACGACATGCCGGAAATATGAGCTACTTTTCGGCTTTAGTCTCGTTCTACGTGACCGTAAGAGAAGCCACACACAGTGTATGAGGCATATGGTAATGGCTGCCACGTTAGCCCAGCCTGCTTTGCATAGTCTTTGTTGAAAAATGACAAGCAGGGAAATGTTGGGCCGTCAGTAAACCGTGGAAAAACCCCAAATAATGTGTTTGTCTGGTATGACAATTCATTTATATGAAAACACAAATTCTCAAGCGGTAAGATGATTGTGATCTGTGCTACATATTAGAAAAACACAGGTTATCTGAAGAAAAACAGAAGCAGGTAAAAAGATGCTCACCAGAGTTAGATATCAGGGACTAGCTCCTACAGCACAACGTGCAGCATTGACACTGTGACACCACAGAACAACAGCGAGGACAATCCTCAGACTGAAAGCCTCCATCACTGTTGTGTTATTAAGACTGCATCTACACTGCCGCCGTACGCACTGGAGTGTGCGTGTGTTCAACTCTGTGCTCATAGTGTGTGTCTGGGTGCGTGCACTGCATACTCATGCGCTCGCCTCCAGCTCAGAGCTGTGCAGTGAATGTATATGTGCTTACTGCAGTCAAACTCTGGTTATTAACGTTTGCCCTTGCTGCAGCTTTGTACAGCACCATCAATGTGTGTGTGTGTGTGTGTGCGTCCATGCATGTGCGTGTATGTGTGTGTGTGTGTGTGTCTCAGTGCAGCACCAGAGCGTTACCTGTTTTGGAGCCCAAAGTCATTTGTGAGTGTTTGATTGTTTTGCACCTGCGTCTCCGAGCCGTGTGCTTGTGTTGGTACATGTCTATTAACCATAAGCTGATAACTCTCTGCATCCATAGGCGTCTGTGTGCCTGTCACAAGTAGCAATTTGGCTTTAGGCACAAGCCCTGATTGGAGAAGAAGTCTGAGGGGAGATGGAGCTCTCTGGCTGCACTCCAGCTCTGTCCGTCCTGTTTTAATTACCTATGGCGCTCACCCAGGGGAATATCTCCCTTCTTCTCTGTCTCTGTATCGTCACTCCTCTCCTCCTTCATCTCCCTTCTCACCCTGCGCTACCATCTTCTCTTTTCAGCTCCCCCTTTCCTCCATTATTTCTATATTTTTTCCCTTTTCATACATACGCACACATAACCTGCGTCAAAAGCCGATGCAGAGGTAACCTTTGCATTAGCATATAAATGACTGTGTCGATCGAATTGTATTTTAGGATATCTAACAGCAACAGACAGATTCCCTTAACTCGGATTAGACCTGCTCTAAAAAGGCCGACAGCCACTTGAAGGAATATCGCCTCCACCTCGATAAGATAAAGACTTGACTCCTCTGCTGGAGAGAGCATGATGTGTGTGTGTGTTTGTGTGTGTGTGTGTGTGTGTGTGTGTGTGTGTGTGTGTGTGTGTGTGTGTGTGTGTGTGTGTGTGTGTGTGTGTGTGCGTGTGTGTGTGTGTGTGTGTGTGTGTGGGGGATGCATATTTGTTCTTCACCATGTTTGTATTTGAGTGCATTTGACCAGGTCCGGATACCTGAATATTACATTACATTACATTACATGTCATTTAGCAGATGCTTTTATCCAAAGCGACTTACAATAAGTGCATTTCAACCTAGAGTACAAACTAAGAACAACAATAACACAAAAAGTAACATTTCCTCAACATAGTCAAACTACAAAAGTACCATAATAAGAGCCATTCAAGTGCTACCAAAGTGCAAGTCTGTGATTAATCGAGATATAGTCGGAAAAGGTGCGTTTTCAGTTTTCGGCGGAAGATGTAGAGACTTTCTGCTGTCCTGATGTCAGTGGGGAGCTGGTTCCACCACTGAGGAGCAGGACAGCAAACAGTCTGGATGTAGAGTGATGAGCTCGAGGTGACGGAGTCACAAGTCGGTAGGCTGTTGCCGAGCGGAGTAACGTGCGGTGTACGGTGTGACCACATCCCGGATGTAGACGGGGCCCGATCCGTTCAGAGCACGGTACGCCAGAACCAATGTTTTGAAGCGGATGCTGCTCCACCGGTAGCCAGTGAAGAGAGCGGAGGAGCGGAGTGGTGTGGGTGAATTTCGGGAGGATGAAGACCAGTCGAGCTGCTGCATTCTGGATGAGCTGCAGAGGCCGGATGGCCTTAGCAGGTAGACCAGCCAGAAGGGAGTTGCAGTAGTCGAGGCGCGAAATATATACCAATGTGTTTGTTCCTCTTCACTTCGACATGTTTTCTTAGACATCATGGGGTTATTGGCATTTTTAATACCACTAATAATTATTGCCACAGCAACCATTCTGAACTCTGAGCCCCCAATTGCCTCAATGGCATTTACCAACCAAGCTTTTAATCTTTAAAAAAGTACTTCAACGAAAAGTGAAATGAAAGGAATGGTTTGATGTTTTGGGGAATTTGCTCTGATACCACTCTCATATGGGAAAACAATCCACACAAAATATTCCTTTTCCAAGGACGTTGAACATTGGAATTATGAGCTACAAACACTGTCATCACTAAATACTTGTAGACTGGTGGGCCAAGTACACACAGATCTTAAAATGTGACTTTGTATTGATGTGATTAAAGTGTCTGCTGGACCTTTTTTTAAACCAGCTGAGCGCTGACACCAGTGTGAGAGAACTATTTCCTTCATGAATGCTGATTTCAAAAGGAGAGAAAATTCACAACATGTATTTATGTATCATTTCCAGTGGAGATCTGTTTTAAGTCATGACTGTAATGAAGCTGTCGTGCTCGTGGGATGGTGTCTTGAAGTGTGAAGGTGACCCACTTCTCCCAGTTTAGCCCGTGTCTGTGTTTCTACCCTCAGGCCATCTTTTATTCCAGGCTTTAGCCCGCATACCGTCTTCAAGGAGTGTTACAGATGAAGAGCTGTGAAGGATTCTAACTCAGCGCAGGCTTTGTGTTGATGCATCATATCTAGTTTTAGACTTTATGTTTAAATTTATTGATGCATCTGTTTCAATTTTGCAAATCAACCAACAAGTCATAATAATTAAGGAAATGAAGAATGCTTTCTTTTGACAAAGAGCATCACTTAGAAAGAGAGATTTCACACAGTCTGTTTTGTGTGACTTTTTCTTTTAAACACAAATGTAATTTAATGAGTCTGAGTGGGTTAACATAAATACAGATGATCACCCACTTAGCTTACAGAGAGTCAGCTGATATATTACATTGTTGAAGGGGAAACTCCACGAAAAGAAGAGCCGAGCAGTAAATATATCTCTTCTAAGGAAATGTGTAATAAACGTATTGTTGAGTTTTCAATGGACATATTTCACTGTTGACATATTGATTTCAAATGAGCGACACTGTCTTGCCAGCGTGTGGATAATGGGGACACAAAATGTGTGCAGCTCCCCCATCCCCCTCCTGAGAAAGGGGGACTCCCAACCCCCCGACATCTGTGTCCACCAATGTGTTCATGCACACGCGTGTGGACGTACGTTTGGGATTCGGGTTCAAGCTCAAGCAAACGCATCGCTGTGTGCATTCTAACACACACGTGTACGCACGTGTGTGTTACAGGGCGAAGCCGCCCTGCTCTCACTCCACTGCAAGAGAACATCTCTGCGAGCTTTGCTATCGGTTGCTACGGTAACAAAGGCACGGAGTGGAGTGGCTGCAGCAGCTAGGGAGAGACAGAGGGGAAGACAGGCAGATAGAGGGGAAGACAGACAGGCAGATAGAGGGGAAGACAGACAGGCAGAGGGGAAGACAGGCAGATAGAGGGGAAGACAGGCAGATAGAGGGGAAGACAGGCAGACAGAGAGGAAGACAGGCAGACAGAGGGGAAGACAGGCAGACAGAGGGGAAGACAGGCAGATAGAGGGAAAGACAGACAGGCAGAGGGGAAGACAGGCAGATAGAGGGGAAGGCAGACAGGGAAGACAGGCAGACAGAGGGAAAGACAGACAGGCAGAGGGGAAGACAGGCAGACAGAGGGAAGACAGGCAGATAGAGGGAAAGACAGACAGGCAGAGGGGAAGACAGGCAGATAGAGGGGAAGGCAGGCAGACAGAGGGGAAGACAGGCAGAGGGGAAGACAGGCAGATAGAGGGGAAGGCAGGCAGACAGAGGGGAAGACAGGCAGATAGAGGGAAAGACAGACAGAAGGGAAGACAGACAGATAGAGGGAAAGACAGGCAGATAGAGGGAAAGACAGACAGGCAGAGGGGAAGACCGACAGACAGATAGAGGGAAATAAAGACAGATAGAGGGGAAGACAGACGGAGGGCGATTGTTGACGAGGAAAATATCAACATGAACGGAGAGAAGTTATTTTCCAATAGCTATCACACACGCATTCATCCACACACACACACACACACACACACACACACACACACACACACACACACACACACACACATCAAAGGATGAATGCGTTGCCGTGCTGTAGCTGTTGCAGTAAGTCATGACTCAAGCCTTTCCCCACAGCGGGCTGGCTGGTGGAGCTGGCTGGGTGGAGCTGGGTGGGTGGAGCTGCATTCGTGCCTCCCGACGTCCTCTGGGGCCGTTTGTGTTCGTGCTCCAGTGTTTCCTCGTGGTCAGTAAATGCTGCTCAGTGCAGACAAGGATGTTGCTTTTTACTTGTTCTCTGTTTAGCAGGAGGAGAGTGTATTGATTTTTACTTGCTTTAATAGTTAAGATGCCTTATGCAAACATAAGCACGTCCAATATACACTCAAGGCCTCTGAGGCACTTTACGGGGGAATCATGGGTAGATGTGAAATACATACATTTCATATAGTTTGTTGACATATTGTGGGGCTATGTAGAATCTCCCAGCATGCCGTTCAACCCCTATCGTTCCTGTGGGATCAGCTGTGACAGGTGAATGAGAAACACTGGAGAAAAACACTTGATCAAAAGGAGCTCATTCCCGGCTGATGAGGACGAAGCATATGGACACACTGATAACAGGCGAAAGCAGGTGATTACGCTTCCTCGGATGACCTGCTGATTGGTTAATGATGTGAGTGTTAGCAGGTGATTTGCTAATGGGGTTATTGTCTGATGAGGGTAGATTACACGACATGCGTCCCATGATAACCATGTCAGTGTCGGACCATTTAATCCTATCACACCAACAAGACCTGACACAAATACATAACAGCCTCGCTCCTCTCCACTCGTCTCTCTCACCTCGACGTCATGACACTCCTTAAGTCACCGGCAGTCTTTTTATTTTTATAATAGCTTGATGAGCTGCACGCCGGTATCAGGGGGTATCTCTCTCACTTTGTTTTAGTCTTTTACGAAAACATTGTCCGTCTTTTGTCTTTCATCCGTCTGTTCTGTCTTCTGGCTCCGCAGGGAGGACTCAGTCAGAACCCTTGTGCGTCGAAGCGTCGCCCCGAACCACGTTTATAGCCCGAGGCATTCACATGACTGCCTCTCGTCTCGGCCCTGTCCAGCAGCAGAGCTCTCATGTGCCGGCCGTGGCCCAGATCTGATGCTTTATCTTATCGATCAATAACCGTAATCAATGCACGTTCTAACGAGGAGGCTACGTCGATGGTAGACCGCAGGCCTCTGGTATGTAGCATGCGAAGGCTTTTTGCAAGTGTGTTTGTGTGCGAGAGAGAAAAGAACAGAGCGTGGAAGGAGAGAGGGACGCCCCGCTTCTCGCTTTACTTTTCGCAGAGTCACTGCAGGTGTTAGCCAGATGCTCGTCGTGTTTGGTCGTGGGCTACTTAGTGATGACATCCATGTGCATGTGATTCATACTTCACATGCTTAGTGAATATGAACACGTGAAACACATTTCTGTTCTCAACACAGGCAAAATATCTGTTTATGCGTGGATAGGAAAGAGTGTTAGTGGTTGATGGGACAGTTTGGATGTATTTTGGGTGGTTACAGGGTTGCAATCTTAGTAATGTACATTTTTGTTTTACTTGTTACTTTTTTACATCGCCCACAGCATTTTATTAGTCTATATTAGTCAATTTGTTTCCAACATGGCGCTATTAAAAGTCAGGCAAGTGATCCAATTGTTATCATTGTCATTCAGCAGTACATGGATGTATGGACAGTTAGTAATTGGATTAATTTGATACTGGAGGACAGTTAATTGCTTTTTTCTTGGCTATTTATCAACCTAAATGTCTGCCTTTTCAAATCCAATTTATGGACATTTATTACGTGACAGATGGAGATAATGATACTCTCAGAAACAGTCACACTGGATCAGTATAAGTGTTATCAGATTTTACTACGTTATAACTCTGAGAAGACGCAGTGGGATTTCATGGTGCAAACCACAAACATATGATGCTTAAGCTCACTGGAACACACGCTTCATTTAATTAGATGTATCCTTTCAGTCCACGCAAGACAACAGAATTTAATTTGAGGTTTGATAATCTCATGAAATGGCCATAATGAAATGGGGCTGACCCCCTTACACCTGACTCAATCACTTCTAGTTCAGGGAATCCCAATGGAGATTAAGATGAAACAAGCCTCCCACCCCCCTCAAGGCTGTTGCAGTGCTTCTGATGAGGAGAGGGCTCAGAGATGTCAAACCTGCAATCTCCAGGCTACAATTTTCTTTTGAAGTGGCCCCCAGTGTATCGTCTCTGAGCCACATCGTCTCACTGACGTTGTCAAACAGCGTGCCACTCAAAGGCATGCGCAGTCTGAGGTGCTGGCAACACTAGGGTATGTGCATATGTATATGAGTATGGGCTTCAAATAGCAGTTGTCATCACCTTAGCAACCAGCCCATCACCTACCTCTCTTCCTGGTGTTCAGTCTTTGTGAAGAGGATTTCTATCTGGAACAGACAAGCTGAGAGGTATAACGGAGGAGAAATGAAGGGAGGAGGAAGGTGATGGAGGGAGAGCGATGAAGGATGAAAGGGGGTTAGGGGAAACACTGAACACGGTATTCCGGTTGATTTGAGGATTTGTGTTTTCATCAAATATAGTCCAGGTTTTTAGCCCTTTTTAAGAAACCCAGCAGTACTCCGCCCTTTTTGTTCTCCTCCTTTGCCTTTTCTCTCCCTTTATTTTTCCTTTCCTCTCCTTTTTCAAAGTATTCTCACATCAAAGACAGTGTAGCTCAGCCTCAGGCATTTTGAGTACATGCATAGAAAAGCTTCTAGAATTTCAAAGTGTTTGATGGCTGCTACAATTTATTACTGGTTGTAACTTATGTGCAGCGTGTTATTCCCCCGTCTTGGTTTTATAGGTGAATGAGATGTTGATGTACAGCAGCACGGCTGGTTTCTGACCCTTTGACCCCTCTATGTGGGGCCGCCCAGTTTTGTCTCTACCTAAATGTTTAAATATTGGATGGACTGTCATTATATTTTTAACAGATATTCATGGGTCCCAGAGGATGAATCCTACAGACTTACTGTAAGTGATCCCCTGACTTTTCACCGCCTTAGGATCAACATTTGTATTTGTTCAGTATTTTGATTTATGAGAAAATAACTGCATTAGTATTGTCATTTCTTTTGGCCACAGCTGCAACATTTCTTTTTGTGTTGAATGGTAAGGGGCACATTTAAACTAAAATGGTGAACAATGTTAACATTAACCCTCACCTTCACATTTACTAACATATTTTACCCTCGGGGACAATTTGACCCCAGCAATTAAAACCTCCAGAAAATTATTAGAATTCATATGGTTTCCCAAGTTTAAGTGTGAGGTGCTTTGTGTTTGTTTGTTGACTACCTAAATAGCCCTTTAAATATATAAAAAAGTTGATATTTCTTATATTTTTGACACAGTGAAAAACAGCCTGGGGTCAAATTGACCCCAAAGAACACCGACGTAAAACATTGAATGGGGTCAAATTGACCTAAAGGTAACAGGAGGGTTAAACCTGCTAAATGCTGATGTTAGCATTTAAGTAAAATCTAACTTATATTGCTACACATGTTCACAGCACAGCACACAGGGATAGTATTCCTTTTCATTTAATCCACCTTAATATTAGGAAGTATGTGCAGTATAGTATGCTGCCGTCGACTCTTCTTTTGGACACGTGTTTGTGTGCGTGTGTGCACATTTTGTGCACAGTGTGACCTGTTGTGGCCTCTTAACTTAACACCCAAGAATCTGTTCTCCTCTTTTCCTTGATTTTTTAGAGCATTCTTGACTTATGACCTTTCGAAAGACAATGTCCAGCTTCCCCGAGTCACTCCCTTTATCTTTTCTTAAACTCCCTCTAAAGACCAGCTATTCTTTTTCTGTCACACATTACCAGTAATATATCCTCCATATGTTCATACAGAAACACAATCCAGTGAAGGAACATTATCCCCCAAATTGGCTTTGTAATCCTGTGACTGTTTTGTCTCTTGGAGTGTTATATGACTGTGAGGATCCCAATCGATTCCAAATGTTTGACAATGATGGGACGGGGACAATAGAGACCCATTGTACCAGTGAGCAGACAATAGAACCCCATCAGCTCCCTGCTGAAGCCAGGTTGGTGGCTGCAGTCACCCTGCTGCACGTCTGACCCTTTCTTCTTGCACACACACACACACACACACACACACACACACACACACACATACACACACGGACACGGTTGACGTGATGTCATATTGTAAATAACGCTCATATTTGTCTCCCCCCTCTCTTTCTCTTCAGTGCCTGTGTGTTGCTGCCATGGCGACCATTGCTCCACCCCTCACATTTATTCTCCTGCTGCTCCAATTGGCGGGTGGCTCATTCCCAGAGGAACCCAGTCCACTCAGCTACGTCCCTGTAGAGGGTATGTTTCCTTCCTGCGGTGTGTGTGTGTGTGTGTGTGTGTGTGTGTGTGTGTGTGTGTGTGTGTGTGTGTGTGTGTGTGTGTGTGTGTGGGTGGGTGGGACTGTATGTGCAGCGTTCATGATGAATGGCTTCATGGCAGTGCTGGAAATTGGGGGTCAAGGGTCAAAGCTTGTGTGTGTGGAGCAGCTTTCTCACTACCCAGGCATACAGATAGATGAAGAGACTCCACTCTGTCCCTCAATGGCTGTAATGTAGGCTGATAAATATGAGAGAGGCAGAAAGATGTAAAGACAGAAAGGAAAGAGAGCAAGAGAAATGATTGTTATGGATTTTGAGAGGCCCGGCAAGATGAGAAAGTGTGAGACGATTGGATTGGAGGGGGAGATACAAGAGAGAAGGCTCAGGGAAGAGAGAAGGGGTGGGGACAGGTGGAGATGGATTGCTACGTCCTCCTCTCTCCCTCCCCTGCAGTCAAGGACAATGAGACGTTCTACCAATCTGTCTCCTGATGATGAGGGCTCCCTGTGGAGACCGTTGTCCTCCACTTTAAAACTTTCTCATACTCCGATACTGCGACTTTCTCTCTCCACCTCATCTGCACTCTCCCACTTATCTGAAATGTAGGGAGGAGAGGGAGATAATTCCCTTTTTATGGTAAAATTACAGTAATGGTTGCACACAGTTTTTGTCATTATGGAGCTGCATGCGTCTACAAAAGCGAAACAAAACACACTAAGAGGATAAAAGTGTTTCAGTGTACTTATGCTGCTCCAATCATCTTTAGATACCATTCAAATTACGTTTATAGACATTTTGAGGGTAATATAGAATGACTCGCTCTGTTATCAAATCTCAAAGTATGCTTCAGCCAGTCTTTTTCGGAGGCGGTTAACTCTGCTCCACTGTGTGCTCACGTCAGTTGTGCGGAGGTATCCGGTGTTCTTGGGCCGAGCTCATCGTTCAGCTCAGAGACAGGATCTGCACGTCCAGACGGTCCTCCAAGTCAACCGCACGCTCTACATAGGAGCCAGGTAACCAACGGCAACCACCTCCAACTGTGTGTTACTGACGTGTTCGCATTAATATCCTTTTGCTCTTCGTTTGATGCCTCAGCTTCCATCTGCTGTCACTCTGCAGAGGACATTTTCTGTTTCTGTTTGTTGTAGCGAGTAAGCGTTTAATCGTGTTGCTAAATGCCAAGTGAAAGCTGTTTGTTCATATTACTCTTATAAATTATATGATATAATAAACTGGAGTAGCAAATAGTGATCCCTTGGCCAAAATCTGGTTCTCCTGCAAGATCATTTGGCGTAAATGTGGAAAAACTGAAATAAATTGTATAATCATTTAAATGAAACCACAGAATTCAAACTTAGTTTTAATGTCACTGCTTTAGCAGGTGTCAACAGAATTGTGTCATGAAAAACACAAACAGATGGCAGTCGGACAGAAATGGTGTGATAATAAAAGAAAGGCAACAACAACAATAGCAGAACTTTAACTCTAAATGAGTCAGACCACTTTTCAACAAGGAGTATTAACATTTAAGTTGCTGTCACTCTGTAAGCCTCCCTAATGGGAAAAATGGCATCTGCTGTGCGATAAAATCCTAGGACAAGATGATTCTGATTACACAAATAAAACATGTAAAAAAACGGATTAAAACAATGTTAAAAAAATCGGTCTAATGCTAACCCTTTCCCTATTGTCTACATTATATATCAGACACATATAGTATTGTATTTGTCCTGATCTGTTGTGTATTTTGTAGAGATGACTTGTACAGAGTGGAATTGGATAACATGGCAGGTGATGAGATGTTCTACAGCAAGGTAAGACACACAAAACCAAACATGCACTAACAACTGAATATGTACACAAACACACATCAAAACTTATTGAGACTTCGCTTTGTTCCTTCGGCAGAAACGAACATGGGAATCCAATAAGAACGACATTCGAGTGTGCCGGATGAAGGGCAAACATGAGGTACAGTGTTTGTACGCAGCACTCTGAGATGTACATGCATCAACAGCATCACTACTATGATGCTATCACACGCATGGACAGATGCTACAGCTGTTAGAGAAACCTTATTTCCTTTGGGTGCACCTGCATATGGTATTTACACAAAACCTTATTCGCTCAGTGAATCGTTGCCCAGGCCGAAAGATATCCATGAAGCTTGAAAGAAATTGTCTTTTCCTTCATATATATCTCATCCAGAGCCTGTGGGGAAGAAGATTCGGGCAATTATGTATGTATATGAAGTGATGGATCACAATGTTTTGGGATATTAAAGGTATGTGATATAATCTAGAGAAGAGAGATAGTTGATGGGTTGGTAACTTGCTTGACAGGGTGTAACCTAAAATATAAGTTTTATTGTATAATTTTAGTATCACAACGAGCAAAATCCAATCTGGGCAGATCTCGTGAAAAAGAGAAAGAGGCCAGAGGAAAGCGTATAAAGCAAACTGAGCAGAAAGAGTGACAGCCTCAGGGAGGAAACAGTAATTGAAATCAGTTGAGGAAGAGGAAGGGATTGGACGTGTGTAGGTGGAGGAACAGCGGGGAAGAAACACATCAGGAGAATCGGGCAGCCACCGGGCGGCAAGGAAGAGCCAGAGAGACAGCGAAAGGAAAAGATGTGTCGCTTCAGAGAACACAGACGAAAGAAGAAAATATGTATGAGCAAAACAAGAAGTAATAAAAGGTAGAAGGAAAAGAAGGGAGAGAAAGATTTGCCCAAGGTAGAAAGATGTCGAGAGCATAAGAGGACGAAGACAAGAGACAGAAGGTTTAAGCTTCAGCCCACTAACTCACATAAAGAGATCACATTATGAGGCTCAGGTTACACGATGCAGCTGAGCATCATCCGACATATAGAACCGACAGAAGACTTTACAGTCTTATCTTTACAGTCTTAAGTGTGCATATTAAGTCACAATAGTCCAAAAATAAACACATTTCACAGCAGACACTGAGAAATGTGTTTGCCATCGTGTGGAAAGCACAGATGGAACTACTAATATTAACGGTGGAAGCAATATTTGGGAACAGACTGAACTGAAACACCTGTATGGAATCATCCATCACTAACCATGAATAACACTTCACTCATATGCTTTCTGGCCGAGAGATGGGTAAGATGCATACCTCTGAGTCATGTCTGTACAGTAACTTTGTAGCGAGAAGCTGATTGGTCCCAAATATATAGGTCCAAAATGAAAGAGGTATTTTTGCACCTTATTTTCTGGCTTGCCAAATGCCAATCAAAACTATTTTTTACACATCAAATGTGGAATTTTTCTCTCGATAATATATCATTTTCTTTTCGAGAAACTTTGAGAGGGATTTTTATAGACATTTGCCATAGTGGGAATAACAACAACAACAACAACAACAACAACAGAAACGTTTCTTTTCCGTTTGTGGTCCAAGGAGTATTGACTCATCGTGTTTGAGCAGGCTGGTTGAATGCAGTTCAGCAGTCCGCCAGGAGAGCGAAAAAGACCAAAATTAAATCTCGGAACTCACTGGCTATTGTCTGACAATGATTTAGCTTTTTATTGTTTTAAAATCCAGCTTGTACACTGGCTGAAGAAAGTTTCTCTCACACATTGTCTCTCAACTCCAACTCCGATCTTGCATCTCAAGTTGCTAATCAGACTGTAAACAATGAGCAATGATCGAAGAGTAAAGTATTGGCCTGGATATACACTGGCTACATACACCACAATGCTCGCATGATCCGAAATTGAGCCGCTTGCTCCCAGAGGCCACTGTGAGACCAATGGTATGGCTCCAAATAATCGTTAATAATAGTTATAGTTATAATAGTTATTTTTTCTATCTTTGAATTCATGCTATCAGACTCTGTTGTAGTATCACAAAGAGATGGAGGAGCTGACCACCGTCATCGCGTTTCAGTTTCAGTCTCAGCCGCTCAGTGAAGACAGCTGTCCAGTCCTGTCGTTCCTCCAGATGGAGGGCGGTTGAGGCTGTTAGGGATAGTTTCATACGGCAGTGCTCATTCTTCACCGTTGCATTATTATTGCTCTGACTGGTAGTTTAAAATGTAGTTTTGCTTCAAATCTGTTGCCCTGCACCCGATTGTTTCCTCCTCACTAATCGTTCCCTTTGTGTTTTTCTCTGAAGGGAGAGTGCCGTAATTTCATCAAGGTGTTGCTCAGCCAGCATGGTGGCCTGTTTGTGTGTGGGACAAACGCCTTCAACCCGCTGTGTGCCAACTACACTGTTAGTATCCATCTCTCTGTCAGCCGGCCACACTCTGCGTGTTTGCCAGTTTGTTTATCTGTCTATATATATTTTTCTTTTTGCAGAAAGACACTCTAGAAATGGTGGGAGAGCCTGTCAGTGGGATGGCACGCTGCCCTTATGATCCGCGACATGCCAATGTGGCTCTATTTGCAGGTAGGACGCTTCAGTTTTTCAGTTTGCACACTAAAAGATGAAGAATTCAGGGTTTCCAGCACACATCAGACTCAGTGTTAAGCTCCAGACATTGAGACGTCTGCGCCCTTGTGTTTACCTTTGCAAATGATTCATGGTCAGACCTCTCGCTGCATTACTTGTTTGGTTTTAATCTTCCCGACCTTGTGCTATCTCTCAAATCTGTATCTTACCCTTCTTCTTCTTAATCTTCTCCTTTCCTCTCTCTCTCTGCTTCTCTCTCACCCTCAGATGGAAGTCTCTTTACTGGCACTGTGACAGACTTCCTGGCCATCGATGCGGTGATCTATCGTAGCCTCGGCGACAGCCCCGCCCTCCGCACGGTCAAACACGACTCCAAGTGGTTCAGAGGTACTTTTAGAAACAGTAACATTGAAAAGACTCCTGCATCAGACACCTTCAATCGATAATACCGAAACAAATATCAGTAACCGTCACTATTATTTGTAATAGTTTATCAAAAACTTAAATTATTGCGGCAATGTTTTTATGGAGCTAAATAATAACCAAAAATAATAAAAAAACTACATTTAATAGATTAATTTGATGCTCGGTTGTGATGTATTTCAGTTAGTTTGGCGGTTTTAACAGAGTGAGTTTATGAGTAAGTGAAGAAAAACAAGGCGGGGCAGGTCAACGCTGCAACTGTGCTAGATGAATAAATGATAAATAATATATATTGTCTTGTCCAAGATAATAAAATTAACAGGATATGAATATTTGATGAGCGAGCCCCGTGGACAGCATCGACCCATTTAGATGTGACTGTTATTAAAGCTCCATGTCACGGGCCAAAAGATCGTTACTTTTGGCCCCCGGCACTGCGTCGCTACTGATCTGTATACGTGTGTGTGTGTGTGTGTGTATGTGTGTGTGTGTGTGTGTGTTTGTGTGTGTGTGTAACTGTATTTCTCTCATAATATTTTTCAGAGCCCTACTTTGTGAGCTCCATGGAGTGGGGGCCTCATATTTATTTCTTCTTCAGAGAGATGGCCATGGAGTTTCACCATCTAGAGAAGGTGCTTTCTCTCTCTTCCGTTCTTCTTATTTTATTCCACCGCCCCTCTATTCTTCTAACCCGTGGCTGTTTTATCCCAGGTGATGGTCTCTCGTGTGGCCCGTGTATGTAAAGCAGACCTGGGTGGCTCTCAGCGGGTCCTCGAGAAACAGTGGACCACATTTCTGAAGGCGCGACTCAACTGCTCCGTGCCGGGAGATTCACACTTTTACTTCAACCTCTTGCACGCCACAAGCAAAATCATCCGCATGCAGGGACGAGACGTCATCCTGGGTCTCTTCTCCACGCCGCCTAACAGGTACAGAGGTGCAGCCAACGTGCACACAAACAAGCGCCATCGCCATACCCTTCTCATCGCGCTCTTGTTGTTGTTTTCCGTCGGTAGCATCCCCGGCTCGGCCGTGTGTGTGTTCGACATGCAGCAGCTCGCTCACGTCTTTGAGGGCCGGTTCAAAGAGCAGAAATCCCCCGAGTCCATTTGGACTCCCGTGCCGGACGAAGCGGTGCCGAAACCGAGGTATTGTTATGCAAAGTGTATGTGAGCCGTTCTTGGTCCAAATACCGCAGTGCTGCTTTACTGAGCATCTGTCGACATATATAGTCCACTTACTCCCCTGCTATAAGCTCCAGATGTCAATCACACAGCAGCTTCCCTATTCAGCAAATATTCTCATACAGGCTCCAGCAGCCGCTAAAGGACCTCCACTGGCTCTTTTCTTCTCGCTCTTTCTGGACTCCTATCTCTCTCTCCATCCTCTTCCGATCTGTCCATTCCTCAACGCTCACTGTTCTGTCTCTGTCTGCAGACCAGGAGGGTGTGCAGTGCAGGGATCCAGGTATAGCTCTTCCAACACGCTGCCGGATGAAGTACTGAACTTTGTGAAGACACACCCACTGATGGACGAGACCGTTCCCCTCCTGGGGCACAAACCTTGGGTGGTCAAGACTATGGGACGGTACGCATACCGACTGAGTGTTTGATAGTGTCCATGCAGAACTTTTTATAGCATAACAAACTGAAGTGTAAATGTGCATCATAGCTTATAGGAAGGGTAGGGGGGGAAAGGCATGATTGATTGAATATGGTTTCTCCATTGATGTGTCTAGCTACCAGCTGACCACCATGGTGGTGGACACTGAAGCCGGTCCCCATAAGAACCGCACCGTCTTGTTCCTGGGCTCGACCCGAGGAACCATCCTGAAGTTCCTGATTATCTACAGTGGAGACGCTGTCTCCCACGGCAGTGTGTTTCTGGAGGAGGTGGAAGGATTCAACCCAGAGAAGTGAGTAGGAGTCAACACGTTTCCTTCTTGATCTTCATTGAAATGCTGTTGCAGGTAGATATGGTCTCTACATGAGGACTTTGTTTGACACGCAGCTAATAAAACTTATTTGACCGTATCTGTTAAGGTTGTGTCCACAAATATAGTAACAGTTGGATTTTGTGTATTTTGTGGACTGCTCGTAAGCCTCGAGTTCAGCCTTTTGGCCGTCGCCATCTCGCCGTTTTATAACCAGAAGTGACACGAGAGGGTGGAGATAAATACAACCCAACGCTGAAGCACTGAATACAAAGAATGATACAAATATTTTTCATGAACTGAAAACACACTCCGAACGGGTTAAAGTTCCAAGACAAAAAAAACCTGATGACTCACAGACCGTAAAGCGCTGTGGTAGCGACCTGTCAGTCACCAGGTAGCCCCGCCCCAATGCCCACCCTGCTCTATGGTCGATTTCACTCTTAATGCAACCATCATTCACTAAATGAACCTCATGTAATAATGAAGAAGACTTGAAATCAGCAATTAAGACCATAAACTAATGTGTACAATGTTTTTCGTTTTTTTAATAAATTAACTGGGAAGTCAGAAAATGTTCTCATAGACTTTCATACAATCAGATTTATTTTTTGCAACAGAAGAAGTAAGTCACCCCCTGATGCTTATTATAAATAATACAAGTTTAAGGCACATTGACTTCCCTTTTTCAGATCAAGAGGTTGTCGCCTAGTTGCCTTTCAGCTCCATTGGTCTTCATGATGAAAATAAAGATATTTTTATTATTGTTGTAATCATAATATCTACAAACTGTTCCTGTTTTGAGGCTTTCCAACTGTTTGAAGCAGCAGAAAGCCATTATAACTTAGATGTGTATTCATTTATATTATGTATTACTGTGATGGACTTGGTCAGAAAAAAAGGACTTTTGGTATTTCTTCACGCCACACAGCTCTGGCTCCTCGGGGCTGTGCAGGCCGAGATCAAACAGTACGGATGGTGTGACTCTTTGTATAAAGGTTAGGTCATGAGATGTTGTCACTTGAGCTACAGATGTGGCCTCTGACCCTTTGAGGCCAAAGGCTGTACGTCGTCTTCTCTCGGCTGGCTCCTGACCCTCTGTTCCCCGTCTTCACTCTTCTGTGTCGGGCTGTCTCCAGGTGTGGGGAGGACTCTCCTCCGGCTCGGCAGCTCTTGTCTCTGTCGTTGGACCGGACCAGTCACACTCTGCTTCTGGCCTTCCCCTCCTGTCTGGTCCGGATGCCCACGTCTCGCTGCCACCTCCACTCACGCTGCATGAAGTAAGTGACACACTGTCACCTGGTGTTGTCTTGAAGAGGGTTTTTCTGCCCCTCAATGTTTCTTTGTATGATGATTTGGGATGAATACCAGATGAGGATTCATCATTTGATCAGTGATCCATAACATTGATCATGAGTCAATAGATATAACCAGTGGTTCATCTTTTAGGGTTTCAATGCCCCCCTGTGTCTATTTACCTGTTAGCTAGATGTACAATAAACAAGCTAACTCCATGCAAATACATACAACTGTAAAACTGTTTACCCAGTTTGATTTTCTCTAGATTTCCCAAGGAGAGTTTCCTGCTAAGAATGATAGAAATGGCCACTCTGAAAATCAGGTCAGTACTTTCTAAACTTGTTATTTTCATTGCCGTGTAGGAGTTGTCTCGCCTCCAGAGACCCGTACTGTGGCTGGACCCGAGGCAGCACCTGCTCCTTCCTGAGACCAGGCACACGGTGAGCACACCACACACACACACACACACACACACACACACACACACACACACCAACATGTGCACACACACACACATGCAGCACACCTGCTGCCTAAAGACTCAGGACAAGATATTATATGTGGAGAGTTTTATTGGCAAAGTTACAACATTCCTTTATGCTGTACATGAAAAGGTCCACAGGTAAGCTAGTATTGAATATGGACTTTATCGGAGATAGATAAGGAGAATAAATGCTAAACAAAAGCACTGTGTTCTTGTAGTTTGAGTGATGTAGATTCAAGCTCTCATGATTGCAACACATATGTAAGAGAACAAAATAAACAGAAATAACATACATATTGTGCAGAATGACATTTGTTGCTCAGTAATGCAAATGAAACTAGAGGGAAATGCAAAAAAATATTAAGAAATGGCTAAACACATTCAATATTCTATAGTTAAATAGAAGATAACACTAGAGTGGTAAATATAAGGTCATAAGGACATATTAAATGATATAAGTCAGTTAAGTGTAAAAGGTTTCTTTTTTTACTTAGTAATGTTTGAGGCTAACATAGTAATTCCATGCAGTTGGTCTTTTCCCCATTTCCATCAAAAAGTTTAAATAAAGCTGTACAATAATGGTAAAATGTTGTTATGAATATGTAAACATGTATTATTTATTTCAATATAAGATAATTAAAACAGTAAGGATGTGTGGGTTTATATTATTTTATTTAGCATGAGCTATAGTATTAAATACCAACCTTAATCAATACAAAATAGTTGAAACATTATTACAATCATTCTTTTATAAATTCATATTTCCATAAACAAAATGAAGATTTATTGGTATAGTCAAACATGGTACGCAGTATCGTAATTCCTCCTGTGCCTGACCCTGACCTCTGACCTCCTTGAGGGATGATAGTAAAGCACAAGGAGAAAATCAATAGTGTATCCCATTACACTGGCTGATTGCATCAATATGTGTCATATTACTTTGATTGCTAACTATCAACAAACGTCCCCATTAATGTACAGTTTGCATGCAAATGTGAAAATGTTCATGTCGCATTTATTTCTATTCTGTTCTGTAAACAGTCGTCCATGAGAGATGACACACTGTGACCGTATATAATTAATTAAAGGCACTATAATTACATGTTTCCTACCGGGTGATGTTTGTATAGAAAGAGAAATATTGACATCTGAAGTGCTGATCTGTGTGTTGCAGGCTTCCTTTTCAACAAGATGTGGAGTATGGAAACACCACCTCCCATCTAGGAGACTGCGATGGTAGGTTGCAGCACAATGACATTTATGTTTATGGCCGTGTGCAGCGGATTGAGGGCAGACGCCCCCTAGTGGCTGAATCCCTCATTGCACCTGTCTGCTTGTCACTGAACATTTTGTTCTGAGAAGAAAAGAACTCTGATCCTGTACTTCCATGTGAGATCAAATTTAAGAACATCTCAGTAATTGAGCACATTTCTATATGATTATAGGTATAATGGGATTTCCTCCCCAGCTCAGCAAGATCCATTCAGCCATTGTATTAGCAACGGAGTGTTTTGGTGTCTTGTTTTCAGAGCTGAATCAGGTGGGAGTGAAACCGGGATTTTGGTTTCAACCTCACTGCTTACAGGTCCAAACGCTCCGAGTGTGAGACGGTTTAATTATGGAGGGAGAAGTGTAACTGCTGGTGGAGAATAGTCCTAGACTGCACGATGCAGCATCCTCCAGGTCACCAGGCGGTGTTTTCTCAAAGCTGAACATCTGAGAGAGGAATGACCGAGGGTAACCGGGAACAGGCTGGAAAGAGCCGAGCGTAAAATACTGATGTCACCTCTGTTGGTGAGGCTCAGATGTCACCGCAGCAGTGCGAGAGGGGGCCTGAAATTGGAAATAAAAGTACTTTCCTCTCATGCAGATTCATTCTGAACTGTTGAGCCTGTTTTACGCCCATTTGTTTTTTTTAAACACTTGGGTAGATCCACATTTTCAAACAGGAAAAAAATACCTCGCACATTCCAAGCCTTTATCAAACTCATTTGTCTTAAAGATGTATAGGCTTCTTATTTTGAAGCTGCACTTAGAAACTGACAACAGTGGAAGTCAGGGCGGCCGCGCTCTCATCCGAGTGGTGAATGTGCAGCAGAGGCCGAGCCAGGGACCGGCATGTGCTGCTGCGTCTGCAGATGGGAGTGATTAGAGCTGGGTGGAAACACTGAGGTAATAGTTTTGCTTCGAGGAAAAGACTCGCTGACCGGCCTGCAGGATGGAAAGTTGTGAGGTGGAGAGGAGAGAGGAGAAAAAGAGCATCAGCTGCTGTGGTCTGAGCTCTGCTGATGACAAGTGCAGGCCTCTCTGAACCGGGAGCCGGTGGAGCCCCAAGGCCGGACTGGAGTGAAGCTCCTTTTAAAGACAATTACTCTATAAAGCTGAACCCCATGTTCACCAATTATAAGTGTTATTGCAGTTATTGATTTATTCCATCTTGTGAGGGCGGAAAGCACAGAGCAGCAGAATAGCACAGTGGTAATGGTCATTTAAAACTGCCCCCTGTGGACAGACATCGGGAGACAGTTTCCCTCGTACCGTTCCACTAAATGTCATCTTTGTAATCGTGTCTTAATCTTTAGGAATCCTGCAGCAGAGTTTGCTGATTGAACCGGAGAGCTTGGTCTCCCTCAACCTGCTGGTGGCGTCCGCCGTGTCCGCTTTCACCATCGGGGCGGCGCTCTCTGGCCTCGCCGTCTGCTGGATCATGGCCCATAAACCTACCAACCGTCGCCACGGCAACGCCTCCCAGTCCTCCATCCAGCGGCGCGACAGAGGCCTGCTGAATAACGGCGCTGAGATGGGAGGCTCCGTGCTCAGTGTGACACGACAGGGAGGTGGGGACCGCCCCTGCACTCAGGGCGGGGAAACCCTGTTTGTCATGCCCAACGGATGGGTGAAGTCCGGAGAGCTCGACCCGGGTTTCCTGCCGACCCCGGAGCACACGCCCCAGCAGAAGCGCAGAGGCCTACGGCTGTCCGACTCCAACTCCGGAGGGTGGGACACCAGCCAGACGTACCTGGGGGGGGGCTCGGTCGGTCTGGGCTCTCCCTGCCGCATTCCCCCCTCCGTCTACCTGACCACCAGACTCTTCCAGCAGGGGGGAGGCGGGAGACACGGTGGCGAGAGCCGGGTAAACGAGATGCCACGCCAGCACTACGTCTGCCTGAGCAGGCAAGAAAAAGGCATGAAGGGGACGCCCAAAGCCCCTCTCCGGAAATCCGCAGGAGAATACGTGTACCCCATGACCCCCCAGGACTCGCCGGAGCGCCGGAGGGTGGTTTCAGCGCCCAGCGGCCCCATGGGGTACGGCGAGCCGCTGCCTTTGCGCTGGCCGGCCCCGGAAGGATACATCCTCAGCAGCCACGGCATGGTCCCCGTCCCCCAACCTCCCCCCACCACCATGCCCGTTCCCAGTGGCCAGACCTACATGTCCCAGCAGCACCCCCCCGGGCTGAGCAGGGCTCTGCTGAGAGGGGCCCTGGAGCGAGGGGAGCTGGGCGAGCTGGTGGACCTCAGCCAGCTGATGAGCAAGAAGAACTGCAGCGACAGGACTCAGACGGGCCAGTGACTCTCGAGAAAGTGAAGTGGATGGGAGCGTTTCCATGTCTGAAACTCTCTTTTTTTTATTTACATAGATCTCTCTTCTCTCTTCCCTCCTCATTCTGTCCATTCCCATCTGCCTTCCCTTCTCTTTTGCCTATGTCTCTATTTGTTAGTCAACCCCTCTGAGCTCCTCTGTCGTGGTTCCAGGCGTCGCCCCGAGATGAGTCTCTCTTTACGACTGGCTGCTGGGGCTGCCACTCATATCCTGGCTCACACTAATTGGTCAGATGGACTGAGGTTGTTGCTGTGTCTGCATTGCAGAGCTGCCTCCGTCGTGCTGCTGCTCCGCAGCTGCAGGATGAGGGAGGAGAGAGCACGTCGAGGAAAGAGAGAAGGAAACGATAACGGCAGAAAGGGGGGCAGAGGCAACAGAGACAGAGTTGGACATGGCACCTAGAGGCTGTGCAGATTAACCGAGGCCGCAGAGAAGCGGGATTCCTTTTGCCTCCCTTATCTTGGATAACAATAACAAGACCCCCCCACACACACACACACACACACACACACACTTGAAGTGAAACTGAGAGATCTTTGCATCGTAGAAGCTGCAGGTGACTCGTCAGAAAGAACAGACCGTGAACACACATGTACGATGGATGACGAGGAAACGCAAAACCCTCTATTGTTCTTCTTTCCTCTCTCTCTCTCCTCCTTGCCGCACACATACAGTAGACGCATCGGTGTTTTTGTACAGGTGACGGAGGGTATTTAGTATTCAATGTGTACGAGAAGCACACGCGTGCCAAATGCCTCTAGCCTGTCTCAGAGGGATGTGGGACCATAATTCACGTCTTGGGAGAGCAGAGAGCAGGACTGACGCG
Organism: Liparis tanakae; assembly: GCA_036178185.1. NCBI lineage: Eukaryota > Metazoa > Chordata > Actinopteri > Perciformes > Liparidae > Liparis > Liparis tanakae. Next base: position 9,821,981 of record CM070098.1, on the reverse strand, counting down.
TCAGCACTATTTCTGCCAACCGCATGGTCTCCGTAATGACGGCATCTTAGCCGCCCATCGCTCTCTTCGTTTTCCTCCTTACGCACCATGTACTCTTAAACGATCAATTATTCCACGAGGACATCTGGGGGGATTGCACACCACAACTGGACCGACAGGAAGAAAGAGAGTGATTTAGAGGATTTATAGTAAATGCACTGTAATATACGAATACCTTGTCCTTCACTGTCACTTTAGTTGTTTTTTTTCCACAAACACACACTTTTATTAATGCGGGATTAGAGAACACAGTCCGTTTTTACTAGGCGAAATGACCACCTGAGCCCACAGTGGGTGACGGTCACACGGACGTGATGAAGTACAAGATGACAGTTACAGTCGCGGTGATGATTGAAACCTTTGGCCTAACGCAAAGCCAATAGGGTTAATGGAAATGTTGCCAGCAGGCAAATGGGACCATATATTCAGCCCGTCAAACTGTCCAGCTCTACAAAATGGTCGGCGTTTAGATCAACACAACACGGTGTGAGCGTGTTAACGAAGAGATGGAAGTCATAAAAAAAAAGAGACAAGATGAAGAAGCAAAAAGCGAGTGAGACTTCACAGCCGACTGTGGAAGATAGGGATGATTTGTTGATTTTCATGAGCAAATGAATGCTCGTTTGTGCTGGTGAGCAGCAATATGTGGTTTATCTGTACATAGTAAACTTTAATTTAGATGAAAATGATAATGTAAGATGAACAGTAACTCCAAAAAAATCAGGCACTAGCTTGCAAACCGAAATACACATGAATCATGTCATTGTAGCTAAAAAAGTTTCATATCAAACCGCTTCAAGGATGAAATCACAAAGACACTACTTTTTTTCTTTTCTTACATCTTCGTGCCAAAATCATGAATGATTTACTGATGCCTGATTACTAAAGCAAAAAACCTGAGAGAAACTTGTTTTAAAGTGCCATGAAGACCATTTCAGTCAGCAGTGCACCTCGTGAGCTGCGGTCCTGGAGAACTCACTTATTGCAGTATACTTGTGATACGTATGCCTTTGACCTTCACATGCTGAATGTTATATATTATTTTTTTATTTAGATGTCAGCGTGTACTGTTGAAACCGTTTGTTCCAGCTCCCCCTGTGTGTCTGGATGCTGCTGCCACTGAGCGCTACCAGCAGTGTTTGGGGGTCTGTTTGTGGACTACTTCCATGTCACACTTGTGTAAACTGTAAATACGTGAGACTGGATGCAGACTCTCTGTCATGCCCTTCATGATTATACTGTAATGCCTTCACCGATGCCATTAGCCATGTTTATTCTGATATGTAATAATAAGGATGTATAAGTAGTTCATAAGCAAACCTTCAAATGAACTGAAATGCTGTGAGGGAACCCTGCGTGTCTCATTTAGTGTCACGTCGGCCCTGGTCCTGGGCCGTTTAGTCGTGCTCTGTCGTGTAGTGACCGTCTGTCTGTCGACTGCCATACTGGAGGGTCTCGAAACTACTTGTCAGTATTGTGAGGGAATGAATGTAGTCATCCTTGTTTCTGTTTATAGTCATTATACTGTGCAGTAATAAGGAAAAGCACAACAACTTTTCTGTTTGTTTTTTGCATTTTGATAAAGGAGCTGTTCTGTATCATTTGTGAATAGTGTAAATATTCATCTGTAGGTATAGTGTTTCAGTTTGGGGTGGGATCCGTCATGCTCTTCTGAAACAGGACTGTGTTTGCAGTGTGAGGTTTTGTTTTTGTTTTCAGTGACAATGCTGTGAATAAGATGTATGTACAGTATTTACGTGAATCCGGCTGACTGCTGTTTCCTGTTATTAGAGTAGAGGCGCAGGCCTGACCTCAGCCAGAACTGAGCCTTCTCATTTGACTGATGCCTGCTGAGTTTTTTGCAGTTGTTAAGATACTGCTGTTATAATAACCATCAATCTTTGGAGTACTGCTATTAAATGGCATTATATAATTGACTGCTAATGTTGTTGGGTGTGGTTTCGCATGCACTCACAGAAATAATGCATATCATTATATGCATATCCACGCAAATGCGCACATTTACAAATGCAATACTATTACAGTCTCAAGTAATGCTTATGTCATCAGTATGGAAGCCCATAAAATAAAAAGATAAGATGAAAATGTAACTGTAATAATACAAATATTCCCATTGTTAATCATAATTATGAGATAGAAAGTCGAAATTCTGAGATTCTAAGTCATAATTATGAGATAGAAACTCATGATTATGAGATAGTAAGTCATAATTATGGGATAGAAACTCATTATTATAAGATAGAAACTCATGATTATGAGATAGTAAGTCACAATTATGAGATAGAAACTCATGATTATGAGATAGAAACTCATGATTATGAGATAGTAAGTCATAATTATGAGATAAAAAGTTTGAATTCTTAGATAGTTGACCACAACAGTCAGAAGCAGCTCTTTGGCATAAGTTAACCTATATTTGACATATAAATAAAGGGTGAGTACATTGAAGACTCCTTCACACATGGCTTTACAACAGATGAAATACTTCAATTTCTTGCCAATTCACAATTGCTTAAAAATTGACATTACAAACGCACACTAGAAAGGGTTTGAAGCCAAGAGCCTCGATGGCTACGACATGCTAAAGCCATTTGGAATTGCAATCAGAGGATGCATTGATGGGTTTTCCAGAAAGATGATTTGATGGTTTGAACCGTAGAAAACAAACAATGATCCAAAGACCGTGGCTGCATGGCAGCTGGAAGCTGTGATCAATGCTGGGGGAAGACCTGCCAGACCCAGACTTGAGTTAGGAACAGAAAATGGACATATGGCTGAAATGCAGCGGCTTTCACATTGTTCAGAGACCCGAGCTGAGACGGGCAGCCTCACCTTTGCAGCACTTGGGACCAGCGGACGCAGCAATGGTGGATGATCTTTATAAGTGAGTGTGTCCAGTTGTGGATGGAGCTATTTGACAAACTGAGAGAAGATGGCTACTTCTCAGACAACTTCCTGGACAAGTCCTCCATCCAGTTGTGTTTTCTTCAAACAATACAGGTAATGTATACATATACATACAGGTGATTGCCCAAGACTATGTTTAAGAGCTACACATTACAATGGGTAAGAAAGTCATTGCCTATGTTCTGTGCAGATACTTTTATAATAAAAGGCATGACATAATGATGGAAAACACTCTTTTTATGTGTGGGTTCTTTGACCACATTTCGATAGCTGTGAAATATTATTGCAATTTATGTTCAAATTACATTTTGCAGGTATTGTAGAAAAAGGCACATCTATCGCTGTAATGGCCTTGTTGTCATATACTCTTTATGACAAATACCCTCCATTATGTGCCTCATAGGAAGAACTTAATGACGTTGAATTGAGTTGAAACAACATGTTTATGTACTTAATTCTCTGTATTTCAGAACTAAGTACTGAAGCAAAGTTTTTGATCCAGTTTGATTTAATATGTTATTGTACAATTAGCTATTACAGTTAATATATAGTTAAGACCTGAAATTAAATGTATATATTATTTGTTGGTTTATCCCAGCACTAAACATATTGTTAGAAACAACTTGCAGTTTCCCTTTTCCTGTCAGATATTTTAACCATGTAAACATTCACAGTATTTTTCCTTTTTTCACGCACAGAAATTACTTTAAAAACGCTCATTGATGGAAATAGTATAAATATAGTATTTAGTTTGGTCACAATCATACGGCAATGATCATAAATCGTAAGGGGGTTGTTCTGCAACCCCAAGGTCGTCGGTTCGATCCCCGCTCTCCCCATTAGTTGCAAGTTGAAGTGTCCATGAGCAAGGCACTGAACCCCCAGTTGCTCCCCAGGCGCTTCACTGCAGCCCACTGCTCCTTAATAACTAAGGATGGGTTCAAATCAGAGAATACATTTTGTTGCCTCTGTACCTGTACGCTGTGCAATGACAATACATTTAATCCAATTCAATAACACAACAATGACCAACTTTGTGCTTTATTGGTCTAATAAAGCACGAAGTGGGTCATTTTTTGTGTTTAATTAGAGTCAATGCAAAACAAATGAGGCAAGAGTCAAATTTAAACTGTAACCAAAGATTTCAGTCATTTTGTATATTTTAATGAACTACTACGACGTAACAGGTTAATACACAGTCACTGAGGCCCAGCACAGGCTGGTGAGGCGATGAAGCGCCTCGATATTTATCAAAAACACCTTCTGATATAGTGTGAATAAGATTAGATGTGCGTAAAGGTTTATGAGTCAACTCACCACAAGTGTACTGAACAAATAGCTAAACATGGCAGTGTAGAGACACAATCGTATAGTGACTCAGTAAGGTGACGTGTATAAATTGTTTATAGCAATATGGAATTATTCATTATTTAATCCATCATCGTGTCTTCCAAGTCATTAAGTTGCATGTAAGAGTCCAGCAGTTAAGCTGGAACCTTGAATATGCGATATGAGACTCACTGTTGTTTTTATTCTCTAAATTTTATTTTGATGACAAACTTTCTGTCTAAACGTTAGACGACAACTAAAGGCACAGTTACAATATCTACATTACTTCTCAACATACTGTAGCCCCGTGTTACATTTGGAGGATATTACTGTGATGACACTTACCAAATCTTGATTAAAGGGCTATGTGGGGTCTGATGTAACTTTAGCTCCTTTGAGAAACACATGCAACAGCTACATTAAGAGAAATTATATTACTTGTTTCGCTAAAATGTTGGACTAATTAAAAGACCATCTGATGAAATCTAACATCAAACATTTACAAAAGCCAAAAGTAATATAAATGTTTGCATATCGTTGACATGGTTAGACCGGCGAAACGATGAAGAGCACTGTCAGATAAGATTATAGGGATATAATTATGACTTTTCATCCCATCATTTTGACATTCTATCTCATTATTATGACTTATGGTTATTATTACTTGTTATCTCTTGATTATGACTTACATATGGGATATTTTTCTTATTACAGCTACATTTCCATCTCATTGTTTTTATTTTTCTGGTGGAAATTGGCATCCATTTAGTGGAACTTATTATCTCTTTAAATTAGACTTATTTGTCATCAGATTGACAGTTTCAAACTTCTTAGCCAAAGCTCCAGAGCAGAGGCAGAACAAAACACTTTCTTGCACCTCCTTTCCTCGCCACTAGAGGGAGCTGGACACTGGTCGTCACTCAGCTGGCCTCCGTGAGGGGTGACGGGTCTGAACTCTCATCTGGTCCTTGAGTGGCTTCGCCTGGCTCTGCTGCTGAGATACACACCGACTAGTTGTGATGAGGGTCTAGTGCAGAGATGACAATAGCACTTGTTCTCTGCTTTCATGTCATGCTTTGAACATCACGCAGAGAGCATGCGGTCAGCAAAAGGTCGAGTGAGTTATATAAAAGGTTTTTATATCCCAAAACACACATGAACCTCATGATCTTCCCTAATGTAGCTGAAGATCATGCAGCTTTTCTATGCGTTTGGGTCTCCATGATCTTTACTTTCGTCACCCTTGCTGATCAATGATATCCCAACTTCCGGTTGAAAGGTCAGCAAAACTGTCGATGATGATTTATAAATAAAAATGGAAATTAATCTCTTTATTATGACTTTGTTTAGTTCAGTCAGTGAGGCTTACTGCTAGCTTAACACAACTTGATCCTCGTTGTCATTGCAGCATCCAGGTTGTGGTTGCTTAGTAACAGCAGGGGCGATAGCAGAGTAAAACCCCAAACCTCCAATTTATTAATTCATATAAAAAATGCTGAATCTTAATATCTCATAGATACTTTTCATAATCAGTAAACTGAACTTGATCAGTAAAGTACCCTTTTAAAAATATAAATCATGTTAGGCCTTCATTGTGCAGTCGGTAATCAAATGCTTGGACTCCCACTTATGAATAGAAGCGTTTCAATAGAAAATAATAGCTGATGGAATCAAAACAGCAGTTTGTGGAAGCGATCCATTCGGACACAAGTAAATACGTGTGTGCAGGTAAGTATTCAATCTGCCAGTTTTCTGAAACTTTGTTAAAGTAGTTGACAACAAAGCCAACATGGATCGGTGTGTAGCAGACGATGAAGACGATCATGTTGGCTGTGACGAGGCCGATGATGCTGTTCCTTTCCTCTGACTTCTCCACCTTTACCAGAATACGGATGATGCAACGGGAACAGAAAACAACCAAGGCCAGTGGAGTGATGTAGCCCAGTAACACCATAATAACCATGAACTGTGGATGAAGTGGGAGATTTTTACATCTTTCAAAACAGGTCCAGAGTTTGTTTGGGTAATTGTCCTCTCGGAATATAACACATGCTGTTAAGAGAAATCCCCAAAAAAGCAAACACACAGCAAAAGCGGTCTCTTTCTTCTTCCTCCATGATCTGGCCCGCAGTGGGAACCTTATAACCAGGTAGCGGTGGACACTGATGGCCGTGGTGGTCAGGATGCTGGCGTACATGTTGACGAAATGTAGGAACATTAGGAAAGTACACAAGTGAGTCTTGGGCAGGCAGAAGAAGGCATCATAGATCCTCAAGGAGAGGAAGAGGAGGAGGCTGGTATCAGCTATAGCCAGGTTGAGCATGTAGATGTGGGTGTCTGTCCAGGAGGCCCGTTTGCTGATGAAGGCATACAGAGCAGCAGCATTGACCAGGAAACCCAGGAGAAACACGACGCTGTAAGCCAAACCCTGAAGGGAATCCACTTTGCATCCATCGATGGTAACGTTGGTGATGTTGCTCATATTTATCTGAATGGGTCCATGGGTCAGAGGGAAAAATAATGTGTATGTTATTTAAGAGAAGGAGTAAATACTGAGATGCAACTCAGAAGAAGCACATAAACAAACGCTCCATGGCTAAAACACAGTCTCAAAACAATATCCACATGTGTGTAGGCCTACATTTAAAATGCTGGCTGTCATCGTTCTTCCAAAAGAGTAGTGGGGAAAAAAAGTATTTAGTCAGCCACCAATTGTGCAAGTTCTCCCACTTAAAAAGATGAGAGAGGCCTGTAATGTTCATCATAGGTAGACTTCAACTATGAAAGACAAAATTGCTTGTTTGTTATTGACCAAATACTTATTGTACCGAGGAATTTACCAATTAATTCTTTAAAAAATCAGACAAAGTGATTTTCTGGATTGTTTTCCTCATGTTGTCTCTCATAGTTGAGGTCTACCTATGATGAACATTACAAGCCTCTCTCATCTTTTTAAGTGGGAGAACTTGCACAATCGATGGCTGACTAAATACTTTTTTTCCCCACTGTACGCCAGTGATTTAGTATTACACTCACAATACATATTTTCTGTCTCACGGTTGACACAAATATCTCAGTAAGCATTGTAAACATGAGTTCATGGTCTAATCACGAGTGTCAAGTCCTCCTCAATACAGCACGATGTTCATTAAGTGAACCGATGCCCCATTTAGAGTCAATCGACGATGGAGACGGTCAGCTACCTGGTGACGGCTCCCTAATACAGCGCTGCCAGTTCTGGGAGTTTCTTAGCACTTAAAACCTTTCACAGTGTTTCATACTCTTCATTCAACAGGAGTAATTGTAACTGTTTGGCTGTGTTCGGTTGCACTAAACTGAACCCTCTCTTTTCACTTCTTATAGCAAGAAGCCAAGAAGGCAACGGCCAACAACTTAGTCTGCTCACTTCCTCCTCCACACCCCCGGACTTTTACATTTTCAGACTTGTAGTGTGCAGATTCTGCTAATACTGGAGCCGTGTGAGGAAATGATCCCTTCATGTCCAGTGTGGACAAGATACATGATTACAGCAACCATATTTGTTTTCTATTTTCTCTCTTCTATATCTCTTGTGAGCCTTGAAACATGTGCAGCTAGTTTTCATATATATATATCGCAGGACGTATTATTGTGGTTACTGATCATACAAGAAATGGTCATTACTTGCTTTTATTAAAAAAGTTATTTCTAAAAGAACTGCAGAACTTACTCTTTCTAACTCATCATTTCTCAGACAGCTAAACAGAGACAGCAGTGATAAACAACACCAGTATACAGTTACGATGAGTCAAAGACCAAAAAAGACACATCAGCTTTGTGTTACTCGTCCAAATGATTCAATAAAAGCAAAACTTACCATATTGAACATGAACCTGAATAGATTTGAGGCCACTGCACCAGCATGTCTATGTCTTCTTAAAACTTGCAGACGTGTGTGAAGCTCTGATACATTTCCTGTCTTCTTGACATGTTTTCAATCTCATTTCCCCTTGTTGTTTCACAGTGACACGTGCCTGCTGCATTATCATGCACCAGAGATGAATATCTGTTATGTACATGTGGGTGGTAAGAAACCGGGGTAAAACACTTTGTTTTCCACGACTTGGTGTTCATAATGAACTAGTTTATATGTGTTTGCATTTCTACTCCTACCTCCTTGCAGCATATACTATCCTGATTGTAATATAAGTCAGTGCTATTCATTTTTACACTTGTGGATACAGACGAAAAACAAGGTCACACTGTGGAGTTGGAGGTCAAGACGATGCCAGACTGGAAGGAAATTGCAAAATAAATCATTTAATTGAGCAATATACTTTGATTTAGAGTACAGCCTCTGCACGCGACAACAGCTAGATTGTAAAGAGAAGTGAAAACAAAAAACTAACACAACCCCAGAAATGACACTTGCCAACAAACTGTGAAGGTAAATTGGGCTTCTGCCTCCTTGATTGGGAACATGTTTGTCCTGTGCTTTATTTTCTGTTGTAAATGTCATTTCTGCTAAGCTTGTCAGCGACTGACAGCCACAGGCCTCCGGTGTAAACCGTGTTTATGACATAACCTTTTTTAAATGACGGTTCTGGATTCAATAGAACACCGTTAATTGAAACAGCCTGAGAAACCATCAGGACCTCTGCACGCGTCTCTCTGCCTTCGTGTAGCTCTGGCAAACCTGCTGCGCATCCGTGAGTTGTGCTGTCAACATGTCCTCGTCAGAGTGCTGCTGCAAAACGCAGAGGAGGCCGACTGTAGCTAGAAAACCCACAGAATGTGAACAATAGAGTCGCAACCGCAGATGACGCAGACAGGAAACTTTACAAGGTTTAAAATGATATATACAATACAAACAACCCCATGGTGTAGCAGCAAACACCACAATGCCTGTTCTGGCTTGAAATTAAGGTGTAAGCAGCATGTTAATAATAATAATAATACATATGATTTATATAGCGCTTTTCAAGGTACTCAAAGACGCTTTACAACACATCATTTTTTTTTTATCCTAAAAGCTATGCATTATAAATTACGATAAAACAAACGATAAAAGCAAATAAGAACATACAGAGCACACAATCACACATTAAAAGCAGTTTTGAACAGGTGGGTTTTGATTTGTGATTTGAATGATGAAAGTTCGGTGCAGTCTCGGATATTTTTGGGGAGAGAGTTCCAGAGGGAGGGGGCAGAAATGGAGAAGGCTCTGTCACACCATGTTGGCACGTATGTGCATTTAACATGGCTCCATCCAGAGATTCATCACTTTTGGGTTGAAATGGGAACCAAACATCTAAATATCCTCCATGATACACAAAACAGTCCTATTGATCTCAGCCCTCCCTCATGTATCCGAGGCCCACACGCTGCCTCACCTGTAAACAGGTATAAGAGGAGCATTAGTCTTATGTGGTCCTGTGCTCCATGCTCCATTCTCCATCTTACAGCATTGGCTAGAGTGAGCCAAACCATCTGTTGCTAGCTGGTTACACAATATTCTCCGACTCCTCCCGATGGAAAGACTCACACATGTTCTCCAGGGAGACTTGAACCGAGTGTTCTCCGTTTGGAACCTTTTATGGATTTTATTGGCGAGGACTATGCCGAAAACTAAGACTAAGTTAAGAGGCTTTGCAACGCTGGGACCCAAGTGACTCAGTGGAGTAATGGGTCCACAATATTTATTAGGATTTAATTGTTGTGATATAATTTTGGGTTTTCATGATATACAATTCTGTTGAACCCCTTTTCTCTAGCATTGATTGTCGATGTGTCTGGCTTCCTGTGTAGCTAGCTGCCATGTAGGATCTTTCTTGAGGTGACATTCAGCGAGTGGCCTGTGTGTATAAAGTGAAAATAAAATTGTGGTAAGAATGAGAACATCCATTACTATATAACTGTTATAGTAGGTTCATTATGGAGGAAGATGATTTATGTGTTTTCTTGGAGGTTTTCTGTCCTTGTTTCTCGTTCATATAGTTGGTCGTTATGCTGTTGTGTATTATTTATTTAGTTTGAAGTAATCTAATGTTTAACTTGAATACACTTGAAATAGAAGTATTTAAACAAAGGAAACGTTACAGATGTACAGGCTCACCAACGTTCAAAGATGGGTGAGATCTGATTGCGGCGTTGGGCAGTCGGTGTGGAAGGGGCTGTTGGCATGAAGGCGGGTGTGACTCCATCACAAATCACAAGATGGTCTCCAGTGGTGTGTGTGTGTGTGTGTGTGTGTGTGTGTGTGTGTGTGTGTGTGTGTGTGTGTGTGTGTGTGTGTGTGTGTGTGTGTGTGTGTGTGTGTGTGTGTGTGTATGTGTGTGTGTGTGTGTGTGTTGGTCTTCTGGGGTGATTCACTTGCTGGTGGCAGAGTGGTGTATTCACCAGAGTGATTAAGCTGTCGACCGAGAGTTTCATGGCACAAAGGCCGGACATTGATTGAACATGTCATAGTTATTCCATTGTAATATTTACTCTGTATCAGAAGAAAAGCAGTTGAAAATGGATAATGGAACAATTACTAATACTGCTTATCCTCGACAATCTTAAAGCCTGAGCAGATTTTAACCTGATTATACAGATGAATCATAGTCTGCATCATTTTCTGTAATGCAGCGTGGGTCTGACCCGGTGCCCATCTGTGAATACTCAAATACAGCTCATGGTGGAAAGGAGGCCTTCAGCTTGTGTAGATGAGGTCATGGCTGTGGGGGTGGGGTGGGGGGAGGGGGGTGGGGGTGGAAGAGTTGTTGAGTAAATAAAAAAAGACCTTTAGAGTAGAATTACTTATTGTGGCTCCTGCAACATTGCATACAGTGGTTGTCTCTATATCGTGGCCTTAGATGTTTAGTACGTAAGGACTGCTGTGTTAAAGAGTAAGAAGAGGGCTGTTCTGGTTTAGAGTGTATCCTTTCTTTGCATGACTTTATTAATCATTAAAACAGGAATGAAAGTGTCGTAACAAAGCATCAACCGCTGTTCAATGAATCCGGATATACTCAAATTAATTTAGGGTTTAGTCAATTGTTTTTGCAAACTCTAACAACGCCAGTGTTAAGACATGTGAAGAATGTCTGCCTCTGTCTTCTTTGTCACCATGACAAAGACTTCAGCATCAAAATGCAGAAATGCAGAACAGAAAGTTTATAAAAAGGGGACTGATGGAAAGAAACCAGGGGTGAACCACTGAGAGGGGAATCTGATGATCTGAAAGTGTGGCCTGGAAAAAGGTTTTGGATTGAGTCAACGGAACAATTGAGAATAAACATTCCTAAAACAGATGACAGAGCAGAAAGGTTTGAGGTATGAAACTGACCTTTTACTTGTTGTCATATACAGTTAAATCTATTTTTAGCTGATACAGTTTTGTTTCAGGAAGGTGTTGGTGCCCTTTCAAGCCAGAAGAGTCAGTGTGCTCATCAGACCGCAACCTCTGAACTGAAATGTGTCCTCTGTGAAGCCAGAGGGGGAAGCAATCATCCATCAGAGGAAAGACTGAAGGTGAGGTGTAGCTGTGTGAATCAGCATGGGCCATGTGGGTAACGTGTGAAAGTTACCTGGAGAAACAGAGCCTTAATTTAGCAATATATTCATAATTACCGGTAATGTATTTGATTGCCTGTTAATCCTAGAAACACTTTCAATTTGATTGTAATGGCCTTGACAATTCAGATTGCACTGGCAATGTTATATTGCATCCTGCTTATTAGAAATGACTGCTTGTATTTTATGCAGTTATTACCTTCTTAGTGATGCTTTGATTTTATTAAAAGCTGCTTTATACTTCAAACAGGTTATTGTCTGAAAATAAAGACAGAAATCTAATATTACGCAGGATATGAAGAGGTTTCACATTTCTGATGTAGCCTGTTGTTATCATTAATTTGTTTTAAATCCCTGTAGGCTTGTACTGTTTTCACAGAGATATTTCCCAGATCTACCCGGGTCTGGTATATCATTGTGGATATACGTGTGTCTGCTAGTCTCTTCTCCCGTGGGCCTGCCTGTTGGTCTGCCCCCAGCCTGTCTGGAGAGACGCTCGGCTTCTCCTCCTCCGGACTCCCTGCTTTCATTCCTGTCTGTCTGGTACGGTTTGAAAGTGTCCTTTCCGGGTGGGTGAGGGAGGGGGGTTTCCATCTCTCTAACTAGGTCAGTAAAGACGCACCCCTCTCTCCCCTCACCCCTCTCTCCCCTCTCCCCTCTCACCTCTCTCCCCTCTCCCCCCTCACTGTGCCCCTGTTCTCCCCCTCCTGTCTCCTCTCTCTCCTTTTTTCCTGGGCTCCCCGCTGTGACGCAATGCAGACTTCCACAGTCCCGTTTCTCTCTTATTACCTTCCAGAATCTGAAAAACTTAACTCAGCCTTTCACTTCATTGATGACAGTGATGCATCCCCCCAATCAGCATCAGCTGAACAACTTGCACTTTATTACTGACACCAGTCAAGTTAGATGGATCAGCTGCCCCGTTATGGATTAGCTGCCCCGTTATGGATTAGCTGCCCTGTTATGGATCAGCTGCCCCGTTATGGATCACTTCATCAGCCAGTTTCAATGATTTGGTGATTCTTTGTTGTGACGACAGATTACATAATGCTTTGGCATTGCATAATGTTTGTGGGGGTTGTCGATCTGTGATGGGGCACATTTGGAGGGGCAGTCAAGTGGGCCTACATCAGAGAGTGTGTCACTGTTACTGTGCATTTACTCTGGGAGCATATTCCTAAAGAAAGGTGTGCTGATGCGTGTGTCAGAGCTGATAGGCAACAGTTTTTGCATTCTTCTGTGTTTTTTAAAACCCCATAAAATGTTCAACTTTATGCATTAACTCCAAGTATTACATAAGCCCCGCCTCTATCTACCATATTTCAGCACTAGATGTCTCTGTTTCTGCTGGATGTCCTGCGATGAGTCATCTGAGCAGTTATATATGAACTGAAGAACCAGATCTCACCCATGCCTGGTTTTTAAATGCAGGGTATTTATCTTAGTAAACAAGGATCTGAGGTGAGATATGTGTGGGTGCACTGTGTATTTCATTTGTTAAGCAGATGGTGTTTAAGCAAGAAGACATAAATCGGCTTGGTGAATATGATAAGCCTGTCAAGAGTTGCATAATAATAGACAAACATCCATCTTTTCAAAGGATTTGAAGCTGATGTATCATGTATGAATGGGAATTGCAAAACCCAAAAGGATTATTCAGTAATTCCATTATTCCCTGATTGCATAATTGGAGGCAGTTGGAGGATTACATGGAAGAATGAGCTCTGGTCTAGCAATAAAACAAAAGGGAATAGAGGATATGAGGGAATAAGCGAGGACAAAAGTAAACAACCGGGTGAAGATAAGTGGCGTATGAGTGTCCAGCGCCTCGTACACAAGAGATGTACGTCATGAGGCCAAAGATGGAGGAAGCAAGGTGGTACAAGGCAGAAGGAAGCAAGAGCAGTCAACAGTTCAGGAAAGGGTACGGTATTCTGGAAGGACTTTCCACCTCGCTGATTTTATTTACTGTGGATGGAAATATCACATGTTGCTCCATGTGTTATTGCATGTGCATTTATCACATGTGCTTGTGTACTCACTTGGGATTGACTTGGTCATGCTCACATTGATCCACACTGGAGTAAACACAGCCGAGAGCCTCCTTTTACTTTAACCACATATATGTACGTGCGTCAGATATCTACGTGAATGGCGACACAGACAAAAGCCGCATTCTTTCATCCCACACTGTGACGTTCATATTTTGAAGGCCAGTTTTTTGTTTCATTAATGATTATGAACAGATGTGTATCTTGATTTGTTTGTATACTCAATTATCTTCATTAGAGGATCATCTGTGCGAACATGTCAACACCTCAGAGTCAAGCATCTGTGTGTGTGGATGTTTAACCTGCTTCGCGGGAAACAAAGCAAAAGAGAAGTAGATGGCTCGGGAAAGAACCGGGAGAGTGACAAAGAGTGACAACAAGAGAGAGTTGCTGCTGATCGTATGTCATGACAAGTCTGGACCCTGTAAACAAAGGTGTAACTCGAACAGCATGAAGAACATGTGCTCGTGTGCTGTGGAGGTTTAGAGAAGCTCCTCATTAGAGGGTTACTTGTTTGAATCCTATTTGTATATGAGAAATAGAGAAGAACTATACTTCCCCTGTTTACTAGAGAACGTTTGAACAGGAATGTTCAGGTTGAAGTCAAATGATGTGCAGATCTGAGGAGTCAATGAAATTGTGTTTGCAGAAAAAAAGCATTTGCTAACACAAATATTATTAACATTTTAAATAAAGGAGAGGCCCCAGGTAAATAGTGGAACCTTTTAAACTAATGTTTACCAAGGGGATTTGGGATATCTTTCTCCATCACTCAATTAAACAGAAAATACTGTCAACAGCATTAAAAGAAAATGTTGCCATGTTTGTTGGAATAAGATGTTCAGGCTATGAATAATATATGAACAAACCCTTCTGTGAAAACATTCACAGTAGAAGGCACTGGGAAGTTGTGTAAGTGCTACTCAAGATATCTGGCTCGGAGTAGACGAGAAAACGGCCTTTAAATATACATAAAATTCTATAAATTTTGCAAGACACCGCAGTGGAATAGGGGAATATATTTTAACTAATAGATATCACCATGAAACTTCCCTGATTAATTACTTAAGTTAAGACAATTACATAGTACACGTTTCCTGAAACAAACAGAAAAAGAAGTGAAATAATCACCTGTATGTATATTTTGGATGGTGTTTTTTCCCCCCACTAGTCTAAAAGAAGACATGTTATGAAAGCAAAAGATGCCGAAATCTAAAAATTCATTAGAGCACAAGGAACTATGTACTGAGGGGTCTCCCCTGATTAACCATGGTGTGTCAACAACAAAAAAATACTATTTGAGTTCATGCAGATAGCTTACATTTGTTTATATCGTCAAAGTGCAACTTCAAGCCAAGTCCTAAGAGTTTAACAATAAACATGCATGACTGAATAAGGTATTTAGGTGTTATTTATAAAAACGTAAACCCTCTCAAAGTCTGCTAATCTCCTTTATCTGCGTAGGTGTGGTGTGAGCAAACGCTGCTGAATCCTGATTGGTCCAAGGAAGTATTAGTATAGAAGTCAGAAAATGCTTCAGTGAAATAACCAAAACTATTCTTTGTTCAGCAGGAAATGATATGTCCATGTATAGGACCCAATAAATCCCAGTAACAATCTGATTGAGCCCCCAGAAAACCCTCATTTAATTGCAGTGTAGTAGTCAGGGCTTTGGTTGAGTTAAAAAAATACATGAATAAATTATTTTAACATATTGTTTGCATTTGCATTCACTAGTCAGGTTCTGACTCCCTCTTCCTCAATAAACTAAATTAAATGTTTACTTCAGTGCAGGTTGAGCTTGGCCTGCAAAATAGGTGTTGATGATATTTTGATATGTAAATATCTTTTTTCAATTATGTTATGAATATTGTAAGACTTCACAATGACTAGTTTACCGTAATGTAAGGTAGGCCGCGGACATTAATAATGTATGTTTGTGTAATGCATGTGAGCTGGAGGAGTGTGAGTGCTCAGTGAGATCAATCTGAACCTAATGAACTGAGACTGAACTCATATTCTATTTATTCTGCAGGTTTTATCAAGCGTGTACAGTGTATGAAACATTTAAATGATAAGGAGAAACTGCGAGTGAAACAGAAACACATTTGCTGCAGTGTAAAGTGGTAACAAGAGCTGGGAAGATAAGAATAAAGAAAAAAACGGGGAACGACAAAGAGAAAAGATGGCGGTAGAACGAGGATGTAAGGTGAAGTGGAGAGGCGGAGGAGGAGGAGGAGGAGGAGGAGGAGGAGGAGGAGGAGGAGGAGGAGGAGGAGGAGGAGGAGGAGGAGGAGGAGGAGGAGGAGAAGGAAATTGTGACAGGAGGGAACAATGTTTGTGCTCTTTATCTGACACACTGACCTAGTGACGCAGCAAAGCTCACAGCTCCAGTTTACAGAGCCGTGGCTGCAGGGAAGGGGGAGAGAGGGATTAAAGGTGCCTTGGAGAGGAGAAAACAGGGGGATTAATCGAGAGAGAGAGAGAGATTACAGCTCTGCATGGCAGGAGCCTGAAATAATCCCAACAAATTGACTGGCACAGTCCAGTCCATGTGTAAATGTATGTGTGTGCCTTTGCCTTTTCTGTGTGTGTGATGCACAACAAATTAGAACATATTATGAAATGAAAGACATGACATAGAATATAATGTATGATAGATGTCCCTTAAATTACCCCTCTGGGCATAAACATTTTACGAGGTGCCGCATGATAAGATAGACTGGAATGTAAGGAGTTGATGCTGCTAAGGCAGAGCGATTGGCCCCACTGAAACCATGTGCAGCCAATCAGTTACAGTGGGTCCCTCATCCTGACAAAGACTCTTTGATGTGAGCGAGGCCTTTAAATTCTTCCTGGGGAGTCACAAGGCTACAAGACTTTGATCTGCGTCAGGAGAAACCGTATGCCTTTTTTTTTTTAAGATTCTCTTGCAGTGCATTTTATCTCGAGAGCCTCAAATAATCTCGGCGAGTGTGAGCTGTAAATATCTCACAAGGCTTCCCTGAAGAAAGCATTTCTGTCTTTCAGCGGCATTTTAAAGCACAGGGTTGTTTTTCTGTACTTGAAAAGACTTGAGGCAAAGTGGGCTTTTTAACCTCTCTGTGTGCTGCAGCTCTGTTTGTTGTCACACAGTCTCCCCCCACACCTCATCTGCTCCCTCATCCGGTTATGCGCCGGGTGTTAACCGCTCTTCTTTTTTCACCTCTCGACAACAAAATGTCTGCCATATATGAAGCATTGCCGAAGCACTCCTCCCGCTCCCTCCCTCCCTTCCTCTCTCCTCTTCCTCTGCCGTCTAACCGAACTGCACAGCGGTTACGTAAGACCTAAGGTCAAAGTGTCACTGCCGTTGTCAAGGGAGACAGAGAACAGAGGGGCTTTGGAGGAGATGTGCATGGGGCGAGAGAAAGGGAAAAACAGCAGACACAAACGGCTGGGAGGAAAAGCCGTGCAGAGAAGGCAAGGAAAATAAGTTACACAGGCATAAATAAAAGCATCAAAGTAAGATACTAGTCAGCAATGATGTTTGACAAACAAGGAAGAGGCAAATAATAAAGATTTGGATAAGGACAAAACAGAAGAATGGGAGTCTCTCTGTCTTTTAGTGTATGTGAAACAGAAAAAAATAATCTGTGACTTCGGGTTTCTGTGCTCGGCTGCTCCACTAACCTAGTTTTAGTAATCTCTGCCTTCAAGCATTGCCAGAGCATTGCATCATAAAGCCGCCTGCTACCCCCCACTGACTCCCCCCCCACCCCCTCTCCCCAGCAACCACTGTCCCCCACTGTCCCAAGCACATTTACATCAGAATCATTTATATTCATAGATTGAAGATGAACTGTACATTAGTTTTGTTTTCAGTACAACATGTGCAACGACAGAGGTGATTCATGCAAGTTGAACCAATGTTTTTAAATACAAACTAGAATGGGCACTCGGTAGAGCGCATACCTTCGCATATCACAAGATTGAATTCTGAACAATTTCGCACTAGTTTCACGCAAATCGGATGCCAATTAACCGAGATATCGCAAATTTACGTTTTTGTCCTTTTCGTGACCTTGACCTTGACCTTTGACCCAATCACTCGCAAAAACTAATCGATTATTCCTTGGGTCATGACCAATCATCCCACCAAGTTTCATAAGAATCGGCTCAGTTTTGTCTGATTTAGACGAATAACAAGTTTTTCACCTTTTCGTGACCTTGACCTTGACCTTTGACCCAATCACTCCCAAAAACTAATCGATTGTTCCTTGGGTCATGACCAATCATCCCACTAAGTTTCATAAGAATCGGCTGAGTTTTGTCTGATTTAGACGAATAACAAACGGACGGACGGACGGACATATTCACAAACTAGAATAGGCACTCGGTATAGCGCATACCTTCGCAATTTCCGTTTTTCACCTTTTCGTGACCTTGACCTTGACATTTGACCCAATCACGCCCAAAAACTAATTGATTGTTCCTTGGGTCATGACCAATCATCCCACCAAGTTTCATAAGAATCGGCTCAGTTTTTACGTTTTTCACTTTTCCGTGAACTTGACCTTGACCTTTGACCCAATCACGCCCAAAAACTAATCGATTGCTCCTTGGGTCATGACCAATCATCCCACCAAGTTTCATAAGAATCGGCTCAATTTTTTGTCTGAGTTAGACGAATAACTGACGGACGGACATATTCACAAATAAATAAATACACGCCGGCGAAAACATTACCTTCTGCATTTTCAATGCGAAGGTAATAAGTATATCAGTGGTCCTATGCTATGTTCTTGCACATCCATAAATATATGAAACAGGTGTCGCTAACCGGGCCGCACGGCCAAGAGGGGGATACACACAAGCAAGTTGTTAAGAGAAAGGGTTTTATTTAACGTAGGTAACATAAACAGTGGTGGTGAAGGCAGTAGTTTCAGTGGTGACGGGGAGTGGGAGTGTATGGGAGGAAAGTGTGTGATATGTTGTATAGGGTCAGGTCAAAACATACTCTTCTACAACCAGCCAAACAGGTTCTCAGGACAAAGTGAGAGAGGGAGAGAGCTCCTGAGACCAGAGGGCCTTTTAACAGCAGCACTGGCACACGGCCCAGGTGTTGCCAATGCTGCTGATTACCTCAGGTGTTTCCACTCTCCTGATGCCCCTCAGCCACGCCCACCTGCAGGGACACAAGCCAGTGGCAGAGAGGGTCATCACACAGGACCCAGACTGCCATGGATCAAACTTTGTAATATACATTCTAAAGCTTATATATGGATATATCTATATATCTATATATAGATATAGATAGCGAGATAGAGAGAGATATTATTGTATCTTTCAAAACTATCACAAGTGCTATTAAAAGTGGGAGTCTTTGGAGAAATGGTGTACACTCATCAGTCATCAGTGTTATGGGGTGTTGGGGTAATATTGTTTTTATTTTCTGATTAATCATTTATTTATTTTCGGATTAATCGTCCGGTCTATACATGTCAGCAAGTAGTGCACCGTGTTGATCATGAGCCCAAGGTAACATTTCTTATTATATGACAGTCTAAAAGTGTATTCTAATGCAAGGACAGGTCAAAATGATTAATGCGAAACAGAAAATATTCAGGGAACAAAGTGTCAGCTCTCTGTCGTGAATGCTTTATGTAACATATTCACTGTTGTTGGTTCAGTTACTAGTGCACATGATATGCAGCCGGGGAAGTTTGGTAAACACCGCGCTGTCATGTCTGTTGAAAAGCAGAACTGTCCGTTGTTCTAATTGCTCTTCTATCAACTTCCGGGAATGATTGTCATAATTTCTCACGACAACTGAGCACGACAGCCAATCTTTGGCCCTGCCACCTTAAACTCGCTCCTGACTGCGCGTTCCCGCGAGAACTGCGAAAGGAGCTGTCGGCAGTGAGATCATGGGAGAGTCCACGCTTGGAGAAAGTAGGTTAGCAGGGTAGACCGAGAGGAAAGCAGGCGGAGAGTCAGATCGCAGAGGGGGGGTCCGATCACCGGTCGTCCACCCTGGGACTATTCTGTCAAACAAAGTTGAGCACAATCTCTTCGCCAATGCGCCGACACGGTTACGATGCGACCCAGAGAGACTTTATTCACTCTTTTGTTTTGGTTGGACTTGACCGAGTGATAGACGAGCGGAGTTACGGGTAGTTTTTTTTCTCTTTCTTTTTTTTGGTCGGGCTTTACGAAAGCTGTCTGCAGCCGGAACAAAGTTCATATTTACACAGCCAGTTGACTGTGTCTCCAGCGGTGTATTCTCCTCGATCCGGCCACATACATTAACCCCATGTAGCGCAGTGTTTTTCTGTAACCTTCAGCCAAGAGAACGAAAACGTCAAAATGAGAGGTAAATTGATTTTATTTTGCAATACATATGTGCATGTGTGATTGAACTTGAATGGTGAAGAACCACGGTGTGTGTTTGTCGGCGCTTGGACGACCTCATGTATGCGCACGGGGACTTTAGTGCGCGTGTTTTTCCACCCCGTGTGCATTAATCCCTGTAGCTGCAGAGAGCCCGAGGCGACATGCTCAACGCTGAAGTTCTGCATGCACCGATGAACAGCTGGAAGCATGTGCAAGCATGAGAACGTATTCAACAGGACAGTTGTATATCATCTCTCATGTCTGTGGGTTGTGAAATCAGTGTAATTGTGTGGTTCATGGCGGTGCCAAATGTGATTATTATTTGTGTGTTTAAGAATTATGAGTAATATCTCATCTGGAAGTCCATCTGTAAAATTGGCCAAGGGATCCATGTTAGAGTTATGCAATAGTGAGAGGGCGGGGCATCAGAGGAGGTTGTTGTTAACCCAAACTGTATTATGTAATCGAGCTATAATGCGAATTCATCAGGTTTCTGACAGCAACCAACAAGATAATAACGTGTAACGCCATTTTGATATTCAATCTTCTCATTTCGATATTTTATATTATTGGAAACAATTCTGTAGATGTTCCTAAACTTTTCTTCTTTTTTGCGTTGGCTGTTTAAGAGAAATCTGTGTTGGGGCAGTTGTGTGACGTTGTTGTGTGATGGCTGTGCCAGCATGGCCTACTGTGTGAGTGCGCAGAGGGAGAGGGATCTGGCTGTTCCACTGACCTAGTTATGTCACCCAACATTATACAGCATATGCAGCGGAGGGAGGAGGAGCGGCTCTGGGAAGCGCCGCGCCGCTGCTGTGCAGCGCCATGTGCGGTTACTGGCGCGCACTGAGCGTCGGCCTTCAATGTGTCACTGCGATGCCAGGCTGAGCTTGAACTTGGGTAGAGGGCAGCAGATCATTTTTATTAACAAGGACGTTTGTTTATTATCTGGAACATCCGAACATAATGTATTGAAATAGCCCTGTCATTTAAAAAATAGGCCCAAAGTAAGCAATATAGTTTACATTTTTACATATAATCTACAGAAGACGATCACAACAATCTTTATGCCCCAGTAAATATCATAGTTGAATTAATGTTGGTCTTAATATTTCCGAATGTGTGGGTTAGGTTTGTGTTTTGTTTTTGACAGGGGAGGAAAGAGATGGATTTTCTAGGGAGGGAGGAAGAGAGGAAGAAGCTTAGGGGGCCTCTGGTGGAGGGAGGCTCCATTTCTGGCAGGATATCCCAATGTAAACAAACCATGGTCATTTCTTAGCTCACTGCACTAAACATGTAGGTTAGTTCCTCAACCTGCCGATTCCTCATAGAAACGCATGTCAGCGGTTTTGTCCCAGTTTGAACATGCACACATAGTTTCAGTCATAATTGGTCTAAATTATTGAGTCATTCCAACAGATTTGTCATGCTGACAGACTTTTAGAGGCCTGCCGTGATCTCTGGACCCTCAAAAATTGCTGTAGTATATTGTACTGGATATAGTGTGAACTTCTGCAGAATGTATTTGTATGTATTGCATAAAACAGAGTGAAAGTTCATAGTATATACACACGCTGACACCTGGTAGAAGTGGACTTTGACATTCTTGGCTCTGTTCAAATCCCCTCTCTGTGCCTCGGCATGGCCTCCACTGGTATTTGCATCTTTTATAGAGCCCCTTGATTTGAATACATGAGCAGCCAGAATGTATATATGTGTTCTGAGTCTGTGAGGGAAGTTTAACATATTTAGCTTTTCAAGTTGTACCATCCGTGGTGGGTGAAATGTAATTATTTTGCGGGAGCTGTGTGCTACAAGGTATCGAGCGTAATCTATCAGACGGTTCATAGATTCCCGCCGAGGGTGGGAAAACAAAGTGTTGTATTTTTTTTAAACATATCTGAGAATATATTTGCTCTTGTAAACACCTCAATATAGAATAATCAGGAAAGCATTCCCGTACTCTTAACAACACTTCAAAAGATGGAAAAGCAACAAGGCTCCCACAGTGGATTGTTGTAAAGCAGCTCTGCTCTGCACTGAAAGCCTACACCCAACTGTGAGGCATGACACAACAAGTGCTTCAGCATTGCTAATATGTATCAAAGCCAAGCCCAGGGCCCCTCGCCTCCTATAGAGTGCCTCTTCTCGTGCTGTCAGTTATTCTTAAACCGAGATAATGAAAAGAACCGAAAAGAATTTGATGGAGCCTCGCGTCAATCGGATGTTCAAGGGCTGCATGGTATTGTGACTTGCATAATAATCAAACCGCCTTGACTGACAACAGGTTATAGATAATAAAACAGAGGGGGGATGTATGCACATGTGTGGTGGTGATCTTGTGGCGGGTCTTTATCTCATTTCTTTTAAGATATATTGGCACACTGACATACTGCCTGTATTACTTACAGGAGGGGGGGGGGCTGCTGGGGGATTACCGGCTGCTTGTTTCGCATTAGGTACCACGAAGTGAGGAGTTGGAAGCAAACCGTCAGTGATTTGTCTCGGCGTCTCACTACCCCACCTCTACTGAAGTAGCCCTTTGTAGAGATAACACAGTTAGACATTTAGCCGGCTGATGAACACACTGGGCCCAACATATTCGGGAACAGACACTTACAGTTTAGCTAGTCTTTTCTTTCTTTGTGTAAGTCTCACAAGGTATAGCCGTCCTACTGCTCAAACCATTCTTTATTTGCCTCTTGTGTAATTTAATTTCACGGCAGTAATGAGTTAGTGGGTAAAAGAAAAGTAAAGAGCTGCATGCAGCCCCTTGTTCCTTATGTGAGCAAAAAGCAGGTTTGGTATTGATCTTCTTGGAATGCAGCCTCTCTCTGCAGAGCTAAAGGTCAGATGCCTGAGACTGGTCTTTTATCACAGGTCAACAATGATATTTAGGGTTAACGGTAAATGTTGATTTTAACATTAGTGTGGCTTCTGCTCCTGTGGCTCTATCAGCATTGTTTGACACTTCAATGTGTAACATGTGTAAGTTCATCATGCCTGGGCGTTTATCTTATAGCAGCAGTGTATTCTGGAGCTATTGAATGATTATTCAACTAATCGTTTAGTAGATAGACAGAAAGTCACATTCACTTTTGAAGCAATAATACAGAAAATTAACATGTTGCAGCTTCTCAAATTTGCATAAATGGTAGTTTATTTCATTAAACTAAATAGTGTTGGTGTTTTGGTGAGTTAATCCATTGTTTTGGCCATGTTCAACTATTTCCTTGATGTTTGATACAGTAAATGATTAATAAAGGAAATAATGGTTAAGAGTATTCAATTATTAAAATAATTGTTAGCTGCGATCCTAGCTTTGCGTCTATTGGCACAGCGCTACAAGTCTTCGCTCATTTTAATAACTAAGGGTGGGTCCAATGCAGAGAGGAATTTCCCCACTGAGATAAATAAAAGTGTACATTTCTTTCTTTCTGTACTTATTGAATCACCATATGTAGGTAATTGATTTAACTGAATAGTATATGTTCATCTATGAAGTTGTAACAAGATGATCACATTAAATAAGAGAACACAAAGGATACACATGTCACTGTCTCTGGGTTGTGCCTGGATATCTGCAGAGCGCCAGAGAAAAGGAGTTAGAAAGCACGTATGTGTGGTTGTTGCAAAAGAGGTGGGTGGCTGTCTGTACAGGACCAGAATAGATTGGGTTGAAGAAGAGGCTCAATGTCAAAGACAGGGGAGCGTGGAGTGGGTCGAATAACTGACACTCAAGTTCCGACTGTCTGCTCTGAGCGGACGGTTGCCAGATATATAGTTTGAGCTATTAGTCAAATATAATGGGATGTCTCATTAATTAAACAGCGCAATGGTTATTGCAAATAGTCCAAAGGGAAATTAATGCAGATCTGTGTTTGGTATTAGCTGAACTGTTGAGTGTCGTTTGTCAAGGCTTATTATCATTTCCTTGCTTGGTTAATTTTATTGTAATGCAACAGCTTTCTGATTTGACTCTACGAGCCTTCGGGGACATGTTTAATGGGAGAGTCTGAGCATTGTTCAGCACCACCTTTTTTTTTAAACAGGTTTGCATAGAGTCGGACTGCGTGCCCCCCCCCCCCCCTCTCCTCTCCCCCTGCAGTGAGAAAGTGTGTCAGTAGGACAGAATGTCCACATGGGCTGACAGGCCACAGCGCCTGATGGACGGAGGCCTCAGCCAATACCAAGGAGGCTGCCAACGCTGCTCAGCCAGTGGAGGAGAGAGTCTGGGGAGGGGGCGGGTGTCGGTGCTCCTGCTGAATGAGTGTTGTGAGGAATGCTCACAGACAAGTTATATAATCGGGAGCTGAGGGAGGGGTGGAGGGGAACCTGAGCGAAAGAGAGGAAGGGAGATAATTTTCCATTGCTTGCCTGCAGCTGCTCTGATCACTTGGAGTATTTTAGTCAACAGTTTGAGAGGAGGAACAGCCGACTGTGTCATTAAAGGGGAAAACAAACGGAAAGTTCCAGTACCTAATAGTGCAACGACGCTCCCACAATCATAAACCGCCTTGTTTTTCCAGACATCATTCTCAAAAGTGGTACAAATGAGATTTAGTAAATCAGTCTAAGATTATAAACCGAAGAGCTGAGCAAAGAGCATCTTCAGATGTAGCTGCTGCGGTTGGTTTGTCCCTTGGTCAATAAGTTAGGAGTCTTTGTGTATGTGTGCAGGTGTCATGTGATTCCTTATCTGTTTGTGTACTCTGTTCCCTCATGGGGGCCACATGGAGGGTGCAGTCAATCAAAGTTCAAGTTGTCTTACTGCATGTGCTTATGGTTGGCCACTTTGTCTGTTGGGTAGTAGCCATCAGCAGAAAAAGGAATACAAAATATGTGCCTAATTTGAGCCTCCAATGTTGCTCACTCTGGACTAAATACAAGTAAAATGTGTGTTTGTCTTTGATTACAACACATTGGTGTATAGTACAGGTTTGGGTTTTGTCTCCACATGAAAGTTGGTAATGATTTTTGCAAGCATTAGAGAAAGTGATGTGGAGTATCAAATGAGTCATGTTTGAACCGGAAGGACTGACCTCTGTATCTCAGACTGGACTAGGGGACTGCAATGAAATGTATCCAAGTCAAAAACCTTCTTACATTGTCACTAAAATCTTAAAGAAACTCATTCTGAAACTCACAGGCTACCAGAGAAGGGAGGCAAGGATCGGTGCAACATAACAACTGGGTGAAGTAGAGATTTTAAAACTCCTTGCAGCTGCATTTGTATCAGCCGGCGTGGGCTCAGTGAACAACGTTACAGTAGTGTGACTGACCGGATACACGCAGCGCTGACCTTTCCAAGGCCTACAGAAGATACAAAGGCTAGCTGGAGAAAATGTGACAGCAAAACATGAATGGCCCGCAAAAGAAAGCCTGGAATATATTTTATATCGCAGTCCTGGAGAAGCTGCCAAGGATTACAATAAAATGATCTCATCTGTTTTTTCATTAAGCAAGTGGAAGTTTGGTTACAGTCAGCACTTTAAAGACTCATGAACACAGGATTATCTGGACATGTTGTCGGGTTTAAGTTGGACCAACTGTAAAGCTGTATCATTAGCCTACTGTTGGAAATAGATAATGTATTAACAATACGCCCGAAGGTATACAAATAAATGAATATTAAGATAATGATAAAGAGGTTTTTATTGTCATTGTTGTTATACAACGGAATTTAGTTTGATGGCCCACAGCCTGTAGCAGCATACAACAAGTTGAGAGTCACTGTATGTGTCTCTTGAAAAGAGTATTGGGAGATGCATAATTGATTACTTGGGAACACCAGAAGAGGAAGAGGCCATTTCAAATACAACAGAAACAAAACTTTAACCAGTAAAGTAAGCAAACACGGGTAAAACCTTCGCTCAAACCAAAGAGGATAAGAAGAAAACAAACACCAGAATCAGCAGTGATCAATAAATCCTTATTTATTTTGATAATAACAGTTGAAGAGTTGAGAATATCTCAGAAATCTGACATCTGACTGGAGTTTCTCAAAAGAATTATTCAGAAAGAAAACATCCACAGAATCTTAAATAAAGTCGGGTCCGCAATGTGAAATATTGACTTTCTATGAAAGTGTGGTTTTCAATGAATAGATTATGTTACCCAATGTTTTATTGATGATTTAGATAAGAACTGTTTTGGAAACTGTCCACAGCATGACCTGCTGCACTTCGCTATCAAATATTAACAAATTGTTTAATCTCCAGTTCCCTTTGTATGTAGATCTGACTTCTTTTGTGTTGTTTTTGGTCCTGAAGCTCAGATCGAGGTCATCCCCTGTAAGATCTGCGGGGACAAGTCCTCAGGAATCCACTATGGAGTCATCACCTGCGAAGGCTGCAAGGTGAGGAGGAAGCACGGCTCGGTAACGAGGCTAGCAAAACGTACCTGCAGCCGACCTGTTCTATCTCGCATGTCCTCGTCATTCACCGCGATGCCACGTGTGTGTTTGTCCAGGGCTTCTTCCGTCGCAGCCAGCAGAACAACGCGATGTACTCCTGTTCCCGCCAGAGGAACTGCCTGATCGACCGAACGAACCGAAACCGCTGCCAGCACTGCCGCCTGCAGAAGTGTCTGGCTTTGGGCATGAGCAGAGACGGTAAAGACACGCAGAACGCACTGGAGCCTCTTTTGACACTGAAGTATGCGTTTCCCTGGCAAACCCCAGGACGCGTGTTCCTTCAACTTAAAGCTGACAACGGGAACATGTGAAGCCCTCAGCGCTTATGTTTCACATCAGCTTTGGAGAGTACCGTACAGTTAAAATGCAGTGTACAGAGGGAAGGGGCATGATGGACTGTCATCATGCAAATAGGATATAGGGACTGGAACATACACTATTATGGATGAGGTGGAAGAAGAGCCAGAAATAGCTTACAATTAGATTAGGCTGACAGCCCTAGAAAACAGATGTGACCTGTATTACGTCGGGTCTCGGCAAACTTGCAAATTCTCTGTGCTATATATATATTTTTTTATAATAACTTTATTTATATAGCACCTTTTGAAAACAATGTTTACAAAGTGCTCCACAGAGTCAAAGCAAAACAAGTGGAATAGTAAGAAACCAATATTACTTTTAAAAGTATATATAAAAAAATTAAAAAGCAACAACAAATAAATTAAAAACAGACAAACTCAATTAGGGGAACCAAAGTCCTGCATAAAAAGACTAGATCACTTAAAAGCTGTTCTATAAAAATGGGTTTTAAGAAGTGATTTAAAAGAAGTTACAGATTCTTTAAGAATAAAATGTATATTTTATTTCATCCGTTCTTATTTTATCCAGCTAAATACATTGTAAGATGTCATCATTTTGTTTGATTGTCTGCTGTAATGAAATGTCGGTCCTCTGTGCAGCGGTCAAGTTTGGTCGCATGTCCAAGAAGCAGCGTGACAGCCTCTACGCCGAGGTGCAAAAGCACCAGAAGTCCCAGGAGTGCGTGGGCTCGGCGGGCGGGGGCGCCTCGGCTCTGTCCATGCCGAATAAAGACGGTGTCTGTGGCGGTGGAGGGGAGGACTGTGAGGAGGGTCTGAGCCGGTCCTACAGCAGCGGGGGCTCCAGCTCCACCCTCAGCGACCTGGACGACATCGCAGCGCTGCCTGACCTGTTTGACCTGCCGCTGACCCCCAAGGAGTCCAGCGAGTACTGCAGCCTGGAGCTGCACGGCGGCGGAGCCAGCACGGGGAACACCTCCAACTCATCTTCTGCTTCTTCCTCTTCATCATCCTTGTCCAATCAGAATTCCCCACAGCAGACGATGCTGGACGGGGCAGACGCCACCGGGATCCACCTGTCGCACACACACTCGCTCACGCGTCCGCTGCTGAAACGCACACAAGCGCTGCTGGATCATCTGCCTGACGACTGCTCCGTAACAGAGCTTGGTGAGTCCTGACTGATGATTAATAAATGATGTGTTAATGTGTACGAGTATACCTAGAACTCTCAAATAGTGGTCCAGGTTGTTCTGTACTTTAATGAAGAGAGAATCAGACCTTTACTTGAGATTAATATGATGAACTATTTGAAGAGATGGCTGTTTATTGCTGAGATTACCTTTTTAAATGTTGTCATATTGCTCCTGAACAGAAGGTCAAGCAGCATTATTATTTTCCTTGTGAAGCATTTGACATAACTTTTGGCTTTCAGTAGCAACAATTTAACGATAAGATTAACAAATTTATAATAATCCATAAGAAATAAAAGAAAATGGCATGTTGTGCTGTTGGATATATAATACTATGACAATCTGGTACAGTTACTCTATCTTTCCCCCTTATTATTAGCTTTTATTTTAGAATTCATAGTAAATCGTGAATAAAATGCAATAACAGAACATCTAATCAAAAGCTGTGATTTAATAAAACACTAAGATGAAGCACAAGGACATCTCTTATAAACAGGCGAGCAATAAAAGAAGAACCAGAATGAATTGTGGCAGATAAAACAGGTCAAGGACCAGAAGTAATGGTCAGACGAGCAATATGAAGAAGGCAAGTTATAACGCTGAATAATATCAAAAACAGGGACAGATAAAGGGAGCATGGTCGAGTGGTATTTCTAAAGGTTAGAATGCAAAGATGTTTTTAGAGAAGCGTCTCTAAAGGCCTTGAGAAAGAATACATTAGTATTTTATTTCACGTCTTTATGGTTGCTGGCTACACCAAACTGCAAGAGGGCTTTGAATAGTGCTCTGAAGACTTTTAAAGGAAGCAATGAGTAAACACTGACTGGTGGGTATCATGAGTGCAGGAGGAGGAAAAGATCCAAACATCTCCAGAGGTGGAATAAGTAGATGAGCCGTTATCCCTCGATCTTGTTGTGAGGAGCATCAGTGGCGTACGTAACTAGAGACTAAGAGCGGTGCTCAGCTTCTCGTTATCCAACCTGCTGCCGCCACAAACAGCGTGAGAAAACGCCGATGCTTATCTCTGTCTGTGTCTGTGTCTGTGTGTGTGTGTGTGTGTGTGTGTGTGTGTGTGTGTGTGTGTGTGTGTGTGTGTGTGTGTGTGTGTGTGTGTGTGTGTGTGTGTGTGTGTGTGTGTGTGTGTGTGTGTGTGTGTGTTTCCACAGAGCGCATAACTCAGAGTATTCTCAAGTCTCACTTGGAGACGTGTCAGCACAGCGCTGAGGACATGAAGAGATTCACCTGGGCACAATACACACCTGAGGAAACGCGTGCTTTTCAAAACAAGGTACAGGATGGATTCCACGCGTGGTTAGTCTCGTGTGTAACATCTCAGTGTCGGCCTACTATGGGTCATTTCTGAAGTGTTTGAAATGCAATATTACATATCTTTCGCTGATGTGATGTCCGTAGACTTCTCACATCTCTGTTTGGTGTCACGTGTTCCAGGCAGCTGAGTGGATGTGGCAGCAGTGTGCACACCACATCACCAACGCCATTCAGTATGTGGTGGAGTTTGCCAAACGCATTGCTGGCTTCATGGACCTGTGCCAGAATGATCAGATTATATTGCTGAAAGCAGGTCAGTGCACAGATCTCAAATAGTTTGCAAAGTAAAAAAAGTCTGAAACGTGCAAACTTCTTTTCCTTCCTGTTTGTTTGTTTGTTTTATTTTTCGTCCCAATCTTTGGGAATATTCCTGTTATCTTGTTGACTTTTAAATGGTTCAGAAATGTCATTTCATCTGCTGTGCACTAATCTGTCTCTTCTTTATCCATGTCTTTGCCTCTATCTGTGGCTACCCTTCAGGCTGTCTCGAGGTCCTGCTGATCCGCATGTGCAGAGCTTTCAACGTCAACAACAACACCATTTTCTTCAATGGAAAGTTTGCCCTGGCGCAATTCTTCAAAGCACTCGGTGAGGATCCGATATTATAGATGTGTGAGCTCTCAAAGATTCAGACATTTTACAGGGTGACAAAGGGAGGCCTCTCGGGTTTCTCACTCTTCATGTAAATTAGAATGTCTTTTTCACACACACTTTCATCATTTATGCCTCAGAAAATGCATCTGCACTGACTGAAGTAATTCATTATTTTGAATGGCAAGTGTGGCAATTTGACCAAAACGACTCTATAAGACCGTCATCTTTACTCTGAGCAACAACAAAACTGTCCTTGAAGAGACTTGAGGAGTAACCAAACTATTATTGTCAACAATTAAAGTATTGATTTCCTGTGTGTATGCAGGTTGTGATGACCTGGTCAGTGCCGTGTTCGACCTGGGGAAAGGACTCTGCCGTCTACAGCTGTCTGATGAAGAGATGGCTCTGTTCAGCGCTGCTGTTCTTCTTTGTCCAGGTGATTATTCCCTCCTTTATCTCTTTCTCGCTCTCTCATACAATACAATACCTACATAGAAGTGCACATAATACTGCCAAATCATAGTCGTCTATAATAGACTACTCAATGCTGTTCCTTCCTCTGGAAAGCCACAGTGATATTCAAGTGTGAGTGGCGGATGTGCATTCTGAACATACACATGTTTTTTGTAGTAGTCTTACACATGTAGGGTTTCAATTATTCCTTTGCAGATTATTCCATTCATTTTTCATTGTACTGTTTATCTTCTCCCATGTGTCTACGTATCAGCTTCTGACTTTAGATAGCAAAGACGTAGCTTAATACATGCCATCATCTCTCAGATAATGCTTAACATCTTTAAAAGCAGCAGCCCGTCGAGCCTTTTATCCTGTGTAGCCATACAATGAACTCACAGCCCGATTGTAAATATTAATGGAGTTTCCAAGCATATTACATGTGTCTGTATGTATGGATTTTGGAGTAACATGTCAAAACGATGCGCAAGACTTATTGAATGGTACATAGAACCATATACCAGATATACTGTCAGACAATGTGTATTGAAGTTACTTCAAGAGAAACACAACTGTATGTTAATTGAAATATATTTATATCCTGTAGATCGACACTGGCTAACAGAAGGCCAGAAGATTAAAAACCTCCAGGAGAAGGTCTACCTGGCTCTGCAGCACAGTCTACACAAGAGTGGAGCTTCTGAAGAGAAACTGGACAAGGTAGAGACGAGCACTCACAACTCCTTCTGGACAAAAAGTACACGCATAAAGAAACGCATGCAATAACGTACCTTTGTTTATCTTCTTCCCATGCAGTTGGTGTCCAAGCTGCCCATGATGAAGTCTATCTGTAACCTCCATGTAGATAAACTTGAGTTTTTCCGTTTGGTCCACCCAGAGACCGCCTACAGTTTCCCACCACTGTACCGGGAAGTGTTTGGCAGCGAGATGTCTCTGCCGGACTCCACCAACAGCTAGACGGACAGACAAACAAAGACAAACAAAGACGGATGGAGAGTGTATTAAAAAGTAGGGGGAAAAAAAGGAAAGACAGAAAAGGATAAGAGATGTTGAAGCTCCGAAACCAGCAGTTAAGAGACAATCCAGGACTTTAAGTACTCCGTCTCCCATGATCCCAAAGAAGTCCTCCACTTTCCCAGCAGGCCACGCACCTTACACTACAGACCACACACGCTCATGGTCCTCTGCATATTGTAGCATTAACAACAAGCGGCTGGGCATCGTAATAATAACAGCCCACTAGACGTGAGACACTTGTTTAACATCAGATCCACCCAACCAGTTATGAATGTACCTCATCGATGAGCACCAGTGCACAACCCAGAACCCAACAACAGTGAAACATGCCACTCTCACACAGAGTTGTACACAAAGTATTAGAATTTAATCAATATTTGTTTCTATATTATTAATACATCTCTGTTTGGTACACCTGCATATTCATACAGACAATATCCTTGACCTGACCATCACTAAGGGACCAAGATCTTGAGTCATTTTCTCTGGTATGAAACACACACATGACTTTCAACCTCTTCAATCAGCTGAGAACCAGTTTCACACACACTTTCAAACACAGCTAGTCAGTGTTCGGTGCTGCCTATTTGTAGGCTCTTGTAATGCAATGAGAAACCTCAGTCCCACACACCCCTTTCCTTGTAAATGCCACTTAGAGACAGGACAAGATGAAATTATCTTTAATTTATATACACATTTATAAACAAATATTTTAAATCAGAATGTAAATAGACGACTATATAAGTATATATTGAGAGAGTTGGTGAGTTCAGAGACAGAGGGAAAGAGAAGTGCGTAGTAGGATATAGAGAAAAGATGCATTTTTCAGGAAAGCTGATCGTTGGACTCAAGTAGTTTTCTGGACTACTTCCCCTCTTGGCATTTCTCTCAGGTTTCCATGGCAACACTTTTCTCTTGCACTGACGGCAAAACCCAGCTGGGTTAGGGGAGTTCATCACGCAAGCGACAGGATGGACACTTGTTGCAGATGTGACACAGCAGGGGGGGGGGGGGGGGGGGGCAGTGTCCCCAAACAAATGAAAAAAACATTGCATTTAAATGACTTTTCAGTCTGCGCTGTTGCGCCCTGCCTAAAGACGCGAGACACAAGGACACCAAGAAGAAGAGAAAGCGAGGCAACAGATGACTTCATGAACTATATTATAAATGGGACACAGGTTATCCTCCACCTGTTTCTAACCAGCAGTCAGTGTAGTGTAAATATCTTTCACTGACAATGTTTTAGTTGGGGAAAGGCCGGAACAAAGATGATCCATAACGTGTATCATGAACCCTCCTTGCTGGGTGACAAAACTGTATTATTTTGTAAAGTTGCTGTTCCGCTCTCCCTTCGTTCCGATCCCAACACTTGTCCAAACACCAAGCACTTATACTTTCATAATCCTCACTGGACACTAGTCTAAGGGCAGGCAGAGCTCCCAGCTGCTCCCAGCTGCCCCCCTGAGTTGGACATCAATGCCAGTAAGACTTTAAAGTAAATTAGTTTTTTATTCCATAGCCGACACACAAGGTCACCCATAACTGTTTACATTTATCATGTACATACATAACACACACTCTGATAATAATGTCTTACTCAGGGTGCTGTGAAGTTCATAAGCAGAGTCTGAGGACCTTCTGCCCACCGCTCAGGGAGATGGCTGTGGTCTCACGCCCCTTCTTATGACCAGAGTCGTCCTTTAGCCTTGTGCTCCTCACACCTTTTCACCTATAGATAAGACCTATAACCATAATCACTGTGGACGTCAGCTCTATTTTTGTGAATGTCACTCACAAAGTGTCCACGCCCTTCCCATTTGTCCTAATATTGTAAAATCAAATTTACCAGACATAGGAATTTAAAAAAATTAAAAATCAGTTAGCATTAAAGATGATGTTTGATTCTTTTTGCTCTGATTTTCATGTGTCAGTCTTTTATCCACCTTTTTCTTTGTGTCTCCACTTTTGTCTTGTAAAGTCTGTGATGTATTCTTTTTTTTATTGAAGAAAGACTAGGTAGCCTACAAACAAAAAATAATAATGTGTCTCCCTTCTCTTTCCCTGTATGACAAAATGTACAAGAGGTATATTACTAGTCCAAAAGTAACTGAGTTACACAGCTCAATATATATTGTTGTCCAATGGGATACATTATATGTGGTTTTAAGAATGTAATAAATGGTTTCTTTTTCTTTTGAATTGGTTCATTGAGTCTTATTTGAGCTGAATTTGGCATTTGTGTTTATACACATGTAAGATGGGTGTTTGATCATGAGAAGTCAATTGACTAAAAAAAAAGTATCTTCAACAACACTGATGGGTTAATTTCAAACAGTCTTTTATAAATCTACAAATCCATGATAGCAGCTTCTTTTTAGGATGTTCTGCCTTTCTCTGTTATATATCTGAAATGAAATAGCATTGTTTAACCTTTGAAGTTTAATGAGAAATTTCAAGCTAACCTTGAAAATACTACTTTGACCATAACAGTCTCATCATAAGGGCTATTTTATAGCTTGTTCTGGAGCTTTCAATTACCTCTCCTCTTCCTTCCTTAGAGAAATGAGATGGTTCAGACTAAGGACCTGAGACATTTGAAAGTTTTAATAGTTTTACTATCAGTTTACGTAAACCCAAAAGTAGCAGCAATATACAGTAAAGTAATGTGTTATGGGCCTTAACCCTCCTGTTACCTTTGGGGTTAATTTGACTCAATGTTCGTCTCTAGAAATATGATTGGCATAATTTGTTTTGCTTTATATTTCATGACTTTCCTAATTTATTGGGGACAACTGGGAAAACATCAAATTCACAGGATGATATGTTTTCAATGTCCTGTACACAACTTGTACGCATCGGTGTTCTTTGGGGTCAAATTGACCCCAGGCTGTTTTTCACTATGTAAAACATTTAAGAAATATCAACTTTTTAAGTTTATTTAAAGGAATATTTAGGTAGTCAACAAACAAACAAAAAGTACCTGACACTTAAACTTGGGAAACAATATTAATTCTAATAATTTTCTGGGGTCAAAAAGGATAAAATATGTTAGTAAATTTGAAGGTAAAAGGGGGGTTAAGGGACGTCTGTCTCAGCTTTAGTCAGTGTTAGTGTTGTTTACTTATTTATAGTCTTTACATTGCTCAACTAATGCAAGTGGATATGCGCGTGTGAGTGGATCATATATGTGAGTAGATATCATGTGAGTGAGAGAGTTGATGGTCAAAGAAGGTGGTCACAATATTATTTGTCACTACAAGCATTTCACAGCCAGTTGTTGATGTTAGGTTTTTTATTTTTATTTTATGTTTATGTATCAAATTGCCTTTTTGTATATTTGTTTTGGGAAAGGGAGGGGAGGGGCTGTAAAGTGTATCCTCACCATTTGACTGTGATATGTTACCCTTTCAATCCTTATTTTTGAGGTATATTGTACTATAAATCTTGTTTTGTATTTTCTACAAATAAATCATATATACAAAATAAAACAAGTGTACGTGTTGTGTTTTCTGACCCACTCAATGCGCTCGGACGGGGCCTCCCACAAGTGAAGATGGGGCCGGGACGTTGCGGTTGCCTAGCAAGTTTTACATCCACAGTGCGGCGCTGGGAGACGTGTTGCGCGGCTGCTGCTTGTGCTGTAAACTTCAAACTATCGGCAACTATTTTAAAACAGGATTCCCCCTTTCGAGGTCCAGGTGGCAACACTGACGGTGCAAGATGTCCGTGGCAGGATTCAAGAAGCAATTCTACAAAGCCAGTCAGGTAAACAGCGCGACTT
Source organism: Liparis tanakae (assembly GCA_036178185.1). Taxonomy (NCBI): domain Eukaryota; kingdom Metazoa; phylum Chordata; class Actinopteri; order Perciformes; family Liparidae; genus Liparis; species Liparis tanakae. The sequence continues at coordinate 9,786,603 of CM070098.1, read as the reverse complement.
GAAATAGACACGAGCGTTAGCCGATAGCTTAGCTCAGGCTAACTGTCTAGCTTGAAGCTAACCGTAGCTGGTTAACCACAGTGGTGACGTTAGTCGCCAGCTAACATTTACATATTCACGATAGCTAACGTTGTAAGACACGCTTTAACTTGTTGAAAAGTACACAACTAGCGTCAGCTGTATTGTTGTTGAACTGTGAAGTAACTGTCAAACGTGTTGCGGCTCATAACAAAAATAGTTTTGCCGTTCGCCTCCATAGTTTGGTTTCCACTGCTGTAATGTAGCACTTCCATTACTGGGGTAAATTAACTTAATTGACTGTAGCACTGGGTTAGGCTAACGTTGTTGTTATGTTTATTTAGTTTGCTGAGAAGTTTTCATCGAACTAAATTATTCTTCACTTTTTACTAAAGTAAAGTCTCAATTCTTTCTGACGCCGATCTCTGTTGGATTGTTGCTCTCGTCGTGTTTTGCTGTGATGGTAAACAGCGGGGAGATCATCTCTTGTTAATATCCTAAACGTATGTCCATGTGTGTTTTCTAACGTGCTGGATTACACAATGTTTTCAAAACACTTGTCTCACAACAAATTGGCCAATGAGTTGTGATACTATAGTTCAAATTGAACGACTCGTGTTTGCTGTCATCTCTGTAAGTGTCTCCTGTGTTTCCAATAATATCATTGAGACAACCTTTGAACCATGGATTACATCATGACAGTCAATATGTGTTTATGTAAATTATAATATTACCACACTTCTATACCCTGACGTTATTAAATTACAGTCCTGCTGATATGAAGTATATTATTTATCTCTCACAAATTACAATCTGCAATGTCATATAGACACTGATATTTACTATCACATGAACTGTTGATTCCAGGCTCATGTTTATATCTGTGGCGATACTGTTTCCTTTGACGTAGCATGAATATTAAGGTTATAGCACAAGTTACCACTTGACAGATATGAGAGCTTAGAGAAATCACATAGTCACTCATATGGACGTGTCTGTCAAATGTCTGCCTGCCAAATAGTGAACAGACATTCACAGTAGTCTGATCGTAGAGGGAATCGTATTTAATTTATTGAGTCGGGTTTGTCTTGTGCTTTTCATTTTCCAACGGTAGTCATTCCTCTCTGAAAGAAATGTAACTGTTGGCTCTTGAGACGACGATAAACTCACCCCCACAAACACGGAGCTCAACAAAACCAGTGGCCTGTGTTTTGATGACAACTGCTTGCAACAGGTCGTTGCTTTAGCCTAACATTATGCAGCATGAAAGTGACGCCTCCTTCCTCAGTGTGTGTGTGTATTGGAATCCAAGTTATGTGGCTACTTTGCCCAAACAAGCTTCATCCAGTCCGTATATTGACGATACGGCAACCAACCAGGGGTGACTTTTCAGAAAGCTTTTGGATAATGTAAGATTGTAAGCGGTGCTGTTGGATGGATAGCACAATGGTGCTGTGGTGCTGGCCAACTCCCAATGCTAAATCCTCAGCTATTTGGACAGCGTGCCTTCTGGTACCACAGGCCTGGCCAACAAGCCCTTCAGGTTATTAAAGAAACAAAAAAACAGTAGAGGATTATTAATCAGTTTGGTAATTTATTTGCCAATTAAGCTCCACGTCATACCGTCATAAACATATGCTTTATTCAATCAATGATTCAACCGAATTGTTGCTGAGCAAACTTGTGTGTGTGTGTATATATATATATATATATATATATATATATATATATATATATATATATATATATATATATGAAATTGTGCTCCTGCTCTTTCATGTTGTTCCGCATTATATTATATATCTTGCTTTTATTATTGACCAACAAGTCTAAACCAACATACTTTCTACAAATGTGCTACTGACCTTATTTTTTTAAACTGCATATTTATTTTACTAATTTAGGTTTATCTTTTAGTAAATCTAAGGAACACAATTGACTTTAAATAATATGAAAATAAATCTTATTTAACTATCAGTAACACTCAAGTGTTTCCAAATAGATTACACACTCTAGTCAGACCGGCAACGGACGTTTTATTTATATGTATTATTTACAAAAAACATATGAATGTAATGAAGCCAGATGGGCCGCTCAATGTGTGTTTGTGTTTGGATTTTACACATCTCCAATTTCGCATCTCGTACCGAAAGATTCATTATTGCAATTAAAATGCTGTTTATTAGACTAAATAATCGGGGAACATTTGGTGCAAAATGATGTCCCATGATTCAATTGGCAATCAGTGCTTTGTGTGTTTTTCACAGCCACTTACTGTTTCATACGATTACTTTACCACGCCTGTACATCTGATGCACGATGGAGATTGATCGGTCCATCTGGTCGTAGAGTTTCTCTGCAGTGTGTTGCCGCCGGCTGCACGGTGTGAACCAAATGAGGAAACGCACACAATGAGTCTCTGTTGGGCCTCTGCCTGCAGCCACTGCATTCGATTTACAAGTTTGTACCTCTGAATGAGAAATGGAAAATGTACGTGCCACGTGTCAGGATGTGAATTAAGAGCTTGTGTGTCTTTAGTAGAAGTATCCATGGATGTGGCTGGAGTGTAGGAAACTAAAATGTGTGCTGACCTGATGGAAAAAAAAGGAAAACCTTGAGCAGAACTCCTTCTGGAGTGGAGACTCTTAGCAGAGAGGAAAGTCCAACTTTCTGCATTCCTTCCGTCATGCAGACTTGAGGTTCCTTCACTGACGGGAAACATGGGTACGTCTTGGAATCTGAGAATTGTCTTAACATGTTTGGAAATGGACAGCAGCGTGGCTGAGAAGGACTGGTTAAAGCCTCCAGACAATCGGTTCTCCCAGTGGAAGGTTCCTACCCGTGGAAGGTTCCTACCCGTGGAAGGTTCCTACCCGTGGAAGGTTCCTACCCGTGGAAGGTTCCTACCTGTGGCGTGTTCATTTGACTTTACTGCTGTGATGCTCTGTGTTCACAGATGGTGAGTGAGAAGGTTGGAGGTGCAGAGGGAACCAAACTGGATGAAGACTTCAAGGACCTTGAAAGGGTAATATGCATATACTTAAAGAAAATATATATATATGCTAAACCATGAAGAATAACAATATGTTATTTTGTTTTACTGAAAGTGAAATGAGGTAGTTGTCTAACACTGGGCTTATGCACACCTGCATCATTTGTTGTCTCCCTCTAACCTGTTCCCCCAGAGAGCAGACATTACCAGCAAAGCTGTGGTGGAAGTCCTCAATAAAACCTCCGAGTACCTCCAGCCCAACCCTGCAACCAGAGCTAAGCTCACCATGCTCAACACGGTGTCCAAAATGCGTGGGCAAGTCAACAGTCCTGGCTACCCCCAGCCTGAGGGCCTCCTGGGGGAGTGCATGACCAAGTATGGACGGGATATGGGCGAGGAGACCAACTTCGGTATGAACATTGGAGGCATTTTGAGGATGAGGGAAAGAGAGATGAACATTGCGGTATATTTTTGTTCATGAGGGGTCCATGAATCTACGTATTGTAGAAACAGGGATTATCAGTAGCATGCCTCACATTGACTCACACTCCTTAATGCTGGCATTGTGCGTGTGTGTGTACTGCAGGTGGGGCTCTAACAGACATTGGAGAGACGATGAAAAGGATGGCTGAGGTCAAGGACTCTCTGGATATTGATGTGAAGCAGAACTTTATTGACCCACTGCAGGCAGTCGCCGAGAAGGATATTAAAGACATTCAGGTAGAATCCAAGAAGCAGAATAACTGCACGTCCAGGCCAGACATTGACTAATGAGCTCTGCAGTCGACTGCAATAGTATGGAAAAAAAGTATTTACTGTTCTGGTGCATAATCTTGAAACTGCGTTAAAATGGTTAAATCACACTATTTTCTTAGAACTACCATAAACAAGTGAAAATACTGTTCTGCAAAAGCACAACCGTTCAATCCCAACTCTTTTACACCTTCAGCACCACCTAAAGAAGCTGGAGGGCCGTCGTCTCGACTATGATTATAAAAAGAAACGTCAAGGTAAAATCCCAGATGAAGAGATCAGACAGGCCCTGGAGAAGTTCCATGAGTCCAAAGAGATGGCCGAGGGCTCCATGTACAACCTCCTGGAAACAGATGTGAGTAACCTGAACCGACGCGTCACACTTTGCAAATGACTTGAAACCTACTGAACTTGTTTTCAAGCTGTGGAAACCAAATGAAGTTATGTTCACGCCGGGTTTACCTCGTGTCGTTTCACCGCAGAGCTCCGGCGTGTGCAGCACGTAGCCTCTTGCAGCACCAGAAGTCGCGTTAAAATGATATGTTAAAAATACTATATGGCTCTCAATTAAATATATTTGGCTTTTATGGCTCTCCCAGTCAAAAAGGTTCCTAACCCCTGGTTTAAAGTGATAAGAACGCCAACTCATTCATTTATTGGAAATGCTGCATTTCCTTAATAGTATAGTGACACAGGAAATATATTTAATGACCTAATACGATTAATACGATTTAAAGCATTTCAAAGTTGAATTAGTATATTCTATAATAATGCATTAATGTGGGGAATTAATTCCCTGCCCACTAGTTAGACAAACTAAAAATAGTGGGGAGAAATAAAAGGACCCGAGATGATCACCATTAGAACTGTTTGAAACCTGGTAGCCAAACAAACTGACATGCATCGTTCTTCTTGATCCTATAGAGTACCTGGTCATATTTATTCTGGTAGTATATCCGTTTCAACTAAAGGGAATGCATGCTGCACGCTGCACGCTGCTTAACAGCTAGTGAGCCACATGTCACTTCCCTGGGGACCGTGTCAGGTGACACGTCTTGTCTTTTGTTTCCACAGTGACTTGCAATATGACCTCGTCAGACCCGTTTTCATACCTGCCATTTTGAAATATTTCGAGGTTGTTGTGATAAACAAGTCTGACTTGATTGAAACTCGTGGAATGATGTGAGACCGGAACGCAACGATGAACCAGTAAAGAATGCTCTGAAGGACAACTGACGTTTCCGTGTTTGGTATCGTCCTGAAATAGGTTTTTTTTGTGCGTGTAGGTGGAGCAGGTGAGTCAGCTGTCTTCTTTTGTGGAGTCTCTTCTGCAGTACCACAAACAGGCTTCAGAGATCCTCGTGGAGCTCTCGGCCAAACTGGGCGAAAGGTCAGTACTGGGACTATTGGTGGAGGACGGGCACACCTTTAGTACGTTGTGGCTGTGTCCTCTGGCTCGTGATAAGGGACGATTAGGATGTACCTTAGTTTCTTCTTCCTATCTGATTACAAGCAATAAAGTAATACATGTCCAATGGCATCTGATGCTTAGCACCAAGCCCTTATTTATTTATTTATTTATTTAATTATTTATATTTTTTTTTTCTTTACTTCAAAATGTAGATTTTTTTTATTTAAATATATTTTAAATTTAAAATTTGAATGAAAGAAATAATATATTGAGTGTATTTGAAGTTGTAGTAATTGGATTATAGCCCAAGAGAAAATGTATGAACATCTTTGTTTAACCAGTCTGTATCTGTAAACCCGGCCACCCCCCCACGCACACGCACACGCACACGCACGCTCGCGCGCGCCTTGTGAGCTCATCGAGGTAATTTCCTTTTTTTCTGACTGCAGGGTGAATGACGCTCAGTCTCGTCCAAGACGTGAATTCACACCCAGACCTAAACCAGTCTATGACTATGGAGAGGTAGAGAACTCTAATGGAGGATACCCGCCAACTGCAACGACCCCTCCAGCTTACTCCTCTGGTAAACTCACTTCAATTATTATTTTGTTCAGGCGGCGACCCTCGTGTGCGAAAAATAATGTCAATGCGGAAATATCTTAAATGTGTGTTCTCTCCACTGCCCAGTAGGGGGCGACTCCTTTGGTTGCAAAAAGAAGTCTGGCTGTATAGAGGTTTCCCTCCTTGTCACTTGATGTGTTTCAGTAAACATGAGTTTATGGCCTCGATTGGTAGTTTCAAGTCTTCAATCCCAAAATATGTTAATTTCGTAAATTACTTTCTAATTTAGAGTAAAATAGACTGAGTATGCTTTAGGGCAGGCTGCCGTGTCATTGACAGGTCTCTACCATACCAGAGACGATGTGGGGTTTCTACGTCAGTCCTCCGCCATCCACATACGGTCACTTCCGTTTATTGGTTGCAAAAAAGCCAAGATGGCGACCGGCAAATTGATGAATTTGCTGCTTCAAACCCTCAGTGCACAAACCAGTGGGCGACGTCACGACGACGACGTCCGCTTCTTACATACAGGATATGATTATGTTGAAGTCTGCAAGTCAATCTCATTCTTACAATGTGCCTTTCATTTTGCGATGTTAACCAGCCCCAGCTCAGTATCCAGGTCCGTCCTTCCAAAGAACCTCCATCAGGAGTCGCCCGTGTAAGTGAGACGGATGAACGTGGCGTGTCACTTCCACAGAACTAGAACGTTTCACTTCTTTCACTTCCGCTGGTGCACGTCTGTGTGGCAGAGAGCTGCATGTCTGTGTGAGGGGGAAGTGGTTGGATAACATTGTTGAAAGGAGTTTGTCGGTGTCTAGTCAGGACACGGCTTGTACATATACATATATACACACACAAAAACACATGGTTTATTGACGTGTGTGTGTGTGTATATATATATATATATATATATATATATATATATATATATATATATATATATATATATATATATATATATATATTTAATGTGTGTTTTTTCATCAGTGACTGGTGTTTTTAATCAGGTTGTGAACCAAAACTAAAATTTTAACCTAAAATGTTTTTTACCTGCAGTAATTCTTTTGCTGATTTGTATGTATCTGTATCCGTTGAGATAAGATAATCTTTTATTAGTCCCGCAGTTGGGAAATGTCCAGCAATACAGCAGCAAAGGGGTAAAGTGCACACAAGATACAGTAAGATCAAATACAAACAATAGGCAGTAAACGTGACGGTAAAAAATCTACGGTAACTGAATAATATATGCAATAATCTTAATATGTATGCCTGTTCACTAACAGATGATCCTCCTGCACCTCAAGAAAAAAAATATAGTGGACATGAATCTAAAATTCTTCACCGTCAGTCAAACAGGAGATAATTGATGGCCGAAAAGTGAACATGGTTTGAGTTTTAGCCGTGTAACTTTTCATCCTGAGCTTCAGGAGGATTATCCCTCCCACTTACTGGTGACTAACATATCTGTTTTATTGACTTTGGTTTTATGGTCCTATTGTCTGGTTCTCGTCCTATTGGAAAACACACTGGTGACTCAGGATGTACTCATCTTATTAAAAAGAAGAAAGCGATATCTATTTTAACAACATGGCACTCTTTGTTTATTTCTCCTGCAGCTGAGCCGTGCTGTAAAGCTCTGTACGACTTTGAGCCAGAGAACGAAGGCGAGCTGGGCTTCCACGAGGGTGACATCATCACCCTGGTCAATCGAATTGATGAGAACTGGTTTGAGGGAGCCATTCGTGGCAAAACGGGATACTTCCCCAACAACTACGTTGAAGTGGTGGTACCTCTGCAACACTGAGAACGGAAAACAAGAGGGAAATGGCAAGATGGAGAGGATACTAATGTGGATGAATGGAAGTGGATTATCTCTCAATAACCAAAAAATTGAATCTTTATTGTAATTAAAAGGTAAACCAAGACAGGGACCTCATTTGTAACGATGAGTTATTTGAGTAAAGGGCCTTTTTTTTTTTTTTTTTTTTTAAGATTGTCAAACTTTTTTTTTTTTTTCCTGAAAGAAGAAAGGGATTTTCAGTCAAGAAATGGCACCGCAGTGTGAGCATTTACTATATCCAGAGTATTTACATTCATGCTCTATGCACCTGTGCACTTTCCAAACTCCACCTCCACCACCGGGACTGACAGAGCGAGGTCGAGAGAGAATGACATATTTCACACCACGCTCACTACTTAAGTACTTTTTCTATACTCCTAACCTGTTTGATATTCACAAGAGGACATTTCTCGTTCTATGTATTGTTGATATTGGTACTACAAACATGCAAGTATACTGAACAAGTATACGCATGTATTTTTCACCGTCTTTGACAATCCCAGTTTTCACTTCGGTGCCTCTGGCTTTAGTTCTGTTGTCTCATGGGCTAGTCACTCTGAGTCGACATGGAGGCGGGGCCGCCTCGTTGAGACGATGCTCCAGCGCCCTCTGGTGGTGCTAAAGATCACTCCTAGCTATGGGCTCGAGTGCTGCTGTCATGCGGCCTCCATCTCTTCCCAAATCCATGTTTGGTGTTTTAGTGTGGATTTTCTTTTCTTCTAAATAGCTGGAGCCAGTCAACCGGTAACATCGACTGACTGCTGTATGAAATGTGTTTTCATTAGTCCACCACTACCAATCGGGTAAACTCTGTGGCCGTTTGTTCAAGACCAAAAAGTAGTTTTATTGTCTATTCCAAAGGGCTGGAGGGTTTCCTTAAATATGCTTTAATCGCATAAATATTTGCTACTTAATGATTTATAAACCTTAAATTTACTCGCAGCCCTTTCAATGTTTCTACCTGCACGCCACTCTCTTCACTTAAAGCTTATTATTCCCACCTTCGACGAGACCGCTGGTGTTCATCTAATGAAACACGTTTTAATACAGCCTAATGCCTGCCAGTCTGCTAAATTTATATTATTTTTCAAACACGCTTTCCTTTATACACTTTACATTTTAAAGAAGAAACTTTGGTTTTCCAATTGAGGTTAACCCCCAACAATGCAACTTTATTTCCCCCCCACACACAAACGTCATTACACTAAACCCATAAGCGTCCTTCGGTTCCTCTGTTTTCTCAGGCTGTATTGATACTGCTGGCAGTGTCGCACACAATGTTTTTGTGGGCTTTTTACCCAACTGTTTGACAATGAATTTCAGTCTGTTTTTGTTTCCCCCCCATAGTGCTGGGGTAAACTCAGCTTTAGTATTCTAACCTATAATTTGGAGCATGTAAATTACTCTGTTTTGTACCTGCCTCAGATTTCAGGCTGAACTGTGCACCAAATACTGCAGAACTATCACCAAACAGTCGGGTACCAAATTTACTAATAATGATGAAGGCCTCTGCACAAGAGCCAGTTTCAGTTTCAATTAAGTCTTTTACAATCGGACTATGGACTGTGAGGGTTTGTGCCGTTCACTAAAGTACCAACTTTCTCTCCCTGCCATGATCCCCTTGTTCGACCCCAGCTCTCCGCTCATCTCCCCCATCTCTGTTTGACCTGGGAGTGGAACAGACAGGTCTTTTCAGAAGGGAGGCTCACAGTGGATTATGCCCTCCCTCCCTCCCCCAATGGCCTTTATTCACCACCTGCCCATGTACCCCCACCCCCGTTCTCATTATCTGCCCCATCCCAACCCCATGGTGCCTCTGGAGTCTCCTGGTCCACTCCTGGAGTAATCTCCCTTTCTTTCTTTTTTCATCAGTCAGTGCCTCGTACACGTTGTGTTTGCATGTCTCCGATGTTGATCATGTTCTGTGTAGGGGTGTCGTCTTTGGCTGTGTGGCTCAGGTGGGGGTTCACATGCCTCATTACACTAAATAAAAAGCCCCGAGTTTGAGGGAGGAGAGGAGGGTCAAGGGTTCAGGTTGAGCTATTATGCAGCTTGTATAATATTATTGATGAATAATGTTGTTGTGCAAAGGGCTAAGATATTTGTTTGTGTGCTGCTGCATCTAAAACGGTTGTCTTAATGCCACGGCTGACATTTATTGCAACACTACATTCTGTGATTTCTCGTATTGCATCCATAACCATGAGTCTCAACTATGCAATATTGATAAATGAAGTATTATCTGATTTTTAAGCTTTATTTTATGATGCACAGTCCTAATGGAATACTCTGTGTTCAAACGTAACTGCTTTGCATGAGTCTTCATTGCAGCCGCTGTGTCTTACGCAATGCCTTATTTTTGTAACTGTGACACTGTGGGAAGGCTAAAAGTGGGATTATCCTGGATTAGTTTTTTAGGATATATGGATTACCTCTGTACTAAATGTAATCATCTGTCTATTGTATACTTTTGTTACCTTGTAAAGAAAAAATGAATGCTGCATTCACTTCTTCAAATAAATATTAAGTAATGTGGTTCCCAGTGTGTTTTTTACAGCCCTGTAATTGAATCTCCCCGTTTTAATTCGTATTATTGAATGAAAGTGTGTACACTGATGCAGGACATGTATCATAGAGGTGTAGGATCACACCTTTTCACATGCGCCGGGTTCTTCATCAAATCCATCAACGGACATTGACATTTAGACAAGTGCTGATTTTTTTTTTTTTTTTAAATCATTGTCTCTAAATACTTTAGACATGTGTCTCCCAACCATCTCATTTCTAATCTGCTCAACCACCCATCTGCACGATCCCCCAGACACAGACGCCTCCAGCAGCCAGCTGTTGGGTTATTGCCACGGCACTATCTCATCGGGGAAGGCGTGTCACTCTCCGAATTACTCAGCGCCCCTTTGTCCTCGGTCGGTGCCCAGCCAGCGACACTCATGGCGGCTGCACCCGTCAGGCAGCGCTGCGGGCCGGGGGGAGCCCGGGCGCAGCTCCCGCCCTGCTACTACGAAGGATACCTAGAAAAGAGAGGACCGAAAGAAAAGGTAGGCTCGCCCGGTGCAGAGCCATGTTGTTTCCAGTGCATGCTGTGTGTGTGGGTAGCGGTGGTCAGTGAGTGTGTGCGTGTGTGTGTGTGTGTGTGTGTGCGCGCACACAGCATACCGGCTTCTGAGCCCCCATTCCCACAGAGCTGTCAACTTTCTTCTTGTGTTAAAAAGGGCGAGACGCTGATGCTGGTGGGGATTGCTCCACATAGCGATCACAGATTTGTGAGAATCTGACAGGCAACGATTCATTAACGAATCACGACGGATGCATTTAAATCTCATCACGTGGCTGTATCTTGGTAGCTAGGCATCTCTGTCATATAGGAGACAGGAGACGGGAGACAGGATGCATGTCTGCCAAGCGTTTGCATCCCCAGGATCAAGTCAGAGATTACTCTTTGGCATATTGTTTTGATAGCCTGGTTCCTCAAATACAAAAAGTAGCATACAGTAAAGATGTTCCTCATTAACTCTTTTGCATATTGTTTTTATTTCTAATTTAAGGTGACGCATACAGCATGGATACCCTCCCCGCGGACCCAGTCTCTCATTAAACCTGTTTTAAGGCAATACAGACATGTAATGTGAGCGTGGCTCAGGTGCTGGGTACTGCACTGATCCCTGGCCACAGATTGACAGCAGCTGTGGCTCACTTCCTATTCATCTCTTGGGACATGAAATGAGGGGGGGTGATAAAAAGGGAAATATCCATTACACACACGTGACAGCAGTGTGTCCTTTAATTTCTCCCGTCTGCTTCTTCCTGTGTGTGACAGGCGGCCCGGCGACTGTGGACTTGTCTGTGTGGGAATTCCTTGTATTTCTTTAATAATGCCAAGGACAGTCATGTAAGTTTCACACCGCAGTTGATGTGTTTGTGCATCGTAGTGAGTTGATACTGAAGTGTGTGTGTGTTTGTGTTGCAGTATGTGGAGAAGCTGGACCTCAGTGGGTTTGTGTCCCTGAAGGACGACTGTAGTCGGGACAGAAACCTGGAGGCAGCCAGACTCATCTTGCGCATGAAGGATGGAGAGACCAAAATCACAGTAATGCACATGCAGAGACACACACACACACGCACACAAAAAAACAAAACAATAACTTGTTGTAAGGTATAACAATACTGTTGTCTTTACCAGGCACCTAACTTGGAATCAAGGGAGCTGTGGAAAGGGTTCCTCTACTCCGTTGTAGAGGTAAATATTCATCGTGTACACTTTTGCATCGATCTTGATTTCCGGGGCCGAACTAAAAGTGTTGTCCCCTCTGTCCGATCGCAGCTGAATGTCCCCTCCTGTCTCACGTTGCTGCCGGGCCAACTGCAGATGCTGAAGGAGATGGTGGACAAAGAACGGTGCAGGCGGAGAAATCGCACCCCCACACGTGCTCCGCCCTCGCGTGCTCCACCCTCGCCCCTCTCCGTGCCTTTAGTGGGGGAGATCCCACCGTGAGCTCTCCTTGAGGATGCACTCTAATACATTTTCTTTTGTTGTGTGAGCATGTCTGTTTTATCATCATCATCCTCATCATTATTAATGTGTGTGACCTGCAGGTGTTTTCGACCGGTGTCTCGAACAGAGGCTGAAGTCCTTCTCGAGAGACACCCAGACTGCGGCAACATGTTGCTCCGTCCAGGCAGAGACGGCTGCTCATTGGCTGTCACCACCAGGCAGGACCTCAATGGGTAAACACCTGCAGAACATCTGGGAATGTAGTCTGACACAGCTTTCACTGCAAATGTGACACGTGTGTGTGTGTGTGTGTGTGTGTGTGTGTGTGTGTGTGTGTGTGTGTGTGTGTGTGTGTGTGTGTGTGTGTGTGTGTGTGTGTGTGTGTGTGTGTGTGTGTGTGTGTGTGTGTGTGTGTGTGTGTGTGTGTGTGTGTGTGTGTGTGTGTGTGTGTGTGTGTGTGTGTGTGTGTGTGTGTCCAGGTCGGTGTTCAGACATTACCGTGTGACTCAGAGGGACCAAGGCGGTTATGTCATCGATGTAGAAAACCCTGTGAGTATTTAATACACTTATCACATTTCTAAAAGGTGGAAACATTCTGTCAATTTTTGACTGTTGACTTTATTATTTTTGTATTACATATTATTATTAACAGGAGAAACATGCTAGAGATGCATCAATTCAACTTCTCTCCCGATACAGATTTTAATACTTTAATTCAGGATATCTGCTGCCGGCCGCAGTGCTCTCTTTTATCAGATTTATAATTTATTCACCTTTGCACTGATAACGTGGGTCCACCACTTCCCCTCACCAACGTGAACGTCATTTAGTATCAGTTGCATCACGGACAAATCCTGATCTTCTTCATTGTATTGGTGCCCAGATAGAACGGCCATATTGGATTGATGCATGAAGTGAAAACTTGTCAGAAGTAAATATAGCTATAGCATATATTCATTTTCGAAAATCTCAATCATCCACACCGTCTTAGCCTGTGTGTCAAAGCATTACCAACCCAGCTGCTCTAGGCGTGAACACAACGCTCTCCTCTTCCAGATTCCTTGTGCCACACTTCACGAGGTCATCGACGCTCTGGTAGAGAAGACGGCGGGAACTCTGCAGCCGTTCCTGCTGGAGGAGCCGTACGAAGAGAATATCAGTGAGGCGGCACACACATACGCTCAACATTTATTTAGTAGTTTTCCTTATTGTTGTTGCAAGTAATCAATCAGGTGGCCAAATTTACATTCCATTTGTCATCAGCATACGTCTCCGCCAATGATGAGAACGGAGAAAGGATCCTCCACACCGCGCCCTCCAGCCCTCTTCCCAGGGCTCCTGCCCTGCCTCCGAAACAGGGTTTGTCTCTGCGCCCACACACACACACACACACACACACACTAATATAATAATGAGCTTTTGTTGCGTTGCAGACCGGTGGCCCAGCAGCCCCCTGTCCAGGTCTCCTGCCCCCGACCGCCGCATCCTGACCTCAGCGGCGCCGGCCTCGCCCACCAACCCGATGAGACGGCTCATCCTCTCCCCTTCCCCTCTCGCACAGAGTGAGTTTTATGCCCATCTCACCTGCTGCAATCAATCCGGATTCACCGTTTTGTTTTAATACGTTGTAATCTAAAAGGAGTGACACATTGAACTCCTTTTTTTCTAGAATTGGGTAGTTATACTGTACATAAAAGAGAAATAACATGACATGTTTCCTCTTTCTTTCCCAGCACTCAATGAGGAACTCAAAATGAAGTTTGAGAAGAGACGAGCTAGTCAGGACTGATTCACTCATAAGGAACCAGCTCTTGTCATATCATACTCAATCTCCAGTGCCAAACCCCTTCTCACCACAGCTATGTGTTCATCCTGTGCCTTCGAGGTGGAAGATAAGGGACTAAAAATAACGCCATAGGGAGATACAAAATATTGGAATTAGATGGTCGAATGAACTCCGGTGAACTCCATAAGAGCCAGATTGTCTGGTAAACACTGGATTAGGTTCAGAAAACCTCATAAAAGCGCAGCCTGCCTTGGTTTGGAAAATAATCCACGAGTTTTTTGTCCACTTTCATAACGCTGTTTACAAACTGAGCAAAAGAAGTAGTGCCACATCACATGATCTTCCTTCAGATCAGCGTCCACACTGAATCTGGCAGCTAAACTTACCGGAGAAGCACTAACATGTTCAGGACCACCAACTGAGCCTGCCGTGTTGGTGTCTAAGCCCACATGTCTGGGTGCTGAGCTGCTGATGTTACTGCTGCAACACTGGAGGAGAAGAATAAACAAACCACAGACTGCCAAGAGCAACACCGGAGACCTGAGACACTCGATCTGCTCTCACAGTCAAATAACCACGGATTGCTCAGGTTTCAGCTCCGCCGTTCTCTTCACCCACCTCATGATCAAATGTTATGTGACTGAAAAAAAAAGTGTCCATCACAGTCGAGCTGGCCAGAATCTGAAAACTGCACAATCTCTGCCTGCGAGTGCCGTTTGTGATGGATAAGCAACCATGAACGTTGATTCAATGACACCGTTTTATGACTCGACTTTAGCCGTACTGTTGGTGCTTATTTTAAAAAGTGTTTCATTATTCTGTCTTCTACTGTATTCGTGCTGCTGACTCACCTGGGCTTTGACCTGCCTTCAGGTGATTTCTGTTCCTCTGCAAGCCAATGAACTGTCTTCATACGTGAGACTGCCCTCCAGTGGACTGTCTGTCAAGTGAAGGGAAAGAAACCTTATCGGCCCACCGCCTTTACAAAGTACACAAGACTGAACCAGCTTGTTGGCTTCATCATACCACTTGTCTACCTTTTTTTCATAATCATAATTGGTTCTATCTGAAGGTGCTTCAACATAACGGCATGTATTTCTACATCAACATGGATTATGCCAATCGGCCAGTAGATTTGTGTCCGAGTGGCAAACTGTGATGACCCGACTCGTGTGTCCTCTGACGATGAACAGTGTCTGTGTGTTTGTACATGATGTGTCTCGTCTACTGGATCACTCTGAAAGAATAGTGTTTGTTAGATATGAAGGGCATTAAATGGTTTTGCATGGATGTGATTTGTCCTTGTAAATCCTCAACATTTCCCAACTTCTTTTTTTCATTAAAACCCTATGACAACAGGAAAGCGATGATATTTCAATCACGTTGGACGTAATCAGTACTCAAAAACAAAGAAAAGGGAAACTGTCATTTTCCCAACAGTTTAACAGAGGTTATTTTAGTCTTCCTTGTTCCTTCAGTTTAATTCATCTAGACTATCACACACACATTTAATAATTGGAAATAAACAGTTTATCCATATTGACATTTTTGTTTAAATTAGATTACTTTTATCATTACAATGAAACAGCTAAACTTATTTAATTCTGAAATAAGGTGTTTTCATCATGCAACATTTCTCTTTATTCATTAGTAGGTACAATTCCCTACACTTTTTTTCATGTACACTATTACCTTTATGTGTTTTTTTCTTCTCTTTTCTCTTGATTTGTGAAATGTTATAATAGGAAAATGTTCATTTTAAAAACAGAACAAACACAGACCGTAACTGTCAGTGATCTATGTTGGAGGGACTTGATCACACATTAAACCAAAGAGGTGTGTTGATGTGGCCTGTGTAAACACTGGACCAGGAACCTGTGCTGTGGACAAAATAACAGAAACACAGAATTAGATTGCACATTTTGCAGTACTTTTGCAATATTACATTTAGGATTATACAATATTTCATAAGTGTGCATATAAGTTGGTATAATAGTGTACAATACACGTTCCGCTGCAGGTGCAACAACAATATATGCAACATTCACCCTTTATGGATTGATATGACACCATGCATGACCGGCACCTCCCACAACACGCCACCAGGTCACGGTAGTCCACAACTCCTCATTGTTCGTATTGCACAAGTAAAAGAAGAAAAAAACGTGCCGACCCGCAAACGCCTCTCCGCTGCATGCATCTTCAACCGCGAGCGTCCTGAAACACCGACTGATACGAGTGTACGAGGACAATGGAAACTTAATCAGACCTGAGATCAGCGATTGAAGAGAGTTCTAACAACCACCTGCGGGGCCGAGCGGAGCAGCAGCCCCAGATCCCCCTCGCTCTCCGGGGGACGTGAGCGTCTCCACGAGAGCGGATGACTGCCTTGACTTTAAGGGACCCGACCGAGACGGACCTTCGCCGTTTGAGAGGAACTGTGCCTGAGGTCAGAGAAGTAGAGAAATGGCGCTAAAGCCGCCTCCGCGTTTCAACCGCTGCGACCTGAAGCGAGTTAATTTACGTGAAAGTGTCGCGTTTTCGCGGCGGCTCGGCCTCAATCAGCCTCTCAGCCGTTGATGAGCGGCTTTTGCGACCAGCCCGTTCGTTCATGGAAAGTTTACAGAAAGAAAACTACGATTACACAGGTGTTGTGATTGATTTATTTCCCCCATGGAAGTCTGCGCAGTCTTGGGCGTGTCGGTGCGCAGGTAAGTGATTAACTTTGAGTGGGTTGACGGTTAACGGCTCGAGCTCGAGCCAATGTGTGTTAGCTTCTGTGGAAAGTTGAGATTAAAGCGGTGTTACGTTTAGTACAACGTACTTCAAACAACACTTGCCAGGCACTAAGAGCCTAAAACAACTGTGTGTGTACATTGTAAATAGTTCGGAGCTGCATTTTCGACTCAACTGATTTAAGACCAACTTCAATGCCTGAAGCCGAAGTTGCCAACGAGCTTGGGGGCGAATAGGTGCATCAACGCCCAGGTGCGAGTGTGTGTTTGCAGAGAGGCGTCGACTGTCGCTGGCTGTGGCCTCAGGGCCAAATATGTGATGCATCTCATCACGACTGCATTCTCTGACAAGCTGCAGCTCATCAGTCACTTACGGCCTCTTGGGAGAGAAGCGCCTGTAATGGACACGCCCACTCAGCGGGCTGTGGTCCACTACTGCTGGACACAAATAACAGGTGTGTGTGTGTGTGTGTGTGTGTGTGTGTGTGTGTGTGTGTGTGTGTGTGTGTGTGTGTGTGTGTGTGTGTGTGTGTGTGTGTGTGTGTGTGTGTGTGTGTGTGTGTGTGTGTGTGTGTGTGTGTGTGTGTGTGTGTGTGTGTGTGTGTGTGTGTGTGTGTGTGTGTGTGTGTGTGTGTGTGTGTGTGTGTGTGTGTGTGTGTGTGTGTGTGTGTGTGTGTGTGTGTGTGTGTGTGTGTGTGTGTGTGTGAGTGAGCGAGCGCTCCTCTCCCAGCCCCTGCTCTGAGTCCCTCATTGTGCTCCTGTGTTTGGTGCTGCAGGAGCGCCGAGGTCGACGTCCCTGCACCCTGCTGAATGCCTTTCATGGCTCTGCATTAACATCACTATGGCACTGACAGTATTACTGCCGCGCTGACTTTAGCTCTTTGCTTCTCTCACTCTTATCCTCTCTTTTTCTTATTTATAACAAATTAAATGTTTTCTCTTCACATGTGTTCTTATTTGTTGTCTTTTTTTTTTTTAAGTCTCTTTTTCCCGCCGGGTGAATTGCTCGTGATCTTCGTACAACCGTGTGTCTTTCAGCCCTCCTCGGCTTCGTTTCTATGGCCTGTGCCATCCATCTCGCCACGGACGGCCCGCTGAGCGGGGCCAGTAAAGGGGCCCGAGCGCTCCGCTCTGAACAGACCTCGACACGTCATAGAAGCCGCTCGCTGCCGTTGCCCCTGTTTGAGTAACTATTGGGGGAGACCATAAAGCTGAAACTCCTCTTCGTTTGAACAAAAGAGCCATGCGTCCGCTGCTGCCCCTCTGCGTCGTGTGGCTGCTGCCCCTGGCTCGGACGCTGGAGGAAGACTCGCCACTGGACCGCGTCCCCCGTCGATCTGTTCCCTACCACCGTGAGTATTGCCCTCTGTCTTAACCGTGGCTTACAATGTGTCAACTCATGTTGAGTCATATGGTTTGAGTAAGTTTGTGCAGAATTATTGGGAAACGGGGTTTTGTCACCGGCGGTTGCCGAGTTAATGATTCGTATCTTCTGTCTTCAGAGAACAACGCCCACCTGTTTCATGAGGAGGGAGTGTTCAACTACTCCACCATGCTGTTGAGGGAAGACCTGGAGCTGCTCCTGCTGGGTGCCAGGGAGGCGGTGTACGCTCTCGACCTAAAGGACATCTCAAAGAAACTTGCTTCAGTAAGATCACCGGCGTTAACGGTGCAGTTGAGGCCAATTCTGATGGCAACACTCAAACCTCTGAGCTGCGAGGATCGGCCGACAAACGGCTTCCCACTGGGTTTTAAGACCTTTTACACGGCCACTTAAACTTTAACACATAATCAACACTAAAAAAAATCTTCTTTCCTGGAAGTTGTTTGCTGACTCCAGCTGTTACATCTTCACTTCAGTTTCATTTGCAAGGGCATTTTAGCTGCTTATTACACTTCTATTATCCTAAAAAACACATATATACACATATAACCAAATATTTGGTTACCAAAAAAAAGTGTTGCTTTGAGTGCCTTTATGGCATGTCATACCTCTCTTTCTCTCTCTCTCTCTCGCTCCTCCCTTTTTACTCTTAGGTGAAGTGGGAAGTGACCCAACAGCAAAAAGATGAGTGTAGATACAAAGGAAAAGATCTTGAGGTGGGCCCTTTTTGGACTTTGACTATTTATAATGTATTGCCTCGTGAATAGAAGAAGTCATTGCTTTCTAAATGTATTTACAGACTGAATGCAAGAACTATATCCGGATCCTGCATCAGACGGAGGACGATAGGATGTATGTGTGTGGAACCAATGCGTTCGATCCCGAGTGTGATTACATGGTGAGACTAATTCAGAGCCACGATGCTCGTTTAGTAGCCCGCTTCATATTCCATACTGAATACATTGATGCTGTGTAGCTTATTACATCACAATAATAGTGTATGTAGAATCATTTTAAGATCTAGAGACTCCAGGAGTTGCAGTGCCTCTGTTTGTCTGTGCAGTCCTACGCTAATGGGAAGCTGACTCTTGAGAAGAAAGGGGAGGATGGCAAAGGGAAGTGTCCTTTTGACCCTTTCCATAGATATGCCTCCATCATGGTTGGTGAGTAGCAATTATACAACGGGTAAGACGCCGAAGAAAAACGGTGAGCAATATTAATGACTCCACTTTGTCCACTGTCATGTTTCTAGAAAACAACCTCTACACGGCCACTTCCATCAACTTTCTGGGCTCCGAGCCCGTCCTGATGCGCAGCTCGCCCGTCTCCATCCGCACGGAGTTCAAGAGCTCCTGGCTTAACGGTAAGAGATGCAATAGATGTGGTTTCTTTGTAAGATGCTACAGTAAGTTTAAGCAATATTTGTACGACTCAGCTCAGTCCATGTTTATGTGTTTCCTTCTCCATAGAGCCCAACTTTGTGTCCATGACTCAGATGCCAGAGAGTCACATGAGCGAGGAGGGAGACGATGACAAGGTGTACCTGTTCTTCAGCGAGACGGCCGTGGAGTGCGACTGCTACAACAAAATGGTGGTTTCTCGTGTGGCTCGTGTCTGCAAGGTGAAAAAGAGTTTATTCTGCTGCTCTTATTTGTCGCGGATCCATTTCCCAAACCGACATCAGCCCGTAAACTGCACTGCTGCTTGGTTGTGCATCCCGTTTGTCGTCGGGTTTTTTTTCCACATCAGTGTGACATATGGCGTCTTCCTGTGCTCCCAGGGGGACCTCGGGGGTCAGAGGACCTTGCAGAAGAAGTGGACGTCCTTCCTGAAGGCCAGGATGGACTGTCCGGTGCTGGAGTCTCAGCTGCCGTACATTATCCAGGACACTTACCGCTCGTGTGACCCGCAGCAGGACTGGAGGGACTGTTTGTTCTACGCCGTCTTCACACCGCAGTCGTACGTTGGAATTGACAAACGTGTTTGTGTGTTTGAGGGAGCGGGGTCTCTTTCTCTTTAATGGTCTTTGGCACACCACTTGGCTCACTGTGTGTGTGTGTGTGTGTGTGTGTGTGTGTGTGTGTGTGTGTGTGTGTGTGTGTGTGTGTGTGTGTGTGTGTGTGTGTGTGTGTGTGTGTGTGTGTGTGTGTGTGTGTGTGTGTGTGTGTGTGTGTGTGTGTGTGTGTGTGTGTGTGTGTGTGTGTGTGTGTGTGTGTGTGTGTGTGTGTGTGTGTGTGTGTGTGTGTGTGTGTGTGTGTGTGTGTGTGTGTGTGTGTGTGTGTGTGTGTGTGTGTGTGTGTGTGTGTGTGTGTGTGTGTTTCAGGGACAAATCAGACCTGTCTGCAGTGTGTGCGTACCGCGTGTCTGACATCAGCAGAGTGTTTGCGGAGGGGAAGTACAAAACCCCCGTCCCCGTAGAAACCTCTTTTGTTAAGTGGGTGATGTACAGCGGAGACGTCCCAGTGCCTCGGCCCGGAGCTGTGAGTCTGCCCACTCTTTAGTCTGTGTGTGTGTGTGTGTTGAAAACAAAGGCAAAACTCAAAAGGCAACTCTGTTTTTTTGGGGGGTGTCTTTGACGAATGTCCCGGCAGGAAACTGATTCCTTTTGTACTCCGACTCTGTTCTCTCTTCTCTTTCCTTCCCTTCTTCCCCCGCCAGTGTATAGACAATGCGGCTCGTAAAGCGAACATAACTAAGACTCTGGACCTCCCAGACCGGACCCTTCAATTCATCAAAGATCGGCCCCTCATGGACCAAGCTATCCAGCCAATAGGAGAGAAGCCTCTTCTGGTGCGGAGGGGCGCTCGGTTCACCCGCATCATCGTCCACCAGGTGCAGGCCGCCGACGGAGAGCGCTACAGCGTGATGTTCATAGGCACAGGTGTGTGTGTGGATCAGTACAGCCCATGTGTTACATGCTGCTGCTTCTGATAACCTGACAACAGTGGTAAGCATCGGTCGGCATGTAAATATCGTATGCGTCTGTTCTTATGCGTAAAGAGGAAGGCGCGATGCTGAAAGCGGTGAACTACGATGGAGAGATGTTCATCATAGAGGAAGTGCACCTCTTCCCGACCCCTCAGCCAATCAAGACTTTGACCTTTTCTAATCTCACGGTAATTTAAAACCCCGTCGAAGCCTAAAGTATTTAAATCACTATTGAGTGTGAGTTCATGGGATGTTCCGGTAAAGCAGCTCTGGGTCTGCTCTGTGTGCAGGGTCAGCTCTACGCGGGCTCCGACTCCGGAGCGGCTCAGATGCCACTGGCCAGCTGTGGGAGGTCCTCCTCCTGCATGGACTGCGTTCTCGCCAGAGACCCGTACTGCGGCTGGAACACGGATGATAGGAAATGTGTCTTCCTGTCTAATTCACAACGGTAGGCGGCCGACCCAAGAGTACGCACTCGGACCGGTTCGGTCCCAAGTTCAATCTTTGTATCTTTTCCTTTAGAGGACTGATCCAGAGCGTAAAGAAGGGAGACGCCTCTCTCTGCCCAGATGCTGGTGAGTTAGTGCACACGCTCACCTGAAGAACAGACTGAAGACGGATGGGTTCTTACCTCATTTCCAACTCATTCAACATGGAAGAACCATAATTGTGGTTGATAGTTTTATCAGTCTATTTTTTATTTATTTTTAATGATTTTATGAAGAGGCTAGTATTTTATCGTAACCTGTATGTTTATTGCTTTTTTATTATGTTACTGTGTTAACCTCATAACCCAAAGCTGAAATGTATCCTTAGCTAACGTTAACACATTTACCCATGGGTTGATTATTGTGTACGGTCTCTTTACAAATAAAAAAAATGAAAATCGCAGGTTGTTAAAAATCTAAATGTGTTTTGTTTTCAGATCCTGTGAAGCCTCTGAATCGGTCCATCTGGCCGAGGGGGAACCTGAAGCTCCTCTGCCCGTCGCCTTCCAACCTGTCAAAAACCAGCTGGGAGCGGGATGGCCGCCCTGTGACGGCGTCCACGCGCTTTCAGCTCCTGCGAGACGGGCTGCTGATCCTCAACGCCACGGGTCCGGACGGCGGGTGGTACCGCTGCCTGTCTGTCGAGCTCTCCAAGGCCGGCAGGTACACGGCCACGGTGGCCGAGTACCTGGTCAGCGTGGGTCCGGCAGGGTCTGGCGGCGGGAGCGTGATTTCCCCCCAGGCCCAGATGGACGGCCCCTCTGTGGCCGGGCTGCAGGCCATCGTCGGGCTCCTCGTCGTTGCTCTTCTTGCCCTTTTGACGTGGAACTTTTACAAAGGCCACCTTCCGCTGCCCTGGAACTGCAGGAAGAAGAAGAAGAATGGAGACGAAGCCCAGGAGACCGGGGAGCCGGACGCAGAGAGGTCAGCACCGGCAGAGGTCAAGCCCCTGGTGTCCGGAGCGAACAACGGGCGGAGCAACAACCACACGGGGGAGGAGGAGAGCGACGGCCCCAAGGTTTCTCTTCCAGCGCTCCAGTATATCGATGACGAGTCAGAGGTTTGAAAATGTCAACCTGAGGAATGACCAGTGACCCAAACCGTTTCTGGGCAGAACTATTGGATTCATCGGTTCAGCTGCACTGAGTCGAAATGTCAATGTGACGATAAAACATTCGAGTGGCTGACGCCACCAAAAGATAGGATTTGTTTCATTATAAGACACTTTGACTTTGCTTTTATGTTTTACAATTGTTTTTAGCTTCATTCTAATTGTTAAATCCCATCGATTTGAAATGTCTGATCTAAGATATGAGATATCTTAATGTTGGTATGATCGGAGGGAAATGTATAATAACTGAAAGTGAGCCATTTCATTTCTAACCACTAGCTGTTATTGTTTAACATGTTCTACCTGGTCCTCGAGTCGTTTCTGTGTTTCTAAATAGAGCCGACAGGGTTTACTAGTTTTAAAACAAGACTGGGCTTGCCAAGAATGTGAAGAACTGATGCAGAAGATCCCTGCATTGTGACTCGTCTTCGTTCCTTCGTGTTTGTGTTCCAGCCTCGAGACTGACCCCAGATGTTCAATTTTGTAACTAAAATTACATTATTCTTTGAATCGTTGTCCACAACAAACAATAAAGCAGTGGAAACGTGCAAAGTGTAAAATGGGGGAAAAAATCTTTAATGTGTAATTTTTTGACTACATTACAAATCACTTTTTCAGACAACAGTACGGAATAATTTGTAGATTTAACAAACTGCCTTTTGGCCGGAGCAGTTAAACAACAGAACGAAGTACACCGACTGTACAGCCCACATCACATCACCCTGCCACCGGGGTTCTGGTCCCTCCTCTATCTCCGGTAGCGGTACCGCTTGAAGTGGAACCACAGCTGGAAGATCCCGTTGGAGAACTGGCAGCGGAAGCCGTGCCGATGGGAGTACTCCCACTCCCTGTTCACGATCTTGAAGGCGATGTCCTCGTACGGAGGGCCGGCGTGGAACCGCAAGATCCCAAAGTCCTTGTTGTCGAGACTGGGCTCGAGGAAGTACTGCGGGGTCGAGCGCTTGTCGATCAGGTCGGGGTAGAAGATGTTGAACTTGTAACCCTGGACAATCTTGGGTGGCGGGTTGTCGAAGTCGTAATGGGTCTGATTGTATTTGTTCCACTCGAAGCCCGTGTGGACCCTGTTGAAGAAGCGAGGCTTCCTGGGCCGGTATTTGTCCGCCCAGAGGTACATCTTCCCGGTGACGGGGAACTCCACGCTGAACTGGGCCTCGTCGTTGCCCATGCCCTGCTTGGCCCGGCGCACGAAGGCCTCCTCGGCGCTCTCGCCGTCATCGCCTGTCAAAGAAGCAACAATGGGGGGGGTTGAGGGGGGAGGAGCTACGGCCTATAGATCGCACACGTAAACCCATTTCTCTACTCTATTGACCAAACACTGGTTTCCATAATGTCTTCCTACCTGGTGAGGTGATTTATTTTGTTTGTTTGTTTGTGTATTTTATTCAGTCAATCAAATCAAATACAATATTATTCTATATAATATGCAAAAGAGAAAGAATGAAAAGGTATAGGTAGAAGCAAAAACATTCTTATAAATTCCTATCCTAAATTGAAATCTAAATAAATCAGAAAATTGATATAAAATAAAGAAAACAACAAAATATATCCATATATACTACCACATACATCTTCCATATTAATACATTTTTAAATTACATTAATAACTCAAGAATTGTTTTATAAATAATTCCCTTGAAAACCAAAAAGGAGTTCACCAGTCTTACATCCATTTGAACATTATTCCATAATTGGATTTTTAGACTTGTTTTCTTAGTTTGTGACCCAAAGAAGTTTTTAACACGTTCCACAATGTGGGCGGATCTCATACCTGCGACATTGAGCTGCGAGCGCGCCAGCTGCAGCCGCTCTGCGTCCTCCTCGGGCGTGACGGTGTGCGTGTCCGGCGGCAGCTCGGAGGACGTGAGCAGCGCCGGGCTGTAGCGGCCGGAGTCGTACTCCGCCTGACTCTGCTGGATCAGATCCTCCTCCGTCAGCACGGCCTCCACCACCTCGCCCTCCTTCTCCTCATTCTTCTTGTCGCCCTGGTCTCCTCCGTCTTCATCTGGGTTCCCCGCTGTGGACGTGGACGGCCCCTCACCGTCCTCCTCTTCGGTTTCTCTGTTCTTCTTTCCAGGCTCTCCTGATGTGGTCGCCCTATTTTTTTGTTGAAACACAGAACAGAGAGTTGACACATTGTGAGTACCGTCACCTGAGGGGATGCAAAGTATGCAAAGTAACCGACTGAGCCTTCAAGTTTCCGCACTTTGAGGATGTGTGTGGTTTCGAGGTAACTTACTCGTCATCCTCATTCTTCTGTTCCTCTTTGATGATGGGGAACAGTGGTTCACTTTCCACCCCCTGTTCCTGTTTCAGCTTGAACAGCTTCTGACGCAACACATCCTGATGTCTCTCTCTCAACCTGGGACACACAATTGTAGTTTTACACACACACACACACACACACACACACACACACACACACACACACTTCTCCACTGTCTAGAAGCCAAATGGTGAACTTCTAATATAAGTGATGAAGACAGCATAAACACGAGAGACGCTCCCCCACGCTCGCACCTCGCCCTGGACATGTAGACTCGGACTTGCTGCAGCAGACTCTCCCAGTAACCCACATCCAGATTGGAGCCTCCAGCCCGGATTTTCGTCTCGATGTTGAGGTGCAGCGCCTGCAGCTGGCTGTACGTCTTTCCTTTGAACACCGTCTGGACATCAATGGTCACCGCCGTGTTGATGCCCTCACGACGATCACCTGAGGAGGAGGACATGCGTTACATGTTTAGCCCGAGGAGCACTGGGGGTGCAAATGTGACTTCACGTGTAAAAAAAGAAAAACAAGCAGGGAAAATGACGTACCTGGTCCTTTCCCAGAAGCCTCCAGTTTTCTCAGTTTGCTGATCTCGTCCTCGGTGATGGTCGTCATGTCTCTCCAGAAGTCCACGTTCTTCCCTTGCTCCAACTCCATGTACACCTACAGGCACAACAACACTCAGTGAACCTCACACAGACGGAGCTCTGTTATGCTGGTCGGCATTTCACTGCGTTGTAACGTCTTGTACGGCACACTATTGTTCACCAACGTCATGCCTAAATCCATCCATCCATCCATTATCAATACCGCTTATCCTCATTAGGGTCGCGGGGCATGCCTAAATGAATATGAAATGAATATGAATGAATGAAAAAACTGACAGTTTGGGGTTAAATTGAAGGTATTCATGCCTAAATGAATACCTTCAATTTAACCCCAAACTGTCAGTGAGACATCCTAAATGCTTTATTTAAATATTAGGATGTGGTGTCCCTCAGTGGCAGTTAAAGCGACACTATGTAACTTTTCCCCTGTAGCGCCCCCTTCAGGTATTTAACGTCTGGTCTCGAGCCATATATGGCTCTTCTGGCTTGTCTGCTCCCAGCTGATCGCGACTCGCTGATCATCAGCAGCCCGGTGTTCAACACAGCAGCATGTCACTCCGTCTCTACGAGTCGCGTAGCGGAGCAAATAAAAAGTCACCTGTGAGCGTGGACTGGCACTATATGACGTTGCGTAAAGCTGCCAGACAGCAAGTTGAACTACTTCCGCCGGATGTACCGGGCGGCTCCCAACATCTTACATTCAGCAGTTTTCAGGCCACAGACCCCCGATGGCAGTGGTGGAGGCGCAAATCAACATATTAAAAGTCATTGTAGCGGCACAATTTTTTTCAAGCTGTTAGTTTAAGGTGGAAAAGTTACATAGTGGGGCTTTAAGAGAAAGAGACGACGACTGTCAGTGGGACGATCTAGGCCTTCTACAAAAAAATATCTTGAACCACCACAATCGTTTTAATGACGCTGTAGTCAAATACAATGTGTGAGTGTTACGGCTGTAAGTTGCACAATGAATGTCAGGGTTTCAATTCTCAACTGAATGCTGCTCATCGCAAGCGTATTCGAACACTTTATGGGTGTTAACTGGACATTTAACAAGCGTGAACGAGGCTGCCATGGTGCCCTTCTTCTTGTTGCTTATAAGAGAGGTTTTAAGATGGTCTTTTACACTTCAACATACACATGACTTCATACCTTAATGTCCTCCAGCAGGTCGTCCATGTCGGTGGTCGTGAGCCCGTTCAGAAAGGTGTAGGGCTCGTGCATCTCGACGGCGAGGTCGTCATCTTCTGCAGTGATGTACTTCGCCAACAGGTCGATGGGCTTGGCACGACCATCACGGATTCGGATCTTAGACCTGGACACGCACAATACACACACAACGGCGTGAGACAGCACACATTGTATGTATTAAGGAACACCTGTGGGAGCCCGGCGCTCCACTGTGCAAACAGGACAGCAAGAGAAACCCTCTGACATGAAAACCACACGTGAATGCACACTTGCCTGAGTTTGGCCTGATGCAGATGGAAGTTGTCCTCCTGCTCCGCCCAGGTCTTGAAATGCTCCGCCTCCTTTTCCCTCTGAAGCATCTCCAGCTCCGTCTCTCTCATGGCCTTCTCTCGCTCCCTCTCCAGACGCAGCTGTTTTACCTACATACACAACGTCAGCGTGATTAATGATGGGGCTGTTCCTCATGACTTGTGACATTATACTGCCGCAGATGACGGCGCGTACCTTCTGCAGCTCTCTGCGATTCTCCTCTTGAATACATTTGTTCCGGTCTTTAAGGTCTTTTTCTCCTAGATGGCCGATGCCTTTCTTATCCAACGCCTGAAAAAGATTTACACACAAAACAAGATTATTGAATGACGTACATTAAACACAGCTAGGACAGGGAACTTTCCAAAATTCTGGGGCCATGATAGATCATCAAATTTACAGCGTTAACGCGTCAAATGCTGGTGAAAACGGCTCCTTGACTCACCTTCTGCCATTTGAATGTGCCCAATAAGTTATTGTCACCGAAGGGATTGTCTGCGTTGGTGTATCCCATGTACTCTTCACTCCAGCCCATCTTTTCTCTCCTTTTCTTCTCCTTCGTTTCCTTCTTCGTCAGTCTCCTGGCCCTCTTCTCCTCGGGTGTCTCGAGTGCTTTCATCATCTCCCTCTGATTTTTCTTGTCCTCCTTCGCTTTGACTGCACGGCCGCCGTGATCAGAGTCCGAGCTATTGGACGACTCCGGTGAACTGGAGCGCTGCCTCCCTCTGTCGGGCTTCACTCTGCTCTTCTCACTCCTCCCTGGCTCCGCGTCTTCACTCCTCTTCCTGCGCTCGGGGCTTTTCTCTCTCTCTCCTTTCCTTTCCCTGTCCCTTCTGTTGCTCTCTCCATCTTTGTCTTGCTCTCTCTTCTGCCTGTCTCTGTTTGGACTCCCTCTTTCAGGGCTTCTCCGCCTTCCCCTTTCGATGTCACTGCCTCCATCATGTGAGTCAGAGCTGGACTGGGATCTTTCCCTCCTCTTCTCTCGAGATGCTCCTCTCCGGCTCGTCATTTCCTTTCTCTGCCTCCTCACTTTGGGATCACCTGAATCAGAACTGAGACAGAAAAATGTATTCATTACATTTGTATTCCTGGATTAAGACTAAATGAAAAAAAAAGTTTTGGATGACCCGAGATATTTTAAGTTTGGGATATTTAGTTTGTGGCAGAACACTTTTTAGTAGATAGGTCAACCCTAAACCCTCTAAAACCTCAATCAAGATGCCCCAGGTACTGATTGACAATTAGTGGGCTGTGGTAACGTGGAGTGATGAGCCTTTTAATTCGCACAATTCTTAAAGTGCCAAAGATGTCGTGGGACACATTGTCAATGGCTCAGTGTTCAATTAAATTCGCCGATTAACACGAGTCTGACTTATTCGACTGTATTCAAATCCATTAGCTCGTTAACCAGCATCACCATTATAACCGGTGGACTCAAGCCGTGAACAGTATTGAACAGCCTCACCAACCAACGAGCACCAGACCGTTACCTCGATGAACGAGCCCTCGCCTTGCTGCCGGGTCGCGGTGGTCCTCTCCTCCGGTCGCTCTCCGAGCCGCTCCTGGACCCCGCTCGGTCCCGGGGTTGAGGCCGACGGCGGTCCGGAGAGCCATCGCTGGAGTTCCTGCTGCCTGATCGTCCCCGGCCACGCGCGGTTCTTTTCGAATCCAAAGACCGACTGCGGGGCCTCCTTTCCTCCGGGGACCGAGACCTGCTGCCCCTGGGTCTGTTTCGCCGATCCCGGCTCCGACTTCTGGACTTAGAGCGGGACCGACGTCGTGACTTCGAACCCATCACGAACTTTACGTAAACGCAGGGTCTTAAACGGACCCTGTCGCGTAAATAAGAGGTAACAAAGAAAACGATTGGCTGTCTTTACGCCATGTGAAGTATTCCTGTGTATTTGTAAAATATGTAATGAAGTAAATCGACCTCGTTTTGATATACGTATGAAAACTATGTGGTAAGCTGTCTGGTTTTAAAATATGTTGTTCAGACCGGCAGCAGGAAACACCTTTAAAGGGTCTTTCGACGAAGTGGCGCATATTTTAGACGTCATGAGTAAAGATCGCGAAAACAAATTAAAATACGTGCGATTTTATTAAATGCGCTTTGTATAATACACGGGGCATCCATCATCAATTTGACATCATTGAAATATGACATTTTGTTATAATAACACGAGAGTGAAATGAGGTCAACGACGCTTTTCAGAAACACAAACAACATTCGCATTTTAGTGACGTCAGTCAAATGTAGTTGTCTCCATTCAATCTTTAAATAATAGTTAATAATGAAGGTGACACATCAACAACTTTCCCAGGAGTAAAACTGTGTTCATATCCACAGCAAGTGTTAAACACCATTGTGTGTCTTCTCTTTCTCGCTTGTACGGTTCAAAGTCGTGTTTGCTGATGTCGCGAGGACTACAAATCCCAGACTGCACCGCGCCAGTGCCTGTGTTGAAAAGAGAGGAGACTCCTTTCAGCAACATTCTTCTTTACCCATTCTTCTGTCGGGGCGTTATAAACTACACGTGAGACTTGTCCTCAGAGTTTGTGTTTGCTCGCCTTTCAGATCGGTAGTTTAGTGTTGTTCTCTCTTCGGACTCGTCTGGAGTTATAAACTATTCACACCGAGGTAAACTCGTCTTCAGCTGCTGTGTGAGGTGGAGCGTGTGAGCTAGTTTACATTAGCCAGCAGCTACCAGTAGATTTACGGCTTATATCTGTTGCTGCCAGGTAGATCGACTAAAGCTGGAGGCGCGTGTCAGCCACCATGGTTTGGTCAGTTCACCGAAGTATCGATAACACTTGCAAATAATTCATCTGATTCGGGAGGAAATCCAGGCAACCTTTGTTTGACTTGTGCGCAGCTCGTCTGGTTCGGCCTGTCTCATTGTCTCCGAACACCCGAAACAGGCAAGTGGGTTTTATTTGTAGTTTATTTCCCAGCTAGTGTCAGTCTGCTGTTCGGCTATTGAGGAAAACTCAGCTGCGTTCGTGTAAACAACCCGATCGGCTGTCGACTGCAGAAAATCTTGAGAGCTACGTAGTTCAGTATGGCGCAACACGGCCACACTCATGTAGCCAGTTCTCAGAAAGCTCTCATGTTGGAAATGAAGAGCCTCCAGGAGGAGCCTGTCGAGGGATTCAAAATAACACTGGTGGACGAGGCTGACATGTACAACTGGGAAGTGGCCATCTTCGGGCCCCCAAACACTCATTATGAAGGGGGCTATTTTAAGGTAAGACTACAACTTTCTTTGTCTTTGGCACATCTGACGGCTCATTAAAACATAATGCCACACATCACACAAAACGCATGGAATACAGTGTACTGCTCTTGTATGACAGCAACACATGAAATATATGACAATCAACTATGTCAGTAAAATATGTTTATTGTAGTTATACAGCGTTCAGCCGCATGCAATAACCTGTTGTGTGTCCCAGGCTCGGATCAAGTTCCCCATCGACTACCCGTATTCCCCGCCTGCCTTCCGGTTCCTCACCAAGATGTGGCACCCCAACATCTATGAGGTAACGTATAATACCCTAATTATATTTTATAACCTTATCATTACCTTTTTAATGTTCCATCTTTCATGTGTTATATGATGCATTGCATAATGAAAGGTGTTGCTCTCCTCTGTTTTTAGAATGGAGATGTGTGCATCTCTATATTGCACCCTCCAGTGGACGACCCGCAGAGTGGAGAGCTGCCTTCAGAGAGGTGGAATCCTACCCAGAATGTCCGGTGAGCACTCTCCCTCATATCTCTCCTCAGCTGTCGCTCCTTTCTGGGTCCCTCCCTTCTTTGTCTTCTCTCGATCACCTCAACGCACCGTTATAACATGACATTTGTCCTCAGTGGAGTGCCTTCAGTATTCATATCTGGGTATTCGGAACCACATGCAGGGTTCGTACGGTCATGGAAAACCTGGAAAAGTCATGGGACTTTAAAATGGTTATATCCAGGCCTGGAAAAGTTCTTGAAGAAAATTTAATCCCAAAGATTTTTGAAAAGTCATGGAAATGTGTTGTATACATATATAGAGTGAACGCACCTTAAATGAAAAATTTGGCAGCCATAGCAACACTACCTCAGGGAAACGGTGGGGATAATCCACTCTGCCGGGGAAGTGTAGATTTAACCATGTTGGCTACATATAGAAAATTACATGTCATGGCTTACAACATGCAAAGACCGGGGACGAGCAAAATGTTGGTTGTGTGGCGGCAAAACATTAATACAGCAATGACAAATAGGGGGATTATATGTTGGTTGTTATTTATTCGTTGAGGGATATGCATTTAATTATGAGAGAGAGGATACATTATGTGGAAAGTTAATGATCAAATGTAAAATTCATGTGTTTTATCCTGTTGAAAAATTGCGATATTTAAATGTTTTATCATTTGTAATTGATATATTCTTTTAGGTTGAACACTGCAACTCGTCACTCACCCTTTGTGTTCCCTCCCAGGACTATTTTGCTGAGTGTGATCTCGCTGCTGAATGAACCCAACACCTTCTCCCCGGCCAACGTGGACTCCTCCGTCATGTACCGCAAATGGAGGGACAGCAAGGGCAAGGACCGCGAGTACGTCGAGATCATCAGGTAGGCGCCAAGGTTTCCTCGCAAAAGTCGACCACAATTGAAAAGCCTCTTGGTAACGAGTCGGTCGTCATACGTGTTTTCTTTACCATCTTCCCTCAGGAAACAGGTCATGGCCACCAAGGCCGAAGCTGAGCGCGACGGCGTGAAGGTGCCTACCACGCTGGCCGAGTACTGCATCCGCACGCGCGTCCCGGCCCCCGACGAAGGCTCCGACCTCTTCTATGACTATTACTACGACGACGACGATGTGGACGGCGAGGACGGCGACTGCTGCTACGATGAAGACGACTCGGGCAACGAGGAGTCGTGACATGCTTTTTAAAATGCATCCCGACCGAAGCTGACACATGCTACACATTTTTTCTGTCTGGGTGGCCAGAAATTCTTGGTCGACACCCAAGAAAGAGTTGAAGCTTCCCACTTCTTAACCAATGAAATGAGCTGTTGTTGTTTTTTGAGTCTCTGAATTATTTCCGAGGCGAACCTCGATGCACGGTCGTAGAGGGTCAGATCTAGTCAAATTTGCATCAGCAAAAAAGTCACCAGTTTCCTCAGTTTTACAACCATTATGATTTTCCTTATCACCTAAATCCTTACTTTCAGAGAATATTACCTAATCTTATTGAGTTTCACGGTCTCCTGCACAGTACATAGTATTGTGGAGTTAATACCACTTTTAATAATCGCTACATTTGCATTGGTGCAAACACTTCCAAACTTTACTCGCCATCTCTCTTTCATATCTTTATTTCCCTAATTGTAACCGGGTGTTGCTCACCAGTAGATGGTCTCAGTGACCGACAGAAGATTGAGGGCTTCACGCACTTTGTGTTTTGTACTGAACAATCTGAGTCGGACACTTTCCAAGTTTCACAATCTGTCGGGCTTCAATATGACGGCATGTCACGGGACAATGTCTTCAACGTTCTTGTGCTTGCCCGATGGTAATCAGAAGCTTTGTGTCCATTTTGCTCTCGGACCGTTTTCCTCCATCAGGATCCGTCTTCAGCTCCGTGAGAAGAAGGACTCACTGACTGAGATGCCAGAGAACTATCTGGAGGACCGGCTGGCTGAGTCAAATCCTCATGTGAACCACTTTGGTAACAAGAAATGTATCTTTTGCTGTGTTTCTTCTTGTTACTGTTGGATGTGTTTCCTTGTCATTTTAAGTGTGGGGTTATGTGATCTGAAGTAGCTCAGATGTAATAGTTATGTAGGGAAGTTATTCAGGGGGGCAGAACTAATTACTGATCTGAACTGCATTTCTTCTCCGGGTCTGAGAGGCCTGACGGAGCCAAAGACATAAACGAAAAGCCTGTACTGTTGTATTCTTGTCTTTGGTTGCTCTCTTGCAGGCTTTGTTATTTTAGTCTTTCTTTGGTTAGACATTATGTCGGCAATATTTAGCTTGGAATGATTTATGTGATGAGGTTTGGTTTGATTGGCATAAAATGCTTCTATAGAAAATATGTCTGTTGAAAAAAAGTGTTGTTGCAGTATCGGTCAGAATTATCGGCCGTTTTTCAGCCCCTGAATGGAAAGAGGAGAAGGCCGTCACGTTCTGTTCTCATTGCTATTCTTTGTGCCAATAGAGAGTAGACCGGTTTTGATATTGTTTTTAGAGTTTATGGGTCTTTGTGTCTTTTTGCAGGAACCATATTGATTGTTTAATTAACTCAAATTAGGACTTCAATCTAAATTCCTCAGGATAATGGATTGAATATGACAGAACTATTAATACAACCAACAATTGTACTATTAGGTGGTCTTCAAAGTTGAGCTTCAAGAGGAACCATTACTGATATACACATGTAGCTGTATGGATGATTGCTGTATTGTTTATTCACCCGTGTTCATTTTTTTTATTTTCGGCTATTTAAATTGAAAAATAAAGATTTATTGGGGCGGAAAAATAACAGTTTTGCAGTCTTTGGATTGGTTGAACTTTCAATGTTGGTAGTTTTCAAAGTATATTAACCTTTTTAGATTAGATGTGTCTATTTTCCTTTTTAAAGGCCTCATAGTGTATAATCAATGCTATGATGGCTCCATGTATTTTCATTCATATCTTGCTGTAGGCTAATACTAATATTACTGCCATTTGTTGAGTGTAGAATTTATTTATTTTTGTAAAAAGTGAACCATACAGATGTTTTATTTATTTATTTATTATTATAGATAAATATACCAGTCTCGTGTTTATGGTGTCATAGCGGGTGTCATGATATCTAATGTTAGTATTGTGACAACCAGGTAGAGGCAGAACAGACTCAACGAATAGTCCTTGAGGAAAGTTCAGGCCCTAAAAAAAGGAATTTGGTTCATTAATGACTTCAACCATATTATATATAATGACAATGTATATTTGTTATTACTATCATTATAGGGCTTATTCAGAGCGGAGGACCTTTTTTCTTAAACTGTTTATTTAGATTTGTGGTCAGAACAATAAACTTACTTAAAATTACTTCAGTGGTTCTAAAGCTGCTAGTGCAGAATCAAACGTTGCATGTTCCCAAAGAGTCTTGTGATGCTCGATAATGTGATTGTTTCATTCAGCCAAACTTTGGAGGATTTCACTTCTTTTATTAGTGAATGTAGGAAGCGTTAAACACTATTTTCAGAAACAGTGACAATGAAAATATTATACCACGTTTATGCCAATGAAGTAGCCGGACACTGCAGGGAATCAAACCCCATCACAGTAAACCAGGAGTACCATTAACGGTGCCTTTGTTCTTTTTGAGGCTTGTGGGTTATAATAATTTCTAGTTAAAGCCCCATTATGTAGTTTTTCCCTTGTATCGCCCCCTTCAGGTATTTAACGTTTACCTCAGTGTCGTAAATACTCAGTTACGATAGATCAGGTGTCGTGAACTTCTGGCTCTCGAGCCATATATGGCTCTTCCGGTGACGCATATGGCTCTTTTGAGTTTGAGTTAAAAAAAAATCTCCGCCCGCAACTCTGTAATTTTCTCTATCGCGCCAGATTACAGCAGAAGTAATTTAAGGTCCCTTTCTTAAAGACGTCTTTGTTCTTTTATTAAACTAAACGTCTGTTATTGATCGTCTCCACAGCAGCATGTCTCTGTCCCTACGCGTAGAAAAATACACAATAACCCATCAGAAAACAAACGTATCGTTGTATCTGGGTAAGATTTAATTCAGCAACCAATGAAAATAAAGCATCCTGGAATTGCGCGGGCTAAAGTTTCGTTCTGCAGGTGTGTGTGTGTGTGGGGGGGGGGGGGGGTGCTGATGGATATGTCTCACGCTTTCCTGTCTTCAAAACTTGAGAACCCTGACTGTACTATACATAATGCGTAAAGAGTGAAAGTTGCGGCCGTAGGGACGATATACAAATCTTACACATTAAAGGGGACATATTATAAAAATCCACTTTTTTAGTGCTTCTATAACTTAATTTGGGTATCTGGCATGTCTCCCAACACACAAACTCTGGAAAAAAACAACTCACGTGGCTTGTTGTGGTTCCTCTATGTCAGAAACGATATGCTCGATATGCTCGAATGGGATCACGATCTAATCCTACGTAGTTCTAGAACCACGCCCATGTAGGGAGTCTGGCAACACTTCCCACCACCACATAAACACCAGGGTTGGCTGCTGATTACAGTGAACTTTTTTTTTCTCGAGCGAGGAAGATACCATTTCCAAAACGTGTAAGGGGTAAATACTAGTTTGTGAAAACCCTTGTGAAAAGACCCTCTGGTCACCCTAACTTATGGCGCCAGATGTTAGGGTGGTTAGGGTGACCAGACGTCCTCTTTTCCCGGACATGTCCTGTTTTTGAGACCTAAAAAATGCGTCCAGCAGGGATTCTAAAAATTTCCGGGATTTTGCTTCGGCGTATTTTTTTGTTTCTCTGAGTTTTCACAAACTAGTATTTACCCCTTACACGTTTTGGAAATGGTATCTTCCGAGCTCTGGCGGGAGGTCTGACGGTATAGAGAACAGCCATTGGTCAACCGAGCTCAGGGTTGCCAGATACACGATAATTACCCTCCAAATAATACACCCATTTTGAGCCTTTGGTACGATACTTCACCATCTCCAATCTGGCAACACGGAGCACCTTGCCCACTCAAAACAGGTCGATCTGTGGGTGTTTTTGACAGGGTAAAAAGGGTGCTGTTTGAAATTATTCTTATGGTATTTTGACCAAAATATGTTACAAACATTACATTAAGACCCCAAGGAACCATATCAACTTGTGGAAAGATGGGCATAATATGACCCCTTTAAACTAAAACGGGGACAGTTAAATAATTATAAGAGATATCAAAAAAAGATGAATTATAACGTTATAGTTAACAATTTTGTCAACATTTTAAAGGTAAAATTGTTTCTTTAGCTGAATGTTTATTGTAAGGTTTTAAAGTAGTTTTAAGTACTGGCACCGAGCGGCACTTGCCACAGACTTGCCACTGAGTTGTCGGTGCCAGTGATTGCACTCGCCCTCTCTCCTCCTCACCGTAACCTCCCTAGATCACCAGGCGCGAAGAGCCACTCAAACCCACCAATAGAAACTCCTG
Organism: Liparis tanakae; assembly: GCA_036178185.1. Classification (NCBI taxonomy): domain Eukaryota; kingdom Metazoa; phylum Chordata; class Actinopteri; order Perciformes; family Liparidae; genus Liparis; species Liparis tanakae. Next base: position 9,750,510 of record CM070098.1, on the reverse strand, counting down.
GCTCAAGCAGTAGCGTATAGCCCCGCCCACTACGTTCAAAACTCAAATCGCAACTTTTCAATCCGAGAGCAAAGCTTTTTTTTCCGAGACCAAAGCTTTGAGAGCAAGGTAGTTGTTTTTTAGAGCAAGTTTTTTTTTAATTTGCAGCCAAAAATTATAGTTTCATAAACAAAACTAACAAATAATGTATTCTCAGTTTAGATATTTTGATTTACAAACGAGAAATGTGCTCTCAAATCGAGAAATTTGCTCTCAAAACGTTTTTTTTGTTGCTTGTATAATAAAGACACAAATCTACCTTCATATTATTCCATAAAGACATTTGAAAAGATAAACATAGAACAGATAGTACCAGGTGACGGCCGAGTGCACCTGATGATCACATGAGGGATGAAGCTGAACTAGGGATGTCACGAGAACCGATACTTACGGTACCTTACGGTACTCAACATCAAAATACCGACGATACCTATTTTTTTGAAGTACCGTAAGTACCGCAAGTACCGTGAGCGCCGATGCCAGCTGTTGGCATCGGCGCTGCGCCTCTTCTGGAGCTGATGGGGGCTCGCGCTGCGCTCCTCGGAAGCTAACGTTAGCTAGCAAGCTGTCAAGTGGAGAGGTATATATATATATTTGTAACCGGCGGCGCGGCGCAGCCTTTTCAGTCTTTACGGTAGTGGTTTAGCGGATGTGGAAACGCACAGACTAACGTGATACCACTCAGCCAATCAAATCTATACATTCTCGGCGGTAAACATTACGTCTCAACAGACAGACAGCGCTGCGCAAGTCCGCAGACAGATGAGAAAGTTAGAGGCAGGTTAAACATTGAGACGGTAGAAAGAAAAAGAAAGATAGCGATACATTTAGAAAACAAAGGGAGAGAAACGGACGACTATGCCGGAGAAGGTTAAGAACAAGTCGAGTGAGACAGCGAAAGGGAGAGACACATAAGGAACACATGTCGCTCTCCAAAAAAAGAAAAGTTGACAGAGAAAATAGAGCATTTATTCCGGAATGGACAGACTCTTTTCTGTTCATACTTCCCACAGGGAGCACAACACCAGTGTGTCTTATATGTTCAGAAACCGTGGCACTTATTAAAAGTGGCAATGTGAAAAGCCATTATGAGACAAAACATAAAGGTTTTGAACAAAGAAACCCACTCAAATCCGAAGTGAGATCACAGAAGTGCCTCACAGCCCAATATGAACAACCAGGACCCTGAGCCACACGCTCACTGCCCAACATGAGTGAGTGTTCCCTCAGAGTTGTTGGACAAAAAGCCATTTACTGATGGAGGGCTTGTCAAAGAATGCATGAGTGTCGTTGCTGAAACATTACTTGATGGATACCAAAAGAAGAGCTTTGTGATCAGATAAAGCAAATACGCATGTCAGCATCATCAGCCACAAAGAAAAGTGAAATATTAACTCAGGATGTGCTAACCCAGCTAAATGAAGCCATACATAAGGCACCTTGCGTAGGCTTCCAAAAAATTGTACTTTATTATGTTGTGATATGCTCTGTTGCACATGTTTTTTATGTCTTGCTATTTTTCAAATATTTTTAACATATATTGTACATGGAATCTTTTTTTTTTACCGTGGTATCGAAATTGGTATCGAGAATCGTGTTATTTTACTGGTATCGGTATCGAGTACTGAATTTTTGGTATTGTGACACCCCTAAGCTGAACGCAACTCTAGTTCTCTTGAAGAGGAACAGGACATTTGTCAGTTTCCAGTAATAACTAGGTTGTTACTTTCTGCTTCAGTATTGATCATGTTTTGATATTGAGTCATGTTGTGGATGATCAGTTATGGTGGAAGCACGTGCCCAGATTCAGCTTGAGCAGAACCTTTTCCTGTTGCGTTCAGGGCCCAGAGGAGTTTACGAGGCCGGTTCTCAAGACACTGACCTGATGCACCAAGTTTATGTTTTAATCAACACAATATCTAGTCTGAATGAGCATACTTATAAACTGTGACAATTCCTTCATAGTGGCATATTGCTTTACTGAGAATTATGATGAGACGTTCATAGTAGATGCAAAAGTATACTTATGTATAATTATACAGAGGTGTGACCAAGTAATTTGTTTGCAAGTCTCAAGTCTTTGCCCTCTAGTCCTAAAAAGTATTTATCAGCATTTTCTGTCTCCTGAGTTGTGCATTTGGTTCCACCCTAAATCCCGTTGTGACAAGTACACAAAAGAAAATAATTTCTTGGTGTTGTAAATTATACATAATTAATTGGTATATATTCTACATTGTATTAATACGTTTCACTGATTACTAGACTTTATTAAAGCCCCACTATGTAACTTTTCCACCTTAAAATAACAGCTTGAAAAAAAATTGCGCCTCCGCCACTGCCGGGGGTCTGTGGGCTGAATACTGCTGAATGTAAGATGTTGGGGACCGACCCGGTACTTCCGGCGGAAGTAGTTCAACTTGCTGTCTGGCAGCTTTACGCAACGTCATATAGTACCAGTCCACGCTCGCAGGTGACTTTTTATTTGCTCCGCTACGCGACTCGTAGAGACAGAGTGACATGCTGCTGTGTTGAACACCGGGCTGCCGCTGATCAGCGGCAGCGAGTCGCGTTCAGCAGCAGCCCGGTCGCGATCAGCTGGGAGCAGACGAGCCGGAAGAGCCATATATGGCTCGAGACCAGACGTTAAATACCTGAAGGGGGCGCTACAGGGGAAAAGTTACATAGTGTCGCTTTAAGTAAAAGTTACACATTTTAATCATACAATAAATTAACTCTGCGGGAAGAATAAATGTTACTCCCCAATTTCTCATACTGTTTAAATGTTTTATAGTAACTGAACATAAACTGAAAAAGGTAAGTTAATTTTAATTAATCAAAACGTCTATCGCGTTTGAATGAATCGACCCGTGCAATCTGCATTAACTCCAGCACTCTGATCACCTCGTTAGTCCCTCATTCCCTTCACCTGGTCCTCACGCCCTTCTCACCTGCAGCCCATCCCCTCATTAGTCCCTCACTATTTAGCTCCCTCACTTCCCTTGCCCTCTGCCAGATTGTCTTGTGTTCTCAGACCAAGCCCTTGAGCGTGCCGCTGTGTGTGCGCGCGTTGATGCACCTTGCTTAATCCTAGTTTATGCTTCTCCGCGCCGCCGCAGACCCTTCTCAGACCCTTCGCAGACGGTCGCTGGAGCCTGACGCGCGCCTCCAAAAAATCCTAACTATGCGTCATGTTGATGCGTACCGCAAGCGCTGTGATTGGTCCGCTCAGAACGTGACTCCCGGCAGTGAGTATATCTTCCAGTCTGTCTTCCTACACCGCCATTTTTTTAAAGTTATCGTGGACCGGTAGGAACAATGGACCAAACAGAAGCCTGTGACCGGAAAAAAAGCACGGATTCGGCTATAATCCATGAAGCCACACAGCCTCACACCCCTGGTGATGTGGCGGTGAATTGCAGAGCAACGAAGAGCAACGCGTCCCTCGCCGCAGAACTTCGAATGCTCAAGGTTTCCGGCGCGACGACGCGTGTCAACGCGTCGGTGTTCTGTCAGTTTTTGCTGCCTTGTAAAAATGTGCTAACCCCTGCATAGACTGATAAGTGTGTATCGACTCATGCTACCCTATAAAAAAATGCTACTTTATGGTTTTATACATCTGTACATCAAATAAAGGCATAAAGTCGGAAAAAACTCGGAAAATCGACTCGGCGCATGCGCAATACCACAAGGAGCGTTTTTTGACAAGCAGCATTAAATGACAGAACACCAGAGAAGCATAGACTAGGCTTTACCCACCAGCATTGCGTTAAACAAGTGTGAATCCTAAGTGTGAATTTCTTGACACTGATTTTTTTTTTGTTAAGAAAAACAGTTTTTATAAAATTGAATGTATTTTAACAAAATAAAGGATTTCAATTGCATTGTAGTTGTGATGTATAAAGATTAACATTCATCAATAGAGTATTAAGAAAATATACATAATTAAAATAACTCATGATACTACTTAGCTCTAAATCAGGGGTCGGTAACCTGCGGCTCTATAGCGCTGCCTAGTGGCTCCCTGGAGCTTTTAAAAAAATGTTCGAAAATGGAAAAAGATGGGGGAGTGAAATATTTGTTTTGGTTTTAATATGGTTTCTGTAGGACAAACGTGACACAAACATTCTAAACGATTTCCAATGCTGTAAAAATGTGAAGAATAAATATAAAATTGCAACATTTCTGTCAACGAAGATTTGCGTCATAGTCTGCGACACGTTTCTATCAGCAGGGCGGGACGCCGGGCAGGTGGCGGTTTATACTACCAGCGGCTGTGTGATGGGCCATGGATCCCAAAGGGGAAAGAGAAAAATAACTGAGGAGAACAGAGGATTCAACGTTTTTATCCGGTTGATAATCCGACTATCGCGGCCGTTAAGGTGAATTGGATTAGGAACCGGACTTTGCGTCTTTCCCCATGCGCACGCAAGCGCCACGAGCATCGCAACGAGTCACAGGGCTCTCAAGTGTCACGCATTTCGGTCTTAACTCCCGCACTCCCGCCACACAGCGTATTTCTCACGCTGAAAACAACTCTCGGCTATTTAATGTTTTAATGTGCCGCAGCGCCAACATGAGCCACGCTCATGGTGGAGAAATCATGCGCTCACGTAATAACTTAATAATTTCATAACATTGAAATTCCTGTTTGTGAAAAAGTTAAGTAGACTTTACTTCGGGAGCATTCGACGCACTGTGCGTGAGGCCCAGTTGAAGGGAATGAGGGACTAACGAGGGAGTGATCAGAGGCAGGTGAGACGGGCGTAAGGACCAGATGAAGGGAATGAGGGACTAACGAGGGAGCGATCAGAGGCAGGTGAAGGGAGTTGGACTGACGAGATGGGAAGCAGGATCTGGAATGACAGGATAGTGAGACAGGATGAAAACAACTAATACAAAAAGGAAGGTGTGGAGCTGAACTGTTACAGTACTGCCGCATCCCGCCAACATCTCCTTGCCTTTAAGGAGGATCGATACCTCAGCGAGATCTTCTCCATCCGTGCCACGGACAACCATAATCGTTGTGATGTGTTGAGTTGCATCACTGCGGCTGTCCACCTGTATATAACATACAATAATAATTTAGACAATTGTGTCAACATATTAATAAACTAACAGCTAATTAAACATTACACAAACTTTGATCAAATAAAATGAATAAATAAATTAAAACACTTACCAGGCAGTCTTCAAATAACGCCTTGTAGCGAACCTGATTATCATAATTCACCCTTGCTATTATAAGTATTGAGTCACACACACCTGTGTGACTGTTCCGGGATCTCGGTCCCTTTAAGTGTTAGGATATTGATTCAAATGCGATAGATGTTTTGATTAATTAAAATGTACTTACCTTTTTCAGTTTATGTTCAGTTATTATAAAACATGTAAACAGTATGAGAAATTGGGGAGTAACATTTACTCTTCCCGCAGAGTTAATTTATTGTATGATTAAAATGTGTAACTTTTACTTAATAAAGTCTAGTAATCAGTAAAACGTATTAATACAATGTAGAATATATACCAATTAATTAAGTATAATTTACAACACCAACAAGTTATTTTTTTGAGTGTACTTCTCCTCCACCAGTTCAGAGGCACACGTGATCCATTTGTTTCAGATATATTAAAAGGCATATATCATTGTCCCTTTTCCAAACAAACAAGCAGACTCATTATATTCATGACATCATTTATTTGAAGCTTCTGCTCCAAAGAAGAAAAGAAAATCACTGCCGATTAAAAAAGGTGCAACAGTTACATGAGTTTTACTTGGAGGGAGACTAATACATAAATATTGATTAGGTCAGCATTGATTTGCCCCGTAGTGAGAAACCAGACAAACAAACAGTGGATGTCATCTTGACCGACATTGTGAATTATACACAATGAAACATTCTCCCGTCTCCCCTTAAAGTACAAATCTATAAAAATAAAATTAAAAAAGGGGTGAAATAGTAGTTGCGGGAAAAGAAAAGTTGTTACATTTTACCCAACTGGAGTATAAAGTCAACAGCGCACACATTCACTTCATTGCACTTGAATGTCAGTTGTACAAATCTCCGTTTCAGTTTGTCTTTAGTTGTTCTTGTTGAAATGTTGCAGACGAGCTCTTTCCTTCTTTTTCTTTTTTTTATATTTGACTATATTTGAAAAACACAAGATTGTAACTCGTGCGTCAGAGAGAAGTCAACGCATCTCTCTTGGCGTGATGGAGCGTCCTCGCGCTCCACGCTGTGTGGCAGGAAGCGGCGAGCGGGAGGACGAGGCTCCCTTTGAAGCCCGGGGCGGTTGAGAGGCCGATCACACCAAACGCGCCTCTCAAAAACGCGTCGCCCGCAAAACCATTGATTCCCTATGGTATGGCGCGATTTAAAAGGCGCGTCTGAAAGTCGCGCGGTAAGATAGGGAATCAATGGTTTTGCGGGCGACGCGTTTTTGAGAGGCGCGTCTGGTGTGATCGGCCCCCAGAGCGTCTCGGTGAGGAGGCGGGCTGCGTGCACATGCGGTCCTCGTGTAGTGTGGAGCGGGCGGGGCTCGGTGGGCAACGCCTTTTCAGGGGGGCCAATCGGGGGTCTTGACTTGAGGGTCGCGAGGGTCAGAAAAACACGTGGTCGGCGATCTACGAAGCGCTCTCCGGAGAGGCGACTCTTTGGCGTGCGGTCCTGGGCCGATTACGGACCGCCGCGTGTTCGCTATTGGCGTCGGGCGGCTTGGCCTGAGGGGCGCCGCCATCCCTGACGAGCTTGCGCAGGAACTTGAACTTGAACAGGAAGAGCTGCCAGACTACGTACCAGCTTAAGGGCCACAGAATTGGAGAAACCATTTAGATTGTAGGTGTCAGAGGAGAAAATGTGTTAAACAGTTCTCTCATCCAAATGGTTATGAGGGTAATCTAATTCTGTGTGGGGTCATGCGGAGATAGTCACTCCCTTTGTCTTGAGGTAAATGACCGACCAGAAAGATCACTCTTTTTGGTCAAACTTGCTGGGGGGGTGCAGGTTAACCAAAGCCTTCAGGGGGCCGCTCCCTCGGATAGGGGACGGAAGGACTCCGTAATGTGTGCATCAGGAGAGAACGGAAACCCTCCGGAATTGGCGTATCTCGGCGAGGTGTATAAAGAGGAGGCGAATCAACCAAGAAGGCAGCAGTTATTTCTGACGGTCTCGAGAGAGGTCTCAGGGATTCTGCTCCATTCAGCTGAATGTTTTCATGACTTGTTTGTATGTAGCGCTTGGTGGATGACTTGTAAACTTGTTGCTAGAATAAAGTGTTATGGGTCTACCATGCTGAAACTACGTTTGATTTCTCACAAAGGAAAGGAACACTCATTTCCACCACAGTAGGAAAAGGCTCTTCAAACCACAGACACCATTTAGTCACATGTGCTTTCTGCTTTTTAAATATTCGCCAAAAAAGCAATTTAACACCATTTTGAAAGTATTCAAAATAATTAGATTTTTTAAAAATAATCTGATTTATTTGATCTTATATGTTGACTGTTGATTGTTGTTGTTTTGTTTATCTAATTTGTACGCCGCCAAGTCACATTCTTCCTGTGTCTAACACACTTAGCTAATAAATGTTTCTGATTCTGATTAAAATACTGGATGTTGTACCATGTGGATCTATTAACGCATGCATTTTCTTCTTATTGCATTTATAAAAAGGTAGTTTATTATTATTATTATTATTATTATTATTATTATTATTATATTATCTGGTCTGTGTGCACAGCATGCATGTTACAATCCTCATAGTCAATTTGCAGGGGCTCTCAAGTGTCACGCATTGAGCGTGAGACTCACACATTTCGGTCTTAACTCCCGCACTCCCGCCACACATCGTTTTTCTCACGCTGAAAAAAACTCTCAGCTATTTAATTTTTTAAACCCCCACTATGTAACAATTCCTACCTTAAAATAACAGCTGGAAAAAAATTGTGCCGCTACAATGACTTTTAATATGGCGATTTGCGCCTCCGTCACTGCCGTCTGTGGGCTAAATAACCGACTATTTAAGATTTTTGAGCTGCCCGGTCGCACTTTGCCTGCTTTCTGTCAGTGATTATGCAACGTCACATAGTGCCGCTGCAAGTCCACTCTCACAGGTGACTTTTTATTTGCTCCGCTACGCGATATGTAGAGACAGAGTGACACGCTGGTGTGGAGACGATCATAAACAGATGTTTAGTTTAAAGCAACACTATGTAACTTTTCCCCTGTAGCGCCCCCTTCAGGTATTTGACGTCTGGCTCTCGAGCCATATATGGCTCTTACGGCTTGTGACTCACAGCTGATCTCACAGCTGATCGAGACGCGCTACCAGCAGCCGCAGTGAGCCGTTCAGCCGCGGCATGTCATTCTGTCTGTATGCGTCGCGTAGTGGAGCAAATAAAAAGTCACCTGTGAGCGTGGACTGGCACTATATGACGTTGCGTAATCACTACCAGACAGCAAGTTGACGTACTTCCGCCGGAAGCACCGGGCCGGTCCCAACATCTTACATTCAGCAGTTTTCAGGCCACAGACCCCCGATGGCGGAGGCGCAAATCAACATATTAAAAGCCATTGTAGCGGCACAATTTTTTTCAAGCTGTTATTTTAAGGTGAAAAAGTTACATAGTGGGGCTTTAATAAAAGAACAAAGATGGATGCTGATGGATATGTTTCACGCTTGCCTGTCTTCAAAACTTGAGAGCCCTGTCATCCTGATGAACTCTGCATCATCTGGTCAGATACAGACTAAAGGCCTCATAGTGTATAATCAATGCTATGATGGCACCATGTAGTTTCATTCATATCTTGCTGTAGGCTAATACTAATATACTGCCATTCAGGCACGTGCACAGATAGAGCCCAAGTGGTGCTCAAGCACCAGCCCTTTTGCCCTGGATGAGAAAAGTGCCCTTTTTGCTGGAGACACTTTTTTCATTCATCAGTATCCCTCCCTCCTCCTCCTCCACATCGTGCTCGTGCTGGTCTCCTCGCGCCACCAAACAGTGCACCTCCTTCTCCTCTGACCCGCAGCATCAGACCAACAGGTCATGACGGTGTTTGTCCCCTGACGTTGTTTTGTGATAAATCAACTACAACATTAGCGCTGCTGAAAACATGACGTCACACAACTGGTCTGACGTTTCCTAAAAAATAAACAAACAAAAACTCACGAAATCCGTGATTTCAAAGCTTTGCAGCTGTTTACTGATGTTAGTTATGTTTAGAGAAGAGAGAGAGAGAGAGGAGAGGAGAGAGAGAGAGAAGTGAGAGAAGAGAGAGAGAATGAATTCTTATTCCGTTCTATTTAACAGGGGCTATTCTAGCATTTACGTGGCCAGACTGAAAAAAAAACATAATGCCTCTGGTATTGGCCGGGCCAAATGTGGAGGCGGGCCGTATTCGGCCCGCGGGCCTTAGTTTGAGGACCACTGCTCTTGGTTGTTGATGTCTATCAATATTGCTCATTTTGAAAATTAAGTCAGAGGGCAATACTGATCAGAATCAAATGTATAGATCAGAATTGGCTGGCATGACGACCCATTAGCCAATCACAACGCTTGTACTGTTGTTGCTTTATAATAATTCATCTTTATTCATAAAGAAAATGTAAGATGCTGCCCAGAGGATGCTGCCCAGAGGAAACGCAGGTCGAGGATGTCTTGCATCATTAGTGCAATGCTGCTAATGCTTCAACTTGGTCAGAATTTCTTTTTGGCATTGGGTGCCCTTTTTTGGGGTTTGAGCACCTGTCCCCCAACATGTCTGTGCACGTGCCTGCTGCCATTTGTTAAGTGTTGAAAAAGTTTGTAAAAAGTGAAACATACAGATGTTTTATTTATTATTATTATAGATAAATACACCAGTCTCGTGTTTATGGTATCATATCGGATGTCATGAAATTTATGGCAGGTATGGTATAGAAGTTATAATGTTAGGATCGTGACAACCAGGTAGAGGCAGAACAGACTCAACGAAAAGTCCTTGAGAAAAGTTCAGGCCCTAAAAAAAGGAATTTGGTTCATGAATGACTTCAACCATATTATATATAATGACAATGTATATTTGTTATACTATCATTATAGGGCTTAGTCAGAGCGGAGGACCTTTTTTCTTAAACTGTTTATTATCATTATTTAGATTTGTGCTCAGAACAATAAACTTACTTAAAATTACTTCAGTGGTTCTAAAGCTGCTAGTGCAGAATCAAACGTTGCATGTTCCCAAAGAGTCTTGTGATGCTCGATAATGTGATTGTTTCATTCAGCGAAACTTTGGATGATTTCACTTCTTTTATTAGTGAATGTAGGAAGCATTAAACACTATTTTCAGAAACAGTGAAAAAGAAAATATTATACCACGTTTATGCCAAAAAAGTAGCCGGACACTGCAGGGAATCGAACCCCATCCCAGTAAACCAGGAGTACCATTAACGGTGCCTTTGTTCTTTTTTAGGCTTGTGGGTTATAATAATTTCTAGTTAAATAGGATACATAAAATAAATAAATACAAAATAAATACATGAATATGATAAATAAAATAAATAAATTAAATATATATAATAAATTAAATAATTAAATTCTCTCCAGAACCAGCTATCTTCAACCAAGTGTCCTCTTCTCTCCAGCAGAATCTGCAGGACCAGTAAAGGAGCTGCAGACCAGCGAGAGCTTCTTCAGTCCCAGCTTGAAGAAGCTCCAGAGCCAGATCTCCAACAGGCCTCCGAGGAGCAAATGGTACCAACACTTGATCACATGATGCAGAGGTAACATAACCTAAAGAGACTTCCTAGAAAGAAAGGAAGGGAGGAAGGAAGGAAAGCAGGAAAGAAGGAAGGAAGGGAGGGAGGTAGGAAGGAATGAGAGGAAGGGAGTGAGGGAGGAAGGAAAGAAGGGAGGAAGGGAGGAAAGAAAGCTTCCTCCTTCCTTCCTCCCTCCCTTCTTTTCTTTCTAAAACCCATTAAAAATAAGTCATACATATTAAAATAAAGTCATGAAAACCCTTAAATGTAAGTCATACGTACTATTAAAAGTAAGAAATATAAAACCATTAAAAGTAAGTCATACAACATACTGATACTATTAAAGGAAGTAATACAAACCATGAAAAACAAGTCATACATATTAAATGTTTTATGTATTGTGAAGGTCTACCCCTTAAACCTTAACAATGAAAATTAAGCCCGAGATTCTACGGTGACGTGTATGTGAGAAGTAGACGATGGAGAGCTCGCCGGGTTGGCGGTGAGATCTCGTGCATGTTCCCAATGTTGTGAACGCGGCTCACGCCGTCGCTTAGAGATGACGTCAGCCGAACGACGAAAGAACCGCCTGGGATATTATTCAGCTTTATGATACAGGATCAACTTCCTACTAAACAATAATAAACACACGATACCAACAGCAGCCATGTCTGTGAACTATGCCGCTGGTCTCTCCCCGTACGCGGACAAAGGAGTGTGCGGACTCCCCGAGGTAAAGCACGTCGACTGTGAGCTTATGTCGCTTATTTCCACCGCTAGCAGGTTAGCCATGTTCGTGTTCAGTCTTTAAGAAGTCTTTTTAAAAATACATTTGAGAAGCACGATACACTCCACGATGAGTAAAGCGTCTGCTTTCCATCGCTCGCCTGGGAACACTTAGCATTGACGTAAACGTTATCCAACATCAGGATGAACCGTGTACTCAGTCATGGGTCTTTGTTAGGAATGGGTCCATTCACAGTTTAACGTTACATTATTTTTACACTATTAACGCGATATCACGTGCAGTCAATGTGCTGACGTCAGGAGGTAGCTGCACGTGCATTGAGTCGTATATTGTTACCCTCTATTGTAAATATAAAATATTGTCTGAAAAAAGCCACTGTCCCCAGTTTGGTGTTGTAATTAATTAATTAGGGTCCGAGCGACAGCGAAGCTGTCCAAGAGGACCCTATTGAAATTGTTAGAGTTCTTATTATTCTTATACTGGATTTTTATTTTTACTCTTCAACCGCATATTGGGGGTAAGCAACATATCCCAAAACTCACCAAATTTGGCATGCTTGTCAGGATTGGTGAAACTTAGGTTTCGACACCGGCCTCGAAATTGGGCTCTCAAAAATTGCTTTCTAGCGCCACCTAAAAGTTTGACCGACCGGTGACGCCCCTCACCCACAATGTCCGATTAAAAAAAGCCTCCCAGGACCCTAAGCTCCGCCTACTTTAATTTTCGGCCATTTTGAATAATGTGAAAAACACAAAAGTGACCACCGAACCTAAACGATAGGTCCGATATTAACAAACCCATTGAAGATAATGATAAGTGAAGCTATATCATCTGGGATATATCATATTTTTTCAAAAAGATCATTGTGGTAAGCATCTATGGCCCGACAAACATTTTAGGGGCGTGTCCCGTTTTGTAATGCTTATAACTTCAACACTATTAATCAAAAAAAATAACAGACCGTCAGGATATGTGCAGAATAGCGTCTGGAACATTCGATGCAATTTTAACTTTAATTGGTGCCACAAATATTCACCAAAGTTGGCCATTTTGGGCTTTTCTTAGCGTTTTTGGCCATTTTCCACTTTTTTCAAACGGCCATTAGACCCCAAAACGCTAACGGAATTTGTTAAAAATAGGTTTGTTAGAATCACCTATTAGGAACACCTATTTATGAAGTAAAAGAACCATACGTTATTCACTTTCACGATAGGCCTGAACACATTTACCAGAAAAAAAACTCTAATTTGTCCCATCCTAAATAGTTGGGGCGCCTCCTACCAGCAAAGCCTCTAGCTCAGCATGATAAGTGACTGACTCTAATCCTGGAGAAGTGTGTTTGTTTCCAATAAAATACACCTTTTTTTTAATTCATTTTCTTTTTAACATTTAATTTACACGCCGTGGTCTACACTTCACGTAGGGACACGCAACGCGTGAATTTATTCACGCGGTTAAAGCGCAAGCTAGTGGCTGAACTGGACTTTGTCCAATCCGCCCCAAACTTCTCGCACTCGTCACGAGTCGCGGCCCGAGTTGAGTCCGACCGGCGTCCCCGACCGGCGTGGGCGAGCGAGGACCCGTTCAACGCTGCTAGCAGCTTTCATCTACATATGACACTTTCTTTTAAAAATAGGACCGAACTAGGGCTAAAACAGTAACTCTGCAATCTGATACATTTGAGGAGGAAAGGGAGAATACGTTTAATATTTTACTCTGAAATGTTAAATATGTATAAAGATGCAAATAAAATGTGGCCTATACAGCACAACTGTACACGGATGAAAGTTAATATATTGTGTTGATTTCCACCCTAAATTCTCTTTGTTATATACTTTAGAATTATGTCATCTGATCTGCTCAGGTCCATTATTAAAACATGTGTGAGGTAAAGAACATTCAAAGTTATCCAACTTGAAAGAAGTCAAATCCAACTCCCGGTTTCCTTAGTAATTACACTTCTCAAGTTGCAGTAGCCTGAGTCCCTTTGGAGATTACAAAGTATTGGATCCACTTCACTCTGACATCGGACCAAGTCTCTCAACGCTGTGTAGATAGAACACTGTATGAAAGCGTCCCTTTCCAACCCGTGTCGTTATTCGTGGTGTTTAAGGAGTGAAGTGATATTTGAGTGTGCCAGAAGCCGCCGGCTGTTCTAACCTGCTTTGTTTTGCTCTGGGCAGATGTTTGACAGTCCTGAGGAGCGAAAGGCGAAGGTGGAGAGCCTCGCCCAGTTGATAAAAGAATCTCAACACATGGTGGTCCACTCTGGAGCAGGAATCAGCACCTCAGTAGGCATCCCCGACTTTAGGTGAAGCACAAAAAAAGTCACTACTGCCCTTTTTCTGCTACTCTCTTTCACAAACGCACACTTCTTTTCTCTCTGAAGCGTATTTCATGCTATTCTAGTTCACTTGTATGCAAAATATATGGAGGAACATTCCTTAAAATGAACTTACATTAGGCTTGAATCCAAGTCTTACATTGTATTAAGGTAACAGATACATAATATAAAGGAGTTCTGCAATTATAAAATAATTTGCTATAGTGGTTGTGAATAAACAATGCAATCTGATGAATTTCACAAACGTGTCTCTGCCAGGTCTCTAGGTTTACAGTGATTCTGGAACGTGGTCCTTGAAACTGTTATAATTATAATGTACATAACATAGCGGAGATTCCTTTTTTTAATAGAAATTACTATTGACATTGTCTCACCACCAATGTGTTTTTGGATTGAAATGGATTATATAAAAAATATAAAATAGATGACATAACATTGATAGTCTGAAGAATGCAACTACCAACTTTATGCCACGTCAACATATACAAATACTGCTTTCAAATAAGCTGCATAATCAGTGACTCCAGGCCAAACATCATCATTTTGCTTAAACTATTTTCTTCTGGATTTCTCATAGACATAATGTGGACCTCTTCTCTTAGCCTCCTGCTTTCTCTTGTAGTACCAATGTATGAGCAGACGAGGGCAGTACTGGCTCATTATCTGTCAGATCCAGCTCTTTGTAAAACAATATCACAAACATTCTATAACTCCTGGCTCAGTCTGTGTTCTTCCATCGTAGTGCCAGAATTCCCTAAAATACTGTGCAAACACCGGTGAATGGCTCCCTCCAGGTGGGAGCTGAGTGCCTACCCCAACAAAGGAGTTCAAGTATCTCGGTATCTCGTTCACGAGTGAGGGTGAAATGGAGCGGGAGATCCACAGGGGGAGGGATTGTATCTCAGAATGAGCTGGATAATGTTGCGGGTGATGTATTTTGCTGTAATAGCTGAGCTTTGGCACAAAAGATGGATACCTTTTATTAAATTTATTCTGGTGTGAATGTTAGATTTTACAAGTGAGAATGACTACATTTGTTTAATTCTGCTGGGGAACTGGCTAATTGTTATTTGATTGTTCCACCTGTCGGTCAGTTCACTAAAGCTGGTGGTCTTGGCTGAGGGGGTCAGTGAGTCATATTAGTGTTGAGAGATGATCTGTGGTGAGGATTCACTGTGCGTTCCCTCATCTGATGCATAAAGCTAACGGTGAGGGTTTTAAACGGCACCAATACCGACCGGTCCGCTGCGTTCATCCCTCATATAGACGCCCAAAAGTGACTTTAATCAAAGAAACGTGAATCACAACCGACTTTACACATTTTATCTCGTACTGTCTTTGTAGTTGGAGAATCTTTGTCCATTGTTGTGTGTTGGTATCTTGTATTTCTAGATGGCTCAACTGTGCAGCATCTGACAGCACAATGTCAATTTGGTACACACATGTTGCAAAACTCCTCTTGTTAGATTTCTGACACCATGAACACATATCCATACCCACACACCAGTTGTAGACACAACATTCCTCCAGTCCATGACAACCTGTCCACACCTGATTATAACTATCGGTCATCTCTTCATCACTACATTCTATTTCAGGGGTCCAAAAGGTGTGTGGACGTTAGAAGAAAAGGGGGAGTCACCTCACTTTGAAATCACGTTTGAAGATGCCCGACCCAGCTTCACTCACATGGCCCTCCTGGGCCTGCAGAGGGCCGGCTACCTCAAGTACCTCGTCAGCCAGAATGTGGACGGCCTTCATGTCCGATCCGGCTTCCCCAGGTAACCCCGCCTCCTGTCCTGCAGCATGATGTACACACACGTAGCTAACTCAAAGCATTGATTTCAGTGGACATGGAGCAATGCAATATCTCACAGGTTATAGGTGTAAGTTGCTCTGATTGATTGGACACCGATCAATATTTGTTCAAAATACACACACATACACACACACACACACACACACACACACGCACACGCACACGCACACATAGTTTCACCGTATGTCTCATAAAAAAAAATGCTATGATTGATTCTGACAAGGAAACAGAAATATTTTCTATTAAAGGAAAAAGGGCTATATTATAAATAATAAATAATAAGATTCTGATAAGTGGTGATGATTTGATTTTCTCGGCCTTGATACAGAAAGAGACGAGCAGACGCACACAAACCCTTTTCATAATATCTGGTGAAACTAAATACCTCCAAGCACAATTTGAATTAAATAAAGGGTCAATTTAAATTGCACAAACTTCTTTTCTTTCCATTTGTTGTGTTCTGAATGTGCAGCTGATCTCTGACCCGTCAGTAGAGACTCCTTTTGTGTCAGCGAGGGGAAGCGGGAGAACAGTTTTTTCACTGCAGTTAAAATGCGAAGGTCTGAATAGGTACACATATGAATTGAAGCCGAATATTTAATGGTTAGGAACATGTTGTGAACTGTAGAAATGATTATGTATGTACTTTCTCAGTAAATGTAGACTTTTGGATTCAACAAAGTTCTGGAGACATGTTTGTGTCGACCTTTCTAAATGCTCCACTGCTTTCACTCGCTGTGCCAACTGTGTGCCGTTTGCTGCCGGTCAGTCGGATTATAAGAGCTTAAAAACAGCTGGAAGCTGCTGCTGGAAGCGAAGGGGATGAGAGCAGTGAGCCAAAACATTGACATTGTGGACCATAACACCCAAAACAATGGTCTGGAAGGGAGCAGCATGGCGTTTAGGGGATAAATCACTCTGTGTGTGTGTCACCTCTTTCCCATTAAATGTAGTCAGTTTACTCATTTGAGTATAAAAATCATCGGTGCACCATTTTAAAGATGTCTCATCCTATGAAATACTGTACGACTGCAGTAAATGTCCTCGTCGTCACAAAATGATCCATATATATGAGGCGGAGGTTCTCCATATGCATCGCTGTGCAGAATACATTTGGAGTTGAAGCAGAGGGAGTGGAGAGCCGAGTGAATGAATAAGTGAGTTATGGTTTATATTTAGAGGAAAGGTTAACGTATTCAGAAAAGGCAGTGAACTCCTTAATGTGGAGGAGAGAACCACATTATAGTTAGTTTTCATCTTTACTCACTTCTAGTCCAGAAAAAGAACAATATAGAGCAAGTGGTGGGAGAGCCGTATTGTTTCAGCCAGTTTGTGGTTCAACATGAAGCTTCTGCTTTGTGAGAAGAAGAGCTCTTTAGAAACGGCTCGGAAGTTCAGATGACGGTCAGGCGAATCCAAACGCAAGACCAGGAATCTCGTTCTTCACTCGGCTCTTAAACCCAACCTCTGCGCCTATCGGGAAGACGTGTTCTCCCTGGAGGACTTTTCGTCCGCTGCCCTCCACCCGTCAGGTTGTTTTTTTTAGATTAGGCCAGCAAGCGAAATGTAAGTTCTCTGAGGAAATCCTCGAGGCAGCGGACCAGCTGGTCAAGGGAACCGGTTGTGATAAATCGGCGAAGATGCCGAGTGGCATGCAGAAATAAATATGAAGCTTCAGAATATAAATTTAAAAAGGGACTGCAGAGCAGCTCTGTTGAAGAGATGTTCTTTATGGATTATTCAAGTGAATCTGATATATTTTCTTTCTTCTAGGGATCTGTTATCAGAGCTCCATGGAAACATGTTTGTGGAGGAGTGTGAGAAGTGTGGCAGGTTTGTTGTGCACACACACACACACACACACACACACACACACACACACACACACAGACTCACACACACACACACACACAGACTCTCACACACACACACACACACACACACACATTATCAGCCTGAAACTGTGAGTCCCCTCTTTGAACTGAAATCTGTTTTGAGGACATTTGTATTTGGTGGCTGGTGCTGAGGGCCGCTCCACGTGTTACTAGTGCAGAGGTCCATCAGGACGATGCATCCTGTCAGCCAGCACTCATTATCTTAAAAGGATTCCAGGATTATGACTAATTTGACTACGCTCCAGTGACCTGCAGTGGTCAGATCTCATCCAGGTAGATTACCTTTGGGATGAAGTATGAAGAGAGACCCGCATGTATGTTTGCAGCCGCTACAGGATGCCATTAAGTCCCGTTACACTTTAAGAGTGTTTACAGAGTCACGTTGAGTCCACATCTTGAAGACAGCTGCAGTCAAAAGTTGTCGCTCTAATCGAGGGGCCACCGAGTATATACTGTCGTGGTTAAGTGTATGAGATCATGTATATAATTGGTTGTCACTTCACTGAAGCTGACCTGGTCAGACGGAGACGTAACCTGTGGGAGTTTGTGGTTTTGTAGGCAGTATGTCAGGGAAAAGGTGATCGGTGTGATGGGACTGAAGCCGACGGGACGTCACTGCGATGTGATGCGATCCAGGGGACTCAGAGCCTGCAGGTAACGCAGGCTTTCACTGCCTTTTTGAAATATCCAATACTGACATATGATCCATGTATTGGTACATCTGAGTATTCTTTCACCAACACAGGGGAAAGCTGATCAGCACCATCCTGGACTGGGAGGAAGCTCTTCCTGAAAGAGACCTGAACAAAGCAGAGGATGCCAGCAGGTGTGCTCCTTTGTTTCTTTATTACTTATTATGCTACTATTATACTATTGCTTTTGTCTGATTCAGTATTTGTCTTGATAACTCGGTTGAACACAGTACTTACATGTACCTACCCTGCTTCATTCCTGTTTTATATGATTCCATTACATGTCATTTAGCTTTTATCCAAAGCGACTTCCAATTATGTTGCCTTCATCCACCGTGGACACAGCTAGGGAGCCTGTCAGGGTCGAGTGTTTTGCTCAAGGACACATCAACCTCGACAACCCGCTGATTGAAAGACGGACCTGCTAACCACGGACCCTCAGTCAGAGTTCAATCGTGTCCTGTGAACTGAAAGATGAGAAACGTATCTGCGGCTCTTCCGTGTCCTGATCTGAAAACGCCTCAGTCTGTTTTAATGTTCTCATTTCTCTCCGTCCATTGTCCCGTAGTCTTTGTGCGTCTACAGAACGGCAAGATCATTTTATCTGCGTGAGCTTGATGTACTGAGCGACCCATAATGGACCATTTAAACCACATAAGTGAGATTTGGAGCTCTCACCAACGTGTTGTGTACTAACTGGAGCTACATCCTGGTACTGTCTATTTGGCTTTGTCTCATTACTGAATAGGAGAGTAATCTTGGGAGCTGCTGTGTTTGCGCTCGTTCATTCACTACGCCACTGAGACAGCCGGAAGCAGCTTGTGCCTCTCATGTCTCACCATAACATTTGAGTCACAGCGCTAAGCACCGCTTGTCTGCAAAAAGACAAACAAAAAGAATAATGACCCAACAATCTTTTAAATAATTTTGCCACACGTATGGCCGTTCCCAAGGTCTTTAAAGGATCCTTGAAGAGAAAAAGCATTATGTTTCTCATACTTATCTGAATACACAAGCAGACTCTTCAGTCTCTATAAACCCCCTCCCTTCAGATATATCCAATTTCCTCTGAAGAAAACGGTGCGCCTTTGCAAAGATGGTTCTCTAGCCGCGGTTGGAAACACTGAGATTGGGGGGCGGTGTATTCTCGTGAGTCTGCATGTGACAGGAAGGGGAGCCACATCTCCATCGCTTGTTGAATCTCATGTTTTTTGATCCAGGAAGCCAACAACAAACTCCCTGGGTTACCTTATGTCACAGTTTGTGGGCTCCAGATCCCCAAATGTAGAGCACAAGCACTGGCAATGGGAGGGTTTTTCTTTATTTATGTCACTTTTTGTGGTTATTTTGACTGACTTTGATTTGCTTTATTATAGGGACTGTTAATTATTACATCTTTATTCTAATTTTCATTGAGAAACATGTTCAAATGATTATATTTATCTTTTTTTGGGGGGGGGGGGGGGTCTGTACCAAAATATTATGTCTATGCCTGTAGAATAAGATGCCGAAGCCAGGGCATCTCTGCAGCACCCCAATATGTATTAGGATATAGCAATATAGGTCAGATTGCTATTTCAATGAATTGCGAATCGCTACTTTAATGTTTTTCTCACGCCCAACAAAGTCTACCAGCATTGGAAACTTGGCTTATCCCTTAATTTAAGGACATCTTTTTCTCCTGTCTCCCAGACGAGCCGACCTGGCCCTGACGCTGGGCACCTCCCTGCAGATCAAGCCTAGCGGAGACCTTCCACTTCTCACCAAGCGCAAAGGAGGGAAACTGGCCATCGTCAACCTGCAGGCCACGAAACACGTCGGTCTCATTAATGCACCATGTGACACACGTGTGCAAACATAAGATGGCACCAGAAATACTGTCGACAAATCCCCGACTACATTGTGTTTGTATTCACGGTTGTAAATGTTGTGTTTTGTAGGACAAGCATGCGCACCTACGTATCCATAGTTACGTGGACGACGTCATGAAACAGCTAATGGAGCTGCTGGGAGTGGACATCCCAAAGTGGGACGGGCCGACTGTCTGCGAGAGCGTCACGTCGGAGTCCGCCGCCGATGTCAAACCACCTCGTGCGGCTACAGCAAAGAAGAAGGTGAAAAGAGAGCCGATCAAGAAGGAGAGAAAAAGAGACGCGTCGGCACTGACAGACGATGGGAGCGTTAAGGAGGAGGCGGCCTCGGTAAAGAGGGAGAGAGCGGACTCCCCGGTCGAGTTGAAAGAAGAGAAATAGCCTCGGGTATTATTTCTCACAGCACCAACCTGTCCAGAAATAGACTTCACCAGCTCCGTCTGATCAGCTTCAGAGTACAACGGTTCTCCACATCTTCTCCACATCCTCTGGAGCAAAGACTCTCATTATCACCGCGGTGGTTTTGTTTATCCCATATTTTGTTGCATCCCCCTGACAGCGACCGTACACAGCAATATGAAACCGACTCCTCAGCTGAAGGCTCCAAAGTAAACCAGAAGCAGAAAGCAGAATGAGCTTCTCGATTGAGTCCACGGTAGAAGGACGATGGCTCGGTGTTCATGTCTGGTCAAACCACATGCCTTAAAAGTACATTTACCAATGCATGACCCGACTGAGGGCTCCAGTTCACTTTGAGAACCAGTCTCTAACCCGCAAGACGTCTGGGGGAGATCTGCAGCACAAAGTTAAAAATAATGCTTCTCATCAGGCGTGTGCGCTTGTTGCAGCTTTATTTAAACCGCTCTCCGGATCGTATCGCTACAGATCCGGTGTTTGAAGACGCCGTGGTTTGATACTTTGCGAGAAGAGCCGTGGAGGGAGCCGCTCTCGAGCTCGATTGACTAGTCTCCTACAGCTGTGCTTCTCTCAGTCGACACGTTCATGCCTTTGGCGAGATGCTTATCATTCCAACCGACTCTGTACATGAAGCGCCTGCCGCTGGCTGTAAATGGACCATAATCACACGACTTTCTAGGAAGAAGCTTTTATCTCAGGAAAATCAATACATTGTGTTCCGAGGGGAAAGGTCCCTTCATTGTTTTTTTTTAAATATAAATGACTTGACAATAAACAACATGTTCCTGTGCGCTGTACGTACTGTCAAACCGCTGTGACCTACTTGCAAATGAGACGCAACGGTTCAAAGGAAATGGAGGCTGCATGTGTTTGTTTACTTGAGCTAATGGTAGGATTCTTTGTCATGAAACCTCATTAACATCTCAAAAAGGAACACGTGTTTACACTTTGGTCGTTATAAACTCGTACTACGCTTCGCTGCTTTGTGACGACGGGATCGTCAAATCTACTTTCGTCTGAGAGCAGACGTCAAAGGAATGAGGACCGCATACCCCAAACAAGCAAACAATGAGCTGTGAGATAGTGTAGATAATTACTGCAGGAAACATGTTGAATATGTGTCACGCTGTAGGGCACTTTCTCTCTCCACATCTGTAAACCAGCTCGAACACAACAGCTGCCACTCAGCCGCGACCATGCGGCGCTCATGATGGCTCTTATTGTGCTGAGGCTCCTTTTCAATGTACTCGCCGTCTCCATGGCAACCGCAGAGGCATTTTGTTTGCAGGTCACTGTCCAGTTCATTCTCGTAAACGGCATGAGGGAATTTCATCGCATTTAGCACATATGTCCACTTTTAAGGATGAACCCATTACATTTTTTTTCGGAATTCACTTCTAATTAGGGCAGAGTTTTGTTTTAAAACATTTTGAACTGAGCCATGTTAATAATAAGCTGACCTTTCAGAATGAGTATTTTATTCTCCACATTTGCCAAGATGTTATCTTATCTATAAAAAATTTGACAATTTAGATTTTTAGAAAATTAACTACATTTATGTATTTATTGTGAAAGATGTTTTTTTTTTAACTCCAAATGTGAAATGATTTGGGTTACCTTGTGCTTGACGCTCCCCGTGGACCAAAGTGTTGCTGTTTCTGTGAGCCACATCCTCTTTTAGAAATCCTAATATTTCTGTACCAGGGTCCACTCGGTCCTGGTTTTGCTAGGTCAAGCTCCAAAAGTGCTTCAGCCTACATTTCCCACAATGCAACACATGGCATCTTCCAGGAACCCCTGCCTGGTATATGATGTATCTCTCAAACTCCTTGCCTCCTCTTTGTCACGTAGCCATAGTGGAAGAATCAGTAGGGCTCAAGTCAATACGGAAGGCGACAGTAACTCATGTAACAGCGCTGCTCAGAGGAGCGTGTCAAACCTGCAAGACGACGCGCTGCAGCAGCAGGAGAACAGCAGGTTCCCTTCCTGGCAGCTCGGAGCAGGAAAGATGCCCCTAAACACCAAGTGAGCGTTGTGTAATGACCGCAGCCTAGGGTTGTAACATGCAGTACACTGCATTTCTATTCATCGCCCAATGGATACTTCAATGGATAACTCCCCATGTCATCTTAAGCTGTTTCAACCAACATGATGAGTTCATGGCCTTGACAGTGACATGATGGGATGTGGTTGAGATATAAGTCTCTAAAATGTGCTTTATGATCAGTTAAAACGACAAGAGACAGATAAAGCATGCACTTGCAGATGACTCTTGTAGTTCAGAGCAATGCACTCTGGGTAACGTTCTGAGACTGGCGGCGAGGCCCAGCACTGAAGGGCTGCATGGAACAGTCTCTGAAGTGTTCCCTGGCTGCTCGTTAGAAATGGGAAACTGTACATCACCAGACTGATTCTTCCCTCGGCTGCTCCAGCTGCTCCAGATGTTCATATGTCAAACGGCAGAATGGACGTAAGGAGGCAGTGACACGCCTGGGGTCGGCACAGAGAGAGGAGAAGACTCCATCAAAGGTTTTATCTGTCACATTATTTGCTAATTTTTAAAAAATATTTTTTTGTTTTTGTTTTTGGACAATAGCTTAATTTACAAAGTATACATCAGCACAGGTGTAGTATTCAATATATACCATTCAGTTTTTCAAATTAAGTAACCTTGAACATTTTGGGAGAGTATACAGAGAAATACATCAGACAAGGGGGAGACTAGAGTGAGAGAGGGATAGAGGTTTATTATTTGCTCATTAAACATTAAACATTAAACATGAGCCCTGCTGTGATGCTCATGCTTTGTTGAGGACTTCCTCTGGCGGTCACTGAGACACCTTTGAGATGGCGAGAACATTCACCAATCCTCTTAAGAAGAAATGTCTTCTTAAAACCCACGAAGGGGTCGGGAATGAGGTTTTACATTTCTGTAGAACTGAACCGAAGCCCACTCAAGAGTACACTTGTACACTTTTTAGTGCTGGCTTCTTTGTGCTGGGTCATTGGTTCAAATGTTGTTTTGAGAAATACTTATTTTCATTATTTTATTTCATTATGACGGTCTTTTAGAATAAAAAGTAAACTACTCTAACACTAATCTTAACAAGTCACATCTTCAAGGGTGCCAGAAGTAGGAGGTCCAAGATGGCTCCAGGAAAACGTCAGTCAATCAGGATCCAGAGCGTGGACTCCTTCTCCTTCAGCAATGTGGAGATGTCTTTTTACAGTAGAACTCAGAGGCTCCAGCTCAAGCGCCATTACTATTGGCAGCTGTCAGTTGAGGTTGAATGAACCTTTTAACTAATTTGAATGACAATTTTGTTTCATTTTTGAAAAATTATCTTGCAGACATTTCACGTTTTGATTGTAATGAGTCAGAAACTCTGAAACGGCACATTACATTTAGCTGACGTTTTTATCCAAAGCGACTCACAATCCTGTTGCATTCATGCGCACAGCTACAGGGAGCAACTCAGAGTTGAATGATAAAGGTATTGAACCGCCAATGAATCCCCTGATTGAAAGA
This sequence comes from Liparis tanakae, assembly GCA_036178185.1. Taxonomy (NCBI): domain Eukaryota; kingdom Metazoa; phylum Chordata; class Actinopteri; order Perciformes; family Liparidae; genus Liparis; species Liparis tanakae. Next base: position 9,726,419 of record CM070098.1, on the reverse strand, counting down.
CAGACCTGCTAACACTCACCACCGCCTGCAGTATCATGGAGATGGAGAACTTGAGTGGAAATTATATTTTTTTCTTCTTTGCATTACGGTGCAGCGTAAATGTTTTGTCAGAAAACTTAATCGTAAAATCAATTATGGTCTCAGGAAAGATACAACACCACAAAGCAGCAACCATTTACAATACAAATCCATGCATATATAAAAAGAGCTTCTGTTGTTCATTTATGAATAGACGTAGCATATACTGAGTTTGGAAAAACGTATCGTGTCTTATTCTGAAGACTTGACATATCACCTCTGAGTGGGATTGACTTTGACCCATTTTTAGACGTATTTAATTAAATAGAGCTCCTCTTGTAAAATAAACTCAATGTGCTTGTAATTGCTTTAAACCATTAATCCCCAATGGCCATACACGGCCGTACAGGGATGACAACTTTAATCAGCGTGATTATGTGAAATAACTTCCTGTGCTTGGACATAATTAGCTCATAAGATTATGTCCCCTGTTCCTGTCACACAACGCTTGTTTTCTGTGAACTGCTCTGCGATAGAAAGAGCCGTCTGGGTGTTCCTGTTCATTGTGTACAATTTGATGAACAGACGGTCAAGTTACAGAGCGAGTCCATGGAAACGGAAAAACAGAGGCAAGATTATCTTTTGATAACACAGCGACCAGCAAAGTGAAAAAGAAAATCTGAAAAAGAGAACTGGCATGCACTTGATCAGCAGATGCTTGTTCTGGAATCAACCTTTTGATTGTTTTTCACCCACAGCATTAAGATGCTGATTCCCTCGCTGGCCTTTTTTAGCAGCGTCCCAGTCGGCCACACAGAGACCTGCGTATCTATAAGTGCGTCTGATTGGGGGAGTAATTACTACCAAAAAGGCACACAATGAGGGGACGGTGGGGGAGCGTGTGAGGTATCAGCTGATGATGCTTATCCATGTTCAGACTTTAAAGGTTGCAAAAGGGCAAAAATGCGGTGGAGAATTTTTGTGTCCGTCTTCCCCTTCGTCGTGGCCGTCGCGACTGCAGACAAGATTAACTTTCCAGAGACGTCACCGAACTCTTTTGTTATATTTATTATCACTTTACGTACGTAGTCACAAGACGGTTGCCAGCGGTACAGCAAGGCAGACAGCGAGATGACGACACACGGTTCTACTGCAGGGTCCTGTTGCAACAGTAACACTATACAAATACATCAATCCTTGTGGAAATGAACACGTATGAATAACACAGACAACAATCTTACAGTCCTCATGATTTCTTGTGTTTGAGGTGAAACGTAAAAAAAGGAATTTAAACTATTCAAACACAATCACACATGTGCCAAATAAGAATCCTGCCCACGGTGAAACTAAGAGCCAGCTCAGTCGGGGGTTTGAGGATTGACAGGAATGTACTTGTCACCAGAGATATTACTTCCATATTGGCATGTTTCACAAAAAGTGCAGAATGAATCTTAAACATATACAGTAGCTGTGTTTGTGTCCAGTGAGAGAACTGACATACATTTGAAGGGATCACAGTGTAATACAGGAACATTAGAAAATGGCACCGAATCAAATGTGGCCCATAAAGTTGACTCATACAGGAACATTTTATGTATTGTAGAAGAAACATTTTGACAATTTGGGAAATGCGTTCTCTTTCACAAAGACTGTAAACCCAAAGGTGATTACATCCACCTACCAGCACCTCTGAACATCACTTATTAAAGCAACAGTGTCGTATTTGGCAGGAATAAAACATTTTCATCAGTGTGATCATCTGAAAAGAAGAGTGGTTGTGTTTTTGTTTCCCTACAACGAGTTCTTCATACCTAGAGAGCGGTTCCTCTTCAAGCAGTCCGCTGCGTCGCGCCGCCATGTTTCTACACACACTGGCTCCGGAGCGGACCTTTTGCACGATCACACATTACCGGAGGGCTTCGTAGTTCTCCGTCATGCTTGTGTAACTGCTGTCAAATTAACCGTCTGCATCTTGTTGAAGGTCCTGAAAGAAAAACACGGTGTTGCCAGGGTTTTACCCCGGGTTGCTCATGTTGCCGGTAGCTTTGGAAAGAGCTGTTCCCGCCTCTTTCCCAGCTTTGTGCTAAGCTAGGATAACAACCAAACAAAGAGGGTGGGAATAATCTTCAAGTGGAATAATTGCATCCACCGTGTCGTCACACGTGTCCGTTTAGTGAATCACATATTGATGTCTTTGTGTATCAGCACCAGGCTGGTGGGGGCCTCCTCCACCCTCCTCCCTCTCAGAGCCAGAGTGAGAACATTCCGGATGGAGCGAGACACTCTCAGCAGGAGCTCCTTCAGTCCAGCCCGGTACTCTTTCCTGATGAGGCAGTAGAGCACCGGGTTCAGGCAGCTGTTGGCGTGAGCCAAGCACACAGTCAGGGGGAAGGCGTACGCCTGGGTGTTGTAGAACGCTTTGCTAAAGGGCACCAGGTCAAACTTGATGAGCACCCCCCACAGGGTGAGAGCCTGATTGGGCAGCCAACAGATGAAGAAGGACAGGACCACGATGGTCACGGAGCGGGTGACTTTGGAGCGGCGGCGGTGGCGTCCTCTCTCACACTCGGACCTCTCCGTGACACCCTCGTTGACCTCGCTGACCGCGCTGCCCACGGTGCGCCGGCTCAGGATGAATCTCAGGAGGAGGAGGTAGCACACAGAGATGACAATCAAGGGAACTACAAATCCCAGGAGGACTTTCTGTGTTTGATATAGTCCAAGCAGGAATTGAGGATCCCAGTGGCCCGAATCGGAGTCTGAGAAACGCATCAAGCACAGCTCGTCGTCTGCAGACACCTGTAAGCACAACAACATCAACACCTGCATGAGAGGGTTCAAACCCCCAAACAGACAGAATGTGAGCACATCTACATCACTGGAGGAAGGTCAGTCTGAATTCAACAAACCTGGACTGTGGTGGAGTAGAGAGCGTGTGGCAGCGTAGCCACCAGGGACACCAACCAAATGGTCAGACTGACCCATTTGGCACGAGCAGTGGCAATCCGAGGGGGCGCCATCTTTAGAGAGGTAATCAGGGAGTGGTAGCGGGTCACGCTCATGGCGGTGAGGAAGAAGACACTGGCGTACATGTTGAGGGTGGTGACCGAGCTCACGATCTTGCACATGACCCGGCCAAAGGGCCAGCGGAAGTCCAGCACCGTGTCCACGGCCCAGAAGGGCAAGGTGAGGACAAACTGGAGGTCGGTCAGCGCCAGGCTCATCACAAAGCAGTCGATGGAAGAGTGGCGGTGGCCTCGGTGGCGGGAGTGGAGCAGGAACAGTGCCAGGAGGTTACCCACAAGCCCCAGAACACACACCGCCAGGTACACCAGCGCGATGACCACCCGCACCTGTCAAACACACATGGCACATGTGATGTCGTCATCTTGGACCTTGGAAATGTAAGAAAAGTTCACACGAGGAAATTAAAAGTCAAAATACAACACGCGTCCTCGACAGCGCTCTCTTGCTCTCTGTTTAAGGAATTCATGCACAAATAATCTGGATGATCGATTATATATTTAATTCATCTGGATTTGTAAGAACGGTGGATTCTTAGCTGCTGAACCTACTGCCAGGTTCGCGCTGTCCGCCTGCAGGTCCAGCGAGGACTCCTTGGAGAGGATGTAGAGCCAGCAGTTCAGCGACAGGTTCAACGCTGCGAGGTTCTGCGCTGCTCCGGCGGGGCTGAGAAGTTTGGAGAGCTCGCGCTCATCCTCCTCTCCTCCGCACAGGCTCAGCGCGGCCAGGGCTCCGGAGGCGCTGCCGTTGCCCTGCATGATTCTCCAGAGGGAAACAACTCGTGGGGTTCTTCTCTGTAAAGTAACAAGTCACGGCAGGTTCTCCATCCTCTTTGCGGCTAACTTCCAAAGTGTGCGTGCGCAGTTGTGGAGGGATCCATCCCCATCGTCTCCGTCCTGGGTTTGGTCGTGTTCAGAGCCACAGTCGCAGGATTTATCCGAGTGATTTATAAACGTGCTCACAATTTACAAGCGGAAATCAAGTTTCCACATGAGGTGCAAAGGCTGATGAATCCGCTGCAGGCTTCAAGGCGTTCGGGCTGCATTCAGGCGTGAAGCGTCTGTGAGGAACAGCGACAGCATGCTGGGAGTTTTATACTCGCGCATGCGCTCCTCCGCCGCTGGGTGGCGCACTGCCTGAGTGTTGCTGTTATATGGTTGTTATTGTAGATACTGGGGAGGAATGAAGCTCCACTTATTCTGGCTTTAAACTCAGACGAAGCCACTTGTTTGTTCCCATTTATTGATTGGCCTGCAATCACATCTTTGTTCTCCTGGTGATTCCCTGATAAACCACCAGGCGGGTTCTCATCTTGTGTCAGCGTGTGGTGCATGGTGGGAAAGATAATTTAGCAGTCTGGTAGAGGCTGTTTGTGAATTTGCTTTGCTTTAGGTAATTGGATAGCTTGCTATTCGTTGTTTGTAAAATGTCTCCTTTTCGATGTTATATCAACAACAACAAAAATGTCTGCATATCAAAGGGCCGAAGAGTAAAACCTCCTATCTAAAAAAAATTCACTTTTTGGAGAATTCTTTTAAAAAAAGATGTTGATTTCTTGCAGAATGCTATTAGTTAAGGATACCCAAAACATAATACAAAATACACAAAGTGCAGATGGGAGGTTTCCTCCCCACCTTTTCTGGATCATTTTGCAGGTTTTGCACTTCGGCCATCGATATGATGTGAAGTTAAATTACACCGGAGGGTATTTTCAGAAAGGCTTCCTTGGCCTACACGGGATTGTTAACGCACATCTGAAACAATGCACATCAGAGGAATGAGCAATTAGATCCACACAGCAGTCAGTCTTTGTGAGGGAGCCAGATAGATGTCTCCATCCATAATTTGGTCAGGTGTGTGTGTGCATTGGAGAGAAAGGGAGGCTAAACAAGTACTTCTCTAAAGCAGCCTAACAAAAGTAATTCATCAACTGCTTTCCACAAATCTAATTTAAAGTCCAGTCAAGACAAATTACTATTCACTCTCATCCATTCCCTTTGTGTGCATGTGGCTCCATGTGCCGTCAGGGACAACTTCAAAAGAAAACATCACTAATTCGTTGACAGTTTCCTTTTATGTCGGACCAAACTGAGTATAGGATGAGGTTTAGATGTTAGGAGTCCGACCCTAAGGATTTCTGTGAAGCTGCTAATTTGCATTTTGCTGGAGCTTTAGAAGAAACACGAAGAAGTCCTTTTATTTTCCCACTCTTATGTTTTCGTGGTCCCTTTTGACTGCCTTCTTTTTTCCATAGTCAAGGTGATGGTAAAGTAAGAAACACTTTGTGAAAGTGAACATTCTTCTTGGTCAAGGTGAAACAATTATTATATATATAAGATTACAAAATAAAAGTGGCATACATTGTTAACTGTGAGCATTGTAAGGGGCTAATCAGTTCTTTGATGACCAAGGACATTTATTGTGCTTGCTTTTTCTCATTCTTTGGAGAATCTTGTAGACAAAGTGACTTTAACGCTCTGTAGGCAAAATGTGAAGTACCCCAGCTCATGTTTGCAGAAACTCTCATGTTTTTGTTTCCTTGCTCAACATGTCATGAAACCACAAATGGACAAACTAAGCTTGCAACAATAATTGCAAGATTTCATTATCTTTTCCCCCAGGAGCACTGTGCTCAACTCTGACATGATTGATTATCTGATGTTTAGTTTCTAAGTGAGCTATAGGTTACCTCTATATCACCACAACAGATCATCCTGCTTAAAGTAACATGATCAATAATTAATCTCTGACTGAATGCAGATGGTGTACTCACAATATCGTTTGGGTTTCTTCAAATCGTACATTTTGTATTCACCTCCTGAGTTCTCTAACATCTTCTACAAACAACACTCAGAGATAACTGTTTAATATAAAAGAAACCTCTTCTGCAAACAAGTTTTTGACAAGCCGCCTACTGAAATCTGTCAACAATAATAACAACAAGTACTTGTTATCACCTTGCCTTATGGTCTGGTTCCAGGTATATATATATATACATATATATATATATATATATATATATATATAACATTCTGAAATGGGGTCCAGAACATATCCCGTTATGATATAATCACTTTGATGATCTCCTTAACTTTTCATCCAACCTAACCTAAATATGAATATGTCCATACTAATGGTCGGACTTACAAAATATACTGTAAATCATGAAGGACATGACCTTGTATATTGTGCTTAATGTTTGAAACTGTATCTAGTGACATTTCAACCCATGCTGTGTGTGAATACCATCGTACGGGACTGGCCTCAACTGAGTTCATGTTATTTCAGTGAGCAAAGGATGCTTGAACATCAGCGCTTCATAAATCCACATGTGAAATCGATGTTCCCCTCGTTCCTTTGCTCGCAAGGCATCAAACCTTAAAACATGTTTTTTGAGATGCACACTTCGTCCCAGACAAAACAGATAAACTGAATTATGATGCGTTACGTAACGTTCAATCGAGGAGATGAGCAAGGACACATTGGAAGGTTCTGGACATAATATAGAATATAAATAGAAAAGATGACGTGCAGCACCAGCAAACCAGAGACTATAACTAACCAATGAAGTGTGAGGTGGATTAACTACATGTAACAGAGGGCCGTTCAGTCACTGTCCTTGAAATGCAATGAATGACGGTCTGTTTACGCAACAACTATCTTTGGCATCATTGGAAAAAAGCACTTTACATAATTACATGAGCCGCCAATCATTATATTTCCACAAATGAATAACAAAGACTTTTGCTCAAAAATGTTGATAAAACTAAAGCTTTTCCCATGTTGACAGCTTTCATGAAACATTTTTGTTAGTTTTCCCTCATTTTTTTTGGACACATGGCATTACTGAGAGAAACAAATCCCACAGGGGCTTCCAAAAAAATCACTTGAGTAAACATTTTAATTATGTTATGGTGTTGTCAGCATTGCAAACTAAACTATTACAAAGTACAAATCTTTTTTGATAAATATTTTTCCAAACATACACTTTAAGTAAATAACAAAATACAGCATTTGCAGCATTTACATATAAAACATGCTCCACCAGGTCCCCAAGGCTGTTTTCCAAAGCAACATGAACATATGTTTGGATGACCTCCTCGCTGACCTCCATCGGAGTGAATTTCATTTACATTATTTTGAACTAGCAGTTTGTATGTGGATGAGTGCATGGCAAACCCACCATAACACACAGCATAACACCCTCAGTCTCTGCAGTAAGAAACAGATTTTGAAAAAATATCAAAATTGCTCATTTGGATACTGCGCCTGCAAACAAGCCTGATTTCCTTTGCCATGTCTTTCTTTTGCGGGTTGCAAGGAGATCAGAGATTGCCTGCAATCCTGGTGGTGAGAAGACGGGAAGTCCACCACGGGGAGATATGTCCAGGCTCAGAGCTTCTCCATCACCTGACCCACAGCCTCCACGCCTCTGGAGGTGGAGAAGAGAGGAACAGGAGCGACGTTTCGCACTTCATCCACCGACTGCAAGGCACGGGACGGCACTGAGGGGCAGAGACGCGGTGGAGAGGAGTGAATGTATGTTAGTGCGTGTTGTAAAAGAGAACCTGCGTTTATATCTACACACCTTTGGTCTGTGTGTACTCTCCTTGGCTGGGTTGGCTGTAGGGTTCCGGCTGAAGATTTGAGGAGATGATCAGGGAGAAGGAGATGAGCAAAACCTGGACAGGAAGACAAAAGGAAAGCAGGAGAAAAACAGGCCGGAGACAGAGGCCGAAGAGAAGTGACAGAAAGAAATGGAGATTTTAGGAATAACCTACATGTCATTTTGCACAACAGATGAGCGCAGGTGCTAACTAAAACCGCAAAGGTAATCAAAGCAGTAGTCAACAGTGGGAGTGGTTTAATGATGTGCTCCAGCACTCTAGTGTCTATTGTATAGCCATATACCTTTATTCAAGTGTTGCAGATTATGCAGTCGATGGTGTAGATCAATGTAGAGTCGTGTTTCTCACCAGGAGACAGGTCCCTCTGTGCCTTGTTTTGCTGGAGCTGTTGGGGAGGAGCGCCTGTAGCCGGCTGAGCTGCTCCAGCAGATCACTGCAGAGCAAAGGCAGAGGAAGAAGAAAGAGACTGACGTGTGTACATGAGGGCCCACCGGTGTTATCTTTTACTGATCTTTTCCGACTATATCTGGATTAAAACACAGATTTGCACTTCAGTGGCTCTTAAATTGCTCTTATTATGGTACTTTTGTAGTTTGACTATGTTGAGGAAATGTTACTTTCGGTATTCTTGTTGTTCTTAGTTTGTACTCTAGGTTGAAATGCACTTATTGTAAGTCGCTTTGGATAAAAGCGTCTGCTAAATGACATGAAATGTAATAACTACGGCTGTCAATCGATTACAAAAAAATAACTAATTAATCGCACATTTTGAAATTCATTAATCTCAAATAATGTTTTTTTTTCTTCTAAAAACTAAATCTTCTAAATGAAGCAGTAATCACTTCAGACAGCGTGTGTTTTAGACACTTGTTTGATAGTATTTGCTGTTAAAGACAACTTCACACACCTTTGTCTCAGAGAGGCTCCTACCTGTAAAGGGCCAGCCAGGGATTTAATATCGTGGATGATAAATTGTTTCTTCAGTGAAACATCAGATTAGTAAACAAGGTGCATTAGAGACACATTGGTCCCGTCATCTTTAACACTGAACGGCAGCAGAACCAGTGGCCTATAGGAAACTGACTGACATTCAAATGTGTCACTCTGGAGGCTGAGGGCATTTTATACATTTTACAAAAATATTTAAATTCACCTTTTAAAGTCTTTTGCATATGACACACAACCCCGCGTGTTCTACATCAAACATACCAGAACAATCTCATCTCTATCATAAGTCTCATTGTCCTCGTGTTCCGTCTCTCTTGCTGACAGGCTGCTAATGAGCCTCACCTGTGAGGTGGGCGGGTCCTTTGTGATTTACTGAGTGTTCATTGGTTGTTTTTTTCGCAAATGTTGACAGACAAACGGATTGACAAATCACGGTGAAGGTTTCGTGTGACGAGTACTTTCCGTGCTGCGTTTTAAAAACGGAAACAGTGTCAGACCTTTCTGCCATGGCGTGACACTCAGAGGAGTGCAAAAACATCAACGAGCACCGGAAGTAAACAAAGTTGCATTAAATGCGTTAAAATATTTTAGTGCTTTAACGCGGCCAAATTAATCGCATAGATTAACTCGTTAACGCTGACAGCCCTAGTAATAACTAAAACAAACTGGAAGGAGAGCCGCATGTGGTGGAGAAGTGCAGGTCCGTGGTCTCTTTTCACTCTTTGTTTTTTCAGCGTCAGGAAGAAGCAGCATCATGCGACGGCAGGATGAAGAGGAAGCAGTCAGAGAACGCCGCTCGCCTTATAAATTGAACGGGCTTAGTACTCTGGCAATTTTACACTCAGCCTCCTCTGTCCTGATTTTAAATAAGTTAAACATGTTCTGGGTTGCCAGCATCTGAGGTGGCGGGAGGGTCCAGGGTCAGAATCAAGATCATTGAACACTGACTGACTAACACGAGGTTATTGGTAAATGGACTTGTATATTCAGGCACACTTTGGTCAAACCGAGGAGGATTATAATGTAAGCCCAATTAAAAAGCTATCGCTTATGATATGATATATATACCTTTTATTCATCCCACAGTAGGGACATTTCAAAAATATATCTGCCAGTGTAGTTCATTATTAGAGATGGCAGTATGTTACATGATATTCTCTCTTCTAAATCACAGTAAACTGCTTATATTTGGGTCTGTGCTGTTGGTCAGACCCAACAGACTACCTGAAAATGTAATTTCGGGCAAATTGTGTTGGGCATCTCCCCTCTACTCTTTGAAAGTAGCCAGAAAGATCAATAATGACACTTTAGTTGGCTGATTTGAGGACTCACTTGTTGGTCTCCTCCAGCTGCTGTATCTTTCTCTGCAGCTTGAGGTTGTGAGCCCCGCATGCAGACATCCTACAGAAAGAGAAAGAAAAGAAAGAAGGGAAATATAGACACAATTAGTAAATACGGGTGTCATATACTACTGTGTTGAGATGCTGTTTTGTGACTCCATTTGTTTCTCTCTTTGCCAATATCCGTCTGCTGAGTGTTATCTTGCACCCCATTCTGTCATTCAGTGAATCCACTGCCCCCCCCCCACCTCCCTGTTCTTCTTCTTCTTCAGCTGTGGCTCATTTATTTTAGTCTCTATGAGTCATGCTCTATTATGGCCCAATGACTGAGCTGAACCACAACTGATATTGACACCATGTTGATGAGCTCGGCTTGCAGCGTGCTTGATTACCAAGAAACGATGACTCTGCACAATGGAGTGATAATCTGATTATGAAACTTTTGTTGTACTGAAGCAACAGAGCTTGTGGTTGAATGCGATGTCGATATCACGCGCGATCAGATATGCAGAGCTCCCATTTGGTTAATACGGTTTCTAAATGATTATATGCACACATATTTGTTTGCCGACATTGGGGCTCTATTTGTATTTGACATATGTTTGAAACACACAAACTGTTGTCAGATCTCACAGATGACTGAATTGCTTCCATTGATTTAGGTGGAAAACAACAAGGTTTATTGGTTTATCGATTACTACTCGTTGGTCACAGAAACTCTCGATCTATTCCCCTCTCTACATCTCTGATGCTGCATTACAGCGTGGAGCTGGCTGCTCCACGTCTCAGATGATTCAGCTATTCCGAAGTGAATCGCTGATGCTTTAGAGTTCAGTGGCGCAATCATCTGAAGCTCAGCATTAGTAAGATTAAGCATTCCCACCAATACCTCGCGGAGGCTGGTGAATAGACCGGGAGGGATCGGAGACAGTCGTGTGGGGATGATACGAATCAAACTACAAGCTGTACCACTCTCCCTTGTTTGCGGAGGTGTGATGAGGAGGAAGGGCCAACATGGGGGAGGCAGGCGGGATTACCAATCGTGGGGACAAAAGCTCATTTGGTGATACTTCACAGCCTGGAGGAAGAGGAGGAGGAGGTGCAGAAAACTGAGCTCCAGCTTGGCAAAACCTCCATCTCCTCTATTGTGAGATGTTGCATCTTTACAAAGCATTTTCAACTTAATCCTCCCCACACACCCACACACACACACACACACACACACACACACACACACACACACACACATACACACACACACACACTCACAGCTGCAACAGATCAGACAGGAGAGCTAACTGCTCGCTGCCAGCTGTACTTATCATACTCTCATAGTACTTTCATTTGCCATCAATATAGCCTTGTATAATGCATATGTGATTGTTTATTCTGGAAAAAAGCTGCAGTTGTGTTGTATGAAGTGTCTCTGTACAGCTCGTACATTATTAATAATGTAAATCATTAAAAAACATCAGTGGGTAGTTAGAGTAAAGATCTGCAGGATCCTTGTTTGACTTTTGTCGACGTCAGCGCTATCTCTTATTTATTTGATGTGTTGGCTGCAGCTCTGTTAGAAGACTTTTATTCCAAACAAACCACTTCTGTTGCTGTGAATGTCCTGTGATCTTGAGGAGTCTGATCATCAGTAATGATGACAGTGAAGTGGATATCTTTCTCTAAATGTTCCCGTCCATGCAGCAGTGCAGGTTGGAGCTCATTAGGTGCCTCAGCGAACAGGTTCGACACAGGTGCGCAGCACATCACCACATTAAAGGCTCAGCGTTGCCAGGCCGATGCACGCAGAGGTTATGTTGTGTGAAGTGAGGATGCAGCCGGCTCCTACCTTGCCTCCAGACTATCAACATATTCTCTCTTCTTCTTCCGACTTTCTTGAGCTGAGTGCTTGTTGCGGATTTTCCGCCGGATCTTCTTCAAAACCCTTTCTTCAAACTTGTCAGGGTGATCAAACACATGGGAGGACAAGAGGGGAGGAAGAAGGAAAGGGTAAGTGAGAGTAAACTAGGTTGTGGGGGGAGAACCGTCAGAGAGGTTTCGTGACTGAGGAGGTAGATTTAGGTTGTGATGCATGAGTGTGTGTGTGTGTGTGTGCCAGAGAGAGAGGAGGCGGTGGATGTGTATGGTGCGTGAAGACGTCCTACATGCGTGAGTGTGCTCGTGTACCTTGGACAGGGGCAGTTTGTTGGGTAAGTTCACCCCTTCTTTCACCAGGAGCTTCTTCTCCTCCTCATTAAGAACCAGCTCCTGTGAGGAATGCTGGGAGATTTGATGCACCTGGAAACCAGATGGACAGAATATTCCTGTTACAGCGACTCTCTGGGCAGTTTACTTGAAGAAGGCCGTGCACGAGGCTCATAACATTCTGTTTAATGTTGTGCAAAAGGGCGCACGCTTGCTCTCTGAGCGGCACAGGTCACCTCGAAAATATCTCATGTATGTATTTATTGTACAGAGAAGTAGTGGGCCGTACAGTGAGTTCATATTTTATTCATTCAGAGCCCGGAGACTGAATTATTTTTTATTTAATGGCCCCGCTGGTAAGAAAAGTCAAGTGAAATAAAGAATCAACTGAAGTTTGGGTGGTACTTATTCCACAATATTCCTTACTTTCTGCCCCGGACTGGTGAGCAGCAGGTCCTTGACGGTGAGCGTCTGAGTGGAGGGTTGGCTCGTGGTGAGGTAGTGTGCGATGCCAAACGGCTCTTGGAGGTCATCAGACTCCCAGCCTGCAGATTGAAGCACACTCACCAGTAAATGTCACAGAACTGCCCTCATATGCCATTCAAACAAAACACTCCATATTTTGGTTGAAGCCCTTTTTCCCCAGAATGATCTGACACTGCGACACCCAGCTGTTCTTCAACAAAACATTTGACCAAATATATGTCACACTTTGCTCTGTATTCAATATATTTGTGTCATTCATAATTCATAATAAAGTGTTTCAGCATGGTGGGGTCAGCAATCATCAACGTGAAAGAGCACCATATTTCAAAAGAGGACTTAAAAAGACAATTTCCTCAGGCGATGAATTTACCCTATATATATACACCCAGAAATGGGAAAACCAAATGATTGGTTATCAGAAAGGAGCCGGAAACGGTCAAAAGCCTCAGAAAGCAGCTCTCATTATTCTGCAACAGAAAATCAAAAGGATAAATCTCCCATCGAGGATATTGCGGTCTGACTGTCCAGTGCTCTGGTTCACATTGTCCTTCTAGTTTCTAGTCTGTTTCTAACCTGACATGTGTGCTCACTATTGAAAATATCTAATGTTCACAGCTCCATCTTTAGCAGCAAGTATCACAGTGTTGTGTTCACCACTATGAAGTTTATAATTCTATAATTCGTGTCCTACCCAGATCGATATAAACGTCGGTTGTTCTGTCGTGCGGCGAGGGCTGACTCTCTGGAAGTGGAAGTTGAGGGAAAGCCTGCGTGTCAAAGGCTGTAAACACGGAGCAGTAGGGCGGGTGGAGGCTCTCTCGGGGGTCCACCGGCGCGTCCTCATTGATGCCGCTGTCAGTGGTGCCGGGGGACCACAGGGGGGATGCCGGAGCAGAGGAGTCGCCGCTCCCACCCAGCAGCACACCCAGGAAGTCATCGGCAGCCCTCCTTCTGTGGCTCATGGTCTGAGGTGGACGAGGAGAGTGTGTACTGAATAGACTTATTTATATGCTTCATGAAATGATCATATTCCCACGCTCAAGCACAGACGAGATGTGCAACACACCAGCCGTTAATGTCCCTGAGCCCATCGACCCGTGCCTCGTTGCCCCATTGTTGCCCGTCACAGGGGCAGCCACACAAGGAAACACAATGACACCGAATGTGCTCAGTGACACTCGAGCCTCGTTGCATACTGGGCAGAATTACCGCCGCACTCACTTCATGAATCGTGATAGTACACGGCTGGTTGCTGTGGCAACCGGTGGTTTCGTCCGGGTTCCTAAGCAAGAGGTCAATAAAATCCATCCCACTACGCACCTGAAACAAAGGACTACTCTGAGCATCGAGTTCAACATGCAGATGATCCTCAGTCTCTCAGAAGTGAAGCTGCGTGTCCGACTGCTTGTTTGTAGAAACACGACTCAGCTGTCCCACACTTTGCCTCGGACAAAGACTCCTCAAGTTAACACACATTTAACTTCTTCAACACTGATTTTTAAGCACGCTCAGTCTGAATCCATCTCTTACACACATAGTTGCGTCCTGGGGTCCGATAACAAAGCGGTCTTACCGTGTCTGTATTCAGTGTCATAATCCCAACATTAAAGCAGCAGCTGATTAAATTACAGTGAAACTAGCCGGCAGGAATAAAAACACAGATCAGTAAGTTCCTCCGTGCGGCGTGGACGTCTGGGAGGAATGCCTGAGCCTGTTGAAAGGGACAAAGTTGAAAGGCCATATCACACAACTGTGTTCTCTGAATCCAGCTTATCACTGTCCAATCAAGTCCTTAGCAGACAGCTGAGCCAATGGGGACAAAAACAAGACTTCCTGGCCGATGAACCAGATGAACTACTCAGAGGAGCTCACTGTGACAATGACCTTTGATGTCAACATGATAAGGAATTTAATTCCTGGCGTAGTTTCACATTCATTTGTTATCGGGCAGGGATTTACAGCTTATTTATTGTTGTATTCCTATCTAAGGTAGAAGGTGGAGGGAGGGGGACAAAAGATTTATTTGATGATATTATTGCCTGATTCCTCATTTAGGATGGTAGGCTATAAACAAAACTGTCTGCTCTTTTCTTACCTCATCCGTTATCTTTGTCTTTAAATCAAACTGACCGTGTATTTCATGATTATTATGAATATCATTTTGTAAATATCTTCACGTCACATGACAGTGGGTCCCGACAATCATGAGATAATTAACAGGGGAAAACTTTTCTGCCATTTCAGCAGTGTGATTGATTTTTGGGGACAGACATTTCATGGTTCACACTGACGTTGGTGACCCTGACTTTTAATCTCACGGCACCATAACGTTGACGTCAGTGGTTTCGAGTGAAATATCTCTACATTTTCAACAACTGCTCTTCACACTAACCAAACTTTTACAACACTGACTCACTCTAAAATAGATTTAGATCAACTCCAAATGGGTCAGTGAACTTTTTTTCAAACCTCTTCCACAGTTTCTTTGTGTCTTTTAAAGAGAGACTCGCTGCTGTGCCGTTTTCAAACGTTGAACAATGACAATTTATGTCAGTTTTTCTACAGCAGAACAACCTCCACGTGCCTCACTGTTGCTTATCTTTATTGCTATAATTAGGAGCATCTGTTTTGTGCTATTTTGAAGAACATCATAAAGCAAAGAGATTACGTAACATGTCCTCGGAGCAGTAATACAAGAGGGACATGCACACTTATCCCACGATTATTCCAGTGGGGAAGATATTCGTTAAATGGCAGAGCTTTTATTCGAAAAAGTACAATCAATAGTTTGTCGTCTAGTTTCCAGAAATAATATCATCAGCACAATCCTTTCATCACTCTCTTGGCTTTGCGCCTCTGGAGAAAGAGACTCAACCTCATGTGTAGATCTGGTAGCTCAAATAATTGAATTCATTTCTTTTCTCTTTCATCCACCAGTTAAAAGTTAATAGAGAAATTAACATTCACTTTTTTTTTTTTAAGTATTTTCTCAGGGACATTGTGGGGAGGACAAAAAGAGACAGAAAGAGTTTCTATAAGAATTATAAAAAGTTGAAGGAATTATTAGTGTTTTCATCTTTTCTGATTATGTGGCACAACACAATTTGAATAAATTAAACTGTAAAGCAGCTCTTAAGAGTTCGATTTCAACACTTTGCGGAGACGGACATTCATTTTGCAGCTCATGTGCGCTTTTCAAAGTGTCTTTGCAGAAAAAAAATGCAATTCAAGAAGGTCTAACATAAAACAATGAATATATAAGGATAAGATTCAAAATTAGTAGATATAAGCCTTGTGAAGCCAGTGTGAGTCAGGATGCATTGATATTTTATAAAACAATAATAATTGGCCATGCACTGTGGCCCCTGCATATACCCCAAGTCATCAACTTTACTCAGTCTGTCATGCACTTGCCTAAAATATATATGCATTGCATTAAACTCCAATATTCTATGACAGAGAGCCCAGGACTATCAGTACTGTAATAAGTGTAATTGCAGGAGAGCTGAGCTCCGCTATCTTTATTGTTGTTCTTTCTTAGATTAGAGAGTTTCAAAGTACACGCAGATATGATTGAAGGAGATGTTCAGCCCATCACTGGATATCAATAATAGTTTTCAGCTCAGTACAGATAATCGCTGTGTTATTGCAGATTGCTGATAACGCGCTGGGCAATGCACCTTATCATGTCCATTTTCAATGCGCGTGACTGAAGATCAAGAATAGTTACATCCCCTCATAATTATAGTGAGGACGAAAGGAGACATATTCAACATTTCTGGGAGTGATTCACCAAATAATAAGAAATGTACCATGAAATCACCGTCAAGCTGCTGAATCTGACGGGTGAAGAAACGTCACCGCTACGAGATGAATCCAGAAAGAGACGTTATTCATCTCCATAGCACAGAGAGCCAGAGACTGTGCTCTAAGAATACAGATCTATCTCCACCAACCGTGAAATGCCTGTTGAATGGCTCTCATCAGTGATAACTCAGATGTGCACAAAATGATTCACTACCTGCAGCTTGTGGAACATTCTCTCTATGAGTCAGAGAAACAAAAGCAATTCTGTACTGTGTGGAGTGAAATTGGTTGTTCAGGTCTGGAGCACCTCTTAACTGGTAAAACCAGATTAAGATTAAAGAATTTGGCAACTCAGCACATTTTCAGTACCCATCATCAAAAAATTTAAGTAACGGCCTCCCTGTCCAGACTGGTCTCCTTAACTTCCTCGCTACACGTGTCTAGATGGTTTCCCCGATTCCGGGACTGGGATTGTCTTCAGTTGTTGTTCATCTCTCACATTTCTTTAAAGAGCTGGACCGAGGTACCCCATTACTCTTCATAGGTCTAGATTGAGATCAGTCTCTGCACTGCTCCTCTGAGAAGGAGTACAAATTGTGTTCCCCAAATAGGCTATCAGCATGGGAACCAATATTTAAACGATTCCTGTGTTCAGTGGTGAAATATAATAACATATTTGATTATTTAAGCCTAGAATTTCAATTGGTATTTATTATTTGTAGTTTAATCTTCTTCTTTTAAGTGTTGGACAGTCCACATCCTAAGAAATGTTTGGCCCTATTTTTCAAAGTAATTAGTGCTGATGTCTTTGAGTGACTGGACACCTGGCAGCAGGCTGCCTTCACACCAAGCATCACTGTCAGCATCACCTCCTCTGGTGGAAACATGGCACAGCAAACAGTGCTACTGAAAACCAATAGTGTTGTGTTTCTCTACAGAAACTTTCATATCTTGCCTCCCTGGTGTTCATAAAGGTTGTAGATATTGTATTTGTTTTACCTGCACCATGGTTAACAATGTTTTTATATTTGTAAAATTAATAAAAAGGTAGGAAAAATACATTTCACAGGTGCGTATCCTCCTGCAGCATAGACTTGCTTTGTTATTTCATCTTCTTGTTAAATTCGGAGAAAAAGTGAACCGTTTGCCTTTTTAAAAAATAACTGAAAAGCGCCTGTACAAAAGTCTATTTATTGGTAATCATGTAATCTTCTATTGGAAGAAACATGCCCATTTGTGAGATGTTTTTTGTGAAATTATCCCCTATGGTTGTAACTTATCTATTGTCATTTCAAAAACATCAATACAACAAACTATAATGCGAGGCACTTATCTGCTCTCAGGGCCTGTTGTGGTACATCCTTAAAATGCAAGAGTGCGTCTCTCCTCTGAGCATCTAGAGTCGACGTTGGTAACAGGACACATCTCACTTAGCACACATGTGCATATTCATACGAACATGTTCACCACAGCACGGATTCAACCACTTGGTTTTTTCCTCATTCTGTTCTCATTATTTTGTCCCAATTCAGATTCTGTCAACCACCCTAAGATGTGTTGCCCTGCTCTGCCCTCAGCTGGTGGAGGACTGCTGCAACATCCTGGAACAGTGCCACAGTGCCTTTGTTCACAGAGGATCCATCTTCCAATTAGAAAAGCTGTGTGCCCTCTTCATTAAAGGCAAAGACTTACCCACCATTTATACCCTGTTAGTTCTGTGTCTATCTCCCCAGTGTCTGTTGATTGTTAATTGCCTTCAGCTGCCCCCAGCCACTCCTCTGCCTCCCTGATTGATCATGCCATACACCTGTGGTTTCCCCCCTTTTATATACTGCCATTATTTCGTGTGTGCCCTGCCCGATTGGTGTCGTTAATTCCTCTCGTTAATTCCTCTTAGTTCTTGTTAATTCCTGTTGTAAATTCCCATGGTAAATCCTGTGTGTCACTTCGCCTTATAGCCCGTGTTCCACATTTAAATAGTTGTCAGTAAAAAAAAAATGTTGTTTCACCTTTACCTGGACCGACTCCTGCTAGTTTCCTCTGCGCCTCAGCTTTTGCCCCACCACACACCCTGTGTCAACCAGCGGTGGTGCTCCAAGTGGTACACTTGTCTGCTCAAATGTCATCAACCCAAAGGCAATCATGTGAACAGGTTGACCACTTTGCTGACATTTTTTAATTAGGATTGCAATGCAGTAATCTAATGATTGTAATGCCTTTCTGTTTTGTATATTATATAGAATAATATTGTATTGTATTACAATGATTGACTGAATAAAATACACAACAACAATGTAAATACCTAATTAAATCAACACTGTTAACAGATACATATTTTCCTACATAAGATGTTTTAAGTAGAGATAACTTTTTGTCTATTTGTATATCATTTATGAGTGTATTGCTAATTTATTCAAACAATGTTATAGAACTAATAACATAGTTTAGGAATTGGTAAGTCTATTTCAAATGTCAACAGACCTTTAAAGATGAAGCCGACATGTTGGTGGAAATGGACCTGCAGAGTTGACCCTGAAAGGCTCAATCTAAGTCTGACATGTTCTAAATCTAAAATAACCACAAAAAAGAGGATAAACCCTTCAAATCTAGGTCACAAAATGGCCCTTCTTCAATTTTCCAGTAGAAAAAAGACAACTGTCTGACAATTCTCCTTGATTATACACCCATTAGGGAGTTGTGTACTCAGAAGGAACGGATTCCCTTTGATGAAGATCATGGCCAAGATACATGTTCTCAGCAGGAGTAGTAGTAAAAGGACTATTAGTAGTAGTAGTAGTAGTAGTAGTAGTAGTAGTAGTAGTAGTAGTAGGAGGAGGAGTAGCCTAGTAAAAAAGTGCTCATGTTAATTGATCCCTATATTGCCCATGTGCAAATGTCAATGGTAGGGTTAGGGTTATGGTTTTATTACTTTTTAACTTTTTAAAAACTTTTTAATAACTTTTCATTACTTTTTTACTATTCTTTATCTTTTGTATTACTTTTTAAGTAGTAGTAGTAGTAGTAGTAGGAGTAGGAGTAGTAGTCTAGTAGCAGCAGCAGCAGTATGAGGAGGAGTAGCAGTAGCAGTAGCAGTATGCACTAATATTCTGATAAGTTGGTTTGTTATCACATAGTTTAATTATCTAATGGAGACATTAAACAGATACATTGGTCCTGCTAAAAAGGTAACTATTGTCTAGTTTAGCAGAGTAATGTTAAACAGTAATCTAACCGCCATTTTAGCTTTTGACTCCAGTTCAATCATGTTTGCTTTCATAGGGCCTCATGATTATACATGATAAATAGTCGCAGAAAATGTAATCAAAAGATTCAAAACACTGAAAATGCATGATGATGTTGTTTTTGGTTCTCACTCGAGGACACATCTAAACCCAGTCAGAGGACCTGGCTGTTGAGCAGCAGCGCCCCCTGCTGGTGGAGCCGCGGTACTGAACTCCTCCAGCTCGCCCTCAGCAGCAGCAGCAGTAGCAGCAGCAGCAGCAGCAGCAGCAGCGTCTCTCCTGTCACCAGCGGGACAGAGGCAGTGTGTTACTGCAATAAGCCGTTACACGAAAAGACCAACTATCTGCAGAAAAAATGGTGAGTATACACTGGGCAAATATTCTCAGATTATTGTGTATTAATATATTTTGGGGAGGTTAAACGCGCCCCAGCCTGCAACATTAATAGACTTGGTGCAACAACTGCAATGAGTCAGCTGTGTGTGAAAAGGATGCTAATGCTCTGGGGGCGTTCTGTGGCCATAGAAAGGCTCTGCAGGCGGTCTGTGTAGACATACGCAGCTGCAGCCAGCTGATAAGGCAGCAGGGCCTTCACGTGCTCGGCGGGCATAGAACTTTAATACCGAGCTGCACACACACACACACACACACACACACACACACACACACACACACACACACACACACACACGCACACACACGCAAGCACGCACGCACACACACACACACACATATACACACACACGCACACAATCGTATCACGTGTTAACAGGCTGTGAGAAAGATGCTGGCACGTCCAATGCACTCATGCGGAATCATATTTCTACTCAATTGTAGTTTAGATTACATGCCAGGCCTTGAGCATTTACTCTATCTCACATAGCAGGTGACACCATGTTATTACATATACGTCACTGACAGCGAGAGCTGCAGTAGATTAGCTTCCATGGGGATTTCCAATGGCTTATAATAAATTATTATTATTATGTAATAGTGTTTGATTGTCTCGGTCAATGTCTGGGAATCCCCAAACTTCCTATTTCTATAATTTTTACGTGGAGTAGATATTTTACATAATAGACATTATGTAAAATTCTGCTGCTTATCTTTTCATATCAACAAATACATGAATGCTACTGAAGCCCACATAGCCCTGCAGTGAAACTGTGATTTCCCTATTCAACGAACATCTCTTTAAAAGCCTTTGTCATCTTTAAAAATGCTGTAAGTCTCTTCTTAATGCATAATTACATTGTATTACTACATCGTAGGCCTCCCTTGTCTTGTGTTTGTGATCTCGGAGGATTGAGCATGAGCAACATATATTGCTTAAAATAAAATTCAACATGTACATTCGATTCAATTTGAATAATTCAAGGTATGAAATTGTGATATGCCTTTTCCCTCGTGAAATGGTTCTGCTCAGCCCAGTCAGCTGCAGCATGATCAGTCATTCCTGATGTTGCTTGATTAGGAACCAGAAGTATTGGTCCAGTGCTCACCCTCCTGCTTGTTCTTTCTTTTAATAACTACTTCGGGCTGCAGGGATCTGGTTGTGGACATAAATATATTATGATGAATTTGATTAACCTCTGCAGGCTGTAAATGGATGAATGTGACCCCCACCAGGTGAACTTCACTGTGGATCAGATCCGTGCCATCATGGACAAGAAGTCCAACATCAGGAATATTTCTGTGATTGCCCACGTGGATCATGGGAAGTCCACTCTGACGGACTCGCTGGTGTCCAAAGCGGGGATCATTGCTTCATCCCGTGCCGGAGAGACACGTTTTACAGACACGCGCAAAGACGAGCAGGAGCGCTGCATCACCATCAAATCGACGTATGTGTCAGAGAAGGGTCTTTAGAAACAGCTCTGTTTTTGTTTTGGTGCAACATATTAACCTATTAATACGGCAAATATCCTAGTACACATGAAGTCATTCAAGATGATTAAGAAAAAAAGACTTTGTTATGTTATTATGTTCCAGAGGAAAAACACACAGCCGAGTTGAACAAGTAGCTCAACTTATTCACAAGACATACGTGAAGGCTCCCACCGGGCCAGGTCTCGGATTATATTTGAAGTGAACCTTTGCACCATTTCTATTTCCTCACTTCTTTTTTAGTTCCGATATTTAAATATCGTGTTCAAAGATGCGTAGCACGTTAGCAGAGATGCTGCTTTCTCAAAAGTCTAACAAATAAAATATTCACTGAAATCATTCCAGCTAAGGCAGTTTGAAGCATTTGAAGTGGAAAGTCTCCACTCAGCATGTCTGCCTCGTGTAGGGGACCATGTGGCTCATTCCAGTATCGGGATGACTAATTGAACTTCATTTCAACCACCCAGGTCTTTACATTTCTTATCATTAGTAGTGGTAGTGATAGGTGACCAGTGAACAAGCCTTTTCCTGTTCCCTCTGTGACGACGCAGGGCCATCTCTTTGTACTATGAGCTCGGAGATTACGACATGGCGTTTATCAAGCACAGTAAAGACGGAAACGGCTTCCTCATCAACCTGATCGATTCTCCTGGTCACGTTGACTTCTCGTCTGAGGTCACTGCGGCCCTGAGGGTCACTGACGGAGCCCTGGTGGTGGTGGACTGTGTCTCGGGTAATAATCCCTCCACATCCCACACTCGCACTCTCGCTCTTCCCAAAGGCTCACCGGGTTGTGTCCCCCGGCAGGTGTGTGTGTGCAGACAGAGACCGTGCTGCGGCAGGCCATCGCTGAGCGCATCAAGCCGGTCCTGATGATGAACAAGATGGATCGGGCCCTGCTGGAGCTGCAGCTGGAGCCAGATGCACTTTTCCAGACTTTTCAGCGCATCGTAGAGAACGTCAATGTCATTATCTCCACCTATGGAGAGGATGAGGGGGGCCCCATGGGGAACATCATGGTGAGGCAGATGCTCAGACACAAAGATATGCTATCATAGCTGCGGCGTGTTGTTACACATTTACTATAGCTGCGGTTTCTGAGAATGCTGAACCTTTTCTTTCCCTCAGATTGACCCTGTTGTTGGTACCGTCGGGTTCGGCTCAGGCCTCCACGGCTGGGCGTTCACCTTAAAGCAGTTTGCTGAGATGTACGTGACAAAGTTCACTTCGAAAAATGCTCAACTGGGACCAGCAGCGAGGTGTAAGAAAGTGGAGGACATGATGAAGAAACTGTGGGGAGAAAGGTAAACCTGATGACCGACATGGCCAGACAGAAACACGCTTCACTGAGGAACTTAACACGGGGCTGAAAAGCTGCGTTTGACTGCCCTCTCTGGGTGGAAGTTGAACGTTTCTTCTATCTCAGAAGTGTGCTCTGATGCACCTGTAGCCACGCCCATCAGTGACGCGGTGCACACAGCACACACTGAAGGGCACTTCTACATTAACCCCCCAGAGGTCAGTACAACCTCGACTTTCAGCTGGTGTTAAATTGCTCTTTAACATTTTCTTGCACACACCAAGATATGTTCATAATAACTGGCATATAGTGCACAATTAAAAGTGATTATGAGCTAGATGTCAATCATCTGAGTGTCATGATATTGTGCAATAATTTATGTACAGATATTTTGATCCAAATGCCGGCAAGTTCAGTAAGACTGCCACCGGTGCTGATGGACAGAAACTTCCCCGCACCTTCAGCCAGCTCGTTTTGGACCCCATCTTTAAGGTGAATGGAGAAGTGACATATACCTACAGTTGATATGTGTACGTGAGTCATTCAGGCCCTAATTGTCAGATGACCTTCACATGTACACTACCGTTCAAAAGTTTGGGGTCACCAAGACAATCTTGTGTTTTCCATGAAAACTCACACTTTTATTTATCAAATTAATTGCAAAATTAATAGAAAATATAGTCAAGACATTGACAAGGTTAGAAATAATGATTTTTATTGTAAATATTAATGTTGTTCTTCAAACTTGTGGCTCAAAGGAAGGCCAGTTGTATAGCTTATCTCACCAGCATGACTGTTTTCAGCTGTGCTCGCATAAAAGGGGTTTTCAAGGGTTTTCTACCCCTCCGTTAGTCTTCTAATAATAATAATAATAATACATAACATTTCTATTGAGCTTTTCATATAGTACTCAAAGACGCTTCTAAGGCAATAACACAATGTACCATTAGAACACTGGAGATGGGCCTCTACACACCTCTGTAGAGACTTCATTACACACCAGAGAATAGTCATCTACACATTAACTATGTAGAGAGAGGATCTATGATTAATTTAATGTTATCTTCGTTGAAAAAAAAGGACATTTCTAAGTGACCCCAAACTTTTGAACGGTAGTGTATGTACTTAGCACCTAATAAAAGTGTTTGATAGAAAAGGCATAAAACCAGGAGGGCACTAAGATGAAGCGGCTGAAAACGACGCATAGAACGCACAAACATATGTTCTCGATGACTACAAGGCGGTGGCTTTGGGAGGCGGTTTGATGTCGTCGTTTGGCCCTTTCTCACTGTCTAGGTTTTTGATGCCATCATGAATTTCAAGAAGGACGAGACAGCCAAACTGATTGAGAAGCTGGACGTTAAACTGGACTCGGAGGACAGGCAGAAAGAGGGGAAGCCGCTGCTGAAGGCGGTGATGCGGCGCTGGCTGCCTGCTGGGGAGGCGCTGCTCCAGATGATCACCATCCACCTGCCCTCCCCCGTCACCGCACAGAAATACCGCTGCGAGCTGCTCTATGAAGGGCCGGGGGACGACGAGGCCGCCATGGGTCAGTGGGACATTTTCACAGCACCACACACCTTCACAGCCTGGAGAAGACATTTGAGATGGAGCTTTAATGATTTGGTTTCAGAAAACACTGACCTCATTTGACCTAAAGCTGTATAGCGTTACTATATTCAGGGATTACTATCTCTCCTGTCTACTCAGGTATTAAGAACTGCGATCCTAAGGCTCCTCTGATCATGTACATTTCAAAGATGGTCCCGACCAACGACAAGGGCCGTTTCTACGCGTTTGGCCGTGTGTTCTCCGGCTGTGTGTCCACTGGCCTGAAAGTGCGTATCATGGGGCCAAACTACACCCCTGGCAAGAAGGAGGACCTTTACATCAAACCCATCCAGAGGTGAGCGGGTTTAGGAAAAACACTCAACTGAAGTCAATTAGTTTTAAATGAATGTTTTTTTCTTCCCTTCATCCAGGACCGTTCTGATGATGGGCCGCTATGTGGAGCCCATAGAAGATGTCCCATGTGGCAACATCGTGGGTCTTGTTGGAGTAGACCAGTACCTGGTTAAAACAGGGACTATCACCACCTTTGAACACGTAGCGTATTTATTATTTCGCTAATTATTGTAAATCAGTTGATCTTTACACTGAGTTGTTGCTCGCTGTCAGCATAATTCTTTCCGTTGCGACAACCCTTGTAGCCCGGTGACTCTGGCTCTGTCTGCAGGCCCACAACCTGAGGGTGATGAAGTTCAGTGTGAGCCCTGTGGTCAGAGTCGCTGTGGAGGCCATGAACCCCGCTGACCTCCCCAAGCTGGTGGAGGGACTGAAGCGTCTGGCCAAGTCGGACCCCATGGTGCAGTGCATCGTCGAGGAGTCCGGGGAGCACATCGTCGCTGGAGCGGGAGAGCTGCATCTGGAGATCTGCCTGAAGGACCTGGAGGAAGACCACGCCTGCATTCCCCTGAAGGTGAGCCACGGAGAACCGAGACGTATTAAACTCACAATAATTCTTTCTGAAACACTTAAACGTATGACGGGAGATTAAATACAACCAATGTGCATTTGCTGCTTACTTCGTTGCACCATCACCACACTGGATTTTGACCGCCAGTTTCTTGATCTGGTTCCAGAAATCAGACCCGGTCGTGTCTTACAGAGAGACGGTGATGGAAGAATCAGATCGGATGTGTCTGTCCAAGTCCCCCAACAAGCACAATCGCCTCTTCATGAAGTCCCGGCCTTTCCCCGACGGCCTGGCTGAAGACATCGAGAAGGGGGAAGTCAGCCATCGTCAGGAGCTCAAGGCCCGCGCTCGTTACCTCACCGACAAGTACGACTTTGAGGTGACCGAGGCCAGGAAGATCTGGTGCTTCGGCCCGGACGGCAGCGGGGCCAACCTGCTGATCGACGTGACCAAAGGGGTTCAGTACCTCAACGAGATCAAGGACAGCGTCGTGGCCGGCTTCCAGTGGGCAACGAAAGAGGTGGGCAGCAGTTAACTTCGCCTGCAAGCACATGTCAAATGAGTAGCCTATCGTTCTGATGCATTTGTGACAGTGTTCTTTTAAAAGTGTGTGCTTGAGTTCGTGAGGCTGCGGTCTCTGTCCTCGCCGTGCAGGGCGCTCTGTGTGAGGAGAACATGCGGGCGATTCGCTTTGAGATCCACGACGTGACACTGCACGCCGACGCCATCCACCGTGGAGGAGGACAGATTATTCCCACAGCTCGCCGGGTCCTGTACGCCTGCCAGCTCAGTGCTCAGCCGCGACTCATGGAGCCCATATACCTGGTGGAGATACAGGTGTGTGTGTGTGTGTGTGTGTGTGTGTGTGTGTGTGTGTGGGGGGGGCTGATTACCTCCAAAGAGTACCTTTAAAAACACAGTGTGAAAAGGTGCAATTGAAAATGTCCCCAAATCTGTTTTGTAAATCTATCAATATTATTGTAACATTCAAGTTTCTAATAATTGATATCTGCACCGATTTAAAGTGATGTTGTTATGATCAGGAAGTAGAAAGCAGGACTTATAGGGAGCTTAAAGGAAAACAGGAACACATCTTTTTTTGAATGTAGCATTATGGGATTGTGTATACTCATAACTATGCTTGAGGATTCTCTGACGCCCGTCCACATTTTCCGTCCGACGGCTCTGCTTCTCGTCCCTGCAGTGCCCGGAGCAGGTGGTCGGGGGGATCTACGGCGTGCTGAACCGGAAGCGAGGCCACGTGTTTGAGGAGTCCCAAGTGATCGGCACGCCCATGTTCGTGGTGAAAGCCTACCTGCCGGTCAACGAGTCCTTTGGTGAGTGTTTGAGGATTTTCTCTGTGTGATCTCAGTCGCTCACGTAGTTTCAGGACAAATCTGTATGAATCCGACTAGATTCTCAAGTTACACCCAAATGTTATGATTTTTTGTAATGCAATATAATGTTTAGTTCTTTTATAATGTATTGATATATTGATTTGGTTTCAGCTTATGTCCTTATTAATGTCAGATAATAACACTCCGCTATTTGAAACACGAGTGTGTATCTGTATTGCCTCCAGGGTTTACAGCTGACCTGCGCAGCAACACTGGCGGCCAGGCCTTTCCTCAGTGTGTGTTTGACCACTGGCAGATCCTCCAGGGAGACCCCAGCGACGCCGCCTCCAGAGCGTGCCAGATTGTCGCTGAAATTAGGAAACGCAAAGGTCTGAAAGAGGGCATTCCTGCCCTCGACAACTACTTAGACAAATTGTAAACAGTCTGGATTATTTAATACCAAATCAATCTCTAAACCTTACCCCGTGGGCACTTAAAAAATGTTTCACAGGCTTAAAGAATTATTGCACAAGTTGTTTTGTTTTTTAAGTCCGGAGCAGAAACAAAGCTTCACGCTTTTGTTGCAGGCTCGTCAAAGCAGCGATGCCTTTTTCCATTTCACAGCTACAGTACACCAAGTGCCTAGGGCGAGGGTTCTGGGGAGCAGTGGGATAACAGTTGATTACCATGTTTCTGCTATTCCTCCACATCACTCCCCTCCCCCTTCATCTGCCGTATGGGTCTGTAAAGTGCACTGCGATACTGCAATAATGCACATTTAAATGGATTTTGGCCAGATTAAACCACAATAAAGTGTTAGAAGTCAACCTCTCTGGATTGAACCTTTGTTTAGTGGATGTAATTAATAAAAACATTAAACTCATGATGAAACTGTGATTCTGGCCATTTCACTAATGGACTTCAGGGTATAGTTCACCATTTTGGGACATATTTTATTTGCTTTTGGCATTGAATTAAATTAGAAGATGAATAGCATTCTCACATTTATATGATGAATATAGCCCGAGGCAATAGCCAGCAGATGGTTTACTTAGCTTTGCAAATAAATGACAACTGAGAACCCATTCTTCTAAGTCATCTGTGAGACAAATAGCTAGCCAGCCAGCCTTTATCCAGCAGTATCTTTAAATAGAGCTCATTAGTTAACACAATGTGAACTTTGTACAAAAACTGTTAAAACAACAAAAAACGCTTTCAGGCAACCACCAGAATCCAGTTTCTGCAAAAATTGGGTTAAAACACAAAACATGGAAAATAAGCAGTAACATAAACTTTTGTTTTTAATAGACAATAAGCAGTACTTGTAAGACTATTAAATTGTGTCATAAGAAAACAGAATGACTGCAAATAAGTGTATCAGATTTAATGATCTTGTTTTATTTGTATTATAAATATATGATCAATTCATATTGTTGCAATTGTGTTCCTATTACTTCTGCACTGTGGACTCCCTCATACCATTTCCTTCACAGGGTTGTACTTTGTCATTCAGTTAAGAATGGAAAATTAATAAAAAGTTCCACACAAAGCCCATCTGTTTGAGTTTTAGAAGGTGCTGGAAGGCAATGGACAGAACCGGGCTATTTCTAGACTTCATGCTAAAATAAGATAACCAGTTGATGGGATTATATTTAGGAGACAAATTAAGACTTTGTAATCTTGGTTTTCTTTCACCAAAATGAATAGTTTTAGCTTCCGGTTAAGTTGTACTCCTAAAATGGGTGATTTTCTAAAAACAAAAGCAACACAACATCTTTCTTCACACTTTAATCAATAGTTATTTCAAGTTACATATATAATGTTAATAAATGACACTTTAATATACAACCCTTTAAATTCCACACCAAGAGGGAAAGTTCTTCCATCCACACTTTTTAAAACAAAGCTAAAAAGAAACTTATCTGAAGAACTAGTGTGCATCCATAGAACAACCAAATGAACATATGCAAGGCCAAGAAGTGCAAGGTAACTTGGGAATAGGCAACTACCAAGCAAGGACACAAGATATCACAGATTGTACTCTATGTAGAAACCCGGAAAATTGCTTACCATTATCATGTCGTCTAGATTATTATGAGGTTTGGTTCAAAGAGTTTATGAAGCCTAAGAGGTCTACTGGTCTATGGAAGTTACAGCTGATGCAGAATTGATGAAACGCTGGTCTGTACAGAGCGGTGATGAGAAACTTGTCTTGGCAGATCTGTACATTCATACAGTTTGCGACTCCTTTGCACTAATTATGTGGAGTACAGGAAGGGGAATCGTACAGCTTAAGTAGAATTCAGTGTCAAGCTGTATGCCGTCAATCCACAGCAGTGACATCGATACTGTGACAGATCTGAGAGGCCCCTCCCTCCTCCTTTGCCTCCCTTGTGGAGTCGGTAACAGTCATGTCCGTCTCAGAGGCGGCATCACTACAACACCAAAGGGATAAAAGGAAGCTGCTGATAAAGAGAGGCAGCGTCTCAAATGACAAGCTACGCCCCATGTAGTGACCTACATCGCTTTTTGGCTATTTGTCTTCCCGCGTGGCCAACAGTAGTGCACTATATGGAGGGAACAGTATGATGTCTGAGAGATTAGTCCCCAGAACGGCTGCTGAGGTATGACTCCCCCCGCGCTGGTGTCACGTCATCACATTTGATGGAAGATCTTTGCAATGTCAGAGGTGACTATGTGTAGAAGATGACCTCAGGAATCTGTCCGTCCTCTACAGAAGTGCCGTTGTTGTTGCCCGCCGCGTAGCAGAAAGTGAAACACGTCTTTGTGCCAGTAGACGATGACTCGTGCGTTACCTTCCGCATTCCCTTCGTCCCGTAATGAGAGTCTGGGCCCTGCAAGACAGACAGACGCACAGAGTAAAGCCAACGCTGCATAGTGACAGATCAGATATTCAAAAAAACATCACTCAAAGGGGGGAAAGAAACGATAGCTGAACTGATTTGTCAATTAATCGATAACTCAAATAAACAGATTATTATTTCATTACTATTATTTTTTAAAAGCTTCTCCTGTTTTAATATATTTAGATTTCTACAATGTTGGTGAAGCAAAAAAAGCCCCTTGTGAATATTACCAGTCTCACAATCTTTGGACATTTTAAAGACAAACGATGAGGGTAAAAAATCATGAATAAAAATAAGACATGGATCTTTTCCCAGAGTGCTTCTGTAGCTGGTATTACCACCAACACGTTACCGACCTTCAGTGTAGCACAGGCAGTGTAGTTGACATTGGGTAATATCTCCACCGGTTCTTTGAACATGACTCTGAAGGTGTTGGCTGACCCATCACAGCTGAAGCCTGTATCATTCTGGCCCAGCACCGTGTTGCTGTCTGTGTGAATGATCTACATCGAGAAAAAAACAGAAACAAACGTCCAAAATAAGTTAAGAGTACATGCCTACGCCGTACAGTGAAAACAGACACTGACCCGTGACGGGTTCAGGGACCACACCTGTATGTTAACTTGGTAGTCTGTGGGTCCGTGTATAGATCCGTAGAGACCGAAGCCAACCACAAATATCCGCCTGTTTACTGAGAACCTGAGAGGGAAAACCGAACAGGAACACATCAAGAGGGGCGAGCGTGTGATAGTGTGGAGATGCATGTACCAAGGCTGTATAAAATCATAGGCAGTTTCAATTCAGAAAATAAATAAATATTTACAAAGTCATTGATGGCTTTTAAATTAATATAACATCACTAACTTTAATGCAAGTCCGCTGCTCCTCACTCACCGTATGCGGTCGCTTGTCCCGCTGTAACCCCAGCGGCTCTCCACCTGTCCAAAACGTGTGATGTTGCACTCCTTCCCGCGGAGGCAGCAGCGAGGCCGGTCAATGAATTCAACGCGAGGCTTCGGGTTAACAGTGAAGTGAAGGAATAGACTCACCACCTCTCTGTCAGTCAGAATACTGGACTGGGCTGGACCTGGAAGGGACGAAGACAGGACCCGAGGATCAGGCTCAGAAACACAGGATGTACGGCCGGCGTGAATGTAAAGCTACGCCGTTGGTTGCTTTGTGTTCCTATTCACCTGCAGCAAACTCCTCAATGGTCATGAGAGGGAATCGGATGAGTGTGAGTGCTTTGCCCAGCACTTTGCGTCTGTTCTCGGGCGTGGGCTGCAGCTGCTGCCTGTGAGCCTCGGCCTCTGCCCAGCGCACCGAAGCACCAAACAAACGCACCTCCCTCACTCCGAGGGTATCCCTCTCCAACACCGCCACCAATGTATCTGACAGAGGGAGAAGTGGAAATTCAATGGTCAGTTAAGCTGTTATTATGAAAAATAACATGTGACAATAATGACATTCACAAGGTGTAATTACCCAAATCTACGTCCGTAAAGCCTTCAGCGGCGAGAGCATCTCCAGTGTTCTTATCAATGTTCTCTAGACAAAGGCTGGCAAGCTGCGGCTCATCAAACAACCGTGCCTGAAACCATTAATACACAACCAATTAAATAAACATTTGACATCAAGTCACATGCAAGAACTGGTCTACATTCATAGCTGGGGTAAGCAGACCTGTGTGAGCAGCATGAACGCGTTGTCTGCTCTCAGGTTCTTCTTGAGGAACTCCACACAGTGAGCCTCCAGTGCTGGCACGGCATATTTCTTAGCTGTATATAGTGTGGTCATCACCGTCTCCGGCCCAATCTGGACTTCATCAGAGTAGAGGAACCTGCAATAGGTGCACAAGTTTTATCAGACATTGCTATTTCAAAATCCAATTTATTGACTTGTATGTCCGATGAATTCTAAAAATAATAATAAACGCCTCTACAATGTTGTGTTACATTGCTTGAGTGTAATTTTACCGCAAATTGTTGTTATTTCAAAAATGCTGTGATGAAAAAAATTCAACAACAAAAAACACGCCCACTTTCAGGACACCAATCCATCAGTTTAAAAAGGCACGCTCTCCTTACTTCAACAGGGCCAGGAAGGCAGCCGGCTCCACGTCGGGAAGCTCGATTTCCGTCGAAGTCGTCGCCATCCCGCCGTTGAACATGGCATCAAACACTGCGCTCCCCACCGCCAGAACAAACCTGACAACGTCAGCAATCAGCATCAGCAGAGACAAATAAGTCGTTTCGCTTTTCAGATTCACTTAGCTAGCTAATATGTTGTTAAAACTCGGCTGCCGGCAGTCTTATTGCAACGTTACCTGTGCGCAGGTATCCTCTGAACTCCCATTCCTTTGCCCACCAAAAAATGAACGTCACTGAGCACTTCGTTGTTGAAGAGGAAAGCAAATCTCTCCTTCACGGTGCTCTTCGTCGCCTGCCAGTTGTACACCGGCTCTCGGTACACCAGCACGGACGGAGGCGCCGGAGCGGCGGCCGGTGCTCCGGACGCCGACGCGTTTGACGCTGCGGTGGTTGCCATGTTGGACGCCGGGGTGGCCATTACTCCGGCTGCCGCAGCACCTGCCGCAGCGGACTGCTGCAGGGAGTTCTGCGCAGTCGGCTGAGCTCCGCTCGAAACGCCGTTGCTGTCTCCGCCGCCAGGCCCCAGCTGCGGGTTGGGCCTCCTCGCTGCTCCCTGCGCTCCGCCGGCCGCACCGAGCGCTCCGCCGTTGGACGCCGGCATGGAGAAAACGCTGTTGCTGGGCTGGCTGTTTCCCAAAGGACCCGGACTGTTGAAATTTAGGCAAGGAGGCCTACCGCTGTTGTCTCCAGCAGCCATCTTGAACCGAGTGTAGGCGTAAACAACCCTCTTCGTCGCTTTAAGTATTTATCGTGCTCGACTATCGTAGCGGCCCTGAGCTGCCCCCTGGCGGCGATCAGTGGGACTACTGCGTGCTCCCCTGAGCGTGAGGTCCATTTTATCCGATAGCAAACACGTCTGCTTATGATTGCTTGTATCTCAAATAGGCTATTTACTTTGAGGGTTATCGCGAGGCACAATCATTTGCATTTGGGAGTTCCTGTTTTAAACATACCCTCTGAGAAGAGTTTGAGAACTGTTTCATTATAAGCCAGACCTCTGCCTAAACTCAGTCCTCTATTTCAACAGTTATTGGGTACAACTGGCCAGATCCCATTTCAACTCAGGATTTGCGTTTGATAGAAACAATGTAAACTCACACATATATTGAAGTTGTATTTTTTTAATAATCCCAGTTCCTCAAAACAACATAAAGCCTGCAAAATGCCACTCAGACGTGGGTTCTATTACAAATGACTGCTTGTGTAATTGAGCAAACACATTACTTTGGGACAAACAAAATAATGAGTTAATAAAATATTCCTTATTCCTTATGGGATCTATGGTGTAATAGTTGTATAAAGCGCGATCTTTGGAGAGTAAATATTAGGATACACTTAATTATACAAAAATACTTCCCAATGTCTGTGAGCAAGTCAAGCGATTAGTATTGATCATGTGCTCTGTATTTTTTCTGGGAACACGAGGGTTATAAATTAGATAAATTGGTTCACGTACAGACTGATTCTTTTTTTTTATCTTATTATACCTGCAGGTCAAACTGAAACAAATCCACCCTATATTAATGTTCTCCATGGTAGAGTGAAGAAACGAGGACTTACGTCCTAAATGGAAATGTAAAAAAATAGCGAGATCATGACCTTTAGCATTAGGAATCACATCATTTTTTGTAGCCAAACATTAATGTTGACAAGCAGGTACACATGAAGTGATTGAAGAGTCTTTCAAGTACAATTTAATAAATACAATAATACATTTTAAATTAAGTGAACAAAGCTGGGTATATTAGATCAAACAAATCCTAGAAAAGACAACTTTTCAAAAAAACTGAAAACAATGAATGAAACCCTCGAAGACGTCATGGAGTGCAGCACACCGGCCAGCCCGCTATTAATTCAGCCCCATCCCGCCTGTGTCTTCTCCGTTCACCCCACGGCGTGCGCCTCTCTCTCTCTCTCTCTCTCGCTCTCTCTCTCCCTCTCCCTCTCTCTCTCTCTCTCTCTCGCTCTCGCTCTCTCTCTCTCGCTGCCTGCTACTCATCCGCCGTGACGTCAGGCCGGCACGGGGGAACTGTCCTCGCGCGCAGGGTGCTGCTGCTGCTGCTGCTGAAACAAGATGGCTGTGCGCGCAGGAGGAGCCGCGGAGGAGAGCTGAGGCAATGCAGAGGAGGATGAAGAGGGGGGCGAGGATTTCACTCCCGTGTGTCTTGTCCTGTCAAAAGGGCAGCAGCTCTGCGGAGAAAGAGAAAAGCGGTTCCGGTATGAAGCTAATGGGTTTCCGTTACCATTTACGGTGACGGTTGGGCGGTTTGAGTTTTTTTATTCATTTTTTTTGTAACCAAGAGACGAACGGACTGACCAAACAAATCCCGGAGCTCTCAGCAGAGGACAGCCGGGGACGCTCCCACCGCCACCAGAGATGTCCCTACTATGTGTGGGAGGTAAGAGAGGACCCGAGAGGGGCGACGAAACCCCCGGGTTGCTGTTATTGAAGTGTCACTTCCTCGCGGTCGGGCTGCACCAGTTGTCTGACAGCCTGCGGGCGATCGGCTCCGTGGAAAAGTCGTGTTCGGTTAGCAGCGAGAGGGATTGTGCTGATCCGTCAGTAAATCACCCGGGAGCCGGGCTCCGTGGCACGTTTTGGGGATGCCACCGGGATACTGAGGGCTCCGTTGCTGAGTGGCACGCTGTTTATTTACTCATAACGACGCCTTGTGTGAATGGGTTATCTGAAAGTAAAAAAAAAAATAGATAGAATTGTTGATGATCATTCGTTGATCATTCATTGTCTCTTTTGAGTTTCTAAATGTCTTCATGGAGGAGAAGTGGTGTGTTTGTGTGTGTATGTGTATGTGTATGTGTATGTGTATGTGTGTGTGTGTGTGTGTGTGTGTGTGTGTGTGTGTGTGTGTGTGTGTGTGTGTGTCTGTCATCGGCTGTGTTCATTCATGCGTGGGCAGTCAAAGGAGGCGGAGGACGGGGAAAAGCCCCTGGTGCTGATGCTGATGATGCTGATGCTGATGCTGCTGCCGCACCGCCGCCGCCGCCTCCGCCTCCGCCTCCGCCTCCGCGCCGCTGTAGTCGTGAGGGAATACTTGTATAGTCAGCTGGAGATGCTCGTCCCTCCTCATCGTTGTCGTTTCCCCTGAAGCGATGCGTCACCCTTCCCACCAGACTCCCCGATAGCTCGTGATGCTGACACCGTCGCCTCTCGGTGCGACGAGTAAGCATCTGCTGTGATTGCTCTTACGGCAGCACCACCTCCAGCTCCACATCCAGGGTGCAGTAATCAGAGGAATATACAACCTGGGTGTAGAGGGGACCCTTCTGACACGCATGTCGGGGTCCTCCGGTGCGTGGTTGGCTTTCGTTGAACAGACAGAGGTTGAAACGGCATAATTTCCAAATCAACTCAACTATCGACTGAGTGTTGTGTTACTGTTAACATATTGAAACTTACACGGTGACAACTAGCAAGGTTTTGCTTTGCAGTTTTACTGCAACACGACTCGATTTTTAAGCAGAAGAGGACCTGAATGTGTGTCGGGTATTTTTCTACTAACCCCTAAACTGTGAATCAGTAATCTGCAACCAACCATGATTAAGTCTGTATAATAACTGTGTATATATTCTCTCAATGAATTGATGCATTGTTTGTGTCTAAGATCCCAAAGTCCCACAAATATTTAATGTTTGAAAAACACAAGACCAAAAAATCACACATATTGATTATAAAAACACGTGCGGGATTATTCTCCTGTTCTCTTTCGTTGATCGTCCAACTGATTAATCCACCATCCCATAACGCTCTAAATCTGATCGCAACCCGGCCAGTAGGCGAGTGTGTGGGGGCGTGTTTGAGTTCAAGACGTCGAGGCGGCTGAATGCAAACAAGAAGACCAAATGACAATGAAAGTGGTTTCAAAGTCACCTTTTATACATCAGGTGCATTATGGACCCTCCCCCCTCCCCTCCCGTCCTGCCGGTCCCACCCGCGGCCGGTCCCTGCATCCACTCGGCCCCCGGTGTCATTAGGACCCTGAGCGTTATTCATTCATAAACCCCGGCTGCGGCGGTCCGTGTGGTAGACTACGCTCCTTGGCAGCGAGCCCTCTTCCTGCTCCGTTACATCATTCACGCTTACCTGACTGGAGCTATTTCTGGCCTCCGCCGTACTTTGTCCTTCTTGAACAGGCAGCATTTTTTGTTGGAGCATCTGCAGTCGAAGCAGAATTCAGACACAGATACAAATTAACTTGGAACAAGTTGCCATCTTCTCCTGCAGATGTTACACATTTTTAAATGTAGTTTTCTACCGTGTCCCGAGATCTGGGAGTGTAGCGTCTCCGTCGGCAGTTGAAAGGACGACTGCAGATCTGCGTGTGTGTGTATAATCCTTAAAAACGAGGCGGCGTCCATCTAAATCATGTCAGCCCTCAGTTTGTCGGTGGATGGCTGCGCTCTCCGCTGCCCACTTTACGTCCCCTGACAGCTCGTGTTGGAGGGTTTGCTTGACTCCCCGTCAAGTCTCTGTTTTCTTGGCAATCCGCTTAGTTCCCATAAGTCAGAGTCTGCTGTGTCAGAGGTACTTCCTGAATGAAGTAATTGGGGCTACAGGAAATGTACTGTTGGGTTTTGCAGAATATTCTGCACATCCTTTGATTTATGAATAAAAACACTCTTTGATTTGTTATGTCCTTAAATACATTTAATCAGATTGTGATCGATAGTAAAAGCGTTGACCTCGTTTCCTGAACCCAGGATACTGACCTATAACCTATATGTGAGTCAGTTTATCCACTCCTCACTGTCTGTGACTTATCGGGCCTGACGTGGACAGTATTTGTGGTCCTCTTATCTGCTTAAGAACATGTGTGGAGCTTGTGGACATTTCTCATTGTAACTCACCTTGTCAGAGAGATTTATGATCATGTGCTATTATTAAGCTTCAGCTTTCTACTGTTGAAAATTCAATTCCATTTGTATTGATCCTCCTCGTGTTCTGATATATTTCCCGGGCTGTTTTAGTGTTGACACTAAAAGACAGCACCAAGCCAGTTCTGATGTGGTCCGCCCAAACAATGTGGAGGAACTGCTCCGAGCAGCGCCTGGCCCCGTCTCGTCTTCATGCGTGTGTTGAGCGTTGTGTTGAGCGATGTCGTTTCTTTAACACTTACAGCATTCAGCGGCATTAAAAACTGAACCGGACATTAAATGGATGTTGAGTCAGTGCCGGAGCAGAAGGGCACAGCGTGTGTGTGTGTGTGTGTGTGTGTGTGTGTGTGTCTAAGTGTGTCTGTGTGTCTATGTGTCTATGTGTGTATGTGTGTCTATGTGTGTATGTGTGTGTCTGTGTGTCTATGTGTGCCTGTGTGTCTGTGTGTGTCTATGTGTGTCCATGTGTCTGTGTGTCTATGTATGTCCATGTGTCTGTGTGTCTGTGTGTGTCCATGTGTCTGTGTGTGTCTGTGTGTGTCTGTGTGTGTTGCGTCTTCAGTTGAAATGAAGATTGGTGAGGTATGAATGGAAGCAGAGATTTCTATTTTTATTTAATTTTTAGTCATTACTGCAGGTGTATGTGAGTGAGTCACTGCAAGTGTGTGTGTGTGTGTGTGAGTGTGAGTGTGTGTGCGTGTGTGTGTGTGTGTGTGTGTGTGTGTGTGCGTGCGTGCGCGTGTGTGTGTGTGCTTCTGTGCCTGCCGATGGCACTTAAACTGCAGATTGATCTTGGATTGGTGTGTTTCAGGAAAGAAATACAAAGTAAAAGTAGTGAGAAAAAGAAACGAGAAAAGTGCGTTGCTGACTCGGGCAATTTTATGTCAACTTTTATTTTTTTGGTGGTTACTATGGCGACTGGTTCTGGTGTGGATGGTCTGTGGAGAACATTGTGAGATAAGTCGGGAATTGGTGTTGAAAATATGAGTATTTAGGACTTTTAAATATGTGCTAGATGGTTGTTTTTATTTGTATGTACCGGTGGGTAAAGTATACTTCCAGGTTCTGTATCCCGAACTGATGAAGCGCAGCAGGAAAGCTGTCCATGTTTTTCCAGCGCTGTCTGTTTCTATATTTTGCTCCCACACTCAGTGCCGACATGGACCGAGCTTATGGCAAAAAAGGGAGAGCACTTATTCCAAATCTTCCTAGTTGCAAACTCATTTTCCTGGGTTAACGCTCAAGTAGTAAGTGAGTATCCACTGAATACATGTTGCCAGTCAGTGGGGATTAGAACATATACATGTCTGACATGTATTTAAATGGTTAGTCCAGTTGAATGTAGCATACGACTGTCTTAATGTATCACGCTTATCCTCTTGTTGCCTGTTCTCTGTGTAAAAGCCAGAAATAGAGGAGGCAGGAGCGCTGTGAGGTGAAAGCAGATGGCGTTCCTCCATGTGACTTTGTCCCTCTCTGTGTCCACAGTGAAGAAAGCCAAGCTGGATGGACCCCAAGGTAAGACCTGGGATCCTGGCAGTGGGAAGAGAGACTCGCTGTTATCTGACATAAATCTATAAGCAGACTGGGGACACATTACACGCTGCAGCCATTACTGGAAATGAAGGGATGTCATTCTCTGTAGACTGTGATATCTATAGCTCACGTTCTTATTTACGAATGCAGACACATTTCACTGTAACCCATCTCTTCTTCATCCCTCTCTCCTGAACAGAGAAATTCAACACTTATGTGACTCTAAAGGTACAAAATGTGAAGAGCACAACCATTGCTGTCAGGGGCAACTTGCCCAGCTGGGAGCAAGACTTCATGTTGTGAGTCCCTCATTATCTTCAGACAGAACTCTCTCTCTTCTTCTTCTTCTTCTTCTGTTCCTCCCTCGCTCTTCCATCTGCTTTCTCTTCTCATCCTCTCGTCTCCTCTCCACTTCAGCAGCTTGAGTGCTTTAAAAAAAATCTCCTACTTTCTATCAAGCCCCCTCTCCTCTTTTTTCACTCCTTCATCCCTGTATGGTTTTAAGCTGCTCTTCCTCTCCACATCTTCACCTCCAACATCCACCTCATCCTCTTTTTCATCTGCTCTCCCTCAACCCTGTTGCCCCTCTCATCCTCGTTCTCAATCGTGGCTCCTTCCCAGCCCATCCTTCCTCTCCTCTGTCACTTCTCCTAAACACAACTCTGTGATCGTTATCTACCCCCCCCCCCCCCCTGCCTTTCCAGTTCAGCCGTCCCTTTGCCCGCATATCCCCTCTCCTCCCATCAATGCTCTCTAGGCGTCATGTGCAGCAATGATCACTTTTAAATGAGTTTGTTTGAGATTATATTTCATTAACTATTGGAACGATAGCTTGTTGGCAATCATTAAAACATTGTATAGTGTTTAGCACACAAAGAGATTACCAGTGTCGCATTGAAAATGCAGCAGCATACGGCGGATAAGCGGTGAGATCCGCTCAGCGTGTGGGATGCGGCAGGCGGGCTGCCGGCGGAGTCCTGCGCATTTGTAAGATGTTCGGAGGCGTTGAGCGCCGTACCGGGCTGGCATCAGGGAAGCTGCGTTATGTAATGTTTGGGCTGCTGAGCGAGCCTCATCCCCCTCCGTCAACCGGCCTCTAAATGACCGGCCCCCTCAGTCACAGCCCGGCAAACAGGCCCGTATCCTGAGAGGAGTCACCACGGAGACGGGAAAGCCAGTCCCTTATTTCTTAAATACACGTCCCACTCTCTTCCTCAGGGCATGCGATACAATCACCTCCTCCCTTCATCACACTCCTCTTCTCTCCTCCCTTTGTTCCTCCCCCGCACTCTCTCGCTCTCCCTCTCTTTCTCTCTCTGTCTCTGTCTGTCTATGTCTCTCTCTGTCTATGTCTCTCTCGCTCTCTCTTTGTCTATGTCTCTCTCTCTCTCTCTCTCTCTCTCTGTCTGTCCTGCTTCCTGCTGTTTTGTAAATGTTTTATGTTAGATTCTTTCAGCCTTGCTCCCACAGAGACATGTCTTATATTTGGCACAATGAAGCCCATGAGTACTTCCTGTGTGTTGTGTGTGTATATGGCTGCCTCTGTGTGTTTAGCATTTTTAAATATCTTTATCTTTTTTTAAATAACAACTCCTACTTAAGTAAAAGTATTTCCGGCAAAATATACTTCTCTCTTGTGAAATATTGGGATAATTTGACCTTGAACGACTACAAGTTTAATCTTTTAAAATGCCCATTTTATAAGTTAATATGTTCTTTAATGTAAAAACTTAATCTGCAAAGTAACTACAGCGGTCAAATAAATATTTCCTTTTGAAATGAAGTGGAGTATAATTATAACAAAATTAAAGGCAAGTCAAGTACTCACAAAAACGTATTTAAGTCTAGTAGTTCAGTAAATGCACTTAATTACTTTGCACAGCTGTCTTTACATTTACTTTGTTGTATTAAAGCAGTTTTGTTTGTCTTTCTTCTTCTATCCAGCGAGATTAACCGCTTGGACCTGGGTCTGACGGTAGAGGTGTGGAACAAAGGGTTAATCTGGGACACCATGGTTGGCACTGTGTGGATTCCCCTCCATGACATCCGACAGTCAAATGAGGTTTGCCACTAATCACTGGAGGAATACTGTAGTTGAACACTCTGCACTCCAGGGACGCGCTCAGCTGGTGGTGGGGCATGTTTTCATCATGCTCGTCCATTAGTGCGTTGTTTGTGTGTCAGCTGCTAAACGTCTTTCTGTACGCAGGAGGGTCCGGGGGAGTGGCTCTCGCTGGACTCTCAGGTCATCATGACTGGTAATGAGATCTGTGGCACCAAGGAGCCCACTCTCCACCTGGTGATGCTCGACACACGCTTTGAGCTGCCCCTCGGTGAGCAATCAATAGTCACATCAATGTCAGACACTGTTGATAGTATGGAGCAGATGAGAATATGAAAATATAGGAAATCATCAACCCTTGAAGGAAGGAGAAGAGGACTGGAATAAATGATGTCTCTCTGTATATTTCCACACCAAACAGTGATAGATGGACACCAAGAATCTCTCACTGATTAATATAACTGACCCACTTTTCAGGGATGTGTATTCAACGCTGTCTGTGTGTATGTGGGGAAAGTGTTACTGTCCTTTCTCTCTCAGCTGTGTTCCTCTTAACATCGATTGGGTGTTATTTTCTTACTGTTTCTTTTTCCTCAAGTCAATATTTTGGGAGACCTGTCTCCTCAGCTTGTGAACCTATTGATAGGGGCTTGGCTTTCAGGCTGTACGTGAAAAGGCCAAATGTCTATGTCCCAGGCCAGAGAATATGGGTCAAATAATATTAGAAAATGGCTTGTATTAAATAACTTTTTTCAGAATCCATTTGATATGGATTTCAAAACAGTCTTCAGGCTTGAATATCTATTTTAACAGTCTTCATACGGGTTGTTTTTGTCCACCTGAAACTGTCTGACTTGTTGTTTTCAGATATCCCCGAGGATGAGGCACGATACTGGGCTAAAAAACTGGAGCAGCTCAACGCCATGAGGGACCAAGATGTAAGCTGTCAGCCCATTTGATTTAATACCTCAGCAATCACATTTCAGGAGCACGCCAACATGATTCATTAGTGAACTATATCATACTTTATAAGATGAAATCCAACTTTACATTTTTTTCACAAACTACATATAGGCATAAGTTATATTTCTTTAAATGTTAGTGCCTTTCATAGTGTACATTTGATGTTTGTCTGACTCCAGTATTCTCACCAGGAGGAGCAGGAACGCCCTCTCCGTGCCCCAGGAACCCAGTGCTGTAAGTGACCGTCACTGTTCGTACATACCACTCGTTTATTTGTGCCAGAGAAGATAATCATGTGTTTAGCTGTTGAGATGTAATTAGTTTACCACACAATGTTTTTTATGTGTTAAACGGTAAAAGATTGCTGCGCTGTACAGGATGGATAGGGGCCTCAGATGTCTGCAGCCATGTCCCACCAGGGGGCTGAACAAGCTGACAGGTGCAGGTGCAAAGACTTGGAGGCACAGCCCTCCCTCCCTCTGTGCCCCCCCCCTCTCTCTCTTCCCATTCAGCAGCTCAGTGTGGGAACATGGATGGTTACAGCGTGTAATGTATGTTCATGTTCGGACACCGGCGCAATTTAGAATCAATACTGACACCATCCTGTCTCATTGCAGGTAACTGGAGTCTATGGGGAGAACAACAAAGTAAGTGTACACAGGGTACACACATCACATTCTGGAGAATTAAATAGCTTTATGTATATACATGTATATTGTGATGAACATATTTACTTTCTTATCTCTTTCTTCTCTGTTCTCCTATTACTGCACATTGCGAGGAGACCTTAGCAGACTGCTGAATGTGTTTCTCTTGCCCTGCGCATGTACCTCTGTGCAGACGAAGACGCAGACAGTGCTGTGGACGACAGGGACAGCGACTACCGCAGTGAAACCAGTAACAGCATCCCGCCTCCCTACTACAGCACATCCCAGCCCAACGCCTCCGTCCACCAGTATCCCATCAGCCAGCAGCACCGCAACTCCAGAAGCTTGACCTACCCCAGCTTGGGCGTCAGCCACGACCACGACTACCAACATCAGAGGACGGTCAGGTGTGTAGCTGCAGTTACAAAGTTCAAGATACATTTTAGCAAACCGTGGAGAGATTTCACTGTGTAACTGATATTTTGGAGTTAGTTTGATGACTTTATTATGACCCTTCTGTTCCACCAATTTTTTTTACATTTATCATTTAATTATATGGGACATGTCATGCTCATATTCATGTTCATGATTGTATTTTGGATTTCTACATCTTTATCCACCCTTTTGGTGAAAGTCTAGTTCTAGTTTTCACCACAAAAGTTGAGTTGAGCCATTCGGATGGTTGGCGGCGTATTCCAACGAGGCTGCACGTGACGAAGAGAGAGGAGCTCCATCTGAGGGGCTTGTTGAGTCACATTTTTTCTAATATAGCCTGGACAAAATGGCATCATTGTTTTATTTCACAGTTTGTGGGTTGGTACTCCAGATACCCAAACACTGAAAATGAGAGTTCTCATTATATGTCCTATTTCAATTTATATCAAAGTTAATAATTGACGTTAATTTTCTGTCGATATCCTTCAAGATGAATTATACATCATATTTTATTCTAAGTGATGATGAAGTGCTTTGAGAAGAAACGGTTCTCCAGCTCCCCTCCTGTTGAGGCTGTAGTCCCTGACATGAAGAGAACTTTCTTGGGAGGCAAAGACACGCTCTCTACATTAATGGAGGTGAAGTGGAGCAAGTGAACTGTTTTAATTTCCTGGTAATCCGCATCACAAACAATCTGACTTGGTCACCATCATTCAGTTTATTATGTAGACCTGTCCTGTTCCTACTGTGACATGTCAACATGTCCACCTGCCATGCTGTGTGTGTGTGTGTGTGTGTGTGTGTGTGTGTGTGTGTGTGTGTGTGTGTGTATGTGCAGCTCGGTATTCAAGTTCTATGCCCGCCGAGCACGTGAAGGCCCTGCTGTGTGTGCTAGTCCTTCAAAGGGTCATAAGGACCAAATGTTGTTTACAATCCAGTTTACTTTCTCATCTTGTATTGACATATATCTCAGGGTCTGGGATTGAAACTATGCATACCTTCACCTCTTGCGTTATGCATTATTCAACTGGCAATCTAATGGTCAATACTGCACATAAGATTAGCTGCTTGTGTGAGTGTATTGGACAGGGCAACATCCTCTCAGCCCTGCCCATTGTTATTCATCTCTTTCCTCTCAGCGCTCCACACTCACTCCCTCACTCCCTCACTCCCTGTGCTCCCTCCTCCTATGTTGTCTCTGTGCCCACCACTCCCTTATTGTCTTCACTATCTTCCTCTACCCCCAACCATCCTCCTTCCTCTCTGTGTCTCTATTCTGTTTTTTAAATCCCCATTCATCCAGGACCAAAAATACTTTGTTCCTGTTTCTGGAGTTTCTGGAGTTTTCTGTTGTCGGCTTCCTGGAGGCCTCTCACCTTTCTGTTCTGCTGTATTTCTCGCTGCTTGTCTGGTACTCTTGTATCTCCAGTGCTTTTCATCGATTAGCCATCAACAATACTCAGGCTGCCAAAAGACATGTAGAAACGTTTTTTAGTTAGGCTGCCCGAGTGCAAAGTGTGCAGGCCACGGAGTGCTCTAATAAAGTGCTCTGGAAGCAGTTTTGAGATTATGGTAAATGGAGGGAAAACCATTTATTTAAAATGCTTATATATACATACAATAATAACCTGAATGGAAGTGCCTGTACAATACTGCCTCCCTCAATCATTATAATTAGCCTCCTCTGGGCTCCGTTTGTGTTTTCTCCTCTCTTCTCCCTTCAGCCCGTCGGGGAGCTATGCATCGTCTGCAGAGCTGAGTCGGTGCAGCAGCCAGCTGAGCGAGGAGGACTATGGGGTTCAGTATGCAGAGAGGGACCCTTACGACGAGAACGACTCCTACCACTCCTGCCACTCCTCGGTTAGCTGCAGTAAAGGCTCTCCAGACTGGGA
This sequence comes from Liparis tanakae, assembly GCA_036178185.1. Taxonomy (NCBI): domain Eukaryota; kingdom Metazoa; phylum Chordata; class Actinopteri; order Perciformes; family Liparidae; genus Liparis; species Liparis tanakae. The sequence continues at coordinate 9,682,282 of CM070098.1, read as the reverse complement.
CCCCGATGAGACCCAGGGGGCGTACAGCGACGAGGGCGGCTACAGCAAAGACGGAGGAGAGGAGGGGGCTCTGTACGAGGAGGAGGACGGAGGCCTGTACGAGGGAGAAGTGGAGGGCCTCTATGAGGATGAGGAGATAGTATATGATGATGAGGATTTGTACAACTTGGAAGGGACCCTCAGTGAGGACATGGAGCCCCCGTTTACCCCCACCCCAACGTCAACAGCTCCCCCAACTCTGGATGTACCAAGCTCCAGACCGCCTCTGGAGAAACAGCCAACTTTACACCAACAGCAGCCCCCTACTCAACCTCCCAACCAAACATCCAACCAGTCTCATCCACCTGGCGGGGCGCCATCAGCACAGCCCCCCTCTGGTCACCCAGCAGCCCAACCACCTAAACAGCCACAAGCACAGCCAGCCCCATCTGCCACCTCCTTCTTCTCAATGGCCAATCCTCTAACGGCTGCAGTCTCGGGCTTGGCCTCCACGTTCTTGTCTTCTGTTCCCACCGGTCATCCCGCCCAGTCTCACCCTCCCGCCTCAGCCGTAGCGCAACCAAGCCAGTCTGCTGCCGCCACTGTCGTCCCTCCATCCCACCCAGCCCCCGTGGCTAACTCATCCTCCCTGCCCCCCTCGACGGCCACGGGTCCTTCATCCCAACAGACCCAACCCTCTGGGCAGCCTCAATCCAATATCGATGGAGCGGCCACCACAAAGTCAGCTTCCCCTGAGGACCAGGCGCTACAGCTGGAGGAGGAAGAGCCTTGGTTAGAGGAGGACATCATGTTGAAAAAAGAGGCCAGGACGCCGCCTGCTCAGCCAGAGGAGACGTTCCCCATGGAGGAGAAAGAGGAGGAGTTTGACGAGAGCTGTCCGCCCACGCCAGAAGAGGAAGAAGAGATGTTTCCTGAAAGGTAGGGGTGAAAGGTCACGGAATCAGATCAATTCATTCAACAACAAAAATAGGCGAGAGGAGTAACAACACGTTTACCACTAATCATATAAATGTTTCAGCTAGAGACATGTTGGCTCAAAGTCACACTCTGTTTGTTTTAGTCCTCCTGTCATAGAAGAGCCCAAAGAGCCCGTGGACCCAGCAGTCAGAGCCAAAGAGAACTGGCTGCGGCTCTACAATAAAGTCTTAGAGCAGCTTCGGGAGGTAAGATCACTGGTCTGAACCCCACCCTCTCGCTCCACATTTAAATTCTGTCCTCCTCAACAGTCCAGTCCAAATCTTCTTAACAGTTCCATCACCCTGGTTACAAAAAGATATACCTGAGTTAAAGAGACTCTAGAAGTGTTTTTTAAATATGTAAGTGCAGTGCATTATTTATGTGAAGGACGGGGCACACACAGTAAGATCTTGAGTTCTATTTTGATCGTGTTTTTTGCCAGACAGCAGAAAGCAGACTTAATGTGTTTCATATTCTATGTCTTAAAATACAAACACTGATGGCTCCACAGACAGAAAACCTTTTATTTGAGTTGAGGTGCTGCTCCATACCATTCCTTCACAAAACTGCTTGACTTTTTTTTTGTACATATTAAGTTTTGCTTGATCCATTTTCACTTGCACATTTTATCCACATATTATGTTGCTATTCATTACCTTTGAATTCAGTTGGGCCGAAAATGAATCCCTTGCTTTGATGTTTAAGTTGATGTGTGTCACGTTTGCATTTGAGTCCATTTGGCTTCCTTTTGCTCGTCTTTTTATTTCTTTTGTTTGTGCCGAAACCCCCTTTGTTTGCTTTCCAGTGTCATGTCATTGCCATAGTGACACTCGCATGCACTTTGCTCGGCCATCATTGGAGCATGCTGACAGGTAGGTGCCACTTGATTGGATGCTTGAGCGAAAGAAGGAAAGCAAACTTCTCATCTCACTGTGTGTCACTAGACAGCTTCACCATGCTCACTCATCGTCACAACAGTTTGATCTGTTCTGTTATCTCAAGAGCTGTGATCATACGCCACACTGTCAAGATGCCAAACCGGTATTCTCTTATGACATGAACACAGGTGATATTTACTGAGCGACTAGTTCCTATGGAGTTCCCAGCTGTGCTGGCCCGATGCTATTAAGTCTTGGCAGGTTTATTTCTCAGTTTTGAATTGTGAGCAGCATCTCTGATGTTACGCTGTTGCTCAACAGTTGTTACTGACCCAGCCCACTTTTAACCACTAATGAAATAAATACACAAATGAGATCGACATGTTCCTGTTTCATAATGAGATGCTTAAACCCCACTGATGCAGCCTTGTTTATAAGGTACATGAATGCTAGAAGAAGCTGGAGGAGATGGGCTCACGGCTGCTTGTGTCTTAGTCTGACATTCCTTCTGTGTTTTTCTCTCAGGCTCGAGGAGAGACCTCCAGCTCGCTCTGGTTTGGTAAAGGAGGGTGAGTGTCTGCTGTCAGTTCCTCAAGTAGTATGCGTTTTCTTACTCAGAACAGTACGTCACACATTGTATTAGTCAGGCTATTGCAATAACTCCATAACCTCAACTAAAAGGATCTTCAGATCATTTTCTAAATCTGCCACCACTGCTTTGGATTGAAAATGCTTTTCTTTATTCTGGGAATCCTCTGTTCAGGCTCATTCCCTCCATGGCATTCGGCCAGTGAGTATCGGATGCGGTGGGCTGCCCTGACTTAGCTGGCAGGTCATTTGTCGATGAGGCAGACCTCAGACTGGAACTGAGGCTGCATACTGAACAAGTGCTAAGTTAGCTAAATAAAAACTCAGAAATAATACCCTGGTGTGTGTAGTGTCACTCCCACTATTTGAGACGAGCCAGTCTGCGTAACTCTCCAGTCCTTGATGGGAGCAGCGTAGGGAACAATGATAGAGGGAATTACTTCTGCCCCGTGGTAACAACACACCATTTCACAGGAAAACATCTTGATGATCGTTAACTCTGCTGTAAATATTGATGAAGACATTTATATGAATGTATAATGGTTCATTCCTTTCTCATTCAGAGTGGGAGGTGCACTCTACAGTATTGACAGCATGCCTGATCTTCGCAAGAGGAAAGACATGCCGCCTATACGAGATCTGGTGAGAAACAAACATGGACAAACACACGAGCAGTCATGTCCACCAATATTATCAAGTGGCCTGAAATCCTTCTTGTTCATCATCAGTTTCACAAAGTCTCAGTTTACTCTGACAAAATCTATTCCTGTCTCTATTGCTTTAGTTCTAGTTAGTTCCCCTTACTCTGAAAACAGCTCATCATATTCATGCTCAGCTGGCCAGCGTTCCCTTAGTGAATATACTCATAAAGGCTACTCGTGGTGGTATCCCTTCAATGCTTGATATGTTGATGAATGAAATGCTTGGATATCTGATGTTATTATAATTATAGTAAGTCATCAATGTAGGTCAAATGTTCTCTGGAGTTTAGGGCATACCTTTCAGATGCATAGTGGCTCACTGTTAGGTTGTAATAGTTTATTTTGATAACATCTGCAGAGGTCTTATATTTTAAATAAATACATATAGAAAGATACTATAATAGAAAATATTAGGGAGAATATTGATATTGTTATTAAGTTATTATGAAGCATACGGGTAATGTTTACTCTATGCTAATGTAAATGCTCACACACACAATGCATCGTACATATTTCTGCACCTCGTTGTTTGAAATTCCTAATAAATTGTTTCTTTTTCACTGCCTGGACCCGTCAGTTAATGGTGAGTGCTTGTTCACCCCATACACATGTACTCATTGCTAAATCCAACAACAATACGAGGTTCAGTGTGTAGTTCACATTGAAACATGAACCGTTTGGTTGTGTTTGCCCTCTTGTCCCCAGTCTCTAGTGCAGAGCTCTCGTAAAGCTGGAATCACCTCCGCCATGGCTTCCACCACGCTCGGCAATGAGGAGCTGGTGGGTTTCCTCATCCCACGTCCACACGACTCTGTTCAGGATGCTCCAACCTTCAATCGCTGCTGGCATCAAACTCACATTCCTCTCCTCCCTGTCCTTTACAGAAAAGTCATGTCTATAAAAAGACCCTGCAGGCTCTGATCTACCCCATCTCCTCCACTACCCCACACAACTTTGAGGTGTGGACTGCCACCACACCCACCTACTGCTACGAGTGCGAGGGGCTGCTTTGGGGTATCGCCCGACAAGGCATGCGCTGCTCCGAATGCGGCGTCAAATGCCACGACAAGTGCCAAGATCTGCTCAACGCCGACTGTCTGCAGAGTAAGAGTCGCAGAATCAACTCACACACACATTTCTGTACACCTGCAAAGACACACTTTTAACCAAACGCATATGTTGTACTTTATACACATACTCATTGCTCAAACCTATTTCTGCACCTCCTCTGAATCCTTCTTCCCAATGGACATCACATTATTCTTGTTCTCTATCCACTCTCACATTCTCCTCCCTCTTCCCTTCCAATTTATCTCTTGAGTAGTGTGCTGTCATACCCATGCCTCTCCATACGGCTTTAACTAATTCTGCTCCACACGGGGTGCCTTATCCAATTCCTATACTGAGTCAATCTATATAATGCATAATTCATCACTCCGCTGTCTCCAAGGAATCTCATAAGATCGTGACAAACATCTTATGGTTTTACTCTCTGACTATCTACTTTTTCCTGACCAGATCAGAGGTTAAATGGATACAGTTTCCACCATAATAGTGAAATGTTTTAGGGAAGATCCCTGGTCAAAGACATGTTTTAGATTGATTGACTTGCAGGGGAACAGGAGATAAGCTGTGAGCACATGCACCATATTGCCTTGAATATACACTATACACTGTTGTTCCTACATCCCTCTCTTCATTCATCTGTCTCACAGGAGCTGCAGAGAAGAGCTCCAAGCACGGGGCGGAGGACCGAACACAGAATATCATCATGGTCCTGAAGGACCGCATGAAGATCCGAGAGAGGAACAAACCAGAAATCTTTGAACTAATCCTGGAAGTGTTCGCCCTCGATAAAACAACCCACGGCACGCAGATGAAACAAATCAAGCAGAGTGTGCTTGATGGGACCTCCAAATGGTCCGCGAAGATCAGCATCACTGGTGAGTTACATACGTCGTACAGAACAAAACCGACATGCTGCTTCTGATATTAAATATCATGTTGTTTTCTTTTGTTGTTATCGATGAAATAAAAGAGCGAATAGTCACAGATCTGCATGGGTAATAGTTTTAATGTTTTACTGTCTCTCCCTCAGTGGTTTGTGCTCAGGGCCTGCAGGCTAAAGACAAAACCGGCTCCAGTGACCCGTATGTGACTGTTCAAGTTGGGAAGACCAAGAAGAGAACCAAGACCATCTATGGAAACCTCAACCCTGTCTGGGAAGAAAACTTCCACTTGTGAGTTCAGTGGGATGTTTGACATGCTGATATGCCATTTTATGTCACTATTTGGTGTAGTGCTCTATTTTATGGTTTTATCTCAGGAAATGTATTTAAAACACTCCATTGACTTTTTCTTTACTCACCAGACCAACAGAACTTAGAGATTAGTCTATTTCCCCATGTTTCCTCCAGCATTAGGATGTGTTCCTCTGCATCACAGTCATTGACCTCTTCTGTTGCCAACAATGTCGGTCTCTGCGTTATACAGTGAATGCCACAACTCGTCTGACCGCATCAAAGTCCGCGTGTGGGACGAGGATGACGACATCAAGTCACGCGTGAAACAGAAGTTCAAACGTGAGAGCGATGACTTCTTGGGCCAAACCATCATCGAAGTCCGGACTCTGAGCGGGGAGATGGACGTTTGGTACAACCTGGGTGAGCTGCTAGTTAAGAGAAAAGATGCTGGGGAATTGGAGACAGCAGCAGGTCACACTGAGAAAACAGGACGAGAAGCGGATGATGTAATGCTTGTCTTGGAGATACAACAGATTGCCGTCAACTAAGAAAGCATGTCCTGTATACCTTACTTTCTTTTGACAGACAAGAGAACGGATAAGTCTGCTGTGTCGGGAGCCATCCGCATGCACATCAGTGTGGAGATCAAAGGAGAGGAGACGGTGGCTCCTTACCATGTCCAGTACACCTGTTTACATGAGGTCAGTCAGGTGGACATCTGGTGGAAATCTTCTCAATGTTGTTGTGGTTATTTTCACTTGAAATGCAACATTAGAGCTGCACGAGCAACCCTGTCAGGTTATCAGTTCCAATTTAAGGTTAACATAATCAATCACCTTGTGAATTCTGTGTTTCGGCCCTTATATCCTGGGGGAAATTGTTTAAATGTATTTTTATTTTTATTAAATGGCCAACATCAGTTTTGTCGTAACAGTCGTTCAGTTTAATTGTCTTTAATTATTGAGCCATTTTCATAAATATAGGGGTGCCCTGGACATTAGACAGGCACAGACACAGTTTTTCATATGAGAATCTCACAAAGTCCAATTGACTATTTCACAGTTTCATCTCTAATCCTGTTACACTGCAGGATTGTAAGAAGGGGATGAAATTATTGAGGAGCTGAGTTCAAATTATGAACTTGAGTGTCAAGATGGATTTGGGGATATTTTTAGTTTCCAACTGTTTACCTGAACCAAATGTATCTGCCTCTATATTGTGTCCCTACACCAGCTGCATGTGCATTTTAGATCAACAGATAATTAAAAAGTCTTCTAATCACATATAATCACATGAATAAGTGGTTGTGTTCCCTCGTGTCACTTGGTTAGTGTCGTTAAGGCGTCTGACTACCCAAACATTAACGCTGACAGTAGACCTAAGGCCTCAGATAATTAATCTGTATGGCTTTGCCTTTATGAGATGTACATGTATATAACATGCTATTCATTTCTTTCAGCATCTGTTCCAGTACACCACTGAAGAGCAGAACGGCGGTGTAGTAAAGATCCCGGATGCCAAAGGGGACGATGCCTGGAAGGTGTATTTTGAGGAGACCGCTCAGGAGATCGTGGACGAGTTTGCCATGAGATACGGAGTAGAGTCCATCTACCAGGCCATGACGTCAGTGCCTCAGCCATTACTCTCTGCTTACCTTTAAACGTTACATAAGAAAGATCATATCCTGAGTTAGAAGCTTTGGATTTATTATACTTGTGTTCAGACAGGGATATGTTGACTACAGTACATATAATTTATTTCTCCAATACACGGGGAACAGAAGGCACTAAATGTTGTTTTTGCCACTTCCACAGCCACTTTGCCTGCTTGTCGTCGAAGTACATGTGCCCAGGCGTGCCGGCTGTGATGAGCACCCTGCTCGCCAACATCAACGCTTACTACGCCCACACCACCCAGTCCTCCAACAACGTTTCTGCCTCGGACAGATTTGCTGCATCAAACTTTGGCGTGAGTCCATTCTTCATATATGTGACTATATTCTACAAGAAGCCCCGTATTAAAACTGTACAATGCTATACTTGAGATCATTGCTTTTAATAACTGTATAAATGACTCTTCGGTCCCTTAGGCTGTGGATGAGTCAGTTCAACGTGGCCCCGCCTACTTATCCAAACATCCAATAGGCTGAGCCTCGGCAGGTCGAGGGTTTGTGTAGTTAAATTGTAACAAATAATCTTTCAGCCACGGTTTCTTCTGTTTTGTGTCCTCTCTGGTTTAGAAGGAGAGGTTTGTCAAACTGTTGGATCAACTGCACAACTCGCTGAGGATTGACCTGTCCATGTACCGGGTACTGACCGCCTCTCTGTCGTGACTAATGCCAAACTTACATCTTCAATGCAGCTGAGCTTGTGCTCTTTCTGTGTGTACATGTGTAGGAGTGTCTGTTCTGGGTTTGGGATGAAAGGAAAATTAGTTGTTTTTATTTGATGCTTATTTCCTTCATATTATTACTTGAAGGAAAAGAAACTCAGGTGAACATTTTGTGCCGTTTTCTAATTCTCGCTTTGTTTGTGAATTTGTTTTCAGAATAATTTCCCTGCCAGCAGTCCTGAAAGACTCCAAGACCTTAAGTCTACAGTTGACCTCTTGACAAGCATCACATTCTTCAGGATGAAGGTAAGGAGGAATAGAATATCAATCTTTTCTTTTCTTTTCACTTGAGCACGTAACAACTAACATGGTACAAATTCACAGAACCTTTTGGAAAGTAGCCTACGGCATGAACTGAGAATCAACTTAGCATTACCCTATCCTCACACAAGCGATTATCTTTAACTCTGTGTGTGAGTGTGAGTCAGCGTGTTATTGTATTTTGTTTGACTTTGTGCAGCTCAGTGAGTTTACGGTTAAATTCCTACTAAGATAACCTCGGAGCCTGTGTGTCTGACAGCTCGTTGAGGGGAACCGGATTGAACCATATTGTTGGTGTAACATTTGTGTTCAGGTTCAAGAGCTGCAGAGCCCCCCCAGGGCGAGCCAGGTGGTGAAGGACTGTGTGAAGGCCTGTCTCAACTCCACCTACGAGTACATCTTCAACAACTGCCACGACCTCTACAACAGGGAATATCAGACAGACCCTGTAAGTGTGTGTGTGTGTGTGTGTGTGTGTGTGTGTGTGTGTGTGTGTGTGCAATCAATGCCATTACAGTATTCCTGCTCTTTAGTGCCGATACTGTGCTCTCGCTGCAGATACATTCGTGCTAAGTGTAGCTGTTCCGATATGAATCCATACCTTCTTTGTGCCTCCAGTCCAAGGCCGTCCCCTCAGACGAGCAGGGCCCCAGCACCAAGAACCTGGACTTCTGGTCCAAACTCATCACCCTCATCGTCTCCATCATAGAGGAGGACAAAAACTCCTACACTCCTTGCCTTAATCAGTGAGTCTCTGTTCAAATCATCGGCTTACTTCCTCAAACTATTCATGCAGAGGCACTATTGGAACTTTTAGGGCCAGTCTTGGAAAAACTAAGCCTTCATGAACAGCTGTATGGGATCTGTTTAAATAAAGAAGGTAAAGCAACAGAATATGAGGAGAGGAGTGTTGGGCTGTGTGTTTGTGTGTTACTGTGTGTGTACAGACGAGTCATTCCTGTACAGCCGCTTCGGTGGGTGGGGATCATTTGATGGGGATCCAATGCTACTTTTAAAATCCATTAATTTATTATTTATGATTATGGATTTAAAAGGAACTCATTGGCTTTATTTTGCGTGACAATTATAATAACTGTGTCTTGTTAATATAGAAATGCAGAAGGAGCACTGGTGGAGTTAGATCAACAATGAGGCTGGGGTATCTTGTGAAACAATAGATTCCCGTTACTGGGCACAGAGCTGGATTAAGACTGAGTGCTGCTCTCCTCTCAAAGGTTTCCCCAGGAACTGAACGTTGGCAAGATCAGCGCCGAAGTCATGTGGAACATGTTTGCACAAGATATGAAATACGCCATGGAGGGTAGGTGTTTGTGTTGTTGGGATGGGGAGGATCACAGGCCTCTTAGTAAGAGGAGCCATTAGCTTGTGGATGAGTGTGTTTTGTGTGTAAACTGATGCATATAAGGAACAGAGTGATGACATGGGCCTTTGTTTCTCTTTGATATTCAGAGCATGAAAAGAACCGCCTGTGTAAAAGCGCAGATTACATGAACTTACACTTCAAGGTGAAGTGGCTCTACAATGAGTACTGCAAGGAGCTGTCCACCTTCCAGAAGCACGTCCCTGAATATCCAGCGTAAGTAGGAACAGCAGCGTGTCCTCTGGAGCTACCCCTTTGGCTCCAGACTCACGGTGTCTCTCTCTTCCTCGTCCTGCAGCTGGTTTGAACCGTTTGTCGTCATGTGGTTGGACGAGAATGAAGAAGTGTCCAGAGATTTTCTGCATGGAGCCTTGGAGAGGGACAAAAAAGACGGGGTAATTGCTTTCATATATATCCTTTATAAGTAAAATGCTAGTGCTATAAAACACAACCTCTAAATATGAGACGACAACCCCCAGTTTTCAAATGTTCTTTTTGAAATGCTAGGTTTAAGTTTTTTACTGCCCTAATTTTTATTCATACGGACTGCTTTTGTTAATCTGGGAAATACATTTATTTACTTTTTGGCCAAGAGTTAGATGAGAGGATCAAACATCTGTAAAGTATGAAACCACCATCAGCAGCGAGCTAATATAGCTTAGCATACAGACGGGAGGAAACAGCCAGCTGGGCTCTGAACAACAGGAACAAGATCTACTTCCCAGCACCTGTGAAGCGCACTAATTAACATGTTCTCCGTTATTTGTTAAATACATACAAAAAAATGTGAAAACAACACTGGTTGTACTGGTTTTACGGGTGGTTCTTGGCAGGGCGCCATGTCTTCCTCTAAACTGTTTTCAGTCTTTGTGCTGAGAGAAACTGCAGGTGGAAAATTCATATTTACTGAACAGTCACGAGTGTCATCTTCTCATCCAATTTCAGGGAGAAAAAGGAAACAAGCATATTTCTCAAAATGTCTAACCATTCCTTTAATAACCAATATCAGTTTACACAGCAAAGTGAGCTGGAAAAAACGTGGAGAAAAGAAAGTCATGTGAGATCAAAGTTTGACTAAAATTCAACAATCCAATTCTGCTGACTGATAATAAAATACACGATGAGAGCTTAAATCTGACCTCCTACATGCAGCATTTCCCTCTCATGAAAACGTATTCATGCGTTTCTCATGCAAATTCCAGCAGCTCACCCCTTTCCTCCTGACTCGGCACATTCAAGAGGCTGAGAGGAACAGGTTGAAGGCCTCAAGGTGATCAATAACGACTCGATACCAAAGACAAATGAAAAAGAAACCTTCAACGCGGAGGAGCGCAGATGCAACAGCATAAGTCGATGTATGCGCACGCACACACACACACACACACGCACACACACACACACACACACACTCAGTCTCGCCCGCGCCGACATCTACACACAACCAGAAGGTCGATCCACGGCAGCTGAAGATTCCTCCAGCTCGTATGTCGGGACTTCTTTGGGTCCAATTACTGTCGCCAGAGGCGGCTTCTGCATCCCTGCATCAGCAGAAATAGCGGCGCCCAGTCACACACACACTGTATTCACTAATGGCCGAGCTGGAGGTCCTGCAACTCTTCAGAACCTCTCACCCGAAGGCTGTCGGAGGAACCAGCTCACAGTCGCGTGCCGTAGAAAAAGGGTTCTGTTCACTGTCGATAAAGCGGAGCGGCACTGAGAACTTCTCCCACGGCGTGGCCTTCAGGGGCACCGACTCCATCACACACTCACACGCTCCCCCCTTTCTTCTCGTGTCTCCAGTTCCAGGTGACTTCAGAGCACGCGCTGTTCTCCTGCTCGGTGGTAGACGTGTTCTCTCAGCTCAACCAGAGTTTTGAAATCATCCGCAAACTGGAGTGTCCCGACCCTCAGATCGTTGGCAACTACATGAAGAGATTCGCCAAGGTGACTTCCAGCGGCTCTCACACACTCCGCCTGTACCCGGGTCGTCACTCTCAACTCGATACATTCTCACTGCGAGCGTGCACTTATTCCACTGCTGCTTCTTTCCTGCAGACCATTGGCAACGTCCTGCTGTCTTACGCTGACATCATCGACAAGGACTTTCCAAATCATGTCAAGAAGGAGAAAGTGGTGGGTGTGAACAGTGTTTTAAAGTCGAAGACATGACAGTGTGTACAACGTTTGAAATGATAAGACACCAGATGCAAATTGTGATTCAGTAGAATAAGTGACTGAATTCATCGTTTAATTTGAGCTCCTTCAAGAGCGTTGGCGTATGTGGTCGAGTTGATTAATTTAATGAAGAATAAACTGCTCTTTGCTGTTGGAGCCGTGCGGTGCTTCACAGAGAGTCGGGCTTTGTAATTAGCTGAACGTGGCGTCGGCTCTCCCAGAGGGACCAGGAGGCCCTGGAGGAGCAGTAATTACTGAGAGCTCTCCTGACCTGCATCAACAAGAGTTATTTTGCCAAAGATGCCATACAAAAGTTAGGAGAAATAACCGTGATTGATTACAATAAAACTCTGGGAGCAGACAGAGGAAGGGTAGTGAGGAGAGTGTAATGATGTTTTCTCTTTTTCTCCCCTCAGCCATGTATCATCATCAATAACATCCAGCAGCTCAGAGTTCAGTTGGAGAAGATGTTTGAGGCCATGGGAGGCAAAGATGTGAGTTTACATACGTGTTGTTATCGTTGTGCTGTAACATCGTGGTGGTTGTATGCATCCCATGTGTCTTCTTCCAGCTCAATCTGGAGGCGAGCGACTTCCTCAAGGAGCTGCAGAACAAGCTCAACAGCGTCATGGACGACCTCAGCCGCATCTTCGCCGTCAGGTGGGCGTGCTGCTGGACTTCCGTGTGGAACTAAGATACGTTGGAATCTCTTTGTCCTGGTGAATTCAAAGTCTGTTTGCATGTTTCTCCTTCTGCGCGGCGATTCAGTTTCCAGCCGCAGATCGAGGACAACGTGAGGCAAATGGGAGACATCCTAGCCCAGGTCAAAGGTCAAACTGTCCCGGCCAACGGCAGCGTGGTTCAGGACGCCGACAACGTCCTGCAGCCCATAATGGACTTCCTGGACACAAAGTAAGTATCAATACTGTTCAATAATGGATGTGTCTCAGAAGTTGGCACTGAATGTTTGGTCGGATTCTTAGACTTCAGGGTTCAGGATAAGGGTTTTACCCTTTTTTAGGGCCACTTCCTGAATATCTGCTTTTACTAAGACAACATTCAATATTTAGTTTGAGGTATGAATTATTCATGGAATTTTTTTTGATTTTCCGCAAACTAAGCAAGTGAGAATAAGTTTTGTTTAGATACTGACGCTCAAGTATTGCATGGTATCAAAAGGCTTCAAACGATACCAAGTGGGTTTTATATTCTGAGTACCTTTAGGAATATCAACACGGCCTCCAGCAGCACACACACTCCACACACACGTGATTCAGTGCCACGTGTGTGTCAGTTGAACGCTCCGTGCTTGTGTTTCAGCCTGTCGCTGTTTGCTAAGATCTGTGAGAAGACCGTCCTCAAGAGAGTGCTGAAGGAGCTCTGGAAACTGGTGATGAATACAATGGAAAAAACCATTGTGCTTCCGACTCTCACTGACCAGACGGTATGTGCTTAAAAAAAGACATCTACTCCTAAATTTCTTCACCTTTTTTTTCTTTTTCTTCTGCTTTTGAATTTCCATGTCCACTGTGATCGTACATTAACCCATCTCCCCGGCAATTTCCCCGTTCTCTCGCCCCTTCCTTCTTTTCTTAGGTTATTGTAAGTATGTGTGTGTGTGTGTGTGTGTGTGTGTGTGTGTGTGTGTGTGTGTGTGTGTGTTCTTGCGTGTGCATGTGTGTGTTTGCAGAATCTGTCTGCATGAAGAAACACTTGTTTTGTTTCCCAACTCTTTGTCCTCCTCTGTGGATCTGCGTGCATCCGACCTGTTTCAATGGCAGCACGTTGCACCAGAAGCAGCATCTCCTCCATGAGAGCTGCCGTACTGACTGACACCAACGCACCACAACCTTCTTCCTCTCCCGAGATATAGCTTGTTGTCTGAATGTTTGGTTAATATATATATAGAGAGAGTAATATTGCATTTGCAGTTTGACTCTTCCCCCCTTGTCTTGCATACGCTGCTGTCTGTCCTCACTGAAGCTCCTCGACTCCCATCTCACTAAACTGCACACCGCCCTTTTGTTTCTCTCCCCTCTCCACCCGCCTGGCTGCTCCATCACAGGGCACTCAGATGATCTTCAACGCTGCTAAGGAGTTGGGCCAGCTCTCCAAGCTCAAGGTGAGGAGAATAGAAAAACGTTTAGGAAAAATAAATAGCACATTTTAGAGGAAACTGTGTTCTGGACTGACTCCTCGGTTTGTCCTGCAGGAGCACATGAACCGAGAGGAGGCCAAGGCCCTCAGCCCCAAGCAGTGTGCCATCATAGAGCTGGCGCTGGACACTATTAAGGTATTGTACGCCGTGTCACGCCAACACAACAGCTGGCAGGGAAACTGAGACGTGTGTGTGTTACTTTTACAATATCTAGTGTTGCCTCTGTTAAAGCCCCACTATGTAGTGTTTCCCTTGTAGCGCCCCCTTCAGGTATTTAACGTTTACTTCAGTGTCGTAAATACCCAGTTACGATAGATCAGGTGTCGTGAACTTCTGGCTCTCGAGCCATATATGGCTCTTCCGGTGACGCATATGGCTCTTTTGAGTTTGAGTTAAAAACAATAAAAATCTCCCCCCACCCCCCTGTAACTTTCTCTATCCTCCAGATGACAGCAGCAGTAATGTCAGGTCCCTTTCTTAAAGACGTCTTTGTTCTTTTATTAAACTGAACGTCTGTTATTGATCGTCTCCACAGCAGCATGTCTCTCTGTCTCTACGCGTCGCGTAGCGGAGCAAATAAAAAGTCACCTGTGAGGTGGACTGGCACTATATGACGTTAGTCATCACTGACAGACAGCAGGTCGAAGAGACCGGGAGGCTCCAAAATCTTACATAGTCGGGTTTTTAGCCCACAGCCCCCGATGGCCGTGGTGGAGGCGAACATCACCATATTAAAAGTCATTTTTTTAAAGCTATTATTTTAAGGTAGGAATTGTTACATAGTGTCGCTTTAATAATATAAATACATATCCAAAGAACCCAGAGTGTGTGTGAATCTTTGGGTTCAAGATCAGAGAGATCAACCCGACCGCTCTAATGCCATTTATATTGAAATATAAATCAGAACATGTAACTGTTAGCATCGTAAACATGAGTGTGTGTGTGTGTGTTAGCTCCCTCTGCTCCGGGCTGACGCTGTGTGTTGTCCTCTTCGTCTCTCCTTATGTTCATCGACAACGGGTCATACATACGCAGCAATACTTCCATGCGGGCGGCGTGGGCCTGAAGAAGACCTTCTTGGAGAAGAGTCCGGACCTCCAGTCGCTGCGCTACGCCTTATCTCTGTACACGCAGGCCACAGACAAGCTCATCAGGAAGTTCGTGCTGTCGCAGAGCGCTCAGGGTACGACTTCCCTTCTTCTCAGAGAGCTCAGCTGCTTAGTCGTACTCTTAGCAAGGTTTATGGAATTAAAATTGGATTGTGAGGCTAAAATAATAACCTGTTCACAGTGTTGGTAGAAGATGTTTTATTACAGTAGCTTTAGCAGCAAATACTGGTTTCAGATGGATTTAAGATGAGCAAAACATGAATGATGGACACTTTAAAATGTCTTGCTCCGAGACACACAGCTGTCTCTGTTTTTGTTTCCATGCTCTTCTCCTGTTTCTCCGTCATTTCCATCCTCTAACGCTTTCTTTTGTCACCTCTCAGTCCACGGAGGGAAAGGGATCAGGTGCACCGCAAATGAAGACACACCGCCGGAGAAAGGTACGCGTCAACAGTGTTGTTTGACAGAAATCTTTGCATTTTACTGTTATTTCTGACCATTTGATGAACAAAAAGGTATATTTTGGTTGAGTAAAAACACGTTTAAAAGACTGGTTGAACTACAATTACTGACTCGAGGTGTTAGCATCACCAAGCTGTTAAGTTGTGTGTTTGTGTCTGTGTCTGTGTCTGTGTGTGTGTGTGTGTGTGTGTGTGTGTGTGTGTGTGTGTGTGCATAGTTTAAATTTAGTTTAAAACCTGCTGATTCTGCAGTTCTATACCTCAGCTGTGCTACATTCTGGAGAACAAACATCAGCGGAGACAAATGTGCTCCCATTGCACGAGGTGATCGCTGCGTGTGTTCACAGCATCCGGAGTGGAGGCAGTCGGCGAGGTGGTCATGGGCGTGGACATTCTACCCCAACCCAACGGAGAGCACAAGATCAGTGTCAAAGGTGAGAGGATACAAACAAACCAAAAACCTGGGCGGACGGCAACGTCGTCCTCGTTTTGTTCTCACACCTTGTTTCTCTCATTCGACCTCCGCCTCGTTGTTTCTCTCATTCGACCTCCGCCTCTCTCCCAGTGGTGGCTGCTAACGACCTGCAGTGGAAGGCTCAGGGTTTCCGGCCCTTCGTGGAGGTCTACATCATCGGCCCTCATCTCAGCGACAAGAAAAGGAAATTTGCCACAAAGTCCAAGAACAACAGCTGGTCACCAAAGTTCATCGAGAGCTTCCAGTTGTGAGTATCCGCCATGTCTGACCATACGAGGCTTTTGAGTAAAACCACAAGGCAGATGGGGGAGTAAAACGTGGACATGCCTCCTTCTTGTTTTAGCTCCCTGGGCACGGAGGTCGGCCCCGAGAGCTACGAGCTGCAGGTGTGCGTGAAGGACTACTGCTTTGCCCGAGAGGACCGCACCGTGGGCGTGGCCGTGGTGCAGGTGAAGGACATAGCCAGCAAGGGCAGCATCACCTGCTGGATGCCGCTGGGCCGGCGCGTCCACATGGACGAGACGGGCCTGACGGTGCTGCGCATCCTCTCCCAGCGCAACAACGACGACGTGGCCAAAGAGTTCGTGAAGCTCAAGTCGGACCAGCGCTCGGCGGAGGAGGGCCGGAGCTGAGGAGGACGCGCAGAACACCGGAGACGCGCCTCTCATAGCCACGCCCACATCATACACCGCCGCGTGCACGACACAAGCACGCGCGTGAAGACGCTCTATTGTACATAGACCTGCATACATTATGCAACATTCACACGACCAATGCAAACAGGAAGGAATATGTTTATGCATATTCAGGTTTTCAT
Organism: Liparis tanakae; assembly: GCA_036178185.1. Classification (NCBI taxonomy): domain Eukaryota; kingdom Metazoa; phylum Chordata; class Actinopteri; order Perciformes; family Liparidae; genus Liparis; species Liparis tanakae. The sequence continues at coordinate 9,665,687 of CM070098.1, read as the reverse complement.
TCTGAATATTTTCCACCGCTCGGCTCAAAGCTTTCAGTTTGCGGTTCTCCTCCTCTCGTTCAACCCGTCACTGCGGCGCACATCGCACCTTGAACACGGCGTGCGTCGAGGTGCGATGTGACGCCGAACGAGGACCAAGCCGCGAGACAGTTTGAGGACGACCACTTTGCACTTTTGCTTCTCTGTCTTCAGGAGAACTGTCACCCCCCCCCCCTCCTCCTCCGTCTGTCTGCTTGCCTGTCCAACTGTGTATCGTTCTTCTAGTACGTTGGTCTCTCTCTCCCTCTCCCTTCCCCTCCTTGTCGTTTGCTCTGGGTAGTCTCTCCCCCCCTCCCCCCTGTGATGTGTTGCGTGGGTTGGAGTTCAGGCACGAATCTGAGGTCCTGAAAAAAAATCTGTGCACAGCCACTGCGAGTCTGTCGTGCTAACGTCCTGCATGTTGACCCCAGGAACACTGTGATTCACTTTGCTGTAACCATGGCAACCGCACCCCCTCCTTACATAAAAGTCGGGGGCCTTTCAATATTTTACCGCGTGTGAGCATGGTGCATATATAACCCCGGTATAATACGGTTCCATAATTAGGACCTGACTCACCGTCACCGTCACGGAGCCCGGTGTGTGTGTGTGCGTGCGTGTGTGTGTGTGTGTGCGTGTGTGTATGTGTGTGTGTGTGTGTGTCGATAGAGACGAGGGTCGTGGTCACGATGCGCTTCTTTCTTTTCTCTACTTGCTTCAACATCGCAACAAACGAAGCAATACACATCCCCCCACCCCCCGAGAGCGCACATTAACTCCAACAAGGGCTACAGGATTAGTGGTCTGGGGTGTTTGTTTACGCACTAATACATACTGTCCATGCTTCTTTTGGCAGCGTGCCCCCTCCTCCTGCTCCTCCTGCTCCTCCTGCTCCTCCTCCTGCTCCTCCTTTGTGTCGTAGATACACCGCCACACAGAGGGTTTTTCATGAGTGACACTGGAGGAGCCCACAGGACGCGCGATGCAGAATCCCTTCTGGTCGCCTGCACACTGAACATCTCTTTAAGGCAATAGTGGTTTGTTTTGTATGTTCACGGAACCTTGTGGTTTTTACCAAGTACAAACCCCTGAGAACACTGTGTGTCTTTGTTATTGTGTGCGTGTGTGTGTGTGTGTGTGTGTGTGTGTGTGTGTGTGTGTGTGTGTGTGTGTGTGTGTGTGTGTGTGTGGGCTGATTGTCACACCTGTAAAAATGGGATTTGAGATTGTGAGCAATATATTCTATTTACACACCTACATGTATGCGCTGTCGATATAAACACAGGAGCACCAACTGCAATATCCAGACCCGAGGAATGGGAAAGTTATTAAGATTGTTTTTTTTTTATTTGATTCTCATTGTAGATTCATTTCCACTTGACGTGTGGAAGCTTGTTCTCACATTTTGGATAACAAAGAGAGTGTTTTGTCCTTGAATTCCTATTTGCCTTTTGGACCAAATTTGCACGAACCATAGCTTGTTTTTCTTTTCTCAAATAAAAAAAGCCATCGGAGTCACCGCCAAGCATCCATGTTGTTTTCAGTCTCGTCCTGTGCGTTAACGGACCGCGTTACGAGCGGAGCGGACGCGGCCGGTCTCGGCCCGGTACCGACTCCTTCAGACGCCTTCACGCGGCGTCTGAAGACTGTTGAATCGCAACAATAACAACACAGCTGAGGCTCTTCATCCTCAGATGAGCCTTTACGATCAAACGCGAGAGTTCAACCCAAAAGCACGACGAGCTCGGGGACAGCAGCTCACCGCCTTTTAAAGTAGGCGTCCAAAAAACACTAAAGTAAACTAAATATAAAGGACTGAACAAGAGCTTTACACCTTTAACTCTCAGTGCAGACGCCATGGTGTTCTGGGTTTAATAAGTAACTCCAGGGTACACGGCTAAACTTAACATGTCGCTGAAAAAACAACAACAACAACACATTTCTAACAGATAATTTCGGGCTAGTTGGTTGCCTGCTTCATGTATGTACGCACGCACACACACACTGATGACACACACACACACACACAAACTGATGACACACACATCTACACATCGATCTCTGCTCAAGCACAAACGGGCACATGTAACATGACACATGTAAGATGACACATGTAAGATGGCACATGTAAGATGGCACATGTAAGATGACACATGCATGCGTGCGCGCCGACACAACTCCGTGGAGACCCATGACGCCCACCCTGTGAATAGAATCTACCTACAACTGCATGATGGGAAACTTTATCGTGCCAGCACGTGTCTCTTTGATGTAACTTTTTAATTTCCTTTTCTTTTTAATTTCCATAGCTATGTAAACGATAAGTCATCAATGTTTTTTTTATTTTTTATTTATTCAAAATGCTTGTGAATACTCATCTGTAACCAATATGAATGTAGTGTCAACACAGAACTCGCATGAGAGAATTATTTTCTACAAAGGATGTTTCTAATTTGTTTCTTATCATTCTTGATTGTTCTTCAGCGAGGAGACGGGGAACTGGAATGCAGCCTGATTGTGATCTGCTTCCTATTAAAGGGACATTTGTGTCATGATCTACACGTCTATTATATTATTTTCTCCAGTACCTAAGGGGTCGCATTGCTGCACTTTGATTTGAATGTGTGGGAATGTGTTTGTTAAATTATTAAATCGGAATACATATGTATGTTTAACAGGAGCCTTCAAAGCAATAAGTTAGGAAAATGTTTTTAAAGGTTTTTCCCTCGCAGATGAAGACAAGTTGTTCTATTGACACGCACCTTCAGCAAGTCTCTTCTCAATGTGACCTCTAACCTCTCTCTGGGTGGGGGAGGGGAATATCACTAGCACCAGTTTTCAGACGGGACCAGGTGTTTCATCTCCTCGACAGTCGACAGAGGTGTGGGGGAGAAGCTGTTGCATTTAGTCTAAAAAAAAGAGTGTTTTTCACACTTAACTTCACACTGTTTTATTTTAATTTCCAGCTGAAATACTTGAAAAACCTGCTGAAGATTAAAGAAACCACGCCTGGAGAACATGGGTTGTGCTACACTGTGCCACTTTGATGTGGAGACATGTTCTGTCGTTACTAATGTGTATTACAGCCTGATCTCTGCTTTGGGAAGGCCTGGGGAAAGGGGGACGTGCAAGGATTCTGGTGAGGGCGGTTTGAGCCACCTTCAGTACAACCTCCCCAAAAGGCTTTCCTTTTTACAACAATGACCACGGACAGAGCACTGGGCCCATTAAGATGTTGCATTGAGCTCTTTTTAAACAGGGAGTCAAACTAGATCTATAAACTTTCTTCTCTCTAATCTCACTCCCATGATCCTTTAGCCATATCAGTCTCGGGCATTAACACGTTGTAAAAGGTAAAAGAACAGCATGCAATGCTATTAAATTAAAGAAAATGTATAGTACCAAAAAAAAATATCTTACAGTATTTGTCATAAAAGTAATGCCATAGAAACTATTTGATTAATACAATTACTGAGAACGGACCAATTTCCACTAGAAACTCTCTAAATCCAAACTGACATAAGCAGTAAACCACCATTCATAATATATTAAATAACATTTAAAATGCTTGACAAATGGGCACTTTTGCTTGATAAAGGACCGTAAACAAACTAAAATGGTTAATGTACTGATGATTTCAGCCACACCGTCCTCAGCTCCACTTGTTTCTATTCAAGTGTTTGTGGCCCATCCCAAAGTTCTATTTATAATCAGGAGCGACCGACGGCCTCAGACTCAGAGCCTCAGAGCTGCCGCGTGCCCGCGCTGCCACCGTGTGGCAGAGCCTGCAGCTCATTGACCTCGAATAAAGACTCGGACACAAGTTCTTATTTTACAGTAAAAAAATGAAACCAAAAACAAGACTTTATTAAAGAAGCATAAAAAATAAAACTCTTGATACATTTCTCATAACCGTCAAGTCAGCTCAAATTATACGATTATACAATTTTTCCGGCTCTTGGTTAAAAGGTCCATAAACTTTCAAATAAAATATATTTCAATTTTAAAATTTCTTCAATATTTTTTCTCATTGTTATAAATTGCCTATATGTAGTACACAGGAAATAAGGAAAATAAAAAAAATGGAAAATAAAAATAAATTTGAAGTAATAAAAAGGGTCACATTATTGTCTGGGATATTTAGGTAAGCAAATAAATTGTAAAAAATAAAATGTGTAAAAAGTTTTGTTTTTTTATATCTTAAAAATTATTAGCTAATGCCAGATGGCTTGAAGACATGCAGATGGTTAACTTACAAATAATGATACATGTTCTTTAGAAACTACACTTATCTTCATTTAAGTCATTTTGCTTTTGAAAACAAGATCCCAATGATTGTATTCAGGGTATTTACACACAGGTCAGGCCTGAACCCTACTGTCAACGTTTTACATTTTGGTTCTGCATACAAAGAATTAAAGCCAAAAATAGGAGAGCGGCGGCTTGAGGGGTGTCACCCCTTACTGGCATGGCTCTCTTTGCATCCCCCCCCCCTCTAATCACAAAAAAGGTCAGAGGTCACTGGCTAGCATGACTCAGGAAACCCTGTTTTCAAACCTTTAGGAAGGAAATGGGGGAGGGGAGATTTTGGCTCAAAAAAATACAAAAATCAGCAGTCAATCTGAAACACTTTGTACCTTTTAAACAATTAAACTACTGTACATTAAACCATAACATTCTCATAGGCCAGCAATATCCCAGTGCAACACGAGGATTTACATTAGACCCTTCTGGCAAATACAACACGTTTAACTCCTTTAACACGTCGCCGTGGTCGGTTTCAAAAGGAGCTTTAATGATCGCCTCGGACTCCACGGATCTGTTCGTTTTGACGCGCTCGCGGCCCCGCATCTGTTCCGCGTGCGCACAAGTAACGCACCGCTCGACACCAGAGAGAGAGAGAGAGAGAGAGAGGGGGGGGGGGGGTCCCCACTTCTGACGGGAATGGCAACGGGGTGTCGGGTCTGCTGCGCCCGGCTGAGCTCGAGAAGCAACAAGCCTCCCACTACCTACGGGTTTGTAGGTCGCAGTGTGTCACGTGGGAGTCGCACCAAAGCACCAAGGGCCGCCGTCGCTCCTGCGCAGAAGGTTCCTACACATGTGGACACGTGAACTAGTGCATGACTGCAACAGGACAGCGGCGTATTAGATTCCTCTGTGCAGCTGCTGCTGCCCTCGTCACCTTAAAACGTGTCCGCCATCATACAGGCTGGAGCACCCCGACCCCATTAACCCTTCCCTCGGGTCGCCGCCCCGTCTCCCCGTGATATCACAACCCGTCCTGATCTGAGACTACGTCCAGACGGGCGGACACACCGGGGCCGCGGGGCCCTGCGCTCCAGCGACCGGACACGGCTGTGATGACCGCGTAGGAACAAGTTAGAAAAAGAGGGGGGGGAAAGAAAAAAACATTCTGCAGCTGCTGGGATTTGAACACAACGTGTCTGGAAGCCCTGGATGACCTAGCTACTAGCTGCCGTAAAGGATAACGTCGACCTACTGCGGGTGAGCCGGAACACGTGACTGTCTGTGCAGTCAGAGGAAGCCCTTGAGAATTAAACGTCCTTTAAATTCCGGCGCCGTGGCTCGCGTCTCATTCAATGAGCCGACAACACGCGCGGTCCGCCCCGCGCACAGGAGCAACACGAGGAGGCGGCGGCTGCGAACGCACACAGAATTCTTTTTAAAACCACGAACACAAAACAGAATGCAACCCGCCTCACCTGGAGTTACTCAGTGATGCTTTGAAAACATTGGACACGTCAGACGTGGGGTGGAAGATCAAAACAAAAACAGTAAGAGCCGTTTCTTATTTTTAGAGGGGGAGTTACAGTGCATGAAAATAAATTGTTCTATGAGCCCCTCGTTATTGTGTTACGTGGGGAGGAGGCCTCCTCCACCGCGGGGACAAAACATTCACGTGTGATATCAGAAGAGCCCTATCTTATCCTAGAGTTCAACGTACGTCAGCGAGCCCCACACCTGACAGCCACGAGTCAAAAACTAGTTAAAAACAACAACACGAAGCGAGCCGATCCGAGTGTAACAGGCAGGATGTGAAGGTGTCCCGGTGGGGATGAATCAGGGCGATGTCCTCCTGCAGGACAGAGACGGAGAGGGGCAGCGGGATGACTCCATAACAGCCGTCATTCACAGACACGCAAGAGAGATGTGGGAACGGACCTCAGAAACATTGCTAATGGTACGTTTCTCCCAAAAGGACAATTCATGTGAATTCATGCGGCGGCCACATTTGAAATGCGGGGCGTCCAAATTCATCCAACATACCGGCGGATTTGATCAATTTAAGAAGTCTATGAATAGCCTTCATTTGGCATCACTGGTGGCTTGTGTGGCAAAGAGACAGGAAGTCATCCGTCAGAAGTCCCTCGGCGTATTGTTCCGATACGTGCCGGACTACACGTGGACCGCTGGAAAAAAGTTCCGCGCTTGCAGAAAAATATCACCCGTGCCGCTCAAACAACAGCACGAGTGGGTCAAGAGGAGAACGCGAGGGGCTTTGTTGGAACGGTTTGCGTCCCGTCGAGAACATTAAAACAAGGAGTAAAAAAGTGCAGGCATCATCGACAGCTTCATTGAAAAATATCTGTTAAGTACAAAAGTGTCAAAAGGAAAGGCTGTGAGAGAAAGCAGGCGGACGTCTGAAGAAGCCCGAATGAAGACGAGTTGAGACGGACCGGCAGCCAGCGGGCGGCTTCAGGTCCAAATGAAGGCCTGAAGAGAGATAAGACACTAGTTTCCTTCCAGAAGCTCCCACTGAGGGACTGAACCCACTGTCTGAAGAGCCAGTTTCAATTAGCTTCGCTCTGAAAATAAGCCATCGTAATTATTATTATTAATCTTGACAAAAAAAACATCCGTATCGTATCATCATCTCCATTATGCATTTATTATGGTCCATTGTGTGTGTGAAAGTTATTAGTGTGAATCCTTCCGTTGCCTCCACTCCAGTCTTCTTCCTGCCCCCTCATGTGTGATGTCATCCCCCCCCCTCGGGCCGGGGCATTAGGAGAAGATGCGGATGCACTGTGTGGTGGGAGTGTGGCAGACGGGGCACTCTGCATCAGCCGACTGGCAGATCTGGCCGGCGCACTCCATGCAGAACAGGTTGTGGCCACACGGCACCAGGGCCGCCGTCACCTCGCTCTCGAAGCACACAAAGCAGTCCCTGTTGATCCCGGGGCTGATGCCGACGAGACCCGGGGCCCCGGGGCCAAAGCTTCCTTTCAGCCGGCTCAGCATCACAGAACTGAGGCCCACGCCGCTGCCGCCGCCCTCGGAGTCAGTGGGCGAGCCCCCGGGCAGGGAGGAGGCGGAGCAAGAGGAGTACCCGGTCGAAGAGCCGCCGGAGCTGGAGCTCGACGCTCCGGAGAAGGAGCCGCCTCCCGCGCTGCCGGACTGTAACCAGGAGAGCGTGCTGAGGGGGTCGCTCTGCGCACGGCGGGCCAAGGGGTGGTCCAGGGGGCCCGCACCCACGTCCTGAGGCAGAGTTGGCGACAACCGCGGAGTGATGGCGCCGCCGCTGAGGCCGCTGCTGTTGCGGCGTAGAGGCTGCTGCTGCTGCTGGGAGGAGGAGGAGCCGGCCGTCTTATTGCCTGGGCCACCGTTGACGAAAGGTGCCCAGATGTTAGCGGCGCTGAACTCGAAGCCCAGCTCCTCTGAGGAGGGCAGTCCTGGGGTGGAGTCGCCCCCGAAGGTGAACCCCCCTCCGGCGCTGCTGGAGCCGGTGCTGAAGGGGCTCGTGGGGCTGCCGCCCTCGTTGGCCTTGCGGCCGCCGCTGTAGTTGTCAGAGCTCATCGCGCCGTTGTGACTGTGATAGGTTACCGAGGACGACATCTTCCGGTTAGATGAGTGATGCATGGACATGGGAGCAGGAGGAGGGGGTGGGGAGGCCGGCGGAGGGGGAGGGGGGGCAGAATGGTGGCCGCTAGCCCGGGACCACAGAGACGACCCGAGTCCTCCGCTGAGGGCGCCCAGGCCTTCTAGGCTGACGTCGGTGCCGTTTGAGTGGAAGTCGTTGTCCCCCTGCAGGTCCACAAAGGTTCCAGTCCGCAGGGTGATGTGGGTCTCGATCTCCTCTCTGGCCCGGTCTACGTTCTCCGGCATGCCGGTCACCTCAAACACCGGGTCTTTCTCTCTACTCGGTGTCACGATGTAGGTGTGGGTCTGCTGCTGGATGCGCTTAATCGTTGCTCCTTTTGGTCCAACCACTAAACCGACGACTCTGTAGGGCACCCTGACCTGCGAGAGTGACAGAAGAAATACTTTAATGCAACTACAGGAAGTAGAATTGTGTAACAACATGTTATACATCTAACATCCAGTTTAACCGTTGTTGTCGTGCAGAGCAAAACAAAAACACAGCGCAGGGTTTCTGTACCTGTATGGTGGTCTGTCCAGGTAAGTGTGGCGGACCAGGAAGAGAGCCACCCCCACCGCTACTGGTGCCTCCTGTCGCTGATGTCGTGGCTGTTGCTGCTCCTCCACCTCCTGCTCCACCTCCAGGCCCTCCCGCTTTGCAGCGGGACGCCCGGATCATAGAGAAATGCTCAGCTGCAGAGACAATCTCACGCTTGGCCATCTCCACGTCCTCCCTGCGGCCCGTCACGATGAAGACGGGCTCCTCGCCTCGGACCGGAGTCTTTATGTAGGTATTTGTTTTGGCACGCAAGGCCTTAATCTTACAACCTGGAGGATGCAGAAACAAAAAACATTTGAATGTTTACAAATTGAAAACAAAATAAAAAAACATTCCACACAAAAAAGGGATGTTTAGCCTAGCTTAATGGTATAAATAAGATAATCCTGTATTAGTCCCAAATGAGACAGGCTGTTATAACAAAACTAAAGTATGTGTACCTAATTAACTGGCAACTGTGTTACAGGCCACACAAAACAAGTAGTCCATTTAAAACGGCCACGTACATGTTAACGGCAGAATGCGTCACACCTGGTTGCATTTACTCGTTAACAGAAACGACACACGTGTCGCAACGAAAGCCGTCGCCGCCGTGTAGGATGGTCCCGAGGAGTCGCTGCTCCGCGCGAGCTCTGTTTCTTTAAATATGGACGCTTCGTTCCCGGCGACCAATGAGGCTCGCGGAGCGTGATGTCATTGTGGGAGCAGAAAGCATGGCTTTTTCAAACAAAGAGAACAATGCCGTAACGATGCCGCGGCTGCGGCGCACGAACCGAGCCCGCGACACCGGTCCATTTAAAGAGGGGCGCATACGCCGAGGATAAACTACCGGGACACGTCAAGAAACGACATGTAAACAAGTGTCGCTCGCGCAGCAGCCTCGGCAGACGGCGGCTGGGTGCAGGGCGTAACACCGCCCAGCCCCGTGTGTGTGTGTGTGTGTGTGTGTGTGTGTGCGTCTGCTGCTCGGGTTCAGCTTCAAATCTGCTCCGCAGAAACAATAATAAAACACCACGAACGGAGACGTGAGATGTAAAACGTGAGTTCGGTGTCCGCCGCTGCTTCTTAAGACCTGCGATTCATAAAATGAGCACATTTTCTTTGTTTGGCGCAGGCTGCTAGACATGTCCAGACTCCCGACAATCTGCCGCTTTGTCTGACCCTCTCCACCCCTCCCCCTCTCTCCTGCTCATCAACCGCACTCTCACCCAGTCCACGTTCAGGCATTGTCTCAAATATGGTTACAAATGTGACGTGAATATCGCAGGTGAAGCTGTTGGCTGGTGTTCCCGCAGTGTGCTGCCATTAAAGATAGAAACAGCGGATGCATACTGAGCAGTTGTAAAAGTTTAGAGACCCTCATCTCACCAGACTGCCACCCAAACAAAGGACACCCGGGATGCACGCTGCCTCCACGAGCCGTACATAAACACAAAATAATGCTAAACACACACACACACACACACTCTCTCCCTCTCGCTCTCTCTCTCGGGGTCTTACCTTGTCTGCCCACTATCTCCGCCACATGTTCAGAGCTGGGCACAGGTACACATTCAGTCATGTTGACACTTCTCTTCCTGCTGCAGAGGACGGAGCTTTGTTCTCCGTGGAGCATCGCGTGCGAGCCGGCCATGTGGTACCCGCCCGAGCCGTAGTACTCCGGAGATGGAGAACAAGACGTCGGCGAGTCCTGGGACCCGTTGGGATGCTCCAGCATCTGCAGGTCCGCGTAGCCCCCTCCGCCCACGCCGTTGCAGCCCTCGGAGCCCTGAGTCCCGTCCATGGTGTCGACTAGCCCGCCGCCCCCACAGTCTACCTTCTCCAGGGCCATGAGTGACAGCTGGTCCAGGGCGAAGCGGAGCGCCTCTTGGTGGTCCTCTTCCCGGATCTCCTGGTCCGTCTCTCGGGACAGACCGACCCCGTTGTGCTGGCTGCTGATCCCCACGTCGTGGTCCATAATCTCGGGGTGGAATAAAGGACTAGGCATAGTGTCTCCGTGGATCTCACATCAGATCGCGAGTGCCTGATGGGGAGTGAGCTCACCCTCTTCTGAAAATTCAAAAATACACACAAAAAGAGTCAAGTGTTTGTTTACCAATGCAACCTCCAGCCGGAGCGGGTCCCCGAGCAGCCACCTGTCCCCGAGCAGCGGGCTGCTTTGGGCGCCTCGCTTTGTCTGCTGTTGCTTCTCGTCTGACAACTGAAACCATTCGGAGGCATAAAGAAACCTCACCGAGTAAAACACGTGAACAAAGTGTTCCCCCCTGCGCACTAGCGAATACCCCGCGTGGCAGTAACTTCAGAGCCCCGCACGTGCTCCGCTGGTATTAAACCCTAAAAGAGTGCCCTGTATATTCTGTTGTTAGCTTCAAGCTAGCGGCTAACAGACTGCACTCAGTCACGTTGTCGACCCCTTTGTTTGGGAGCGCAGCTAGCCGCCTAGCTCCGCTCTGACAGTCTCGTGCTCGCCTCTCCCGGCCAGCCGCGTGGCTTTCTGAGAATTAAACAAGTGCGGAAACCACACGGACTTACTTTATCTCGCCTTCGTCGACGAGGTCCTGCCTTCGCTCGACGCCCAGTTCTCGGGGAGGAAGATGCGGAGCAGCCGGGGGAGACCAGGAGCTAGCGGGGTTAGCGGGCTAGCTCTCCAGACGGGGGGCGTTGGGAGGAAAAAACGTTCAAACCCGAAAAGAGAGCGCTGTTGTTTTTTCTCTCTTTCCGTGGGAGTCAACGCGTATTCCTGGGTGTGTCACTGGGTCCTCATGCTGCGCACCGTCGGCAGCTGAAATCCAAGGTTAGCGGGTTCCTCTGAGTTAAAACACACACACACACAGTGGCTCTCGGCTCTCTGCTGCTGCCTGACCCCGGTCGGTCCGCCGCCTTTGTCTCGCCAGGCGCACACGCCGCTCCGTCTCCCGCACACGGCACTGACGTCACCCGCGACACACACAATAGGTTCAAGGGCCACATGCAGCAAGAAGGAGAGCATCCACGGCGAGTCACCTCTGCTGGCACTATTGTGTCTGTCAGTCTGGTGGGCACTATTTCATCCCTCTCTCTCACTCTCTCTCTCCACGCGGGGTGTGCAGCCCGACAGTTAACGCATTGATACACGTTTTTTTTTTTTTAAAGAAATGTGGTCATATCTGGGTGTGTTCATCATGGCTACCAATGAAGAGTTTAGGGTGGTTCGTTGAATGGTGCTCATGCAGTGTGTGTCGACTGTTCCTTGTGCTTTTTAGGTAGTAAGAAAATAATAAATAATAATCCTTGGCAATATGTTCATTTCAAAGCATGTAAACACGTTTAATTATTCAAGGAGACACCTTTCCGTGCAGATGAGCTGAAAGGAACAAAGGGATAGGTTTGTTTTTTTCAAATTTTAACAAAAAATACATTTTAATACCATCAGTGATGACGTCAATGTTATTGAAAGTGTTCCTACCAACTGTAAAGATAGTCCTTTCCTAAAATAATTTGTTCTTGTTTCAAGCTCTTTGTTCCCCCTGCAGGCAGTGTCTCCTTGCTCATAAGATACAAAGAGGGAGTTTATTAGGTATCGCATTACAAGAATAGATGTTACGTGTTAGTTATGTGCTCAATTTTACTCATGCACTCCTTAACAATGCAGTGTTGAGACCTTTTTCAGAAGAAAAGCCGTACATGGGATAGAGGTCACACATTAGCCGTCGCAGGAAAACCCTTTATGCAACACACATCTGTACTATGCATTTGTAACCTGTTACAATGATTAATGCATCATCTCTGACAATTAAATGCATATTGACTAGTATTTACTATTTATGAGCTTTGGCTCTACAGACAGTGGCTTTTGGAAGGAGGAACATTACAGGGTCTAAGGTCCCCATGCATGTGAATATTGTATTAAGAATAACATGAACGCCTCCTTTTTTAAAGACGATGGACCTTTAATCACAAAATCTAAAAACATGTCCACCTACTACTACCTTTGAGAATTATAATGACCAAGAAAAAACTAAACACCAGCCATGAAAGAGCTGCATTTATTTCAGTGGCAGAGAGACAAATAACAATTATTGTAATGAGGTACAGTACATCATGTTACATCAGTGTTTTATTGTTTTTTGTATTTTCTGAAGGTACACACTTTTTCTGTTACATATCAAACTCAAAATGTAGCTGGCGAAACACAAATACCGTGACCTAAACTTCAAAACCATGTAAACTTAAGTTATTGTGAGAAATAACACTGCTTTGAACTGCAAAAATTTGAAACCAAGCTAACTACATTTGATTATTCACAGCCACAACAGAGCCATGTGCATGTAAACATACTGCAACCGTTCTATGCTCCCAAACAACACAATACCTGCAGTGCCAGAGTAAAATATAAAAGAGCAACATGTCAAAAAAGAAACACTCAAGACACCAACATGAAGTGATACATTCAACACAAGCACACAAACAAACACAGACACACACACACACACACATATAGACAGACACCAGGTTTGTGTTTTGTACTTTACTTTGAGCTTGAACAGCCGTTTATGAACTGTAACACTGCCTTGAGTAGAGAATCATCTACAACTGCCGTAAACTGCCTTAAAAGTAAAACAACTTACAGGAAAAGTAATTTCGTTTGACTCGATATAGGATCAATGACGAGGAGGTGACGTCATTGTGACATGAAAACGCTAAACAGTATGGAAAGTCTAAAGAAAGTTGCCTTACATTAGTAGAGGTAAAAGTGAACTGGAAATCCAAAGCACCCTTCCAGAATTACACTTGAATGTAAAAAATAAAATAATAATAATATTAAAAGAAGTCTTTTTTTTTTTTTTTTTTTTTTTTTTTAGGTAAACAAAATCTGCAGAATGTCTGCATTTAGGGTCTATTTCAGTTCAAAGTGTATAAAAATCTTTATGGAGCCAATTATTTGAAAAAGAAAGGAGTTTACCAGCAAACTTCATGTCAAACAAGCCTGTGGAGGAAGAGAAAGAGACATCACATGAAAGTCATAACAGGACCCTCAAACAGAGGGACGAGCCAACAGAAAGGACCGGAACCTGTTCTGCAGTGTCGTGTACCTTGGCTATAATTCCTCCTTGTCCACCTGCTCAACCTTCTCCTCCACTTTGTTGGCTGCGGCTGCGGCTGCTGCGTCTGCGGTGGCGTCCTCTATATGAGCCAACATATCAGCGGTGAGGGCTTCCTCCAGCCGCCTCCTCACATTCTGCACCAGGTCCTCTTGCTTCCTGAGAGACAGACAAGCATCACGGCTACGGTGAACCGTCATCTTCATTGAATGGTGACAACTGGGCCTCCCAGTTCCTAGAAGTCTTTAAATGCATCGTTATGTCAGTCCAACCCCCCCCGAATGTTTAATACGATACAGACGAGCAGGAATTCTCCATATCTGAGACACTGACATGTTCTGCCATTATATGAAACATTATTAGCACTTCCAGGGCAAAGACTTGATGAACAGGATTTAGTTTTCAAAAGTAGACAAACATTTATATCAATGTAATATGTTCAGTCCTTGTACTCTGGACACTTAAGAACTGCACACTGTGCGTGACGGAGGGACTGTTTGCTCCGTGTACCTCGTCTGTGTGCCTGACGGAGCTTCACAGGAGGCTTTTTGCGTCAACACGAGACAACACCAGTGCAGAAGTGCTGAGACATGTCAAAATCTGCCAGTCACCCATTTGGTCAGATACAGGACGGAGAGTAAGTTAACGACACCGCTGCAAGATTCCCTTCACCAGCGTTGATGTGGTTCTATAAACCGCGGAATAGATTTTCATCAATGCAAAACAAACAAAACGGAGTAGGTTACAGTAGGTTCATGCATGTGTATTCTGTGTAATGTATCATGGAGTAGCAGGCATCTAGGTGGATACAATAGGAGACTATTAATAGTCTTAAAAGCATCATAAAATAACTGTTGAAGCTCTACATGTCAAGATAAATAAGGGGAGCCTTGAGATGTAGAGACGGTCCTCACAATACTAGAGCAACGGAAACACACCATGTGGACTGGGTGACACGGCATCTTCACAATACACTTCATTTTATAGCTTGATAACGATTTATATTAAAAAAAAAAAGGCATTTTCTTTTAATTCAATAAATAGTCGATATGAAAGAACCACGTGGTATTGCTCTTTACTCATGTGTGAAATAAATACTTTTTTCTCAATGAATTTAGAGCTTTTGTGCAACAAGAACACAAGTTACAAAAACACCAACCAAATAATAAATATATACAGCTATACGCGTTTACACACAAAGATAGAGTCAGAATAGGACAAGGGTTAGTTGCAACTATAATCTGGGTATTCACATCATGGCACAATTATTATAACTTTAGCGTTTTGTTCATATATCCTTGTTTATCAACTTAGATGCTGCAATTGTGTATAACGATATTTTAATATGTGATTTTGTCACAATAATATTCCATTAAATGACGATAAAGTATCTTTGAATTAGTCACCCAGCTCTACTTTATAATGACACAAATACAAAAAAACATCCTGGAGCCATTGAAGTTGACTTTAGCTCACTTGCTGCTATCTTTCCTCTTGTGTAACTGTTCTTTCGTATGCGACAGCAATAACACTAGTTCCACTAGTTCAGTAACTTAACTTGATAACTCACAACTAACAAAAGGAAAAACCTGTTACACTACCGTGTTACTACATTTCACAGCTCGAATGAACAACTTAAAATGTGCAACCGACAGTGGATTGTCATTTTCCAACCAATTCATGATGTGGATCAACTCTACATTAGAGTTGTGGGAATTAATCAATTCTACGGTGTATTGCAATGTGGACAATGACAATTCTGCATTGATGCGGAGAAAGAACATAATCAGGAGTCAGGATTAACTTTAGCGCAGTTTAAATGTATTTAGCAGTCATTCACTGGTGCGTCCTCTCCACAGCGTGGAGCAGAGAGACGCCACTCGGGAGCCCCCTTGCCTGTTGCTCTTCCTTCAAATAGTCGCTGCTCTGTTTCAACAATGTTGAATCCCATGTGGATCCCATAGACATTAGTGTTGAAAAGATGCATCTTTTTACAGTAAACCCCATTAAAATCAGATTTTTTAAAGCACAGTTTTAGATTTTAAAAAGCCCTTCCGACTGATAATTGATGATAAAGTATTTAAGTGCCGTAATATGCCGTAATATAGAAAATCGTCAATGCTTCTCGATGCATTGACGATTGGGTGAATCGTAAATGAATTGGGAGATCTGCGAAGATTCACATTTCTACTCTACGGTGGGGAAACCACAGCTGTGCTGCTGTGCCGATGTCTTACCTGATGTCATCATCGGTCACTACAAAGGCTTTGCAGAGAGGCTGAGACGTGTTGAGCCAGACTCCAGGGTTCTTCTCCACGGCAGCAGTGAGTTGTCCGGTGACAGGTGAGGGGCTGGTGTGCAGAGCGCTGGCGATGGCAGAAAGAAGTGTTTTATCTGAACATGCAGGCCCAACCCCTAGAAAGAGGAAAACTGTTAGCTCAAGTCAAGCACAAATTAATTGCTTTGGATCATACACGGTTGTTAAGTTGTTTTGGTTACTCTCACCCTGTAAGCCTTTAGGAAGATCCATCGTTTTCACCAGCTCCTCTGCGATATCGAATGCATTTAACCCGCCCAACTTCCTCTCCCAGAACAACTGAAAAATAATGTTCTTGTTAAGTTTCGAGCAAAATGTTCCACAAACTGAATAATGTATAAGGGCATTGAAACAGGTTGAGTCAACCCTTCAGCGCCCTCTAAATAACAGCAAAGCCAGCAAGGCACAGAACACTAGGTTTCATCGTGGTCAGACAGCTATGCAACACATTACAGCTACTTACAGGAAATGCGATACAATTCACTTTTCTGCAGTATTAAAGATGTAAAGCAATGTGCATGTTTTCTGCTCTTTGGCTTACTTGTTTCGGTTGGTCCACAGCCTTCTGCGGGTCCGTCTTCACCTTGTTGTTGGGGTGATTTGTAACCTTGGTCACTGGCTGTTTGAAGATGGAGGCCGTCTGTCGAACTGGTAGTGTTGTGTTTAAATCAGGCTTGGTCTTTAAGAGAGACAATATGACAACTGATTAGTGACATCTGTCACACAGAAGATACTGTACAAAACTACATAGTCGTACGACTGAGTTATTGTTAGTTTATTAGTACCGAAACAACTGTTGCATCCCGTAATGAATTCCTTGGAGTGTGAAGAGACGATGTAACCATTACAATGAACTAGGATTATGAAAAATAATATGTCCTATAGCAGATGTCACCATTTCACAAAAGCACTGAATATCCGTAAAACCCTGTCTGTGGGAGAGGTTTAACATTAAGGGAGGTAACTGTGTGTAACTGATGATTTAAATATTTCCAAAATCATATGCTACCTAGTAAACTATACATAGTGTCAAAATATACACACAATATCAATATAATCGTGTCAGAAATCTAGTTTTAAAGCTCACTAGATTAAATTATTTAATGATTATCATGTAGAACATATTCACTGCTGCCTTGGTGATTTATTGGTTGCAACTGTATGGCAGTGTGGCAAAGAAAAAGAAACTTAAGAATAAGTCTCAAGACATAACAACTACAGTTTTTTTTTTAAGTGTTTGGATTAATATGAAGTAAAAGGGAAGGCATACAATGAGACGTAAAACTGAGCTATTTAACAGTACTATTTATACCTAACCTATGTTTTGGGTTGAAAGACACATGTTGGATGTGTCCTGGAGACCCTACGTCAATCCAAAATATGTCAATCCACAAGTAACTTGGGCTCCAGCAGGTTTGTTTGGAAAAGGCAGTTTTAAAAATACAAAGCTGACATAAACCTATGGCTGTACTTGTTGGCAACTCTGCCTTGACCAACTACAATAGTTACCTTTAACATTGAGATATTACTGTAGTGGTTATGGTCAGAAAGTGTATTTAGAACATTGATTCAATTAAGTAAAAACAATAACATGAAAACCTCCGGGGGGGCGAAACAAATATAATGTATGGGTATATACACTAATTTAATGGGCCAGAGATCCCTTAAAGTAGCACGACACAGTCCTTTACACCTCATAAATCTCCAAAACAAACACATTCTCACCCTGCTTTGATGGTTGACTTCATACAGATTCTTGTGCCTGCTGCGCTGCACTTTGCTCAGGAGCGACCATCCGGCCCGGGAGTGGCTGGCGTTCACATCAGGGTGGAGGTTGCTGCCCAGACTGCGGACTATCTGGGGCTTGTTGAGGATGCGCTTAATGGGTACACTGGAGAGAGAAAACAGAGAACTGTTCATCACAAGCTTTACCTATCAATAACCGAGGCATTGGAGCACGTAGGGCACCAAACATGGCATCCCAGTTATTCCAAGTGGTTGGAGTGGACTATAGTTTCGTGGGAGTGACGCTAACTTTAATACATAAATAAAACAGTGTACGTCGTCCCCTAGTTACAGGTGTAATAACAAGGAGTCAGGAAACATCAGGGACACACACATCTGCACACGCCCACAGGTGGTGATGTAATTCATGCGTCGGTCGCCCTCCCGGCGATCTCCGCTGTGGATCGCCGGTGACTCGTTAACTGTAATACAACAGGCTGCCTTTCCGAGCTCACCGCTGACGTCACTCACGTTACTCACATTAGGGATTTGCAAACGGATAAGTGAACTACACACGAGGCAGCGTCTCCTTCATCGCCCACTAGTTTTTAACACGACCACCGAGCTCCGGCCGGCGGTTCGCATCGTGCGGTCGGCCCCCGCGCGTACGAGCCGCGGCCCGACGCGCCGCAAGTCATGCGTGTGTAAACAATGAAACTTAGCTAGCTAATCAAGCTAGCGGCGGTACAGCGTCAACGTACCAACGGCCGCTTCCTCAATCACTATTGTTCAAAGTTGCAAGTTTGCAAACTTAATTAAGTCGGAACGGTGTGAGGCCAACGTTTGGTCAACGTAACAAAAGTGTAAATAACACATACTTGGCAATTAGCTTAGTGTTGTTCTCAACTGCATAACGCATGTATGCATGCGTGCATTTCCTACTGAGAAACTTTCATCTTAAGTCCTTCGACCGAGCGGATTAAAGTCTCACCCTTTTCTCTCCATGGTCTCGGTTGTCTTGATTCTCTTGCCTGGGATTCTGGCTTATAAAAATATAAGAAGCCAGCTAGCTGCCTATTGTTGCAGTCATAATTTTTCGCCGAGTCTGGTTTGTTATCGATCCACTGCCTGTCTCCCTTCAGGACCTTCACAACTGCAGATCACTCCGCCAGAGGGCCTTGTAACACAATGAGCGGAAGACATCCGCGGTGCCCCTGTAAAATAGTCCGACAATTACGCGCTTTGTCTCAAATGATGTGTTAGCTGTCAGAGGTGCAGAGTAATTTATGTTAAACTATATTTAAGATACATAATTATACTTCCTAACTCACAGCTTTGTAAACTGAGTAATGAAAATACTGTAAACACATCTATAAATTAAACTGAGTAAAGTAGTTTATTTGGCATAACACAAACTGGACCTGGCTACATTTGAATGCTGCTTAAACTTATAAAAATATACTTCTGTACAAATAATTGTACTTATATTTAGATAATATTGCTGCTATGTACCTTTGTGTAATATTATTCCAGAACCAATACCAGTAATGGGCTGATTTTACAATATTTAATTATACTCTGCAACCTGTAGTTACATTTGGAAAAAGACTTATATAGAAAGAGGAGTCCCACCATATAGAATGTAAATTCATAGGAACAAGCCTCAGTCAGATTGTTGCTCTTTTAACTTGTGGACAGTGTGATGATATCCGAGGGCTTGTTGTCATCACTGATGCCTGTTAATTAAGCCTTGATTAATATCAGCTGTAGATGTTAGGTATAGACCAACAAGTCAGAGGCTTAATTCAGGATTTTTTAATTACTCTCCTTGATCCAACCCAATGTTAAGTCCATGAAATGTGTACTGCTCTGCATTCAGGATACAAGTACACATCCATTTATTTGACTTAATATTGAACCATAAGTAACCATAAGGGAAATAAATATACACAACCACAATATAGGATACATCTCATACTTTACTTCTTTTCAAAACAATTACAGTGTGACATGAAGACAGGTTTTTCTATTTGTGAATCAGGTCTGACACACGAGACCAATGACTAAAATAAATACCTGAGCCCCAAATTAAGTGGGAAAAGAAAAGAAAAGTCCATTTATCGTTCCATCCAAGTTTTCACTGGTTGAGCAACTTTGAAAAGACAAACTCCAGAGCATATCATGTGATGGTGGTGAACAGTTCAATGTTGACAGAGCTGCAGGATGAAGATGACAGCATTCAGTGGCCTGGCACGCGATGCGGGCTGCAGCCGTTCTGGTTCATTATTGAAGTCTTTGTGTAAAAATCGGCACCGACCTGAGTGGGAAAAAACAGAGTCGTTGGTTTGAAACTGTAGACATTTGGTTTTGCTGTGACAGGCAATTCAAAGCCGGATGTGAAGTCAGCGAGTTCACTGGAAACATGTTGTGTTTAAGTGATACTTAAAGACCATTTGTATTTGTTTGTTTATAGATGATGCCACTCAGTCACTCAACATCAAACACGGTTTGTGAACTTTATTGGATTTGTGGGTTATACATCTACAGATTTTGACATTTTCAAACCAAATAACTAAGCTGCAGAGTGGTTGAAGGATAAAGAGGCATTCCTGGCTTCATAGCTACAACTGGTCTTAAACGGGTCCTGGATGCTGGTCCCCTGACGCCTCTGAACTATCTGCCATTTTGTTTCTGAATTTCCCAATGTTTCCTCAGTCCTGACAGTTTGCGTAAACCTGTTTCATGAACCAAGTTTACCAAATAAGCAAGGCTAATTTCAGGTAGTCTGAATAATTGTAAGTTGACTTGGTCCCATAAAGCAAATTCAACATTGGTTTAGCTCAGTTACTGTGGCAACTCCTGCTGGGAAACAGACCTGGTTTGGCTTAGAGCAACTAGCTAACGAGCCCGAGTTGATGTCTAACCAGGTTCCCGTAACACGGACCTGAAAGCTATGATTCGAACGCTGACTTTCTGCTATACATATTATTTGACTTTAAAGACCCCCATAAGTCAAGAATGTAATGGAAAATCTACTGAAGCTAAATTAATTACATTAATTGCTTTATTCCTACCCCCCCCCCCCCCCAATACATATCCATAACTTTACATAAACAAAAAAAGATTTTACAAGATTTACAAACCTTTTACATTCATACAGTTATAAATATATATAAAAATTATAATATTTACTTCTGATGAAGCAGTGTGTGCAAAGCTTCTTTTATATGAAAAGGGATCCTGGTCATGAGACGTCAAAGTAAGGACATTAAGGGCATTATGAGAATTTACAAATCGTCAACAAGTAAAAGCTGCCTCTCAGGTTGGAGTGTAACGTGACTCCACGCAGAGAACGACCGACTGCTCAGTGACTTTACTGACCGGCACTAACAATAAAGCAATGTTAACACAGATAGATTCATGTTTGCTTTGTAATTATTATTATGATCAAATGTTTGGTTTAGATCATAGGAAATAGATAGTTGTGGAGCATTTTAAATTAACACATGTAAGAATTGTGAGTCTGTTTTGCTTTCGAAACTCAGGCGTAACGACACTGACCAAAACGTGATCATTCTTCAAATGTGCTCATCCACCACATGCCGCTCCAGCTCCTCTCTTGTCCCAGTACACATCTGTACACATGCACATCCATTCCCTGCGACCAACCTGAGTGGCGCTATTCGTCGTTCTTGAATTTTCCGCTGATGTAGGGGACATAATCCAAAATCAATCGCCAATCTGTGAAGTGGACCAGAGCCACTCCTCCAACTGTGCCCCAAACCGCCAGAGTTGGCATCCTGTGGAGCGACAGCATCATGTCAGTAGGTACGAATCGTTCTTCCATTGAAAATAGATACCCACTTAATGAAAAGGACCTGTAGGGACACGTGTGTACTTCATGTGTATGAGCTTTGAGCAATTTTAATCTTGATGGTCGAATGCTTTGTTTATAGTGTACAAATAACAATAGATCTGATGGTTAAATATGCATAAATACAAATGGCACTCATTGTTTTAAAGCACTTATCTGTTTATGGTTTACCATGATGATCTATTATTGCATTATTGTTTATTAATAACTTGTTAATTCTATTTTTATTTGTATACATCTTTCACAGAGTCAAATTCCAATACATGATTCAGTTCCCACCAGTTACCCGTTTAGACTGCGCACACATTTAACCATCAGTTTGACCTCATACTGGACTCGAGACTAAATGCGTGAAGGACACAGTAGCTTCTTGACTCGACTTAAAACGGAATTCACATGTTCGGTGTGATCACGTACACAATGACGCCATCGAGGACAGGCGGCGCTGACTTGTTTACTTCGTCCCGACAGCGAGTTCACTGACAGGATCTAAAGTCAAAGCTATGACCTCGGCTATGCTAACAGCTAACGAGGATGTTAGCGAATAATAATCGACAATCTGTCGACCCGCGTGTTACCACCAGTACAACAGAGACACGTACCATGATTTGGCGATGGACACATACTTCGGGCCGACCACTTTACTGATCATGTTGGCTGAACGGTCCACCGACGAGCGCAGGACGGGCGGATTGAAAAGCTGTAAAATAACTTCCGGTGTGGTTTGATGACTGAGCAGTGCGCATGCGCCGTGTACGACTTCCGGTTACTCGAAAAACACAATAACAATCAATCATAGAGACAATAAGATAGCAACATCCTAGCATTTTAAACCAACGGAGATACCCTGTCTCACGTTGGGGGTTGTACTGTTTACAAAACACATGTGTTACACCTTTATGATTTCAATTGATGTTCTTACATGGTGCTTATTGAAAAAATATATATATGCGTTTATTCAAAGTAATACATATTTACACACAGAGAACCAGCAGAGGGCCAATTTGTTTGCGAGGCTCTGTAAAACCAACCGAGTGCAGTTCTTCATTGGCACCGGGAGTTGGTGAGCGCAGCTCTTTTCTGCCCCACAGCGGGCAAGTCGAGCCAAGGCTCTTCCAGGAACTACCCGGTGGGTCTGTCCCAGTTAGGCCAACTGGATCGGCCGCCACCCGGGGCCTGTAGCGCGGAGCAGGGTGACGTCACGATCACTTCTTACCGGAATAGATCGAGTCGTGTAAAAGCTGCGCGCACACAAGACACAACCCGTGGGACGGAGATCGGAAATGAATATTACACTATTACGGAATAATAAGGAAAGCAACACTGCTGAAACAGGCACTAAAGCAACAAAAAAGACAGGTGGCAGGTAGGTCGCCGCCAGTGTACATGTTTAAATTGGCATATTTATAATATCTCTGCTATCTAGAGCACAGTATCTGAATATATGTATGTATTGTTAAATTAATGGTGCGTGTGTGACATTTTAGTGAAACAGACTTGTAAATACAAAAATGTATGTAGAAAAAAGTAATTTGTATGTATTCCCTTATATCATTCACTTAGCCTACCCATATCTCAATCACAACTTTTCTCCGGTTACTTTTATGTACACTGTTATTGATGGAATCCTGCCTACTGCTTAGAATTATTAGTTTTAACACGTACGTTTTTTTTCACACAGCCGGGGTTGCAGCTTAAGGATAAAACTGCTTAAATAGTCACACACGCCAAAAGAAAACATCTCAGCACACATCTATTGAACAGAATACACACACATCGTCAGCTGCACTCTCAGTAAGCAGTGGTATTATCTAGACCTGTCCGAGTACACATTCCCACAGTAGGCAATGTATTACCAGCTGTCCCTCCTTCATTGGGCAGTTTAACCGCAATTCCCGGTGGTTTGGGTTAGTGGTTTGGGTTAGTTAAGCCGGATAACCAGAAGGAACCTGGTATTCTGAATTCGTTGCGCTACAGGCCTCTGGTTGCATTGCAGAAAGAAAAATGCTTGAAAAAAAAGACATTGGATAAACGTGGTGTTTGTTATTAAAAATGGCACATTTATTGCTACATTACTGTTATATACACAACAGTTCTCTATATCTACTTTATATATAAAAAATAGGAAACTGGAGGCACTTTGAGGACATAGCCTACATAGATGTTGTCCCCAAACATGAGTGAAGACAGAGAGATTTGTAGCAGGTCATCTGTTGTAGAGGACAAAAAGGGTCTGTTAACAAAGAATATCCGGTGCATTTTTGATCCTTGGATACTGCAGACATATCTTTCATGTAAAGAAATAAAAGTACAAGTCTTTAGTAGAGATTTCATATCACAACAACACCACATTTTTCTGCAGAAAGGTTAGATTGACTTGACAAAGAAAATAATGTTTGGGGCAAGATTTGGGATAAATGACAGGTAGAAAACCAAATACTGTTACATATCAGTATCAGCTTATAATGATAAAGCTGATATATCACAGCTGTACATACATATCAATGCACATGCCAGTCAAGGACAAAATTATACTTAACAAAATCAGTACATAAAAGATGAAACATATTAAGTAGTTTTCAGCATCAAAGTTGAAGACCGGGTTATTAGTCATCTTACATTTAATGACACAGACACTGAAGCATCAGCGTCAGCGGGTGTGATTCTTCATTTAGATGTTCTGAGACACTGTCAGATGTTACTGAAGTATATATGTTTTTATACATCTGTATTATAAAAAGGTACAACCTATAAATCATCAAATGCAACATCATCCACCATGTAGCAGAGAAGTATTCAGGCACTGGTGAGTAACCATTATCAAAACTCCCAAAGTCAGGAAAATGACTAAGGCCACCCTTTTGATTCGTCTTATGCTTCATTTCATAATGAAACAGTGAATTGTGTTGCAGATTGTGCAGACCGCCCCTTCTGCCCCTTCCTCACGAATCAAAACAAGCTCGTCAGAGAACCGGACATCCAAGGAGAGCAGGGGGGGGGGGGGGGGGGTGCCGAAGAAAAATATTGTGTTTCATTTAAGAAAAACTGTTGCAAACACCAGAACAATCCAATTACAACTGGCATGACAGGTTTGTTTTCAAACATGCATTAAAAAAAAGAAAAGAGCAATATCACAACATGTGATGTTACAGCCAGATAAGTTTGTCATTTCTAACATTTCTAAGCACCTGGCACAAAAGAAAACACCTCACTTTGTTCCTGGAATCTAAATTGAGAGTCGTCTTACATTTAAACAACGTAAACAAAAAAAGAAAGAGCATTCCAAATGATAAAAACAAAAACACATACAACTATCTTACAAAGTAAAAAAAAAAAAGAAACAATACAAAACAATGATAAATCAATTCTACAAAAGGAAGATCCTTACAACAGGCTTTGCAATTGTTCAAAAGGGGGAAAAAAACAAAACACCAAATGCTCAACACACAGCAACAACCAAAACAAGTCTGTCAATGGCGAGTGAATTCTCTACAGGGTAGCAGGAACACTCATGATCCCTTTCAATACTCAATTATTTCTGTCTTCTAGCAAAATGTGATTTACCATAATACAAATTGCTCTTCAGTTTAGTAAGTTCACCATGCTGGAACAGAGTCTTCGGGTATGATTCGACCGGGGCAGGCGGATGTGACACTGGCTGACCACGAGGCCGAGAGCGACTGATGCTGGGCAGTGAGGATGGCGTCCGGATGCTCGAGTCCCGCCTGTCGCCATGTGCATCTGCACGTTTGATTCGACGTCACTGCGGTTCCTGGATTTGGAGCGAGTCTTTGCTTGTGTCTGTGTCCGTGGAGGGTCTCTCTCCAGCAGTCTCCACAAGTACAAATCAACCAAAAGTATGACCTACCACATGTATAACACAGTGACTGGGGCTCCTTTTCAGCCAAAGCAAGAAATAAAAATAAAAAACACATCCAGAAACTCCAGCATACCACAAAGAAAGGAGTCAGCTCTCTGATGTCACCAGGCCGACCTCTGTAATTCAGTCATCACGAAAGAAGATAATAATGATGGCTATTTTATCTGAATGAAACACTATGCATTCGGCCTCATGTGGGCACACGTTTAAACAGGTTGTTCCATCCTAAGACGTGAACCCGGGTGTCCCTCTTTGCCTGTGAAGAATGCAAGACCTGCTTTTCAGATGGGAATGCCAATAATCATCCAACAATACAAATCCTAACTGTGCTTACACAAGCAGTTGATCCAAAAGGTTTCATTTGATCCAAACAAGTTTTGCTCCCAACATGTAAAGCAATTTTTCAAAATGTCTTACAAAAACATGATCATAAGAATGTCCTTATGTCCAATTTCCACTGTCTCCAAACCGGTGTCCTCGGTTCAAAGTGTTGTCTTGTTAAGATTAATACATTTTCCCTTCCTGTAAGAGTGTGCTTGTTACTTTTGTATTCATATCAGGAATGTGGCCACCTGCTTTGTCAGTAATGAGGTGTGTGCGTGTGTGCTTTCCAAAAGTTGATTAACACACACTGAGATGCATGACAATGATAGATTAAGGCCACGTGTTCTAAGGGCTGTACAATCAACAGGAACTGGAAGGGAAAGGAGAAAAAACAATGAACATTTTCCCACAATACACAACATGCTATTGTTTATTATATTGTTGTGCAGCGAACACTCCACAAACCCAACTGTACAAACTGTGTAGACTGACCTGAGAATCACATATGTCCATCTCCTCCAAGACCAGGGTGACCCCCACCAAGCATCTGGGGGTCAACGCCTGACACTTTTTCCTCCTCTCTCCTCTTGAGGCAGGCGGCCTTTGGGTTCAAATTACGCTCTTAAAAAAAGAAACGGACCAACACACAAATTAAAATACAGCAATGGAAGAGAAATCGTAATTCTTGCGATTATATCATTATGCTTCTCCTTTAGAAATAGTTTAAGACATAAAAGCAGAGTTTTGAACATAAAAAAGGTCAACAACAGACTGGGAGAACAGAAAATGGGAAAAGCAAGAAAAGGAAGAGAGACGAGAATTGCAGACGTTTGGCAGAAAAGCAGGGATATACTTCCTCGAATATTCTCCCCTTCTTCTCCTTTTTTTCAAAGTGATACGAGCAAATAGCAAAGAGAAATGCAAAGTGAATGCTACACAGTAAGTAATCAAAATTAAAGAGGAGATTTTCCTACGGGTGAATGACTGGCAACTTGTCCAGCTATGACAAGAGATGATTGGTTGTTTGTATGGATCAGACCTTCCTGTATTGGCTGACCTACCTCGCACCTGCTTCTCCAGGCCCATTATGACCTGGACAGCCTGTTGCAGGATGATAAGCTTGGTCTGGGCCTTGTCACTCTGCAGGTGGACCTGAACCATCCTGCCCAGGTCTCTGAAGGCTCCGTTAATGTCGCGCACACGCACCCTCTCCCTAGTGTTGTTAGCGTGGCGGCGCTCACGCTCCCTCTGCTCCTTCTCCTCGGCAGTCAGGTTCTCATCGGTCACCGAAACAACACTGCAGCCAGGAGGAGAAGTGGGGGTGGGAGGGGCTGGTTAACAAACCCAAATCACAGCCCTCGCTGAACCCGGGCTAGACGTTCTCCCTTTAACTGCCGTTATACAGTCGTAAGCCTATGATAGAACTTTATCTACGTTTTTCTGCACAGAACCCTTATTTTGTTATTGGTCATTTTAGTTTTGTTTCCCATGTCTATGTATGATTCAAATTTCAAGCTCTTCAACCAAGAGGAGACCAGTGGAATTGCTGAAGAAGATCGCAGTCGAGTAGGGCTGTGTTGCAGGAGAGGGCGCGGAGGAGGGGCAACAGTTTTTTCGTAGATCTACAAATAAGAATGATAAATAATACATCGCTGTAAACATAAACGCAACGTCAATCAGTCAGAAATGTAAGCGTTGTGGGTTGAGCAAGCGCGACACTAAATGATCTCAAGCCAAGATACAACAGTCAACCTGAGCGACCAGGTTTGATTAAGCTGTCCAACCAATCAACATTTTAATTTGGTCATTGGGGTCCAGGATGGAAGTTGAGGGGATTTGGTGACTGTCCAGCAGAATGAGAGAAGTTATGAGGAGGGAGAGAGAAAGGGAGAGAGGAAGCAACACCCTCTGCCAACATAGATAGAGCCACATAGAGAGACACAGAGAAGAGAGACTGAGGGCATCATGTTAAATACATCAGCAGTAGATGTATTTATCTGAATGTGAGGAAGAGGAGGTCCCTGTTGACATCTGTAAAAAGAAAATGACAGACAGGGGAGTGAATGAAGAGATGAAAAGGTTGGTCTCAAAAATAGGATGGCGCGAAAAAATAAAAAAGGGGTTAATGCTTTAAAGGCGGCGGGTGACATGCAGCACAGAGACAGACACCGCAATAAAGCTGAAGACGGGTTAATACACAACACTACCGACAGCCCTGCGGTCATGCTAACCAGGGTGTCAGAGGACAGACAGGTACACTATGAGGGGAAGGTTTAAAAAAAACAAAAAAATATTGTGAAGCTGAAATAACATGAAATTATGAATTTGCTACATGAGGCAATGGTGGAAATGAGCACGACAAGATGTGTTAATACAGTCAACGGGTAAGGCGGAGAGACATATAAGCATTTTCACAGTGGAAACAGACAGCCAATTATGAGACGAGGCAACACATACTGCACGAGGACAGCAGTCCTGTATGTGTGACCGGAGGACAAACACCGTAGAAGATGAACAGGAGAATGGGCATGTCTTCAAACAGTCACACAGCCTAACTTCCCTCGGCTATGCCCTCATGTTATGGATCACTTTCAGGATGAACAATGTGCTTTGACTGCCTGTATTAGGCAGGGACAAAGGGCCTCATTCACAGCGCCGCTCTGCGCTTCAAGCAGGCGCACCGAGGTTTTACGCACAATCAGTATCTTCCTAAATGTATTTGTTCTTACTCTGCAAAATAATTTGGAATCGTCTCGGAGCATGCGCACGCAAACATGACGACGGCAGCCGGCTGTCTGCATTCATGAGAAAAGGCTCCGATAGACAAAATAATAACGTTGTTTATTTGTTTTACTAATGCATTGGCCAAGTTTTATAACAAATAATGACGTTGAAGATCATTTATCCGTATCAATTATTTTCATAATTCAAATCTATTGAATGTTTTTAAGCATTATTTGAGGTTTTATATTGAAGGTACATATTTTATGACGCCATAATATCAAAAGAAAAAAACAACCCGATTTGTTTTTATTGTGATTATATAACTGTAACTTATGGTGTTGGGTTGCTGCCAGCCTGCCCAGTTAAGGGGCAAAGCAGACAGTATTTTGTCAGCATAAAAATGTGGCTTTTGAAAGTGAAAATAAAAATCTATAAAAGATTGAAGCAGATAAACATGGTTACTTCTTCCTTTTCTCCATTTGTTTTTACCTTTTTGATAACGCAAGGGAGTCATTGGACATGTTTGAACCACAAAAGTCATAAAACAACATGGCCACCACTGAAGTCCAAGTCTACAAATAGAAGAACACTAATAGGATTAGTGTCGCCGGATCTTTATCTGCAACTGTGCAAAATACAGAATTAGAAGTATGAATACACGTGTGAAAATAGAAGCGTTGCAGCATTAAAATGTCGATTTAGAATTTGAATGTCAACGGTATAACCGAAGGCTCAAAGTGTTTGGTACGGCACTTAGGTACCAATTATGAGACAAACGACATCTAGGTGAAGATCTTTGCTGGATGTCATCACTTCCACTTCTCATAATGAGTCTCTCTGACAAATCAGGTGGTCTTTGTCCTCCTCCACCTGTTTCCTTATTTTTCTTCATAAACTTTAATATCAAACCTTAGCCAGACTCCATATCTGAGGGGAGACGACATTCAGCACCTGCCATCGCAAAAGGCTTTTTATTTAATCCTCGTCACTCCTGTGGAAACACGTTGTCGCGGTGCGCCTTCTTGCCTTCCACCTCGGGACACCATCGACCGTCTTCCGAGCAAAACATATTTCTATATTTAGAGAAATGGGGATGTGGCAGTATGTTGACCGCGGAGAGCGGGCACCAAATTTCAATTTGTGTGGTTAAAAGGGAGGACGTGAATCCGACGGTAACTTGTGCACTTATTCTTGGTCACGCAGTAACATATATTAGTGAATGAGGCCCAATGTGTTACCAGCACCAGTGGAGTCAAATGAGGTTCCACCAGTCATTAAACAAATAATTAAAAAAGGACATGTAAGGATCTGGGAAGTGAAGCTGTGTGGGAGTTTTATTTAGTAAAGAGGCCCTTTCCCTCTTTTTCCTTCCTCCCTGGACACCCACTGACCTCGAACTTGCTGCTCCAGGTTGAGTATAACGTTAACGGCCTGTTGCAGTACGATCAATTTGGTCTGCGGTTTCTCGTGGCTCAGATGGAGCTGACACATGCGGCCCAGCTCCTTAAAAGCCTCGTTGATGTCCCGCACACGTAGTCGTTCACGGGTGTTGTTTGCCATCCTCCTCACTTTCTCCCGCTCAGCCTTAACCTCCACTGGTAGATCTTCATCGTCTTCCTCATCATCCAGACTAGCAAAGAGCCAATGGCAGATGAGGCAGGAATGAAACAAAGGTATGGGTACAGTTCACTGATAATAGGTTTCCAATTATGGTGTGAAATCTATTTTTCGAGTATTGTCAACACCACATGTAAGAGGAGCGACACTCTGGAGTCATTTCATGACAATTACAAACACTGCTACAAAAGAAGGGAACATTAGGTTTGGCTTTGGCAATTTTTCAGCTTTTGACCCAAAAAGTACCGTGAACAATGAAGCCCCAGGAACTAAAAGTTTCTACCACATCTGAAGAACCATGAAGATGAACTTCATGTCAGAAAGGTTAAAGCGCTCGTCTGACAAACTGCGGCAGTGTTTACAATTGTGATTTATTTCCTGTCAGGTTGACGTCCCATTGCATGAAGAGTTGATCATGTTTAAAATTCACAATCTTTTGTCTGTACTTTTTTTTTTAATCGTTATATTGGGTACAGATGTTGTTACGCCTGGATGTCAGATTTAGAAACATAATTATCATTTTACTCTGCCATATCTTGGATGTGGATTTAGATTTTTGGTCTCTACTGGTTATATTTGGTTTTATTGTTGCCTCTTTAATCTTCCACTTTTTTAATGTAAATGAAAGCTCCAGCTAGGTATCTTACTTAAGGAAGATTAATCTTGTAAAAACAGAATTGATATACAGACAAGTGTGTGTAATAATCCA
Organism: Liparis tanakae; assembly: GCA_036178185.1. Classification (NCBI taxonomy): domain Eukaryota; kingdom Metazoa; phylum Chordata; class Actinopteri; order Perciformes; family Liparidae; genus Liparis; species Liparis tanakae. Next base: position 9,634,978 of record CM070098.1, on the reverse strand, counting down.
GCGCCACTGGTTTATTTAATATATATATATATATATATATATATATATATATATATATATATATATATATATATATATATATATATATATACACATACACCAGTCACTCCGTCTTACTAACTGAAGTCCTTTCAAAAACCCGCCTGTTTTGATTTTGTTGAATTAAATTAGAAATGAATTATTTTAATTATGAAATACCATTTCCTGACAAATATTATACTTAAACCACAGCAGCATCTTTATGCCATGAAATATCATGCAGTGATAAAGGAGTATAAATCTTGTGTGGAGTAAAAGGTTTTAGACACCTTGATCCAAGCCGATCCCTCATGTCTTTTATCTCATCCTCTGACCTGTCGGTGATTGAGCAGTTTTCATCGTCCTCCTTGTCCTCTCGTTTGATATCAGAACCACTGGAGCGCTTCAGGCTACCAGAGAGGCCTGCACCGGGAGTTCAGAAACAAGGATACCAAATAAGATAACATGATATAACAACCCCAAAATATGACTTAACCCCCAATGTTGACAAACTACTATAGCCCTATTTTGCCATGAACAATACATAGAGTACAGAACAATTAGACTCACCTGTAAAACCTTCAGGCTGAGAGCCTGGCTGGGCAGATGTGGGGCCGTGGTGACCATGCATAAGTCCACCACTAGAGGGCAGACCAGCAGACTCCTCGTGGTGACCAGACATCTTCAGGGCAACAATTAAAGTGTTTAATGACCGTGTAAAAACTTTGTAGTATGAGCAGAAGAACACCAACACCGGTTTACCGCTCTCACAATTTACCCTTACTTTAATTTAAAATATCACAATTAATTTAGTAATTTGTGGGTAGATTTCCTGTTGCCGCTATCAATTAATCTCACCAGTCCAGTCACGCGACTGGCCAATCCAAGTGCCGCACTGGTAAAGGCTGGAGGTAACCCTAAGCCAGACGAGAGCAGATTGTGCATCTCAGCCAGGCCTGGCACTCCTTGTCCGCTGGCGTGACGCTGGAGAACATGGATGGCTTCGTCCAGACGGTCCTCCATTTTACTCGGCTACAGAGAATGAAGAATAACGGACGATGAGACTGCAGAAGGCGATGCGTGAATGACTGTAGCAGCCTGTCTTTGCCTCTGTAATTTACTTCAACAATCTTTTTGTGCATCTCTCGCATGAGAAGAAAAAGACGACATGTTGACTCACCATGGACTGAATTCCACTCTCAAAGTTGGGTGACGGTGTGGCCTGGCCAGAGGACCGATTCCACTGTGATGCAGAGCCTAGAGAAAAGCAGATGCATGGTTATCCTAAGTACATTTGCACCTCATTGACACAGAAGTATTCCTCCACGCTCGGTATTGGATTTTTGACGATCTATTTATCCATTTTGTCCCCCCCCCCCTCCCCCATGTTCACAGGGAGATGGATCGGTCAACAGGAACCACTCCTGTAAATATTGGGGTTCAGTGTCTCGCTCAAGGACACTTTGACATATGGACATTAGGAGGTTTGGATCGAACCGACAAACTTGTGTTTAAAGGAAAGCTCGCTCTACACATTGCTTTATATGATAAATATCCAAGACACTCTAAATATTATAATACACAGGATTACAAAAAAAAATTATGATTGTACATTTGCATCATGTGAAACTTATGTGATGGAGCGATGAAACAAGAAATATGAAATCTTAATTTGTCATCCATACTTGGCCATAGTAGGAATGAGATCCATAATTTTAATGAAAGGCGTTTCCTTATTTCATGCATTATTGGGTTTGCGACAATTATATTTTCCAATGTTTGTTCTTCTCTCACCTTGTGCCAGCAGAAGCATTTGATGTATGAAGTGTGTGATGAGCTCACTCGGGAACTCAATGCAGAGAGAAATGGGGAAGTGGGACCCCACCCTATTTTTATTGTTCTTTCCTTTCTACGGTTATATTTGGATGTTGTGTGTGTGTGTGTATATGTATGTATGTCTGTATGTACACTTTGGATGGTGCACCATGATTTACATTTACAGTATGTACAGCTAAAAGAGTCATTCAGCTCTTTGCAAAATACCTGTTTAAAATATTTATAGAAATTTCAACAAAAATATGAAAAAATTCTGTTACAAGTATCTATTAATCTTGAAAAGAGTTCAGTGAATAAGTGAGACATTTTCTACAATGAGCTTATTGCTAAATCAGATGACCTAAATGTCAAGGCAACACTTTAAAATGCTGGAGACATTTTGTTTGTAGCCTATAGACTCCTTGTATGTATGTATGTATGTATGTATGTATGTATGTATGTATGTATGTATGTATGTATGTATATATATATATATATATATATATATATATATATATATATATACACACACACACACACACACACACACACACTCTGTACATACGCTAGTCATCGTTTCAAATATAAATTAGTAATTGAGAGTACTGACCGAGTGTAATTGACGGCAAGATAAATCCGAGCCAGGTGTCCATTTAATGTATTTCAACTAATATGTTTCACTGACAATATTGAGTCATATCGTGATGGAATGAGAAAGTAAACAGATCTAAAGAAATGTAACAGAAAGTTTTACTTTCACCTTTAACCCAATAGATGGAGCTGCATTGTTATTAAGAACCATTCAGAGTTTTTTGTGCATTTTTACACATGTTTAAAGATCATATCATCCACTGACACAACTAGAAACCCTGCCTATGAAAATAGGACTCTTGCTATTCCCTCACCTGAAACAGCCTGGGGAGAGCCGGAGGGAGTAGACGGAGACGGTGGGAAGGTGTTACTGTGTGGGTCTGAAGGGTAGATCTGGACAGAGGACAAATGTGTTTGTAATGAAATCAAATGCAACAAATCCCTTTACATTTCTGTTATTATAGAAATAAAATACTATACAACATGTAAAGTGTTGGGAAAAAATTGCCAATAAATATGTATTCTATTATTACTTACAGATGCCAGGGCTTTTCCAATTTCATCTCCTGAACTCCCAGGTGCTGCTCCTCGATTGGCTTTTAGGAAACAAAAAAGCATGTCAAATCGATCTTATGCTTAATACATATTCTGCTATGTGACCATTTTCACAAAGAAAAGAGCATAGCATGCATTAAAGGGTTTACCCATAATAGGGTCAGCCATAGGGGGGGTGTGGCTGGGGACTCCAAAGCTGCTAGGGCCAGAGTGGAAGCCAGAGGGATGAGTCCCGTTCACCTCACTGCCATGCATGGGGAAGTTCTGGGGAGAGAGGGGCAGCGGCTGCCGTTTCTGGAAAGCAAAGACACAAAAATGATTTTACACAGAACCAGAGAGAAGCCCCTCAACGATGCATTATTCAAAAAGTGTCAAAGACCTTGTTATCTTTAGAGATAAACAAGAACAAAGTGAGAAGGCGCAAATCACCAGTCTGTCTTGGGGGTTGATGGCAGTGAAGGGAGCATGCTGGCTCAGATGGGGGGAGTTGCCCAGCATGGCAGAATAACCAGGCTGAACCATCGACCTGGCAGAGCCCCATGGATCAGAGGGCGGGTGGAGGCCTTCTGTAAGGGGGCATCCAGCGGAGGAGGGGGAGGAAGAGGGGCGAGGGATAACCAGCCACAGCAGAAGAGAAAACAATAAAGGCCACATATGAGACATGTCACATTACCGTGACGACTTCATTCAACTGTAATGCACTATTCGGCACCCGGGCACCATAGGGTGTTCACTGGCATACGGCTGGAGCACCTTGGTGCATCCAGACATCCCTAAGGATATTGTGAGGACCTATACACACATACAACCAGACTGGCTATAAAGGAATAGTATTATCTTTGGTCGTGTCTGATACATTTACCCCCGTTAATAAAAGTGTCTCAGTCAGACGGAACTTGTCAAGCCAACACAATGAACAAGGGGAGGCTCTGAAAGCAAGTCTTGTTTTGACTGACCTTGCACATAGAACGGTGGTGGGAAGACGTTTCCTGCCTTGGAGACCGGGTAGCCAGCATTGTCCCTGTTAAACTCTTCTCCTGAGGCAGATGCATAAACCTACAAAGGATACACAGAGGAAACAAAGACCCGTTTAGTTCAGTGCGTTACAACTTATTATATACACACACACTATATAATTATACATTATTTACTAATAAATACTAGAAGCAAACTAGATAGTGTAACTTACTCGTTGCATGAACGTCATGCTACTATATATGTAGATACTATATTTGGTCTATTCCTTTTGAGATACTCATACCAGAGTTCCCCGGAGCTTCCTTGTGCTTTGTACTTAGCACGATGACCACCAATTGATTTACCAATAAAATATGATCTGTACATGCATTAAGTTAAAAAAATAAAAAAGCATTGTATACACCTCATTAAACACACCACTAAAAGCATGTTCCTTACTAGCTAGTATATATTTTTACAATCTGGTTTTACTACTCAATTCAATAAACAGGCTGTTGCGACATTGCTGCAGTCTGGAGCACCGAGCGCATTGAATATGCAGTGTCAGTGAATTCACTGGGCTCTGTTTCCCATCTCTGTAGTGCTTTTACATTTTACATTCTGTTGAACAGAAACACACTGCGAATGGTTTACAGATACATAAGTCACACTCTTTAACACAGCGAGAGGAGACCACACAATGGGAGATGCAGTCAGATTTAGTGCATGTCTAATGGGTGTTAAGCCAATGTTCTGTACCACAATAACAGTCTCAATCAAGACTATTACTATTTCCTACTATAGAAAAGCAAGTATCAAACTGCATCTGCAATACTCAAATCCAAATGGACTGAAGTTTTCTTCTGTAATTTGATTAAACAGAGAGAAAAGGAGAGAAAAAAGAGGGGAGAGGAGAAGAGGGAATGAAGAGATGCACTCCTAATTACTGAACCATCTGCCGAATGCTGGATGGCGGCCAACTCCACTGGCAGCTGGGAAAGAGGGATGGGGGAGGGAGAGAGAGAAAGAAAGGGGAGGGAGGCGGAGGGAAGGAGAGGGAGGCGGTGTGGAGGGGGGGGGGGGTGTAGAGAGGAGGGGGAGGGGGGAGCAAAGAAACAGAAAGAAAAAGAGTGTCCGGATAGCGAGAGGGAAAAAATGAGGTGAAGTACGGAGCCCAGTGTAAATTTCCTTCAATGATCCGAAGAGGCCATAAAGTAAAGCGCCTACAAATACAACACACTATAAATACATACTGCAAAGGAGCGACTCGGTTAATGAGTGGCTTTTCCCCCTGCTTTTCCTTTCCCCCCCATGTTGGTGGTGTAGATGCACAGCTGTAAGAGCTGGATGTCCTGTATAGCAGCAATTCCCTGTTGCAAGCTAAGGAGAGGCTTAAGATGTGGATGGTATGTGAAAAGGGGCGTAAACATGACAACATGAGCTCCCATGGACTGACTGCAAGGGCTGGGATATAGTTCATGGCTGCAACGGTTTTTGATGCTAGTACTCACCGAGGAGGGCAGGCCAGGCGGCACCTTCCGGATCTTTTTGGGCTGTGGTCCTGAGGGAAGGAAGAAGGTGGTCACATAAGCATTCATACACACACAAAAAGCTTAACTTTAGTGAATTTACAACCACCAATCTAGGGATTCATTCATGTAGCGCACTACTTTGTCTACTTTACGTCCTGCTAATCCAATGTAACCATCTGTCATGTGACCACTCATTAATGCGCGATCAAAAGGTATTCGAGTCTGATGTTATTCAATTTCACTTTCCTCATTAACAACTTAGCGATTTCACTTTCTTAAATTACACGTGTATTCTCAAAGTGTGATTTCGCAAAAACCTCAGCAGGAGAAGTGAAGATATACAAAAATATCAAATCAGATCAAAGAACACTTTTTCTCAAATGATATTTATGACTATGTTCAACGCTGTGCTTGAACCTATCCGTAACAACCTTACCAATAGGCTCCTGTGAGGGTCTCCGGCGAGAGTTGCTTCCCTCATAGGAGGAATAAAACTGGGAGTTGGACTTCAGGCCAGATGGGGAGAGGGCATCAGGACTGGGCATGGGCATCTCACTGGGCATAAAGCCCGGCTAGAGACAAGGAAAAAAGAAGAAGCACAAGCGTGTGTATTAAGTAAAGTAATTAATTGAGGCAGTAAATTCAGAATAATATAGGAAGATAAAACTGACTAAGCGCCTAAATTTCCCCCATAGAGCATGAGGAGAGAAGAGGCCTAACTGGTTTACCTGTGCTGCAAATGACGAGTATGGTCCTCGCTCAGCCTTCCCTGTTAGGAGAACGGAATATAAAATGAGGTCATGATCGGGAATATTGGGCTTTTATTTCAGTATTAAATCTCAATCTGGTCATTCCCCTGTCTCCATTTGGGTGCCTCCCATCTGCTGTGTGAGTGTATTATGATGATGTGTGGTATTTATGGCGGTGGACAGCAAAACAACAACAAATTGGCCCATTATAAATGGTTCAGGGGCAAATGTGCCAAACCTCTGTCCCCTCCCCTGACAGTTAAACAGAGGAGAGCTATAGGCTACCATCGTCCCATGGGACAGCCTTGTTTGTGCATGGGTGCCCTTTACCCCCCCACGCCCCCTCCCGCCCTGAACACACAAACTGCAACAACAACACACGAAAAAAGAACAAACCTCCTCCACATCCTCCCTGATTACTCGGCTCCCTTCATCCACTGCCACCTAAGCATAAATATGGCGTGCACTAAAGTGGTACATTAGTGTCCAACCTATGAACGACTGCCCTCTTAAACAAACAGCTCATTGTGTTGGTTGGTCACTCAGCCCATTGATAGAAACGTGTGCATTTCAATCAGCATGTTCTTCTTTCATTAAGTCCTACATTGGCCGCGCATTTCTCAGATTCTCTTTGAATTTATAAAAAGAAGACTATGTGAAGGTTGTGTTTCCTATGCTTCAGCAGGTTGGTTCAATGAAAGCCTTACCAACAATCCCTGATCCATACATGGGGGCCGAGGCAATGCCCTCTTGCTCATTGTAAAGGCCTTGTTCTGCATAACCCTGTGGGAAAGACAACAGAGACATCAGGGATATAAAAATAGATACAAATGAATTAAGCCCCAAAGAAACTGCTGTGTGTTCATGTGAATGGGTTGATAAACATTGTACAACTTGGCTGACCGAGCACCGTACCTAGTTTTAGAAAGGCAGGTCTGAAACCAGTCAGAAACTACAGGGTTACTATAAAATAACCACTGGATTACAATAGAAATCTATAAATATATCAATATTTCTTATTGTTTCTAATGAAAAAACGATATTTTTTTTTAAACAACAGTATATTGGGATATTTTGTTAAAGATGGGGACAGGTTGACATGTCAGAATATCCATTTATGTGCACATGGTATAAAAACATAAAGCAAATAAATCTATCCAGTAGAATCTGAATCATCCATAACATCTAATCTTCCCAAGATACCCCGGTACCCACCCTGTTTAAGGCATCTCAGATGAAATATGGCATTGTTATTACCAATTATTCAACGAGGTATATCTGGTAATTTGATTGGCGTAGAGATGAGATCATAACCCTTCTAAAAATGGAAACCCGTTTTCTACAGCAAGAATCTGGAGGGTAACATTAAGGCTTTTTGAGCGTCACAATATTCTATGCTGTGTGATGAAAAGAAAATGTAGGATTCAGTGTGAATGTGTTTATGTTTATAGATCACATGTGAAACGTCTCCCTGTGAATGTATTATATATAAATTTCGAGTTAAAGCCTCAAATCCGAGTCTCATCTAAGCAGTGAAGTGTTTTAGACTAAGAGCTAGAGAGAGTCGATAGATTATTGTTTTACCAACGACCAAACTGGTGCTGTATCAGTGGTTAAGATGTTATTAACCCATATTACACATTTTGTTTGTGTGTGACAGTGGTATAAATTACACGATCACTCAAAACTCGCATTGCGTTTCACTCAATAGCAAGACAGCTCCAAGGCCAGAGAACACGTACCCTTCCCTGGTTGAAAGATGGACTGTTCTGTTCTCCTGGGCCCCAGGGACCGGACCCACTCCTGTCATCCATACCTGTAAGACAAAGAACTGGGTTAGGCCTATAACCACCAACATGCACACGTTCTTCACAAGGATTTGCGCTTGGGCTTTGCAAAACTAAGTCGAACTTCACGGAATGATAAAGTTGACCTGCTTTGATTCAGTGTTTTCAGGCTGCTCAAAGTAACCTCGATTGAAGAGCTTCACTTCACAGCTCACACGGAGACAGCATAGTGACAGCGCTGTCACATAGCGTGGATATGAGCTGTAGGAAGTTTGAATAATTAACACCCAGTATGAGGTTCCCAGAATCATCCTCGGCATTCTTCATTCTCCCACTCCACTCCTTTACATTTTCCATGGCAACAGTCACTCGTCCACCATCCATTCTCTGACATTTCGCCAACACCGTCGTCTTAACACAGGACGCATGCCGAAGGTCTCAATCTTACACGGCTGACACACGTATTCTCTGGCCAAAGCTCTACAGCTTTCAGAAAAAAAATGTTTAAAATGAGTGATTTTAAAGATTGGTGAAGCAGAAATTCCTGCCCGTCCCCTTTCTCTCAATCTCCTCTCGTACTGCAACACAGCATCTCTGGGGGAAAGCTGAAGCTTAATTGCGTACTGATTTGCATAATTGTGCATATTAATGAAGCTCGGGCCTATGAATATTCATATTTTTGTTTTGTTGTCTAATTAAAAAGGGGGAGATGGGAGAGGGGAGGGGGTAGAGGAGAGCTAGAATCATGACAGGATCAGCAGTAGAACAGACTGATGGGTCCACAGTGCTGAGAGCAGCTAGATTGCCGTGACAACTCTGATCTATACACACGACACCAGCAGAATAAGAGATGAAGGAGACAATGTCGTGTCCCCTCTCTATGGCTGACTGTCACTCTCCACGTCAATCAAACGCCATAAAGAAAATGTAGGGACCATTTGTTTCAGCTGCATGTCATCAGAACCCGAGCTCCAGACAAGAAAAGGCTCCGATTCAACATTTGATGTTCGAGACAGTTTTCAGGGTAACACAAATGTAAGTAAGCTAGTTTCAGTGTCAGATACGTTGAACAAGCTTTAATTTTTGGGGAAAGATTTTATCTCCCACTCACCTACATTATTACCATGTATTTAGAACCAAGTAGGATATCAGAACAGTCTGGAAAAAAAGATGTAACGCTAATTATCGAGACATTTGTACCCTCTTTAAACGAACTGAGGATTGAAGGCACTCGAAAAAAAGCACAAACTGTCACCTTTCATTCCACAAATAGCAGGGTGCATATAGCACTTTGCAGAAAACTAACACACAACCCCTCTCGTATTAGAATACCCGTTTTAAGGATCTTGAGTGTAGGGTGAACAGGTGTTAGTTATACATGAATTTGTGATCACATTTAATTGAATCAATGGATTGTGTGAGGATATAATGGGAGGATTAATGTGAATAGTCACACCTGAAGGAGTGGAATTATGGGATCAAGGCGAGAGGAAATAAAATGAACCAAGAGAGAGTAGAGCCATTTTAATTAATGTAAATTCTCTCTAATCAACTGATCTGATGATAAGCAGATGAACACAACTGAGTGAGCTCCCTTTAAATCAATTGGAAACGTCATCTTGTTTTTAGAATGAGTCAACGAATTAGAAATTAAATTTAACACAAAAAACTGATTATATGGGGGGTTCTATCTTTGTAGTCGCTGTATTGTTTATTTGTATTAATGTGCCGGAAAAATAGTACCTCTATACACAAATCTATTGTGGTTTGAATCACAGGAGTCAAACAATAGAAATAACATGCAAATATACATATGAAAATAGGGGGAGAAAGAGAAGAAGGCGGGTGGTGAGCGAGAGACAACGAGAGGTTCCGACTTACTCGCCACTAATGAGGAGGCATGGAGCGACTGAGCCAGTGTCATTAATTATCGTACAGTATATACACTCAAGATATTTTACTTCAGACAATTTACTAAAACCACTTTTTTTACACACGGTTTCAAAAAGTATGTATGAGCATAAGAAAGAAAATGTACTTTACGATTCTCTAGATCACACTCAGGGCATTAATATAGCAGCAATGCTCCATTATCCATGTTCAGATATGATGGAATATACTCGAGTACCTGAGTAGAGTATGATGTCACTGTCTCTCTGTATGTGTTGTAATCCGAGCTCCTCTATGTTTTGTTTACATAGCCGCCCACACGTGCCTCCCAGTGTCTGCGCTCTTACAGCGGGTACAGCTGATAATGCCGACAGCATCATCGTAGAAGCGTAGACCCACCGTCCAGATCCCGCTCAGCGTTACACCGTGAGCCGGGAGCCGCCTGCACAGCGTCGCCATGTTGACACAATAGAAACCCTTTTTTAATTCTGACTTTAGCCCCATTGAGGTAGAACGCTCAAAGTATTCACCTAAAAGCCAAATGGACTCTTTAGTTGTTACATTATACTAGATTATTAGAGTCATATTATTAGTGATGAAGTAATATGATGGATTTAAAGTGTGTAGCTGATTGCAATGTAGCTGATTTTATAAACGTGTATACTGTTGAGTGGTTTGATTTACATTTTAACAATGCATTGTATTTACATATAAATAAATGTAGTTTAGTAAAAACAGACGAACTGAGAACGTTTGAAGCGCTGTTAGTCTGGAGTCGTGAGTAATGTAACCGTGTCTAAGTGACTACACACAACAACACAAACCAGTTTATTGGGGAACAACTTCATAGTTTGCAACTTAATAACTATGTTGTAGTTTTGGTGATTTTTAAGGCCCCTTTGATACTTTTACTTTCACAGAAGATCCAAGAATTGAAACTCGCTGAAGCTCGGCTGCATTTCGTGATCGGTAGAGGAGGCACGTTCAGTTTACTCTACGTCGGCCAGGTTGAAACGTCTCTCCCCCGGCAACGCAATCATGGGAAAATGGTATCGTTGACTTGTTTTGGTCATTTTGTTATCTTATCGATGTGCTCCAGAAAAAGTAGGCTTGCCTGGTCTTCTCTGCCGATGAATGTTGGCTTGTTCTGATGGGCAGAGCGTTGCCAATAATGACAACAAATTATCATAATTGTTTAAAAACCACGCACACAAGTTTCATGTTGTGAACAAGCAGTTTGTCAGAACTGGGGTTAGATATGTCTCTCTCTCTCTCTCTCTCTCTCTCTCTCTCTCTCTCTCTCTCTCTCTCTCTCTCTCTCTCTCTCTCTCTCTCTCTCTCTCTCTCTCTCTCTCTCTCTCTCTCTCTCTCTCTCTCTCTCTCTCTCTCTCTCTCTCTCTCTCTCTCTCTCTCTCTCTCTCTCTCTCTCTCTCTCTCTCTCTCTCTCTCTCTCTCTCTCTCTCTCTCTCCCCTCACCATTACCAGCCGGGTTTCCTTGATCTAGACACATGTTGTTAATTCAGTTGGTATAACAGTTAGTAGTTATTTATTTTTTCTATTTCTAATGTGTTGCTTTTTCCTTAGCTGTGTAATTTTTACGATTTCCATTAGCGACACCAGAAGTGCCAAGACCATTAGAAAACCATGAGTCGTGCACCACTCAGCGCGTCTAACAGGACCGGAGAAAGAAACCCCAATGCACTTCTCCTCCCAGCATCAAACGCCCCTTTAAGCATGGCTAGTCTTTAATTGCACAGGAAGAGATACTGGAAACAGACAGCCAGCCTGAGTCACAGGCTTCATGAGCAACAACTCCTGCACATACATTGACCAAACTTGCAGACATGCCTTGGCTTTTATGTGAACAGAGCCCCAGGCACCTAAAACTGAGTGTGCCATTTTGTCCACACACCTTCTTCCTTCCTTTGCCAAAATGAGTCACACAGACACAACGCATGATGTCAGGTCAGATCTTAAGAGTGAGCACTGTTAATGAAAAAATTAACAATGTACAATGTACAATAACAGGCATTGCTTTTTTAACCTGTGAGTCACTGGTGACTTCTGAAACACAACGGTGTTCAACCCACTAAGAAATACAGCAACCTCCTAGTTCTGACTCTAAATGACATCATAGACGTTCTAATAGCAATATGAGGAAGAAATAGGAATGCACCAACACCAATTTATTATTTTAATAATATATAACAATTCAGTAAAATTGTATTTAATTGTTATATGTTGTATTACAAAGTTAGATAAGCAATTTTTAAGTCAAGTTTGATGTTACCTTACAAATAAAAGAATGATCCCAGTCACTTCCAGATCGTGAGGCCACTGGGCTGGCCAAGCAAACACTAAATCGGTCCTGAAAACGTGGCATCAGTGCATCCCTAGCTAGAAATCCCTATTTGGGACCAGCAAATTACTTGTGACTTAAACATCTTTTAGTCTTTGCGATTCTCTAACACTTCTATTTGAAAAAGCCCAAAAAGCATGCAAATGCCAAACTCTTCCCCTTCTGCATTTCAGCCCTAACCAAGTTTAAAAATACCTTATAGGATTCTCAGTTTCCAGTCACCAAAAAACGAAAGTGCACTGAAATTACTTTAGTCACAGGAATTGAACGGGCGCAAATGACCAAAGCAGAGATATTATCATCACCAAGGACTCCAGAAAGGAGGTTCCCCATAGCCACACATGTTAAACCTCCACATATCCCAAACCTTAACCATACGGGGGGAAATGGGATCCAACTGACTTTATAAGGAAAACACGTGGCAGCTGCTCCACAAAAAAACTACGGAGACCAAGTTCGGTTCTTTGAAACCAAACGTATGATAGCTTGCCAGAAAAACTGAAAAGCATTTCCCAACTTTATTACATACAGACACGCATTATTCTTTAAAAAATATATATTTTAACCACATACGCCATGACAACATTCAGCCGTACTGCTCCGACCTACCCCACTGTCAATGTATCTTAAAAAGTAGAGCCGTGTACCAGATGGAGTAATTTAACATTTAGTAAAATATGCTTTCTTTCTGGGAGTGAACACAGATTTTCGTACTGATCTCTGTACGGGGTTTGTGTCATCAAACCTGGCAACCTCAGTGACAACAAGGCTTCAGACGCCGCTACAGCATGTAACCAACTACTCCTAAAACCACAAATGGTTCTTTTTACACAGATTAAACAAATTAGATCAAACATGTATATAATAAGTGAGCTTTTGAGATGTTGGTAGACAATATTTTTATACTTTGTAAGGAGCCCGGCTTTCAATTACCCCCACATCCAGTCTTGATGGCTAGATAAGCAACGCTAACGGTTTCCTCCTGGCCCCAGCTTCGTACACACACACTAAAGCTCAAAATATGTTTTACATTTCTAATTTGCTCCTTTAAAAAGAACATTAGTGCGTTAGTCAATCAAAGAAAATGTTGTTTGACTGAAATTCTTCCTATTTCTCCACTAATGGATTGATGATCCACGAGGGGACGATCAGTTATGTTATTCAGATTAACAAGATGGACACAATGTACTCCTGGTAGCCTAAATGAATGAGACATAATGCACATACCTGCCTACATTAAGGTACATGTGGGTAGTAGCTAGAGGGCTTATTTGTAGGTATTAAATATAATATTCATAGCTACATTTTAATCAGTGTATAATAACCCAGAACAAAGAATCGTTATGTTTTCTTAGCTTAGAAAAAGCCATCTATGGCTACATGGGAGCCTCTTCCTCAAAGTCTGCCATCTTGCGCTGCCATGTTTCTACAGCAACGCAGATTGAACACGGGCTGTGGCGAGAGCCTTTTGCATTTGACATCATCTGAACGTATGGATGCGTTCCAAAACACATTATCAAACGGGCCCCGGGGTTAAATAATTAAAGATCGTAGTATTGATCGACGTCACTGGTGGTTTTTTGAATGTTTTGGTGTCATGTATTTTCACACAGCATTTACTCTGCTCTCAGGTTGATCTACTCCAACCACACACACACACACACACACACACACACACACACACACACACACACACACACACACACACACACACACACACACACACACACACACACACACACACACACACACACACACACACACACACACACACACACACACACACACACACACACACACACACACACACACACACACACACACACACACACACACACACACACACACACACACACACACACACACACACACAGGCCGCTAGTGAAGATTACTAGAGTGACAGAAATAAAACATTTTGAATAAAAAGCCAATGTTAATTTTACCTGTGCAACAACCACAGACATGTAAACGAAAGTTCACAAAATTATATATATATATATAAACAATTATTCAATCATGTAGGAAAGTATTAATAAGAGTATTAATAAGAGTAGCTATTAGTTGACCTAAAATCATAAAAGATACCTATTCTTAACTGTAGGCCAAAGGAGGGGTAGGCTGAGGGGTATTTAGTTGATCACTAGATGCCACTACAGTTATCGCCAATATGATTTCTGTAAATATAACCTTCTTAACCGTCCTAGTGCCTGCAGTTGAATTATAACATCACACTTACACATCCTTTCTGCCCCTCAACAATAATGAATTTATCGAGGCTTATCTTCTTAAACCTAATAATAACAATTGGGTCGGACAATAGCATATCGAGCAACCCCTTGACCCACTGACCAGAATGTGGCCGCTCTTAAGAGCAGCCACTGAGGTCAACTTAATTAGTAACAATCATTTAGATGGTAAGGATTTGTCACAGCAGTGTAAAAATAAGTTTTAGACTTCCAAAGAAACATTTGATACCACTACACTGGAATATATTGAAAAGGCAGGCAGCGTCAGAAGTGCGTTTCACGTTTCTGTGGACCCCATGAAACTTGGTTCCTGGTGTGAAAACAGATCTCTAAGGGAATCCAGTGGAAATTGCATTAATTTAAGCAGATCACAGTTTCTGTTCTTTGTGACAAAGCAAGCTGCATTTTGATATTGGGATTAGCAAACAGGGGTGAGTATTTGGTACTTAAAATTATTTTTGGGAGGAGCATAATTTTGCGCCTGAGGGACAATGCCACGAGCAGCCGTTGGATTGATAACATCAATGTGTCTCTTTTGTAAGTACACACCTTGCTCCAACAAAAGAACATGCAAGTGGCCCTCAAGTGAATGGAAGAAATAGAACCCCCAAAACCCCACCCAGTCAACGCTTGTCTTGTCTTTCATCTTAGCTTCAATATCCTGTTTCATTTATATTACCAACCGAAAGGCCGACTGCACTTCTGGAGATTTAAGGCTCACAGAGAACGGTTGCTACAGGGGAAGTGGATCTGCTACAGTACGAACAGCGATGGACAGGTAGTCATTTTTAAAAGCCAACTACTTTTTGTGGAAGACAGTAATACAAAAGGGCACCAGAAACATAAAATAAAGGAAACTGTTATAGATATTGAGTATCTCTTAAGCTGTTTGTTCACAGTAACCTGCATGCATGTCACAGAACTGATGAGCTAACTTATGGTCTAAGCTAATGGTGAGGATGGGGCTTGGCTCTAAGGGAAAATGAGTTATGTGAAGAGGATAAGTAGGGTAGGAGATTGCAGGACACGGGAAAGCACTTATTCACAGTGTAAGCAGAGAAGATTAATTGGGCTATTCCCATCAACTCCCACCCTCTGTCTTTATCCACAAGTGATTGAATGGCAATAGCCGAGTAGGTGAGGGAAGGACACCTGCAAGGCGAGGATGAGAAAGTGCTGAGAAGATGACGCCTGATCTACATACGATTAAATGAACTTGTAATTTTCCTGAGGTTTCTTCCAATAATCTGTGATCTGAAATACAATTAATGAGAACAAGAGGAGAACAGGAAGAATGTCCTTTACTATTACCATTTAAAACACCAAGGAGGAATGAAAGGTGGAGTAGTGAGATGACGGTCAGAAATCTGCCAGGCTTTACTTTCGAGAGTTGTACTAAGGAGCATTACAAACTATTACAAAGCTTTGTGCGAGAGGAAGGAACAGGATTTGTTCTTTTCTTTATCATAACATTTTAATGACATTTCTTTTTTTCTAATCCAGATATTACAATTTTAAAAAGAACAAAGTATTTAATTTACTCTGGAAGCAAAAATAAAAGACAGTCAGGAAGACAAAGTAAATCAGAAAAAAATAAATAAAGAGAAAAACAATTGGTTTATGTCTTACCCGAACCTCCAAACTGACTGCTGGCGAGAGTAGTCGGACGGTTCTTGCCGTTTGAAACTGGAGGCTCAAACATCTGAAAAGAGACAAACTAAACTATTAACTGTAATCCATCTAATACTTTGTCGAGTTGTATCATTTTTACTTGTGTAAAGGTTGTACGGTGGTAATTCAAAGTGTTCTTTCATGTATCCTATCCTATTCATGAAGCAATCTACACATTCCCATCTTGACTGAGTGACACAACAACAATCTCGTAAAATAATGTCATGTTGCTATCGCTGAAAAGCCGGACCGACAGGCCCGTTCACGGATGCTTTGATATTCATTCACATTTCAACCTACTTGACGACTGTTCAGGATGATAAAAGTTGAATAAAAGTGTGTGCAAGCATAGAATGAAATGTATAGGATGCACATTCAATTCAAGCAATGTTCAGAGATCTTACCGCGCTAAAATCCAGCAAGTCGTTGAGCTCCTTGTCTGTTTCCACTGCAGCCATTCTCTGCTGCTGTTAACTTGGCCTTTTCAGTCTCAGCAAGCGACTACAAGCAGAGGTAAGGAGAATGTGAGTATATTTGTGCCCTATTCTGACCAGCAAAGGTATGCAGGGTTAGAGCTAGTTGTCACCAAAGTCAAGAATCACAGTGTTTCTCCATACATCAATGATGTGACAATATTGTGACTATTGGTATATACTAAGCCGTTTCGTGCATTCATTTTTTCCCCCATTAAACTGGAGCGTTCTATAAAAAAAAAAAAAAAAAAAAAAAAATCAAAATATTGTTGAACTGGAGCCTCATTTTAACATGTTTGCGTAAGGTGTCCACAGTGTTGTCTCTTCCATTGTTGAGTTGTTTCTCGTGGTGCTGTTGAGTGCCCATAGATCAACAATAAAGCTGAGGAATCAAACGGTGTCACATCCACTAGGAATGGTGGCAAAAGTTATGAGAATAAGAAAAAAGATATGCACCAGAAAATATATCAATAAGCACCACTCCATGTCCAGACCTATATCCATTATTAACCTTTACCATTAAAAACATAATGATTTAAATGACTCAAAAGTATCCACGTTGCTCAATTCGACTATGAAAAGTAAATTAAATGACATGGCCGAGAAGCTCATATATATATACACATACATATAGATTTATTTAAAAAAATTTAAACTACACTCAGAGAAAATGTTTCTATTGATACAATTTAACCTGAAGAGCTCATGCCTACATTGTAAGATATAATTGATATTCTAGTAGCACATACGTTCTCCTTTTTACACGCATGACCTTTGTTACGTTTATGTAAAGTATTCTCACTACTACTTTGTAGAACCCCTTAAAAGGAGACCGCTTAAAGGCTTTTAGTTTGAAAACGGTGGGGTTGTGTTTTAGTTTGACGGGCAGTAACAGGGATATGGGTTCCATTGCCTGCATGCGCACGCTAATGCTTGGTGACCATTCCTGTGTCCAGCAGTGTTGAGGGACTAGTCTTGGGTAAAGACAGAAGGAAAGGGTGCATGTTTGAATAATTCTGCGAATGAAGTTGTGGTATGCCCCGCACATGGCCAGTGTATGTCAATGTTTATGTGATGAGCATTTTAAGGCACGGTAGTACGGTTGAGATCATTTACAGAATGTGGTAGAATGGGATCATCTTTATTTAAAATGAAAATGTGGTACTGTAGATGGAGCCTCCGTGTCAGACCATCAAACTATTGAACAAGTACTGAGAAATCCACTTAGTTCTAAGAGTTCCCCTGGTAGCCCACATCTAACACGTGTGACTACGGTTCTCATCCACAGGCCACACTGCATTCGTTGTTAGTTGGGCCCTGAACTCCGGCAGCTTCCTCTACCTCAAATACCAACATGCTCTAACAGCTCTTTAGAACAACTTAAGAGTAATAACAGGACATGCTTAATTCTCAAATAAGAAATGTATGGTCTGACCAGCCAGTAGAAAATGGAAATTCAGGCAATGTGTGTTAAACATCTAAATAAGTCATCATTTGTACCCAAGGTAAGCAAACCAGCAGACGCTTTGCAATACAAAAGCACCGCAGTGAATACCAGCAGAGCGAAATCATAATGTTATGACGATATGCCACTTTAAATAGATTTGAATTGTTTGACAATGATGCGGAAACGCTACACCTCGGTTAATTGCCCTAAAACTAGCCTATACTGGCCTAAGACGTATATATATATATATATATATATAATATATATATATAAATAATTGAATTAGCAATGTGCCAGTTAACCAACAAAAGCAATGAAATGTTCCAAATTTATACTTTGTCTACTTGTTGCAAATAGTGAGTCCAGTCAAGAAGGTCAAATAACAAATACGACAAGTCATACAGTATTTTAAACAATTTGGGTGGGGTTTTAGATTCTTCTGAGTCATGACCTCAAGTAGACTACATATGTAAATGCTCCTGAGATGATTTCACTTCTAACACAAAAATAACTGAGTATCATGTTCAGGGCATGACTGAAGATTCACTTTAAGTCTAAAAAGATGTATGAGACAGAGACATTATGTTAATAATGTGTTGCAGTTCATGGCAACTACAATAATATTCATTAAATGTATCTAACTTATGTTATATGCACTACAGTGCAACTTTTACCAGTGGTCCTCTTGGAACTATTGGGAGTAATGTCACTACTTTGTTTATAATCAAGTAAATCTAGTCATAACGCCAAACATAAAAAATATTATTGTTGAAATAACATCAACATCCGATTCTGAAGGCACGAAAGGATGCAACCATTGAATCCAGCTTAACAGAAAAATGTATAATACAAATAATGGTACAACGTGTACTCATTTCTGAAAGAGAAACTAGTAATGAGAATTGTGTTCTTACATAAGCACAAGCGAAAATACGTTGACACTACATAATCTGGTAATTTCTGTCTTCCACTGGGCTGAGGTCAAAATGGGGGATAAGTGTTAGCCCCTCCTAACAAATGGAAGTTGCATACGCTTGTCTTGAGCACCCCCACCTCCGGCCTTCCCATTTGGCGAAAAGTTTAAAGGCAGAAATACCCCCACAACATTTCATACCTGGCGTCAAAAAGAAGATTTCGGAGTTTTAACGCCTCATCGTGAGGTTTAAAGCCAGTGGGATGTTTAAAAGGGCATTAAAACCTGTTGCCTGCCCTCACGTCGAGCAGCAGAATGGGGCACTAGTGAACACAAAGACTCGGGCCACCAAAGTTTCAGTTGAACGGCCACAACGCAAAAAATGAGAATACAAGTCAAGAATTCTTGAAATAATGTTTGGAAACGTGTTTTAAATTCAGCCCGATGGAGTAAATCCGGCGTTAGCTGCATTCGTGTAGCTCGTTAAAGTGGTTTGCTGTTGGTGGAGGGGGGTAAAAAAAAAGAGAGAGAGAGCGAATACCCCGAGAGTTATACTTATAACTAGGCTTGAATTATCGTTGCACAATGTTGTGTTTACGCCTACGAGCAGAGACCTACGCTACAAGAGTGAAAGTATTACATATTGATACTAGGCGGAAAATACTGGTGCGGTAGCTTCAACCGGGACCGCGGTACCGTTAGACCGAACAAACCACCGACGTATGTCGACGGTAACGCTTCATGGCTAACGTTCACACGTTTGCTTCGCGAAAGCCGACATACTACAGACGGATAGATTCTGGGGGAGCTCATTTAGTCCGGCAGTATGCTAATGTGCCGTAACAGCTAACGTTAGAGCCCACTGAAGTGAACAAAGAAACCTTTTCCACCACATACGAGCCGCTGGGACTCGGAATAGTAACAACGCCGCGAGCTCCCAGGCCGAAGGGACGAAAATCCAAGACCCCGCTTTTCCCGGCTGTGGCACTCGGTTACAACTTGACCGATGCGCTTAAAACTTGATTATTACTCCGGTAACAACGCGACAGACGACTTCTGTTGGACATGCATACGTTCCTCGCGGATGTATATGTACACACATATTTACCTGGATTCAATTATATGGCATCCAACAGGGAGAAATCGACGGCTGCAGTATAGAGAAAAACAAAGTTGGGGATCGGATCCTTCCCCCCGTGGTCCGGACTGTGGGCTCGATGAAAAGGAGGAAAGACAATATGAACCAATCCTCCGTCGCCTCGTCTTTCTTCTTGTTTTCGTCACGAAACAGAAAACACGTTACTAACCATAACGCTGAAGCCGCTCTGTTTCCTTATTGTTAGAGAAAATGTAACAATTTCATTTTCCAAGTAGACATTTTAACAGCCTCCACATTGTCGGTTCCAATGAAGTAAAGATCACTCCGCAGCAGCACAGCCTACGGGGGGACATGGACGCTGAAACACCAGCGATGTCCAATCTCGACTCAAATGAACAAACCAAAAAAAGAAGGCTTCGATAATCCGTGTATTGACGTGGCAGTTATCTTAAATAACACACAATACCTATGTTCTGTAGGTGTAAACACGACACTAAATGACCGTACTTCGCAATTCGCAGGGACCTATGTCGACTGGCGGATGAGGACAACGGAAAGACCAACAGCCTCTACCAGTAGAAGATGGAATGATAATATCAGAGGGTGGACCAATGGGAAGCGGCGAAAGTGTGATTGACAGGTGGAACGTCCAAGTATATTTCATCATCCACCTTTAGGGCAGTCTCATTTTGCCTTAGGGTTGCTCGCGTTTTAATTTTGTTCTCAAGCGGTGCCTGCGCTACAAAAAAATTCGCGTTTGTTTGTGAGTATAAGAGCGATAGGAGTAATGGTAAATGGAGTCGACCGTCGTCAGTTATTCCCTTATGCTATACATGGTTAAGACCGTAAGAAAGTTTTTCTTGTGAGGATTGTAATTGGCCATGTTGTCTGAATTCATGCCCACAAACCTATTGTGCGACTTGGCTGGGAATAAATGCTACAATAAGATACATATTTGATACCATGTACAATCTTGTACATGGTATCAAATATTACTTATTATGCATTCGCAATATCCATTTTTTCTTCAAATAGTTTCAGTTTAGTGCCTAGTTCCCAGGTTAGGGTTAGTAGTACATGAATATATCCCTAATAAGTAGCTAATTTATAGCCATAACAGTAGCTCCTATGATCTTATTTGACAACTTTTTATATTACACAATCACAATGTGTCCAATGGGCATACCTTAGGTTTAGATAAGTGATTAGGGAGGAATGAAAACATGTGCAGTTAGGGAATTAGTGCAACATGTGTGAATGCACAAGTGTGTGTTGTTATCTATGTATGGAAGAGAGAAAGACAGTGACTACTAACATGGGACAGCTTACTTTCTTTTGCTAAGCTGGAATGAAAAGAGTTTGCAAGAACCCACATCTAACTCAGAAATGAGTTGGCTGCTGTTTTCTCTTGAGTTGTACCTTGGTGGTTATGTAAACAAGTCTGCAGTTAATGTCAGCGTTTGCTTGGAGACCTTTCTAAAGAAAACCTCAACTGGTTTGAGGGGAAACAACCTAAATAACATCTGTGCTGGCCTTTACGAGAAAACTCAGCCATCCACTTTGTGGTTCACACACACACGCACACACACACACATGCTCAGCATGCCTTGCCCACATGCAACTCAAGCACACACCTGTATGTCATTAACAGTTATACTAAAGCCTGATTACCATGTTATCTTTTAGGACTAAATGAATGTATAACAATGGAGGCTACCATAGTATATTTTAGCCAATGCATGCTAAGAAATGCATTGTTAAAGACAGAATCAGTTAAACACAACTTTATGTTTTTTTCCAACAGCGTGAGAAGCATTCACTCAACGCGAGCAGATCAACCTCATTATGACAAAA
This sequence comes from Liparis tanakae, assembly GCA_036178185.1. Classification (NCBI taxonomy): domain Eukaryota; kingdom Metazoa; phylum Chordata; class Actinopteri; order Perciformes; family Liparidae; genus Liparis; species Liparis tanakae. The sequence goes on along the minus strand of CM070098.1, from coordinate 9,613,022 downwards.
CTGGTCTCATGTCACAGATTTACTTGAGAAGCTCCTGCAGCCCACCTGGGGCAAGATGGTGCATATATTTGTGATCATATCAAAGCTCTACACAAAACATCAAACAATGTTTGGTTTGTTGCCTTTTCAAAAGTAGGACAAACGGCATAAAGACAAACCAACGTCAAGTGTATACGATAAGGCGCAAGACAGAAAAAAGCTATATTTAGAGTGGAATTCCATTTTCTTAACCCGAAATGTGTACCCTCCCCTCCACCCACTCTTTCCTGGGATCTCTCTTCTTCTAGGGGATAACTTTGTAAATGGGTTACCCCATGCGGCCACCCACACTTCAGGTACAGTATGCAAACCTGGGGCATCCTGTTATGACTTCTGGTTTCCTGTTTCCTGCGAAAAATACAGCCCCCCCCCCCCCCTCTCTTTCACACACATGCAAACACACTCATATACTCCACCACTCGTCACATAGAGCAGGCCTGGGATCAGCTGCTACAACAAACCCTTCCAAATATATCAGTTTGAGTGTGTGCACTTATAATACTGGCTCAAGTAATTGGGAGTGTACTCAAAATATAAATATAAAATGTATTCAGTGGCATGCTTTCTCTTTTAGGATTATTCCCAACAAGACTGCATCTAATATCCAATGTATTTCTGACTGGCTATCACAGACATTGACATTGTTGTGGCGAGTATGCAGTACTGTGAAAAACTGCTGCATTGTGAGAAAGTCATTATGCTGTAAGGTGACAAGAGCAGCTGTTTTGCCCCATTCTTCACAACATTTAATTTGTTTTTATTCCTTGTATACACATTCTCATTTCACATGCCAAGGAGGGAGGAAGACGTACAAGTGTCAAGGGACCACTGAAACAACGATAACAGCAGTGTGTGCTCATGTGTGAACTGTAGGCGCCGGTTCTCCAGATATATGAAAATAACAGTTTGTGACACACAACATGCTGCAACTGCACACCCCCTGCCCAGATACCTGAGCATCTCTCTCAACAGGGGTCAGCCACATCGCTCTTAATGACCAGAAATCTCTCTTCCTGGCTGTAGTGGCTTTAGTGCGTCATGCCGAATGCTTGGTGACGGTGTACATGGTTAATTGTCCTGGCACAAACTGATAGCCCTGTTTCTTCCTTTTATGCTGTGGCTTCTCTTAGTGCTCAAACAGAATTATAACATACTCACTTGTGCCATGCGATTCTGAAAAAAAAAATCAGTTTTGGTTGGGCGTTGTCGTCTTTCTTCTATCGGATGCGAGTCTAAAAGCATCAATGGTCAGTATTTTCTTCTGTTAAATAGGGCCTTTACATTCTATAGACCACTCACTATTCTTTCTTTCTTTTTTGCAAGCAAAAGCACAATAGCATCCTGTTCTTTTTTTCGTTTTTTAGCTCATCCTCCCCTCCCCCTTTCTTGCAGATTTGAATTCATTAGCAATCAAAGAGCCACTGACAAACGCCCAATCTTAATTACCCTCTCATTTGCATATTTGCATATTAATGACTGCAGACTTTGCTGTTTTTCTGCTGCAGTAGTCCCCCTCCCATCAACATTGCTCAGTCTAGCCACCACACACATTGCAACACTACGTCTTTCTATTAGCTCAACGGCTCACATCTTCCGCCTAAAGTTAACAAGACAATCAAGGGAAGACATTTCATTATTACTCCAGACTCGAGCTAAACAGATGAATCATTGTGCTAGTAATTTAAATGGAGGACTAATGTATTTCAGCAGGTTTTTTTTTATTTTACGCTCCTCCTTTTCATTTCAGTCAACACACGCTTGTTAACTTGGTTGTAGCAATGTAGGCACAATACACTACACATACACTACCAAGTATATTTTGATATTTCTGTTTGGTAGCAATAGCATATAGTTTGTTTAGTAATTGAACCAAAGTCTACAATGCATTTCATGTTAGTGCTTCCCCCTTCTGGTGAAACGAGTGCTGAAACAGTGAAGTGATAGTCTGGAAAAATGCAGACATAATCTTACAATACATGCCAATTATCGACAATTCAGACCTAATAATGAGCTTTCAATAACACTATACAAACAATGTAAATGGTTACTTAACAAATAGAACAAAACAAAAGAGGAAAAATGCCCCAATCCTGCCTTAACACAGGATGATGCACTCTAATGGAGAATATGTGTCCTGTTGTTTATAGTACTGCAAATACAATACAATATAATATTTTGCCTCCGTCAGAGAGCCGCGATGCAGCTTGCTCACATGATAAAAGCAGTCTGGTTACAGCAGGTACTGTCCAGGGATGAATCTCCAGCATGTACAAAAGCAACCTCTGCCCCAGTAGAGCTAATCTGAAGCTAATGGTAACACAATGAGGATGCTGAGTTAACAACCCTGACCTACAGAGGAAACAGAGTACATGTACGGTTGTAACATCTTTTTTTTTTTTTTTTTACTTTGACACAAGGCTCATGCTAACATGTATTAAAAACTGTGCTACACCTCTAGACATCAGTCACATCACCAAATGCAGAAAACATCCCAGAATCAATCATCTCTTGCTCAGAGAACACAGGCACACCTGAGGTCGTAACCGGAGGTCAAAAGTTACATTATTTAATAAAATAAACACATTTTGCATTAAACATACACAAACAAATTGATATACATCTGCCAGTACACATGTTCGGATGCATAACCATGATTGTAGTAACTGGGCTTCACACACACCTGGCTTACTTGTCAGTAGAGTTCATTTGAGATGAATATGGAAACGTCGGAGGTTCACCTGAGGGAGGAGGTGGCAAACAGGGTGTGAATGTGGGTGTAAGGTTTTAGGCAGCAGCTTATCCATGTGTTTACATGTAGAGACAGTGTGTGTGTGTGTTTGTGTGTGTGTTCAGTCTGCAGTGCAGACATGGACTATTTTACAGACTGGCCAGGTTCGTATACCTTAGTGCTTAATTTACTTAGGTTGCATTACTTCTCATGCTGCCACCTAGAGCTACATGATTGCACAGGTACCTACTGTAATTAAAAATAACCATTTTACACAGCTGTGTGAGTTGCTCACCGCTGACAGGTCTGCCTGATGGTTTGAATCTGGGTGAAGTGCTGAGCGTCTCTCCTTCACTACCAATGAAGATGGGATGTCCAAATATGGCCTCCAGTTCTTTAGCATCTGGAGGAGGGATGGTTGGCATCCGATTGAAACTCCACAAGGGACAGCCCCATTCTCCACACATCTGACTGCACATATTAGTGGGTTCCCTGCAACATCTCAGGCTATACAGCAAATAAAATACAGCATGAAGAACACACAACAATAAAATAAACAATTACATTTCATCATCAAATAGAGGGAACTGTTGCTTACTGCACTAGTCTTAAATGATCTGAAATCAGACAGCTGGGATATTGTTTATTTCTATTACAGTAAAGTGGAGGAACTAAACTAAGTTGATCTTATCTATGTTATTGCTGAATAAGCACAGGTCTTCTGTGGGAACGGGTCCGATACAGTAATTTTATTTCCCAATTATCACAATAAATTTGTATAACATTTTACTATGAAAAATAAATCTCACTCCACATAATCTAAATGTACATTTAATCATTCTGCACATGTTTTTGTCCAATCCACACAAGTTAAGTACAATTAGATCAGTAGATCAAGTTAAGAAATGATCATTTTATGTGTTTATCATTTGCTTTATATTTACTTAAACATGGGATTCTAGGAGCCATCTTTAGATAAAGTTGTTCTGTACCTGACCTTCAGTCGGGTACATAAGATAATAACAATGTGCAAAGGGGCAAATAAGATAATATCCCTTAGACAGAGGATGAGTTGGTCAATACAGAAATATATGTAATACCTTAACCTGCTATCCACACACAGTCACGTCCTTTCTCCCCATGTGCTCCATAGAGACGCTGTTGGTGGAGTTGGGGAACCCATCACCAGCAGGAGCCATGTTTAAGGCCACTGGTCAATTTTGGATAAACTATGGGGTGGGTTTAAGTTTCCTTTGGGTTACAACTGATACTTTACTTATCTCAAGTGGAGTTTTCTAAGATGGAAACTAAAGTAAAGTTACAGTATTTGTGATTATAGCAAAACTGGTTATCGTGTAGTATATGCTATCTGGACTAACTCTCATGTATGGGAACTGTCAGTATAAGGCAGGACCGTTAAACTAGGTGTCTCCTCTCTAAACTAGATTATAGTAATGGTGTCTATGTCTACCCTCTGACCTAGACTAAAGTAATGTTGTCAAGGTGTCTCCTCTCTAAACTAGGTTATAGTAATGGTGTCTCGTTGTCTCTCCTCTACACTAGGTTATAGTAACATTGTCTAGGTGTCTCCCCTCTAAACTAGGTTATAGTAACATTGTCTAGGTGTCTCCTCTCTAAACTAGGTTATAGTAATGGTGTCTAGTTGTCTCTCCTCTACACTAGGTTATAGTAACATTGTCTCCCCTCTAAATTAGGTTATAGTAATAGTGTCTAGTTGTCTCTCCTCTACACCAGGTTATAGTAACATTGTCTCCCCTCTAAACTAGGTTATAGTAATAGTGTCTAGTTGTCTCTCCTCTACACTAGGTTATAGTAACATTGTCTCCCCTCTAAATTATGTTATAGTAATAGTGTCTAGTTGTCTCTCCTCTCTAGGTTATAGTAAAACTAGGTTATAGTAAGTGTCTAGTTGTCTCCTCTCTAAACGTGGTTATAGTAACGTTGTCTCCCCTCTAATCTAGGTTATAGTAACGTTGTCTCCCCTCTAATCTAGGTTATAGTAACGGTGTCTGGTCGTCTCTTGCACTGGTAAACACGATAACTAGCCGTGTGGTTGCACTAAAGGGAAATACGGGTTTTAACTTCACCGCTCCAACGCACCATATTAACAACCACAGCCATCAGCAGCTGCTCGGTGATAGCAGCTAGCTGATAGCAAGCGGCTGTTCCCCTGCGGACGCGGTGACCGCGTCGCGTCCCCGCCCGGTCCGTTACGACCGGAGCACCAGCCTAACGAGGCGGTGGTGTCCGACGAGGATCATCCTTGCCATTTATTTATTTCTTTAGCGGGCGTGTGGTCGCTACAGACAGAAAGGCAGACACCGTACAGTATCAGCGGCGATGGGGCCCATCGCAGCTGGACGGGGCCGACCAGCAGCCACACGCGCGCCAGACTCGGCCTCTGATTGGCAGAGACAGCCACATGCGCGCCAGACTCGGCCTCTGATTGGCAGAGATAGAGCAACGCTGGCAGCCATAGTTTTTTTCCTTCTTTTTACACATGGGAGAAGTTCGCCTTCGAGGCTTTCTGCCAGAAATGTAATTAGGTTTGGGCAACACGCGTACATAGTTAGGTTTAGGAAAACATCACGATCTGGCAGAAGCCCTGAAGGCAACCGTGTGCTCGTTTGTTTGTCTAAGTATATTGTGAACAACGCAGGGAAATGGGATTATGTCATGGCCAAACTCTTCACGCATTGAATACAAAATGTACATCCACAATCATCTGTAGCCTGTGTTCCACGCATGTATTGTGTTATAGCTTTGTAATATGTGCTGTTGGGCCCTTATTGACACCACCCACTACATATTGCTCTGTATTGTGAATGAATCGTTTTACAAGTTCCTATTTGAAACGGTATAAACAGTCAATCCATGACCACATTTTGGGGTGTACCAGTGCTATTTTACCAGCATAATAAGGACTGTTTTCAAGTTAAATATAATTCCAACGAGTTGTGCAGTAAACCACTCAAATAAATACAAACAAATTAGATTATAACTATAGGAGTGCATTGTGCTGTGTTTCACTTACAAGCAGTGTGTGTATGTGTGTGTGTGTGTGTGTATGGGGGGGGGGGGGGGGTCATAAAGCGACTGTGCAACCATGTGTTGTACATTAACAATAAATCAACCCAGAATCTTGATCTTTGAAGTCTGTATTGTCCAAAAGAAACCATAGTTTCAGAAAATGTAACCCAGCTACCAGCTACCCTATTGTATAAACACTGATACACATCATTTCGAGACCTGAGAAGCTCAGAAGTTCCCTCCTATAAACAACATTAATGTCTGCCCAACTACAGTAAACAGTGGACTGCCTGTGTGTTATGGTCTGTCAGCAGAGGGCGCTCTTGCTAATTTCTTTACAACATTGTATCTGACTGGGCTGTAGCATGGATTAAAACCCATTTAATCGAATTGGTAAACAGGTTTTAATTTATTCATAAGGCTCTAAAAATTGTGAATTTTGTATCAATGCATTTACAGCAAATATTGAAATAATAGTGTGTGTAAATGTGTTTAATACATGGTTACATGACCACAGCTGATTACTTCCTCACTGCATCATGACAAGAGGATGGCTGAACCAAAGCTCGTTTAAAATTAAGATAGGACTAAGATTGTTAAAACACGTCATCTTTAATGTGTATTGTGTTTCTATATGCATTTTCATTTACTGAACTTTGTATTTCACTTCTATTTCACTTCTCTTCTCATCATTCTAGTACAAGTTCATCTTGGTTTCATCTTCCAAAGAACCTTCATCTAAAACTGATCAGGCTTATTCAGATGTTTTCTTCCAACATCTGGCCTTCCTGTTCTTCAGTATTCTTCAGTGGTTTGCACCTTGGTGTAAACCTTCTGTATTCAGATTCATGAAGGCACCTCATATTGTACACTTTGACAATATCACGCCCACATCCTCCAGAGTATTCTTGACCTCAGTATTCATGTTATGAAGGGTTTCCTTCACCAAGGAAAGAATGCTGCTAAATCTTTACTTGTCTTTTGTGTTCTTCCGGGCCTTTTGATCTGGTCAATCCTAATGTTTGTGCTATGCATGATGGGTTTGTCAGCCTTCTAATGGCCTCCTTCACTTACATTGACATCTCTTTGGTCCTCATGCTCAGAGTACCCTGGACCAGCTACCAAATGCAAATTCAAAATTTGTAATAATCTCCAGACCTTTTAATCTGTTTAATTTGTCATTAAATAACAAGGGAACAGGGCACACCTGGCCATCACAACATTTGTAAGACAATTGTCCAATTACTTTTGAGCATGTGAAAACGTGGGGGGTTGTGTAAAAAGCGTTGGAATTCCTGAAATAGTTTTGTTATTGAATTAAAGCTCAAAGTCTCATTCAACAACATATTGACTGCGTCATTTCACATCTGTGTAAAGTTGTATAACGAGGAACATAAGAAACATTGTGTCACAGTCCAAATAGTTATGGTCCTGACTGTATATCTTTCTGTTGTTGCTGTTCTTGTTGTGCAGTGTACAACATCAAGAACAGCAACATCAGAAATTCCCCTAAATTACTGACCTATGTAAATAACATAGGGACAAATGATGGTGCTATGCAGTGGCAAAGGCAATTCCAGATTCAGTCAATATTGCATTGAGTGTACAGACCTCCAGGCACCATCTTGATAATGAGAAGCATGACGTTACAGAATGTCAGAGAGGAGAAGAGGCTTGTAGGTTGTGACACACGGTGAACCAGCGCACAAGTGTCCCCATACACCACACCAGTTGAGGTAGACATCTCCATTCACGTACAGTATTGAGAGAGGCCGTAGAAGACCACGGCGGTGGACATCCTGCAGAAATACAAAATCAAAACAGAAGGCAGTTTGTTTAAATAATACACTGATCTTAAAAAGTGGTTTTCACTTTGACGGTGCTATATGGTGCCTCTAGCTCCGATTGAGACAAAGAAGCCACAGTTTATTTTAGTTTTGGTTCAATCAAGTGGTAATTTCATTTTTCCTCCTTGATTTGTTTTAGTTATCAAAAGCAAAAAGTTGGAACCTGATTTGGAATCATCTGTTATTCTCAAATATTTTTTTCGGCAGACATGAACTAAATCTAAATTAATAATATTTTCTGAAATAATTAAAACAGTAACTGCTATTTCCCCCAATCATGACAAGCCTGCACCATTTGATGAGTTTTGGAGTAAGGCAAGAACCCCAAATATGCACTCAAAGACCCCCCAAAAAATCTGGATAGTAATAAAATTCTTAGAATGTCCATAAGGTCCTTTTTAGTGTAATTAGTGTTTTATTTATACCAGTAGCAGCAAGAGTACACCGAAAAAGCCATAAAGAACCCCACATCTACAACAACCACCAGATGGTGCAACAACGCATGACATAGAGATGTGTTGTTGGAAAAGTCGTGCTTCTACACAGATATTTGTTTTCCCAGAAATGAGGTCAGCTAAAGTAATTTCAAGGTTGTGAAAAAAGCGTTGGTGGAATAAGTGTTGTATCATCATGTATTACCACCATCCAATATAAAAGGGCAAACAGTGGTTTGGCACTGGGTCACTTAGAAAAGGGACGTAGAAGAACCAGGTCGATAAACAGAAGTAGTGCAAAAATAGTGTCTTTTTTTAACAAAATGTTTATTGAAAGAAAGGACAAAAATAAAATGTGTTTATTTAATTAACACAGAGTTTAACTGAAGAAAACGGCTACCAAATAAATTGGAACCTACCACCTGCCCACGTCATTTCAGGTGAGGTAAACAGAGCAAACATACAAATTCGCACAGAATAATGGACACGATTTCTAAATTACTGCTGACATCCCAATCTATCTAGAGGCTCTCATCACATAGCCATGAGCACACCAAATATAACAATATCATTGCCCAGCCGCTCCCTGCTAAGATATAATGAGGCATAACCTACTTAATTTTGTGGAAGAGGGTCTAGTGAAAGAGGAGAATGGCAACCTTTTCACAATCAACAGTATATGTTGACAGCTATGTGAAATTAATATAGTATAGTAAACAACATTTCCTTTTGAAATGTAGTGAAGTATAAGTGTAAAGTAGCATAACATGGGAGTATTCAAGAAAAGCACAAGTAGTGCAGAATAAGAGTTACATTCCACCACTAAATATTTTTTTTATTTATTTACAAAACAGATGAAACAATGCACCATTACAAGACCTTTGATCCTGTTCAGAATGAAATCAAACTTTGGAATTAAACGTTGGAGTTCAGCATCTTGAGCTCTAGTTTCCTTAACTTTTTTAAATGCTGCATGTCATCAAATAAGTAATGAAGTTAGTGAATAATTTTTGATAAATTGACAGTTGACATGAGATCATCTTGTGATGGTTACTGAAGCTGACAACCACACCTGGAAACATCTTCCCCCGCGGCCACCGAATGCAGCGTAAACAAGTCGAGTAACACCCCACCACTGCTCGGTCCACCCAAACTGACCCCTTTCCTCCTGATTGCCACACCTCGCCATTCTTCGGCCAGAGCTGTTACCATAGCAACGCCTCTCTTTCTGGCCAGCACATGGCCGTGCCCTCTGACCCCTGGAGAGGAGACCTTTGGCCCGAGGGTCATCAAACGGGGTCAGGGGGTCAGCTCTCGCTCGAGGACAGTAGAAGCACTTCAATGATTGGCTATCATTTGCCCTTTCTATACCCTCATCTATGTAATTGGCATATTGACAAACTGGCCCTTTGCACATTGTTAGCAGCACCTTGTCCCGTTTACATAGGAGGAAGAGAAGTGTGGAGGGTGGGGATATTTATGTGCCTGGTCGTGTTTTTGCAAAACGTTTGCCTCTTCTTCTTGCCTCCATCTCCAATGCTTTCTGAATCAGTGAGAAATTAAATAAACCAATGAAGAACTTCTGCCCACAACGTTGTGAAGCTAGCGTGTGTTTAGCAACCGGAGAAAGCTATAGCTGCTGCTGTAGGGTGGATGATAGGGAAACCCCTCCATCCCTTTGGCATGGCCACATCCCAGCTCTCTTTTCTTCTCCTCTCCCTCCTGATGGTCCACGCCTCCCAGGCCTATCACTTGTCAATATCTCTACATTAATTTGAGAGACTGCGTAGTGGGGGAGGGGCTCTCTGAGCAGGTAGAAGGAGGCATTGAGGGGGATTAGTGGCACACAGGAGACAAGGACATAAGAAGGAGAGAGCCAGGCAGAGGAGGAGAAAAAAGAGGAAACTTAGGAAATGGAAGCTGGTTGAATAATGGGAGAGTCGAGCGTGGTGAGAAAGAGTCGACCGGGCCAAGAGGCTGTGTTTTGTTCATTAACCATTCTTATACATGGCTTCCCTCAAATATCAAAAGCCTCTCCATCTTTCCAAATCAGCCGGATCGGTAATGATAATGGTTGTTTGAGAGCCCAGGAGCATCCGTCATTCTCCACCAGCAAACCTCCAAAGCCTCTGCAAATAGAAAGTGGAGCACAGCGTTGATTCATGAGAAGAAAACAGACATGGGTTTATGTCACATACCTGCACTGATACCCGACTCCTCGCTGGGTGCTTTAACCCGACCTGCTGAAAGACTTCCGGTATGCTGACAATAAAAATGATGGCTTGTTCAATAACAACGCTCTTCTCTATTATCCGCCCTTTGGGCTCTGTGGTATTTCCTTGAACCAAAAGTGAGCTTTCACCTCTCACCCCTCAACTCTGACCCCGGCGTGCACGGTCCAGATTACACCAGGGAGCGACAAACCATGTAACATCATGACCTCTTTACTGGTGACACACACACAAAGACACCTGCACACACACACACACACACACACACACACACACACACACACACACACAGAGTGTAATCTTTCTGTGTCCACTGATTTCATTAGCTTGTTGTATTTAAAAAAAGAAAAGAAGGAATTATCTCTCAGTTTTCATTTTTCAAACTCCAATATCCGCTGAGCTCGGCTGCTCGGAGGCCTGAGGGACTGGCTGGTGAACAGCCATGTTTGTCATCATCTCATTATTTGTACAATATCTGGTATCGTCTCGCTGTTTAACTCTCTGAACAGAGAATATTCATGAATACGTTCTTGGATGCAACACATTTGTCTTTCTGCAGCAAAGAAAGAAAGTACAGTTTGGTGGCTTTGTTTCTTTTCTGCTTTTGTTTGCATAAAATGTGTCACCCGTTTCTAATAGACTTATTGCTGAGCATTTACAAAGGCTTCAGGGTGAGTATCGAGTGAGACTTGCTTCACTGAATGTTTCTGCCTAGAGGAATTCTTTGAAGTAATGGTCTGCTAAGTAACTTCACTGCATTGAGCTCAATAGTTCCTCCACACTACTTACAGAAATGATTTTTCTTTTGCATGCGGCCATATCAACAAATCGTCTGTAGCATGCTAATTTGAAAGTGTGAAAAATATTCTGAAAACATTTACCAGCATGTGTGCGCGTGCATGCGTGCGTGTGTGTGTGTGTGTGTGTGTGTATGTGTGCAGCAGGAAGGATTTCCAGATTGCCCAGCTCTCCTGCAATCTAATGGGTTATTTGTCATCTGCAGAGTAAAGGATTTTTAAAAGTCAAGTCAGGACCGACTCCCTCCCTATCCTTTCTCTCACCCTCTCACCCTCCTTCTCTTTCCCACTACCCCCCTGACACTCGCAATGGGAGATCGATAGGTTATTGATCAACTCTCTCTATCGCCAACCCACCAGACTAATCACCTTAACACCAGCCCAACTCTCTCCCTTCCTCTCTCTCTCCTCTTCTTCTTCTTCCCTGTTGCTCTCGGTTTCCATCCCTCGCTCAGTTGCTCTTTGTCAAACTCATCCGCAGAGTAAACAACATTTTTTCCCCGCATTTGGAGCTCGAAGCCTGCTTCATGAGAATTTCGAACGTTTAAATTCTCCCAATATTAAATGCCCTTCCTTTTCCAATAATCGGGAAAACATAATCTATGTGGCTGTGCGTTAGATAAAACAAGAGAATTTACCCTGGCAAGTGCTCTTCATCCATCTCTCATTTCTCTCCTCCTCTCCTCCACTCCCTGCCTCCATCTCTCTCTGTCCGTCTTTGTTCCAGGGGCAAAATCGATGGAGTGTATGAAACCGGCATATTTCTCTGGCTCCTGCTGTAACAGACCTGAAGATAACAAAGATGAAGAAGGTGGTTTAAAGTGAAGCTCAGCATTTACTTCAGTTTTTGTGTATCAATCTTTAAAACATTGGAAGCTTGGTTTGTAAACACTGAAGCCCGGGGAGAGAAACCTCCGTGTTTTCATGGAGAAGTTAGAGAAGCTAAGCTCAGTGAGGTGTGTTTTTTCATGGAGTTATTCGTCTTGATTTGCCGTTTCCACATCACGATCAACTGTGACCTTCCCAATGATAAACCCCGCTCACTATGACTCATTTTATTTCATTTGTGTACCAAAATTCACAAATGTGTCTCATGATGAGCCTGATACGGGGGAGAAAAAACTAGACACACACACATACACACACACACAAAACACTCTTTTATCTGTTGAATTCATAATCCAAAACAGATTTTAAAATGTTTCCAATGTACCAGTTCAATCATATGTTTTTACAAAGAGTCTAAACAAGAGCAACCAACTCAAACTAGAGGTCAGGATTGTTTGTATTTGGTTGTGTTTTTTTAGCCGTTTTCGATCCGGGGGAAGCGAATGATGTCCAATGCATCCCTTTTGGGGAATGTCTTCCAGTGGTGCAGCTGACTAATAATCTGTTACTTTGGCTCTGTATGGCGAAGATAAGACTTTCCCTTATAAATGCCTCAAACTCTGGAGTGATGTGCTATAAAGCAGATAATCCCTGGAGGAGAAGCAGGTGACCTTTGCCCTTTGGATTTAAAATGGTTTAAGATGATGTTGCTCTCGATATTAAGTGGTTAAAATGACAAGTGTGGAAAACTATCCTATAATTTGTGATCTGATCCATTGATATTGTAATCTACTTTCCAATATTTAATTGCTGAAGAAAAAGGGATGATTCGAATACTCGCATATATTCTTACTTACAGGCATACTATGAGCTGCAAAAACAATTTAGCAGTGCAATAGACAAACACCAGGCTCGTGCACACACACACACACACACACACACACACACACACACACAAACACACAAACACACACACACACACACAGCTGGCAGAAGAATTGATTGACCATTCTGTCTCAATACATCTCTCCTTCTGTTACTTAGCAACCGGAGTCTGAGGATATGGATGCTAGAGAAGTTGTACCACTGTGCATTTTCAGTTGATAAAGAGATATGATTAATGAAAATGTCACAGTCCCTATGTATGCAGTGAAATGTAGAAAAAGATGACAACGGAAAAAAAAAATGACCCAGAAATAAATGATGACACATGATCTTTTACTTGTTATCTTCCTGAATACGCCAGCAGGAAAGTGACACATCTCACAATCTTTACTTTCATTTATGATTTAGCAGCATTTTCAATATTTCAGAATCCCAGATGCTCTTGAGATGTAAGAAAGTGTGTTTTATATTTTTTAGAATACTGTTTAATTTCCCTCTTGGTCAGATTTATTAGATTATAACAAGGGTGACTTGTATTCTTTAATATTGAAAAGGTTGATAACAGATGTGTTTTCAGAGTTCTCACTTAATACACTGCTGGATTTTCTCTAAGCACGGTGCACAAAATACCTACAATGGCAATGTAACCACTCAGATCCTTATAAATCTGTAATATCTTGAATGTCAGGTTTCACAAAACACTGGATATTTAATAGCTTTTTTAAATGATGTTCTTGAGGCAGTAAAATACTCAAACTATGTGCTGTATCGACTCATTGAACATTCAAAAAGATGAAATTCCCTTTAATGTTCTTAAACCCTTACATTATTTTCCACATATATACAGTGACATATTTAGGATGTTTTGATGAAATAAATAACACAAATAAACGTGACCGACATCAATCAGATTCTTGCCTCAGAAAATTAGCAGCTCTATGCAAAAAAAAAGGCCAGACTGTGGGGAAAGTAAAAAAAAAGAAAATCAATGTTTTGCTCATGAATTTATTATTTATAAATGTATAGTTTTGAACAACGATGTGGAAAGCTTGAGTCTGCAGAAGAAGTTCAATGTCTCTTGTAATGTGTTAAGATTTCAACTTAAACATTATCTTTCTCAACAACTCGTCCAATGCGTTACATTTTATACGTTCCACTTTACGAGTCCACTTTAAGTATACGTTAATTCCACGTTCCACATGCACCCTTTAAGCTTTGTGTATCATCTTAATCCACTTTGGTATTCTTTTTGTAAAACATGCATCCAATACAATGTGTTCAGTTCAGCAGACAGCAACGCAGATGGACTTGTTTTCAGCTTTCTACACATAAATAAGATGAACTTTCCTCTAATGACATCCTTGTTCTGAGCTTGTCAGATGTTGATCATTATATTTTGTCACAACTCACCAGTCTCTCTCCGAGACGAATATGTGGTAAATTTTGCTGACAGGGTGACTGTGAATTACGGAAAATACTGAATAAATGTAAACATTGAAAGGTTAAGATAATTAAGACGCACACAACATACCCGCCATTCTGCCGATATTTAATTTAAATATATATAGGTTAAAAAAAACTACAGATGCTCTGTTCTATTGCTTTATGTAACACTCGAATCTGACCTCATACCAAATGCGATTTGCGTTTCACATTCACACACACACACACGCACACACACACACGCACACACACACACACACACACACACACACACACACACACACACACACACACATTATCGTCGCGAGCCAACCCGATAATAGCCTTGAAGTGCAGATAAATGTGTTTAGGCCAATACAAAAGCAAAAGGACTCAATTCTACATGTGTTACTGCAACAAATATGACAGACGACGAATACAACTATGTGTTAATTAAATGAAGAGAAGAATGTTTTGTTTTGATTCTAATCATAATCTTCTTGCTTGTGAACCACGTCAGAGAATGAAGCTGCGTTACAGGCCTTGCTGCACGCGGCTCCCCGTGTTAAAGGAGGAGGAGGAACGTGTTAATGGCCTTTTGCTCAAACACACTACAGAGATGACGTTTATTTTTCTATTCAACATATACTGGTGCGAGCCATTCATGTGGTCCAGGTCAACGCCTAAACACTGAAACGATCTCACATATATGCCTGTGTGTTTAGAAAACAACGCCGAGCTAGATTGAAGTGATCGATGATCAATATATCGAACGCGGCGATCTATTTCTGAACTTTAGGGGAAACAGCCTAACCGGGAGCTTTGTGATATACCGGACCAGCAGTTAGAATGTAAATACTGCTTAATTTACAGGTTATGCTTGGTTTAAAAAAGAAGAAGAAGAAGAAGAAGTCACCTCATGAACTTGTGATTAAAATATGGCAAAAAGAAGCAGAACAAGCGCAATTAATAAGATTCAGCTCCGATGTTATGGCGTATACTAAAATTACATTTACTAACAGTGTGTGCGGGCGTGTGTGGGTATGTGTGTGTGTGTGTGTGTGAGTGTTGTGTTTCTTCTCGATTCAGTTATTTAATTGTAAAAAAATAAGAAGACGCATATTGAAAATTATATTTAGGTTTATTTGAGGTGTTAAAAAAGAACGAAACAATATTGTGGTGCCTTTTTGAGAATGTAGTTAAACATCTAATGTCGAGGACTATTATTTATTTGCCTTGTTTCAATTAATTTAAAGTATTGACTAAAACATCCTTTTCTAAAAAGCTCTTTTAGCTTTATTTAGGAGGCTATTTGGCTGATCCAATGTCACGGTTGAGTTAAAGGCAGGCTGTCTTTCTTTTTATGAATATTATTTTCTGTTAATGCTTAATGAACACACTAAATAATAAATACACAATATCTTTCTTTTCGATTTCATTACTTAATTTGCTATGTGCAGCAAACTTGATCACTGAGAACTATTAAACACAATTCTACAATATTTAAAAAGAAAGAGAGACTATTTAACACAACAAATTGTCATAACACAATTAGAGACAAAGGCACACACACACACACACACACACACACACACACACACACACACACACACACACACACACAGTCAGATACAGCCGTGGTTGAAGCGGATGGACCCACCATCAAACACGCGGGGCATGATCTGCTCGCCGAGCTGAGAGCTGTGAGAACACTGATCAACAAGCTTTAACTGTCTGCAAAATAAATACAAACTAATGTATAATACACAATACAATGCAATAAATATAAGCTTCTATTAATATTACTATTATTTCGAATTAAACTGTTATTATTATTATGAATTAAACTATTATTATTATAATAGTTATTATTATAATATTATTATTAATTATGTTATTATTGTATCCATACATGACATTGGTCAAACGTTCTTTACATTTATATATTACATTATATTCTTGGTGAAGCAAACAATGTATTAATTATTACAATAACATATTTATTTATTTAAAGGTTATTGGTTTTAGCAATGTTGTAAATTATATTTATTGAAACCCTCTCGCTCTGTAAGGCTGAAGTATACTTTTCCTTTGTGTGCGTGTGTCATGAAACATAGTTTACGCAAAACTCTTTTGGGAAACAATGTTTCGAAGAAGATACAATCACACACTGAACTTCATCTCTAACCTCGCTGAACTTCGCACACACCAGAACCAGTGTGCTGTTGGCATTGGTCTGCAGCGTTGGGATCCTAACTCACTTTGTGACCTCCGTCACCCCCTCCCCACCCCCCTTATCGGCCTGCGCCACGTCATTAATCTCTGTCAATCAATACTTCGATCAGGTTTATCACTGAGCGCATAAATGCAAAACCATACAGTCCGTGGGAAAACAAAGTTTATCTGTAAGGAACTCCTGCATCCGGAAACTGACTGTATTTTACACATATTCACATCCGTCCATCACCTGTCTGAATGTAATGTGTGTGCAGGTGCACACGGGCTGCATGCGCGCGCACGCCTATACACACACGTCAAATGCTATTTGAAATATTTACAACTTCAACAAAAAAATAAAAGAAATTTATCCATGTTAGTTAATAACTGTGAGTTATCCGTTAAGATTTCACCAGACATTTTTTAAATATCCCAGTGAGGAAGACTTTTCAAAAGAACGGCGCTCGTACCCGCCCCACATTTTAAATACATATGCGCGCTCCCATCTCTCTGACACGCGGCTCAGCCTGCTCTTAGTGGAAGCGCTGTTGGACCAGAGATGAGATACAGCCCTGGAGAGCTCCCGACCACATGCATGCATAAAGCGCTGCGGCGCCGCGGAGACGCTCGGCTCTGTACTTTCCTCGGAACATCAGAACTTATCGGCACCACACCGAATTGATCGGAGAGCTTTGATCAATGGATTGGCATTCAAAAGGTTTGGCAATTGTATCTCTCCAGGAGAGCTAGGGAGCGCGTCTCTGCGCGTGATTGACCAGAGCGAGAGGTAGAGACAGGGGGAGAGGGTGGGGAGGGTGGGAGAGGGGAACACGCATCCTTCCAGCCATGGAGCTCACCATGGAGAACCTTCACAGCGTCTCCTTGCACTCCCAGGTGGGAGACCTCATGGGCTCTCCGCACGCACGGCCGTCGCAGTCCCCCGGCTCCGCTCCCCGGAATATGGTCTCGCATACTCCCGGCTCGCGGTCAGCCATGGTCTCCGGCATGGCTTCACTCCTGGAGGGCTCCGGCGGGGACTACCGGACCGATCCGTCTGCGCTGTCCGGACACCTGCACCCGTCCATCAGCATGTGCGAGACCGGGATGAGCCTAAGCAACACGTACACCACTCTGACCCCGCTGCAGCATCTACCTCCAATATCCACCGTCTCGGATAAGTTTCACCACCCGCACTCCCACCATCATGCTGCCGCCCATCAACGACTCTCCGCCGGGAACGTCAGCGGCAGCTTCACGCTGATGCGGGACGACCACCGGGGGCTCGCCTCCATGGGCAATCTGTACAGTCACTACCCCAAAGAGATGTCCGTGTCCGGCATGGGTCACAGCTCGCTCTCCCCGCTGTCCAGCGGGCTGGGTTCTTTGCACAACTCCCAGCAGCCGCTGTCAACCTACGGTCCGAGCGCACACCTCTCTACCGACGGCAAGATGCTCTCTCCGGTGTCAGGGTTTGAGTCCCACGCCTCCATGCTGTCCCGAAGTGACCAAGAGCACCTAGCTAGGAGTTTAGGGGGCCACGGCCACGGTATGATCTCCAACCTCAACAGCATGCACCACCACCCACACAGTCACCTCCACTCACAGGCGAACGGCGCGGTGATGCTGGGGGACCGGGAGAGACACGGCCACGGAGCCGGACAGGCAGGATCAGGCATGCAGGGGGAGGAGATCAACACAAAGGAGGTGGCACAGCGGATAACGGCCGAGTTAAAGCGGTACTCCATCCCTCAGGCCATATTCGCCCAGAGGATCTTGAGTCGGTCGCAGGGAACCCTGTCAGACCTGCTACGGAACCCTAAACCTTGGAGTAAGCTCAAGTCAGGCCGGGAGACCTTCAGGAGGATGTGGAAGTGGCTGCAGGAGCCTGAGTTTCAACGCATGTCTGCTCTCCGGCTGGCCGGTAAGATGGGTTACTGTCCCTTTATTAGTTTACATATTATTTCACAATAAAGCTGATCCATCTGAGAGTATCAGGTCGACCACCTTCCATCGTTTTTGTTGCCCAGAGCAGGCTGTTATCAGTTTATCACATCAGGCACATTGAACTTGCGCAGGCCTGAAAGATTCAGCACCACGGACAGTTCACCCGAGAAACAGAGCAGCAGCTTCACCACGAAAATGATATCTTTATTTCCAAAAACCTGAAAAAAATATAGATTGTTCAAAATAAATAAAGTAGAATCGTAGTGCATTTGTAACAATATAAAAGAAATAATGTTATGGTTGTTTTGGGCTCCTGTAGTCTACATTTGCAGGCCTATACTTTGGATCGGCTCAAAGCAAATCGCCATTGATTCACAATAAACCTCGAGACGGTTGCCCTCCCACGATGCCTTTTTTTCTCCCTCTCTGTCCGACTATAAACACACGCTGGTGGGGTTACATGGGCCAACTAGTTGCGCGGGAGAAGCGGGGTGACCCCAGGTTGCCTGATCAATACGCCAGTTCCCACTCTCCTTTTAAAATGTGGCACACAGATCAATATCGGAGCTGAAAGACGCAATAACCGCGAGGTCTCTGCGCCATAACAGCTCTAAACTTAGAACATAAAAATCGCTGGTGTGATGCAGGATATATGCTTCTTACAGCGCTGTCATTATCATTTAATTTGATTAAACAATCTGTAATAAACTGATAGGACACAATTCCTATAATAACAGATGTAAAAAAAATTACAATTAAGACGTTAAAAACATGGTTTATAGGCTGTACTGTAAACAGGGACCCCCAAATCTATTTCAAGAAACCATAAGCTTAAACAGTTCTGACGAAATATGGACTGGGATGGGGAGTGCTAAGGGGACCAGATAATCACTGATTTTTTTAAATCTTGAAAATGAGAATAATGAGAATTGAGAGTGTTGCCCTGTTTTGACGAACAGGACCACGTGATTCTGCCACTGTTGGTTTTCATAACTCAAAAGATATCTGTTCAGTATCATTATCACAGTAAAGGGAATCACATCGATATCCTTCTTTTCCAGATTGTAATCCACCAGTTAAATGACAACAACATTATATTTAGCAGAATACAGTGTCTTTACATATACATAGGAGTCCTAAAAAAGAGTATCACTCTGCTTAGCCTGGTTCTTATGTGTTAAAACGTTGAATCAGAGGGGTTTTAACTGGTAGATAAATAAATAGATAGATAGATAGATAGATAAATAGATAGATGATGGATAGATAGATACATAGATAGATAGATAGATAAATAGATATATGGATGGATAGATAGATACATAGATAGATAGATGAGGATTAGTAGCTGAGGCTGTGAGTGTCATTAATAGTGTAGCTCTGTCCTCTCCGTGTTTGCCTGGCTTTGCACATAGGAGATCAATAAGGCCGTTTCCCCTTTCCAACCCCCTCCCCTCACTCCCTGGTGCTCTCTCTTTCTTTCTCTCTTTCTTTCTCTCTCTCTCTCTCTCTCTCTCTTTCTCTCTGCAGCATATGGCAATAATATCACTAATATTTCACTGGTTAACGTGGCAACAGGCAGGTTGTTCGGCTTCAGGTGATCGGCGCCGCAGAACAAAACAAAACAAAAGAATTGCCTGCAGGACGAGGATGAACAAGAGCTGTTTCATGAAGTCAAACAATGAACACAGCCCTTTTCCACTGTCTCTGCTCTCTCACTAGACCCATCTTTTAATGCCCATCAAACTTGCTCGTGGCATGAAAGATTAATATCGGTCTGTTGTTTCTCATATTTCTGAAGAATACAATTGGACTAAATTGGAAGTACAAAACTTCAATCAGCCTGACTTAATAGCAAAAGCGAGAAAAGCCAAACTGCCATGTGAAAACACAGCAGGCAGATGCCATTGATTGAGTGAGGGCAGGCTGGTTTGGTCTTTGTGTGAACAGCCAGATAGAGGCAGGATAGGGAAAGGATCAATACCAACCTTAATAATTGATAAGTATAAGGGAGACGGAGGGGAGAGGGGAAGAAAGAGATCAGCAGAGAGCGGTGGTGTTCCAGCTTGTAACAGCATCGGGTAAGCAAAGTCAAATCTGTGGTTACAGCTGACGACCACACACCTAAACACCACGCTACTGAGCATGTAAGTGGTTTTGAAGAATTATGTTTACACCCCAAAACATCCTGTGAAATACCAACGGTGCTGATGTGACACCAACAAGCTGTAGACATGCAGTGCTGAAAAAGAAAAAGAAAACACATGAGGCTGGAACAATCTGCTTGTCTGACCATTTTAAACAAAAGAACTGCAATATTGGTTGTGAAATCAGGGAGGCTGGTATTTGAAACAGAGCGTAAGAGCATCTTACAGTAGACAAAGAGCACCAGAGCGTCCAGTTGCCTATTGAGTCGTAGTAATGAGTGCTTTCTGCTCATGTCAGCGAATCTTCAAAGCAATCCAAGGTTGTGATGTCATTTGATTTTAAAGGTTGCAATGCTTTATGGGGTTTGTAATGCACCTTTATGGAGGCATGCACATTTCACCCAGTGCGTGTGTCTGTGTGAGTGCTTCCACACGCACATGTGTGTGTGTTTGTTTGTGTGTGTGTGTGTGTGTGTGTGTGTGTGTGTGTGTGTGACTGGTTTATAGAGTGTGTCTGCACTATACATTGTTCAGGCTTATCTGACTCACTCTGAATCAGTATTGATTTCCTCTCCTCTGCTCTTCGGCTCTCTCTCTCTCTCTCTCTCTCTCTCTCTCTCTCTCTCTCTCTCTCTCTCTCTCTCCCTCGCTGCCTTCCTCCTTCCTCCCCCTTCTCGTCTGGCTCTGTACCAGCATCAGCAGAGCAGATCAGTTGCCTTCCACCCTTATTTCATCTCTGCTCTCCGGCCTTCTCTCTGTGTAACAGACAGAACTCACTTTGGCACACCGGAGTCAAATATTTTGACACTCAGTGTAAATGAGAGCGAATGTGTCTGTCCCTCGGAAAATAATAAAATATAGCACAGCATGCAAACTGCCAGACAACCGCACACCGAATATCAGAAATGTGATTCATGACAACTGATAACAATGGATATTAGTAGCAGTTATGACCAAGCACATCTCAATAAACTTCACCAAACTAAATGGTTGTGCAATGCTGCAACATGCATTTAAAAAATACATTAATTTTTTATGTTGTATGTAAACTAGATGTTGCACTAAATGTTGAAGCCTTGCATCTCATCGTGATCCCTCACATCCCCCAATGCACTTCGCCTGCTATTGAGTAAAAAGGTCTCATGATATAAATAAGTAATAATTATACAAATATAAGCAGGCAGGCCATAAGGTTGTTTATTAGATGCTTCTCCATTTCCAAGCTCTTATTTTTTATTTATTTTTATTCAGTAGATTAGAGCCCCGTCTTGGTAAACCTTCATTAATTGCCTCGTGCCAGTTTGGAAAAGGCCTCCTGCTCTCACACCGATTGGTGTTAAAGGTGCTGATTAATCCGAGTAGTCAGGATTAGTCTTTAACTTTTCAACATCAACTTTATTAACTTAAGTAAATTAATCACAGAGAAACGTGTTTCAATATGATACTCTCTGCAGTGTGTGCGCGCGCGTGTGTGTGTGAGCGTCAGTGTGTGTGTGCGTGTGTGTGTGTGTGTATAAAGGACGTAATTCTGATCAGTGAATCGTTTTAGCGAGACCATATACAGTTACATATTTCTCCATTTAGCCAGTATAATGTACTACAACGTCTGGAAGGAGAAACCGAAACAGACTGAATCATTTATTTTAAGTTAATTATCAGTTACTCTTCAGTACGATGATACCCGTTTTAAAAAAAGAAGATTTACTGTATTAAAAAAAGAAGGTTTTGTTAGTTCACAACTTTCTACACTATTAATAGTTCTTTAAATCATATACCGGGAGCAGGTCGCACATCTGGTATGTCAGGCTCCGGTTCTTGATAAAGACGAAGAAGCGGACACGATCAAACACATGCTGATAACAACATACATATAACACACTTCCGGACGACTAACACAGTTAAATAGACCTTGGTTGTGGCTTCACTAAAAGCAGAACGTTAATAATTGCTAATAGAAAATGTAACATCTGTCTCATAAAGGTTTCTTATTCTCCACACCGGAGACATTTCTCTGAACTTTTCCCCGATGGCTCGTTTGTTCTCGTTTGCATCGCAAACTCGTTTTATTCTCTCCAGCAGCAAATGTTTGAGAAGTGGGGCAACAGTTTATTGTGAGTTGTTTCGGAGTCGCTAAATAGAGTAAACCGTTTGGTTAGGGGAACAGCGAGAGGCAATAAACACCCTTTATAGACTACAAGCCAATATGTGATAGGTTGTAAAGCGGCCGATCTCTCGTCTCAACAGGACAACACAAGCTTTACATTGACAAATAAACGAAAGCTTTCAAATAAGCCAATCCGAATCAATTGAGAGTATTTTTTTTTGAGGACGGGTTGGTTTGGTTTCCCCGCTGCTGTGTGTTAATGCCGGTGGGGATGAAGGCGTTTTCCTTTCCCAGCAATGAATAGGCCTATAATATGATCAATACAATCAATAACCGTACATCTGAGAGGTGTGACAGAGAGTGATTGACGCCAAACTGTTTCTCGCCTGCAGTAGTCCGTCCAGGGCGCGAGAGGGCCCGTCTCAGCGGACACAAAGCCCGATCCCATCCGTCCGTCCAGGCGTCGACTAGCAGCAGCACGGTGCGGTTAGTTCACCGTCTGCCCCTCCCCTCATGCCCCATCTGCCCCCCTCCCCCACCTACACACACACACACACGCACACACACACACGCACACACACACACGCACACACACATACATACCTACACAACCCCCCCCACACACGCAGTGTTTTAAAGAAATGCATGCACTCCTCCAGCTATAATATTTTTTTTATTTATATTAGTGTTTCTCTGTTTTTTGAGGATTGCCCTGATATCAAAGCTGCTTTGTTATTTCAGAACAACCCACGATGTAAGATGGCCTTTTAAATGTGATTCACACTTATTAGTTTCCATCTCTTTATATTTGCACTGTGATGCATAAACTGTCATCTAATCCTCCACATTTAACATTTAAAAGCACAGCAGGCAGCTAATGCCGGTCTGAAGGCATTGTCATTCAGCCTGTATAACAAGTATCATCACATGTGTTTCATAATGACTTAAGGGCATGCATAGAGCTCCCCCTCCACTCAAAAATGAGCTTCATTATGCAGAATGATGCATGACAGAGTTCGACACGTTTCATCTGCTGAAGGGGGAACGTTTGTCTGTGTTCACCTGAGCCAATCGTCCATCAATATACAATTTATACGATTGTGATGCACTTAAAGCCTCCAGTCCGCCTAAAGTTAGAATGGACTTTTCAGTGAAGATAACTTATGTCTGGTATTAAACCGTTGACAAATATGTATATAGATTCTGGATTTTGCTGCAAAGGGGTGCAATTCTAAGAGTTTATAAATGGATAATTGTTCTTTTTCCGTGGAATACACATATCTGACATATCTGATGTATTTTATACATCCTAACACACAAGGGGATTCTTAAAGAAATGGACAGAATTTGTTGCCCAATCCAGTTTTATTTGTGAGATAGCACCATAGCTTTCACAGTTCACATGTAACATATAGGCTCGCATGGTCAACCATTGCACTGTTCTTCCCCATTTTCACAAGTGCACCGTTTCATACAACGGAAGGTAAGGTACAAACAGTATGATGATTGAGCGAAGCGGATCTTAAAGGACCCGCTGATTTAATCTTTAAATCAGCAAGAGGTTGAGATTAACTAAAGTACTTTTAGCATCATTGACACCGAGCAGGACATAAAGAGACGACACAAGCAAGTGCCACTTGAGACTAGTGAGCGTCACCACTTGTCTCTTCATAAAAGCCCATTTGGTAATGAGGCAACTAAAGATAGCCACAATGTTGTTGTCTCAAGAGAGGTGGTTTTAATGAGCCCCTTCTTTCCCCTTCCCTGTGGTCCTATACATTGCTATGGAAGAGAATGTTTAGGGGTTTCATTTTAAATGGATCTATTGATTATCTGAAATATGTTTTGAGCAGGCTTTGTGTTATAGCTCCTTGGCTTAGCGTGTCGGGATGTGTGTCTCTTCAGCCTTAGAGCTGCACAGTTCCATTTCAGCTGATGGAGGAGAACCAGAGTGGTGTTGGCATTGTAAAATGGCCGGTAGCACAAGTTGTTCGAAAACAGGCATTACATATTAAATTATCACTATATTAGCACTAGCATTCAGTCATTACATTAGGGAGTATTGAGTTTGGTTTGAGACAGCACTTAGAGAGCCGCGAGGAGATTCTGGCATGGCTGGGCCTGAACCAATTGAATAAACGTTCCATGGAATGGTTCTGAAGTGAGGATCAATCAATATGGGGGCTATCAATCTGAGGGCAAATTAAAACAATTGAGAAAAACAACAAGAGGGAAACAGTTGAAGAAGTCCAGGAGGTATCTGTGGAGGCTGGGACACACATATACACTCTGGAAAGCATCTTAATTATGCTTTGCTTGCAAAGCATGAACAATGGTAATTCAAACATGCACGCTCACACACGGGCATGCATACACATGTGCACATTCTTATTGATCCCCCCTCCCCCCCCTACCCACCCACCTCCAGTCAAATCTGTTTACTGCTGTTGTCTAAACCTGCTATAAAGTCATCAATCATTTGCATACATCACCTCCACACTGCAGCCAGCCTTTCTCCCCCTCACTCCCAGCTTGTATCCCCTCACCCGCTCCTATGTTTCTGCCTTCCTCTACCACACATGTGCCCCCCCCCCCATGTCTGGGATGAATATAATTCCTCACTTTGCTTCTTTCTTTCATGCGAGCCCTCAGACTTGTGCACGCGAGCACACTTTTTTTTTTTTAAATCAGTGACGTAGACTATTATGAAAGACATTCCTTTGTCCTCTCTGAGGCTGGATGACTGCCTCTTTTCCGCCACATCTCCTTTGTTCTTCCACAGATAAACAATTTCTTCTCCATCTGTCTGTCACACTGCGCGCTCCCGAGCTATACTCCCCAATGCGAGGCACGCGCAATCCACACACAGACACGCACGCGCGCACACAAACACACGCACACACACACACACAGATGCACACGTGTGCGCGCACACACACACACACACACACACACACACACACCTCGGTCTCGCGGATCGATGAGGATCGATCGGGTGGGGAAGGCAGCCCTGATTACTGGACCACGTGTTCAGGAGAAAACCGCGGAAAATCGATCATTGCAGCTTTTTAGGGCAGCAGAACAGAACAGACTCCCTTCAGTCTCCACAGCTACAGCCGGTCTACTGACGGTGCATCCAGGCACGGCACTCCGCTTCTATGTCAGCATTTCACATCACGCTCCTCCAGTTTCACCAACACACACAGGCCCACCATGTAAACCAGGCGTTTACCCACCATCATCTTCATTTAATTTATTCGAGATCTTATCATTAGACCAACATAATACAATTAAACATATAGAGCCTCACACAACAATCAAACTCGTCCCATATTTAAACATTGTATAGCCTCAACTTTAAATGTCGTAGCCCATACACCCTTTATAACCCACTTTAAATTACTGATGACCCTTTCCAAGCCTTCTATAGTTTTTAGATTGATTTCCTATCCTCCAGGCGGCCGTTGCTTTCAGCTCATTTCACTGCACTTTAAAAAATCAACTTGTAGAGATTTAAAACTTGTGTGACAAAGGGAATCCATCCCTATGAACAATTAGCCTCAGTAATGTTCGTTTGTTTTATTATTATTTACTTCATATAGTTCAATGTACGTTTAACAACAGGGGAAATTAAAGGCACTGTCCTTTGTATCTTAATTAAGGATAGTTGGACATCTGGAAGTTAATACTCGGCTGCTGGAAAGTATTATCAAAGCATGTTTGTTGTTTCCTCTGTGCAAAGAAAACTTTAACAATTGAATGTCAAATCTCCGAGTCTTCTTGAACACACCAACAGAAAGAGTTTTCCAAACTACATGTTTGAATAGACTGATTGACTTTGTCGGGAACATTAAGACAACTTAGCTTTCAAGCATTATTCAGATATCTTCAAGTTGATTGTCATTCCACAATGGAATAAGTGGAAAGGAAAAACTCCTTGGAAGGAAATAAATCAATCTAAAAACTCTTAGTGTACTTTAGCAAATAGCAATAATATAAGATATACAACATTTTAAAGGCTGAAACTAGCAAAAGCCTCAGTAATGGCCATTAAAAGATCCCAAGGGTGGTCCGGTATTCCGCATGGAAAGATTTCATAGGCCTATAAAGAATATGAACATATTTTTTAATTGGTCTTTTTCAATCCGTGGCGACTCACTGACTCCTTTCTGCATTTCCACTTTTCCATTCTCTCTTTTGTAGCCTGCCTATACCTCATGTTACCCTCATAGTTACATGCACATATTATTTAGTAATGTGTTAATTTAAACTCAAAATGTGTTTATTTCTCCCTGTATCATATAGTCATTATGTATATCTGCAGTTTTTGCGGTTTGCTAAATAATTATACACGAACACCTATTTTTAACCATTTCGGTTTCACCGTCAGATTTTCTGTTTAGTTATTTTAAGTCTAACATTCTTCAGCATTTCCCTCTATGTTATAATTAGGTTTTTTAAAGTCATCTGGCCGTAAAGGCCTATATCTTCCAGCCATATATTGCATTATTTCTTATTTTCCTCCCAGTTCTGTGTTTTGTTTTCAGTAAATGTAAAGAAATAGTTTGACTATTTCGATTGGCAATGAACTCCTTCCTTTTCTTCTGTCCTTGCCCTCTTTTCCTCGGCCCCTTTCCTCCCCCTCTCCAGCATGTAAACGTAAGGAGGAGGACAGAGGACGAGAGCGCAACCAGTTGCCAAAGAAGCAGCGACTGGTCTTCACCGACCTGCAGCGTCGCACCCTGGTAGCCATCTTCAGAGAGAACCGCCGTCCCTCCAAGGAGATGCAGATCACCATCTCCCAGCAGCTGGGCCTGGAGCTCTCCACCGTCTCCAACTTCTTCATGAACGCACGCCGCCGCTGCACGGACCGCTGGGACACCGAGGAGCACAGTCATGGGGTGCACGGCCACGGCCACGGCCACATGCACACTCCTCACGGAAACAGCAACAACAACAACAACAACAACTCAACGATCCAACCCGGTACCTCCTCTGCCGCCACGTTCTCCACGGCCTGACGGTGGCAGGGCGGAGGGTTGAACAGACACATGGAGGACGCAGCGCTACAGGGTGTGTAGCTGCAGAGCAACCATCTGATTCTTCTGCTCACAGTGCTGATGACTTGAGCAGAGGAATCAGATCTTCTCAATTACCCATGTGATTTATTTTGATCTGAATGTTACTCTGAGGGGTTAACATGCGTTTTCAAATCGTGACTTGTTTTCAAACCAAAGATCCAGCAGCTCTAAACAAGTTGCCCTCAAACAACCACACGTGGCTCTTATAGTGCACCCACCTGAAAAACCAAAGAAAATACATCTATACTAAACTTTATGTTCCACATTGTAACCTGCAGTACATATTTCTATTAGGATAAAAGATACCAACACACTTGAAGCCTTGACAAGGGAGGGGTTGGCATTGAGAACCTCTGCTGGTTGTCGGGATGTAAACACACCAAAGAGTCACTGACAGGGAGCAGATAGCTGTGAGGCAGGACCCCTCGTTTCAGTAACAGACACCGAGGCTGATTGAGAGGTACGTTTGTGTGTCACGTGTCTGTGAAACGCTCCCGACAGGTCCTTTGACCCGTGAGCCACACACCACCTCGCGCGCTGCATCACTGCAGGCTGCGTGTTGCTCCTGGGGTGCAAGTCTCCTGCAGTGATTCGGCCTACTCCATGTCAGGGTAACAGCGCCACCTGCTGGCCATTTAATCCACATCTAGGCCTGTTCTGAGCATGTGTTAAGGTCCACGTTAACGGGCAGCATGCACTGTATGTAACCTGCAGTGCAGATTTCTGTTAGGATAAAGATACCCAAACCTTATCTAAGCAGACGTGTAGCCCTGCAAACACCAATCAAACTGACAATACACGATAACTCCCAAACACTTTGATACACATTTGAATGTTTGTCTCTTAAAAAACGTCTCGTCGTACGGCTCCGCGGTCTTACACCGCGCAGCCACTTGAGCGGTTATTTTCAGGTTACAAAAGGAGAACAATCAAACAGGGGTGACGCTCCCCGCGTTTAAAAAGAGTGTTGTGCCCGAGTGTAGGGGGTGAGGGACGGGGGAGGGGGGGGATGGGCTCTGCTCTGTTCTAGTGGCCAAACGCAGAGGTCAAATGTCACAATATAGGATCCTGAGTGCCAATGATGTTTGCCTCTTTATGATAATCAGAGAACAGGTGCAGCCCGCTCCTGTCGAGTCATTACAACCGCCGAGCCGCGAGCACTACACGGGCACGTCGCCTATTCCATACCTCAGAAACACATTGTGATCGACAAGAAACACAATAACTGTAAATAGTGATTAATTTCATTTCTCTTTCCCTCTCTCTGTCTTATCTATTCTCTATTTATCTATACTCTCTTGCTACTCCCCCTGTTGTCTCTTTCATTCCTCCCTCCTTAACTAATGCGGGTAATAATAGTACCATAGACACATGGTTTCTCTTTCGGGACTATTGTGCTATGACATGCTAAAACTTTATGTAAAAAAGCACCTTGTTGACAAAATGTAAAAACTTAAAGACGGAAAAAAGAAGAATCAACATCGACTGATCTTATGCACAGACAAGGAAGGAATACCACAGATGATGAACTGTGCATATTTGTGAATACCTGTGTGATGGAAGGCCCCTGATCCTTGATCTCTGAACTATGAGCCCTTTGTATCGGACTGTCACTGCATTCCTCTGGTAATGCTGTTTTTTGGTTACCAAGAGAACCGCCTCATTTCTCTGTGTCTTTTTTTAATTGTTTTAATTTATTTGGTGGGCAACGCCACTTGTTGTGTAGCATCTTCTAGCGGGAGATAATCATATTAGAGAGAAGACGCAGACAGGAGGAAGACGGGTGCAGCAAGAGCATCAAAAGGCCCATCGTCAGAAACATTTAAGTTCTGTTGGGTTCTGGTCGTGCACTAAAACAGATCCCCTGTTGGAGGAGGTCTCACTAAAGACGCCTCCTAGAGCAGAGGGGGGAAATTGTTGTGTTTCAGTGCAGATATTTGAAGCTCAGACCCAAAGAGTTCGTGATGGAAACAGTTGTATGTGTGTGTGGCTACCTCACAGAATAGAGTGGACTGTGACACAGCCATCAATACCAAAGATACTTCAAGCCTGCCGTGTTCACACTGGACCTGGGACGTGAGCACACATGCAAACACTACACACATGCAAACACTACACACATGCAGATGTGCTTCTTGGTGCACGTACACACTTCCACAGAGCAGT
This sequence comes from Liparis tanakae, assembly GCA_036178185.1. Taxonomy (NCBI): domain Eukaryota; kingdom Metazoa; phylum Chordata; class Actinopteri; order Perciformes; family Liparidae; genus Liparis; species Liparis tanakae. The sequence goes on along the minus strand of CM070098.1, from coordinate 9,583,104 downwards.
CGTGCCGCATGGCAAATACACAGAGGTGTTTGTTATGTGGGAAGAGTTGAGTGCCTTTTTCCTTCAACCAGGGGTTGGACTGCTCTGCACACACAGACACACATAACACACACACACACACACACACACACACACACACACACACACACACACACACACACACACACACACACACACACACACACACACACACACACAGTGTTTAGGGTGACGGGGGCACACACTTGGTGAAGGGGGAGCGGGTCCCTGTGTCATAAAAACACACTTGTTGTTTTAAATTTTCACACAAGGAAGGACAATATATTATTCACCACCACCGTTTAAGTTTGGACATGCTGGTGAGACAATGTCATCTCACAGAGTCCTTCCACGATACACACATGCACACACACTCCCACCAGAGATATTTTTGTGTAATTTGTAACTCGAGTGTATGTGTGTGTGTGGCTCTGATTGTTTACAAAGCCCTCTAACCCCGCTCTCTCATTGGCTCACATCTAAAACGTTCACCTTTGTATCAACCGACTGATGATCAATCAGTAGAGAAATGATGAGACCTTTGACCTTTGACACATGAAGCCCCCCGTGACCCCCACCCATCCAAACCCTGTGCTGGTCCCTCCGTCCAGGGTAGCATCTCAATGAGGCAGGCATGTGTAGACAATTCATCTTGATATACCTCAAATCTTTATTGTAAAGGTTAATGTAGTGAAACAATAATGACAATGTTTAGCTATGGGAGTGACGATAAAGTCACAGCGAAAATGATTGTTTTTCAAATATTTATTTAAAGGAATGTGTGCGGTATAAGCCGTCTAATAGTTCGACATTTTTTTGAGTTGGTTAATTTATTGTTTGTAGGTTTGCACGTTGTCCTTTTTGGAGTTAAAAGAAACACTAAAAGGATGTTTAAGAATAATTGATCAGGTAAGAAAGGACATGATATATGACGATGTAGCAGTCGAGGACAAAGACATCAGTGACATATGATTACGAGTATATGTTAATGCATACAAATGGAGAAAATTGTTCAAGATCAAGGTGGACATGACATATAAAAGATGCACTAATTTCAGTTTTGCATCACTTATTGACCTATTTTGTGTTTAATGATTGTTTCCGAATTGTGTTAAAGTGATTTCCATATTAAAAAAAGAGAACCAACCAAAGCACCTCTGTCATTATGGTTGGGATCAGCGATTCTTTTATGCATGGATAATATATATGTGTATATAAACCGCAGGATGAATTGTACCTCTACAGGTGAAGAGGGGGAGAAACAGGGAAAAAACAACTGAGTTTAGTTTCCAGGTACATTCTTTTTAGGTCTGTGTCTTTTATGAACTATTTGTGTATTTGTTAAAAAAGAAGTGTGTATTTGTACATGTAGCAGCTTCATCTGTGCGTCTGTCCTTCCTGCTGTAACCCTTCCCTTTGTGTGGGAATAGTCTCCACACCTCCATGTCTGTATCTGCCCTTTGTTTCGTCACACAGGTGTAAGTGAGTTTCTCCGTTTTATTCCTGTATTTCAGCTCATCCCTACTTAATCTAAATTTGATAAGCCGGTGTGTTTGTCTGCTTCAGTAGAAACACAAACAAACACACAGCCAGGCAGCTGAAATGCGGGTTTCCTCCAGTGCATCAAAATGGCGTTGTTTCCTTTTTCCTTCTGACAGACCTCAGAGCTCTGGAAGACCCAGTGTCGACGTTCTCCCCCTCTTCCTTACAAATCAATCAGAACCAAGTGTCTTTGTGATGGTAGAAGACAATCAATTTCAAATAGAGCAGAGACAAAAAAGAAAGAAAGAAGGAGAAAGAGAAAGAGAGTGATGGAAGAGGGCAGAGAAAATGACTGGACAAGAGAAATGGGAGGAGAGGATGAAGCATCGCGTATGGTGTATGTGTGTGTGTGTGTGGTCACCTTTAACCTCTGCAGAGTGACCTTTACAGTGCGGGATGAGTAACCGGGACCCTCCCCTGGCTATGATAGAGGTGCAGGTGTGGGTGATGCTGGGGATCTGACTTGTTAAGTGAACATCTAATCGAAGATTTTGATCAAATGCCTGCACACACACACACACACACACACACGCACGCACACACACACACACACACACACACACACACACACACACACACACACACACACACACACACACACACACGTTACCCAGAGAGCCTTTCTTCTGATCCTCCTCCCAGCAACACAGTCACGTTGTTCTGCCTTCAGTCTGTGGAGCGCCACTCAAGTAATAACTGGGACAAATGATACACCAAGTGAAAACCAGTATGGTTAAATTGTGTGTTTTAACTCAAACAAATAAAGAAACAAGCGATTGGCTGACTTCGGTCCTCTCTGTGTGGTGGTTTCTGACCGTGGAGCTCTGTCGCCATCTGGTGGGGTACAATAAATACACAAGCCAGTCGGGAAAACGTCATCAGGACCAGAGCTTGGACTTTAGAAACACTTGATGCACCTCACCTGTCGGTGAATTAAAATATGGACAAATTATTTTTAGAATTTTGCAAAAATGTAGTCAGCTGACATTTAAGTTTAATATAACAACCCTTCATAAAGCGACTACTGTAATATGTAGTGTATACTAATTGTCATTTTGTCAGTTAGTAGACAAAGATATCAGCGTACTTTAAGAAGAATACGAAATTATACAATTCACATGAGACACTGGATGTTAATCAAACTGCTACTTTAAAAAAGAGACATCACAGAGTGACATTAAGATGTTTTAATGATTTCATAATTACTTGTTTGTCTTCCAAGTAATTTTGGAGCTGTTTCCCCACCACCACCAGTTTATGTGAATGTTTTCCAGCTTTGAGATTGTACTCAATTCCTTTGTGCTTCACATTGAGGGAGAATACACCACACTCAAAAATAAACTTAATGTGAAGCTAATGAACGACATACTCAAAACTGGCTCAGAACCAATATGTAGTACAGAATTGGGACACCATTATCATATCATATCATCAGTCTGAATCAATCAAGACCAACAGGAGTCAGTTCTGTGATTGTCTGTCCATTCGTTCAGTCTGAAGCAACAGACAACTCACGACTCGTGTCTGTTCTGTTAGCCTTCATAAGGTCTCTGTGAGGAAATAGCATCACGGAGTAAATCGGTCTTGGGAACTACGCTTTAACCAAAATATTTGTTTTCTATGGTATATAATAAACTGCTTTTGTGTTTGTATTTTACCAACTCTAAATTGATTATAGCAACGTTTTAACTATTATGTGTATCTATTCTTACAATTATATATATATAATACATTGTGATATATGTATGTATATATATATACATATATATATATATGTATATATATATATATGTATATATACATATACATATATATATATATATATATATATATATATATATATATACAAATATCATAATGTATTTCATTTTTTATTTCATATTTGAATCCAACATCAACACATGCCAGCTGACGCCCTCCTGAAGAGTGGAGACTGTTATAGCTATGGATCAGTTATAGATCAGTTATAGATCAGTTATAGTTCAGTGCCCATGGTTTTTGAATGATAAACAATCAAATTAAACATGTGGTGTAACTGTGTGAAAGTTAGCAGCAGGCAACGAGATAAGACACAGGACACCTTGGACAGAGTCACATCATGCTTTTATGACGAAAGGAGTTCATTTACAAGACAGACAGTATATAAAACATATATTGAAATAAAAAAAGAAGTAATGTGTGTTTTATAGACAAGTACATTATCGTCTCATCTTTCCCCTTGAGACCAAGCAGCCATGGGACTGAGCAAAACATGGGTGATCCCTGGAGAAAAGAAGCAGCAGTTAAATCCTATATTACTATAGCTACACTATTTACACTTCAACAGTCATTTTCCTCTGTCAGACATGGCAAGTGGGTCTACAGATCGGATGACATGATATGGCTAATAAATCTAATATGTACAGTTTCTGTTCTTTACACCCAAGGATCCACACAGCGCGGTGCAACATGTACAGTAAGTGTTATAATTCTGGTGCAGTCAGATGATGTTGCGACCAGAGAGGAATTTGGTATAACAGCCTCGATTATGAGCCGTCATATGCTTTAATGTTGGATCAGTCCACTAAATCTGAGACGCTGGACAACCTGTCTTAATTTTAGCTCTGCATTTCATTGGAGCGCTCAGCACCCATTCCTAGGTTTCAGGGGTCAGTAATGACCGGGTCAACAGGCTACAGATATGCATGAGCACAAAAACTAAGAGTGATTGATGACATTTTTTTAGAAAGCTTTAACGAGGTCAGTGCCAATTTGAAAGAGACAGAAAGAAAAGACTGAGAGAAAAGTGAGAAAAGAGAGGAAGAGAGGAAGAGAGGAGAAAATAAGCCAATCTGAGAATTTTACTAATAACTAACTATATTTTCCATAAGAGGACTCCAATGAATACAGAGCTAGAGCAAAGTGACAGCTTCCTCTGAAGAGTGGGAGCGTTACATGAGCTCAGACCTGGCAAAGAAAGTCAAAATCTGGCACTATCTCGTTCTTAAAAGAGAAAAATCTTCTTAAAAGTTAATGTGGAAACCTAGGAATGAGTGCCAACCAGGTCTGTAAGAGCTTTGCACGCCTCCTCCTACCTCAGAGGGATTCTGGGAGAGTGGTAAGGTTCAAGACGGATCAATGAAAGTATGCCATTAATTATCTAATCCCCAAACAGCATTGATCAGTCCCACCATCCTGCGTGGAATATCAATTGTTTTATCTACAGCTAAACACATCCTCTGTGTGTGAATAGATATGTGTAAAAGTACAATCATCCCAAGTAAACAAATGCTTCTTTTGCAAGATGCACACTTCTTTAAATATACGTGAATGCACATGCAGGTGATTACCAGATTCAAAACATTTTAATGGTCCCACCTGCTCCTGCAGCAAGTCTGTTTCAACCAGTCCCATGGCCGGCAACAACGGCACCCACAGCTCTCCGTACAGGTGTAGCGGAGAGTTTGGCAAGACCAATCACTTTATACAAAAGGCATGCATAGATTAAACCTGCTAAAACCGAAAGAAAGAAAGTGATTGGAAGTGGGTCAGACTTCTGTTCATCTCTATATGCAGAAGGATGCTGTGATATCTCATCGTGTTTTGTTATTGTTTGTTGTGAAGGTGGGGAGACTTGTGGGGGCGTCAGAACATTTCTCTCTAATCTACAGAGTCTCGGAAAACCAGGTTGGATCTGTTCTGACCAGACGGAGGCCTCTCCTCATCGCTCCCTCACAGCTAGAGCAAATCATGTCCCTGGACACCTACATGGGAGAGGCGGTATATGGCTAGAATAAATATCAGAGAAGGACTGACGTATGAATGAATCAATGAAGAGTTCATTTGTTCTCTTTATTGTTTCACTGTATGAGACCCAGAGCTTAATCTGTTTGCCCCCCACACACAATAATACTGGTACCTCCGCGTCATGGTCCCGTGATGTTGCGGGTACACACATTGACCACTAGGGGTCAGTATTGCCACACAGAGAGTGAGTCAGTTGCGCTTGTCTGGTCAAGGTTAAGATGAAGCAGTCGTCTGCTCAAGGTGCTTTAAACAACCCTGTAGCAATGCTCTGCCAAACGCACAATTAACCCTGAGATAAGAATGTCTGCTTCGTGTTACCATCGCTTGGTCCAATTAGAGGAAACTACCACATGTAATATTTCTATCTAACAGGTATGTACACAAGCTGAAATAACACCGTGAATTCAGCCTCCAGTATTTGCATGACACACTGTCATGAGAGGTCTGTTATGGAAATGAGATGAATAAGCCCAGTAATCACCCAATCAGTCGAGCTCACTCCTCCGACATCCCATTACTGCTCCTCTCAACTCTGATAATTCAACTCAAATCTAATCCAATCGAAGCAGCAGCTGTAGGATCTGGAGCATGAGATGGATGCTTGAGCACGGTGTCGTAAACAAGATGAAACCGAGGAAACGCATGAAGCAATGCACTCGCGATCGTCAAATATTGAGAGAACAGCTACGACTGGTCCCCCTATTGAGAAATAATGTTTAGAAAAACAAATAATTCAGTCTCAGCTCCTATTCAATTATTGGCGCCTAAGGGTTCGTCTTCATATGGGCCGGCTCTTTGAAGAAGTACCCAGTGGAAGTATCCTAATAGTGAGATCTCTGCAGCTGTAAATGAGGAGTCTAGACTACAGCACAGCAACCCGAGGCAAGGGCGAACCGGAGGAAGCAGGAGGGGGATGCTCAGCCTACTTCTTCTAGTGTTACAGAGGAGGATTGAAGCTCCGCTGGTATCTAAAACACAGAGAAGATGTCAGGCAGACTCCGGCAATGGCTGCCTGCAAAGCGGCCTCATGGAATCTCTGTTTGGCAAAGTCTCTACAATTCAAATGGATGTCACAAGTCTTTGATTATGAATCTCTGGCAGAATATAGATTTGGGGGACAGGAACGTTTTTTTTTTTTAAAAGCCTCCGCTAGCTTTCAAGGGCTTGTGTGTCTCGGATAGATCTAAATGCGTATTTATTTGAACCCTGACCACCATGAAGACAGCTTCCTTGTTTTTGTGAACCACAGCAGGCAGAACGTGAGCGGAGGCTCATCGTCACGTATTTAAACAATCCAACCACATATTCTACATTTGTACGTTAAAGTGTGACAATATATCATCAGAGAAAACACACACAGTACAGTCTGTGGGTTTTCATGTCCAGAAGAAGATCCCACCGCGTCACTGTGCAGAGCGGGAACCTTCCAGATGTGCTTTTTCAGGAATGAGTGGGGTGGGGGATGGGAACCAATGTTTTTTTTTCTTTTTTTTTCTTTTAGGGAACCTGGGTCACCCCTTTCATCTTTTGTCTCCACTGATCCAATCAACGCTCCGTGTTCGATGGCATCACACGGAGCAACACAACAACACAGACTCACCGCACACACAGAACACGCGTCTATTACCACACAACCATAATCCAGCCTATCACTGTGAACGGGACAACGAGGGACGGACAGGGAAAAGGAAGTTAGAGAGGGGGAGAAGGAGAAGATGATGATGGAACAAAACGCACCCTCGTCTACGCCTACATGTGTGACTGTTTGCACAATAACACCATCGACAATCACAAGACATTCTCACTGTCTTCTAAGCCTAGTGTCCACAGAGAAGTACCAGGGAATGGAGACACAAAGGGCTTGGAGACGGCCATGGAGGCGCCGTCCTGTTCTCAACACAGAGATGTCCGCTGAACTGTTAACGGCGGTGTTAGAAGAACCAGGACACTTTAATCAGAGTCTCATTCGGCTTCGTGAATCTTTAACGGCTGTTGAGTTATTAATCCTGACACAGAAGCTGTGGTTTCATCATCCCTCACAAGGTACCAAAATAAAGTTTGCAGGATGAATTTAGCCAAAGTTTTCAGAGTTTACAGTTTTATTTTACCCGGGCTGATTCTTTCCGAACCATAAGCTTGGTGTAATACGGTGTTGGAGGTATGCTTTACGTAGCTGTACCCTCCTTTTACAGGACAACCCTTAAAGATGAAGCAGTGCTCCTCGTGACATATTGCACACAGCAATGAGTTCAACGGCTCCACTAAGTGTGTGTGTCCTTTATAAGTTCCTCTGAACCACTAGTTGGTTTAAAAACACCAATATCGATTAAACTGAGCTGTCGGTGCTCTGCATATGGTGTGAATTTGTTATAAATCTGCAAAAATCTTGTCACACACACCCACTCCAGACATTAGCAAAGCAGACAATTGCTATGTCACCATGCAACTCCATTCCTGCAAACCAAACAGAAAAAAACCTAAGTGTTATACACAAAGCGGGAAAGTGGTATATATAGATATCACCATTTGCTGTTAGCGACGCAACAGCACCCGGTATCACCTCAATGCAAGAGGCAGTTAGTGATACGTACACTTCTAGTTAATTAATACTTATAACTATCGTTATGTTTGAACTGGTGCATGGATTACAGGAGGTATAACTATCCAGCATATAGATGGTGATACACATATTAGAGGTATAATAACTTTGTGGAGTAGACTTATGTTTCTTCATTATTTTTCTGTCAACCATCTGGTGAGACCTCCAATTTGAATTCATGACACTTAGCCACCGCTGCTTTAGATGACGTGTTTCTGAGGTCCTGGTTCCTGTTAATATGCACACCGAGAAACTATTTCATGTGTTGAGAACAGAACAGTCCCACACGGAGGACGGTGAACTTTAAAAAGGGTAAACTGTTAGAAGGTTACGGAGAACAACAACTGAGGAAATTAAAATAGAGAACAAAGAAAAAAGCAACAGAACACCTCCAAGAAAGGTTTTCTTTCTTCTTCTTTTTTTCAAACCACAGTCGGCCTACTACTCTCTACTATACGATGCACATGGCGTGGGTAGGGTTAACACGACTTCATTTACATTTTAAATCCTCTTTCTCCAGCCAGGGACCCCTCCCAAAGGAGGACCCAGTGGGGGTGGGGGGTGGGGGTGAGGGGGGGGATGCACTGGGCTAGGGGGGCACAGACATTCGCACACTGACCGTCTCAGAGGCAGAGAGAGAGCAGGGTCGTACTTCGCCGCGGCGCTTCATCATTTCGTCTGTTCATCGACGTGTAACTGTGATCGTTCTTTCTATACATCTAAGGAACCCTGACAATGGTTGACCACTTCTTTGTGTGTGTGTGTGTGTGTGTGTTATGGGGTGCAACTTTATGCAAGCCAAGCCACAGCAGATGGTCTCGTGATCATCCCACCAGCGTGTACGATGGCAGTAGCAATACTTATTATCATATAACTGAATCATGCACACGACTCTCTATAAAAAACATCCTACACATATACTATGGCTTTGTTTCTCCACTCAAACATTTACAGTTCGCTCTCAGAGAACGGATTTTGGCTTCATGGTTCTACGTGCAGTATTGCTGGAATGTAATATTTTAACAGAGCATGTACGCGTGGTTACACTCTCTCTGTAGGCTATTTCACTTTTCCTGAGGAAAGGTGCTGTACATATGTTGCTATGTGTGTTTTTCCACTAATAGAATGAGAATGTGCGTTGACCTGACCCCGACAGCGGTACTGTGTGTCCCCTGTCTGCCTCTGAGTGTGACCCGCCCCCCCGGGCTGCTCCCCCCTGGCAGCGCCGGGAAGGTCAGACGTCCACCGACACAGCAGAGGGCGGGGAAGAAGGGCGGAGGCCGGCAGGTTGAGTAGTTGTTGATGAAAGAGCGTTGACACTCCCTTCTACCCAGCGACCCTCCTGCGGCCCCCAGCCGGGCCCCCGTTGCTCTCTACTGGGTTGGTTGCTCTATGATTACCGCGGCTGCCCGCGTCCGGTGGCCTTGACTTCCTAACCAAAGCCTCCGGGCCGGGCAGCCACGGCAGCTCTCGACCAGTGCGCTCGTCCCAAACTCACACAGCTGACGTTGCAAAATCTCACAAAGAAGAAAAGGCCAAATCTGTTGTCTATTTCATGGGAGCGGTCCAAATCCAGCGCTTCTTATCAGAGTTTATCATCAGACGTGGTATTTTACAGCCTTTAAGCTTGACGTTACGCCAGTGAAAAGCCTCCTCGCTGTCCAGCCGTGGTCAATGTGAGTGGAGGAAGCTCTTAAATGGTGCTGTGCACTCAGCTCTTAACTGCATTTCTTCATGCATTAATCTTAACAAGACAGACTTTTGAGAGCAGAGCTACACGTTATATAAATGGATGCTAGCCAGGTCTCCCTGAACACATTTCTTTAAAAATACCTGACTGTACAGAATACGGTGAAGGGAAATTTAAATGAAAGAGGAACTTTCTTTATCTCCTTAAAGTAACAGAGAAACAGGGCTAGCAGCATCCCACAGCTCAGCCATCATGCCAATTTACTAAACGGATATCCTGTAATTCTTAACTCTATTGTTCTTATCAAGAACAGATGGCAAGCAACTCCTTCAAATCTATCAACACTGTAGTTCTTAACAGTATCAATTAAACAGGTTTTTTACCACAAGCTGGATAAAACGACTGAAGGCAGTGAGATCAGGGTCATCTAGTTTCATTTACAAATCAAACTTTGGCTCTGTTTTTTGATGTGGGCGCTCAATTTTGAATAGATCCAATAGACGGGGACTTAAATGGTGCTTTAACACTTCTTTGTGCGTCAGTGGCTGTGTGCGTTTGTGTGTGTCAAACACGTTTTGGGGACGTGCTCATGCCTCCCCCGAAGGACCCCTGGCTGCGTTGTTTCATATCATCTTCATGTTGAACTTCCGGGTCCCTCCCGAGGAGCTGCCGGTGACGGGTTCAGCTTTCCGGAAGGAGTACTCCACTGTGAAGTTGTTCTTGCGTTGGCCGCGTCCCCGGCTCCACACGAACAACAGCAGGAAACAGAAGAGGACCACCCCCAGAAAGGTGATGCAGCCCATTGCCGTGGAAACCAAGATGGTGGTCAGGTCCAAGGTGAACTTGAGATAAACGCGCGTATTGTTTAGATTGGTGTCGTTGAAGAACTCGCCGCTGTACAGCGAGCGGTTGAGAAAGAAGGCGGAGGCGGCGTCGAGCGGATGGCCGCGCACCGTGAGCGTGGCGAAGTAGGTGTCATTGCCTCCGGCGTTGCTGGCGATGCAGATGTACGTTCCGCTGTCCGTGAGCTGGGCGTAGCGGATCTCCAGGGTGCCGCTCGGGAGGATGACAATGCGCCCTAAACTTTTAGCTGTGATCCTTCTGCGCTGTGGGGAGATCCAGACAATAGCGGGCGGAGGGTCTCCTTCAGCCCGACACAGGAAACTCACCGGCTGGCCCTCACGAGCGCTCACCTGTGGAAGGTGGAGGAAAAGGAGCGCATGGAATAATACATGCTGGAAAATATCTGCACTACAAAATCACACAATCACTGAACATATGTGTGGTGCTTGTAAGTAAGTAGAGAATGATAAAACAATAAGCATTTATCAAAGGTGTGTTAAACATTAAATCTGAATGCCGTCGTCTTCATTACCTGCTGCAGCTTACGGTTGCGTATCTTAGGTTTCTGGCATGTAAAGTGATCGAAGAGTGCAGAATCGGTGAAGGTGCTGAGGCTGACCCCCTGCACCTCCACCGGCCCCGCACACACCGGCACCCTGCCGTCAAAGTTGAGGGTCTTGCGTCTCTGCAGGATCCACAACAGACGGCAGTCACACATCAGGGGGTTCCCGTCCACTCTGAGGGTCTCCAGACTGTTGACAGAGTGGAAGGAGCCCTCTTCAAGAGTTTGCAGGTCGTTGGAGGAGAAGTTGAGGACCCGGATCTGTCGAAGGCCCCCAAAGGCATGGAGCTCCACCGTCACCAACCCTGTGCTTACCATGATGAGGTCCTTCAGCCTCAGCAGGTCCTTGAAGGCCCAAGGTTCTAGTGTGGCGATGGGATTGTAGGACAAGTTGAGGTGGGTGAGGTGCGCCATGTTTTTGAAGGAAGCGGAGGGGACAGAGGTGATGTTGGTGTTGGTGATGGAGAGCCAGTGGAGGTCCAGGCCCTGGAAACTAAGAGGGGAGATGTACTCCAGGTACGGCCAGTGATCGATGTCCAGAGCCCGGAGGTTAGAGAGCTTGCGGAAGTTCTGGTCCTCCAGGGCGATGATGCTGAGGTGACGCAGGCGAAGGGTGACCAGGCTGCGCAGGTATGAGAGGGTCTGTCCGGAGATGGACGTCAGATTACAGCGCTCTATGGTGAGATCCTCCAGCCCCAGCAGCCCCGAGAATGCCTATGAGTCAGGAAGATTAAGGGGTTTAAAAAACATAGGAAGATATATTTACCTTTATGAAATGTATGCATAATGGCCAGGAGAACATGTTAAACACAATGTGTAAAGACAATATGTTGAAAAACAACTGAAAAGTACAATAAATAAGACAGAATAATGTTTTGGATGTATATATTTTGTTTCTATTAAGACATCTTAACGAGTTTGTGAAGTAAAGCAAAGAAACTGCCAATAAACTTATATAATAACAAAAGATATATTTTTAAACAAACGTTTCAGTTTTGTGTTCCTCTTTTCCTTTGCTAAAGGAATAGTTCAACATTTTAATTTGATACAAGAATTGATTCAATCCTCATCTAACTCTTCAAGAAAGCTGACATGCCCATTTCTCAAAATGCTGAACAACACATTACTGTTTATTTAAAATACTCCACTACTCTCAATAGGAACGAGCGATTGTCTGGACCCAATGTCCTGGTCTTTCTTTAAATAAACCAAATGCTCCTTCATCCACTTCCTTGCGATGACAGACAAAATGAGAGCCTACCTTGTGTGAGATATAAACCAGGTCGTTGTCTCCCACCTCCAGATGTTTCAGACCCCTCAGATCCTGGAAGGTGTAGTCCAATAAGATCACCATCTTGTTTTCGCTCAGGTCCAAGCTGGTCAGATTGCCCAGTTTGGCGAAAGCCCCCATGGACACCAACTTCAGCTGGTTCCCCCTCAACTTGAGCACTTTAAGACTCGGCAGGCTGGCGAAGGCGTTGGGCTCCAACGTGGCGATGAGGTTCTCGCTGAGGTCTACTTCCTCCAGCCGCGGGTACGGGGCCAGGTCGCCGACTTGCACCCAGCGCAGTCGGTTCCTGCTGAGGTCCAGAAGTTTTGTCTCCGTGGGGATGCCCTCTGGGATATTGGTCAGCCGCCGCCGCTGGCACGACACCGACCTCAGCTGAGCGGAGCAGTCGCACCGCGGGGGACAGGCCTGGCTCGTTCCTGGCAGCGTCAGGGTTATCATGGCAACCAAGGAAGCAGCCAGGACCCACCGCCACACCCGTGGCCATGGCACCAGGGCCCGCCCACCTGGGCCAGGAGAGCCAGTCATGGACCTGGTCCTCCAACTCCTTCCCTGATGAAGGCAGGGTCAGCGCACCATACACCTGCAGGAGGAGAGAGGCAGAATGAAGAGGGGAGAAGCACAGAGAGAGAGAGGACACGTAGCAGCATGAGAACAACGAACGATACGAGAGAGAGGATGTGGAAATGATCTTCTCCGAGGCTCATAAACATTACACTAGCATGGCTGTGCACTATATATGTTTAGTTTAAGTAATATTTCACTGAAAGCTGTGGAGATTTGAGACATATCACGAAGCAGCATTAAATACAAATGACAAGGCCAAATTACAGGAAGAGGGCTCCATGTCATATTTTTTATTTATTTAATTTTAAAATATACTTTATTGATAATGTACAATATGGTATACAGTGATCAAATAACAAGTATCTTCATTTTTACCTTCGCATTGAAAAAGGCGGAAGGTAATGTTTTGATCTCTGTGTATTTGTATGCGAGCGTACATATAAGTAAAAAGTAAAAACTATTAAGGTCATGAAAAGGTCAAAATCTTCTTTTTACCATACGGTACATTTTTATCCAATTGGCATGCAACTAATGCCAACATGTTCATAATTCAATGCCCAATCTTGTGATATGTGAAGGTATGCGCTCTACCGAGTGCCTATTCTAGTTTGTGTGTGTTTCAATCAGATTACAATTGTAAAGAATAAAAAGAAAGAAATACAAATAACAAAGGCAAAAATGTAAGATATTTAAGATAATTTGTGTTTAGACTAATTCATCTGAGGTTTCAGTTGGAGATCTGGGACACGTGAGGGAGTTTCCTGCTTCGGCTGAGTTCATGCACGCTGCAGCTCCTCCTTGCAGCACTGAGACCGTCTGCTCCATTTTGACAAACACAATTCATTTATCATCACGCATATAAACACAGACCGAGCTCCTCATCGTTCACATTATGCCTGTAAGGCATGCACACTACCAAATGTAGAGAGAAGTAAGTGTTTGAGTCATTGTGCACTCCAGTCCCATAATGTGTTGGATCAGTTATGTACCGATGCATGTCTGCGTAGGACGTGGCATTTTGCTGGGTATGAATTAAAATATTTTTTTTATTCTTCTTGCGCGGTGACGAGATGAATCACTCGCGCTTCAACATTCCTCCAAGCAACCTGTCATCTCTCCCACACACCGTTTCCAACTCAGAGACAGTCAAAGAGCACCTGGCATTAGATCTGAAGCTCAGCGCCGTGTCCGTGCGGTTAGCATCAAGTGGAGATACTTCTAAAAGGCGTGTGTGGAAAGAGACACATTTCTTGCTCTCATGTTTAAAATCCTCACCAGAAACCCCAGATGATAAAATATTGAATATTTGGTTGTTTATTTTACAGATGAAGTATATCATAACCACAAGGGAGGAATCATTTTAAAATGCACTCTTATGCTGGAGGTGGAGGAGGAAGAGTCAAACAGATTCATAATATATGGTTTGGTTTATGCCTAATGGGCCAGTCAGACAGTGTAAGGAGTGAGTTGTGAGTCTCTCCTTGCTGAGCTTAGCCTCAAGTCTTTTCTGTAATAAGTTGGATATTGAAAACTGCCTCTTGAACGCCCTAATCAAATCACACTGTTTCAATGTGTTGGCATCAATTGGATCCAACAGGATGAAGAAAACTCGTATTTTTACACGTGATTACAGACACACAAACTCACAGTAAAACCCCAGAGAGAGTGTGTCTCATCTAATAAGCCCCTAGTGGCACAATTGTTTGACATATCTTGTTGTTTACAGATCCTATTTTTCAAGTAATGGTTGAAATCTGGCACAATTTCCCATTTGTGGAGACAACACCCAGACAGAGAGGCTGACCCAGTTCTCAGCAGCATCTCATTCTCGCACTATTAAGCAGCAACATCTCCCCATGACCACAACAACCGCGCAGCAGACCTCAGCGCCCCCATGGAGTCGAGCCCAGGAGAGTAACTGAGATCTGAAAAACAAACACGAGTATACAGGTGTTCCCAAATAACAACAGACCAAATCAAACAAAAGCAGCTTCGCATCCCAGAACCAACTAAACTAGGTGGTGATATTTCCCAGCCTCTGACTTCCCTCCTAGCGTTCCCCAAAGGGACTTCGGTGTTAACGCGACCGTTCCTCTAGTGCCAGAAAGAGGTTGGAATTGTAGTTTCTTATTGAGATGAACAGATCTCTCAGCAACTATCAGATGGATCGCTATGAAATACAGTATGTCTCAGACTGCCTGGTTGTTTTGATTGTTGTCTTTTTCCTCCTTATTTTATACTTATTTACTTGCTTAAACATTTTACATTTTTCCTTGTGGCCAGACCTTGCCAGATAAATGGTTAACTTATTTTATTCTTCCTTAGTTTATTTCTTGTCAAACTGAAAAAAATACAAAAATAAAAGTATTCAAAAATAAATACGACACAGACATTTGGTCCCCTGAACATGTTTTGTAAAAAGCTTCATACCCTGAACTTCACTTTCAGGTGTGTATTGCTCATTTGCATGCTAATATGCTGACACACAGGTTGTGTTAAAAATGGCATCCTCAATCTGTATTTACACAAACTTATTGATCGAGCCTGCCATCACCCGAATACTGATGAGACTAAAGTTAGCTGAAGCAATATGTCTTCTCTCCATCAGATGACTGTATTGATCACGCCGTTACCGCCATGAGCTACTAGTAAATGACCTTCTCCACTCAATTTAGTATTTCCCAGAATAATTTAAGTCATTATAGGTGAGCTTTTCCTCTATTTCATATTTCAAACAGTTTATTATTTCACTGGTCTGGCTAAAAGTCCACCGCTAAGCAGACTGAATACATGCAATCCATTCCGGGTGCTTGAATATGTCTGGTCTGGTCTCATTCTCGGAAACGTTTGCTAATCTGAAAGGTCTTGTTTCGACTGTCAGTTTAGTTATGTATTTTTGGCATATCCAGATTAAGTTGAGAACGTCTGCACAGCTAAAAAAATCCATATAAAATGCCATTTTTAAAATCAGATCCAAGCCATATTTGAAGGTGGTTTGAAAAGCGATTGTCATGAGATCTCCGGTATGTTTGCTCTGGATGCTCAAATTGGATTACAAAGTGTGGAAGTGCTGAGCAGAGTCCATGCTGTTTACTGGCACTTTCACCCGTACTTCCTGCTGCTTCCCCATTGCAATGTTTACCAGCCTCTTCTGTTGCTGAGTGTGTCTGGTGGGAGCTGGAGTTCAGCTACATGACAGGGCATCGTTTTAAAAGCTTTTTAATAGAGCATTGATTTCCCAAAATCTGAATCTGATTTGACAAACATATTTGGTTAGCAGGTAACATCTGTATGTATAAGCTTATAAAAGGTGTATTTTTCCATTTGATAAAATGTGACTCTTTATAATAAATAGGATATTCTGGGGCTCAACAGTGACTGATGGCTGTTGGTAAAATCACCACCAAACCAAACGTGAACTTTATCTGCTAAAACATGTTGGCTGCAAGTCCTTTTTTTAAAATTTCACCTCATACAATACTTTATGTCATCCAACAGTATGCGTGTGTCTTATATTCTGAATGTAGTGTCTGTGAACATCTGCCCAGCTCTTCGGACATGTGATGGATGCATCCTGCCCCCTCCCCCCTCCCCCTCCCCCCTTGAGAGTCATCCCCGATCAGTGGCATGAATCAGTGAGCTGACAACGTGGAGGCAGACATGGTGGTCACTGCTGGACTCAAGATGAGGCAGAAATCATTAAAACAAACACACACACCACCAACTATAAATTCATATTTGCCAGATGTTACGATAGTGGCAGTGGCTAATTCCACCACTACCCGGAGAGATCCTGCAGCAGGCCATCTGCCCAGGCAAAGAGAGTGAGGGGTAAGGATGTGAGAAAAGTCTGCCTGGAAGCTAGAAATGATTAACTTTCAGAAAGCTGACCTGATGAACAGATGTTGGGGAACAACATTCTCGTCCACATGCGTCCGCTCGCTCTGACCACGGCCAGATGCTTCACACACCGGTTGTTTCACCTGATTTACACCGACAGGGTAGACTGATTAAAAACAGCATGTTGCCATGAAAGAGTGTTGAGGTTGCGCTCGTTGTCTGGTGTGTGTTTGTGTCTGACCGTAAATAGGTCATCCACGTTCCCTCTACACGCCTTTATATGTGGCCAGCAGAGCGTGGATCTCATCAACCGCCATATCCCTCCTTCCTAAGCTTTGTCTAGCTCTTTTGCTTTTGCTATTGCACACGCACACACACACACACACACACACACACACACACACACACACACACACACACACACACACACACACACACCTTACACACACACACTCACACACAAACACCCCTACACACACACATACACATGCACGCACACACACACACACACACAAACAGACATATTCTGATGCCGCCATCACCATACAGAAATACACACACACACACACACACACACACACACACACACACACACACACACGCACACAGACATATTCTGATGCCGCCATCACCATACAGACATACACACACACACACACACACACACACATACACTTATTCTGACCCTGCCATAAATACACACACACACACACACACAATAAAAACCTCTAAAAATAGAACAGTGATGTAGACACAGTCGAGCAGTCGGCAGGTTATTATTGAGAGCTTTTACATTTCATGCCAACCAACCGAGGTGCAAACTTGAAAACTTTGTTCTTGTCAGAGGAAAGCTGACAGTTTGTGCTTTTCATTGCTAAGTAGCTATAAGTCCAATATTAAATCTGTGCTTATTCACTCCATTTTAAGCCCAAGTCAAGTGTGGAGCAGCTGAGCAGCTCTCTAATATGATGCACTGAATAGGGGGAGAGAAGGGGACGACACTGGGAGGGAACTGGGGGAAAAAAAATGTATTACAGCCTGGAAATTGTCAGTTGTGTCATGTCATCTCGTCAACATCGAGTCAAATGAAAGATTCTTTTATGAGTCTGAAAAGTCATTTCAAGTTTCTCTGTCTCTCCTCTAATCAAAGTTTGAGTCACAACAAGGTGTTACAAGGCTCACACTGCAACCAGAGAAGACTAAAACAGGAATGCCCAAAGGTAGAGCCTCGATGATAACAAAGGAAAACAGTCATCACAACTTAATCAGGCAATAAGAAATAGAAAAAGCCCTGATGAGGGGTCCAAAGCCTGGACCGCAAAGATAAAACATGAATAAAAAACTGAAAGAAAGAAAGAAAGAACACAGAAAGAATCAACTGAATATAAACATCCAGTCAAAATTAGCTAACTCTTCATCGCTTGTCCAAGTACTTCATCACAGTGAGACCCATCAACCTTAAACCGCAGCTCCCAATGTTTAAGACAACTGAACATTTTCAAAGCTGCGATCAGTTCAGTGTGAAAGCAAAAGACACGCATGTGTTTTGAGTTTGCTCAGAGAGGGCGGCCATGACGGGGCTGTGCTAATGTCGCTGCCTCCTCTTCCTCTTCCTCCAGAGCCTCTGAGTCACGAGGCAGCGAGTGAGAAGTGATTGAGACTGACATACTGCTTTGTTTGACCTTCATCTGATTAGAGCCGCGCGAGGCTAACTTTATACTTGTGTTATATTGCACAGACAGATGGAATATCTCATATTTAAACATTCAATTAAAGAAACGGTTTCCTGTAGAGAGAACCTACCCATAGCTGAACAGATGAGAGGTGAATACTTGTTTCTGATTGGCTAGTGCTGCTCCAAACGTGTGTCACTGATGATGTGAGAGCAACGTAACCATGGTGTTGGGATGCAGGATTCAGACTTTCAACCACAGAGCATTACACAGCTCTTCAGCCCCGGGTTGAGTTACGATTTAAAGGATTCTTTGACATTTGTGCCCAAAGTTTAAGTGAGATGATTAATACATTTGAAATGATCTTAATTAACTTCTTTGAAGTTTAAAAGACATAGGCCCAAGTCACAACACACACACACACACACACACACACACACACACACACACACACACACACATCTACACCCACACACACAGCCACTGCATACAGCGAGTATAGACGCGTTGCTGAGCTGAGGATACAAGGTAACCTTAACCGCAATTCTCTCATATACACCTGAGAACTTGAGTCTGCAGCAAAGCAAGAGGCTTACACACACACACACACACACACACACACACACACACACACACACACACACACACACACACACACACACCCTTTGGGGACGATGTTCCACCAAACCAGAGACAGTTTATCTCCTGTACTGTTGATCGTCTGAACGGGTGATCCGAAAATACTTGACAGATCTGAGTGATTTCTGTGAGCGGACGTCTGTCTGACTGCATCTTCCGTGAGAAGCACAGCAAAGTGAAACGCCACCAATACCGAGAGTTAGTTGTTACAAGCGGGAAGTTGAGGAAGCCAAACTCCAGCCTCTATTCCTCATCACATTGAAGCATCCTGGGCATCCATAACACCTCAGCAATGCCACAGGCTGATTGCCTCCATGCCACGCCGCATTGATGCAGTAATCCGTGCAAAAAGATTCCCAACCAAGTACTGAGTGCATTAATGGACATTTTCAAATGTTTGATTTTGTTTTGCTGTTATAAATCTTTTTTTTTACTTGGTCTGAGGAAATATTCTAATATTTAGAGATAGGATAGTTGAGTTTTCTTAAGCTGTAAGCCATAATCAGCAATATTAAAAGAATAAAATGCTTGCAATATTTCAGTTGATTTGTGATGAATCCAGAATGCATGACATTTTTGTTTTTTTAATTGCATTACAGAAAATAAAGAACTTTATCACAATATTCTAATTTTCTGAGACAGTCCTGTATATCTAAATGTCCCTGCGTTCAACAGGAGCTGCCTGGGTTGCTGTGTGGGTAGGAAACGCTAAGTGGATTTGAATGGAGATGAGCCCAAAAGGTTGTTTGATCCCTATGTGTGTGTGTGTGTGTGTGTGTGTGTGTGTGTGTGTGTGTGCGTGTGTCTGAGAGAGTGTGTGTGTGTGTGTGTGTGTTGTGTCTTTCAAATGTTTTCCCTTTGAACTTCACCAACGCCGAGGCCTCAGTGAGGGACTGACTGCCCGGCAGGGAGTCTGACCCATGACACCGATAGCTTTGGTCTGGCACAGTCCCTCAAAGTGATCCAGATAATATGGAGGCAAATAATCAATGAATATTCTCTGAACTAAGTACAGCGAATTCTACCTGTTCTGACCAACACCTGAACACTGGGGAAATGATAAAAGAGGTTCTGCAGGGTTGACAGAGTTAAAGGCAAGACAGCTTTAATGCCACATGCATGTAGCAACTAAATTCACGTTTCAGCATCATATATTCAGTGATATCATAAATGGAATGAATGCGTCCTGCAGCCGGATTAGCGTCATGAAATGGATGAATGTATAAACCATTCAAAATGATAAACTCAACGTATGCTCATTTACTGGGTCTTATTTGTATTTTTTCTACGAGAACATGTTTACATCTGAATAAGCGTCTTTGGGTACTCAGAAAAGCACTATAGAAATCTGAATTATTATTATTATTATTATTATTATTATTATTATAATAAACTGTATAAGAATGTATTCACTCTCTTTGCTACAAGTCTTATTTTTTACATAACTGCCCTCGACAGGCAATTGAAAATATTCAAGACTTTTGTAAAACTACATTTCTAAACATTTCTCTTTTTCTAAAAGGAAGTAATTTAAATGCTTTTGAAATAGGTTTCCAGAAAGAATCCGAGACGTTGCAGTCGAATGGAAATACTAATTCCATGATTGTCTATCACTATATATGAATTTAGAAGGTAATAAAAACACATTTGATTATTAAAATAACAAATATGGCCCATGTGGCCTCAATGGGGATATCCATTTATACATTTAGAAAACTATACACAGAATTTTAATTTGTGTTTCCACCACATTAAACTATTCGGAGAACTCAGTTTATTCATAGATGGTCACAACTTGAATTTGAACATTAATATAAGTAAACTTCCCTGAGTGAGACTGCTTCGTACATGTAAACACGATATCTTTCTGCTTAATAAATGTCCAATGAATTAAATAAGCTGACTCGCCATTATATAATCCACAAAAAACACAATAGATATTTTGGAGAGAACAAACTTCTGAAGAGTTAACGTCCTCTCTGGCTTTTGACAGTTTCACTCCCTCGTTCTCCTCAGCCAACAGAACCAGGAGGTTTCTGGTGCTCCTGATTGGGATGCAGACGCAGCTGTTCTCGCGGTTCCTGTGTGTCATTGAGAACATGCACATCGAGAAAGAGACACACAATATGCTGCCTTCACTTCTTTTGATCTCGGCTGTTACTTTGTTCCCTGCTTGATTTTGTTCCCACTCAATACTGACTTTGTTATTTTCCTCTCTGTCATAATGAGCAACAGCGCTGTGCAGAGGAGGGTGTGTGTGTGTGTGTGTGTGTGTGTGTGTGTGTGGGGGATTCAATCCTCTGAAGTAATAGTATCTTTATATTATTTTTTGGGCAGTAATTACTTTTTTGTGGCTCACTGGCAGCGAGACCAGAAAGAGAGTCTGTCAAACGCTTTGTAACCCCCCCCCCCCTTGTCTATTCAATCAGATTACATTAACTGACAATTGTCAAACATTAAAATGGATAGAAAATATTCCTGATCACAAAACTAATTGCTAGATAGTTTCCGGTGTCTCAGCTCACGGCGTTGGTATTTCAACCTTTACGTGAAATCCCCCGTGCACCCGAAATAGATTAAACTGCAATCCATCACTCTCTCTCCGTCTCTCTCTTTCTCCCCATATCTTTGTCATCTCTTTTTTCTTTCTGGGGGTAATCTGACAGCTGAAGAGAGTCCTTTGTTTGGCAGTTGTGATAAATATACACGGAGGGATGGTGGGATTTAAGGGAAAAAAGAAAACAAGATACTGCAGCATCCAATGAATCATTTCATACACTGTTGTTCTCCAAAGTAGGACAACCGTCTCTGGATGTCTCTCTGACGCCTGCTGAGCCCCGTCTGAGGCAGCCTTGCATTACTGACCCCTATGGAAACACCCCCATTGAGATGATAATGAAGAGATAATTCCCATTAATACAGTGATAAGACAACCAGTATGTACACCTAGACACTCAACGGGGGCCGACAATGAAATATTCTGTCCTGAAGTGAAACCGCTTCAGACGTCGAACTTTACTCTCCCAGAACTTCACTCCTCATCTCCAAAATCAAAGTGCTAAACATATGAATGTTTTTGATTTACAAGAAGCTACTTCACCTCACCACTTTTGATAACGCAAACATTAACTAACCCTAACCCTGCAAAAATAATTCCGATGTGTCTGGACTGCTGGTCTAGGCACAGATGGCAAATAAAAAATAAAAAAATAAAAAAATAAAAAACCTTGAATTAACATGATATAGGAATCATGTTTTATGGTTGACCACATAACAATCAGGTCCACAGCTCTGTGAGACTGTCCTCCATCCATCCATCCTCACCCGCTCAGTCCGGGGTCGGGTCTCGGGGGCAGCAGGCCCGGCGGGCTGACCCATCCTCCCCCTCTCACCCGCAACATTTTCCTGCTCATTCTGGGGGAACCAGAGGACTGTACTGCTTTGGGCTAGATGCCAATATGTTAACAAGTTTATGTTAATAATACAACTCTGCATATGCTGACTCTGCTAATTAGCACTGAATAAAGAACATTCAAATCAAGTGTTTCATTTCACACAAAAAAATCACAAATTTGAACCCGATGGTGGGGCGAGATAAAAAGTCACTAAAATCCTCAACATTCATCCTCAGAGCATCGCACATCACACAAAAGTCCACAGAAATCCTTCTGATTGTTGTTGAGATGCTTTGTCCTTGACTAAGTCCATTTTCCTTGGCACAGACTAATACATGTTTGATGTGAACGTGTAATACGTTCATAACAAAGAGGATTCCGGTCAGTTCTCACATTTAGAGGATCACAACATGGATCCTTTTGTGTTCTGCAGTGGACTGGCACGTTTAATTAGCGTCGCTGTTCTGATGTTTCTCACACCCTGCTGCGCTTTGGCCTGCTTCCTCTGGCTCAAACTGCAGCTCATGGATTCACATACTGAGTGCGCGGACACATGAAACACAAACACACACACACACACACACACACACACACACAGATACACGTAGTGTAGTCCACAAACAGAGGGCGGCCAAGGAATCTGGCTTATTAGATGGGTAACTTTGCCTGCAGCCATATGGTCTCTGCTCCGGTGTTTTGATTTCTACCTTGTGATGTCACTTTATCCCTCCACCTTTTGATAGAGTCATGTGATCTGGATGATCAGGGGTTACGGCTTAGTCGGCAGATATTTGTGAGATGCCCAGTCTAAAGTGGGAACGGATTAGTTTACATATTATCAAAAGTCACCCACACATTATCACTAAATTATGGACATATGTCTTTGTGCCAGTCCTATAGCTAACAAGTATAGTCCACAAATGTTTCCCTGAACAAGGGATTTTACTTGTCAACACATTTCAACTTCATTCATCTCCATTTAGCAGTTCCAGGGAGGCAGCGTCACTACAAGCGCGGTCCCGTTATCCAGGATGCAACTTTGCCTCATTAGCGAGCGGCTTGGAGCAACAGCAGAGCCCATTTCCACATCCTGAAGATACAAAGAAAATACACCTTTCCTTTTTCCATTCCGATCCGAGCAGAGTCGCTGTGATGTGCTGAAATGTCATCTGTGCCGGTCTGTGTGATGCAGTGCAACGCACGCTCTTGATGTCTTTTCAGGAAAGGTGAGGAGCTCGCTATGCGGCCCAGGCGTTTGGGTTTGGACACCCGCCAGCTGGGCAGAGAGAGAACCTCCATGTCATTAAGGCGATACACAGACTGAAGCCAAACTAAAGATACAGGTTTGTGCCTGTGAATGCAAATAAGCCTCTGCTTACAGGCTTTTTGAAGGTTTATTCAGGGAAAGCATTTCATGTGGCATGTGTTGATCCTGAGGTGCCAACAAGTGCAGAGATTACCACATATGAGTAGGAGTTCACGTTAGAGGGAAAGAGATAAGAATAGCAGAGAGATAAATTATTTAATCAAACTTGACCTGTCTGAGGAGAAAAAAAAACACATGCAGACACCAATAATTGTGAGTGACACACAGTCTGACAAGTGACTGAACAACCTGGAAATAGTCTTGCCCTTCGGGGATCTGTGGCCTTATTACTCGCCAGGATTGAAATGACTCATTAATTATCTCAGACGTGCTTCCAAAAAGCTTGGTCAGCGCCGTGAGCTATTTCCTCACGTTTGTGAAATACTTGCAGAATATTCAGCAGTAGGAGTGGTACTCATGCAGTATTGCGTGGGTCATGCTGATAAGTGAGGTCTTCTCTTGATGTCAGAGAAGACAGATCTCTCCTTTACGTAAACACGAGGCTGTCAAGGCGGTTCTGATTACTGGGCTTTGTCTGGATGGGATTTGAAAGGAGTTCATTTCTGGTGTCATTTCCTTTCTAAAGGCTAATGAATTTCCAGATGACAAAATGGTGGGGTGATTCTGAGGGTTGGTCATTGGGAAGTGAAATCACGTCTTCTTCTCAGCACCGATGGAGCGGCCGCCTATTGCGTTCAATCCGCGGAAAACATTTCCTTGGAGACGTCACCTGGAAAGGCAACGGCCCCTTTTTCACCCCGCACAGCTTAGCGTGTGTGTGTGTGTGTGTGTGTGTGCACGTCCGGGAGTGTGTGTGAGTTGTCGCAGTGTGTTGTCCCTCCGGTTATGAGAATAAAATAAAAAAATTCAATCTCCAGCTCGTTAGATATGTGAAAGCCAAACAGGGAATTTTAAACTAAGACGGACGACGCCGACTCGAGATACCGCCGCAAATACGACAACAGCAGAAGAAGCGTGATCACAACAAACTGAAGGGAGGAGATAAAAAAAGATAAGTGCAATGTGAGCGACTGATAGATTTGGGTATCTGTGAAGGAGATGAAGCACATGCAGGACAGGAAAGAAGCGAGTGTATAAAAAAGGAGGGAAAGAGCGAACATGTGGGAGGTAAGAGGAACACCTTGTCCGTCTCACTCTGTCACTAATGATGGAGGAAGGTCAAAGCTATTCCACAGTTGAGAGAATCCAATGATGCAAATTAGGTTAGACTCATGAGCCAGAAGAGAGGCCCGGGATTCCTGATGCTTCTCGATAACACATAATGAGAATGTTTGTATTCTAAATATTCTCTGTTTATAACACAAGACGTCAGTCAAATTTTCAATGAGTGAAAAGGCAAAATCTGTCTGAAGAAGGAAAAAAGGGAAAGCTGAACGCAGCCTGGCAGAGTGACTGGTACAAATATGTAACTGTCGGTGTGGCAAGTAAATAGCAAGAAAGGGAATGAGTTGGAGAAAGAAGGGGGAGGGGAGGAGTGTGACAGCTTTCCATCCCCAGTCTTTGAAGAGCAGCACGGTGCCGGATTCACATGGGGGAGAATGTTCAATGAATATGTACATCGCTTTGACCTGAATGCACATGTCTGCCGAATCGCACAGAAACGTTTCTAAAAATGCTTTTTGTCTAAAAATGCACAAAATAAATGTGAAAAATGGAATTACTTGACATCAAATGATTCACCAACATATAAAATTACCTTTCCTCTCAGTCAGGGTGGTGCTGTAAATAAACCATACAAGCAAGGATTTTCATGTAAAGTATAAATGTGCAGTATAGGTACAAGGAAGGGGGAAACATTGCATATGCATACATGGCAGGGATGTAGACGGCAGAATAATTGCAGCACTTCACGGATAATAGTGACCTTGTTAGTCCAAAAGCTTATTGGCTGCCTGTTTTACTGACTCTGTCTGCGCAACCAATAGGGACGGTCGCTATACCGTTTCAGATGTGGGGATGAAAGGGCAGAAAGAGGGGGTGGGGGTGTGAAGCACAGAGAAATAGAGGTGGAGGCAGAAAAGAATTGGAATGGATGATGTGGGGAGAGAAATGGGGAGTGACAAGGATGGAGATGCGGAATAAAGCGGAATAAGCGGGACAGAACTAAACCCTTTGTAGGGAGGAAACAAAGGCGACAATCCTTGAGCACTGAAACAACCGTTCAGCTTGTGGTTGTACAACACCAACAGAGGATACTGAGTGTGTGTGTGTGTGTGTGTGTGTGTGTGTGTGCAGCCTTCTGTGTGAGAAGATGGTGCTTCACAAGACATTAAGTAATCACATTTTCTAGATCCTTTTCTCACCAGAGATCCCTGAGGAAGGCACAGAGACCCCCATATACACATGTATATGTATGTAGACACTCATACGGCCGTGAAGACTTTGTAAAAACTGCAGATCAAGATGGTGAGAAGAAACAGATTGTTGTGAGGAGGAGGAAGAGGAGAAGGAGAAGTGGGATCACAGGGGAGGAATTTTCTGGAAAGGTCCTAAAAGCGGGTGGACAAATAAGGGAGAAGGTTAATAGATCAAAGCTGGAGATTAAAGGGACAATGAGTAGAGTAAGAGAGAGGTAGAGCTTAACAGGTAGCCAGGTTTAGGGAGAGTTCAGGGTTATTTTGTTTACTGACAGCCTGACAGTCCATGTCTGCACCTCCTTACACGTGCGCACACACACTTTGACAATAAAGGGAAATTCTACTTTTAATCCTATGATAATAGTTTGGGTCGACACTATGACCATCGGTACATTTGTTCTCACTAAATTATAGCTTAGATTCAGAGAGATGGAGGGAAATATGCAACAGAGGTTCCCGGTCACGCTAACTGGAGACATTGAAATGCTTGGTCTTAACTATAGACCAGCAGAGCAACCCAATCAGACAGGCTTTGAACAACTCCCGGGTAACGAGTAATTTACACATCGAGTTGAAGTTCATTCTCGACCTTGAAACACTAGAAAAGGGGTAAAAACGTTCCAAGGTCAAAAATAAACTGGAAGATCAAGTGATCTGATCAAAAGACCCCAAACAGCCGCTAATGAGATCGCTTTGTCACCGACTGTTTCCAAGGTCAAGCATGTGTGTGTCCTGTAATCCTGCAGACATGTCTGCCTCCTTCCCTAAAGTAGCTTCACGTTTATTCTCCGTGGCTCGCTGGGTGTAACCCAAATGAAATGAAGTTGAGGGAAAGCGGCGTGCGGGGCGAAACGACACGGACCCCCGTGACCTCCCAAAACACGGCTCGAGTAAATTGATGCAACTGGAGATGAGTTGAACTCTCTGGAGCTCGGACCAGCTCACATGATGGTGCTTCATAGTTGAAGTCTAAAGCAGGTACTGCAAGCAGCTTGTACCGCCTCCAGCCTGGGTGTTGATTTGGGTAATTTGTTGCTTTATATACATCATGTCTTCAACAGAGTTGCTGTGTTCTCAGTTCTCAACAATTAAGTGCAATGTTATCATACTTGACAGAACGGGTGGTTAAAACTACAAACACCAAACCCACGTTGCAAGAAACACACACAGGGACGATGTAGTTGAACCCTGATCACATTATGGAGAACAGATAGTGGCATTAAATCTGTGCTTGGCTACCGCTGGAGGAACGTCATTATTCAGCGCGAAAACCGCATAAGAGAAACCCTTTGCCACTGATTCATCAAATTATTTTATCTCCCAAGACAAAGCTAGAAAGTGTTGGCAGACGAGCTTCCCCGATAGAATATCAGCGCCGTCAGGGTCCTCGCGCTCCGAAGGGAGGCGGTGGGACTCACGGAGATGATGGGAGTTCTCCTCAGGGAGCATCCGGTTAAAATTCAAGAGCTCTTTCATTTTCGCTCCCTCTAATGCTCATCTCGCTCCCTCTCTCCCTCTTAGCGAGGTCACGGCTGAAAAGTTTCAATGATGCCTCAGGAGGCCGAGAATAATCATCCAAGTGTGTATCTGCATCCGTGTGTGTGTATCCAGGCGCGTGATTGACCTTATGCGTGCGCAGAGATTGTGTGTCTGTCTTTCTGCCCAAGTAAAGACGGCGTACAGACGTGCGGTTGACCGCCGAGTGGCCTCTGCCGCACCCTTGCAGGGTCCCGAGATCCCACTCGCCACTATTTTGCTTCCCAATCAGGCCGTCTGATGTGAAGAGATAAGCACTTCAGCCTCCTGTGATTTCCTCTACGCATGAAATGCAAACCGAGTGTGGAACTCCTTTCGGGGCATTCAATACGTGTCACTCCACATCAAAGAGA
Organism: Liparis tanakae; assembly: GCA_036178185.1. NCBI lineage: Eukaryota > Metazoa > Chordata > Actinopteri > Perciformes > Liparidae > Liparis > Liparis tanakae. The sequence goes on along the minus strand of CM070098.1, from coordinate 9,555,029 downwards.
GCGAGACGGGAAGCTCTCGTTGATGAGATCAATGGCCGTCTTTGAGGAAAAGCTAGTGAAATAAACTGTGGCACGCTTTGCCATCAGAGCTGCACAACACTATCCATAATCACCACTTGAGTACTGACAAATAACCTCAAGGAGGAGGACTTGAAAACCCACCGAAAAATTAACAAACATCGTAAAGACGAAAGAGCACAGCACATGTAAACACACCCGTAGCGTTCATATATGTCGGCAACAAACACACAAAGAACGAGGCTGACAACCCCATCGTATCCACGCGGTCCCCCCCTCCGAGGACGGAGGAGAATATGTTCCTCCATCATGTGATCGTGATTGAACTAGTGGGAGGAACAATAGAGAGCGAGAAGAGAGGGAGCGCCACAGGAGAGCCGCTGACAGCTCGCTGTTCCGAAATAGCCAGAATAGAGCAGCTTTATAATAATTATAATTTTTTTTCCCCTGCTCCAAAATTCCACCAGAGTGGCTGAATTATTCATTTCTAGACCAATGACATGCAGAGATGGGGACAAAGAGTCATTCCTCTATTTTGATTCACATAATAAATTAATGATTGGATGTTTAAAATAGGAGGGAGGAAAAGACAGAGTCAGGTGAAGAGTTCCCGGAAAGTGTAAAACAAGGATGGAACAGGATGAGCGTACAGATAGGGTGACACAGCTTATCGACACGGGATCAGCTGAGAGGGGAAACCAACAAGGAGAAGAGTGAATTACAAGATTATAAATACTGTATTGGCTCAGATATGAGACACTATTTCACGTTAGATTCTGAGCGAGATATTCCCATATTCATTTATAATGTGACACTTTCTCCTTCATAGAGTGTTGCATTATGGGTTGTTTTGTGCCTTAATTCTCACAGACAAAATACATTATTTACGAGTGAAAACAAGTCCTAATCAGATTCCAACATCTTCACAGCAAAAATGGGCCAAACTGAATGAAATGATAACATGTCCAGCTCAAAATAACCAAAACAACAAATGCTAACAATGAAAAGAGTATTGTGATGGTGACGGAGCGGTAGTTACTCCTCACTAGACCAACAGTCACGTTAACAAGAGGTCACACGACTCCACAGTCTAGTGACGCAGGCTCAGCCACTCTTCCTCTTCCTCTTCCTTTCACCTGGAAACGTCTCTCAGTCTTTGTTTTGTACATTTAGAGCAAGATAGGAAGTTCTCCGCTGAAGCAGTCTTTCTTCTCTGGAAATTATTTTCAATGCTATAAAAGGACCTCGCCTGCCTTGCTAAAGGGCAACAGTCGAGCCACTTTTACTGGTGAGGTCGAGTTGCAATGGAGCAGATGATTCAGGAGGGTTTCGCTGTATAAACGAGAGGAGAAGCCAACAAAAGAGTGATTTCATATTAGAGAGGTGACTAACCTTTATCTCTAAAGACCCAGAGCACAGTTACTGAACTCTGTGTTTCACGTCACACACAGAAAGGACACAGTGACACATATGTGCTGGCTTGCTCAAGTGACTTCCACAGGCCTCCAGTCATGCAGCGAGGGTGATGCAGTGTGTGACACTGTATGTCTGTGTAGCACACACACACACACACACAGACACACACTCTCACCCCCACCCCAAACACACACATGGTGAACAGTCCCTAGGCTTCTGCAAGTCAGTTTGTGTAACAGTGAGGCGGAAATAATGTTTGAATCTGTGCTCCCTCCGAGCGAAATCCATGTCTGTGCGTGTGAGCCTGTGAACGTGAATGTGTGTGTGCTTGTGTGTGTGTGTGTGTGTGTGTGTGTGTGGGTGGGGGTGCGTGTATTTGTGCGTGTGTAAAAGGACAGCACTGAAGGACATTATAGAAAATCTGGCCATCTACAATCACCCCAACAAATGACTCTCCCAGTCAGTTGGAGAACAGATTAAAATGACTTCTCATCTGAACGTGATGTAAGTTTTAAAGCTGCAGCGTAAAGGATTCGACAACATCTAGCGGTGACGTTACAGATTACAAACAAATGAAGAGGAGCTGCTCCCATATAAATGGCTCTAAGTTAACAAAAACACTTGCATTCTCATTTTCAGGTTATTGTAGAAAACACACCTATTATTATAATACAGATAGATGAAATAAAGCACTCTGGTTGGTTGAGAGTGAGTCACGAGGTGTACTTCATTCAGCCGAATGACTCAGGGAATCACTTTAGATTAATGGTTAGCCGAAGGGGAAACTTCAGGTGGACGTCATGCTACCAGAGAAAAGAAAGTGAGACCTATGAAATGTTGCGCAGTGAAAAAAACTCTGTCAGCAAAACGAAGTGGTCAATGAACTGCTTTACTAACTAGTGCGAAGAGAAACCAGAAACTAAACCTGAAGACCAGAACCATGAATTAAATAATGTGGGATTTACATGGCACTGTGCGCAATGCAAATTATGACCACTAGGGGGTCAGCAGTTTAAAAAACCAGAGGACGTCAGGGTCACGACAACACAAAGTCCGGTAAAGTTGGAAAGATATTCACAGATTCGGACTTCCCGGGGCTTGTCTGTTGCATAGCTGCACGTCGGCCTGACAACACCCTTCAAGCCGACATTATTGACGATACAGTACTGGCTCTCGTACCTTATTGCTTGAATATGATATCCAAGTTCTGCCAATCGATCCCCCTCAAAGCTACACACTGTTCCTTTAATGCTAAATAAAATACAATTTCAGCTCGAGTGCCAACACATTACTTTCCTGACCTGTAGCAGAGAGAATTGTTCGAGAAATGATACTTCACTCATTAAAATCCAATTTGCAGGACCGGGTCACAACACTTCATCACGGCGACTGAGCCTCCTCCCACATCGCAGGAACACACGGTTCATGGGCCTGAACGAACGATCAGAAGAGAAATCAATAGCAATACAGCTTTAATGTAACAGAGTCCTCACGGGCCTAAAGATGTTCATCCACTCAGAATCACAGCGGAAAGAGAGAAAGAGAGAAAGAGAGAAGCGTACAAGTGAGACTGATTGACCCGACGTGGGCAGAAGGCACACACACTCAGACACCCACACACACACACACACACACACACACACACACACCAACACACACACACACACACACACACACAGACACCCACACCCACACCCACACACACACACACACACACACACACACACACACACACACACACATCCAAACACACACACACTCACACACACCCACACACACCGACACCCACACACTCCAACACACACTCACACACCCACCCAATCACACACACACACTCACACAACCACACAAGCACTCACACACCCACACCCTCACCCACACACACCCACACCCAAAAACAACCACACCAACACTCACACACACCCACACACACCCACACACACACACACACACCTACCCACTCCAACACCCACTCACACACCCACACACTCACACACACAACAGAAAGGTGAGACGATAGAGAAGGTTAGAGGAGTAAAGGACTTTAGATCTCCTGGATTCTGCATGTGGTCATTAATAGAGTTGCATTATTAAAATGCAAGAAGATATTATTGAACCTGTATCAACATTTATTTAACATTCACAGATGTGTGTAACGGTTGACTTTCACTCACACATGTTCAGTAAATCATTTACTATAAATGTAATCTCATTCACCTGCATTTACATCTGTGAAGTGACAGAAAGCAAAAGGTGAGCAGAGCCTCAAACTTCATGAGCCACATCAACATTTAATGAAGTCTGAGAAACATGAATCTTTAATTCAAGCAGAGAACGTGATGACATTCAGACATCATGATGATTAAATCTCATTATTTATTATGTAGCTAATGAACTATAAAGTATTTACTATCACCATCAACTGAGTTTTAATTGTTTTGCTCCAGCTTATCTAGAAGCGTGTCTATAAATATTTGAACCTCTTTTTGGGCATGAAGGAGTCAATGATTATTTTTGAAGATGTGTGAATATTCAAAGTGATGCACTTTTCAACAGCCTCCGTTGCAAATTCGATATCTATTGATCTCACAATTCTCTGGTCAATTTGTAAATATCCCCAATGCTGATGATTGAAGGCTCTTATTGGTGGATATCAGGCCGGAATGTTACTTCCCTCTTTTATTTTTCTTCTCAATGCTTCAGGTGAGCGGCACGACTCCCAAACAATAAAACACATTTTGATTCACGCGAGAGAAGATTTCACCGCACACAAACAAAAAGACTCACAAGAATAATGTTCACAGAGAAACAATGTGGAACGCCACAGACATCGTAGCTTCTATAAACAGTTATAAAATGTGTTGTAAACGCTGTTAAATCGGTTAAACCTGACATCCCTATCGCACGCACGCACGCACACACACAAACACACACACACACACACACACACACAAACACACACACACACACACACACACACACACACAGTTGTTGGAACCGACTCCTCTCATTACAACACGCGATGAGAGAGATCATTACTGTCACATGCTCACGCTTTTCTACTGCTATTTTTTCATTCAGCCTCACACCAAGAATCAGATATTATGACAAGGGAAAAGGCTCCTTCTTTAACTTTAATACGCTTTTATTTTCAGGTCACATGCTGCAGACAGAAGTGAGATTTCATTTCATTTGTAGCAACAGACATACAGCCAGACAGAAGAGATCCACATCATTAAAGGTCTGGAGAAAAGGCCGTGGACACACTCAGTTATTAATTTACTGTGAACCACCGAGAGGACGGAAGTCTGCCAGTGAGATTAATCTCAAACCGCATGCCTCTTCACGTCTTTATGTTAAGATTGTAAATAGTAGTGATTTAGTTGTTTTTTTCTCCATCATCTGCTGATTCAGATGCAGTGAAAGTACCGATTGACGTGGCAGCGTCTGCTCGGGCTCAGCTCGAAGGTCGATGCCTTGCTGCTGTTGTCTCCATTGTAAGAAGCCAGGGTACATTCACTTTTTTTCTTTTTACTCTGCTTTGTAGAAGCAGTTTAATAATATTGGTTGTTGGCAGAGTGTAACGTTCACTGTCGTTATGTGATGTTGCGACTGTTTGTCTGTCTGCGGTTGAACAATAAACTTTACTAGGAAGGCTCACAGTGAAGAGTTGAAGTAAGAAGCTTTCTTCTGAATGAGAATGTAACTGTTAACTGAAACTCAATGAAATGTTTTTCTCATGTTTAAATGAATCTTTACCGAGTTGAGAAGTCTCTGGTCACACTGGTGTTGAATTATTTAACAGGAAAACGGGAAAGGCTTTGTGTCTCTCCAAGATTTGAGTAATTTGAAATGAAAGATTCAATCATCCCCAAATTCAATATGAGAGTTTATTTGAAAGAGAATGACTCCAGGGACGGTTGTCAGACGAAATAATGACGCAAAGCTAAATCACACCATGGTAGACGAGAGGGAGACGGAGAGGGAAAGTTAAGGAGGCCGACAGGCCGACAGCAACTGTGAGCTGGAGGATGAACCCCAGAATCTAAAGAGAAAATACAGCCGGGAAAGAAAATGAAAGTAAGAATAAAGGAAAGCGCAGATTGAGAAAAATAGGGAAAATGCTAGAGAGAATAATTCATCTTGAGGCAGGGACTGAAATAAATAGAAACTGCTAGCGGAGGAAGAGTTGGTGAAGAGGGTGAAGAAGGTCAGGAGGTCGTTATAGAGCAGTGAGACAGCAGAGAAGTCGTAGTTCCAACCTGCTGCTTATTTGCCCTGAGACCAGAGCCCACTTCTCCTCTATTGACCGGCACCATGCCCTTTACTCCACACCGTCCAGCTGAGACAGCACCAGCACCAGCGGCCTGATAACCTTTGTGTATCGGAACAATGAATGGACATTTTAGCGAAATTTGAATATGACCTCGAGCAGTTTACCGCAAGAGGTGCAATATTTGTTAAAGGTTAATAAATGTGAGCCAACAATAATATTCTAAATACACTATTGTTGTGCTGATTGTTGGCAGAGATCACTGCAATAATCCCAATTAATTTTTAATATATTTCTCAATGAAAATAATGACGTAAAAGGGATGATTCCCCCTATAATTGGATCTCATATTGCAATTGCACTATCAGAGAGAAATAATTCCAATTAGATTTATTTTTTAATTGTTCAGGCCTTGTTCAAGACCATTACATTCAGTTTGGTGATCTGATGCAACCACAAGTCTCTGTACTGTAATTCCACAGCTTAATAAGGACTGGTGTTATTGCGAGTGTGTGTGTGTGTGTGTGTGTGTGTGTGTGTGTGTGTGTCTGTGTGTGTCTGTATTGGCATGGAGGTGTGTGTGCAGGTATACTTTGACGTTGCACCCTTCTCCATGCATGTTCCTCAATCACCATCCAGGATTCTATCATATTCTTCCACTCTTTTAAGACCCGTGCTAGTGCATTCCTCAAGGTCAACCATCATGCTCACACACACACACACACACACACACACACACACACACACACACACACACACACACACACACACACACACACACACACTTGTTCACACACCAAGATCAAAAGCTCCTTCAACACGCCCACATACCCACGGTCACCTTCCAAATCAAATCCTCTCACTACGCGGCCAATCATAGCTCCTTCGCTTCTCTCATCACGCGCTCACATTTTGCTCTCTGAAGTCTTAACCTTCTGAGTTTCTGAATCTCCCATGTCACCTGAACTCCCCACTCTGCTGAGGCGTTTATGTCTTAAATGGAAACTCTGGTTTCATACAACCTTTGTCTTTTTATTCATTGCTTTGACCGTCCATCCTTTTGGTTTTAATAAAACAGTACTCACCTGTTGCTAAAAATAAGTGACAAGGAGTCATGATCACGCACATGATCAAGACAGTTTTGATTAGAATTCATAATATGGAACTTGCATTTTTAATTACTATCACATATGTTTAAAAACAAATTATTAGCAAATGATTTGCTCATTTTTAATCTGATAATTTCTTTATTTAGCTTTAATAATTTATTGTACTACACTGGGCGCGGCCGGGAGTCTGACGCAACAGCATTTAACAAACTCCAGCGGAATGTAGCATGTATGCCCAATCTGTGCGACACATCCATCCAAGTATACAGATGGACTTTATGGTTTCATTTTAACCCAATGGACCATTTTTTAAAGTCCATTGTTACATATACCGCCAAATCTTAAATGTCCACAAGCTTTGACAGTCAGAGCTCCATATAAACAGCTGGTGCTCCGTCTATATACAAACAGAACAACAATGCAGAGCTCTGCACTGCTTCCTAATCCTATATAAACATTTACATGTCTGTCAATGTTTAATCTATATTAAATCTGGCTTGGACAATCTCAGCATGTTGTAAACACAACATTTCCATTTCCCCATATTGAGCTGTTGTGCAAACAGAAGCTATAAAGCAACATTATCATTCATATGAGGTTATGTTTCAGGCTTGATGACATCATCTTCACTCTATTGGTCTCCACCTGCTAAATACTCCACTGTGTTCTCCAGTCAGTCGCTGACTGTGCTCCTCTGCTGTTTGGTGCAGCAGGTCGGGGAATCTATAGAGCTCGTCCGCTAAAAACGATTTTGATATGATCCGTGAAACTGAACCATAACAGTGAAGTTGCGGACTGTAAAACTAAAGAACACGTGATGAAAGTTTTGCAGGAGCAAGACTCTGAAGACTTTTTTTCTCTTCTCCATGTACCTTAAACTAAAAGGAGTGAACATGTCACTGCGGATGACATCTTTTACGTTACACGTCATTTACACGTCAGAGGGCAAAGGACTGGTATCAGGTGCGGTTGATTGGAGCAGTTTTTACGAGTACGAGTACATGAGCACAGTTTTGGACCTCATCCCTGATAATCGGTACATCTCTACATTCACGTTGCTTCTCCCATGTATCTACAACATTAGAAGTGACAGGAGTGATGTCCAAATCTACAAAATATGACCAAACTTAATTAACATAATACTTTAGAATGTTCCTTCAAGAATCAGCTGAATGCTCTTATCAATAAAGCAAAACATCTGTCTCCTCCTATCCCTCTGTCTCTTTCTTTATCTTTCTTTTCCAGTGGGGGCTGAAAACTATCTGAAAAGACATCAGCAATTAGCGCCTGTCAACAGTGAGGCCGGACATTTTCACATTCTCTCAGTTTTCAGTCACCGTCTGGACTTTCTTTCCCTTTGACTTTATTTAAACTTAACTTTGAAACATAAAGGATGGAAAGAAATCAGCGGAGAAGAAAAGTTGCGATTGAAGGAAAGTATTTCCTCTCTCAGACATCAACAGCAAGTTTTCCCATATGCTGAGAGCGATGTGCCCATGTGAAGTTAGAAACCCGAACAAGTTAATGAGGAGCCGGAAATAATGAGCTGATTACATGATCAGACTATTTCCTCTTTACATATCTTTTATCAGACTATTTTCTCTTTACATATCTTTTCTGGATCTGAGTGCAGCCATAATATGAAGTAGCTGACATGTTCAGGCTCTACTGAGATCAGTCTTTGATAAAGTTGGGGCAATATCCATGAATTCACCACCCATCCTTCACTTTGATGGAGGAAAAGACCGACATGAAACTAGCCAGCCATGTTGTCCAGAGGGGCAGAGTCCGGTAAAGGTAATTGCTTAGAAAAAGAAAGAAACAGAAGATAAGGGGGAAAGGAGAGAGGTGACAGCCTATAATTGGAAATGGAGAAAGGTGGAAGATGGTGGAAAAAGATGTATATATATATATAGATGGGGAGGGGGCAAGGAAGCTGATACACCTCATGCAAACCTGGTGTCATAAGCCATCTGCCCTCTGCCACAGCATGACGTAATGCATGGCCACGCATGTCACATGGCCTCCTGCAGAGTGGCATGGGCCAGCAGAGCTATACGTGTCTCAGACCAGAGAACAGCCGCCACACAAGTTATATATGTTCAGATATTCTTTGGAGTGCACAATTTATGACTGCGAATAATCCACGTACAAAATTAGTGTAATTAAAAATGTTACAGCCAACAGGAAAGAAGTGTTAAATCAGAGCGACTGTTTAATTTGTTCGGCTGACGTGAAACTGGCAACGTTCCACTCGTGAAGCTTTATTTACATGCATCACTCTGACAGCCTACAAGCCCCATTACGAAATGCGTGCTACACAATAACGTTATAACGGGATGGAGATGGTAGGAAGCATGAACACACACACACACACACACACACACACACACACACACACACAATCTCTCCTCTTGTTCCTCCTTCCTTTGCTGGAGTATCTAAAGGCGAGCAGGGAGACTTGTCAGGGTGGGTAGTCGTCAACCCAGAAGCTCTGCGAGGATGCCCTGCTCGTTTTAAGTGTTTCGGTGCTCCAGTGGTGAAACCACGGTAACCGTTGAGTAGAAGATGCACATACCTGTTTGTGTGCGTGTGTGTGTGTAGTATAAGTGAACATACCCAGGGCTGAAGCGTGGTCCCTGATGCCTCCTCATCTGTCCAGCTGTTGGTGTTTGTGAATCTATTTTTCTCTCCTCTCGGCCCACAAGTTGCCAACACCGCCACACGTGCCAGCTCCTCCACTCCTCAGTCCGTCTCCGTCTCACTCTCAGACTCTGGCATCAGCAGCTGTACCAACGGCGCCTCTCATCCCCCTCCTTTTGCTCTACTCCCTCCCACCCTCCCTCCAGCCGGCAGACTCGTATGTGTACACACCTCCTTTCACTCCTTCTTGGATATTGTCCCAAAATATGGTCCGGGCGCTCACGGGAGGGGGGTGCTCATGTGCGATTGTCCTCCTCAGTGGGTTAGGGCGCCCTCCATCTCCCCCGGTGTGGACGTGGGATTATAAGAGGGAGGATGGAGAAGGAGTGCGCTGTTGCTGTAGCTGTAGCTGTTGCCTCTGCCTCCTTCAGTGTGAGCGCCTCTCTCTCGCTTAGCATGCTTTTCATCTTTTTCTCTCCCTTTCTCTCTCTCTCTCTCTTTCTCTCTCTCTCTCTCTCTCAGTTCTCTCTCTGCACCCCCTCCCTCCCTCCCTTTTCTCAGTCTCTGTCTATCTGCTGCTGCTCCGGCTGTTTGGATTCACAATTCAGTGGGCTGCCGGGCGAAAAGCTTAGGGAGTCTCTCTAATCATGCAGGAAGAAAAACGAACAGACTGAAAGAAGAAATTCAGAAGAGAGGGAGATGATTCCATTTTGAGAAAAATACTAATATAATAATAATAATAATAATAATAATAATAATAATAATAATAATAATAATAATAAAGAAGAAATTCAGAAGAGAGGGAGATGATTCCATTTTGAGAAAAATACTAATATAATAATAATATTAATAATAATAATAATAATAATAATAATAATAATAATAATAATAATAATAATGATGATGATAATAATAAACTAGTGAAAGGTTGATTTACAAAAACAATAAAAAAAAAGATTTAATAAAATACAATTTGGAAAATTAAATAAAAAAATTAAATGCATTAAGTGCTTCATGCATGTCATTACAACACAATGCAGAACCACTCGCTTGGCTCTAGAATCCAGAAAGAAGATCTGCAGTACATCTAGATAAAAAAAAACACGTTATCAGTTATTATAATAGAAATGGATCACGAGGTACTGTATTGAGCCATAATGTACTGTACACCTGTTTACATGTAGCAATACATATCTCAAAGAAAGACAGTGTTGGAGTAATATACTTGCTGGAGAAGGCACTTCCAACACCAAGCTACCGGCAAAGGTTACATTTATTAACCTAACGCTGGTATACATTGCCATTTATGATTGATTTTGAATGTGTAGGCCTGATGTTTAAATTCAATATTATTTCTTTGAAAGTGTCCGATTGTCATTTTTTTTATTTTAATGGCAACTTTTATTAAATGAGCAACGTGAATGAATGAGATGGCTAGGCTAACAAACGTGATGTTCCCAATGCTGTGTGTCTATTGCGTAGCAACAGGTACACGTACTGGGACTATTTTCTCTCGGCTACTGAAATGCGATACACAACGTGTTAATAGGCAGCTTCCTGTTAAGTCACTATTCATAATGTCGCTGGCAACTGTATTATAAAGTAATAAGGTACTCGAGGCAGTACCGTATGGTCAATAATGTCCTGTTCTAGGGTGTGTCGGCCCTCCCTTACGCAACCTTGAAAACACCAGTAAGTGTTGTTAACCTTTAAATCTTCTCGGTTTAACAAAGATCGAGAGGGATTTAGCTTTCAGAAAAACAGAAGCTTCGCTCAGAGACCTAAATTTAATGAATTACACATGAGACATTGGTAGGCTACTAAAGAAATGATAGAAACAACAAAATGTTATTAAAGCGACACTATGTAACTTTTCCCCTGTAGCGCCCCCTTTAGTTATTTAACGTCTGGTCTCGAGCCATATATGGCTCTTCCGGCTCGTCTGCTCCCAGCTGATCGCGACCGGGCTGCCGCTGAACGCGACTCGCTGCCGCTGATCAGCGGCAGCCCGGTGTTCAACACAGCAGCATGTCACTCTGTCTCTACGAGTCGCGTAGCGGAGCAAATAAAAAGTCACCTGCGAGCGTGGACTGGTACTATATGACAGCGAGTTGAACTACTTCCGCCGGAAGTACCGGGTCGGTCCCAACCATCTTACATTCAGCAGTATTCTGGCCACGGACCCCCGATGGCAGTGGCGGAGGCGCAAATCAACATATTAAAAGTCATTGTAGCGGCACCATTTTTTTCAAGCTGTTATTTTAAGGTGGAAAAGTTACATAGTGGGGCTTTAAGAGACTTTCAAACATAGATCAAGAAATAGCTTGCCTTCTCTACTCCAGCAGGTTCCTCCTGAGTTGAGGCATTATGACTCCTCAGGTCTCCCCAGGATCATATTTGGATAGCGTGTCAATAACTGGGAGCCAATCCCAAAAGCGATCATCAGAGGGGAATCGATTAGTTACTAAATATATTCCTGATACATTTTAGAAATTACTCTTCCCTAGATTGTTTTCCAATAATATATATTATTATATTAAATATATATATTTGAATTTAGAATATTTGAAAGAAGGAGCAAATGAGAGAGAGAGAGAGAGAGAATAGACATGTTTATTGTTCGGTCCTGTGGCCTTGTCAGGATGAATCAGATCACGATAACTGAGGTTCAAACAAACAAACAAACAAACACACACAGACACGGCACACACGCACACACACTCTTCTAGCCTGACTGCCTACGAGTTCAGTTAACAGATCATCACAGGGAAGAAGAAGTCTGGCCTGCGACCCTGAGGTCAGGTGTCATGCTCGCCATGATGCCTGGTGGAGGCGCCTGCTGGAGGCCAAGTCCAGCAAACACCTCCCAGTCCAACCTCTCAGTTAACTGTTACTTTAGTTTTCCTATGAATAGTAATGAATAATGAAACAAAGACAGCATTTACATTAAACCAAAGAAAACTGTCCTTGATTTAGGGTGATCACCTTAAGTCCCTGGGGAATGTTTCCTCATGTGGGGTTTCTGCACAATTCCAAGTAAATATCTGATGGTCATCCAACTTCCGATCAGATGGAGGTCTAATCTGTCTGCGGCTGATGACTCAGAGGACACCCTCTGCGATATTGTATTTACGGGCTGATATGAATCCATGTGGCTTGCACTCATTTCCACTGAGGGCAGTTTCAGAGTTAATGTAGATGCAGTTTCCAGGAAGTCAAGCTAGGAGGTTTGTCAACTGGAGTCGCTGCATCTCCTCACTTAGTGAAAGAGATGACCTGCATTTACCAACAGGCTGATGGTCTGTGTTCTGCTTTCCTTCATATTTCATAAATGATTTTCTGATGTTGGACAACATACAAGATCATAAAACATGACAGAAAAACGCTGACTGAAGGCAAATACTTAAAATATTGAAAACAACTCCAATGGCTGTTTAGACCTATAGTTCCCATATTTCTCATCTTGGTACAAGAGGCCTCTCCTTCCAACTTGTAACAGTTCAGCTCCATACCTTCCTTTTTTATTTGTTGTTTTCATCCTGTCTCACTCTGCTGTCATTCCAGATCCTGCTTCCCATCTCGTCAGTCCAACTCCCTTCACCTGCCTCTGATCACCTCGTTAGTCCCTCATTCCCTTCACCTGGTCTTCCTGCCCTTCTCACCTGCAGCCCATCCCCTCATTAGTCCCTCACTACTTAGGTTCCCTCACTTCCACTTGTCCTCTGCCAGATTGTCTTGTGTTCTTCTTGAAGCCCTCCAGCTTTACAAAGTGTATTTATCTGTTCCTGTCTGTTTTGTTCCTGCTGGAACTTTGAGTAAATTTAATTATTTTCCAGTTCTGTTTCCTGAGTCGTGTATTTGAGTCCACCCTAATACTCCTGTGACTTGGCGACTCGGAAGTATTCTACCTACATTGGGACGGGACTAGGCCCAAGCCCTATGTCCCCCCTAGGGCCTTAAACCCTGAACCCTCAAGGAGTGATGTCATCTGTCAAGTGGTTGAGTGTGAGAGACAGTGAGGGCTTGACCGCAGTTTGCTGCAACGTATCACATCACCGTGACAACGTAAAGAAATATGATGTACAATTGTACTAATTTTATACTATTTACTTTTTTTTCTTCTCAAAATACTGTGATAATTCACTTTGGGTAAAGTCTACATCTAATGTTGATTTATGGAAAAGGTTGGTAAAGGGCTCTAGATGTCTGAGAGTCCGTGTGGACATCGGGCATTTCATTTGTGTTTGCACTTCAAAACTTACGACTACTTTTTGTTACTGGCAAACTTTCATTAAGCGACATTATTGAGTGAAAGTTATCACATCGGTAGAGTCTAATATGAGAAATAAAATCGTTCAATTAAAACTTAGGTGAATAGTTAAATTGTTGATAACTGTTTAATTTGATGTGTGTCAGTTGTGTTCAGTTGCTCTACACACCGATTTATGAGCAACACATAATCTGCTGCAACACTTGTTCGTCGGGCCCTTTTGTTTATGCTTCCGATGTGTTTAACAGTATTGATGGTACGCCATCTGACGCAAACACCAGAGGAGCAGGTGGTGTTTTAAGTAATTAAATGTGCCAGACAACAAATTAATTAATTGACGAGCTTCGGTAAACTGCATGTATGAAATGAAAAAAAGTACTTGTTCCTCAGGATTAAACAATACTTTAACCAGATAGTTTTATGAATAATATTAGTTTTGAAATGTGTGTTTTGACCCATAATTAGTAAAACAGACAAATCTAATCTTTCCATAACCTTTCCCTCTAATTCAAGGTCATGAAATCCAGTTGCACTGACAATTCTAGTATTTTCTTTGTGGCTCCACCCTTAACGAAGCGAAGGCTCCTGGTGGGTGCAGAGTGACTGCATGCACAAGGCGAGATTGTGGCTGCAAATGTAAGTAAGACTTTGATACTGCAGCGTGGGTTTTACACAGCCGGCAAGTGACAGCCTCCTTTCTCAAAGCCCCTCTTTTGGGAGGACTTTCATTTGCACTGACATTTAGGACTGAATGGGATGACATTTGAGATGTGAGAGTATGAGGGACGTGGGTCGGACATAAATGTATCAGATGGCTGGGATGGAATATTGCAGGAAACTAACTGGTACAAATCATACCGCTTCAGGAGAGCAGGATGGGAGGAAAGTGCAGCTAATAGATGGAGCGTCTCAGTCTCCTCTTCATCATCATCAAGGGGACGTTTTAATTTCAGTTGGGGTTATGATTCATGCTTGCGTCTTTACTTACCTCTAGATGTGCAAATAAATCCCATAATAAGAGGAACTTATTCAGCAATGAAACAATATATTTGATTTAATGCGTACATTATGGATGTCTTGCTCTACGTTACATGCTCCCTATCAGCAGCTGTGCCCTGGTACTAGTCACAGCCGTGTTCATTGATGTTGCATTTGGCAACTTCTCAGTCCGTTCAAAAGGCCGACAGTCCAGAGCCAAGTGGAATTACATCTCTGACTGGTCACACTCACAAAAATACCACACACTTCTCATATGACCTGAACTATTCATCATCAAGTAACTTGATACTGAGCATGTGGTGTTCTGGAAACAGCTCAAAAACATAAAGTTAGTATTATAGGTGTAATATATTTAAGTTATTTGGCTATAAAAAGCCATATAGAATAGGTTGACATTGTTCTAAGTGTATCTTAATATTGTGCATTTAAAGAGTTATTGGTTTCTGCAATTATACTTCCTGTTTATATACTGGCCGTGAAGAGATTGCTTTCTAATGCGACTACAGGGAAGGACTAATAGTTAAAATAACTTGACAAATCAGCTGCATTTGTGTCACACCGGATGCAACAAGTCTTACAACAGCAGCAGCAAGTTACAGCTGCTGACACCCTCCAGGGTGACACTACTAACCGGATTGTGTTCAACATCTCTATCGAAGCCAATAGGATTAATAATTAAAGTGACTAATAACTCTTTTATTGTACATATGAGGGCTGTAAGAATAGTTTTAATATTTATATCCTGCAACTGTGCATTCAAGTTCAATTGAGACTCAGTCCGTTTATTATTTTCTAATTCTTATATATATATATTTATTAAATGCAGTCGTACAGGTGATTTTGGTCGTCAGTTTTGAACATGTTAAATTTATTTGGGTATTTGCAATAAAAACCTCAACTGTGTTTTGTCTCTTGTTTCCTAATGGGGATTTACATTTTTAAATGATATATTAATTAATTATATATTAATATTTTGAGTTTGACAAACGCAAATACATTTTATTTAATGAATATTGTTATTTGATAAAAATGAGTTGGTCTAACTTAATAACATTTTATTGCACTGATGGGCTAAATTTGAGTTGGAGCTGCATATAATTATTGGATGAAAAATCTGCCCACAATTTAATTGAGTTCATCCAATGCTTTATAATGTGTGCTATAACTATTCTCAGTCCTAAGTAGTACTTCTGAAATATATGTCCCACTTAATAAAAAAAATATATTATCACATAAAAAAATGATACTTGTATATAACATGTTTCCGTCATTCTCCTCAGGAACGACTGCATCGAGGTCTGATAAATGTTGTGTTGGTTGAGCCTCGTGTTTAGTGCTGTTTGAAAGACCTCTCTCACGGCAGACATTTTGACTTGCAAACAGGTGTTACTAATCACACTAATGACGGCTCCAGTTAAGTGTTCCCAGGGAACGTGCATGAAACCAGGGCCCTGAAATCAAAGCAGCAACCCTTTAATTATTTAAGTCTGTGATTTTTCTTCTGTCACCAGTCAATATGTTTTCTTTGGAAAAAAGTCTTGGACACATAGTGACAACAATAAACTGTCTGACCTGTAGCTCAGCCTGTGGTATCAGATAGAGCAGCATAGTATCCACTCTCTCTAACTGAGCCGAACATGGCATGTCAGGGAAACAAAATGGATTTACAAAGAAATAACATAACTTGTTGGCCCACTGTGTTCATCCTCTCCCTCTCTCCATTCGTCTGTTCTCATCTACTCACCACAGAGAGAAAGATCACTGTTGACACATTCATTGGCGACGTTATTAGGGTAGAGAGGAATAGCAGTTAACTGATGCTAACTATGTTGGCAATGCAACCTCGTTATCTCTTTTCCGCTGTGTGTTGCCGACAGTCTTATCAGTGGAAACAGACCTGGACGTGAGCTGGGTAGCGAACAGGAGGCGGATGTTGAGGAGGAGGAGGAGGAGGAGGGGGGGGCGGGGGGAGAGAAAAGCAACAATGAAATTTAAGGAGACTGGAGGAGAAGTGGAGAAGGACGATAGACACATGGGGGATATCAAAAAGGTATAATGCTTTGTGAACAAGAAGAATGCGAGATAAATAAAGAAAAAAGGAGGATAGTAGGAGGGGAAGTGGGGAGAAAATGGGACGTGAGCCGGGTGGAAAGTGGGAGCGGAGGGAGGGACTGGGATTAGGAGGACGGCAAAGTTGGTCGAGGGAGAAGATGCCAAAGAGGTGATAAGGAAGGCTGGGCAAGAGGAGACAGGAGGAATGAGGTTTCTGATGGACTGATCTTCCATGCGAGTGCCTCAGGGTGGGCAGATGCCACTAATCTCTGGCTTATGGCTCAGAGTGCTGGTTTAGTCTGGCCCGAAGGCTCTAATACACATTATGTCTGAAGTATTCTGAACCTTGGGATACAAAATGGCGGCTGGAATCTCTTCTATTTTTAAGTCAAACATTTCTTCAAATTGCCTTCATTGCAAAAAGAACAAGTATAATTCAAGTGACATCATTAAATTATTTCTCATATTGTAAACGTTGGAAATGCTACTGAACAAACTGACTAAACAGGTTCACAATTCAACCTCTTGAAACATGTTTTTGTCAGTAAACATTTGTGAGCACTAAGTGCCGTTTGTTGTGTGTGCGTGTGTGTGGGTGTGTGTGTGTGTGTGTGTGTGTGTGTGTGTGTGTGTGGGTGTGTGTGATTTTCTCCAAACAATCAGTGTGAAAACACATGCACATCAGGTCCAGATGCGGGGTCCAAAACATTGTGATTCATTTCTCCTTCTACTCACAACATCATCTGCTCCCACTGAAATGTATTCTCTCTTACATTAAGAACAGTTTCATGTTTTGACAAACAGGTCCAGGTGTGTCCAAGAAATATAAAATCTCACCAAGGGTTGTAACAGCCAACACATCCACGCCTGATACTAAGAACTACACATGCACATCACACATTACTGCACACATGTATGTACACTTACTGGCATGTGACACTATCATGTCACATGCTCTTCATGGCATCATACAGTCTTTCAATATCAGATGAAGTGGTTTGCTCACTTAGATTTCATGATGTTCGATAATTCTGACTACATTTAGGACTTCTTGCCTTTCATGTATTTGTTCCATTTAAAAACACAAAGATCAATTCAATTCAGTTTATTTTGTACATCCCAATATCCCAAATTACAAATGTGCCTCAAAGGGCTTTACAATCTGTACACATACGACATTCCTGTCCCAGGACCTCCCATCGGATCAGGAAAAACTCCCAAGAAATAGAAAAAAAACTTTCACAGGGAAAACAAAGGGAAGAAACCTTCTGCATTGCGTATATGAAAAGTGCTGTAGTGCTGTGCTGTAGAAATAAAGAGTATTATTATCATGAGATTTCTCTGTTGCCCGTGGTCTAAGACCATGTGATCTGGTTTGATTCCAGCTTGTTGCAGGTCGTCCTCATTGATTCTTCCCTGTGGCTCCAGTCAACTTTGCTTCTCCATGCATTGTTCAGCCTGTTTCACACGTGGGCTCCACACAGACCTTCAGTACAGGCACAATCGTGAATTCACAGCTGTACAATGTTTTCTCCTTTCCCTCCACAGAGCCGCTGTGCAGCAACAAGCAGTACAAACTCTGATGTAATTCTTCAGCATTACACAGATGCCAAATGTTTTTTTTCCGGTGATACCATCAGAGAGAAAAGGGGCATTATGAGCGTTTTGCCCGACAAACACTCTGCAGCAATGCAGCACCCTGAAGGCAGCTCACACACACATTGCCTTACTCAGAAGCCACAGCAGGCAGGCAGAGCCAGTGTGTGTGTGTGAAGTGCAACAGAAAGTAAGAACAAAAACACAACATAAAAAGACAGGTGAGGAGAAGGAAGATGAAGTAGCGTCAAAAACATCTAAAACACAGAGTGGGACATAGCTAAGTCGGTGGACATTTTAGAGGACATAGAAAAGTAGAAAAAGAGATTCCAAAAAATATTATATCTGCAGGGGAAAGGCAGATATAGTGTATGTCTGGCAGAGCTAGCTGGAGATAAAAGAGTGATAGAGAGGGAGGGTGTGACTTTGTGATTTTGTTTGTGTGTAAAAATGGAAACAACCCTGCAAGGTAGTGAGTGATGGAGTGAGTGTGGTAATTAGGGTAATGGGAGGAAGGAGAACGCTGACAATACCGCTCAAAGAAGAGTAAGGAAGGCAGACGGAAAGGGCGAGAGAGGAGATGAGAGGGTTACAAGTAGAAAAAGAGAGGGTGTGAGGAATATAAGAGAGCGCACGATGATGTGAGAGGAGCTGTTGTTTGTCCTCAGGCTGCTCTCTCGGAGGAAGGACAAGGATGTGGGGGTGGTTAGCAACATTTACTGACACAAACTGTGAGCGTGTGCGTGTGTTCATTTTTCACAGCAACCAGCCACCAACATTATATAAGAATGATCAAAACAGAGGAAACCATGGCAACTGTAATCCAACAGCCACTAGCATAGAGGGAACCTACAGTAATAGGTGTGACCGAGCAATTACAGATGCTAAATTACTCTTCAGGTATCTACACCAATCTATCTTTGTTTAATAATCCAGAAGAGAAAAGAGCTCACAGCCTAACAGGGAAGAGAGGTTTTTGTTCTGGTGCCGTTGCAGACTGCACGGCTCTTCTGACTTGAAATTCCTGACAATTCCCAGACAGTGACGGGCAGAGCTTCTGGGAGATGAGTGTATATCAGGCCTGAAACAGAGGCTGTACATCGCGTCATCGGGTCACTGTCCAAATGACTCTCTCGCTTCCAGAAACTCACGCACGAGCCTCCAACGCCTGTCTGGATCCCCAGCTTAGGAAAAGATGAGGGGGATAAATGAGGTAGCTCCAGAGAATGCTGCTTCACTAGCTACAGCTTAAAAGCTCTTTTACATCTGCTTCACCCTCAGAGGGCTAAACTGGGCCTCGGGTGGCCTGAATACCAGTTACCCCACCTGTCTTTACTCTTCCAACCACAGAACATCAGAATCAACCAAACATCCCACCAAACTGATTGTTTGGCCTGAGTCTGCTAAGACGGCGTCCCATCATGCTCTGTGTCTAAAGCTGCTGATGGAGCTACTTATTGTGTATGAATGCACACTAAATGTTCGTATATATGTGTGATTAGAGGTGTTGTTTTCCTTTTGCTGCAAGTTCAGTCCATGGTTGGGTGTCTATTTATGTTATAATGCCACTTGGTGTTGATGCATATTTTAATTCGCAGTTTAATCAGTAATCTTTGTGTTTGCAATCACAAAAGGAGAAGAGCATAGATCACTTTATGTTCAATTTAAACAAGACTATACAGCCATGTGAGGCTGTAACGTTGCCATTACTTCAAGGGGAAGTTCATTGTGCACGTTGGAAATGTCTGCATGATACACAGCGTGCTCACAATGACAACGATAACATGCTGATGGTTAGCAGCTACAATGTTTACCATCTAATTTCTTACTTTTGCTTGATATGCTAACAGTTGTAACTGAACTTAATGGGACAAGCATCACTTTGGGTATTTTCAGTCATAAACCAAAAGTATTAGACACATTAAAATGTTGACCTGGTGATGGTGCTGCGTGAAAAGACTGAGTCAGACTCTGGGAACCATGAATGTCATAAATAAATATATATATATATATATATATATATATATATATATATATATATATATATATATATATATATATATATATATATATATATATATATATATATATTTTCAATGACAATAGCTATTAAATATTTTAGTGTGGTGGACAGGCCGGAAGACTTTGCCATCCGTTGAGTCATGCAACTACTTACAACAGTGGACCACAACATGTTGTCAGATTATAAAGAGAGAGAGTGCAACACATCATACTGTGAGTGAGGATGACAATAACAAGTGGTAAAATGTCAAAATAATTCAGCTTAACTTACAGATACAACCTAAACCTGGCCTTTGGACAAATTGCTTGCTGCACACGTAACGTTTGGGACATTGAGCATCCGGATCCACCGTTTTTCCATTCTTGCTGCTGATGCCCCACTTTTGTCTTCTTAAGGTCTCAGTTTTTGTCAGGCAGCTTTAAAAAGCTTAGTTCTGGGTTCTGTAGCCAGTGCATCCCACCACACAGCAGCTTGCAGTCATTCTTCTGTTGTTTGCTAGCAGACTAAAATAACAGGGATGCTATGGAGAGTGATTCACTGTGGCCCCTCCAGTGTGTGCAGGACGATGGTAGCCTATGCTTTCTCTGTAGAGCTGTATCATTAAAGACATTGAACTATTTAATTACACCCCACATTATCATAACAACAGCAATTGGAGAGCCAATACTGTGTGAGATTTCTGTCCAAGTATGTTTGATTTAGAGAGTACAAAAGAAAGGCTTGGCTGACTCTTGATTTTCATATCGACTCTAATGGTCAGGCGTCCTACGGGGACCCGTGGGCTGTCTCGTTGAAAATAAGGGAAGAGCATACTTATAAAAGGAGTCAGCCAGAAGACCTAGTGAGGCCTTTTAATGCGATAATTAAAACGCAACCATCAAGTCTGAAAATCACTCGAGGCCACTACGGAGAAAGAGAGTAGCAGAGTCTAGTGTGTGTTTAGATTTCATCAGTAGGCCACATGTGGAGAATATATTGTCTGTCTCAGCTTTCACTTCTCAATTGTCCAGCTTGAGGTCTATTGACTCCAAAAGCATTAGTGTTCATGGAGCCAGTGGGTCGATCGTGGGGTTGTGGCTGATTGCTTAACATCACCTGCTGATTTAATATCATCGAAAATATGGCGCAAATAAACAGAAGGCAGAAGGAATTCCTCCCTGTGAAACCACAGTTTCCAGTGAGAGCCAGAACTAGGGCATCTGTCACTGAGTAGCTCGTCCAATATTCTGTCACATATTCACTACGGACCAAATAAGTGAAAGACAAATTCTGGAAACTTAACGAAGCATTTTGTTGCAGTGTGTTGTCTTTCTTCATGCAATTGCAACAGAAGAGGTGACGCTGAGGACGAGCCACAGCACTCGATAGAGTTAGCAATTCATTCAGAGACGTATCAGATGTTTATTTTGTGCAGGGTCACAGGGGGCGGGAGCCTATCCCAGCATAAGGTGAGACAGGTGGTGTTACTTCCTTCCAAAAAATGCAAGTGTACTGTAAACACAGGAAAAGGACAGTCATGGATCAACGTCGGCTTTTTTGTTTGCTGCTTTCTAGACTGGGCTCACTTCCCTCGAAGAACAACAAGAATCAAATAACAAAATAAACAAAGTATTGCTGTGTATTAAAAAAATCCTTTTAGTTTAAAAATGGAGAGTTTATAACTGATTTACAGATTAAGATTAACAATAAATGTACACAAAATATGTTATATGTACAAAAAAATAATCATTAAGATATGATATGACAGACCTGTAATGAGCTGTCAACATTCAGTCAGAGACGCACTTATACGTAATGTTTTTTTTTTATGGGAAATTGAAACAAGAAAGTGGATTTTATGGTTCTGTTCCTACAATCGTTTTCACAGTGTTTCCTACTCGTTTCACAATAGGTCTGATTACGCTGTGTGATACCGTGTGGAGGCCCATGTGTGCATCTCTTGTGTCTCGTGATGAATTGCATTCATTCTTGGAAGACAATGCAGCAATTGTCGAACCACCTTTGTTGTAAGAGATATATTCTTAACATTGTATTATATCCCATACCAAGTTTATTGGATGCAAAAATGCTGCAGAAACATACATACTTTTTTTTCTCTTCAGAAAAAGATGAAAATAAATCACAATCATTTATGCACAAATGTATCTTTATTGCTTTCCTTTTGTTGCTCGTCATAATGTAGACGAGAGCGGAGCCTGGGGATGAATTCTTGTACACGCTAGATAGAGATGGAATGAAAGAAATATGAGTCAATTAATGTGACGCAACAAGAAGAATGTCTTGTGTTGTGTGGAATGAAGTCTGAGGCTCACATATTGTCACCGGAGATGCGCAAACACAAAAACACAATTACTGTGGCCAATTACTGTGCATCTCTGCAGAATGTATGTGTGTGTGTGTGTGTGTGTGTGTGTGTGTGAGTTTGTGCCTCGCATCGGATGATCTTTGAAAATGGTTTGTGACATGTGGTAGGCCAGAGGACACATCATTCAATCATCATGGCTGCTGCTCATATATGCTCTTGTTTTCTTTTTGTCACATGACACGAGGTACATCTCCTACCTGAGGCTGCGCTCACCTTCCTTGTTAATGTGCATGGGGTTTATTTTTCTCGCAGCATCGATCTAATTTAGACCCCAGATGTGGAGGAGGGAGAGAGAGAGAGACAGGGGAAGAGGAAGAGGAAGAGCTGTTGATTTTCTTTGCATGTCGAAGCATTATCTGCTCCTCACAGTGTGTTGTTGTTCAGAAGCAGCTGGCTGGAGAGCAGTGCCTGCTGTACCTAATCGAAACAGAGAGCGTGACGCCCTGATTAAAAACCCAATGAAAGCACTCTCTCACACACACACACATGCACGCACACCCCCAGCCACACACACACACACACACACACATACACACACACCCAGACACACACACACACACACACACACACACACATCCATGTATGCTTTGAAAACAACATCTCTCTCCGAACCATCTCTTTGCTTTATTCACCCACTTAGATGAAAGCCCATTACGTTGGAGGTGCACAGAAAAAGACACGGCCATGTTACATTTCACTGTATTCAATAGTGTGTTCTGCTCAGAGACAATAATGTATTTAATGTACTGGGTCCCATGTCTAGAGATGTTATGCACTGAGTAAGGACCAGTCTTCCAGTGGGACACTGATGAGCACATTATGTGTCTGTGGTTTGAATCCCGGACCGGCTGGGATTCTAATAGCTCCTAAAATGCTATAGCTATATGCTATCGTCCTCCTTAGTTATCAAATGAGTGTTAATCTCTTGCCTGTGACATATGTGTTGATGCACACTGCATGCCTCGTGTAGTCCAATGGACATGTTGTGGAGAGCACATGACGCCACACCGATCTTCACCATTTTGTCCACATGGGTGTTGCCGAGGATCCCGTCTCCACGTCCACTTACACTGCAGGTGTCAAACCGACTACTCCTCCACCTCCATCTCCTTTGCAGAGCGATATGTCTTTGCTTAGGGTTGATGACGAAGGTGTAGGTGTGGGTTATGTAGGCATGCATGTCTTAAAGGAGCTTGTATTGCATGGTCACGAGCAGTGTGTGGTTGTTTATATAAAAGAGAAGGGAGAAGAGGGAGGTTGTTCATTTATTTCCACGTATATATCTCCCTCCATCCACCTGCTCTATAATCCTAGCAGGCAACATGTAACCTGGAGTCAAGCCCAAGCATCCATGACATGAGAATTGTAATTATTTCTTCAACGCTCTTATCACACCTCATAATCATTTTCGCCACCCAGGTTCTCTTTTTTAAAGCCCTCATTTATAAATTGAGGGCAGAGCGCAGATACATTTTTCCATAAGCTCTTAAACTTACACAAGTAAATATATTCATGTCAAAGTGTTACCCAGTGTGTCAAAATTCTCCTTTTACTACCTCTAAGCTCTGATGGCTGGTGTAGTCACAAATAGACCAAACATGTGTTATGTGGATACGTTAACAATAAAGTGTTTTAAATAGCAGCTACGCTGCTTTCACGCTGTTGTCCATTATCAAAAGCATGTGACACAATGTTCCCTGACTTTGCTTTTTTAATCTGTTTATATATCCAATTCATTTTTGTGAGGTTTCTTTTTCAAAATAGGGAAACAAGAAGAAGACACGAATCATATCAAGTAAGTCGTTTCTTGCTAAATTGGATATGCGATAGTAAACTATTTGTCAGGAGTGGCTCGTGGTAGAAGGGGTTGTCTGCTCATGGATGGCTGACGGTTAAATTCTAGATCCGGTGGGCCGATTCCTTCCTCCTGTCCTGTTCTGATGAAGTCTCCTTTAGAAGGAAAAAAAAAGTATCTTAGAAAACCAGATGTTTCCTCTATGGCTATGACTTGCGTTCATATTGTACAATTCTGCACATCACAATTTGAAGTTTGTAATATATAGTGTACGTTGTTGGTCACAATCTTCTCCTGGCCTCAACCAAAGTGTTTTGCCAAAAGCGTACAGTTGATTTCAAACAGTTGATAAATGAGTGGAAACCAGCAGCTGTTTGTTAGGGAGGGAAGGGATATGAAGTTTGCACTTGACAGACTAAACACATGCAAAACAACGTGTACTGACCCTCGAGGACCCTGCTAACCGACACTGTTGTCCAAGTCGCTGGACATTTTATTTATTCGACTCGGCCGCCAACACGTTCCAGATTCTTTCACCTTTGTCCACCTTTACACCTCCACTGCTGCCCAGCAAGGAGTATAAGGAGAGGCATTTTTGCTATAAAAAAGCAGATGTAGTGAATGTAAATAGGTTGTGCTCTATCCAGTATGAACACTTCTGCACTGAAATATGTGGAAACTATTTATTAAATAAAATTACTTCCACTTTTCTGCTGCTCCACTTACTGTCCTTGTACTGCCTTTGCCCTCCTAGGATGTCCGATCTGCATGAGGGGAGATAAGACATTGCATTAATCACCACTGGTACTACTTGCAACTCCCCTGACAATATCTGAAGCACGCACACACACACACACACATGCACACACACACACACACACACACACACACACACACACACACACACACACACACACACACACACACACACAAACATGAAAGATGATAAAGTTTGCACATTGAAGATGACAAGCTCTTTGAATCCTCATAAAACGTTTGTTTAAGTGCTTGCGGCCTCTCACAGGGTTTAAAGAAGCCAGGCTTAGAGCGAGGTTAGTGGAGGTCAGGGAGAAGGGCACAGAGGGATGGAGCTGGAAAGAGGAAAAGATCTTGGAACGGAGGAAGGATAATGTAGGGGATTGAAGCAGCAGAGGGAGAGATTAGCCGGCCTGAAAGAAGGTGGTCTGAATAAGAATATATAAAGCGTGAACAAGAGGAGGATTGACAAGTGAGTGGGTAGAAGTGAAGGGAGAATGGAGGCTTTGATAGACATACAGTATGAAATTGGTTGCAGAGTTAGAGTGCATTTGGAGACAAGCTGCCGGAGAGGGCAGAAAAAGAGAGGATTGTGGAAAAAGGATAGGGGAAAAGGAAAGTGAGAGAGTACTGAAGCCGTTGGTGGTTATCTCTAATCACCTCAGACTGAAAAATATATCCTCTGCTATAAGCAAAACCACACACCCACGTGAATGTGCTCGCTCTTTTTCTTTCACACTTAAACACACAAGGTAGGATGCTGAGCCTTGACGCTTGACTCCTGAGCCTGTCACCAAATGTTCTCTCTGTCTTTGTCTCTCTGTCTTTGTCTCTCTGTCCCTTCATGGCTGATGTGAAATCAGGCCTGAAATGTGGAGAGATTATTCCAGCACACTGCAGTTTATTACATCAAAACTACGCTCTGCTGCAGACGCATCTGGAGAAGAGCTTTCCCAACACAGTACACTGCGCAGGCCCTCACCATTTGACTCATTGCTGTTGTTTCCCCTTTGATAATGATTATATATAAATATTATAAGGTCGAGAATAAACCTAGAAGGTGCACTTAGCCAAATGAAGAGTCAGTTAGCAAATGCCCAGCACACCTTTTCATAAACAGAGACCAGGCAGTAACTGGCTGAAGCTGGCCCACTATGCATTTGACTGCACTATGAACTCACTGATGTGATGTAATGCAGCATTATAGTTGCTTATAAATAGCCTGCTGCAGCCTTGTGACATACAGCGATGTGTATGGCTCCATAAAAACATGTATCTGGAGATTTGTAGTTCATGAAGAGGACTCTAAAAGATGAACTGGCGATGATTTGTTATTGCATGTCCATACAATAGGGACAAATGAGACAAAGACTAATAAAAGAAAATAGGAAAAATGGCAAAATTCTGATTTCTTTTCCAAAAAGCTGGATCCTTCCCATAATGCAACTCAACATCACCTGTCGTTGCACTCTCCTTACCACGTCATTTGTAATGCAAGACATTAATCTGAATTCTTCGAGAGATAACCCCGATGATCACCATCACTTCCTCAGAGTTAATTCTTTTAGATGTGACCGAGCCACCGCTGTAGCTATGGCTACGAGTGTGTGTACCAGTTTACATTGACATTCCAGTGTGTGTGTGTAACGCCTGTGTACCATCAGTAGATTGCAACTGACACACACAAAGGCGTTGTCCTTTTAGCTTCCTTGACGTGTAGTCGTTGTGTGTTTTAATTTGTTGTGTGTTCAGGGGCTCATACATGTTGATGTGTGCAGTGGTGCACGGTCCACTCTCCGCCTGTGCAGGACATCTGATAATAAGCCAATCAACATGGCCGATGGAGGGCGCTGAGTGATGAGAGCGCTATCTCCCAGCGGAGAAGGAGTCTGAGGGGGATAGATGATGTGTTCGGATGCAGTCTGGGCTGCTTTCTCTGTCTCATGACCGCCTACCACCTGAGACCAGGGCCATAGCAACACATCAAGCTACAGCTGATACGGGCCTCATTGTTAAAGAGAGCACATACACAGTGGATTATTGTCCCGGTCGAAGCCTCGCCAAAGCAACAACAGTTTGTTTTACAATGCATTGCTTCTGCAGAGAGGGTTGATTATAGTGTGAGATCTGTTTGCTTTCACACTGGATACCAATTATCTTGTGATATATTAACAAGCAAAATGGCATTTCATGCATAGAGAAGAAGAAACGTTAATAAATGAGGCTCAGGTTGACATCAATCACTGCACTCTAACTGCACTGAGAAAGTAAATGGTAATCTTACTTCATTTGGCACCTGGTGTGGGACTCCTGCAGGCAGCTGAAATGGAAACTGTCTCAGGCTGTTATTAGGAGGTATACATTGATCACCCTCTTATCACCAGCTGCAGGACCACACAAACAGAAACACACACACATGCATTCACGATCAAGCAGACTTTACATCATACAGCCTGTCACACATCTCTCTCCTGCATAGATCCCATAGGTATGTTTCGCTGCAGCTCTATGTTGAACAGGGCTGTATACAACCGGCTCCCGTAAATGCCAAATGGGCATAAAAGCACAACTCTACAGCGCTAAACAAGCAAAAGAAAAACATAAATAATCACCAGCAATTCTAGATGCTCTGTAATGACACTACACGGTCCCAATCATGCAAATAGCCCAGTGGGGATGAATCAAAGGAAGCGGCAGCTCCTCCTCATCCATGCAACCATTCACACATGCCAAAAGACATTTGGCTGGAGCTTCTTTTCCGCCCAAATATTCAAACATGATTGCTAGCCCCTGATCTTTTTTGAAAGAATAATCATCACGGCACACAAATAAGCACAGGCTTTCACATTGTGCTCAACAGACAGCAATAAGAAATGTACCGTCAGGTGCCAGCTGACACTCAGTGGGCAGAGCAATCACATATGTGAGCCTGCATGGGAAATCAGAGTGCCTGCAGTGGCGAGATAAACAGAACAGCAAGGCCTGCCCTTTTTGCTGTGTGTGTGTGTTTGTGTGTGTGTGTGTGTGTGTGTGTGTGTGTGTGTGTTTGTGCGTGTGTGCGTGTACGTGTACGTGTGCGCGTGCATCAGCATCTGTGCTCGACCTTCCAGGATGATACAAGCATGAAGGAGACTCGGGGCACAGTTCAGTTCGATATTCGTATACTTATTGCCATCTTTTCCCAAAGTGGTTCTTCTGTCTCCTGCTTCACTCGCTCCATAAATACAAACTGAAACCAGCAAGAAGAAAAGCAAAATACATCCAATCAGGGTATTCTGATGTACCTTTTACATTGCTTTTATGTACAAGGTACAAAGAGAAAAGAGAGAATAAAGTCAGTCAAAAAGAAAAAAACATGTGATTATAACATATAATATGATAGTATTATCTTTTACAGTGGAGTCGCATTAGGAAGAGATATTTTCACTGCCAGCATGGACAGGAGAAATTACTACAGCAATAGCTTGTTCAATGTACAGATGAGGATGTGATAGTTGTACCGAGATAGATTTGAAAACATGACATCTACAATACAAGCGTCCAGTGCAGCCGCTGGCCTCCCGTCGCTCTGAGGACCTCCTTGCTCAGGTGGTTTTATCTGTTGACCTGAAGTCAGGACAGTCGCTGCTCACGATCGGCCACAGCAGCCAGAAAGCATTTCTTCAAAAGAAAGAAATTACGAAGCACAAACATAGTAGTAGTATTTGTTTATTTGGGATGGTTATATTTCCGTTGATGATATATATATATATATATATATATATATATATATATATATCTTGTTCCAATTGAGTTATTTGTAAGTTGCTATGACCTGAAGATGGGGTTCTCAACCTTTTGTAACTTGAGACCAAAAACATGACAATAAATTCGGAAAACTAAACTGGGCTGTAAATATGTGTAAAACGTATGTCCACTGTAATGAGCAACATACTGGTTACCTTATTGGTTATCAGCCATCATGAATCAACATTTAAATGTGCTTTATGGGTGATTGAGAATCTTTCTATTACCTCTCAATGGCTCTCAACATGCCCTAGTAGACGCCACGATATCTTTACCTAGACAATAGTTGTTTCTGTTCTAAATGAGTATCAAATGTACCACCTGTTGAGTTGTCATTTTTGTGTTTTCACATGTACATAGGGAAAGTTTATGCTTTGAATTAATACATATAGCAAGACATAACTAGGAAATATTAGGGAGGATATTAATATGTATTATGAATGCATCATGAAGCATAGGAGAAGGACACTGTATTGAATGTATTGATTATATTGGTTGTATTGACTGCATTAGATGATTCATGTTAATGGTGGACGTAGTGTTTATATGTATGCCGCATGAGAATGAAAGTTAGTTTGATGTTTCAATGTTGTCACATGAATTGGAAGCCGGTTGAAGTCTGTGACGTTGCTTTAATCCGGAAAGTAACATGTGGGACTTTTATTGTGAAAGGGGACTTTTTCACACAACTGACTGGAAGTAATGTTGGTCATGAATGATCATGATGTTTGACCCGGCTATTTCATTGCCTGGCCGTAAGCCAACTGAAGTGTAGCATGCTGAGCTGACCAATGGAATTAACTTTTAAGATTAAGAGGTGTGGTTGCCGTTACTAATACATACGGGTGTAAAGGAAGATTACATGAAAAGCTCCCTATCTGCTACTTTGATTTTAGTCTGTGGCGTAATATTCGGTCCAGCCTGACGACCGTAGCTTCAACTTGTTTGTTGAACTTGTTTCCATGAAAGATTCTTAAACGTATCCATCGCATTCAGATCCTCATTTTCCAACGAGCACGAGACCTACAGTTTGAACAAACCCGATCCACCTTTAATGTATTCAGGGTCCTATTTTCTGAAGCTTTATATGGTTCAAATTGTCTCAAACATCAATTATTTTTAAAGAACCATTTAGTAGATCTGGTGGTTTAATTATGATGGGTTTATAACAATCCATTTAGCATTCAGTTTTTCTTGAAACAAAAGATTGTTACATTTGCAGAGGAGTTGGGCTCCTGTTGGTTGATCCTTGAGCGCCAACAGACAACATCCTGATCCCTGGATATTTCAATTTCTGTCAACCCTGCATCTGCTTTCATCATGAGGAATATACTCATAAAACATAAAAAAACAAGTTATTGCTTTGAACTTTTGGGCTCACTTTGAAAGTAATGTTTCTCATGCATGTGAAGTGAGAGTCAAAAAGAAGGAGTGAATGTGGGAGAAAAGGCATCAGTGTTATCTTTTTCTGCTTTGATCTCTCTTGCTATTATCCACTTGTGCCTGCGGTCAAGCGTGCAGCTGTCATGACTCCCCGTGAAACAAGGAGGCAGACAGAACGACGGGATGCTGAGTGATGGCTGCGATGGGTCCTCAAGTCTTCGCTGTCACTGCAAACAATGCATCTTATGTAAGCAGGAGGTGGCGGAGGGAGATAGAGACGCAGAAGACAATGAGCAGAGAAAAGAGAAAGAAGGGGAAGAGAAAACTGTGTCAGGCAAACAGGACGAGAAGGAGAAGAAGATAGAGAAAGAGAGGAGAGCTGTCATCATAAAGAGTCTGACTCAGTCCTACTGTTCTGGATATAGCGCTGAGCTGAGAGGCATGTACGACAGCTCCAGAACAATTACATTCCTTCCAACCCAGATACGTTTTATAATATGTGAGAGAACGAGACAGATAAGTAACTCAATTTCCACTCAGACTGCCACCAAATCATATCCAGTCACTTTATTCCTCAATGTAACATATACATTCATTCTGAGCGCAGATATGTGTTGTTACATTTCAGCTTGAAAGAAAAACATGAAATAAAGGGGAATCGTTTATTAATATTGCATCTTTGCGAATGCAAATTTCAGCTGTTTAGAGATCGAGGTTTTACAGACTCCCGTACAGCTTTATGTGGAATACCTGGTAGCAGCAGCATGGCCAGATACTGTATATGATTCAGCTTCTCTCCCATTGTGTCTGTAGTTATCTGCAGAGGCAGTTAAGGGCCTCTGCTTGGCATGTTCTTCCTCTTTAAGTGCCTCCAGAAAGGACTGGCTGTGAAAGCTGCAGTCAAATAGCTGTAATTATCCACAATCAGTTGACAACCAGGGGCCGGCTGAAAGGCTGCGAGCACACAAACACGGCAGAGGGAGAGGGGCATTGAAGGGGCAGAGGCTGTAATACGTCTGGAAAAGAAAAAGAAAATGGGAGCGATGTTAGTTTCAAAATCAGCCGATAACGGCAGTGAAAATCACGCTATAATTGAGATGAAGCTGCAGCTGATGTGAATACTAATCTGAGTCAAAATGACAACCGGACTGACTCGTGTCGTCAACGCCTTTTATCTCCGAAAACACATTCACGTGTCTCTAAAAACTCTTTATCAGAGGATGTTTTAAAGGAAAAACATTTTACACAACCTGCAGTATGTAACACCAACTTTAGTCTTAAGACTGCCACTTGCGTAGGATATTTGATGACACCTTCACCCCTGCCACTTCCACAATATTACCCATAAAGCCTGTGAAAATAATATTCCTAATACACAGACAAATTAAGAGCATGTAGGCTCTTATAAGAAAAGTGATGTAGGAGAATGTTTTAGGAATTGTGTCATGCAGCAGTCATTCCTCCTAACAGTAATCATATTAGAGCAAATGAGAGGCAACTGTTTCAGCAAGATGAAACTACAATTACTTACTCTCACTGTGTGCAAATGATAGATTTATCTGAAAGGGATTAGCAGTTTCACAAATTCCTAATCAGTTTCCCTCTGTGGAATGAGTTATTGATTATACAGGCCTGTGTGCCAACAACTAACATGAAGGAACATGCATTGAGTGGTGGGGCTGAAGACCTCAATGAAGACAAATGTTATAATCCAAAGCTGATCAAAGCTGTCCAGACTCACATGGTCATCGGCGAGCAGCAGTAATATATCACACTCTTCCTCAGCACATGAGGTTGCACATTACTCGTCTCCCACTGGCACGCAAGGTCTGTGACAGAAGCTGGTCTGGAGCATACTGAGAGGATGAACCGCCTCAGATGAATAAATGGTAATTAATACACATAGCACACGCAAGACCGCAGTACAGTCTTAGGGCAAATTACCCTATCAATAAAAGGGTCTATCGAGACAATGAGAGATGGAGAGTAGAGGAGGGAGGGGGGAATAATACAACTATTGGCCCCATATTAGGGCCAAGCAACTCTCAGGTGTGAACGTGAAGTGGTTCATTTCTTAATAAAGAGACACTCAGTCATGCCTCCCTGGAGAAATAGACAAAAGCGAGTTTTAAAAGGTGAAATGGAAGGTAAGATCATTTGTGGCCGGCTAACACAAAATTAATTCCTATGCCTTTTAAGAAATACAATGTCTCTTCTCTCTTCTTTGCTTCTCACCTTCCCTCTGTCTCCGGCATGCTCGTCCCATAATGATAAAACAAGGCCTTAAGACCAATGGAGGGTCATCTATAGTCTGCATATGGCCGCCACGGCAGACCATCCAATCCACAGAGCATTCCTCTGGGTCAGCATCTCGCTCCTGCTGCTTTCTCTTGTATCTCTCAGGGCGCGACACCTCTACTTCTAATGATGGGGAAATGAAGCACCGTTTATCACATTGTTTGGACATTTTAACATTCATCTGCCTGGGGGCGCCGTGCAGAGCGCTCCCCCCAGTGAACTCAGCGGGACTCGTACTCGTGAGCCGGTCAGTTACATGTTGTGGTGTCCGAAAGATTCAAAAACTGAGCAAGCTACCTGAAGAGATACGGAGAAACACACACGGCCCGCAGTGACTCCAAGAGGGCATGGAGGCTTTGGTTTGAAATTCAAAGTGAAAGGCGAGCAGCACTGAGCGATATGACTGAATCCTTGTGGATCCAGTGTCATTACTCGTCAAATACAGATTTTACACTGTCAGTGCATCTGAGAGGGAGGGTGTTTAACACCGGCAGATATCGGGTTGACTTGTGAGGCTGTCTGGGGGCTGAGAGTTGATGGTTCAGTTCCACTGACTTACTCTCATGATGGCAGCTGCTTGTTTTGGCCCTTTCATTTATATCAAATAGCATGTAGGGACAACGTTACTGCCATATAAATACTAAATATAATATGAGCAGTTTAAATCTGCTGTATGGGAGAAATAAAATACATGTATATATAGCACATATATATACACTACCGTTCAAAAGTTTGGGGTCATCCAGACAATTTTGTGTCTTCCATGAAAACTCACACTTTTATTTATTAAATGAATACAAGATTAATACAACATATAGTCAAGACATTGACAAGGTTAGAAATAATGATTTTCATTGTAAATATTAATGTTGTTCTTCAAACTTGTCACTCAAAGGAAGGCCAGTTTTAGAGCTTCTCTCACCAGCATAACTGTTTTCAGCTGCGCTCACATAAAAAGGGTTTCAATGTCAAGAAATAATCTGTTTGTGGAAAATGCAAAATAAAAAGTTATAAAAAAAATAATAAAAGGGTTTCAAGGGGGTTCTAACCCTCTGCTAGTCTTCTAAGGCAATAACACAATGTACCACTAGAAAACTGGAGATAGGCCTCTACACTCTATATACACGCATATATATGGGTTATGCTCCACAATATAACATATAAAAGGATAAGTGTGCTGCTTGGTCAGCAACACAGTGAGCAGAAAAGCACTTAAAATGTGTGTAGACAGAACTCACAACACTCACATACAAGGCAAAGGCAGAATTTAGGCTAAACTTTCATTCTTTATGAGCATATAGTGCAGAAGCACTGTATTGTAAATAAAATGTATTCTATATCCTTCATCTGGTGTTAAAACATGTTCTGCTCTGAAGATGGTTGATTCACTGAAGCACAGTTCTCAGAAAGAGCTGAACACTCTCTAATTATGTCATATTTGCCCTCTGAGTGTCCATTTATCCTCCATGTCGATCCAATTCTAGTTCCATCTAACTTCATCTCCAATGTTTTTTAGTTTTAGCTTTTTTAGTCCAAGTCCAAGTCAACAACTAGTGTGATAACTTCAATTATTCAAGTCAAAGTTAAGCCATTTTTCTTGAAAGACAAGATGCAATTCTCTGAATGCTGATAGTTTTCTGTCAAAACTATGTTAATTATCTTACAGAACGATCTCAAATACTTTAACCTGGAGCTTTAATAGTTGTTTTATTGAACTGCTATTTCCAATGTCCAGAATGAGCTCTCGTGTCGACATGAATGAGAAGTGTGAAAGAAATATGAATAAAATGAAAGTGTCACTTTCATGTAAAAAAAGAGAAACTCCATTCGTTGATGACCTTAAGATACGCTCAGGGCCTTGTGGACCTTGAGCTGTGATTGTTTTGTCCAACTTTGCAAAATCAAGACAGAACTCATGTGCATATGTGTTAATACTTTTTTAGTTAAGTTCTTTCAAGGCCTAATAGTTAAATATGCACGGCGTGGACGTACAAGGCCTAATTGAGTGTTATTTGTCTATGTTTCCTGATTCAACCACATGTCTGATTCAATGAGACATTCATGTGTTTATCTATTTTTCGCAAGTTACGATCATTGAAGACCGTGAGTAAAAACTCAAGCAAGTCAAGTCTTAGAAAAGTTAAAGTATGGGTTCAGTGTGCTACAAATGGCCTATTTTGAACAAAGTGTAATCTGAAGATGTCTTAAGGCAAAAGGCTTTATAGCTGTTGCTAATGGCCACACTCGGAAGAACAAAAATACTTTTACTATGGAGAGAGATGAGATTTGATTGTGACTCAAGCGGTGAAAACCTTCTTCATGGTGTTGAACTCTGAACTCATGAAAAGTGGCAGAATGAACAAAAGTGAGCTTGTGAGAGACTTTCTCATTGTACGTTTTTAAAAGATTTTTGAACGCAGCCCTCCTCACGACGGAAAGGTGTAGGGCGAGGTTGTTTCTTAAGCTTACACTGTCGGGGGAAGCATTTCGTTTGAACCATATTGAGGCCTCAAGTTTAATGCACGTTAGTGTGTGTAAACGCCATCCCGACCAATGGCGTTGTTGCAGAATCGTAGCTTCCACCCCCCGGTTCCTTCTCAGGTAAACACTGTTAGCTACGCCGTCACTTTTGCTGTAAAGTTTGCTTCGTTTGCAAGTTGATAACGTTAGCTGTGAGCCGCTGCCATGTTGAGAGATGTTGAAAGGCAATCAAAATGCTCCCAATCTCATATATAAAGTATATTTAATGTTATGGTGAGTGGTGTGGAGGACCCAAATGCAGCAGGAGTTCTCAAAAAACAAGGTTTATTTGCTAGGATAGCAAACAGGAACATGAACAAACAGAAAGACAGACTAAATACACACAGGGGAACGAGACACAGGTGGAAACAATCAGAGCGTGGCTGGAAACAATCAGGATAGAAACAGACACGCACAGGGAAGGAAGCTCAGGTAAACAGAGGAAACGAGACAGGGACTTCAAAATAAAACAGGAAACACTCAGATCCTAACGTTTGAGTCCAATAGAAGTCCCCACAAGTCAACCGTCTCCACAGTTAACGGTGTGTCCCGCTCCACTGTACTCCTCAGTAGACGCAGCGTAGAGCAGCTCCCACTGGGGGCTGGACGGTCAGTGTGTCCTTGGAGCTCGGTCCTCAACAAGGACAAAAATGGGGCCAAAGGCATGACCCAGCTGGGATCTCTCCACTGACTTCATTTTGAATCTAGATGTCCGCGAGCAACGTTTGTCACTTAATTGGGCACGCCACGTCCACACGGGGCTTATGTCGCCCTTGCAACATTCTTTAGGACTTTGGCACAGACTTGGCAGTTTGGCCCCTTTTTTACCTCGACACATGCTGAGAATAATAAATAGAAGGAGCTCAGATTACTTATTGACATTCAGGAGAACATCTCAAGGCTTTGTTTAATGTTGGAGGACTTAATTAATTCCTCCAAATCAAATGGGCTTTTCAATTAGAACTGTTCCCTCAGATGATGCACTCCAACTAGTGGTGAAGCTGCATCCTGGCACTACAGCGTAAGCACTGACAAATCAGTGGGGTGAGAGTGTGCACTTAGTCAATTCAATCTGCAGGCATACTCATTATAGGGAAGAATAACACAAAATGATGCATGATGTCACTATAATCGTCAGTGTGTGTTCTGGATACCGTAATATGAGAGCCCACAGCACAACATATACACATGCGTAGCATATAGCATATAAAAGCAGACTTGTTTGAACAGACAAACAATAAATAGATTTTTAAAATTAGCTGAGGGTTGCAAAGCACGCTATTTGTTGCCAAGAAATTATTTTAAGACATTATTTAGTACAACTATATAAACGACGAATAGGATTAGCGGTTCAGATAGCGGTGCTATATTAAGAGCAAGATTAGTAATCGAGTTAGAAAACATATATTCATACACACTATTGTCTATTCACAGTAAATATTTGTGTAACACGATTAAGACTCTACAGCCTCACTAGCTTCTCCTGCAAAAGCACAATAGTGCTTTGACTAAATGCTAACATTAGCATGCTAACATGCTTACAGGGCCATTGCTTGTACACTGATGTTTACCATGTTCACCATTTTAGTTTGTTGTGCTAGCAAGATGACATTGCTAATTAGCACTAAACACAAAGTAGCCTACATATTTTGCTCGTAGTTCAACTATAAACTAAAACATTGGATCAATTTAAATCTTGACCTGATGGATAACAAAACAAGAGAATCATCAGTAATCAATCAATCCATATTCAGAACATAGATATCTGAACCCAATGTCATGGCAATGTATCCGATAGTTAGATATTTCAGTCTGAACCAAAGTAGTGAGCCACCTAATTTAGATTTTTTTTTTAAAGAAACACAACAACAGAGAGAGATTGGTTGAGTCCGTTTTGGAGCATAACCTCGTGTGATGCAGCTCTGAGGACTATTTGAGACCCGGCCTTCTCTTGGTCAGTCTACCCACGGCGAAAGGTTACGGAGCGTTTGTCCACTCCAGAGTGAATACTGATGGGTACAGTGTGATTCAGCTGGAATTGGACAGAGTCCTAGCAAAGGTATGAGTCATCAACATCACCACAAGTCTGTTTATCAACACTTCCTTTCTCCTCCCACATGAAGGTGGCCTGCAACCACCTCACCCTGATATAACCCAATCATCTTTACATCTGTTTACACTGCTTCCTGTTAGTAGCCTTCCTCTCTCTCTCTCTCTCTCTCTCTCTCTCTCTCTCTCTTTCTCTCTCTCACACACACACACACACACACGCACGCAGTATGAGAATAGTAATGCACTTCAGCAATAATGTCCAATGGAAATATAAGATTACATTTTGATTGACAACATTGCCATACATGTGTTTGATATAGAGGCTACGTCTGGTGGTCAGCTAATTTAAAGTGTGCCAGTCCTTCTGTTGAGTGTCAGCTGGTCTGTTTGACAGACGACAGACTTGTTTGTGATTGGTGGAGCAGAGTAGCCTGACACCCTGTGTTACTAGTACACTGGTGCCCTCTGTCGGTGACTTGTGGATCTTAACCATCCAGAACTCTAAGTGTTTGTCCTGTTTTCAAAAAACAGCACCATTTAATTTTGTTTTTTTAATATGTTGCCCATATGTTACATTTTCCCATGTGGCCCAGAGTTTTCCAAATCCTGGTGTACAATGTGGCTTTCCTCTGCAGCTCTCAGCCCTCTCATGGGCTTTGACAGCTGTATGGCATATGTTAATGTCAACCCTCCCACGGTCAACGCCTCTGACTGACAGTCTATTCTTTTTTCTTTTTTCATTCTCCAGCACCTGTGCTTGGCTGTCAGACCTACAGAGCTCGACTCTGTCGCCATCTCTGCCGAGGAACAACAGGCTCTGTGACAAAGGTTTGCAGTCGCTGCCCGCGGGGACCCCAAATGTCGAGACAGGTAGGTCCTTATTTCAATCAGGGCCAAAGGTGAGGCTGTCTCACAGGGGAAGGCTAGCCAGGCGTGTAATGGTAACATCAGCCCGAATATATTCAGTGTGTATCCATCTGTCTCTCCAGTGGCTTTGCTTCATCTATTTATAGGGCTGCTAGGACATTAGCTCAATGTCCGGGTAGAAATGTCATGTCAGACATCTGGGCCTCACAGCTTTCATTTGTAAATATGAAGGTCAAGAAACTGCATTAAGTGTATTCAGAAACTACAGAAGTTTACCTTTTACTTCTTATGATTTTGTGAAGCCAATGTGCCAAACGCTGATGAGAAATAGAAATAACTTTTACAAAAGGACAAATATATATATAGAGACATTATGTTCCAGTGAATCATCTTGTTTCTGGGATGTAATAGCGTCATTATAAAAAAGCATTTCTAGACAATAACAACATAGGCTGAGTTGGCCTCATATGCATAGTACATGCAAATGATGCACTAAATCTGCTGACTCATTTTTAAAACCAATTCAGTTTTGAGCCACGTCCACCTTCTTCCCTCTCTTTCTCTCGGGGAAGGGATGGAAAAGAACTATGAGACATTTGAAGAGGAGTTAAGGCCACCAAGAGCAGATCCTCCTCCACAAAAGCCTGTTCGACAGATCCTCAGACCAGGTGGCGACTCACACACACACACACAGACGCACACACACACACACCTACACACACCCACACACCCACTCACACACTCTCTCTCTCTCTCTCTCTCTCTCTCTCTCTGTGTCTCTGTAATGCCTGCACATACAAGTATTTGCACATATATTGTACAACTCTATAAATACATGGGAACAGCAGCACTGAGCCACTGAAACATGACCCCATAAGGCAACACAGTGATAATGATAAATGCATGGGGGGTGTATTAAGACTCACTTTCTACATACATGTACAAACATAACGTCCTGCTTGTGAGTCCTGGCTCTAAAATGCCAAAAAAAGAGCATGTGGTCTGTATGTTTGCCAGCATTTTGGTCCAGACTCAAATCATTTTGTACAGTCTTTCAAGATCCACAGGCGATGACTTTTTGCCAAGCGACAATTTAATTTGCCCACAACTTTTATGACTAATTACTTGGAAAAGTATTAAAAATTCCAAGGGGGCTCCGCTTTACTGTGTTTGTAAATGTTATACATGCTAACACACTAATAGGTTGAAGGTGTACAACATTATCTTAGCATAGTGGATGTTAGCATGTCGCTCAATGCATATCCTCACGGAGCTGTCTGTACTACAAAACATTGTCCTAGTAGACTTGTATTCTATGTATATTAGAGTCAGCTGACAATAAAGGTGAACATAAATTAAATCAATGTGGATAAATAGATTTTAAAAAGTGGTTGTTTGTTGTTGTTTACCCCTCGGTACCTTTTCATCTGTCTGTTTCAGAAATGTATGCAACAAGAAAAGTCAGAGAGGTTAGTGGGAAAACAACCGACATGAACCACCAATCACATCCCTAACACGTCTTTTCTTCTGAGCTACATGTTGTTTTCCAACAGGAACAGCAACCGAGAGCAGAACCCAAGATGTTCCCCAGGGAGCCCAGCTTCCCCAGAACAAGTGAGTCATTCCCATCTTTCTCCTCAACCCTTTTCAGCGTTCACTGGTTCCTCTACTGGATTACTGCACAACGTATTTCTTTCTTTCATTTCCTTCAGCAGCCTTACGCAAAGCCCCGTCCATTGAAAACGTGACCACGGTTGAAAAGCCGTGGGAAAATGTCACCCTCAACCGCTGTCTGTTGGTGGCCATCACCATCCTGGTGCTCACCTCGGGCTTTCAGAGGCTTCATGGTGAGCAAAGTAAAAGTAGAACCGGTTACACAATGACACGCCTGCTGTGAATGAGTGGTCTCCTTTCCAAAACACAGAAGCCCTGCGTGGTCAGGGGGCCGCGGAGGAGGAAGAAGGTGAACTGACAGTGAGACGGACAGGCACATTACGACAGAGGAGACAACCACCAGAGGTAACAACAGCCACACATAACGTTCACCCATTTCACATGAAGATGAACAGATGTAAAGCATCAACCACGTCCTGTGTTCTCCCCTCAGCCAGAGGCCACTCTTTGGGAGGTCATGTTTTGGTGGCTGCCAGACCTCGATGATGAAGAGGATGGCGATGACGAAAATGAAGATGATGAACA
The DNA here is from genome assembly GCA_036178185.1 of Liparis tanakae. Lineage (NCBI taxonomy): Eukaryota > Metazoa > Chordata > Actinopteri > Perciformes > Liparidae > Liparis > Liparis tanakae. The sequence goes on along the minus strand of CM070098.1, from coordinate 9,514,609 downwards.
AGTAGAAGAGTCAAAGAGGGGAGCGGCTGCACGAGCACCAAGAGGTCTCAGAAATAAGCCGCTGCCGGACAAAAAACTCATGAAACAACGAGAGGGAACATTTAAGGAAAGGAAAGGAAGAAAAGACAAGGGCGAAGAAATCAGAGACAAGAAAGAAAAAGACAAAAAGGAGGAACTCGAAAGAGCAGCAGATGAGGAAGATGAGGATGGAGAAGAAGAAGAGGCACAGCTCGAGAAGAATAAAAAGCTGGAGGAAAAGAAAAAGAAGAAAAAGACTCAGAAGCGATGAGTGGATTCTTTCTACTGTGGCATTTGGCACTTAGTTACCTGTGAACACAGTTGCAATTCATTTAATCTTCTTGCGGTTTTATCTTAAAAATCCATGTGATCGTTTGATTGCTTTTAGTTTTGAAAGATCTACATCATTAATAAAGTGCAGTTTGTTAATATGACGTTGCAAGAAGGTATTGAACGCGGCAAACTAAAGATTGAGGTTGTCGATTATGACTCCCCAGTAAAGTAAAGTTTTATCCAGATTGGAAACCTCCATCTATAGATATTTGAAGAACTGCAGTGTTGTTCTTCTCTTCTTCTTCCCCGACCCATTCCCACAATCAATGAAGCTTTCTGTGTGACATCTTAGTCAAAAACAAACACTTCAAGAGACAAATGCTTTTCTCCACAGAATTTAATTACAAAAACAGAATGCTAAAGTTTAGCCATTTTCAATCAAAGCTCCAAATCCAGAAACTAAGCATTCATACAAAACAGTGTGGTCGTACAGCTGAGCTGCCCTACACATTTACATAAAGAAAATACATGTATAAAAATCTACTAAATGTAGATTTAAACATTAAAAACACCATGAAAAAAAGGAATAATTCACTGGTCAGGGATCAATTATTAGCCATGAGGCCCTCAGGAGGAGGGGGTCTCATTGGCATGGGAGGCATGGGCATCTGAGGAGGCATATGGGGGGTCCCCGGAGCTCCAGGTGGGAGAGGGGGCATTCCTCCTGGCGGGGGAGGGGGCATAGAATCATTTTGTTGGCGATGTCCACTCATGAGAGGAGGGGGGCGCTTGATACCGATAGGGGGTGGGGGTCCACTGGACTGGGGAATAGCTTTCTCCATTTTGAAGTGAAACTGTAGGAAGAACTGATGGGAACAAAATAACATGGAGCACAAGTTAAACCATGTCTCCACATTCCTCACATTGGCTTTGTGGTAACAAACGTTAATAAACATATCACTACCTGTTTAGTTTCCCGGTTCCAGTGGGTCCAGAAACGGTTTTCTGCTTTATCAATTTCTCTACTGGGGACCTAAAAAAAAGCAAAGGTGTCCTGTCACAGCCAGAACGCCAATACAATAAGAGCACAGGAGACGTGCAGCTTCCACTCACCTTGAAGGCAATCGTCTCATATGGCTCAGCAGCCAACAGCAGGTACTGCCAGCGACGATCAGGGGGCTCGATGCGCTGTTCGTAGGCAGACATGAAACGATGCCGGGGTCCAATTCCTTCAGCAATCTCTGGGTAGTCGATCTGATGAACAGAGGAAGTGTATTTCAGATGCCGATAAAATTGAGCCGACCAATAAAAAAAAAGGATGATTTTAGATTTGATACAAATCATTTAGAATAAAAAGCAAACACATCTGCACTGCTTTAAATCAAAGAAAACATACCAAAATACAAAAAGGAGAGTACCGACTCCAGCATGTGGCTGAATGAGACGGCTGTTTCACTGACAAACGGTCAGTTTCTTAGAAGTACATGCAAAGGCATTCCCACCAAACACACTAACCTGGAAAAGTAAGGACTGCTGTCCAGTCTCTGAGTCCCTCTGTTTGGTTACTACGAAGAAGAGAAAGACATGGACCATATGTCAAAATGCAATACAGTTGCAATGAAACATCAGCCAGCATAAAGTAAACAATGACTGCACTGATTGATAACCACGCCGGCAGCTCACCTTTGTATCCTGGTCGGCCAATTTTTACAAACTTCTTGACCTCAACTTTTACTTTTGCTGGAGCTGGCTGAGCAGGAGCTTCTTTTGCCTCTTTAGCTGCTCTCCGCGCTCTGAAAAAAAAATAGTTGTAAATTGTTAATCAACTCCGTGGACCAAATGGTTTGTTGCACTGTCCATTCACAGCAACCAGACAATAGCTGATAATCCACCACAAGTCCAGCATATGTAATGTGGACCTGTGGTCTGATACGTTTTCCAGTCATGGGAAAGTGAAGTGGAATTAGTCACACAAAAGACAACATATCGACATTGCACTTACAAGTTGGTCTGATGTTTCTTTCCTTGTGTGTGAGCCAAGTAGCTGCCCTGTAATTCAGAGGAGAAGTTTGTCAAATAAGATAATCAAAAAAACAGGAATTAACAAGTTTAGATAACATTAACTGGGAAAGGGACAGTGTTTGACCTCCATACCTCATTGTTATGAAGTGTCAAGCAAAGTTTGCATTCATATGAACCTAAATGATTTTTCATAAAGTAGGGGTCTTTGTTGATGTCAATTGTCTCCAGGGCCAGCTGACGTAACCGTTCTCGCCTATCGCGGTTACTCTCGGAGGACGATGCCACCCCACCGCTCCCCGTCTTCCCTCCAGCTCGATGTTGGAAATCCATCTTTGCAAGGTGATGAAGTTAATCACCCAGACACACGCACGTTTCTCCCAGTCAACACTGGGAAGGTGACCCAAGTAAATCCTTCTTGATTGCCTGAAGAAAATAAAGCACATTGTTACAAAGTGTGCATATACATATATATATAGAAACATATTTTCAATTACTACTGTCCTGGAATTTGGTGCAACACCACTTACGAGTAAACTTAAGGAGACTACTGACATGACTGTAATTGCTTAACATATTTGTTGTATGAAAGTTCCTGTCTTGTATATATGCACACCGTTTGAAAAGGACATTAAGTAGAGTAAGAGCACCATTGGTTTAAAAACGGCAGGTAAAAAAATGAATACAACTCGAACATGGTGGAAACTGATTTCATGGTTTCATTTGTCAAAAGTCAAGCTTTTTACATGCATTGACTCGTCAGACCCCTTTTCACTGGTATGCTAATTTCCCTCGCAATGGATCGGTCTAACTTCTGGGAAGTAAATCAAGAAGTTAACGGAATAGACCCGTATCAAATTATATTCTGATAACGTAGACAAGTTACACTACTTAAGGGGGAGAGGGTTATCAGGCTACAACTCAAATGTGCCCTGGTACATTTTAAAGTAACGCTCGCTCCTCAATACAATACAACATGGCTAATGCTAAGCTAGTGGTGTTAGCAGCTAATAGTTGATGGATTATACGAAATGTGCAAGGTCCAACGACAAAATAAACACATCCAGTGTTGTATATGTGATTATAGAGTTGGTAGTTACACTGCAAAACTGTAACTGACCATGAAACGACATTTCAAAGTTAAATTTGTTCAAAACACTCACCGACACTACAACGTTTCGCTCATGCCAACGTAGGTTTGTAGTGCGCATGTCCAAGAAGATTCTTCTCGGCATTTTGGCGGTTTGCAAACCGCTTCAGGCGCATTACTGCCCCCTCCTGGACTGGAGCGGGAGTTGGCTGGACTTTCCAGATAAAATACTCATGGACCGTATATTTTCTTTTCTTTTCTGGCCCGTTAATTCATTGTATCTATAAGGCAACCACCGCAAACAGTTGTTCATAAATATAATGAATAATGAATACATAAAGAAACTGAAAAACGTCACATTGAAAGTAGATCTGATTAGTCTCACATGGCCTATCCTTGATTAATGCCTATGCTCTCCACTCCTTTCTTTGACTTTCAACACTTTCTTGAATTCCCGCTTCATATAGCTCACCCGAAACGTATATTTAACCACATCTATAAACATTGTGTATCAGGAGCTTTACTTTTCCACCTCGAGTTTTGGTGTTTCAACTATTTCTGATTCACAACGTATTTACAGTAACTCCAAATCTAATTGCACAACCATCCATTCATCCATTCATCCATGCATCCATCCAAACACATTTTTGTGTTAACATATATTCTTTATAATTAATTATTATTTGTACGATCCATTCTTCCCTGTTGTTAACTACATGTTTGTCATAACAGTAAACAATACATTGTATTGCCGCTACACCAGGCTGCCTCGTGTTAAGCGTGTTAAGCGTGTACGGTTTGTAAACGCACAGTTCGCCTGGTTTGACCCTCACCGCCCACCGTAAGTTACTATTACAGAGGAGTGTCCGTACCAGCGTAGAGGAAGGTGTGTGTGTCCGGTGTGTGACATGAAGGAGAAGTCCGCCTCCACTGTATTTGCTTGATACATAAATTACTACTCACACCACGTCGCATTTCGCGAACACAAGACAGCGAGACAACGACGTTGAACCGACGGTATTGACGCGTTGCCACTACATACGCTTGTTATCTCACGACATTATTATTATCATGCTGTTGGTGGGAAAGCCTCGACGGCTGTAGCCGAAGTTTCCCCTTTAACCTGCTTGACTGCGTCAGTGACCGGGATGCGTTTCAACGAGAAGGAGATGGTGTCCCTGAGCCGCCAGCCGTCCGAGATGGCAGCCGAACTGGGGATGCGAGGGCCCAAGAAAGGAGACGGTAACACGGTTTATTCCTGTTGCGAGGCAGCTCTCATCGCAGCCACTTCCGTTTCACGACAGCAGAAAGCTAATGCTCGATCCAACAAGATATGCCAAGTTCATGTTATTCATCAGCTGTGTAAAGTCTGTGCTGTGATGTCTCATCTCGGTTCATTTTTGTTATTAAACAGTTGTAAAGAAGAGGCTGGTGAAACTCGTGGTCAACTTCCTCTTTTATTTCAGAACTGATGAGGAGGAGGTCAGTTGAATTGATTCTCCTTTTAATGTACCGCCTCGGCATTTACCTTCTGTTTTCATTGTTGTTACCTGTTCCTTATGAGAAAGTGGATCCAACAACATTAAGTGACTTTGTATTCGTCAGCCAATTGGAGCTTTGCTGCTGGAGCAGTGTCGGGTGGAGAGGGAGGACACTCAGGCCTTCTCCATTGGTGAGTCACGTGACTCATTCTCACTTTCTCACTTTCTCACTTGCTGACTGATTTCAAATCTCTCTTAAGTCAGTGTTAATGAGTGGATTCACGTCTGTGCTGATGTTATTCAAAATGCATTGTTGATATGTCTCTGAACATGTATCCATTACTCATGGCTCTATGTTACAGTTACAGTTTGTGCATCGTTGTAATGTGTTTGTGAGTAATGTTATGTGTTCTCTTTGTAGTATTTCTAGATGAAGCTGAGAGGAAATATCTATTTGAGTGTAACTCAGAAGAGCAGTGTGGGGAGTGGGTCGACTCCATTATCAAGGCCAGGTAGGCTTGACTCTTTCCATTCTAATACAACATACAACACAATCATATACACATGTCTGGGTATGTTCGGTTTAATCTGGAAAGATTACACTTCTTTTTTAGAAGAGTTTTAGCCTGCCGTAATAGACTCACATGGGGGAAAAATGTAGCTGTTTCCAGACACGTATTGTAAAAAATGTGACTTGAGTTCAACACTTATCAAAAGATTCATCACTACTTGACCTTTTGTTTGTGTTTACTGGGAAAGCAATAATGCTCCCAAACGGGATGATTTCCTTCCTCTAATATCAACAACATTTGTCATTTTTTCTTGCAGTTACGAGTTCATGAGGAAGAACCTGATATTCTATCGAACTGAAATCCACAGGCTTACTGGCAAGGTAAAGTCTGACACAGTAGAGGCACTAAACGCCACACAGATGATGCTTCTATCAAACAGTGTCATACTAGAAAGGAGTTGTGAAAGTGTATTTATGCCATGCTACTGAAATGCACAGTATCACCAATATCAACAAATGACAGATGGATCAGCCTGTATAGGAACATTCAGTTTAGATTTTATTTAACAAGGTTTTTCGGTTTTATGATCTTGTGCTAAACCCCCAAAACAATAGAGATGTGTGGAATTTCATTCGTGCTGCTCAAAGCATACATTAAGTACTTTTGAATGGTTCTAAATGAAAACTGTTCGTAGCAAAGTCGGCAAATAATTCTGGCTGTTGAGGTTGTTCAATGTGATTTTTTTTTTTTTTTTTTAAGAGCCACTAATTCAATTCCACACTCCTAAACTGTATTGTGGCAGAGACAGAAGTCTCAAAGATATTAAAATCCAAACTGAACATTTCATATAAAGTTTAATTCTGTGTCAATAACAGGGAGTTTTCTCTGTACACTGAGCATTTGTTTTATTACAGTTATTACTCATTTTCTACTTTCTCCCCAGGACCCCTTGGAGCAGTACGGAATATCAGATGAAACTCGCTTCCAGGTCAACAATGGCCTGCAACTTATGCCTCGGGATACATACTCCTTGTAGACCAACTACTTGTGTCCAGATATACATTTTCAATTTAGTTCACCCTGCTGCCATTCCAACACTCCTCAATGCTTTGAAAACCATGGCATTACCATGAGCGCACCTTGTTTTAGATCTTCACTGCTCCGAGTGTAGTAAGTGTGGCTTCAGACTTACAGAGACATTCTTAAGCACATGTTATAACACAGTATCTGGGTTGGTAACGCAAAATCATTACTGACGACACATGACTGTTGAACTTGACACTTATGTTTGGTTGAGGGAATCTTTCAAGCCATTTTCTGTATTTTTTCCCATTTCTTAGTTACTTGTTTGTCAGTATAAATCATGTTTTATACTATGTCGTCTTTTGGACATACTCTATAGTGAAATTGGAATTTGAGAGCATCTGATTGTAACTGTGCTGTAAAGCTGCGGCTGTGACTTCCTTTCGGATGCTTCGTAATATGAGCTTGACCGGGTTTAACAAGAATCAAACCAAGACATATGAATAATATTAATCAAGTCAATGTATGCTGTTTGAAAAAGCTGACGCTTATTGCTCAATTCAGTTTTTTTAACTGCATGGGCCCTTTGATCTGCTGAATTGAGCCACCCATTTTACTTCAGTTTTGTTTATAAGATGGAATTTTATTTTAAGCTATCCCAGTATATATTTATAATCTTGCTCATTAAGACTATTTAGTTTTAAAAACTATACTTTTGCACATATTACTGGGTGTTGAGGGTTTTTATTTTTTTATAATTTACTTGAAAGTACTGTATCTTTTCTGTGGCACTTTGAATCAGATTCCTTGAGGTAAGCCGATGGACTCGGCTCTTAACGGGATTTTTTTGTATCTCACAGACTTGTTTGTCTGTGCAGCTTTGAGCGTTGCAGCTGGTGGTGAGCTGATGGTGCTCAACCACTTTTTATGAGCAGTCAAGAGTCCATCCACAAACAGAATGTGTCTTTAATTTTAAGCTTTTGCACATGAAATGTGTTTAGTCTGTTTTTACTTCATGTAAGATTTTGTGTTTTCCTTGCATCCCTTTTATACTAATAAAGCAATTTAAAATATACTGTAAATCAATGTGGTTTGTCATCTGTTACCTAAAATAAATGTGTCAAAAGTAAAACATTATTTTATAAATTTGTGTATAATGGTCAGTACAACAATAATGTTCAATGGTGCTGCAGCGTGTGACCATTTGACAGTCATCTTTGATCATAAGAAGCCATCCAATGCCCACCATATCTAGTTTGTCATTAAAAAACATAGGTGTCATCACTCATTTGTGCCAGTTCAGTTGATCGTTTCACAAAGCAGTTATCAATATGTGCATATTTGATCAAATGCATTTACCAACACTATTACGTACACATTAATAAATACAAGCAAATAAAAACATATTAAGTTTAAAATATATGTCATTATACGGGGACTGATAAGCAGCTAAAAATTACTTATGTGTGAAACCTGAAGCTATAGTTTTAGCTCTATGTTAAATGCTTTTGTGTTTCGAAATATTAGTTTTCTCCCTATCATGTTCAGGCCATAAACTTATCAGTATTGTCAATTGTCAAAACAGTTCGACAAATAGAGGACTTAACTATCCGTGTTCTTGACAGTGACACGTTTCCTTAGCAACGCTAAATTTGTGATTCAAAAAACTGTGACGTCACATCCTTCCCGTGATGCTTAGCGGACCCGAATTGAACGATCGGCAAAAGAAAACAATTGTATTTTATATGCTCTGTTTTAAAGAGTCAAACGAATAAAATAAGACATTTAAACTGGAATTAACACCTCAAATAAAAACTCTTTAACGGTGCGGAACACGAAGATTGACTCCGGGCACGGTGGGTCTTAATGAAAGAAAGCGAACAAACAATGTCGCTAATGTGTTAGCTGGACAGCTAGCGTTAGCGTAGCTTTGTATGCTGGATGACTGAATCATTTGGGTTTTAAATAACTTTAGAGTCACGATTACGGATCCATAAGTACCACCACACATGCGTTTGTTGTTTCATGGAATCAACGAGTACAAACATGCAGTCGTGATGGTTTTACAGCTGCCGTTACAAGTTGTTCACGTTAACTAGTTATATGTTAATGTTGTTAGCGGAGGACGGAGCCCATGTAACTGGAGTAACTCCTGTAACTATCAGTGGATGTGCTGCGAGTTAAAGTCACGTTTAAATGAAGGGACGGGAGTTTAACAGTTTTTTGCCATTATACCCAGGATTGCTCCCTTGAAGGTCACTTTTTAAGTGTTCATTACCATCCAGTTAAAGGTACTGTTACTTTCTTTAGCGTCACCTTATACGTCGATGCCGGAGCACCTTCCTCTGCCCAGTGTGACGCCCAGGTTAGCCTCCAGTAGTCAGTTTAGTGAAGTGGATCGTTTATTTTACCATGTCCAAAAATATGTATTATGTTATAGGTTAGGCTTCATTACACCGAAGTGTTTCTCAGTCGATGAGTGTATTAATCAATGAGTTGATCTACAGAAAACTAATGAAAAAAGTATTGACGACCCATCCATGGTTTTATTGTCTTTATACAATACAGTATTACGGATGAAATATGTGTTTATTATTAATACGTAATTATCAAGCTAAATGCAAAAGATTTTTCCTGTATATGAACATACTCCTTTCAAAACAAGTTGTATACAATATTATAGACTGATCAATTAATTGAACAAATATAAAGTATATCAAAATTGATTGACTGAAAATTATAATTTATTGAAAAGCTTACATGGTGGCATATATTTTGCTCAATAGGCATTTGTATGATTTTACAAATGTGTTGATCAATCTTAACCGGTTTCCAGGCATCATGGATCAGGACTATGAGTGCAGGCTGCTCAGGCAGATCAACATTCAAAATGAGAACGCAAGCCCTACAGTAAGTAACTTATTCACACACTTATAAGATAAGATAAGATAATCCTTTATTAGTCCCACAGTGAGGACATCTCAGGATCACAGCAGTGGATACACATTAGAGCATTAATACAAATTAAGTACATGTACATAAAGGAGCTGTGTTTCCTCCACTATTGCATAATGATAGCACATCCCAAAGAGGATTATCAAATTGCAAAGGACATACTCTCGATGTGTTGGAAGAACAAACGTTTTAACAGGCTTTTCTCTTTTTATTTTTGACAATGTCGCAAGTGTTGAGTGAAAACAAGACCTCACCAGCCAAATGACTAGGTTTTGTGAATGATGCCTCCTGTTGTTGACACCTCAGAAAAATGCACCATCTGCCACCTAAATGATCTTCCTGCTTTGACCAAGTTTTCACATCACTGTCCAAGGCCTGTTTGCATTTGGCCTCCAGTCAGAAAATGCTTTCTCCTCTCACCCAACTTGAATAGAAAGTAGCAGGAGCGGCGAGGGCTCTTACACCCACAAGCTCCCCGTTGTCTTCCCCGAGTAAGCACGGTGATCGCTTTATTCCCTCCCGGGCTGGAGCCAACTGGAGTGTTAACTTTCATCGCATCAATGTGAGTCTGCCGCAATACATCCAGGACTTCACTGTCTTTCCTACCAAAAGAACAGTGTTCTCAAGATTAAAGTGTTTATTTTCCCTCACAAAGGGAAAAACCCAACCCCTTTTTCCTCTTCTTGTGCTTTTCTATAATTGCTTTTCAATGATTGCTTTTTATTCACTTTTCTCATGTAGGAAATTGAAAAGTCCCACAATCAAAACAGAAAAACCAAAGATGGCACAACAGACAGCAACAAAGGTAATCAATCAACCTTCATGTATCGAGAAACTAGGCATGGGACACGTTTTGATAATAGATCGTGAGACAATGTTTTTCTCTTCAGTTTCTTTGCTACTGTGATGTATTGAAAATAACGAGTGCTTAAATTAACATATATTTTCATTATCCATTACTTGTTTGGTCTATAAAATGTCAGCAAATTAACAAAATAATACTATCAATTTACTCTCACAAATGAATAAGAAATCAAACATTTGCAAACTTTGAATGTTTTCTTGAAAAACTACTAAAATTATTATCAACATTTATGAAGATTTATCGTGTTGATCGGCTCTAAAGATGACTGCTTTTCCGAATATGATGTATTTCAGAATGACCTTTTACTATAGGAAAGAGTTATCTTATGACTGTCTGCCGTTAAAAGATAAATACTCAGTGGTGTGATTCAAGTCCCTTTTTCAGCTACATTCTAAATGTGCCTCTGTCTGCTACAGTCAAAGTTCATCATTTTACTTTTTCTTGTTTACTAAGCATGGACAGGCTCATGGAAACTGGAGATAAGAACGAAACAACATTTTGTGAAAACATTCTCTCTGATCTTCAAAATGGGAGGGAGAGGGAACAGTGTTTGAACTCAATCATGTGGACAGCCAGGTTTGATTTCCCCTCTCTCTCTTCCTTTGCCGACAGCGGACGGTCTGGCTTACTCGGCTCTGCTGAAGAACGAGCTGTTAGGAGCGGGCATCGAGAAAGTCCAGGACCCCCAGTCAGAAGACCGCCGTCTGCAGCCATCTACCCCCGCCAAGAGAAGCCTTTTTAGTGTAAACATACTTTACATGGCTGTAACTTTTAATGCACTAGTTTCATGATTAACCATCTGATTTTGTTTCGTAGTATTCTATAAGTGCCAAGAGGACTCTGCCAGAAGAGGATGGAAACACAGTCTCTCCATATTCTCTATCGCCCGTCAGTAGCAACAGGTAATACTGCGTCCATGTCATGTTTACCGTTTTGGATACGGCAGCATGTATTCCTCACCTCGCGTACTTGTGTTGTGCATTGCAGCCAGAAGCTGCTGCGGTCGCCAAGGAAACCTACGCGCAAAATATCCAAAATACCTTTCAAAGTCTTGGATGCTCCAGAGCTCCAAGACGACTTCTACCTCAACCTAGTGGACTGGTCCTCTCTGAATGTGCTCAGTGTTGGACTGGGCACATGTGTCTACCTGTGGAGTGCGTGCACCAGCCAGGTGTGTGTGTGTGACCCGTCGACACAAAGAGTGCATTGAGCAAAGCATTGAGACGGCGAGACATCCAGCAGATGTCTTGACTGCAGTTGAAAATGAGCTCAGACTATACATTTCTCTTTCTAATCACACCGGAGCTCTGAGTCCCAGGTTCCACTGGTTGTGTTTCACACATTAACTAAAAGAGTCTGACGATGTAGGTAAGCTGCCTCCCGGACGTCACGTTAATCTGTCATTTCTTCCCCTCGCCATCCTTTTAGGTGACGCGGCTATGCGACCTTTCTGTGGAAGGAGATTCTGTAACGTCAGTGGGCTGGTCAGAGAGGGTGAGTTTGTCTGTATTCTAGCATCATCTTTTTACATTTATGTCAGGAAGCATAAAAAAAAACAGCCATCATCTCTAATTTTTTTGGAGTACAACCTGCAAACTGAAATGCTTTTCACATTTTGACTAATGGAGTTGTTAACAACGTTACTCTTGTTGACCTGCCCACGATGCCTCATGGAAAAGGGGACTGCTCCTGGAGCGGACATAGGGATGCAAATAATATTGTAGTTTGTAGGCTCAGTTTAAAGCTTCTGTCCATCGTTTTGGTGAGTCTGGTGTTCAAAGTGTGCTGTCTGTGCTCAGGGTAACCTGGTGGCGGTGGGGACTCATAAAGGCTACGTGCAGATCTGGGATGCAGCAGCAGGGAAAAAGCTCTCCGTACTAGAGGGACACACAGCTAGAGTGGGTGAGTTAAGTGGCTGGAGACCGTCGCTGGAGTAGGTGTTACAACCTGTATTCATCTCCCAGTTGTTTGGCAACATCTCTCATTGTGTGAATCATCTCCCCTTCCATTTCATTCTTTCCTGCCAGGTGCGTTGGCGTGGAATGCGGACCAGCTGTCGTCTGGGAGCCGCGATCGGGTGATCCTCCAGCGGGACATCCGGGCCCCGCCCCTCCAGTCCGAGCGCCGTCTCCAAGGGCACAGACAGGAGGTCTGTGGGCTCAAGTGGAGCACAGACCACCAGCTGCTAGCCTCGGGTGGAAATGACAACAAGGTATGTAGACGGAGAATCTCACCCGCCTGTGAGCTACACGTCGGTATCGGGAACACTTTGGGGATAATAAACAAATTTCTCTCAACCTGCTGCGTGTAGTTACTGGTGTGGAACCACTCGAGCGTCCTCCCAGTGCAGCAGTACACCGAGCACCTGGCTGCAGTGAAGGCCATCGCCTGGTCCCCCCACCAGCACGGCCTGCTGGCCTCCGGAGGCGGCACCGCCGACCGCTGCATCCGCTTCTGGAACACTCTGACCGGCCAGCCCCTCCAGTGCACCGACACCGGGTCTCAGGTCTGCAACCTGGCCTGGTCCAAGCACACAAATGAGCTGGTGAGTGGCCAATCGTACAGCATCTTCTAAATTACAATTCCATCGTAAAGCTGCTATTTGCACAACAGCATCTCTCAACTAAATGGAGGCGGCTCCTGAATGTGTTGGTAAACATGTGAAAACATTGTTTCCTGCAGGTCAGCACACATGGTTATTCACAGAACCAGATCCTAGTGTGGAAGTATCCCTCTCTCACTCAAGTGGCCAAGCTTACTGGACATTCCTACAGAGTACTCTACCTGGTCAGTATATCCTCTGTAGTTGTGCGTCTGTCTGCAGAACAATGGGCTACTTATGTATTCTTATCTTAACTTAACTTTTTCTGTGTGCTACATCAGAGTTAGACCAGCACAACATGATGAATGTCACCTGTGTTAGAACAGTCCACTAGCATGATTAACTACACACAAATATTATATAAGGCTACATGTCTTTCCCTATAGGTCTTATCATGAAACCCTGCTACATAAAGGAACGCATATATAATAATCTAAATAAAAATGAAAAATAAATAAATCTATCTAAATCTAAAAAATCTAAATCATATATATATATATATATATATCATACCTGCAAACTTGTCACCTTTCGGCGAAATTCGCCGTTTTGAAATCAAAGGTCCTCCACGTGAATACTGTAGATCCGAAGAGTTTTTGTTTTGGGGTAGAGGGGGTGTAAATTGGACGGACGGCGTTTATGAGATTGGAGTGAGACACGGAGAACATGCGATGTGGTGATCTTCGCAATAAAACATCTTTGATGGGACACGTCGAAGGAACAGGCTCCTGGAACAGACTCATGGAACAGAGTCATGGAACAGAGTCATGGAACAGAGTCATGGAACAGAGTCATGGAACAGAGTCATGGAACAGAGTCATGGAACAGGCTCAAAGCTCAGCAGAGCACCCAAGTTAAAAAAGGAAGTTGGTTCATGAATGACTTTAACCATATTATATATAATGATAATGTACATTTGTTATTATTTATTAGGGCCCGATCACTGAATTATTCAGAGGACCTTTTTTTCTTAAAATGTTATTTAGATTTGCAGTCAGAACAATCAAATAACCGTAGTTATGAAAGCTTTGAGGTGTCATCAAACAACGAGGATATATATATATATATATAGCCAAAGATTAGAGGGAAATTAGTGTTGTTAATTCGATGTAACTTGAAGAAATGATTCAATATCAAATCAACTCGACAATCAATGGGAGGCGGTCAGATAATAGTATCAATTTTGTAACATTTTGTGAGGCTATATGATTACATTTCAAATTATATTAGCATTAATGTTGAATAGCAGAGTGAAATACGATAATGTCATTCCAATAATTTATGCTGGGTTTTCAAACACTACATAAATGAATAAAGTAATGAAATATAAAGTCCATTAGTACAACTCTTAAATTATATTCACACCTCAGAGTAAATTTAAAGTCAAGACGATTGGTGAAAGTTCTCACACACATCACAACTTAAAGAAATGAAGTGAAATGATTAATTGTCCGAAGGAATTATGAAACCGAACCCAAACAATCCCCCTGATGACTCTGATGTCATAATGCTGTATATCCAGTGTGTGATCATGTGTGTGTTGCAGGCCATGTCCCCGGATGGAGAGGCCATCGTGACGGGAGCTGGAGACGAAACACTACGTTTCTGGAACGTCTTTAGTAAGATGAGGTCCACTAAGGTATTTATCCTCTCCATTTCTCATTTCACGTTGAAGATCTCTTCCTCTGTTCTCCCCCGTTGTCTCTCTACGGTTTGACTCACCACCTCCTTCCATCGCCCTCCTCTTTTAGGAATCCGTGTCAGTGCTGAACCTCTTCACCAGGATCCGGTAGTTGGCGCGCCAGTCCACTACGAGGGGACAATGTCGGGAAGGGAATTTAACTTTGCATGTATCAAACTATAAATGGGCCTCTTCTTTTGAGTATTCGCCTCCGTAGGCTGCAGAGGGCCCCCCCTCGATCGCTCTTAGTTGTTTAGCCAAGTTGTAGCTGGAGGGGGGGGAGAGCTGGAGTGATGGAGGGCAGAGGAGATGCGCCTGTGCAGTGTTCCACTTCCTCCTTCACGATGGAGCCACTGGCTCCTCCACCGGACCAGGGATCTCTGATGACGAGGAGAATGTGGGAGGCGATTCTCTCCCAACGTGATTATGTTTTGTTTACAGACTGACATTGTGCTTTCCTGCCAAATATTGAGTTTGTCCTTTTGATTGTCTTATTTATTTTATTTTCCTTTTCTTTTTTTTTTTTGAAGGCTGGTAGATTTCCTTTTGTGTGCGTCACTGCAGTTGTTGGTGTGATCTGTGGAGTATGTTTGCAAAAAAAAAACATCCAGGCTTGTCTTTTAACATTTTTACTAAGAGACAATAATGTTTCCTGTAGATTGATAACGAAATACATAATCCTGTGCCGTTTTGAGAACTGTAAATGCTTAGCTAGGTTCGGACTAATCGGCCTGGTCTCTTTTGTAAATCTTCTATTAAGTTAATTTTAATCTATTAATATTAAGCAGTATTGGCTCATTGTTTTATAATATCACGAAACATCTTTTAATTGCAAATAGCACATCTTAGAAGTTATCCACAGGTAAATGAGGAGATTTGAATGTGACTTGGGGGTCGCTCATCTTTTCCTCCTTTATTGAGTGGAAAACAAGCCAGGGATGTAAAATAATACACATTGTCTAAGCAGTGTCGTTGGTAACAATAACTAAAGCACACAGTAAAACATTTGGGGTTCAATTGGAGTGGAAACGCTGCTTTCTGCCGTGTCTGCAAAGATATCCAAGCTCGAGGCACTTTTGCTACTTCACACCACGTCTGTGTTGAGAAGTCATGCAATTCTATTTTATGTTTGTTTTGTATCTGAGAAAAAAAAGATTTCATACCTGCAACCCCCCCCCCCCCCCCCCCACAATTTTGATTATCTTTTCCCCCGTTTGAATGTTTGAGTCGACTAGTGTGCCACGTTTAAAACGAATGCTATTTATTTGTGTTGTGAAGAAAGGCTATTGTACAGAGAGGACTTGTTTGTTTACCGTATCTGGGGGAAGTTGATGAGCAGTTTCACTGCCAGGCTGAGAAAATCTATTTGAAAGCCACTTCAAAATCAAGACGATGCTGCGAACTTGAATTACAGAAAGAATGTTTAAAAATAAATATTTCTGTACTGAGAGGTAATCAACAATTAAACGATCATATCTTGTACCTGATACATCGTCGCTGTTTCATTGTCTCATCAAATCAGCCTCCTGCTGTGCAGTGAAATGGCCGATATCATCGACGTATCGTTCTATCAGGCACGATCAATAACAGATCTCACAAACAAGTTTTTGATGCGTAGCCAAACCATCGAGCTTCATAACAATAATCCACAAAGGTTCACTGCTGTCCCTCCATCTCCATGAACATGGGCACTGCAGCTTTTCCTAATTGTGTTGTGGTTATTTACTGGATAACCCAATGTGTATTTCTTTCAACAAATGCACTATTCATTACTAGTGAAAGCTCGTATTGATTAAACATTTATATGTGGACATATAATAATAAAATAAAACATCCACAGAACTTTTAAAAATGAGCTTTTCCTAAAGAAATATGGTTATGAATTCATTATTTACAAAATATTGATGGGTCGAAAATGTATGTTTTGTTTATCTCTGTGGAAGATACCTGATGCTGGGTCGCTCTCACCAGGCCAATGAGCCGATAGTAGAATGACGCTGGTGTCACGGAGGTCTGTGTCGTCAGGGATCACATTGTCAGTTAGTTTGAGGGGAAAAACATAAATGGCTGAATTTGACGGTTGGGAGCTTCACTTCAGTCCCGAGGAGCTGAGGAACCCAAGGAGGCTACCTGCACTAATAGCTATTGGTTATCTTTGCATATTTAAACAAAACCAACAACAACCAATGTCCATATTCCTAACAACTGTTTAAAATATGTAATTTCTTACATTATTTTTAGAATGTAAAAAATCAAAAATAATCTAAATTCTTCTCTCAAACAGCACATATGTGTGTCAGTGGAGATTGAGAAGAGGGTGGGCCACTAAAGAATAAGTAATAATAATGAATGCAGGTCATCCTGCACTACACCACTGCTAAGATGAACATGACCACTAACCAGCCAGAGCCTACGATGACCAGACATCAAGTTAAATGAAGCTTAACACACCACCGCACAAAGTAACCTACAACTACAGCTCATGTGGATAATTACCTCCCTACTCTACCACGGACAAGTCATCACTTGACAAGACTGTCGAGTCTCACGACACTCGACCATTGAGTATACAGGAACTTATCATGTAATGAGCTGCTGTTCTCGGTTTATCTCATTTATGAATTAACCGTGCAGAACAAGGGCTGAGCCGTGTGTATTCAAGTCGCCATTTAATTCCTGAATTTCCAGTACTCCTGGATACACATCTGGATAGATATCCTTGAATCTTGTTCAATTAAAAGCAACCGCGAAAGTCTTTATTCTGGATTTAACAGAGATGAGGGTCTCTGAGGGTCTCAGCAGACCTCCAGCTTTCAGGGACCTTATTCCAGAAATACTGAACGCTGCTCCTCCATGTTTAGTTCTGACTGAACAGAAACAATTCAATTGTGACTTCAGAATATCCCAAAAGACGTGTATCTGAATTATTATGGCATACCTGTATTCTGTTCAGGGACATGATCATATCTCCATATATATTTGTTAGTGGGCTCATTCTACTGTAAAGCCATAGGTTCTAGTGATTGTGAAAGCCATAACGAATACTTCACATCTTTTACAATAATCTGTCTTTATTTGATATTTCTCCACCCAATTGACCTGTTTTTCCAACGTTTCAAAGTGACCACCAGAGGGCGCCATCCTATGAGCAAACCCGAGACTGCTGCTACCACACCCATACTGCCAGCCTTAACCATGAGGCCCTGAAGGTGATAATCAGATGTAACACTCACTAAAGGAGTATCCGGCCCTGACTGTCTTTTTAACAAGCTATGCAGAAAGTGATACATCCCACATTTGTGCATCTGGTTTCATTGTTTCCTCAGTTACGCTTGAAACATTTGAGATTTGAATGGCTGCCAAACATCCTGAGGCCTCACCTTGTTGCCTGCAAGTCTGCTAATTGTCATATTACGAGTCCTAGTCACACTAATTTCACCCAGAGCACAAACAATTATAAATGTCCACCGCCTCCTAACACCTCTGCTTGTGCCTGTGCTCTAACCAAACTCCCCCTTGCACCTTTATGAGGTATTGTATGTTTAGCGCTGTCAATTTACAGAGAGGCTACAGATTTATATTTAAATCTGCCACATTTACACGATAGCTTATGTTCATTTTAATGCATTGTCCCTTCAAATAAACTGGATTTTCATCAGTGTAAATAATTTCTTAGGGATCTAACTACATGCAAAAAAATAATCTTAAATGCTTCCGCTCCTGTGGTTTGGTTACAATGTACAGATATCAGAAAATGTCTAATACTGCTAAGGTGGACTGAACAAACGGAAGGTCTTTTTTTGTAAAGTCTTTTTCAGTGTGATGAAAATCAGGTGTAGTCCTCTGTGACTCAGCTCCTCTGAACGTCAGAGAGCCTGAGCTTTTCTCCCCTTCAGCCTCCATTATAATGTCATCGAAAATATCATGCATAGCCCATTATAGTGATCAGATAAATCACCTGAATGGAAGACATTCAACAGTCATGCAGCTCATCTGTGGCTCTCGGTGGACAGATGTTAACATTAAGCCCTGAAAGCAGACAGTAGGACATGGGGGATTGCTAATATGCATAATCCAACCCCCTGATGTTTCTATCAAGAGGCACGGAGTGTGATGTTCGTTATACGACTAAAGCCTCACAACACAGAGAGCAGGATCTTCCCCCAGGTTCCTTCATAAGCCAGACTCTTGAGTTGTATTGATAAACGGCCTACAGAGGTATCAAAGGAACACGGCTTTTGTGAGAACTAATGGCTGCAGCCACCCAGGCTTCTTTTGTCTTTTTTTTTAGAGCACATGTGGGGGGGGGGGGGGGGGGGGGGGGGGGTCACTCATGAGCGTTATTCACAAATAGACACTCCTCACTCACCCCAGCAGCCCCTTTGCTGTCATCCCCCGGGTTTGATTGGGTGTTCCTCCACAGCCACACGGTGACAGGCCCGACTGTGATGACTACATCATTAATTGATTAATACGATTGCAGTGTACATAAATTCAAGGGAGGGATTCGAGGCATTAAGTAGTGAAATACACTTTGGTCCACCGGAAAGAAACAGATGAGGCAACAGCCTGGTGCCTAGAATTAAAAGGGCCCACAACAACTATAGAGTATGATGTTTACTCTTCAAATCACTGAATCCGCCCCAAAACACACCAAAGTCGCAATTAATGGTGGTCAGAAACTGGTTTTATAATTAATTAACTTATTAACCCATTTAGAGTGTATGAGAGTATATATATGCTGACAGAGCGAACAGTAATAGCATGGGGGGGGGGCTACAGGGTGGTGTGGTTGTGAGCAAAGTGCAGAGCAGAGGTCACTGTGGGGCACAGACAGCCGGGCCCCGCTCAAGATGCCGGTGGCAAAGTTGGTACTCTTATAAATTTCTTATTTTCTTTCCATCGGCAGAGTGCTGCATGCTGTTCCTGAGGAGGCTACCTGCTCGTACTCCTGGACCCCAGGGAAGTGAAGAAAAGTTTGATAGTAAATGTTACGTGTCAGTGTTGTGTGTGTTCTCCCCTCCCCTTGGTTTTCCCTCAGGTAGCATCAATTACCACCTCCTCAGGCCAATATTACTGCACCTGGGTGCAGAAGGAGAGCTGACCAATCGGCTGAGAGGGCCCTGTTTAAAAGGCTGAAGACAGAAGCGATTCAGGGGAGTGTCTGGTGGTAGTTCATTGTGTTGAATGTGGACACTGCCACTGATAGAGGTGGAGGTTTATGGTGAGAGGTTGTGGACAGTAGGTAAGTTTGGGGTACCCTGTACATTGGTGCACTCAAGTAGGTACGTTGTGTTAGAAACACTAGGCTATTGGTTGTTGCTGCCTCTGTATTGTTTTGACTCAAACTTTGTAGAGAAGCTAGTGGAGCCATTTTGTTTGTTGCTTTTCAGAGAGGTATATAGTCAGGCCTAGTTTTGTTATGTTGAGTTCATTTGTTTGGCACAACCGCAACTGTCCCAATCTCTCCCATATCAGTTTAACATTTGTTTTTTGTGTTGTAAATAAATATTATTTGACCACGTTACTCCTGTTTTTGATCTTTATCACTTATTCTTTGACTGTCCTGTGTTTGTCTCCCCGCTTATTCACTAGACTGAAAAGGAGACGTAACAGTAAAGTTATCCCGCAGAAAAAGTGAATGGCAGTCATGTCGCTAGAATCCGACCCTGTTCCCTGGTTTATTAAACAAGTATTAATATTGAACCAACCATGGATTGACATGACAAATGACACCTAATTCGACAAGACACTCCCTTTGGCGTACACGTTGTGTAACACAGATCAGATGAGTGGTTCTTACTTCATGCTACGGAGTGGACCAGCAAACAAACAGATTCCTTACATAAAATAAATGTGTTCCAGTTCTAGTCCTTGCTAATAAAAATGCTCATCCTTGTAAATATGGATAGTTGCTTAATGGTTTCTGTATTTTACCATGAACTGAATACTAACAACACAATACTACCCAGGGTACATTGGTAAGGTGTGAAGAGAATTTAAAAATATTTTCGATATTATCAAGTCAAAGTGTAAATATTATAGAGCTCTAAAATGTAAACTTGGGAACAAGTAACCATGACACTTACATGGACTTATGAACAGGTTTATGTTGTATTAGTTTTCCAGTCATTGGCTAAATGGAGACAGCATTTCATTATTTTGACATGAATGGTTCCTCATCATAAGGCAGATACCAAGTGTCTAAAAGCTTCTTACTGTAATAACCCATGGCTTGTTGGTGGTTATTATAATTGTGAATTCTAATTCACAAGGAGATTATCCAATCCTTACATAGACCAAAACAGTTTACATTTCATCATCATTTCCTTTCAGATTAGCGAGGAGCAGCAGAGTCATGAAGCCCAGATGGATCACCTCTGGGGACTCTATGAACATACTCATTGCTCAACTGGAAGATACATCTAATAGTATTATACCAATAATACTAAACGCAAACTCTTTAAAGTACAACAATCACACATTTAAATCACTCCCTATACAATCATACAACTAAGTAAGGAGGTACAAAGAGGAATGTCAAATATGAAGACACACATTAGTTGTTCTATTATCCACAAGAGGCTGAAATGTATAACATGGTGTACATGATGAGGCTGATGGAGACTCTTGGGGATGCTTGATTAACCTTGCATTAGTATGTGGCGCATGGAGGTTTTATTGTCGGCTACGGTGATGTTAAGTGGTTGCCACTTGTCTTTTGTCACAGTGGTTATGTGTGTGAAGTTTGTGTTTCATGTGAGCTCGAAGCAAACAGCTTTGTTAAAATGTCAACAATTTATTTAATCTAAAAAAAGATCAATTAGGGTAAAACTAACTCAACGTGTGAATGTATCTGCTCATGAAGATAAATTAAATTGTATTCAGCCAAGCCGGTTTTTCCAAAGCAATTAATTTTACCAATTACAATTTCCACTGCCCTAAAGGTATGTAACACGTCACTCTTCCCTCACCAATTAAACGGATGCATAATCTTGATCTGCACAATTCAGGTTTAATTCAATTACTTCTGAGTTACTCACCCTATGGTACTCAGTATGTTCCACGCTCGGGACACATTTCAATTTAATTTGTATTTCTCTCTCTCTCTCTCTCTCTCTCTCTCTCTCTCTCTCTCTCTCTCTCTCTCTCTCTCTCTCTCTGTTTGTGTGTGTGTGTGTGTGTGTGTGTGTGTGTGTGTGTGTGTGTGTGTGTGTGTGTGTGTGTGTGTGTGTCTGTGTTATATTTCCTCGTTTAGATTGCAATTTACGCGCTGACATAAAGTTAGAAAACGGCATTGATTTAACCAAATAAAAAGCTATCGACAAACATCCTAAACCAACACATATTTTATTCATATGCATCCAAAACCTTCATATAATATAATTTGGCAAATTGGCTGCTGGTTTGGGCCGCACCCTTAACAAGGTCTGGAGGAGAGGGAGAGAAAAAAACGCGTCAATTGGCCTCCCCTTGCAGTCGTCACTCGTCCCGCCTCCTCCCTGTCTTCTCCGGGCAGCAGACGTATATAAACACGCTGATCCATCTTCCTCCAGCCTACCCAGTAACGTCACGATCACCAGTACGTGGAGCTCGGATGGGAGGGCGCACCAGCCCCAGATCGTGGCTGATTTGAGCAGCGAGCCCAACAGTCAGAGAGACGCGGCCGTGTCTACTCCTCCAGCCCACGCGCCGTAGCATCGTGTTGCATCACCTGTTGTTTCCTTCGAGGGTAAGTCCTCCACTTGCAGCCTTTGTCCTGCTCCTTGTATCAAGCGAATGCAATGTTAGGATATGCAATGTAAAAATGTGCATATGTGTGCAATGCTTCTCGCTCCACAACCTGTGGTCTCGTTTGCACTTCAGGATAAAAAAACTAATATGATGAAGCAACAACATGAATAAAAAATAACAATAGCCTCTGTGTCATTAAAGGAAAACACGAATATAGATGTTTAAATCCCGTCGGCGTCTACACTGGTAATTAAATGACAATCCCTTCCTCCTCTTCCTGCCTTGCCTGGGAGGTGGTGTGTGTGTGTGTGTGTGGGGGGGGGGGGGATGTTTATCATGTCGTCATGTTGCCGTGATTTGAGAGAGAAAAGGAAATATCTGACCTTACTTTTAGACGGGGAGCAGGGTCGCTGCACATTGAGCGCGTCACGTATCGGAGGTCTTTTGGCTTTCCGACCTCCTGAGAGAAAACTTCGGTGCAGCAACAGGTGGCAGGTTTTTTTTCCCCGGGCCAAAGTCGAGGCGAGATGCTGAGGAGGAGATGGACGTGGAGGAAGTATAGGGCGTCATTCAGCACCGAGGCTCTGGACAGCTCCCACGACGAGAGCCGCTTCCTCTTGAGCTCCGCTCTGGACCGAACAACAGGTTGATGTGTCGCTTTTATAGCTTACATTTTATATCATGTTGAGACGTCCTGTGAATATGAAGAAAACCTAATGGTCAGCCTTCAAACGTCCCTGCTGCTTGGAAACCTAATGGACGGTTTTTGAGAGGAGATGCCTCAATGTGAGCCAACAGCTAAATAAGTCAATTGTTTTAAATCAACACTATTAAAATGGCTCCAGTAAATGTAATTGACTATCTCCTCGTGTGTCTCCTCTTGGTCTAAATAGAGTGCTGTCTCTGCCCAGCACTCCTTTTTTCTCTAGTTTACACTAACAGACCCCCCTTCCCTCCGTCCTTGCTTCCTTCCTCTCACTGAACTGTCCCCATCTTCCCATCCCCCTCTTCCACTGACTCCCAGTCTTGTTGCATAGCTACCAGCTCAGAAACATACTGGAGATGCAGGACAATCTATCTGTCTCTTTTCTCTCCCTCTTTCTCTTTCAGTCCAAATGAGACTTATTGGAAAGAAAGTACATATCACTGAGCTGACGGCCTGCGTTCTCATTTCCATTTTCTCATTCTAAATGGGGTGTAATTGCAAATTGTGCACAGCTTGGGGTTTCTGTTCGTTGCATATGGTGAACAACGTTTATTCTAAGTGCTGTGATCCTCTCTGTTCCTCCCCCTCCTCCTCCTCCTCCTCCTCCTCCTCCTCCTCCTCCTCCTCCTCCTCCTCCTCCTCCTCCTCCTCCTCTTCCAGTCTCCCTCTTTTGAGAGGAGCTGAAAGGTTGGCATTACAACAACAAAAGAGGGATGGAATGTCAACAGGCTTCAGAGAGAAATGGGTTCAGGAAAACACAGAGATGAGGATTGCATGTAGTGTTTCCATCTCCGACATTTCAGGTTCACCACCTGTCGACACACCAGGAGCCACTGGGTGCTCTGCAACACCTGTGGCACATGTATATCCTGAAATGCTCTGTATCTCTGGGTGACAATGGAAAATCAATATATGATGTTTAACAGGGGAGGGAAGATAATAAGAATCTCTATACCCTGTGGTGTTACAACTCGTTTTTCTTCTTTTAATACAGATTGAAGCAGTGGATGAGGAGTTTCAAACCAGGAGGAGAAGATTCTGTGGGAGAGGGTTGGAGGTGCTGAGTGGAAGACTAGTGATTTTGTTGTGAAGCTGATCAGAGACCAACAAGTCCCAGTCTACCTCTCAGCACCAGCAGTGCTCTTCAGTCCACGTCCGCTTTAACCTGCAAGGCTCTTCAGTTCAGGATGCGTTCACATTTCAATGTTGGCATTGTAACTGATGTGTCCTGTTTCAACAATATGTAACCTGCCGTTAAAAATGGACTTTAAATGTTCTGATTGAGCCCCGATGCATGCCCCTGTGACTGGTCCTTTTATTTTCAACATTTTATTTCTTTGGGAAAATTGTGATCAAAAGCATCATGTAAGCAATGCTACTCATGAAACAATGAACACCTCTGGGAGACACTGTAATATTTGCAACGTTTTTAAATACTAATTGTTTATTAATTAATCAGCATTTTGAGCCTCATACATTGGGCAAATAAAACCTGGATGTAAAACGTTTTCGCATTTCTGTTTTTGAATACTAATTGTTTATTAATTATTCTGCATTTTGGCGCTTCATACTTTGGGCAAATAAAACCTGGATGTAAAACATTTCCGCGTTTCTGCATTTCCTCACATCAGCATCAACGTGGCAGCTTTAAATGAACACGGACACTACATCACACACCAGGTGCTGTGAAATCTCAAAGAAGAAGACACTCTCCATTCTCCACTCAAACGTATTACTCCGGATGGATGAGATGACCGGCTCCAGAAAGCTTTACTTCACACTGGGTCCAACACTTTCAGCACTTAGAGGAAGAAATACACGTCAACCATCGATAAGAGTGGTCTAAACCCCTCTGTGGACCGGAGTGGCTGTAATGGACAGTGGATAGCAATTGCTTCCCATAGTGAGGTAGTTTCCTTTATATGAGTTTTGAGTGACCAGGTGAACCAAGTGCAACCAGTAAGAGAGGTCCTCTGAGTGGTGTGAGAATACATCGACGCATGCAACTTCAGTTCAATGCCACCAAACGTTGAAGATATCACAGAATCAACTAAGCAGGCAAATATCCTCATTATCTAAAGAAGTGTTGTGAGGCTGACCTGACTCCCTGCATGGGGATTAACACCTTGTTTTAAAGACTGCACATAGTGGCAGTGCTAAGGGCCCATTAGGATCAGAAGTAATTAGGGAATGAGTCTCTTAGACACAGTACCCACTCAGTTTTGTCATTCTTTTTCTTACACTTCACAGCCGCTTTTGTTCCATTCACAGTGTGGATGCAGAGCTCGGTCTTTCATGAGCTTTGATTAATATCAGACATGAGCAAATATAGAAAGATATCTATAGTCACTACTCACTAAGAAGTCTAATGCTCTGATGCCATATTCACACATCAGCATATGTATTCCAAACCAAAAAATCTAAAGTAACAGACTCAGATGTACATGACTTAAAATCATGATGCTTCTGCGGTATGTGCAATTTTCTTCCAGCTGTGCTTCAAGATATAAAACCAGAGGAGGTGAGCACAATTATTTCTCAGAAAGTGGGAATATAAAAAATTGGATGAAAAGGAAATCAAGACTTGAGGCTTCAGACATTTTTTTAAAATACCATGTACTTGATCTGCCTCTCCCTCCCTCCCGATGCCTGAGTGACCTGACAGGATCCTCATTTCTGTTACAAAGGCAAACGATACTGAGAACTGAAAGTCAAGCACACCGCTAATGGAAAAGAGCACTATGTTAATAAAGGCACTATATTTATGGAAATGTTATCTGGTGAATGCAAGGTAATGATTGTTTGATTTATCGTCATTACAATACAAAGCTGACATGAACCCAACATGTAAGATACATTTGAATAACAAGGCATCTTTACCTCCGCTGACACTGCATGTAGAAATCAATCATGTCATTATCCCCCGTTAATAACAGACAATGCCCTTTTCACTCAGAAAAGCGTGCAATGTTTAATTAAATATGCGTTGTGGCTGGTCTCATTCACACTGCACCCTGTAGGTCTCCAGATTGGCGGCATGCTGGTTTTTCATATATAAAAAACAGGGACTGGCTTGCGTTGCTAAGCAACACAAAAGAGTCAAGTGCATTTGTTTATTGGCCAATGAGAATGCAGACAAAGTTTCAAGGTTTTCGCAGAAGGTCCTGTAATAACGTAACCCACAGACAAATATTGTGCTAAAATCCTTTCACATATTTATTGTTCATACAAGTGAATAGATAGCGTTGTGCTTTCAGACATTTCGGCCTCGCAGAGATCATAAACAGCTCTGAACCACAACTAGCACCACAGAACAGAATATTAAGAAGCTATACACAAACTACTGAGATGGTCAGTAGTGATTCTGACCATGTTGTAGTTCACTCTGACTGCATGCTGACCTATTGTTCATCAAGAGGCATCAAAGGAACAGCTTAGCTGTCCATCTACTGGCCCCAAAGGACAGAATCACACATCTCAGACATAACGAGGCTCATACGGCTCATACGGCGCTTTGCTTATCTTCTTCTGCCTTGATAAAAAAACAATCAAAGCGATTACACCTTGTAAGAAGAGATGTTTTCACAGTGAAATGCCTGTCTGCACAATGAAAGCAGTCATGAGTCCTGGCTGCTGGTTTCACAAAGAAAGTAAACGATAGAAAATAGTAGCGGATGTGTAAAAGGAAGTGCACAACAGGTGACACAATGCATCACACACACTCTCAAGAGCACGGACCTGGTGTAATGCGCGTGCTCCCGTCCTCGTTGTCATTACTATCTGGGCAACGAGCCGGGCGTGACGCCATGCCAACTGTTCCCCCCGCTGTCTGTACTGGCACCTGGCGCCAGCACCCTGGCATCTCGGAGGGACTCCGGGGGAGGGGGAGGCGGTCGGCGGGCGGCGGTCGGCTCCATGTGCGGCGGAGCAGGAGTCGGGGGAGAACGTGTCTGCTGGTCATCAGAGTGGGCCTGACAGCTGACGAGCAGACACTCGTCAACCCCCGGATGATGCATAAACTCCACCTGATGGTAGATTGTGCTTGGCATTAAGTGATTACTAATATCTAAGCAGGGTCATCTCTAATATCTTTTTGTTGAGCAGCACGGTAGGACACACAACGGCTGCTTTCAGAAAACAGGGGAGAGCTATTCACGTCAAAATAGCGGCCTTTTGTCATGTCATCTTTTCATCTTTAATAGCCCACTTTATGAGAATTACAAAGTAATCAATAAGGGTTATGGCAATATTTAGCTTCGACATTGTGTCTACTGCTGTATAAATAAACAGACATTTAAATGATTCTGACATCAAATCATCAACCGTGGAAGTTAATAGTTCCTGTCCCTGATTGTATTGGCCTTTAAATAAAGAAGCTAATCAGGAATCTGATTAAAATAGGTGCACAAAAAGTGAAGCAGCTGAGCCAGAGGGATGCCATTTAGGGAGACTACCTTTGTTACTTAACCTTTTAAAGCGTGACACACAACACACGTCTCTTTCTTTTTGTTACACGTATTTTATGTGTAATCTGTTTTTAACCATTATTGTCTAAGCCCCTCAAAATAGCTTTTGACGCACGAGTAATCGTGGAAGTCGATGTCAGAATCTAAACGTTTAATTAATGAGCTAAATAAAAAAAGACAGGAGGTGGTGTGTGTGTTAGTTTCTGACGCTACACACAGGCCGCTAGCAGGAAAAGGTTGCAGCTCAAAACACCTCACACAATCGGCTTGTTCTGGTTTTTACGGATGCTAATCAACCTGCACTGCAGGCTGGAACTGGGAACGTGTCTTTCAAATCCAACTTCACTCGATATCTTTTGTACATGTATTTACGCAGGGAGGTCGACTTCCTAAGCAATCAAAGGTGTTGTGACACAGTCACACCTGAGTTAGGGAACTTCTTCTCGCTGAGAGAGAAGTAGGTTGTTAAATCCGTCTCATACAACATATAAGATATTACATATAGTGCAATGTCTGCAGCGCTCGTAACACGAAACGGCGTGTCGAGGAGTTGGAGGAAAAATGCACTTATTTGAAAGATGGTTACTGGGAAAGAAATAGCACTTTGACAAAATGTCTATAGCAGCTATTCCCTGTGTTTTAAGTCACCATATAAAGTAAAATCAAGGACGACTCACATAAAGCAATTAGAGGGGAATCTCCCCTCAGTTACATGGTCAATATACACACAGGTAGGCCATTACTTAAAATAAATGTACATTATGATTGGATCAATTGTGCCACTAAGCCAGGAATATGTATGTAGTTAGACACAATACTGCAGGTCAGAACCTTGGATTATGAATTACAGCATTATGCTATTAAATAACCACCATCAAATCTCCTCAGACGGTCCAATCACAGGGAAAAAATATGCTTATCTCATGAATGTGCTTATTATTTGCTTGAATTAATGTATGTACTTTCCACCATGGAGGAATACATTCACACAGATTAAAGAAAAATCCACAACACATGAAGCATGTACCAATAACACAAGGGAAATCATTTTCAAGCAGCTTTGTTTCAAGTTCATAAAAATGTCTCCAGTTATATATACAGAACAGAACATATGGGTCACAAAGAACAATATTATGTGGCTTGAATATTTCACATTACATCAGCACATTTTTGGCAGATAACAGAATTAGTTCCAAAATTACCAAATTTGAAGTACATAGTGTGAAGCACAAACACCGTTGAAACAACTCGACATCAACATCGGTATTTTCCTTAAATGATCATAATGTAACAAAATTGCAGTTCACGTTATGAAACAGAAATACGATAAATCACTATTTTTATAAGAATCTGTGTTTGATTTCTAAAATGTGAGACGGTCAAGTCGCATCAATGGCGAAACACTTAAAAAACGTAAACTTGCCGCGCTGGTCAAATTAATATTACCTTTATTCAACAAACGGACCCAGAGACACAGATAAAAGCTCAGCGGGCGAAGTTACCAGCAACACAGCCAGATATTCCAAGAGAAATAAATAGCACAGACAGATAAAAGTGAAACATATGAGTGTATGAGTGAAACAGAGGTAAAGGCAAGAATGAAGAATTATTTTGATTTTGATGTGTAGTTTACAAAAGGTATGATTTGGGAGTTTGAAAGTTTCAATATACAAGTTTGAAATAACCAAAACAAAAGCCTAGCTTCATTTCATCTGCTGGGCTATACAACCGTCTCAGACCTGCTTTATTTACATTGAAGAGGACTTGAAAGTCATACATTAGAGTTAACTTAAAGGCACAATGAGTAGGATAATCCTTAAACATAATGTATGGACTCAAATAAAAGATAATCCCTCCCAATTGTCACCGATGACCCCTTAGGTGTGTGTGGCGGTGTCTCTGTCTGCACACGCTGCTTCCCCTTGCCTGAATGTTCTTCTTTCTCTTCATTCTGCTGTGTTTTGGAAGATTTCTGGGCATCAACCTAAAAAAAAAAACATAGCGACCAGATACCACACTGCACCCAGAGGAAGCCACGCGCTACAAGGATGTCCGACACGGCGTTGAACAGCCGCTGCGATATCGAGCCGACAAAGACTTTTCAGAAGGAGAACGAACCTGCACAGAAACCCTCGCTGAGCCGGGGTGTCGTTTACAAACCGGCTGCCGACGCATCGTACTCATTGTGCCTTCAACGCCGAGAATCCCCAAAATAAATGTCTGGTGATGTGAGAATAAGAGAAGCCACTGGAGGCCAAAAAATAACGAAAGACTAGATTTCCGGCACGTGCCGAAATGTGTAACACTTTCACAGGCAACGAACGACTGGCCGCTCACAGAGGAGCCGTGGGCTGTGGGACCCCAGTCCTACTAGGTGGTCTTCACCAGGTCGTACACGTGGATGTGAACATCGTCGTCATATTTGATATAGTACACTGTGGGCTTTGCTGGGACCTGGTAGCTGACCAAGCCCGTCCTCTTCAGACCGTTATCTGTGACGTACTCCACCTGTTTACCCACAAGGCTCTCTGGCTCCTCACCTGGCTTCCTGTCTGCTGGCAGCAGGTGTTTGTTCTCTGGGTGACGGACAGATGATACACAAATAAGTACAATGGAACAGGGGCCAGTAAATTAGTGTTTTATTGTATTTTTTACAATGTCGTATCAATGTATCGTCGTTATTAACCTCAAAGCGTTTCATGATTTATACCTATTTGAAATGCAATGTTCTCAAACACTAACAAGGATTCTCGTCCACTTTTCAGGAAACTGAACATAAATATTCATAAGATACATGTGACATGTGCCTCTTTCCCTACCGTGAGTGTTTAGCAAACTCTTAAAATTGAATTCCCAAATTGTTGATATCACTACATCAAATTCGTCGTCCATAGAATTGTCTCAAGTTTACATAATAGAATAAACTCTCTTAATTATGTTCAGAAAAAAGCAGCAGAAGGCAGCATACAGAGTGCAGTGTTTCATGATGCTGACTATGTAAATGTGTCCTGCCCTCTTCCTCCCACCATCTGAGATATGGAACATTCAGTTTTATGCATACGAACACCAAATCTCTTGTTACTTCACCTGATTCGGGAAGGACGCGTAGATCTCCGTCCTTATAGTCGTCCCACAGCTGGTACATGTACAGCACCGGGTCCTTCTCGTAGGTGATGTAGTACCAGTGGGTCATGACGGGGGCTCGGGACAGCACCATGCCTCGCCACTCGTTCTTCTGACCGTCCTCCTTCTCAAACAGATGCTCCACCGCCCGGCCCACCAGCTCCTCCGCGCCGGGAGGCACCTTGATCTTATTGTTCACTGCGGGAAGAAGGCACTTTAAAATGCCTGTTAACTGGAAAACTGTATAGATCCCAGTATAGTACAACAGTAAAATTATATGATATTATATTATATTACAGATGGAATCTGAAAAACTCCTTAACGGACCATCAGTTGTGCTTAATGTTAGCTTTATATTAGCTCACTAAAGTCGATTAATATTTTAGATTAACCAGAAAGAATGTTTGACTCATATGTCTAATTAAACTAATTATTCCTCTTTTAAAAAGTCCAGATTCAACTGGACTAAAGTGTTCACAATGCAAGTGTTATTTTTAAAAGTTAACCCATAACTTTCTTAATTATTTGTTTGCTTTTTACATACACACACAACTCATACTTAAGGCATCAAATAAGTGATGAGTTTCATGATGTTTCACTGTCAACCACATCCCAGAGGAACACACCAAGTGTGACCAGAGTAATTACCCAAATCCAACAAGTTAAAAAATACTTCTTAGCACTTTACTGTCTACAATATGCATATCCAAGCAGACGAGATCACACTCACCGACTTTCTCTGCCAACACCTGCAGGTTGGACACCCGGGTGTCTTTGAAGAGCTCGATGCCGTACACGCAGTCAAAGCCATCATACTTGACCATATAGAGAGAGCTGTTCACCGTGAGGCGCTCCAGAACGGTGCCTTTCCACTTGGTCAAGTTACCCTTCTCCCTCCAGCTGTGCTGAATCCTCCGGCCCAGCAGGTTGTCCGGGTCTGGGCCCAGGGTCGGTGCCGAGCTCTCACCCAGTACTCCACTGCTACGCTTCCTATGGACACGGAGGGAATGAGGTCCATGTTAGTTTATGTCTAATCATTTTAGACCTAAAGGTCTTTTTGAAACATCCAGGGTGCCAAATGGGTCCCAAACAGTGACATTATAAAAATGCACACAAATGTCATAGGTCTTTATATTCACATGTTATGCTACAGCTTAACTAATATCTGTCATGTTTAGCCGTCCTCCCCGTGATGACACCTTACCATAGTGTATCTACACATGCCATTACTCATATGAACATGCCAGGGTAATTAGAGGAGCTAACAACTATTGTGAAGCTTTATCTGAGCCAATGATGCCGTCAAATTACAGCAAACGTGTGTTAATCCAAACAAATTATGTATTATAATAGATTATGTATTCCAACAACCTCTTCATTGTACTCAATCTGATTTGATCTTTAAGTGCTGAAATAAGGAAGCCCATGATATAAACAATGGTAAACAGTTTGAGAAGAATGTTTAGTTAAGTTTAAAGCCACGAGGCTGTGATTTTAATATAAGGGGGAATACTGGATACTGAATACCTGAAGGTTTCTTCCCTTTTTTCCATGTGAAAGTTTTTTTTCCTGATCCGATGTGAGGTCCTGGGACAGGGATGTCGTATGTGTACAGATTGTAAAGCCCTCTGAGGCTACTTTGTGACATTGGGCTGTACAAAATAAACTGAATTGAATTGGATTAAAGTCAATTGAAAAGCTAGTCTTTTTGAAGGGGTGTCACAGACCACAGGAGACTGTGTCCTGCCGTGGTCCAAAGAAAAGTAAACGTTCATACAACACGTATGGGTCAAAGAGTTCAGATCTTACCTGCCTCGTTTCTTTGACATGTTTCCATAAAGTCACGCAGCCCTGCAAGACACAACAGTCAGTTAGCACCAGGAACACACCAACCGACGCGCAGTCTTCTCTAGCCTTCATATATATATATATATATATATATATATATATATATATATATATATATATATATATACACATATACGAGCTGGATATATATATATATATTCATTAATACAGTGCTACGCGGTTTAAAGGTTAATCAGCAGGTCTGCTGCCCGAGCTCATCCCACCGCGACCACTAGACAACAGAGCCCATAACCGGATGTAAACAACACAACTGCTACCGAGCCTCGCGCAGCTCTAACAGGTTACGTGTTTACGGCCGAGCGAAAGGCAAACACCAACATGTGTAACTTCACCCACACGAGCTGGATAAATGTCGACGTGTCGTCGAGAATGTGGGAACACCGCGAGTCTAAAGTGGGACACCGACAGCCAGCGTCACGAAGCACGTCAGTGACGGTTCACTTCTCACGAGTAGCAGCTCCGGCATATGTTCTACTGCATTTCTACACATTAGCTAGCGGAACAAAAGGAATTTCATCGCCATGTATGCGTCGGTTTTGTACCCTGACTGTAGCTTCAAGATTAACGGGCGAACGGACGTCTGAAGAAAAGACGTTAACTGACATGTTTAATCAGATTTAAGAGGTGTGTTTGGCGGGAGCCGCCATAATAAAACGTTCGCCCTACCTGAGCAATAATAACTTCACATGTGTTTGTCTTTACAGAGCAGATTCCACCACCTAACACTAACGTAAGGTAGACACACGGAAACGATACTGGTTCATGGACTACAACGACCAGAGTGAACGCGCAGCTGGCAAAGCACTCTGGGATATGTAGTCAATTTAATTTTGTTCTCTCGTTATTCCTTGTGATTTGGAGCAACCTATATTCACCTTTATTGATTCCAGTGTTTTCTGCATTTTAGACCAGTTGTATATTTGTATTAACACTTTATTTTCTTTTAGATGTTGGGGATATTGTGGAGCTTACAATAGCCTTGAAACTACATGTCCCAGTATTCACCACAGAGCAGCGCACGTTCCTTCTCAAATCGTTGACTGCTGCACATTTCGATGCGGAAGTCCATTTCCGACACATCGTGTGCGTCATTACAATGAGAAACTCTTTCAAAAATAATTAATTGGTTTCTCTCAATTATTTGAGTGTCTCATTAGTGCTAAATGCTAAATCATTATTTTTAGATGGTTTCTTGTATCTTTTCCCCATTACTTTTATTTCCCCTATTACATCTTTAAAGGAAATATAAATACATTTCAAGATTTATCAAATAATTTTGACACAATTGATTTGAGCTTTGCATTAGTCTGAATGTGGAACAAATATGTATTGTTGAAGGCTGAGTTATAATTATAACACAAAAGAAAGGCAAGCAGAAATACTTTATTTACAACTAAATTGCAAGCTACGTGTTTTATAAATTATGTCTTTTTAGCTAGAATATCTTTACTAAGTCAAAATGAAAATTTTGAGAATTTTAGTGTTACATTTTTTTTCTTATAATGTCTGTGTAATTTGACTTTTAACTTTACAAAAGTTAACTTTGCTGGCTATAACTATCTATAGCTACTTGAGCTCGAGCAGGTTAACGTTACAGAGCCTGTCAACATCTCATGGTCACTCCCAACAAATATTAGTGGGCTATGAGCAGTTTAATTAATACAATCTGCTATCATACTAGCAGAAACATTAGCCTATAATCAACAATATAATGTTGATGGATTTTGAAACACTGAACTGCATAGATAATACCGCATCTTTTCTGATAAATTAGATATCTGTTGCTATAGTTACCTGTAAATTTACAGGCAATGGATACATATTTAGTTGGTTATTATGAATTAATTTAAGATACATTTGTAAATCCATTGTAATTTTACAGCAATTCATTACAGTGAAGGTATTCAGGATATTTTTGAAAGGCATAGTTTACAATGTCCAGCCATTTAACTTATTACAAAGTACACTTCAGGACGTGCTTCAATACTGAAACGCTGTCATAGATGAGCTGAGATGATAATTTCCACCACAAGATGTCACACTAAACACAAAGACTCAGCCACAGGCTCTTTTACAGACTTCAGCTGATGGAGTGGGAGAGTGAATGATGCAGTACCCTTGGGTGCCTGTCTGACTGCTATTTCAGGGTGAAAGTGTTTGGTTTTATCTTGTGCCAAACCACCTGTGTGTCTGTGTATGTATGACTCACCTGTGATGTGAACACACTGCGTAATCCTTAACCTTCATGTATTGTAGCCCCGCATTTGTTTGAATTATTTCATTTATGTTTCATTATATAATTTGAGTATACAATGACAATACATTGACACATGTATTCACCTTATGTAATTCATATGTTATGACCAAACAGAACAAAGAAAAATATTTTTTTTCCTTTTCCGAAAACAAATTTAGCAACATATAGACACAGATGGCAAGCCGATCTGATGTTTGCATCAAACCATTGTCTTTGTGGTAATTATGATTATCATGAGTAGCAAACTGGAGGTGTCAAAATTATCCATTGTGCAGCATGTTAACACGTCAAGCGAGTGTGTTCGGGGACAGCATGTGCTGGTTTTGATAAAACAGATGTGTGAGAAATTTAAACACATATTGTGTGAAGTAAAAACACAAAAAAATGTCATTTCAACAAACTTGATTTTGTACACAATGTTTTGCAATTTCAGAACGCAAATTGTTTTAGATAAGTTAACATACACATGTGTTGATTATGTGTTATTGGATATTGTGATAGCTACTGTGTATTGCGGTAATGTTGATCCTTAATGTATTAACAATTTAATTGTATAAACTGAGGAGAGACATACATAATATTTAGGTATTCATTTTGCTTAAATGTTGAATATAGAACATGTGTAAAAATACTAAATATTAAGTAAAATAATATTCAAATGTATAAAAAGCTCAAACTCATCAACTGCAGCTTCCACAAAAAAAATTCTAATAACTCTTCAAGATTCGGTACACTAACAGTATTTAGTACGGTACAGTAACACAACATATGTAGGAAATAATATCACTAACAGTTGTATGACAACTAAGAGTAATCTGATAATAAAGTAACTAAATCCCTATGCTCTAATACCAAGTAAACTACCCCGATAACTGATACTTTAAAAAAAACATTGACATTTTAGATTGAAGTTAATTAGAGATAAATATTTTTCACCTCTTAAGTTGACTTTCATAACTGTGATACATACTTCTTTCACGTTTAAATAGAAAGTAGAAGTATGTTTAAGACCAACTTTAAGATTATTTACTGTAACAATTTAGCTCCTTACCTTCCTTTGGTATCGTTTTCATCCTGTCTCACTTACTATCATGTCATTCCAGATCCGGCTTCCCATCTCGTTAGTCCAACTCCCTTCACCTGCCTCTGATCACTTCCTCGTTAGTCCCTCATTACCTTCACCTGGTCTTCATGCCCATCTCACCTGTTGCCCATTCCCTCATTAGTCCCCGTCTACTTAGGTTCCCTCACTTGCATGTGTCCTCTCCCAGAGTGTCTTGTGTTCTTCTTGAAGCCCTCCAGCGTTACCAAGTGTATTTATCAGTTCCCGTCTGTTTTGTTCCAGCCAGTACTTGGAGTAAAGTTAATTGTTTTCCACTTCTATCTCCTGAGTCGTACACTTGGGTCCACCTTTATACTCCCGTGACAGTTTACATACTACAGATTACAATATTAAAGTTGCTGAATACAATCTGCCATGCAACCTTGTACATCGTTGTACATAGGGTCTACGTTCAGTGTTGAAGGCCAAAATTTTCGTACTCTTAAATTAATTGTACAGTTTAGGCACACACAGTAATGATGGACACTATAATATGAACAAATGAAGCATCCCCCTTGTTGTTTACTTGGCAACTCACACTAACAACATGGGGGCTATGGCATTATAGACAGAGCTGTTTAATGTAAGGTCATCGTTCAAGGTCAACCTCCGATTGACCGACACAACAATTGCTTTTTATGAAATGAATGAAATATACTTTATTAATCCCCAGGGGGAAATTGACGACCAAATGGTAACATGGTTTGCTTTGTAACATACTTTCACAGAAGAAAGGTCACCTAACCTGAGGCTATACATTAGCTGAACTTGGTGTTTATAACTCTGTGTCTTGTTTCCAACCACACAGGCTTTTCTTTTCAATTGGTGGTGCTTTGCTTCAAATCTCACACTCTACAACTAAGAAAAAGGTCAAAACATAACAGTCATAGTGCATCATAGAAAAAGGTTTTGGAACCAGATTCCATTGTTAGAGCAATTTAATGTGTGGTGTGCTGCAATGTCTCTTTGTTGTTCCAGAAATACATAAAGTCCTTGGGTAACAATGGGTGCAAAAACAATGCTACATATTTCCCTCTGTACAATTAATACTTGCCAGTGTTGACTTCTCATGTGAACAAGATCCCCAAATAAAGTGGTAAAAGCTGCTAAATGCACCACTTTTGTAAAGCAAAAGTCTACTTCACTGTATTTTAAAAAGTTCTCAGATTGAGAATAACACTCAAATTATATTTCTCGTTTCCATACTCAGTTAAAACCAGAAATTATTTAATTTAAGTTTTAGGGTGAACCAATCTTCTTCCTAAATGAAGTTGTGCAACATGATCTTTACATCGTGAAAGAAGATACACCCTCTTCTCCCCCTGCAGACGGTTCTCCCTCCTGCCCTCAGGCGGGCGCTTCAGGAGCTTCAGGAGCTTCAGGAGCTTCAGGAGTTCACGGTCAAGGACCAGCCGTCTGAGTAGCAGCTTCTTCCACAGAGCTGTTACTCTTTTGAACTCTACCCCCCTCTGATCCTCATTACCACTCTATCCGCACTGTACACTTTATGCCATTTGTTGGACTATCGAGTTAATATGCACTGAATATTTGCACTAGTTTAGCAACCCCAGATAGTTTATATGTATATCTACACATTATTTATAATCTGTATATCCTGTATTTATTATGATACTTTCTGTTGCACTTCTGGTTGGATGCCAAACTGCATTTCGTTGCTCTGTTCTTGTACATGTGTAATGACAATAAAGTTGAATCTAATCTAATCTAATCTAAAAATATCATGCATTATGTTGCCACTTGTGTTATCTCCAACATGAACTGACAGCAGCGTACTCAAATTGAAGTCTGGGTTGACTCTCGTGGAGCTGGACTCATTGAGTCTGACCTGTTGCTGATCATTTTTCTCTTGATGCCCTTCTCAACTTCATCTTTATCCAAAAAAAATAGACTTGTCCTACCATTTTTGTTGACCCTGCATAAGTGACACAACTTGTTTGATGAAAAGCTCTCTACAGATACACACATGGAGTGGATTGATAAATTATCTAAATGACTCGCATGACAACAGTTGGAAAGTCTAAAAGAGCTGCAGGATTAATAATTCTTCATTTAATTTTGCATCCAAGTTTCTATATTTTCTGCCATATTTGTCTTTTTATTTGATTTATGTTGTTGAATAGTATGAAATATTGTATGAGCCACAACTCCAGACACATTCACGTGTGTATTAATCTTAATAAACAAATCTGCCTGCCTCCAGAGAGAGCACATGAACTGTGTCCATCCATCTGGACACAGCTAACACATTGTATGCTGAAATGTGAGAGAATGCTGAAGTGTGTGAAAATGCTGTTGACCCACATTGAGTGCATCTCATTGACACATCTCTGAGACTACACTGAGGGAATGCCCTTGGGTACCTAGCAATTTGAGAGTTTGGATGTTTAAAAACCGATTCCAGTATTTTTAGACTCATCATATTTAAATTGAAAAACCTTGTGGACTATAATAAATGATTCAGTACCCCAAACCTGGCAGACCCCAAAGCAATGTGAACACATTCCAACAGCATTTAGAGCTTCATGTCGGGGAAGGACATTTAAAGAAACTGAAAAGTTAGCAGAATTAATAAAATATGAGGAATACATAATTTGACCTCATTAGTTGCAGGTCCAGATTTGGAATGGGAACAAGAGGGAGGGCTGATGTCCTGCATGTCTGCCTTGAACATTGGGTGGACAAAAAGGCAACAAGGTCATTTTTTTCAGGTTAGCCTCAGCGACACTTAGCAGCTAGATTTGGCCTATTTTACCCCCAAAGAGAAATGTACTGTCTTCTATGAGCAGCAGTTTAGTTGAAGTTTTCTCTTTCGGATAATACAATTCTGCATTAAAACAGTATGACCAATGTGATGTCACAAGAGGAAGTGTCATCATTGGGAGGTACATCCCCTCCCAGTGGTGGCAGCAGAGACTACAACACATGCTGGCAGCTGGTTAATGAACTTCAATTGCCTCAGTCAGCAGCAGGGGCCAAGGCTGTGCTGCAGAGCTGAAAGAGAGACGGCTGATTACCCTGGAGGAGCTGGCACGAGGGATCGCACGAGATGAAAGAGACTGTTTATGTTACATTGAAGAAAATACTTGTGTTTGTTTTGTGTGGCGGCTTTTCTGACGCAGTTAAGTTTATCTTTTGAAGAATACAGAATTTGTAGTTACTGCTTGTCCTGATTTGTGCATCCACGCCTCACAAGCCGACCTCTCATCCCACCACATATAGGTAACGTTAGTTTACAGACAAAATGTATGTGAGGTAAGAGTCAGTTTCGGTGCTTTGTAAAGTCTTCAAGAGAAAGCCAGTGTTCTATCGACACAAGGCAGTCTGGCTGTTTTGGCCTTGTTGTTGTCACAGCAACGGAAAGGCCTGGATGTTGGTGCAATGGGCTGACTCCTTCGTCTTTTTTGTGTTACATTCAGTACCATGATGCTCTCAGCAGGCGTTCAGTAATTCAGTGGAGGTCACTCAGTTTTCACGGTAAAGCGAAGAATGGAGCGAGATGCAACTCAGCACATTTTAGTTGTTACATCGCAGAATTTGTAAACTTATACTCACTATTTTGCATATGCAAGGCCCTAAAATAGAAATCCTTATGTTTACTCCTGTCGGATGTCTCTGTACGCTCATGCTACATTTCTCAACTGCTGCGATCTGAGAAGGGGAGCCCACAGCGGCCGTCTCTCCTGGGACACCGTACCGTCTCCAAAAATAGAGGTCTCCTCCTCTACTTCCGACTCTTCAACTCTTCAAGGTATCAGTCGCTACTATTTGCATTAAAACTCACAGATCATCCACTGCTTCACAGAAATGACTTCTCCAGCATCCTGCTGAGAAATCCTGTTCATGATTTGTATCAAGTATTGCAGGGAGAAAGCATTGCAGACTTGTAAAGTCAACCCAAGGTTAGTGTGTGTGTGTGTGTGTGTGTGTGTGTGTGTGTGTGTGTGTGTGTGTGTGTGTGTGTGTGTGTGTGTGTGTTTGTGTGTGTGTGAGAAGCGAGGTGTTGGAGCTAAAAAAGAAATGTGCTGCTGATGACGTTCATTAACAAGGTTGCTTTTCTGTCTGGAACACATATTATTTTCTCTCTGAAGACAAACTGGCAAATATGAACATGCTCAACAAAACCCTGTGAACGGAGTCAAGACCAAACCTGTTGATTATCATGAATGGTTTTCAGAGACTGTGAGAAAAGTACATACAAAACAACACATGTGCTTGTGCATTTGCTGCCGAGACTGTTATGTGAGTAAATGTGACTTTTCTGTGTAATCTAACGTGATGATGACGGGTTTGTCAGGTTTACAGTGTGCGTCTCCATGAGGTGTTTTGCTCATCTATTCCTCAACTCATCTCCAGCTGCGTGTGTAGGCCTACAAGATAAATTGGGCCTCGTGCCTTGTGGACAATGGGGCTGTTGGTGTTTCTATCCGGTTTTACACATGATGGGGATGTATGTGGTCTGATTGTCAGCTGGTGGTGAGATTCTTTTCAGCAGTTTGAGATTTCCTGCAGGGAGTCGGTATCTAGTAAAGACTGAAGCATTTATCTGTCTCATGGTAGGTAGAGTAATTCAGAAGCACAACAAAAACAGTACGCTGTCTAAAATAAAAATGGCTGATGACACAACGTTTGATTAAAGGGCTTCAGACGTAACGACTCGATGAACAGCGGTTCCATCTGAGAGCTGAAGGTAGCCATAGCTTCACGCAGCAACCAGAACACAAAATGCTTCATTATAAATATATCCAGTTGGTGTAATAAGAAGTAAATCCACTTATTAATTGGGTCTTAGGATTGTGCAGCCCTTGCTGACATGGCTAATTTACCCCAAGAATGAGGTGGAGTACATCTACCTCCATGTATGCACAACTCTAATTCACACCACCAGCAGAGATAGGTGCATTTCAGTGTGAGTACAGTACTTACAGCTGGTTGGTGCTGAGCAAGTAGTGTACAGTGGCTCAATAGAGCACTTTAGCTAAAAACATTTTTAAAAAACAGTTGAGAGCAGTTATAAAAGAAAATGTTTGCCAAATTCCCAAAAGCTCACATTGCTTTTTCTGCAAAGAATTAACTTTTTGTCCATTCTTACCGGAACTGAAGTATACGCGAGGGGTTTAGCGTCTTGCCCAAGGACACGTTTGCAGGACCGTGATGAACCAAGTAGCTGTGGTGGAGATGCCCTCGGACCCTGTCTGCTTACAGCCTCATTCATCCCTTTACTCCTCACACTCAGAAATTAATTGAGGTTTATGTTTCCCCGCTGAGATAATAATCAGCGCTGAATGTATTGATCACTTCCTCATCCGGATAGCATTTAATGTTGATTACAGTTTATTTTGATGAGTGTTGCTTCCCAGCGGGCTACTGGACTTTGTGGTCTCTCTATCTGTCTGCCCACGCTTTCTCTCCTTTGCTCTTCATCCTTTGATCTTTGCAGAAACCCGCTCTGACTTCTTAGCCCTGAGTCATATTGTATCAATTCAGACTCTCCTATTTTATTTCTCCCCTCTTCTCTTCTTTTGTGTCTCACAGTATGTTTTTGGATTTCACAATGTGTGTGTTCTTCCTGTCACTGTTTCCTGAACAACAGGGGGTGCATCCCTATCAATGGGTTGCTTATGCTGCATGCTGACTCCATAGGAAGCTAATAAGATGGCTGTATATAGTGTTTGTGTGTGCATTTATTTTTGTGTGCATTTGTGTGTATTAAGTGTTGTTGTTGTTTTACTAACATGAAAATTGCAGGGAGCAACCTCAGTGCCCATTCAAAAACACGTTTTGAATAGGCACTGCATTAGTAGAAGTATAAAGTAGCATGAAAGAAATATTGAAGTATTTTTAAACAGTTCTGCACTTCATAAAACCATCACTTATAAATGCACCAAATCAGAGCCCAAATTCATAAGAATATATTATAGCTTGTTGGCTGTTGTTTCTTCCCAACACACTGCTGTTGTTATATATTCACTGTTGGCAAGTACTGCTGTACATTAAATCCATCCTGACCAATCAAATGAATGCTTTCTGCCCACTGAGCAGTGTAACAGTTATCACGCTTTGCCAATCACAGATTTGCACACACTAATTCATCATCCGGAGGGCAGCAAGCTTTCCAGTAAGTGGAGCATATGAGTTATAATGTCATACCAAGTCAGAGGTTTTTATAGCCACAGCACAACATCTGTGAACGATAACTCATCGCCTCCTCCAGAGCCTGCAGGGACTAAAGTTACAGCGATATGTTCGGATCAACAGGATGCATGCTTTTTTTCTGGTAAATACTGGAACCTGCGTGATCAGAAAAACATATCAGGATGTGATGTCAAATATGCGTCATCTGATTGCAAGGCCTCCCATCTGCTGCTTGAGTTTTGAAAACATGTTTAGTTTGTCCTTTTTAATCTAGTCTGTTAAGAGTCCGTGTGATTATAGCGATTATACCACAAGATAGCTGTGGAGTAACAATATGCCTCATCCTGGGTTGTGATTGTGATTGTGCGTAAGTGTGTGTTTGGTGGTGATGTGGCAGTGGGGTGGACACAAGCTGTGTGTCTTGGTCTGGAGCTTGTGGGTGAGGGAAAGACAGAAGGCAGCTGGGATGCGGCTTACCCTTCCAGTGACTCAGCAATTTCAGAGATGAGTTTTTTGTAAATAATCCTCTTGTCTCATTTCTGCTTCCACTCCTTATCTCCTTTTCCCTTTTTCGTACTCGATCACCCTCCTCGTTCCAATAATCATTTATGTCTCATTACTTAATTGTTTTTGCACATAAAAATAATATCTCATCACTGTAATGACGCTCAATTAGAGAGAAGAGGGACACAACACGTCCATTCTCTTCATAGCGCTTCATTTCTAGAACGAGGGATTGAGGCAACATGTAGTCTGGTAAAATGAAAAAAGGGGGAATCATAATTCGGATTCTTTTGGTTTGCGGTAGGATCGTCATGTGAACGCACGTCACCGACAGCCCTCATCTGTTCAGTGCACAGAGAGAGACGTCAGTTGCACTTTGCTGAAATCAGAGAGACGGAGGGACAGAAATAGACCATACTGGAACGTCTGAGGAGAGGAGGAGAAGGGAGAGGCCCTGGGTATACTCTGCCATCCTAGATAACACCGACTCACCAGCGTGGAGGGGTGGAGAATGAACGCCAACAGAGACAATGAGGAGCATGAGAGGCCATGAATGTGTGTCTGTGTCTGCATGTGTGAGCGACGAGGTGGCCGCAGCAGCGCAGTTTGATGGAAGACACAGGAAGGAAAGGGAAAAGGAAATGGGTTTCCTATTAGATTAGGAAGAGATAGTATGAGTCACTGGAGAGCATTTGCGATGCAAGAAAGCACATGTCATGTCTGTAGAATGTGACCGCAGCAGGAGATATTCATCTTTTTTTTTTAATTTGCCCTATTTAATCCAATTATCTGCACATTTAGGTTTGAGGACTGACTTGATGTCAGTTTGTTGGTGGGCAACGTGGTGCATGAGAGGAAAAGTCAGGGGGTTAAGATTCATCATCGATGAATCTAACATGTCTGGACAAAATGTCCAGAACATAAATATTTCACTGAAATAAAGTCACGTTGATGGAAAAGACAACAACCTCCACAGCCGTGTCAATCTTTGTGCTTGTGGCCATTTTTCTGCCGTTGTTTTTGTGGCTCCGGGCGATGACGAACATGTGAAGCCTTGGAGATCGCCGACAACGAGCGCAAAAAGGAAACATTGTGTTTAGTGTACAGACGTTCTGTTGTATACATTTGACGGCCTGTGGGTAAAAACTGGTGTGTAGTCTGTTTGTGCGTGTTTTAATTGTCCTGTATCTCCTACCAGATGGAAGTGGAGCAAACAGTGCATGTCCAAGGTGGGTGGGGTCTCTGGAGATACAGCTGGCTTTTTTAGAGAGCCGGCCAGTGTATAGGTCACTGAGGGGGGGTAATGTGGTCCCAATCACTTTTCCACCATCCTCACCACCCGCTGCAGATCCCTCCTGTCCTCCACTGTGCAGCTAGACAACCACACAGTGCAGCAGTATAGATCAGGAGGCTGTCAATGACCACAGTTGTGACGCGTCATGACCAAATCAGCGAGATCATGTCTCTCGCCATTTCAGTCCAAAGTCAGTTGCTTCCTCACGTTGTCAGATTGAACAATGGGTCGCTCTGACTGGTCAGACCTCTCCTCGACGCTCACTGTGCCCAGACCTCACTCCCACTCACTCCCATTACTCACCACTGTGAAGATATGATGTGGATGGTTGTGTATGCCTCATTTGGTTTTCTTCCAGGATGACATGGGTTCAAACAATAAAGCGGAAATATATTGTGTTCATCATGACTGCAAATATATCTGCTTAGCATGACGGCAAGAGAGAGCCATCACTCTCTTGTTTTTTCTCTAAGTAGCCACTGAACCATCTTGTTTTCAGTGAATAGCTTAATGATGATCCATAGCTTGACAGGCGCCGAGTGGTCTAATAGAGACGCGGTTTCTCACGCATATTTTGATGTTTTTTTCAGTCATCTTTTGTCCCACAATTTTTAACATATCATTTTGATCAGTGTTGGCATCCAACGGGTGAAATAAAGGGAGGTGCCCCTCCTTCGAGAGAGGGCGAGTGCAATCCCTGGCAGCTGCGAGTCCGCGGCGCGCGTGTGGCAGGCGTCAGGACAGCGGCGAGTCAGCGGCGTGTTATCGGCGAGTGAGCGGCGTCT
Organism: Liparis tanakae; assembly: GCA_036178185.1. Taxonomy (NCBI): domain Eukaryota; kingdom Metazoa; phylum Chordata; class Actinopteri; order Perciformes; family Liparidae; genus Liparis; species Liparis tanakae. The sequence goes on along the minus strand of CM070098.1, from coordinate 9,470,097 downwards.
TATCGGCGAGTCAGCGGCGTGTTATCGGCGAGTCAGCGGCGTGTTATCGGCGAGTCAGCGGCAGGCGCCGCTCACGTGCCGACACTCGTCGAGAAGCTGACAAGCTGAGTGGGTGGAGCACAATCTCCAACAGGTCATCTGTCGTAAATCAGTTTTATGATCATAGAATGGAGGAGCTGCGTTTTTTTTTCTTTTGTCAATCCTAAGTGTACAAATAAATAAATAAATAAATAGATAGATAGATCGATAATGTGTGTTTTTTTTGTAGACTTAATACTTACAATATGCAATAAGTTAAGATATTTCTGTACAATACTGATGTACTATATTGAATATTGTTTTGCTACTACATTTCACTTCATAAAAAATGACACTCATATACCATAATATGTATAATGTACCCGGCAGGCGCCGCAGACACGTCGCAACCTCGTCTCGCCTGCGCAGACATGCCGCAGACACGTCTCAACCTCGTCACGCCTGCGCAGACACGCCGCAGACACGCCGCAGACACGTCGCAGTTTTCAGACAACTGTCGCACTCAAGATAGATGTGCATGTTTAGGTTTACCTGGTGGAAAGATTATTCCAGTGTTTAGCTTAGACCAACAGTGCCGTCTCCTCAAAGTAGTCTCATATAACAGTATGACATGACATGGTAAAATATCTATCTATCTATCTATCTATCTCTCTATCTATCTCTCTATCTATCTATCTATCTATCTCTCTCAAAAAACAGCAGCTCTGCCATTCTATGATCATAAAACTGATTTACGGCAGCTGACCTGTTGAAAATGTGGCTCCACCCACTCAGCTTGTTAGCTTCCCGGCGAGTGACGCTCGCTTGCCTCTGTTGAGCGGTGACTCGCCGCGGACACGTCGCAGTCGCCGGCGAGTCGCCGCTGACACACCGCAGACATGTCGCAAGTTCGGCGGCTGGCCGACGCCTGCCGCACGCTTGCCACTGGGTGCCGGTGCCACAAGGAGGTGCTCGGCCTTACTGCCTCCTTCTCCCCTCCTCTTGTTCTCCCTGACACTGTAATTAGTTGGCATCATATATTATTTTCAGTTACAAGTGGTTCTGCTCCCCTTTGTGAGGATACCGGTCACAGTTCTTCAGATAAACATGAATACTGTTATTATCATAATTACAAATTATAGAGTGCATGAGAATCTAATGAGTACATGTGGAAAAAAGAAAACTCTGAGCAACTAAATATTGAACACCTGATAGGAAGTTGTGTTAGGTCATACAAATAATTAAGTTAAACAAACTCAGAAACACTTTCAGCAAGTTATCTTGCAGGAAATGTTTTATCAGGCGTTATTATTATTATAATTATTAATATTAATATTATTATCATCACTATTATCATACAACCACAAAAGAATAAATCAAATTACAATTACATGAGAACATTTTTCAAAAGACAATCTCACGATTCATAGAAACTTAAGAAAATACTGTGTGTCTTTCGAAAGCAATATTTAAATGTCATTGCAGGTAGAAATGTGCAGAACATTCCTATATTCATCTGTAATTTGAACTCACATGTAAGTTTGCAGAGCAGCTGCATTTTTTACAATACAAAATGATTGATATACTGTGTTGTACTGTAGAATATATATATATATATATATATATATATATATATATATATATATATATATATATATATATCATGTCATTTAGCTGACGCTTTTATCCAATCCTGTTACATTCATACACTGTAGACGCAGCTACAGGGAGCAATTCAGGGTTAAGGGTTAAGTGTCTTGCTCAAGGACACATCGACTAGGGCGGGGATCGAACCTCCAACCCCGTGATTAAAAGACGGACCTGCTACCCACAAACATATTGCATTTTGCACAGGCTCGTGAGACACATTAAGCTAAGCCCGGAGCCGTTTAGTACATTTCTCTTGGATCTGTTTGTCTTTGTAACTTACGTGAGGTCTGTTTGTTCCCAGGTGAGAGAGAGAGATGAGGGTGCTGTTAGGACCCAGGGGTGCTTTGTGTGAATGTGATGGATGCTGTGGGGTTTCGCTGTCCTCACGATATTTACACCACCATTGCTGTTCCCTCCTCACACAGAAACCGTGACCTGCTTGAGACGCCTCGGCACACTGTCATCAATCTTTGCTAAAGCCACTTAAAATCACGACGAGAGATTGTGTTTCTGCACAGAGGGCTGGACTCCACTAGAAAATGCACGGCCGCACAGCGTCTGAGCTCTTGTGTTCACACGGCCAGACGCTGTGACGGAGCAGAACAGACTGGCCCCTGGGCCGCTGCTCCACGGCAACACAACACTGTTAAAGGGTCACAGCAACAAGTTTATCTTGTTTATAGTTTTTCTCTGTTTCTCTGTCACTTCCTCTCTGCCTCCCCTCACATCACATCTGAGCTGTTAGTAGTTTTTATTAAATCTGCAGGAAGAATGGCTGATTAATTTTATATTTCTCTATGCAACTGTGTCAAAATGAGAGAAATCAGTTTCTCCTCATTACTGTGGAAATATAATAAAATATATTTTCACCACAAATTGAATATTCAGAGCCTGAATTAAAGGCTGATATGGACCTGGATCTTTGGAGATTTGGGAAACGCATATCCTCTAAACTTCCATTTTATATAAATCATTCAGATCCTAATGCATTTAGCCATAACAGCTAACCCAATGTTCTGTGTTTATGTTCAATCAGACGTTCAGACAAGCAGCGTTTGAAATTATGAATTTATTTCCAAAGTGTCGAGCCGAGTATGTTATAAACATATATACAGACCTATCAATCTGGCTTGAAAGCAACTGCTACCGAACCGCAGCATCTAATTTGTTGAGCCAGCAAGTTGGATCAGAAACCGAAGCTCACTTTGTGGTCAGCTACGATAGATAATCGGAGGGGGGATGTCTGCGCTTATGTTCAGACTCATAAAAAAGTACTTAAGAATCCATTCTATATATATATATATATATATATATATATATATATATATATATATATATATATATATATATATATATAACTTATGAAATGAAATGATAACTCACTGTGTGTTCTGCACGGATTTGTTAATAAAACAAACTCTGCAGTGACAGGGATAATGGGATGGAGGATAAGTTGTCTTTCATTGTGTGTGTGTGTGTGTGTGTGTGTGTGTGTGTGTGTGTGTGTGTGTGTGTGTGTGTGTGTGTGTGTGTGTGTGTGTGTGTGTGTGTGTGTTCTGATGAATAGCCGCCGTGTCACTGAGTGCAGACCCTGACAGAGCAAAACAGATGAGATGATACAGACGCCAAAGTCCTGGCTCTCATCACTTCCATTGGAGGCCCACAGCAAATATTATTGGTTTAAGTGTATGATGGAGTGAATACATTGAGCGTGTGTGTGTGGAGGGGGGGGGCTTTATTATCCGTCTTAAAACAATTAAAAATGACAGAGCCTAAAGACCTGGAGGAAATTAAATGTTTTGCAAATGATACAACGTGCTTTGAGAGAAGATAAAGGTAATAATATGTCCCTGGGGTCTCTGAGTGAGAGTTCATATTGCTTGCACATCCCTCTTGTGGTAACACTTTATAATAAGTACTCGCTATTTGTTGTTTCTTTAAAGGTCGCTGAAAACTGTCCAACTTGACCGCAGTTGTTTGTCGGGGGTTTGTTTCTTAGTTTTCTGGCACGTTCACATTACTACAAATCCTGTTTTACATATTGCATCACATGTCGGGGGCTGGTGAAACAACCAGAACACTGGAATCCCTCTGTAAACAGACGATTCAAACGCTGGTCGAAAAGCCATCGGATTTCAATCACTGAAGAATTACAATCGTCTGAGCTTTGAACATTTGAGACTATTTTGAAATGTGTGCATGGTCTATAACGTTCTCTTGGTTTGGCCCCGCCTCCAGACACGAATGCACCGTCCATTTCGCCGCATTGCATTCGGTCAATCATCCTTTTCTGTAAAAGCCACAAATCAGTGGAACATCCTGCTCGACATGATGAAGAGCTGCAGCTCTTCATCCCTTTTAAAAATAATAAAAAAAATCAATTGAAAGCTAGTCAGCGCTGTTATCATCGAGCAAAATGATTATACTCATATTAATTGCTTTTAATGGTTCTTATTACTTACTTTTGATAGTAGGTATTACTTACCTTTAATGTTTTTTATTAATTGTTTTTAATGGTGTATATTACTTAGTTTGAATGTTTTTTAATACTTACTTTTAATTAGTATGTTTTTATTAATTGTAATGTGCTGTACTGTAACGTGTATTCATCTGCAATGGCTGGACCGGTGTCCTCGTATTATATTTTATATATTGTTGTTGTATTTGTGTTTGTTGTTTTATGGACCCATGAGTCTGGAATAAAGATATATATATATATATATATATATATATATATATATATATATATATATATATATATATATATATATATATATATATATATCCTGTACTGTTTGTTATTGTGTTATGTTGCAAGACCGTCAAGGGACTACAGATGCAAATGAGCTGAAGCTACACTCTGGTACAGTGAATCAAACGGTGACATTTATGTTTTAACTGTACATGGTCCACTTTAAATAAAGATAATAATAATAATATTAATTAAGTATTCACTCGTAACTAATGCTAAATAGCGTTATAGTTATTATAAAGTGTGACCCTTTAAAAATAAATGTCTCTCCTCTTCTTTATCCAGGGGGCTCATGGAGGCTTCTGGGGCGTCGGTATTGGGAAGTGTTTAGTAGAGCAGATGTGCTGCTCACACCAGCTGCTCACCAGGAACCTTTCAGCCCCTCCTCCCTCCTCTGCTCGCCCAAAGACTGTTAAGTTCACAAGAAATAGTTGCAGAATTTTCATTTTAACTTTGAAAACCATATTCGGAGACTTTCTCAGGAAGCTACTTTTAAGCAGCTCATAATTTACATAAAACATTGTATTTATGAGCTGCATACTGCATGCAGGATGTGTCCTTGTTACTGATTTTGCCCTCTTCTTTGTACTCCTCCTCTTCCCCAAGAGACTTGCTGCTTATTACATAATGTGTTGCTTTAAGCACATATACATTACTCGATTAGAAATGTTACATTCTCGACTTTAGCTGCCAATTTACTGATTCTGAATGAACACCTCACTGTTCATTACATAATTGGTTATGTAAATCTAAGGTGTATTCATTAAAAAAATATGTATGTACATTTTTGATGCATTGAAATATACAGTGAAACTCAATATTGATGATAAAGTACAATCATATACAATTGTAATAACAATGGAGCTTAGCTATATTTTAATAGTTTGTATAAATGGTAGTTTTTTAAATAGTCTTTGTTGCTCAATGTATAAAAAAACATTTTCACTTTACAAAACAACCATCATACAGTTGGATTTGTACTGTAGGTCTAGTAGTTAGGAGGTAATCGTAATCGTGTTGGACCAGAGGTTGTGTATTGGGCCTTGTGCCAAATATTGATTCCTGGATCACCGGAGTCTTGGTCATTTCTTGTCTTTTGATCTGTGCATGCAGTAAGTGTCCCACTGAATGATTTAAAGGCCATGTGTCCTTGGATGAAGGCTGCATTGATCACTCAGAGGAGCATCTTTCGTTTGCCTAAATGAGTATGTCAAACAAATCTCCCACAGGGGCCAATAAAAAGAGGACCTATATACATTTTAATATGATGGCCTGTAGAAGCCCACATGACCCTTCCCTCCTGTCTCTCCGTGTGCGTTTTTCTCTTGATCATTTCAGCTTGACGCACTTCTCACTTGCCGCCCAGCTCACTGTCCAGCAACTGTGATGCTTCTGAGGCTGCCCACGGGTGTAAGATGATTTACTGTATCTCTCTCTTCCTCTCCCTCTCCCTCTCCCTCCCCCTCTCTCTCTCTGTGTGTCTTGCTCACTGACTCATTTAGCAGAGAGGAATTATTACAGGGCAAACATTTATGTCTTCTTGACGTACACAAACAGAGTTTCCTGTGTCCATCCATACCTGCAAAAATAACAATAGCAAAACACACCTGTTCTTATGAATCGCAGTTGCGAAAAATGATGAAAAACCATTGGGCCAAAAACGTTTCAGCTTGTAAAAGCGGGCCAAATGGGAAGTTCATACCCAGTAAAGGAACAGTGCGGGGGACCTGTAGAAGATGGATGGGGCATAGGACAGCAGCTAAATAAACAAATTGCCCTCTGGAGGTAAACAGCCTGGGGGGGGGGGGAGATGCTGATATGATTAATTGAAGTAGGACAGCCAGGGACAGAGTAGAGGACCGGCACTGCAGAGGAAACCAGGTCGAGGACAATCCTCCATATACAGGATGAAACTATATACTCAGACTACATATAGCTTCACAACTTGGTGTAGTATCCGCCTGCAGCCACTATCAGTACATTGCTTCCTCACTGAATTACAATGAAATGGATAGAGAGAGAGAGAGGGAGAGGGAGGGAGAGATGGTGTGTGTGTGTGTGTGTGTGTGTGTGTGTGTGTGTGTGTGTGTGTGTGTGTGTGTCAAAAGAGCGGAAGAGAGTACATTATGTCACGTCAAGGTAAAACTATATCCACGCACTGCAGATGGCCTCACCCACATTTGTCCCGGCCTCATCTGAGGAGGCAACGTGAACGGTGTTAAGCTCGGTGTCGAAACCTCACCTTGCATGTGATTTTAATCTTTCTCTCTCAGTGTACCATGCATAATCACTGAGGATCCAGACAGCTGTGTGTGAGCGTGCATGTGTGTGTGTGTGTGTGTGTGTGTGTGTGTGTGTGTGTGTGTGTGTGTGTGTGTGTGTGTGTGTGTGTGTGTGTGTGTGTGTGTGTGTAAAAGAAATAGACGGAAAGGGAAAGGGTGGGTGCTGCTCCCAGGCTGCCAGAGGAGTTTGTCCTTGGACTGCCCTCATCTGTGATGCGCGCACACACTCTCTCTCACACACACACACACACACACACACACACACACACACATGCACACACACACACACCAACCATTTCACACACACACACACACATACACTGACATTGGTTAATTTACTTTCTCTCCGTAACAGACAAATATAAAACTGGGGGTTGCATGTGCCTGCTCATGTTTTATAGGTACAGGAATAAATATGTGTGCAGGCGCACACAGTGGAACGCTCTTAGACTGAGCTCAGACACCTCATCAAGGATGCAGCAGAGCGCTTGTCTGCAGAGAGAGAGAGAGAGAGAGAGAGAGGGGGGGATCTCATCTGATGTGGGGTAGAATTATGGTGGAGGGGTTTTTGATTTACAAGGTTGAGGTGTGTGTGTTTGCGTTTGCAGCTACCGTTAAATGTTTATATACTGAATCAACAGAGGGACAACCAACAAAGACACACCAGCGAATAAGAGTCCACACACAGAGGTAAGTATGCCAATGCGCTCATCTTTTTATTGCACAACAATGTATCGTCTTTTTACGAACGCTTAAACGACATTGCCACTGACTGACAGACCAGCTTATTGAGAGAGACCAGGGTGTGGCTCTGTGTTCTCGGCCAACAGAGGTGGTGGACAAGAGAGCCTTTTGGACGCAGGCTCAAATCAGCCCCTGCGCCCATCGCCGCCAACTGGGCCTCTCAGTCTGAAAAGACTGGATGGCCAAAAATATGACCAGCATCACAATTATCCACTTGATCCTTTGAGACCAAGTGGGAAGTGCTGCGGCTCGAGCCGGGAGCTGATTTGTTCCTGGATTGTAGACATCAACTTAGACAGAGCTGGAGTTCTGAAATACTTGAACCTTTTTGTTAAGCAGGGCACAGCCTGAGGTGGTTGCAGATTGGCCTCCAGAGAGAAGGAGAGACGGGACACATGCCGTGTCCGATATCTGTGCTGTTGTCTACATGGTGCTGGTAACGTGTGTCCGGATGCCCACACCGAGCTGCTCTTGCAGGCTGTGGAATGCTACTAAGTCTATGGATGCGCTAGAGTCTTATTTTAGGAGCATTACAGTGTTGTTGTTTTTTTCTTTTTCTTTTTTGAACAAGTAGAGTTGTGACCGTGGAACACTTTCCAGCTCGGGCTGGCGTCTCTCTCAGCCTCACATGGGTTTCAAACGTCTAAATGGCATCTTATTCTCAAGTGGGACCAACATTATAAAAGGAAAGGCACAGGAACACACACACACACACACACATACACACACACACACAAACTCAAGCACACGATACACAAAGTCCTGAAGCAGAGAGAAGGCTTAGGTAAGCTAAGCAGGCTACAGTAGCTACGACACAAAGGTTTAACTGTTATACTAAATAATAATATCATTGTACAGTAGTTGGTTCACGACAATGTCTAGATGTGATGGTCCCACTAAGAATCGTACACAGAACCCTGTCTGCTTAAGAAAATACAAGCATGCACTCTGCTATCCTCTGTCAAGGTAACTCAACCAGGGAGTCAAGCTTGTGACTGGATTCAGCCTTTTTTATTATTATGGAAAACCAGATCAGTGTCATCAGAGTTTAGAGACCTGTTCAACCATATGGTTTGGGAAAGATATTCCAGCATGTGCACGTTACTTGTTTTGTTCCTGTATTTATGTTTGTGTGCAGGTTTCTCCACAGCTGTAGTTAATATTTCTTTTGACATTTTTGGCTCTGTGCAGCAAGCAGTTCAACTACGCTAACGTCTAGACCGCCGATATCCACCAGAAGCCTGTCAGTGCTAACCGTCTCACTGTAGAAAAGGTATCTTATACAGGAGGTTGTAGAAAAACACAACAAAGTGCCCCACATCTCTGTGTATACCATATGTACAGAACATGAAAGTACAGCATGGTGTTGGAAGGCTCAAACCAACAAAAATGTGCAATTTTGTGTTTCCCAAATCAGGGAAAATTATATATACTGACATTGTCATTTTAATTCAGCAATACTATTCTTCATCTCATGTTTTTTACATATATTGCAAGTTGAAAATAAAAACACATATTTGCATTTTTACAGGCACATACATACCACAAAAATAGACTGTGGAAACTAGATATACTAGGCACAAGGTATATACAGTCCGTGTGCATGGGGCACGTTGCAAAAACAATAAACAAATCAAATATACTGATAAATCAAAGACACTTCCACAGACAAAAAGAATACCCTGATTTGCTAACATATCAACACCAAGGCATTCAGTACCCTTAATATCTGGTACAGCGAGAATGAGAGGTTTGGAACTTGGATACTCTCAGTAGTTGTCAGTCAGTGTCAAACATGTACGAGGGATTTGAATCCCACTTCACAGCAAGGTCCAGAAGAACCGTTAGACAATCGCACTTTGAACCCCCCGTCATCAGGCAAATACAGCGCTATATCACACACACATCGACAGTGGCCATAAGCCAACTGACTGAACACACTTGTGACAGAAACAAAACAGATAACTGACAGAGAAGTCTGTGCTTGGCCAGGGCTGCATCCGCTTCATGGCTGAGGGTTGAAACAGAGTGGTACTGATCAAAGTGTCGGGCATGCCATCCTTTGAGTGGGAGTGAATTACACACTGCAGCGTCTTACTGGATGGACGTAATGAAACAGAGACGGTGCCTCATATTGCCTGAAACATTAGCTCATTAACTCTCCTTCCATCTTGCTTTCACTGACTGTGGACTCATTCAAATAATATCAGCAGTCCTGATAGCAGCTTAATAGGGCAAACTCTGGTATTAGCACAAAGGAATAGGAAAGAGGACCAACTGATTGCGCTGGAACAGTATTGAAGCACACAACAGCTTAATGACTCAAATGGACTGGATTCATTCACAATTGTCTTGGTATTTTGGCATCTACCTTTTACCCACAGGAAAAAGCAATACAACGTGCTGCTGATGGAGTGGGCGGCAGCACCGAGACCCAGGTAGACAATGGACAGGGTTTAGGGCATGTTACTGATCACATGGGAAGTGGGAACGTGGCCACTGTAAAGTGACAATGAGCCGGGGTGTGTAAGCCATTTAATGAAGCCCTCGGATAAAACAATCACTCGCACATTGTTCCAGGACTGAAGCAGCTCTCGAAATGATCACAACGACCGCAAGTTTCATTAATAACAATCTGAGGGTTGTGTCTCCAGCCAATCAAAATTCAATGGGAACCTTTCAACACGGTTAAATCAACAAGTTGATTATATGAGGATATAGAAGACTACATAAATCAATGACCAGCCACGCCGCAGCGATCAATAGATCTCGCTAAAAAGGTAGCAAACCTGAGTGAAATGTCCATTCCATCGATTTTACAGTTTTGCTCTGGATGCTCAGAGCTGAACAAGTTGAAGTTGAATCAGCCGACTGTTTTCATTCCAAATTGGATTAACTTTTTGTCCTTTATAGGTTAACCAGATAATGGGTCCAGAAGAAGTACTGAACTCGCTTTAAGAGAATAGAGCATCGATTTTCAGTTTGATTTCAAGGTCGAAGTGCAACCCGAGGTGGCTGAATTTCCTCAATGTTTGCTTTTGACCGAGGAGTTCAAAATGGTTACGACTCACGCTCGTTCACGTCCACCTCAATAAACATAAACGAAAAGGGATGGTCTTGTGATGGTTGGGGGGATAGGATGTGGGGGTAACATACAGGTTAAATACAGCAACGTTCTACCCAGAGAAGCATCATAAAACCTTGAAACACACACACACTCAGCAACACGTACAACAATGGCCACAACCCCCTTGCATCATAAAAGCCTCTTTAAATCTGTGTCCCTTTTATTTACATGGCAGTTTATATCTGATTAGCTGTCTACCTTCTCATATGGCATACATTCAGCAAGAGAAGGCTTTTAGGTTCAACAGGATGATAATATTTAGAACAAAGATAATCAAAGCCTAAACCCAATATTGATTTTTTTAACAATGGGTATGTTGTGGATCAAAATGTTGAGACATTCATGGGAGTTTTGGGTGATATGGAGACGAGCAAAGAGTGTTTACAACTGAGGCCTTTGTGCCTCATATTGCCCACCCCCATTCATCTTACGATTTAATATCTTCAAATGGGTTTTTAAAGTGACATTTTTAAGGATCTGACTTGGTGAAGTTAAACTGTTTTTCCTCCTGTGACTCCGAACCAGTTTTGAGCAGCCTGTCCCATCTCTTTTAACGAAAATGACACTGCACGTCCTCTCATTCCCTCCCAACATTTTTGGTTAAGGTAACAACATGGTCACTGGATTACAATACTTCAAGTGAAGCCACAATAGCTGCTGGATTCTTTAAGATTTTACATTAAAAAGAAAACAAAAGGAAAACCTTCCTGTACAGTATATTTAAAGATATTTATATTCATATATATTTATATATAGGCGGGGTAGTGTATTGCAGAATTATATTGCATGTGTTAATCAATAAACCTAGACAAAAACAAGCAAGTATACAGTATGGGTTGTTCACAAATGTTTCCTTTTGATAAAGCTCAAAATATTTAACCACCTTTGCCTTCAGGGTTACAATCAGTGCGCTGACAGGACAGCTGACCGCCTCCCAGATGTTTCATGGAAACAGGTCAGTGCTGCCGTCAGCATGTGAAACCAATCGCGCTTGACAAAGCAAGTCCATTCTCTGAAATTAAACCAAAACGTACCAACAAACTCATGCACACAAACTTACACCCACATATATACATACACACAAACCAAATATATGGCTTCTAACGTTGAATCAAGGCAGTTAAATAAATGGCATTTTCTTCTATGTTTCTTTTTTAGTTGATACAGACACAACCAGACTTTGTGTTCAAGCTCAACTTTGGTTTGGGTAGATACAATGAATATAATATCCCTCAGAACTTTTTTCATCAATTATTTACACATCGATGTAAGATCGACCAGCGGTCTAAAACACTATTTTCACTACAATTTTAAACAATATGAAGAGCAATGTGTTCTTTTGCTACGACAGCTTATACATAAAAAGTACACTTAAAACACTTTTTAAACGCTTAAAATGTCATTGTCATTTGACCTCAAGTCCCTGATTTTCATTTTTAAGTCCAGCTCCTGCTAGATTGCATTGCATGGATTCTACACAGTATGCAATAGTTACATAAATCATACTTTTCTTCATATCTTTACAGTAAACACAGCGATATACAGTAGGTGTTTGGAAGCAGAGTGTAAGGGGTGATACTAAGACTAAAGTTGCTGGCACATTAGACTAAACCAGTTCCACCTTAAGTTATGCTAGTTTAATTGTATAGACTCCTCCAAGCCAAAGTGTCTAAAGACTTTGAGTTGCTCTTTTCCTTCTGCTGACGCCAGCACACAGTACATCCAGGTCCACTGACTGGTGCCGCTGGCGGCAGCTGATTGGTCACTCAGACAGATCAGCTGGACTGACCCAAAACAAACAGATTCTCCTACAAAAAAAGGCCTCTTTCCTGAACTCTACCAGGGTCACAAGTTGGAAGACAGCCGGGATCTGGCAGAGTCTAGCTCTGGAGGGCTGACAATCAATCTTTCTTGGGAACTCCAGAGTCTGGAGGTCCTGATCCAGCAGCTGCTGCTACTGCCCCTATTCCAGTAGGTCCACCGGGAGGGGGTGTGGAGGCGAAGACCACCCTTTGTTGAGCTCCTGCCAATCTCCCCACGCCTGAGGGCCCTGGCAGGCTGGGGTGAGGGGGCTGAGGGGGACCGATGGAGTTGTTGGAAGTGCGGGTTGATGGTGGAGGGCTGGGGGCTGCAGAGGCAGCTTGTTGAGTTCCCTCCTGGGGAAGTGAAAGCTGGGAGGCAGATATGGCCCGGGTATCCTGGCTCAAGCTACCTGCATGAAGGGAGTGGGTGCTCTTGTGTGAGGCAGGCCTATGCTGGGTCTGTGTGGGGCTGGGTGCGTGGTGCTGTACGAGGGACAACTGGGAACCGGAGGGTCCTGCCATGTACTGGAAAGTCCGTCCTGAAGCTGCAAGCGGACTTTGGACCGGTGGGCTGGAGATTGCTGATCCAAACGCCCCTCCTAATGTTTGAGGGGGTTGAGACTGAAGAGGTGCCATGGCAACTGGGCTGGCCAGGTTCTGCATCACGTGGAACCGTCGCACCATGCGGGGAGACTGCAGAGTCCCTGGACCCACCAGTGGACTTGCCATTTGAGGGCAAAAGCTCATCGCCACGGCCTGCTGGAGCGTGGCGATAGCGGAGCCCGACTGCGACTGGCCAGGTTGAGCAAACATACCGCCGATGGACGGGGTCATAGACATGGCCCGCGGCCGCTGCAGGTCCACCGACTTCACCATCTCACGGTCATACTTGACAATCTCCTGGATCAGCTCGTTTTCCTGGTTGTTGAAGACACCAGAGTTGAGATCATGCTGGACCTTGTGCATCAGGGTGGAGTTCTTTTTACCTGCAGACAAAACAAATGGATTCATTATTAAGGACACAAAGCAGAACACAAGGATGGAAACAAAAGGATTTGGAAAGGTGGATCAATATATGGAGAAATGGAGATATGGAGTCCTTCAAGTCAGGTCCATCCTCTAGCAGAACAGGCCCTATAGGAAGATGGATGTTTACCACGTGCATTCCTCTTCTCTGTTATTCTGATGGAACTGCACGCCTCATTTAACTGCCCATTTTAACATTAATATTGGACATTTATTTCCCAAGGACAAGCTAGGTACATGGGCTTCATTTAATACAAAGATGAAATAAGTGTACCCATATGTCAGCCTCTTATCTTAAGCATTCACTGGAGGAACGTGTTACCTATGCGGTCTAGACGGTCAATGGCAACAGTCTCGAAGGCGCGTCTCATCATGGGATATTCTTCCAGCACCTCATTGAAGTGGTCCACAGACAGAGAGTAGAGCCGGCAGTAAGTCTCTGCTCGCACGCTGGCTGTTCGCCGGCCCCTCGTTAATAAACAGATCTCTGAAACGAGGAAGGATAAAGTGGATCAGCATTAAAAATACACTTTAAAAAGGCTAAAAATGTCCCCATTAGAGACACAAAGTGAGGAAAGAGAAGGAAGAAACTGTTTCCTACCTCCAAAATAAGAGCCGTCAGAAAGTTTCATTGCCAGGGTGCCCTTGGTGATGACGCTGCAGACTCCGTGTTGAATGAAGTACATCTTCTTCCCAATGGTGCCTTCCCTTATGATGTAATCATGTGGCTGGAATACCTCAAAACGCAGCTTGGTCAACATGGCCGTCACGAAGTACGGCTCTGCGTTGGCAAACAGCGGCATGGACGCGACCAGCTTGCGACAGTTGAAGTTTACAATTTCCTAAGAAAAGATTATTTGGTTAGAAATATCTGTGAGATGTGCAGCTGCAGCGCTCCACTGCAGTCGAGTAGGATTTTAGTATGAATCTTCATCTTATAGGTAATGTGACAACTAACGACACGGCTTAAAGCCCCACTATGTAACAATTCCTACCTTAAAATAACAGCTTGAAAGAAATTGTGCCGCTACAATGACTTTTAATATGGCGATCGGGGGTCTGTGGGCTAAAAACCCGACTATGTAAGATTTTGGAGCCTCCCGGTCGCTTCGACCTGCTGTCTGTCAGTGATGACTAACGTCATATAGTGCCAGTCCACCTCACAGGTGACTTTTTATTTGCTCCGCTACGCAACGCGTAGAGACAGAGAGACATGCTGCTGTGGAGACGATCAATAACAGACGTTCAGTTTAATAAAAGAACAAAGACGTCTTTAAGAAAGGGACCTGACATTACTGCTGCTGTCATCTGGAGGATAGAGAAAGTTACAGGGGGGCGGGGGGAGATTTTTTTTTTAAACTCAAACTCAAAAGAGTCAATAGCCTCAGAGGTTCACGACACCTGATCTATCGTAACTGGGTATTTACGACACTGAGGTAAACGTTAAATACCTGAAGGGGGCGCTACAAGGGGAAAACTACATAATGGGGCTTTAAAACAAGTACTGTGTTTTTTGTATTTTCAAAACCAAACAAGTATCTCAAACACCAAAATAATACTTCGGTAAGACTTTAGATCGCGTGTCTCACCTCTCTGAGGGGCTCGCTGAGTTCTCCCAGAATGCTCTCCTCATCAAACATCTTGCCTTGGTATCGGTGCTCATAATAGTCGTGGATTTTCTGCCGGAAGTCGGAAGGCAGCTTGTGGAAGGACATGTACTGCTCCACTTGTTTGTACTGAGAGGGACAGAGAAAATGTTCTGTTAATGTAGTGCACATAATAATGACAGGTTTCCAGCTGTAACAATGTGTCGTTGTATTAAATCTGGTGATATTATGAATTGTTCTTATTCGCAGAAAAACCCCATAAAGAGGATCCCAAACCAACAAGTGTTGTCTGCGTAGCCAAAGCCGGATGAAGCCGACTTGTCTGTGCCAAAGAGCTCCGTTGTTGTCAAAAAATCACAAAAGACACATCAATGAGCCTCACTGCTGGAGACATGTTCCTTCATTATGAGAATAGGCTCGGTAGTTTATTTTAAGTTAATCACACATCCATGCTGTTAAATACTCTCTGCAAAACCAAATGTGTTTCTGAGAACAGCCCCACGCTGTAAATCAGAAGGCATCAGATCATATATGCGTCCATATTCTAATGTTAATGTCCACAGCAGGAATTACAACTCACACACAGCAGGTATGCAGTGATAGTTGGATGTATGGAGACACCTCAAAGAATCAAAATGACATTTAGTTAAGCAGTTAAAAAAAGATTTTCATTGATAGCTACACTCCGTCGGCAGTCTAATGAAACCGCCTGGCAGTTCGTCTCACCATTATGAAGATTATCATGTCCCTTTGTACTAAAACTGCTTTAGAGAAATGCCTGATTAAAATATATGACCATTCTCAAGGCTGTCATTTTATAATAACCTCATTATTGGGTGGAAAAAATAGTACAGTATAAACTCCTGTCATGATAGCGTGTTACAATTCAACAGCAACACACGCTACGGCCTCCAAAGAGAAGTCAACTTATCAATGTAAATAAACAAAGTATGTTTCTGAAGGATGACTCAACAAACACAATACCAACAGCACAACACAGTGCAGGCACACGCCCTTCAGCTGTGAGGTGAGATTAATACACACTCCCTCACGCTACCTTGAGGTTAATCAATGCCAGATCAATAGAAAGTGAGGGACCAACATGGCAACAACACAAACAATCAGCTCCTGTTGTTGAGATATGCTAATCACAATCCATTCAAAGATCCCTCTGAGAAACCAAACCCAGAAGGAGCGTGGCCGGCCTGAGGACTGAGGAGGGACGCATGTGGCGGAGGATCAAGCAAACAGTGAGATGCTGAGAGAGAAAGACGTCTCCTCGTACTTTGCTGTCCGACGGTGTGCACTTCAACCATGCAAGCTCACATAATAAGACAGAGTTCTGCACCCTGCACCTATACAGCTGTTTGATGCACACGTCTGAGAGGCAGAGACAGCTCAGCTGGCGAACACCTGCTTCTGTGTACTCACAACTTTCAGGGACTGAGGACCTCCTCCAAACCGCCTCTGTCCCATTCAGCTGCCATCAGTGATATCTCATGACAATGTTTTCAGCAGCTCTCTGTCAGAGTGACGCGACACCACTCACTTTAGGTGCTGTTGCATCAGCAGACATGAGTCCTAACAATGAGCAAAACACTGAGGTACACCCAGTTGCACACTAAGAGCAAGGGATCCTAAACAACACAATATAAATGCGTAAATTGGAAATTGCTTGAGACAGACAGACTGGCTCCCTACCTGCCAAAAGAGACAGATATTTGGCTGACGAAGATGTGTTAGAATCCTGCAGTCCAAGACAATGAAATCCTCAATTTCTTGACAGCTGTGCACTAACTCACAGCCAAAAATCGCCCGCTATAGTTTCAAGCTAATAATGTATTTGCACAAGGAATTAAACATAACTGTGAGTAAGCTACCATTTGATAAAACTCAGTATCAACAGCAACTCAATTATCTCAACAGTATTTACAGTGCTCAGAAAGTTATCACAGGTTGTTGCATCGTCTGATTTGCAATGAAAAGTGCTGACTCAGCTTTAATCAATTCTTTTAGTTCTTTTGTTGGAGGAAGAAAGTTAACATAATCTTGATTAAAGTCTCCATATTTCATATTTGTGTGTACATATTGCAATAGCTGCTGGACTCTATGACCCAAAGACATTTGCAGACTCTTGGCATCCTCCCGATGATGATCTGCTAGGTCTGTACTCTTTACTTCTTCCTCATTTCAGTGATCTTCACTGAAATGAATACTTACTGTTCGTTTGGGAATATTATCCTAATGCATCAGATTAATAGGATTTAAATAAAAAATGGCTCACCCACTATGGATGTGAACACCTACAACATTCTTTACCTCACCAAACACCTCCCTTCTTTTGGGATCGTCTGCCTAAATTAAAACAAATTCACTTTTCAAATTGACACATTTTTTCCTTTCGACCATTGCAAGGAATTTGGAGTAAAAAGTTTGAGTATTATTTTCTTCTTTTTAACTGATCTGGCATTGAAAGTGAACTGCTTTTGTCCCGACACGTTAAGGAGACAATCTATTTTCAAGAGTTTTAGAGGTTTTTAGAGAAGGATTATTTGTACTGACTTTGTGATAATTGATCTCCTGACTCTTCACTGTCAATACTTTGCTCTATAACCGAATACCTGCCAAACTATTCCCATCAGTCGCAGCTGTACTCTCTCCTCTAATTACAAAATGTGAGCATACTAACATGCCTAAGTATAGCCTCAGCACTGCCAGCATAGCTGGAGGTGTTTGACCACCTCCAGCATGAAGCCAAAAGTCTCATCCAGAACAAGCGTCCATAAAGGTGCCATGAAGCTGCCTGTAGAGGTTCTAACGCACCCCTCACGAGGAACAGTCGGTGGTCAAATCTTCAGCGTCTCTATTCTATTTAAAATCCAGTGCACTAGATTAAAGAGTCAAAACAGATCAAAGCGGTGAGAGCTAATGTGTCCTGACCTGTGTGTAGGAGGACCATGTACGGTTTCTGCAGAGCGGATGCTGCTAGACAATGAGCACGCATTGCTAGACAAGAAAAGTCTTGTCACTCTGCCCAGAAAGAAATGCAATGTGTGTTTCTACTGATACCGTCACCCACGATGCTTCCTCCTGCCAGAAAACATAAACAAAAATAAACATTCATCGTTTGAATAATTTAGCATCTACGACCTGGACCACCCGGGGGGGGGGGGGGGGGGTCGGGGGCAGGTGCACAGCCGCTCTGATCTTCCAGAGTTACACAGCACAGCGTCTCACCTGCATCACCGACTCTGCTTCCTGACATCTGCAGATGGAGAGCAGCCTGGAGAAAATGACCCTGTGTCGCAACTTTTTGCCCGTTGTGTCAAAGCTATAATGCTGCAGCTGGTGAGCCTTTCATAGAAATGCTGATTGTGAACAAATTGTAGGTGAGGGGCAGAGATGCAGCAACCGAGCAGCTGTGGTTGGATTGTGTGGTTGGATCCGTCTGAATGAACGAGGCAGCGAAAGCCCATCTGATTGAACTTAGATGGTGGCATTTAATGGCTTGACTTTGAGAGCCGTGCCACATTGCGGCGTATCGATTGTCACCGGGCCAACCTGAAATCTTTCCAGTGTCACAGCACCCACAGGGGACTGCGAAATCCCCAAATGAGAGTGAAAAATGACATCCATTTCTGTGTCACTGTGATGACAGTGTAAGCGGCAGCAAAACGCTCCTTAAACATTTTGTCATTTGAACTTCTGCGTTGGGGAATTGTTTTTCATTTAGAGATTTCTCATTCAGAGAAAGAGAGTTATTTTTCTTTGAATATATTTCTACACTTTTAAACCCATTAACGGCTGCCCAATATAGCTATCAGCTTTTTTATCATGTCCCTGTTCTTCTTTCTTTCCTTTCCTACTGTTTTCTTGTCTTTCGTTTTGTTTCGTTTCATTTTGTTTCATTTCGTTTGTCTCCTCTCCTCATTCAACCTCTCTCTTGGGTTCATCCCAAACGGACATGTGGATGTATAATGTATTCACTTAATTCCGTGCTAAATCGCCTCATTATATTATGAAGCACATTCACCAAAGAGAAGAAAATCCGATGGTGTAAGTCAGAGCTTGTCTTGTCTCTCTTCAAATCCGAGACGTGTACACAGGGAGGACCAACACACTGTGGGGTCTCACGCAGTACAACGTCTCATTAACTGAAATGAGACTTCTAAGGGAACTCTGATATTCAGTCAAAGGGAGTTGAGACCAAAGGAAGCAGATAAAGGTTTGTTCATCAGACACACTTTCTACGACAGTAGTGCATATCATTTACGGCTGAGGGGACGCTGATATTGCTTTAGACGATGGAGTAGGAATTTCTCCGGCCAATATCTTTGCACTGTCAGCCTGCGTCTGGATAATGAGAGCGATCAGTGACAGACTGTCTGGCTAATAGAAGACAGATCACTGTTGTTGATGAAGGGAGCAGCAGAGAGATGGAGCAGGGTGGAGGAGGAGGAGGAGGAGGGGGGGGCTCAATGCCACATACATCGTGGCAGTGAGCTCAGACTCATGTCTGCTCTCTTTCTTGTTGTTTTTCTCTACAACTACAAGAGAAACGCTGATTCAATGTAAACCCCATGTGAGACCCTTAAGTGATGATAATTGATGCAGAAGGTGTATCTGTGTAAAGTCATGTGACTCGTCTATTGTCTGCTGCATGTTACAAGAGCACAATATGTGAAATAAAGGGAAGCCCTGTTATCACAAATGTTTATCAATGAAATCAAATGAATGCCAACAGGCATAAGACATGTTGGTAACGCTTTATAATAAAGGATAATAAGCATTATATAATACTTCATTTACAAATTATAAATCCATCATTTATAAAGTGTGGATCAATACTTTATAAATGATGAATTAAGTGTAAACTCATACTTAATTAAAGCTTATAGCATGCAGTTATTATAAAGTGGTACCGACATTGTGATGTCATGTTACAGCATGAATATAAATAATATATTTAGTTATGGCTGGAGTGAATCGAGCTGCACGTGGTCCTGGTTGTGCAAGCTGGCTCGTTTATGTTATTAATAACACCTGTGCCATTCCTATCTGCTCCTAAAAATGATATATGATTAATCTTCCAAGCGAATGCTGTCACATTATCTATAGACGCTGCGTAATTTCAGGAGAACTCTGAACTAAATGTAGTTATCATGTTTAAAAAAAACAATAGGATATTTGACAATACCTGCCTGCTGAAATGTTATAACAGAGTGCATCAAAAAGCCGAGTCACCAGACGACCATAAGTGTTGAGCTACAGCAGGATAACAACAGCCCTCCACCAAGGTGGAGATTACAGCGTTTTATTAAACATGTTACTGTAACTCTGATCCTCCGTCACTGTTCTCGAGCTCGCTGCTGCCCGGCAGCATCCTTCCGTAAAAAACAAGAATATCCTAATATTTCTCACAGGGTTCAATCCCATTCCATACACTCTTCAAAAATCCTAAAAGTGCTGCTCATTTGAGCTGAAAAAAAAAAAAACGTTTAACCACACAGCTCGTATTCTGTAAAAATATAAATTCCAATGGAAAAATATAATGTACTTTATGTTAATGGCCCAGCGTGATGCTAACTTCTGGTGTTGGCCGACACAATTCTTCCCTGCAGCACACTGGTTGGCTAAATGTCAGTAAAGCACAGTGTGACATGTATACACTCTAAGTACAAGTAGCCAAGTCTGAAAATTGTTAGAAAATTGAAGATATTTCTTGAATTTCTGTCAGTAATGATTTGCCCTACTTGGTGAAAAGAACGACAGAATTGTCAACAGACTGCAAGCAAAATAGCTGATTGCAAAACCACCGGGAGTGGCATCTAAATAAAATCCAATACTAACATAACAAAAATGGATTCAGCTGGTTCAAAATAGTGCATCTGTGCCTGGTTTCACTTATTAAAATACATAACACCAAAATAGGTAAAAACACCTTTGTGTGTGTTTGTGCACCCTGGAGTATGAGGGGACTGTAATGCTGCATTTTCTAGTGACCTCACATTGGATTACATAAGACAGGGTAACGTCAGAATCGCAAAGTCAAAATCACAGAATATAATGCAGCAAAAACAACTTTGCACAAGGAAAAAGGGACATCTGCCTACAGAAAAAGACTTCTGGGTAAATGCCCTCAGCAGAAAATACACATAGTCTGGGATGGGGGGTAAATGCATTAGCAAATATCTATATATGAACAAATGATATGGACATATTTCTAACTTAAAAACATGTTTGTTTCTTACTTCTTAATTTATCCTTAATCTGAATAAAAATCCAGACAGTTTAAAATGTATACAACTCATCACAGCTCTTAAATACATAGGACACGACTGCTTATGGGGCAAATGTAACTGGATATTTAAAGCTGAGGTGAACATCTTAAGCCATCAGGAACAAGAAAAGAGTAATCCTCACAGATAAAACCCAACAGATCTTTCTCTAGCCTTTTAGCCATCGTTCAGGTCACACAGTTAAGACAAGAGCACCGGTATGAGCACTCAGGAAACCCGAAGGGCAGCTCCAAACAATGCTAGCAAGATCAACCGCAAACAAAACCCCTGTAAACAATGTGAAGCAGACGGCGTTCTAATCTCTCACTGCGCACCGGGACTCGACAATGAGGCCCTCGCAGCTCCTACAGGTTTCCCCTCCCCCTCGCTCTGCTCCCTGTAGCAGACAGTTAGCAGTAGCACTGCACCTCTCAAGGACACCAACAACAGAGAGGACAGAGAGGAGGAGAGCAAGAAAGAGAGAGCATTTCAGATTGAAGCCAGAGGAGAGAGAGATAAGATAAAAGATGGGAGACGACTGGACATCAGGTAGAAATATTTTAAAGGTGACTAAAAAGAGAAAAAGAGGGGCCGGGATAATGAAAAGATGGATAGTTAAAGATGCAAACAGATGAGGCACAGTGCAGGTGAGAGCGAGTGAATGTGTGAAGAGAGAAGGAGAGGCGGCCATGGTTGCGCTTACGTCACCTTCAGGATGACATTGGCAGGACACGCAGGTCTGCTGCCTCATCAATTCCACTGCTGCCCAAGGGGACACTATATCACACCAACACACCCACACACACACACACACACACACACACACACACACTCTCTCTCTTTCTCTCTCTCTCTCTCAATGTCTCGTTCTCTCTCTCCCTCCCACATCAGCCCCCACACAAATATACGCCGAGCCCCTAGCGACGTGGCTCTACCTGGCCAAACACACCCGGAGCCTCTGATTGGCTGTTGAGAGCCAGCAACACCCCCCCCCCCCCCCAGCTCCCCAGCCAGCGAGACTCTGCTTGGAAACAGGGAGGCTGTGCCGCTACAGGCCGCTGCTGCAGCTCGGCTCGGCTCTGATCCCCATCCTTGTTTCTGATCAAGACAAATACGACCTAATGACCATGTGAGAGTGTTTCAACAGAATTCAGTATTGTGTAAGTCGGGTCACAACACAAGGTGTTTTTTTTTTATCAATTAAGATATGTTGACCACTAAGGGAGCTTGTCTTCAATGTCACTGCCCACTGGGTCATTTAGCCCAGAACTACCGCTGTGATCAGACAAACACTGAAACCTTCACAGAAAACCAGACCAAAGCTACAGAGTACAGACCAGAGACCAGGGATCTTCTTTTCACACATTTTAAATCTGTACCATTCTTCTGTACGTACGGTAACATGAGGCTCTGACTACTATCAGCTCTCAGATATCAGAGCTTTGGAGGTGCTGGTGGATTTCCCCTTTATGTGAACCTGTGCTCACTGGCTGGTGATGGTAGTTTCACATTTACTGGAGAGTCATGAGAGATGGACTGATGTTCTCATCGAGGTCTCGGCAAGAAAGAAAATATTTCCTAATATGTCAATCTTTTCCTTTAAGGGGAAATATAGGTAGGCATTAAGAGGTTAACAGGAAACAGAAAAAGGTTTAAGAACATGGGACAAAGGTGACGTAATGAAGCTCCTCACCTTTTCCTGATACTGCCGTCTGGAGGAGTCCAGGGACTGGATAAGCGCTGTTGCGTGGCCAATAAAAACAGCGTAGCAAGTCGCTCCTACAATCATACTCAGCATGGTGAGCCAGATGTCTGAAAGACTCTCCGGGGCCTGCCGGCCATAACCAATGCACAGCATGTGGCTCATTGCCTTGAATACGGCAAAGGAGTACAGCTCTGACCAGGTATCATTCTGTGGAGAGAAGGGAAAGGTAAGATAAGCAAATAGTTAAACACATCAACGTTACATAAAAAGGCATGTATTGAGGGAGAGTGGTGGCAGAGAGATAGAGGAAAGCTTTGGGGACAGCGGGGTCGTGGAAAAGCACTCATACAAATGAGACCTCCAGAGACAGCGTTGCGTTAGAAGGAAAGAGGAAACGACATCAGGGGAATCCCTTCGAGGACCAATCAGTAAAGGAGAGATGGTTTGGAAATTATTTCCTAAGAGAGAGATGATGAGAGGTCATTAAATGTGCCCTTTCAGAGCTGTGTGAAGAGGAATCTACATCAGGCGGCGACAGCTGGCAGCGGGCGCCAGGCTGCTTGTTCTGAAACTCTCGAAGGGTATACCCAAGGTCCTGAGTTAAGAAAACATCAAGAGGCATTTCCCCTGTTGTTCAATTACTTTGACAACATCTCATCAACACTGTCCTAAGTATTAATAGATGCTTTGTGTTGCAGCTTTCAGCCAAAACTCCTTCCGCCACAAAAGAGAGGGGTGAATGAGAAATTCGAATGAACTTGATTGATCTGATTCCTTTGTGCTCCCTTTGTTTCCCTTTTTGCTTTCATTAGCTCCAACTGTGGTGACCTCGACCTCACCACCTCACCACACTGCTGATGCCAAATGTGATCAAATCCTGCATAACGGTAACGCCAAAAGCCAGGGTTGGAGTCCAGGTTTTGGGGTTTAATTTAATTTGTTCTCCCAGGGGAACTAAAAGCCTGTCTAATGAAAGTCTATTGTTAAAGCTTCTTGTCATCTTCTGTCATGGCTCCGGTCACACACACTCCTATTCCTTGTGTAGCAGGCTATACACAGAGGCTGCAGTCTGCATTCAGAAAAGATAATGAACTGTATCCTCTCTCATAGCTTATAGAGAAGATGGAGCAATCTATTGTTGGATGTGTCATCACATTATAATACACACCTTACTTTCCTTGACTTATTTTTAAATAACTAAATCAGCAACATCTCTATCTTTTTGAAGCCCCTCCAACATGTCCACATTTCACGAGGTAGAAAAGTTACATGTCAATTCATTTTAAAATGCAGCAGGCACCTTTGACAATTTGTTGATGTTTTATTGAATAAATAATGTATAAATCAATAAGAATAAATCCCTGTTTGTAACCCTGAAGAAGTGAAATGTGCACAATGCAAACAGCATGTATGTTATATGTCTCTCCTGATTCAAGAGGCATTAAAGAGCCACACGGTGATACAAGGACTTCTCTGTCACGGCCGAGAGAAAATTAATGTCCAAAAATAAATACAGCTCCACCAAGTGGGCTAAGGCTAAATGGTGTATGGTGAAAACAGAAAGAGAAACAGTGGAGTGAAACAGATTGAATAATAGATGAATGATGGGCACTTTGATTCTGAAATAGCACAGAAGACAGAGGCAGAAACAGACTCCATCGTAGGCTCAACAGCCCTCCCCAGAGATTTCGATTTGGGAACTATCCATTGCGTTGTTGGTAATCAGCACCACCGTCAGCTACAGGTGGTCTGCTTGAAGTTGGCTGACAACGCAAAGGGCTTTACATTTATCTTCCACTGTCCTAAAATGCCTCTTTCCTTACGCTGCTGTCCTTAAATGCCTTTCTTTCACCTGCCAAACAGAAGGACCAGCGGTTAGTCATGTGCCTTACAGAAGTGACCAGATGTACCAGCACTTAGCTCAGCGTGTGAGTGATTATTCAAGGGAGGTTATCGTCACGCTGACAGCCCTGTGAGGCTGTTATGCTCATTGAAAAGAAAAACACAATTATTGCCTTGACTTAAGTAGTTGTAGATAAACTAGAGGGTGATGTCAGAATAAGGGTCTTTGAAAGCATATTTCAGAAAGGTTCATCAGGCGTTTGTCATGAGAACTAAAGTGTTGAGATATGTGCGTGGCAGAATTACAAAGTGCACTTGTATGAGGATGGTGTAAGCAATAGAGATCGATAGTGCTGGGTGAGGTAAAGAGATGTTTGAAATGGTCCTTATTTTGTCTGGTTATGCATAAAGCATCAGTCTTCATCCTTTTGCTCCACTGTTACCAGATAAGAGTGTCAGCATGCATACAGGTAGCACAAAGTACGGCTGAAACTGCAGAGTGTGAGACGGGGACGTCTGGTTCACATTGTATGGTAGTCCAGTGGTTGTCAAGATATGTCATTATGAAACACAAATGTCCTGGTGGCTGCAAAGGAACGGTCCGGGGATCATCGACATCTTTAGGATTCAGCTTCTGGTAAAAAAAATGTATGGCTGTACAGATTTCTATAGCCATTCCTAGAGCTACAAATGACAATAAGTGCACCAAGAGGCCGACACAGAAGATGAACTTTCACCCTATTCCCTTATCCAGTCCCCGTCTCAGGGATGGAGGAAGTTAAAGAGAAAGGGAAGAAGCAAATACTTTACATGTGGTTATATCAGACTCTCTCTGTGTGTCCAACGGCTGATAAGCTAGAGAAATATCAAAAGATAATCACATGTATAATCACATGTAACTGAGCCTCTGCCTCCTGTTTCCTGTCTTTGTGTCTCCTTCTTCCTTTCTTCTGCTCTGCCTCAGTGAGTGTGTGTTGGTGTGGGATGTGGAAAGCAAGGCATCCTCATCCCTCAACAGTTCATTTGAAGGCCAACAGAAAAGCGTCTTAGGATAATCTATCCTTCAACGTGAACACTGTGTGATGGCCTCCTCGTGTAGATGGTTTCAGTTTATAAGTTTGAACCCAAATTTATGTTTATGGTTCAAAATCTTAGGAAGTATGCGACGTGAGAGGCGAAACGTATGAAGCCGGAGATGGCCAGCTTGCGCAGCTTAGCTATACTGGAAGGAGAGGAAAACACAGATTAAAGAAACAAGATGTAACTTGTTAATCAGTGAGCTTTAGAGGGGTTTTATGATTGTAAGCTCCGCTAACAATGCTACAACTAGAGCTCAGTATCTCACACACAGATATGAGAGTGCTATTGTTCTTCCCATCTAACTATCGGCAGGAAAATAAGTAAGTGTCAAACTATTCGTTTAAAAGCTGTTGTATTCCTTTCACACCTGCATGTGCAGACAACACTGGTATTCAGCATGTATACGTTTACAAGTACTCTTAACACTATGATAACAATTTTGAATACATTGTTCTACTTCTCGATATCAATTGAATCAGAGGATGACTTTTGACCTCTAGTATTAAGTTCAGAAAATTTAGGATCCCTCTTTTCACACAAAGCTTAATTTCCTGGTAAATGCCCATGTCTATCAAGCTCCATCACCTCAGTTTCTAACAACATTGTCCTTGTTATGCCCTATGCATATATATATATATATATATATATATACATATGAAAAACATGTCTTAATAAGATGCAACAACTACTACTGTATTGCTTAACTGGAGAGGGCTTGATTGTCAACATATGATTATTATTATTTGTAATATTATTATTATTATCCCTGCTGCTTTCATGGTGACCATATGCTACAAATGACTGTCAACAGAAAAGCAACATTTGCACTTCAACATAACGCTCACTGCTTCCTGGTGAAGCGAAGTCTCGGCACTTCTTGGTTGCAGCACTACTCAACACAGAGTGATTCTACAGAAGAAAATATTTGAGTTCTTCTGGGACTGAGATAATCTCATCTTGTCTCTCCTCCCCGCCCAGGAGACAAACATCACCTTATTTTGAGTCCATTTCCAGAGGTTAGATAGCAGCTTTCACTTTTCATGTTTACAGTATACTCTTTTACAGGCCTTGTGAGTAGTTTATATTCACTTTTCAATGTCGTAGACCAGTAATACCGTTTGGTCAAACTAGGTGCGCTGAGTAAATAAAGAGATTTAACACCAGACATAGTAATCACCGGCTTGTCTTCTCTGAGGGAGCAAACCAGTGCACTGCAAAGCCTCCGCCCGCTGATGGCCGGGGGGGATAATAAGAAAGAGACATCTCTTTGATGTGGATACTGTAAGGGATGGCTACACACACAGAGTTGTAATTACAGAGTTGAAACCAAACACCATGTGTCTGTCAGTTAGCGCTGCTGTCGCAATCATTACCTTGTCGCTGCCACCGATGCCACAAAACCGCTCTCTAACGATGTGTCTGACAAAGCTGTATGAAGCTAATGCTAAATATAAACTACATGCATGGATGGAATTGGGGTGCACTGAAACCACAACCGATGTTCCCTGAGGAATTACAAGTTTGACTAAATCCAATTACCGGTACTGGTTGCTCGATGTCATGCAAAGTTACACTGTTCTCGACGCCCTCCGTGTGCCCTGCCTTTGGGCCCCACACCACTAGAGCCACTGCAGGGGGCGAGCCGTGATAGATGGCTCGGCTGCAACACAATGGCTAATGTTACAAGTTGTCAGACGCTCAATAGGGGGGCGGTCTCCGGCGGCTGTAGGCAGCCGGTGCCATGCCAGAGCAGCTCTTTAGTTTGAGAGTGACGGCTCTCTGGAGACGGGCTGTCTTTGATTATACAGATAGAGAGAGCGATGGAGGAGTCAGTGGCCTGTCAACTTCTAACTTCATCAGACTTTGAGCTCTGCACACAGCACAGGGTTGCAGTGCTTTAAAGGAAAAGTCCTTACCCTACAGGAAATACAAGAATACCATATTAATAGATGAGCATAAAGCTTCAGATCAGTACATTGATTCATTCATTATAAATGTCCAATATTTTCTTGATTAATTGATTAATTGTTTCATGACAAAATATCAAAACATTTTGCAAAAAAAACATATTTTTTCAGAGCTCAAGATGACGTCTTCAATGTCCTTATGTTGTCAGGCCAACAGTCCCACACCCAAAGATATTCAGCCAATCATCACGAAAGCAGCAACTTGAGTTACAAAACACATGTATACACAGATTCAGTGTTTCGCTTGATTACATCCTATATTTACACTCTATGTGTGTGAATATATTTCAGTGGAGGGCAAAGAGTTGAAGGATGCAGTTAAAGGCAATGAGTGATGACGTTTGTGGTAACATAAAAACATAACAGGTATAGTGGGCACACCTTTCAGGTTAAAGTCTCTCAATGTCGTCTTTTTTTTTACATTTACATTTACAGAAGACGTAGTTTAAATATTGTCTTTTTTGTTATCTCAGAGCTTTCAATGCAATTGTGTGAATCTAATCTCTGAATTTAATTTAATTTTAATAGCAGATGTCTCTATCTTTGCCATCATGAAATAATTCTGAGATCATGTCACCATCAGCTAATTTTGATTAAATATAACATGAAGGCATTCATCAAACCCCAACTAATGCAACCTTGTTATACTGAGAGACTGATCAATATTGTAAGATATCATTTTGTCAATACTGTCCAGCTGTACAAATAAGGGCCAGTAGGACTGCTTAATGTCTGAGACAACACACAAGGACAACCTCCTTTCCTTTGACCCTCATGAAAGAGAGGACACTCATTCATCAACTTGCTGAACAGGAATTACTTTTGTACAGTAATAAAAAACAAAAGCTTATTCTGTCATCAAGGAAATACTTAAGTGTATGTAAGTTGCCGCTGCAGACCCTGCCGATGTCGGAGAGCGGGACCCAATCTGTTTCATTTAGACCTGTGTCTCATGTCTGGGTGAGTGTGGCCTCCCCTCCCTCAAAAGGCTCACAGGACAAACAACCAGCTTTTATCTCTCTGAGAGAGGCAACAAAGAGCCCAGCTGCCAGGTGATGCCACCTTCATATCCCTCTGTTTCCCCTTTTATCTTTCCTGTCATCAGCCCACCATGTTGAAGAGGAGGCACTGGAGGTGTGCCTAAATCTCTCCAGGTTTATTTTTCACAGCTTCTTCATTGGTATCCCACAGTTGTGTGTGGCCCACTGGCTGAGCGCTTCTGCAGAAGTCCGTTATTTGAATAATTTCCTTGATTTGTTGGTAAAAAGCACTGCCCTTTTCTCCAAATTCAGTAATAGCATAATTGTAACAATCATAATAAGGGATAATAACGGTTCCCTAATGTATAATACACTGTTTTCAAAGCGGACCGTGTTGATCAGATTACAGTGTATCTAACGATCGCAGCGAACCGAGACATCCCTTACTTTTAGCCACACTAGTCGCGTGGCTCTAGGGGTACTGAAGATATTGGCAGGCCCCTTTGGTTCAGACTGAATAAAATGGATGAATATATTATTATCCATTATCCATCCATACTGCGTATCCTCATTAGGGCCAAGGGGCGCTGGAGCCGAGCCCAGCTGACATTGGGCGAAGGCTGGGTGCACCCTGGAGAGGTCGCCAGTCCATTTCAGGGCACACATAGAGGCAGACAACCATTCATGCTCACATGCACACCGACAGGGGATTTAGAGTTCAGTTAACCTGCTGCATGTCTTTGGACTGTGGGAGGAAGCCGGAGAGCCAGGAGGGAACCCACAATGCCACAGGGAGGACATGCAAACTCCACACAGAAGGACCGGTGAACCCACGGCCCTCTTGCTGTGAGCCACTACACCACCGTGCAGCCCGATATATAAATGTATGTTATATATAATGAAATGCTGTACAGGCATGCTCGGTCCTCAGTAGATGAAGCCTACTGACGTGATGTTACCCTGACTTTTCATGTAGCGCCGTTATGGAGTCACAATTGAATTGGTCCAATTTTCTGGTTTATAAGTACTCGTACAACTAAAGATGTTTAGTGCTGAATAGGAAATGTCAGCATGCTAACACACCAAACTAAGTTAGTGAATGTGTTTGACATCATACATGTTGAACATCAGCATGTTAGCATTATCATTGGGACGTAGCGCTTAGCTAACGGCACTGCTGGTGTGGCTGTCGACTCTGAATCTTCTCTCCATGGTCAGAACGTATTAATTAAAGCTTTCCTTTCCAAAAGCTCAATCTGAACTAATTTCCCTCTTTGGTGGAAAACCAATGTTCCTCCAGTACTAAAATAGACTAAACTAAACAGATTTAATTGTGTGGCAAATAGATGATTTCACAGCATTTTCTGGTTGTACAATTAAAATAAAGCAATTTAAAATGCTAAAGTTCATACACAGATTGAGACTTTCCACTATCCTTCCAAGAGCCCATGGTTTCCTGTTTTAGTCGAGACAAGAAAGAGTTTATCATGGTCCAAAAGTATTGATTGACATCCAGACAATATTTTCCGATGGCAGTCAGAAAAAAATCTATATTCTGTGACCACCGATAGTTCTTTCCCAATCAACACAGAATAAAAGATACAAATTCAGTTCCGGGGTGATATATGTATATATGGATATATATATATATATATATATATATATATATATATATATATATATATATATATATATATATATACAACTTTGTAGGTGCAGACATGATTCCCTGTCACATACCTCCATCTTGTTGAGGGACACCCAGCAGTCTGAGGGGAAGTCCTGCAGCATGGGAACCAGGAACTGTAGGCAGCCATCCCAGTGACACAGCAGCAGCATCATACCAATCAGGTTAAAGATCCGCATCACCGCACTGGCAAGGTCATAGGTCATATGGAAGATCTGGAGGGAGACAATAAGACCGGGAGTGGAGTTCAAACAGACATATAGAGATTGAGAATATATTGGATTTGGCAATATGACCTCTGTGAAAACGGCTTTCCTATATGTGTCACTTTAGACATTGAATTCATATCTCATTGACAGCCTGGACTGGCTTCCCACTCAGCGCCACTGTCTCCTTTGGATTATACCAAGTCTGATTAATGAGCGGGGGAGACAGCTTTCCATCAGCCGCACATCAAACACAGCAGGAGCAGCGAGACATTTGTGACACAGAGACACATGACATCAATCAGAGGCTCAAACATGCACACAGAGTCCAGTCACTCACACACAACACTCACGCTAGCCTGCAGGCACACTGCTATACTAACAACACATGCAGAAGACGTGCCAACAACCACACATACACAAACACACAGAGTGATGGACAGGGACCGTCATGATTCTTAACAACTGATAGTCGATGTCGTCGCATACATCAATCATTCTGAGTCACTGGACAGTCACTTAGGCCAATCTTCTATATCACCTGACTGACATCAAGAAACTACCCTGTGGTGGTGCTTAATGCAGCATTTAATGACACAAAAGCTCTTTATACGGTCTAAATCTGGAGAAAATAACACATGTTTCATCGTAAGACATGTAGAAATGTTTGATGGTTCATGTCTTACTCAGTGCAGCTGAGCTAGAACAGATATTCTGTGAATGGAGTTAAGAGGAATGAGACTGGACATGGACCCCATGTGCTGATCTAATTCAAATGCAGCTTTAACCTTGATTGAGTTTCTTTGTTTGTTTTTAATCAATCACCAACTGACATAATAGAATCGTTTTTCATATCGTTGTCATTGATTATGAATGAGAGAAACTGTACTGTACACAGGCGTGCTGTGCTGGCTGAGGGAAGCGATCAGCACCACGGACAGCTACAGGAACGCAAAGAAGTTTAGGGCTGAGATTCTTGGATTCTCAAAATGAACTATGACAGCTGATGTCAAACAGACTGGGCTTTTGAAAGTGGGCATTTCCTGTGCCCGCGTCTCATTCTCCATGCATGCCAAGTATCACTTCCCATCATGCACCACTGTTTGTGAATGTGTGCACGCGTCACATCATATCTTCAGAAATCCAATTATCCAAAGGTCAAGTTTGCAGCCGAGACCCACTGCGCTGCTCACTACTGCAAAATGCCAACATCGGGCTGCCAATACTGGCACGGACGAACAGCCGAGTGATCCTGTGACATCGTTGGACCTCCTGTCTCCCAGGTT
Organism: Liparis tanakae; assembly: GCA_036178185.1. Lineage (NCBI taxonomy): Eukaryota > Metazoa > Chordata > Actinopteri > Perciformes > Liparidae > Liparis > Liparis tanakae. Next base: position 9,438,058 of record CM070098.1, on the reverse strand, counting down.
GCCCTCCTTCTTTTGAGGAAGGCAAAAAAGGCCCTGACAAAATCTCTGCCTCGCACAGTAAATAACAACTGAGTGAAGGGCAGGACTCGGTCGTTGAGTTCAGTCTTCAGGGGACTCTACCTAGCAACAGCACCCATCTTCATATCCAAAATCTATCAGTCAGGCCTCTGAGTAAATGCCATCCTATCTAACATCTCCGCTTCCTTTACATGAACATTTAGTGACATATATAATCACAGTCAACAGGCCCCTAGTGCCGCATATTATCATCACCCTCCACCCCACCTGCTCTTCCTCCGGCAGCATAATTGATTAACTGTGTTTTCCCTGATAATAGGCTGCTTATTAGAGCGCCTGATGCTGCCTGTGGGACTATCAGGTCAGACAGGGAGACGGAGGGGTGGGGGAGACGGGGGGGGGGGGGGCATGTGTGACAACAGTAATTAGAATGCAAAGTTTGTTAAAGCTCAAACATCCTGCTGACATGATACATTTCTCACCAGGTGGCAGGTGAGAACATTAATATTGAGCCTCCTGCCAGAGGAGAGCGGGGCCGCTCGGAGCAGACAGAGCGGCAGATTGTCGGTCTGGGCACAAGCCAACAATCTGCATGTTGGAGGCGAAGCCGTGACCTTTTATCACGGACTAGATTGGGTGTTTCTTCCTCTGTGGCTCAGAGTCGTGAGATCAGAGTTAATATTAATATTTACAGTCATGAAACTATGCTATAATCTTACCTCTTCCCACTGGTGAATGTAACGTATTAATCTGGAGAGCCTCAACAGCCTCAGAAGACTTAGGATCTTGGTAAAGCGGACGATTCTTAGGGCCCGAGCAGTCTTGTACACCTCTGAGTCAATCCCTTTCTCCACTATGAGGAATATGTAATCCACCGGGATGGAGGAGACAAAGTCCACAATGAACCATGTTTTTAAGTACTTCCTCTTAATGGTTTCAGGGTCCAAAATGATGTCCGAGTTGTCCTCAATGATGATTCCAGTGCGAAAGTTGAGCACCAGGTCCATGAGGAAGAAGGTGTCAGAGACCACGTTGAAGATGATCCAGGGTGTAGTGGTCTCCTCCTTGAAGAAGGTGATGCCCACGGGGATGATGATCAGGTTGCCCACCATAAACAGCAGCATTGTGAAATCCCAGTAGAACCTAGCAGGCGTGTGAGATGGGGAGAAACAAATAGAGTCAGATAACAAAAGGCAGTTGCTGTCGGCAAAAGAGACTTCCCAACTCAAGATGTGAAAGTGTAAAGCAGGAGCTTCGTCACCCTGAACGTTACAGTAATGAGATGCTGAACTTACTTTGTCTATGATTGACATCCACCCTAAGACATGTCTGTGCATACTTAAACACAACAGACATGATCGTGTGATTGCGCTGCTCGTGGCAGAACTTTTTGTTTATCTATGCTAAGTTTTTTTGTCTAAAGTGAATGTACACTTTTAATTTTCAAAGTTATAAATTATGACAGCAACTTCTGTTTTATTGGCAATGGCTTGACTTACGCTTACCCATAGTGTATGTGTAAAAGGAAGTGCAGGGGATTAAAGTTGCAAGATGTTTACCGTGTGTCATTTTCTTTCCTATAAAAATTAAATCTAAGTTTTGAAGTGATAAATATTCCCTTTAAAAAAACTGAAATATGTCCCCATATCTACAATGTATTGGGATATGTGTGTTAGAGTACATAACCCATAACCTTCATAGGTATGTGTTTGCGGTCAAATCAACATCTTGTGATCAAATTATTGTATGCAGAAGTATTATCAACACACATATTGTGCATATCCACTGTTTTACAGCCAAGGGCTTAACTGAGACCCCAAACACGAGCCATCCCTGTGGCAGGAGAGTCATGCAGCATCAAGCTGATACCAAATGAACAGGGCCGAGGGCCGAGGGTCTCCAGGACCTCAGACAGAACATGATGTTTAAATGATCTGTTATCGACCTTGCAGTATTTGGATACCCAGGACGCGTCCATCCTGCTCCTTCTTGCCGGTTCTGATGTGTCCGCTTGGTGAATGGGACAGAGGGAGGAGGTCTGATTGAGCCCCAGAGGAAGCTCTGCAGGACAGGTGCAGCGCTGAGTCATTACACCGCATGCGACTTATGCAACAAGCTCTGACTCCTTCACTTCATGGCACAACAATATTTCCCGGTGGAAACGTTTGAAGGAGCGTGACTACTTTGACTATGTGCATCAGTTAGAGAATCATTAGAGGGCAGCCACAGGTCGGCGTCGTGCACAGGCGGTTGAGCTGGCGTTGCAGGACGAAGGTGTCCAAAGTCGTACAACCGCATCACTGCTTTTTTTTTTTTTTTTTGGGGGGGGGGGGGGGGGGGGACATGTGTCAAGTTTAAGTTCTGAGTCGGCGTGATGTGATACAAATGGGCCGAGCATGAATGGCGCTGTGGCGGGGTGGTCTGAAGGTAGCGCTCAAACGCGCGAGCCCGTTCCCAAACAGACGGGAGCTGTCCACTGTGTGTGGTGCTGAAAGCAGCCGAGAGGAGGACGGGTTATGATGCCATTCAGCCACTGATGTCGAAAGAGAGACCAAAAAAAGGCTCAAGCGCTAATGTCTCAAGCCCGAGACACGAGGAACCTTATTGGCTCATAACATGTCTCTAAATATTTGGATGACAAATGAGCTGCTGAACGTCCAACTGGGTTTTCGGTGTGTGTGTGTGTGTGTGTGTGTGTGTGTGTGTGTGTGTGTGTGTGAGTGTGTGCGTGTGTGTGCGTGTGTGTGTGTGTGTGTGCGCGCGCGTGCGTGTGTGAGGCGTGATAAACCGAGAGCGTCATTGAAATGCCGGATCCAAGGAGTCGGACAGGCGGATGTGTCTAGTGAGCTTGAGGTTCTCGCACACTTGGCTCAAGGTGACATTCCATTACTGAGTGCATCGCATATACGCGCGCACGCACAGGCGCGCGCATATATCCTACAGCTATCAGCACGGCTCGTGTCGCCGAGCATAACACATTTACTACAACGAATATTAACCAGTTCCTTTAAAAAATAATGACATTGTTAATAAGCCCGAAAGAGCGATGTCTTTTTTGTTGAATGTGAGCGTGCTGCACGGAAAAGTGTTAGCAGGCCGATGCAGACATGCTATGTGTGTGTAGACGGGGACAGGATTCCTTTACAACCTTGAGAGGACACGCGTTACTCAATTTGCCTGACAACAGGTTGTTTGGGGGATAAATGGCAGCACGCAGCAGTGCATCGATTATAATCTTTTGGCTTACAGATTCAATCAAACGGGGTGAACTAAAAAATCATGAACTCGTATAGCCTTGAACAATAACCATGTGTGTGTTCCCATGGAGTCACAGTGGTAACTCACTGTGAAGTTAGTTGAAGATGACAATGAGGAGCCGTACGGGCCCCTCATGACTTTCAAGCCCAATGGCAGCCCCAGCTCTTACCTGAAATCGCTGTAAGGGTGGATAATCCAGTTTCCAGCTGATTTGACCCTCTCTTGCTCTCTTTCCACTGCTTTTTGACTACCATACATGCGCAAGGAGAATTTGTTAACTCCAGGCTGCAGCATACTACTAAACTGCCGCTGCATGAAGCTGACTTGGTTGCCCTGAGGCTCCGCGTCCTCGGCGGGCACAATTGGCGGTCCATCCTCGGGCTTCTGGAAAGTGACAGAGTTCCTGGGCTGCTGGGTTTGAGTCTGAGTCGGGCCATGCAGCGAGGACGATGCTTTCCGGCTTGGCGTGTTGGAGAAGGACACCTTAGTGTCCTTTTTCTCGGTGCCACCGCTGGACACGGGGGTGGTGCCGGGGTTCGCGCTCTCCCCTCCGTGCCCCCCGGCCAGGGACCCGCCTGGTGTGATCGAGCCGTCCATGCTGGCGGTGGTCGAGTTACAGGCTCCTCGCTTGGCGCTCCCTCCTTCGTCGGCCCTCCCTGACCCTCCTGTCTGCTTCTCCTGCTTGGACATGATTGAGCGCAGGCTCCCGGTACCCGAGTCCCTCCTGCATTCTCCGTTTTTGTTGCATTTCATACTGGAAATTGGAGCGACGCTTTTGCAACCATCACCCGCTGTCGCGTTTGAAACCTCTAACGCGAGCGCTGAAGCCGACGCCTCCGCCCCAGATGCTCTGCTGGTCTCGCCGCGCTGGGCAGCACCGCCCGGACAGGGTGGCTGGGTCTCGGTGGCTCTGGAGGCACCAGTGGGCCGTGGCGCGTCAGGAGCGTCCTCTGAGTGCATATGGCTGGGCTCCTTGTTTGAGTTTCTCCTGGAACCCGAGGACGCGGCTCCCCCTCCTGGCGTAAAGTTCTTCATCCTGATACTGCCTCCTCCTCCTCCTGCTGCTCCTCCTCTACCTCCGCCGCTGCTGCTCCCACCGGCTCGGCGCAACCGCGGATGCTGAAACTTAGACTCCTCTTCTCCGTCCTCCGTCTCGTCCATCACGACGTTGCTGGCCGCACCGGCACCGGGCTGCGTACCGCTCGGCGCTGCTGGGGAACCGGAGTCCAGACAGTTCTGGCTGCTGGTGCTTCTGAGGTGGCTGAACCCACTGCCGCCCGCCGCCTCCTTCTTCATGGTGGCAGACGCCGGCGAAACCTCATTCATGTCCATGACATTGAGCGTATACAATGTTGCCTCCAATTATGTTTAGGAGAAAAAACAATCACAAGTAGAGAGGAGATGGAGAGGAGACAAAGAGAGGGGAAGAGCGAAAGGAGAGAGGGGCAGAGGGAGGGGTGGACGTGACTTATTTTCAAACTACTGAGCTTTTACTTTCACCTGTCATTGTGTCAAAGATGCTCAAGCATCACACTAACTGGGGACTAACTGTGTGTCAAATACCATTGAATTAAATCAGCCCATATGCGGCTGCTAATTAATTTCAAGGTGCTTCCGGCCTCGCAGCCTCGACCTGAAGCTTGATTCGCCTTAAGAAGCTCTATTTAAATACTCACATTAAACATGGATGCTAAACATGTTGTCAGTCACGGTATAATGGCATCACAAGTTGAATTACCACGTGTTAATGAAAACTCAGATGATGTCATATGTTTCAGAAGGTGCTTTCAATGACAACCTCCATGAACTGCTCAGTTGGTGTTTAGTGAACCCTAGCGGCCACTCGAGGGCGTCGCAGAAGGTGAAAGACAAATGTTCATTGTGACGAACACAAATGTCAAATGTAGTGGTCAGACACAGGAACAGGTACACGGTGAAGGTCAATGCATTTACAAAAACGTAGTTATTGTGCAACATGTCACCTCAAAGGTGGCTGGGTCCATCCATGCCCTGAGGGAACGTATTATACCTCTCACACGGTACATGTTGTTTATCTCCTTGAAGTCTGGTCTTGTTAGTGTACTTTAGAGGCTCAGATGGCGTGTGTATAATGGGCTTTATGTGCATTGAAAGTACACAATTCCGGCAACAGCTATTTGTATATCGTTTCTTTAAAATACTGAGCATTCTTGGCGAATGTGAGGATGAAAAATACCAAAAGGAGCACAGAGATAAATCAATTGGCTATTCATGTCAGCTCTGTTAGCTACTGCATAATCTTTGCAGGTATACCACCTGTTGCAAAGGTCAACAAGTGCAGCGGAGGTATACATGAGCACACACACTGACAGACTGTGGCGCTCTGAACGTGCAGAATAAAAGCAGGTGGCTGCGGATGTCGTACAGAAGTAATTACATGTATACCAGAATCTCAGTTGAAGGGGATTACACAAGTATAAAATAGTCTGGAAGCATCTTTGGACAAAAGATAGAAAGCTGCAAAGCCGTATCCAAACATATCTCAGATATAGACCATAAAGGAGTGAGTTGTCACTTGAGAAATAAATACTTAGTTGGCCTATTTTCTTTGTCCTTCTTTTTCACATCATCCCTATATCAAAACTAGTGTAGATCTTTCCTCCTGCACTTCTTACCTATATATACAAATATATATATATATATATATGATCTTTGATCTTTATCTAAACGGCTGTTAACAGTAAATGTTCTGGACAGTCAAAGTAAATCACAGGTTAACTGAGTCTCGTTTCAAGTCAGCTCTCAACCAGAGCTTTCGTTCTGCCGAAAATACGTTATTAAAATAATAAAAACGGTTTTATATTTGCTTTGGTAACTTCTGGAAGATGTAATCATTTATTCATACTTATTTAAATATGAAAACCTCTGGTCTGGTGACTCTGGTCTGGTGCACCTGTTCATAAAATGTTAGTTTATCAACAATAATTGAGAGTTTAGTCAACACCACATCCTCAAACAAATATTCACCCCCTGTTGAAGTTGTCATGATTTTTGTGACTTGGAAATGTACTTAAGTTTAATTTCTTTGATGTGGAAATCACAGTATTATTACAATTGTAACACACATTTAAAAAAGGAAAATAATAAAAGGCATACCCTCACAAAAATAAGTCAACAAATACATTGTCTAGACTTGACTAGTCCACATATCTGCAATTAAAAGGATCCATTGGCTGCTTTAGTGATTTAGGTGTCCTTAAAAACAAGTATTTCATATTCAATTTCTTGTAATTTAGATGTCTCTTTAACCATATGCTTTCACCAATTTGATGGTTATTTTTCTGTTGATCAGTGTCTAAAGAGCCACATTAAATCTACTTGTATACAATGTTATAAGGAAATAAACAATTCAATTCAATTTCAAGTGGCTTGTTTTATACTAATAGAAAATGTGCCAAATTAAACCTCCTAGAACAAAACAGCAAGTAAACATTTAAGAAAATGTTCATCAGCAAGAACTTCAGATTTGTTAGTTTTAGCACTTTATTGCAACTGTACGAAAAATCAGTTAATAAAATAAACACTTGTTTTGTGAAACACATTTGGCCAGTTTCATAGAGGTAAGATATTCACATGCCGTTTGTCTTCCATTACAATGTTCAGTGTGAGTTGTGATGTTTGTCATTTCAGGAACAGTTGAGCTGTGATGATCTTTACGGTCCAGATGCACATTTACTGGATCAATCTCTAATTAAAACAAGCCCAAAAGACTTTTTTGGGTATGGAAAAGATATGTTCTTGTTTTGTTGGTTCAGCAGTTTACCCAAATTCACTTTCTCAACATCTGAGAGTTTTGTGCCAGAAAAAGAAGAAAAAGGTGCTAATAAATACAAATCAGAAGAACACACTCAGTCTCCTTTCCACAAGGGTTAAGTTTGATCCCCCAGCTGTGGAGAGGCTGATCATTCAAAATGAATTATCTATCTACACGTCTATGGACTCTGCACCATCACAAGGTTATGTTAAAAAAAAAGAAGAAAAAGAGCATTCTGTTATTTAAATATAAAATGGGCCCCAGCCTTGTGGCAAACACGTCTCCATCAAAACGCAGTCCAGACACAATGCCTCTTCCATTGTTGTTCTTTGCAGCCGTTCTGGATCCTCTTTAAATACTGACCAGTCCCACCTCCTCACACACTCTGCAACCATAGCAGCAGGAGCTGGACCCGGTGTCCGTTGAGCACAGAGGGGGGAAATGACGACTTAAAACCTGCAACGGATTCAGAGTTCAACTCGACTCGTATCGTCCCCTAGAAGTGAGACGGACTGCCGTCCCGGTCTCGGCTAGGAGGCGTTGGTTCTCGTTCGTCGCACGTTGTGAGGTTCTTAAGATGCGAGGTGACGCCGGCAGTGAACATCTATGAGTTTCTGGCAGCATCCTCATTGCTAGGTGAGCTGGGGGAGGAAGAGGATGAGGACGAGGGAGAGAAGTGCATTCCTGATAACCCTGGCGGGTCTGTGGCGGTGTTCTGTCCACTCAGACTCTTCCTGCACACAGGACATGTGTCGTGCTGTCGGAAACAAGGACACATGAGACTCGTGTCAACAAAAGTATTTAAATACACACGACTGGTTGGACACAAACCGGCTGTTTGTTTATGTCGTTTTGCAGTTCACTTGCTCAGCACATGTTTTCACAGGTTTGCACAATGTGTTAAAATAAACAAATGATCCAACTTTACAAAGCCATATAACCATCTGCTGTTGATACCAATCAAAAACCATGATCAGTGTCTGATATTAATCCTGCAGATCTGTTTGGGACATCCCCAATACTGTAGATTTTAGATATACACACCTGTTCCAGCCACGGTACTATACAGTCATGGTGAAACAGGTGATTGCATGGCAGTTGTCTAACGTTCTCCTCGACGCTGTAGTCTTCTTTGCACACAGGACACTCTAAACCAGCACCTGCACAAACAGAAAGAAACACACCGTGTGTCAGAGAGCCTCAGGAACATACATCAGCTGGAATGAAAATAGGGATCACACCAATTCTATTTATTTGAGTTAGAAAGTGTTACAAAGAGGAAGAGTATGTTTTAGCCCTTCACTTCCCCTAAAAAGAATACGCAGGAATCAAATGCAGGAATCGGCACGAGTCTGTGAGGATAGGACCACTTTTTCTGAGGGCGATTATTGTCAGCGGTCTTCTCATAATAGACACAATACCGGATTGGCTTACAGGGCCATGCAAAGACGTCATACGTGTGTGTGACTTGCTAAAAAGGTTGTAGTGACAATCGTTCAGTCCAAAAAACAAAGAAAATAAATAACAGATCAAAAAGGAGAACTGTTCTGTTCCGTTGTGACAGATGGTCTCAACAAAGCTGCGTCTGATGCAGCGTAGAGAAGATGAGCGACTGTCAGGACAGGTCTGGTTCACATCATGCAGGACGCACAGCTTTAAGGGCGGTCAGGACTCCTTGAGGACACATTGAGGTCTGATCGCTGCTTACATCTGGAGGTGGTCAGAGACACAGGTAGCCTCATTATGTTAGCAGCATGTATCCTGAGTCCCAATGAAGGGCCGCCTGATTAAATGGAAACTTGACAAAATAGCGTATATAGTTATATCGCTAAATGGCATTTTAGTGATGTGTGGGTTTTTATATGCAAATCCCTCAGGACCGTGTAGGCATTAGTAGGTTGATAAAAGTGAATTCACTAATCTGTAGTATACAACAAGCCTACTGTCATCTTCCAGCGGTTAGAAACAGCAAAGGGAAGTACTCGAGACGCATGTGGAGACACATTCTAATGTCAGGTGATACTTAGAGCTGTCCACTTGTGATAGGAAACCGCAAATGTGTCCGTGGGTCTCCGTGAAGGACGCTACTCAACAGACAGCATCTGCTTAAGCAGGAGTACGCAGTCATTTGCACGCCAAAGACACCATTTCAAAGTGCAACAGGCACCAACACCGAGCTAAATGGATAGAGATGGAGGATGGTTAGAGATATATTACGGGTAAGTCTAATCTTTTCGGTGAATTGGTGTGCTTCGGTCACGACAAAGTATAAACCTGATCTTTATTGTTTTGATTTCCTCTTTGTTTAATTTCCCGGAGCTCTCGGTATGGCATTGCTGCGTCCCGCCTGTCAAAAACAACAACGCAGTTGGACTTCGCAATCGGAAATGATCCAAGTCTTTATTTTCTTGCAGTGTATACACAAGACCCATTCTCATGCCCGGTGTGAACCGACGTACTGAACAGGGCCCAAGAGAGTGACGTGGACTTACCCACATGTTCTTCTGTAATGGTAACGTTAGGTAAACACTTAATCCTTTCCCGGTCTGCAGGAGGTGGACCCGTGTTTTCAAACTGGTTCAATAACTACAAGTGGAAAAGAACACAACCCCAATCAATGGCTGTGGGATCATCTGCAGCTTTTAGGACATTGGGTCCTGGTAGCATTATATTGCTTAAAAGAAATATACAGTACATTATTTATGCATGGTATAATTACAATTTTTTTAATTATTTATTATGATATTATAAATAGCACAATTCCCATAGCTCTGTATAAAAGGTTACTGGGACAATGTAGTCGCCTAATTGATATGCACCCCTGTAATGTAAAGTTAACACTTTATATACCTGTGTAATGATAGCATCAAGACCATTGGCACCCCATGCGTAGTCCATTGGATTGGAATGCAGCATACCCCTGCATGACAACAAGGTAGTCAACAAAAAACATGTATGACTTTTACTTGGTGATATGACACAAGTACACAAACATGCATCATAGTTCCTTATATGTACCATGGTCCCATCCCGATGTTCGGCATGGCTGTAGGGGCTATAATTCCATTTACTAACTGCTGGATAATTCTGCATCCGGAGAAAGAAAAGAAAAAAAATTGGAAATGTCATTAAATATGAATAGTTTTATGCTGATACATATTAATACTCAATACAAATAGTATCACTGAATGTCTGCTGTTTGGTATTTACAGGAATAGTGTATCCTTGTTGTCAACATGGTAATATTAGATATTTTGATAATTACGTCTTAGATACTTTTGAGATAATATGCTTGTTATAATAAGCATATCAGGTCCCTTTAGTAAAGCGAAAGATATATTAAAATATATCTCAAAATAACATTATTGAAGGGTTTACCATAACATGTGAAGAATGTATAGCTAGACAAAAGCAATACATAGTTTACCAGCATCCTCATGTGTCCCACAACAACCTTCACACACTGCTGAAAATGTCTCACCCTTCTAATGTGGGCACTCCTTCATGGCGCATACCCGGTCGTCGAGGAACATGTCGACCCCGGGGTTGCCGCGCGCTGTATCGTTGTCGAGACGCCATTTCCCTCTCTCTCCTGTTTTCTGTCTCGCGGTTGTCTTCTGTGGGAAGCCGCGTTCGAAGATCAAAGTTTTCATCAAAGATCCCAAGAGCAAACGGACCATACCCAGAGGGAAATGTGAACAGGTGTTGGTGATCCATGTTCTAGTGGGAAAGACAGAAGCAATGTGAACTCAAGGGGCTGCAGGGTGCCACAATATCCTGGACTAACCGATTTAACCAATAACACTGACCTCAAAGGCTGGGCGGTTATGATCACTGGTGGAAGACGTGGATACAGAACCAGTTTCAGTACTGCACGAATACAGTGGTTAAGAAAGTGAAAAGTTAATACTTAGAAATGCACATAAACAAATTCATGAGGGGAAAAAAAAAAAGGAACAATCCTCAATACCTTCGTTCCACAGCCAGTTCCTCAATAAAACCGGAATCACAGCGTGGACAGGTGTAGTCCTACAGTGGAAATATAAATGTGAATATCTACTATACACCATAACATATACAGAGTTATGTTTATTATGTACACACAGCTCAAATTAATACACTCCAATTCAACAGCTCAGGAAAAATACTATCCTTATGAGTGTTATAAAAGTGGTTTAGAGTATTAAAAAGGTGGCGATTAAACAGACATTTTGGAGGCTACATGCCGCTTTTTAAATAGTTTTATTGCGTTATTCAGAGAAATATTAATATGTAGTCGACCAGCAATGACATTTGGGGGGACAAAAAGAAATGTCTCATTATAACAATACAACTGCATGAAAAAACAGTTGCCTCTAAACTTACCGTAGACACTTAAAACAAAAAAACGAATATTATAACAGTCATACAGTTGGATGTATTACAAGGCTCGTTTAGACTGCATTAGTTTTAGCAAAGTGTACTTGTCCCCATCACCCACATTAACCCAGTATGCGATGTCTAAACATGTAAAATATATACTTAGGCCTACCTATAAACATCTTTATGAAGTGCAGACTAACCCAATTTTGCTGTGAAGCATTCATGTAATCAATATCATCTCGATGTTTATCACATTTCACCTGTGCGTGCTGTGACACATTGAGAGCTCTTCCAAGGAGGCAACAGACTCTCCGGGGCCACGCAGTAACACGTGTAACACAGGCGAGCAGCGGGCTGCCGGTCCGTAAAGTCACCGGGACTGTAACATTCAAGAAGCTTCCATTGAACGGCCCCCAGCAGACTGCTGTGGCAGACAAGTGCACCCTTAAACCACAGCAACACGGCTGCTCCTGCTCTCCGCTGTGTTAACGCGATACCGGCCAGCCTTGTGGACAATACATGTACATCGAGCGTTTTTATATTAGCCGATTGTTAAGTCTGTAAATCACAAAGGTGGCTTAAGCCTCAAAAAGACTCGTTTAGAAACCAACTCAATGTCTCCGGTGTCCGTCCCTCTGGACGCTTTGTCGCTGGCTAAGTAACGTTAGCTGTACAGCAGCCGTGGGTCGACGTGACGAGGTGTGAGCCACTGATACACACATAAAAACACACACAAACACACCCTTCATTCTTCTAAAAGACACATATCTCTCTCGGGTCCTTACCGGTAGACGCGGACTAATTTCTGCTGAACACCGGTGACAGAAAAACCGGCCGGGCCGCAGGGGAGCTTCAGCCATTTCTAAGCAGGAGACCAGTTCGTACAACGCGTACGGAAAGCGACAAGGGACAATACATCATGACTTTAGCAACGGGAGCGACACGCGCAAACGCGAATGCAAGTGGGAAATAATATCAAGAAGAAGACTTCCGGTTATATATTCACTTTCAAATTAAAGCGATGAAGTTAAACGTTACAGTTACAGACAGGGTTCATTTATTTGACATCAAAATGACTTTGTAGGCCCACCATACAACACACATGTAATAAACATACGCATATACACAACATGGGGAATTATATTAAAATATCACTTATTATGTGACATAACATGTTTGATTTACATACAATTACTTTTTAAAATCATACTTGTATGAATGTCAGCCTACAGATGTTATGCTGAGAAGACAAAGTGATATATAATACAATTATTTAATAAATTATCAGCCCATTCCTCATTTTGTGTGCACACATTTGAGTTTGTGCAGAATGCGATCAAAATATTAGTATGTTGAGAATGTATAACAACTCAGAATATATAATACATTTAATCTAAGGGCTATGTACTAGATTAAATAACATTATACAAGTGTAGATTTATTATCTGACCTGTATCTGTGTGTCTTGACCTCTGATTTGGTATTCTGACTTAGCCCACGCATTTGCGAAGTTGCGGTGACTTTGTTCTGAAAAATACCGCAACCGGAAGTCCGGTTCCTGTGTTTGTTCGCAGACTTAACTTACAAATCAGCTTTTTCGGTAGCAGCGATTGGCCTTATTGTAGTCCGAGAGCATCGTTTTCTAAATAGATTTGTCCTCCTGCGGCGACCATGGAGCACAGCGATCCAGGTAAACCTTCCCTTTGGCTTTGACTGATGTTACCAGTAACTGTAGCCAGCTGCTGTGTGTGAACCCCGTAAGTTAGCCCGGTTAGCTGTTAGCTGTCCTGTGAACTCTCCAGCCTATGTGGCCGTAGGCGCTCCATAGCTCACTGTTAGCTAGCTATTGGGGAATATAACAAGACGAGTGCATAAATAAGACAATGTATAGTAGTTACGTCACTTAACAAATAACGTTAACCGAGTCCTGCAAACGGTCACGTTAATATCCGAAATGAATGACACAGATGACGCTTTACCCCACAGTTCTTAACGGCTTTTAAAAATGAAGCTTTCTTATATGCAAGTCTGCAATACAAAGTTAGAATGGTATATATGTGTGTGTGTGTGTGTGTGTGTGTGTGTGTGTGTGTGTGTGTGTGTGTGTGTGTGTGTGTGTGTGTGTATAGCTACTTCTATTTACTGTATATAGACACACACACACACACACACACACGTAGCTGTGTGTATCTGCTTTCAATAAGTTGAACATTCGTAGAATCCAACAATGTAATAGAACATTAACTCAAATTTACTACACCATATTATTTTTTTTAAATGTTATTATAGTGTGTGTATTATAAATGAACTCCATCTAGATTGACAATAAATTAACCTTGAAACCTAATTAAGGCAGCATATCAGAAAATGTCCTTTTACTTTTGCGAACTTGACTGCCAGCTCCTCAGCTGCATTACGTACTTATTGTGTTAATATATTGTATTTCCCCCTTAATCTTGTTTTTAGGGCGAGGGGTATGGAAGTCGAAGCCCGTCCAGGTACCGAAAAGCAAGATGAACTTGAATATCCTCCGGCAAGAAACTCTGATAGCTCAGAAGAAGAAGGAGATTGAGGCCAGAATGGCAGAGCAAGCCAAAGTGAATGTACAGACCCCGAGCAAACCGCTGCCTCCAAGGTATCGGTATACTGATGGAAAGGCTCATATGAAACAGACATGCAAACATTCAACATTTGTGTATTATAGTACACCTTTTTAATTCTAACAACAAATGTTGAAACATATTCCATTCTTTCTGATCCCTTTAGTTTTGCCAGTTCTTATGGACTTAATTCAAACAACAAGTTTGTGAATGACGGAAGCTTCCTACAGCAGTTCATAAGGCTGCAGAAGGACAAACCCAACAATGTTTCTGGTTAGTACTTTGATCTGCACAGTGAACGTAACAATAACAGTCATGCTGTTGTCCTTATCACCAGTAGAGCATCACTGTGATGCTGTATAGTGACATATAACACAGGAAGTGGAACACTGAATAATAGCCTTGTGGTTTGGGCTGGGATAAGTCCTTAACAGCTGTACAGTTTATGGGAGGTAGAGGTTTTTAAAGAGGGCATTCTGGCCTAAGATAACTAGTTTAGAATAGGGACCATGAATGTTACCCTACAAATCTTACTTGTGTTGGTTAACCAACAAATGTTCCTGTTAAAAAAAACATACCACCGAGAGCAGAAAGAATAATACCGCTTAAGGCGTAAACTATTTAAAAACATAGTGTGTCCTGTTTCATCCTCTTGCAGGTTCCACCACTGATGCCAAAACACCCACAGCTTCGATTTCACCTCCGGCAGGAAATGCACTGCCGAAAAAGAGCATTCTTGTCGGCAAGCGGCCTGGCCTAGGGGTCAGTAGCATGCTTAGTCAGTTCAAGAACTACTCGCACTCCAAGAAGAATCCTGTTCTCAGCCAGAGGCCGAGCGTCTTTTGTTCTCCAGATGAAGACGATGAGGAAGAAGAGACTGATTACTCCAGATTCTTAGAGATGAAAGGTAATTCAGAGCCAGTATTTTCCAGTGTATCTCTGGACATCTCCATGGCTCTGATATGTCAGTGCATCCTTTGCATCTCCGGTGCCTTGTGATTGGCATTTTGTCCTCGGTGCCCTTGGAGTAAATGTACTCATAGCCTGCTTAAAGTCTCTCCCCCAGGGGATTCAGACATCAGACTCATTATCGACAAGATGGCCTCTTTTGTGGCGGAAGGAGGAGCTGAGCTGGAGAGAAAAGCCCAGGAGGACTACAAAGACAATCCTGTTTTCTCGTAAGTATAAAGGAAAATGTAGCTCATCCAGATGAATTTACTTTCACGGTATTTTCAAGCTAATCTCATTCCATATTTTTTTGTTGCCTTTCAGATTTTTATACGATAAGAGCAGCATGGAGTATCTCTACTTCAAAAACAGAGTTGCCGTTTTGAGAAAGGATTTGCATAGACCTGAGAATACGTTGGATAATGGTAAGATTACCTCTGTGTTTTGTTTCTGTTGTCTTTCCACCCAGAAAAACCCAAACGCAATTGCAAAAGGGGTGGCCCACAATGTGAATGTAGAATTGTCAGTTTCATTCCCAGTTTTCACAATATGACTTCACATCCATCAACATAATGATGTTATGCTAGCCTCAACTTATGTGTCTGCATCCACTTCCAAGTCAATGGAAGTGCATTAGGACCATTAGATGGTTTCATGCCTGATTACTGCAATAGATTTCCCCAGCTATTGACCAGTTATGAACTTTAATATATTATTTACTGCTGACGTAACGAAGCTGGAACAATCAAACATGTCCTGTTAACTGGAGACTTTCATACTGCATAGGTGTATCATTATTTTACGTCACGGTACCCTTTTGGTTCACCATCAAACTGCTTCTTTTTTTAGGCTGTACGTATAAGTCACGGCTTCTTTAGTTTGTCTCTTATTCGGCTGTTTTTTTTAAATAAACCACATTTGTTTTTGGATTGGTCTTTTGAAAGCTGAAAATGGACTACTACACAGTTAATTGTCAAATGTACTATAAATATTCATATTGCTTACCTCTATGTTGTGTCTAATTGAATCCTATTTAGAAAATATCTTAAAATTCTTGTCTTTAAGTGTGTACAACATTGTACATGCAGATAGAAGTTTCACAGTGTACACAGTGTTTATGGTGGAGCCTCTCTGGGCTTCATATGCTCTGAATGTGTGACAGTAAAAGCCTCGCATCCATACAGTTCCCCATTCACCACCCCTGTCCCCCTTGCTCCTCCTTCCTCTTCTTATCCCCTATTAGCTCTAGACTGGTGGTGTGTGAGAGCCAGTTGAGCACGGTACAGTAGTAGCGTTTGAATTGAGTCCCAGTACTGATAGACTGCTTAAAGTCTCCCCCCCAGTGGACGCGGAAACCCAGCAGATGGCCGAGAAGCTGGCCAGGTTTGTGGCCGAGAGTGGCCCTGAGGTGGAGGCCATTGCATCTGAGCGTAACCGAGACAACCCTGCCTTCAGGTCAGTCACTGTAAGTGTTTCACTCTGTTTGTTTACACTATTGGAGCCTGTTTTTAAATACATTATCTACTCCCTCCCCTTCAGTTTTTTACATGACCTCCAAAGTCCAGCCCACCGCTATTACAAAGAGAAAGTACAGGAGTATCGAGCCGCAGCCTCCCAGAGCGCCTCACCTCTAGCAGCCAAATCTTGGACAGACCTTCGGCAACCAGCTGCTGCACCATTACCAGAAGTCTCCCCACCACTGAACCCTGCTTCTCTAGTCCACATTCAAAGCGGTGACACACCGCCTGTCAAACGGAAGAGAAAGAGTAGATGGGGGTCTGAGGATGACAGAGTCGAGTTGCACATTCCTCCCATCATTGTCCCTCAGGAGATTCATGTTCCAGACCCCAACACACCATGTCTCTCTAGTACGTGAACTTGTTTTTTTACATGTGTGTTGACACTTTTGGTTCTTTTGAGGAATTAAAGTAATTAACATAAAACCCAAACTTGGTGGAAGGTCAATATGTTGTTACAGCTGAGTCCATTGTCTATTCTTTTACAACCCCTATATGAAGATGTAGTTATTGTCACGATGTTGGTACTGCAATCATGTGTATTGATAAAATGCCACAAAGAAAGATGAAATCACATTAATTAGCTATATTGGCTATCAGCTGATCCAATGATGAATTGTGAGTAAATATATATATATATATATATATATAAAAGTCTGTTGTAACATTTGTTTCAGTCCAGGATCTGAAAAATCTTGGTTACAAAAAGGGGAAGCCTCTTGGTCTGGTAGGAGTGACGGAGCTCTCTGAGGATCAGAAGAAACAAATTAAAGAACAGCAAGAGGTATGAAAGTGCCAATTTAACATGTGTGTATGTAAATATGTATTCAGTGAAAAGTGCACCCCTGTATTGTTAACTATACTTAAGGTCCACCCATCCCAATAATCTTTTATTTGCTCCTTGTCTTTTTTTAATTAAATCAGTTTTTTAGTAGATAAAATGTACTTTGATGACCCGGCTTGAACTTCTAACGTGTGTGTGTGTGTGTGTGTGTGTGTGTGTGTGTGTGTGTGTGTGTGTGTGTGTGTGTGTGTGTGTGTGTGTGTGTGTGTGTGTGTGTGTGTGTGTGTGTGTGTGTGTGTGTGTGTGTGTGTGTGTGTGTGTGTGTGTGTGTGTGTAATGTTTTCTCACACTATCTGTAGATGCAAGAGATGTATGACATGATCATGAAGCACAAGCGTGCGATGGCAGAGATGCAGGTGATGTGGGAGAAGGCCATTAGAGACCACCAACATGAATATGACAGTGATGAAGAAGTGGACCAAATGGCCGGCACCTGGGAGCATCGACTCCGACATATGGAAATGGAGAAGACTCGCGGTAAGGTTGACCATCAGCACGGACAACTGGTCTTGCTTCTGCAACGCTAGCAGCCGCCAGAGCTTGGTGATAAGTTATTGTACGGTTCAAGT
The DNA here is from genome assembly GCA_036178185.1 of Liparis tanakae. Classification (NCBI taxonomy): domain Eukaryota; kingdom Metazoa; phylum Chordata; class Actinopteri; order Perciformes; family Liparidae; genus Liparis; species Liparis tanakae. The sequence continues at coordinate 9,420,149 of CM070098.1, read as the reverse complement.
GCCCAGCTGTTGCTGCTAATAACAACAACTTCTTGTCTGTTCTTTTCCAGAGTGGGCCGAATCTCTGACAGATATGGGGAAAGGGAAACATTTTATTGGTGACTTCCTGCCCCCAGAGGAGCTGGATAAGTTCATGGAGACCTTCAAGGCACTCAAGGTTAGTTTGACTCGGTCCCTAGTCCAATAGGGAAGGATCTATGATTCCCCTTATCCCGTAACTTCAGTTTAAGGGATAAGGTGATAAGATGACTCCTTTTCAGTCAGAAGGAGGAAGCTATTGTCAATTATTGTTTTTTAGACAACCCACAGGTCATTAAATGTTCTGAATGTGTGATTTGTACACATAAAATAAGAAATGCGTCCATTCTTTCCAGGATCTCTTCAGAGTACTTCAAACTAGTTTGGTGTGCCATTTATCTGTTTCTCCACAAGACGGCCACACACAATTTAGGGTCAATTTGAAACGTCTGTAAACAGGATTATAATCATCCATCCATGCCTCTGTTTTCATCAGCTTATCCAGGTCAGAGGCACAGTGGCAACAGCCAGCAGAGCAACCTAGACGCCTCTTTCTCCTGCTAATTCCTTTTCGATCCTCCTCAGGGATTCACAGGAGGAGACTGTAATTGCCAGAAGTCTGTTTAACTTTGTTTGGGACTTATTGAAACCAAACTTCTTTTATTATCAGAGCCAATTATTCACATTTAAATTCACTGCAAGAGTCATCAAATGTTTTTTTGAAAGTCAATAGTCGTATAACATCCAGGATGTAACTTTTAAATACTAGGCGGCATACTTTTTAATGTAATGGCAAATAAAAATAAAGTTTTTTGCAGGTTGTATTTAGGATAACCAACAGTGCAGAGTCATGTGGGGACAAGGCTCATTCATTTCCAGTTAAACCAAATAAATAATAGAATATCTGGACTCGCCTGGCTCGCCACCTGCGCTGATGAATTATTCATTTACACGAAAACGGAGGTTTTATCACGGAAAACGATCATTTCTAAAAACTCCGGCCAAAGTGGAGATTTCTGAAAACGCCGTTTTGTGTTTGCGTGTGAACGAGGGCAAACGGAGTTGTTGGCAAACGTCACAGTATGCCATTAAAAATGCTTCACAGTGCACCCCAACCGTGTTGTGTCGCCAGGGCGGGGATCGGCTCTCGTAAAAGGCGTCAGGGGTCTGCGGCGATGTCGGCAACCCACCCGACCCGTCTTGAAACACGGACCCAGGAGTCTAACGCATGCGCGAGTCAGAGGGTGAATGGAAACCCCGTGGCGCAGTGACAGTGAGGGCCGGCAGCTCGACCCCGAGGTGGGGTCCCGGCCCCGAGGGGTCGGGCGCACCACCGGCCCGTCTCGCCCGCACTGAGCGTGAGCGCGCGCGATAGTTATGCGGGTTCATATAAACAGGAACTTTTTTGAAAACGACCTTGTGTGTACGACGTTATTTTTAAAAACGAAGGGGCAGAAATATTCGTTTCTGTAAATACCCGGCTATGTGTAAACGTGGCCTTAATCTCCCGTTCTTCCTTCTTCATTTTAGAAAACAACTAAATGGTATTGGACACAGTGAAATGGTGCAACACTTCAAGTGCATGAATGAACACTTTCCATCTTCTTGACTTACAGGAGGGCCGCGACCCCGACTACACAGAATACAAAGAGTTTAAGTTGACGGTGGAGAATCTTGGTTTCCGAATGCTCATGAAGATGGGCTGGAAGGAAGGAGAAGGCCTGGGCAGTGACGGGCAGGGCATCAAGGCTCCTGTCAACAAGTGAGCATTCATTACAACTTCCTCTCATTGTATTTCTTTAATTAAACAAAAACGTTGAATTATTATTTCCACTGACTATTTTTGTTTGTTTTTACTATGACTTTTTTATATATAAGCATTTCTTACAATTTCACAAGTGTAGTTGTGCGACCGTGTGTCATTCTTGGCATTTAGACCTGAGCAGACCTTCATCCACAGCCAAGAGGAAATACTGTGACATCTTCTGTGAAAAATATATTTTCAGGGTTTTGCTTTATCTAGATGGACTGAAGGAACCCAACCTGCTGGAATGTAGACACTAATGCCGAGTGCCCTTCTCTGTTGCTCTCCAGGGGAACCACTGCTGTGAACGGAGCGGGTTTTGGAGTTGACCGTCCGGCTGAGCTCTCAAAAAGTGATGATGAGTATGACGCTTTTAGAAAGAGGATGATGCTTGCTTACCGCTTCAGGCCCAACCCACTGGTAAATGCTGTTCCATATTGTTTTCGGTTTGTTGTTGCAGTATTGTTTACATTGAATGTGATGGCATGTCCATACATTATACTTGACATGTCTTAATATTATACTTGGCTTTATAAACGTATAACTTCTTCGTTCTTCCTTTTTACCGAGCTGCCGATTCATTAATTTTGAGTTCTTTCTTTTTTCTTTCCACAGAATAATCCACGGAGACCATATTACTGAAGTAGAGGACTGTTTGTGTTTATAGTTGTTCTAGTTTATCATAACTTAAAAGCTGTTTTTCGCAGCTATCAACTCCCTGCTCGGCTGTGAAATGGACTATGTTGCAAACATTTTTAAATGTGTTTGATGTGTGTACATTTGTTAGATTATCCATTACATTTTAGGTTTAATTTGATTGAGGGAAAACAAATCTAAAATGTTTCTTTAAATAACCGATCACCTGTTTTTATACCATTTCAATGTAATACTGTAACAAACTAAAACAAAAAGGCTCACGTTGCCTGACTTCCAGAATGATCTCACTTTTCAGTTTGTTACCATGTTGTTTCTTTTCAGAGCTTGACTTTGCATTCTCAACTATACAGGAGGCTGACAGTAATGTCTTCGTGCACAATCTTCTGTATAATGTTTGCATTGTTGTTTGTCCCACTGTGCTATAACTGATTTTTGAGTTATGTCATTATATGCTTCAGTGTTCACAATAAATATGGACATTGACTGAAATGTGGACGTGTCACATATATGTAACTACTGTACTAGGAGCTAGTGTTGAAGTGCAAACTCGCCTTACGTTCATGGTGTGCTAACTGCAGGTATCTATCTAATCATGTTGATAACTGCCATCACTATTGCTTTCTGCATAGCTCTGGACAGCATTGACCCATTGAGTAGCTGACCAGGCTCAAGCAGCCGGTGGTGAGGAGGAGGGTGACAGATCTTTGAAATCAGATCTTCAGATCTCTGTTCCCCAGGGCGCTTTACACGGGATAAATATAACTCAGAAATCCCAGCTAAGCAACAGCCACTCTGGTGTTTGCCACAGCATCAATCAGAGGCAACTTAAGCTGTATTAGAAGGTAACCCAAAGCTTTGGGTTTTATAGTGCTGTTGCAGAGCTTGTAGTTGAATGTAAGGGTGCGGATAACGATTATATTGCATGATCTATTAATCATTTGGTTCATAAAATATCAAAGTCAAACCGCTTGCTGTCTGAAGTTCAATCTAAAATATAATCAATTTATTATAGTATATGAAAGCAGAACATCCTCGCATTTTATTTGAAAAGCCAGCACCAGGCACAAAGCATCCAAGCATGCTTGGGAAAATGCTGACTTATATATTTTTTTAAGACACCTTGTGGAAAAACACTATCGCAAATACCTCCATATCAATGGGACCAGGCGACCTAGTTAAGTGTAAACGGCTAAATTGCTCAACCAGTAAACGGTGTTTCCTCGCCGGGTGACATTGTTCTCGGTCCTCGGCGTGTGGGAGGATAAACTTTGATTTGACGCATTAACGTAAGGGCTGTCAGAGCGAGTCGGGGGGAGGTAAACAAGATGGCGACAACCTGAGCAGCAACAGTCACACGAAGAGTCGGGAACCTCACTGGTAGTGAAACACTTGCTTTAACTGGGACGGAATAAAGCCCGCACGGAAGACGTTATTTGTGTGGATAAAGGTGAGACCCGGTAGCGCAGCAGCGGACCGCTCGGCTAGTTAGCTCGCATGCTAACCATTTACATCTGAACGGCTCGCAAGACAACGCAGCTCCGGTTAGCTCGCGGTAGCTGCAGGTATCTGGTCGTTTCTCCAAGGAAGAGCTCGGCTGTTAAAGCTCGTTTCGCTATTTAAATATGGTGAGCATAACGTCGTTGCAGAACAAATCCCGTCTCCGACATTGCTGCCGCTCCCCCGGCAGACGGGGGGAGTCGGCTAATGCTAGCTGGAGCTGCACAGCAACCGACCGTTAGCTACAGTTGTGTGACGACGTTTCGGTTTCCCCCCAAAAGGGCTCCGTCGGTGGTCCTCGTCCACGTTACATCAGTTGCCTCCGTCAAGGAGCGGACTTTAGAGTTCACGCCTGCGATGGACGCCTTGAGGTGTCGACGAGCGACATCGTGAGTACGGTGGCGGAGCTCTTCATTCAAGCAGACGTGCTACGCTAGCGAGCTAGCTCATAGTTAACACTGGAATAAAATGCAGCTGAGCAACTCCACTGTCGGTCGTAACTCGCACGCGACAGCAGGGTGCTAAATGTGTGCTGGCATCAATCATAATAACATCCTCTTGTCGTGTGTGAGCCCGATGCCGTTGACCGGTCAAGTGTCGTCCGCACAGATTGTTTACCAGTGTGTTCAGTTTCTCGTGTTTAAATGCCCCTTGTTTCCAGGCACCGGGCGGTAGCGGCATGGAGGACACCTGAGGACGGCTGGACACGTCGGACGGCTCAGTCGACCTCCAGGAGCCCGGCTGATACTGCTGCATGCATTTGGCCGTAGACCTGTGCTTGGATTCAGTCCAGCCGCTCACACTTATGTCTCCTGTGGAAACCTGCGCTCTGGAGCGAGGACCTTTGACAGAGATGCTGAGCTGCGCGGCCCTGAAGCAGGACTGGTTGCCTCTGCCATAGGCCAAGTGTTGTATTCATAGCGACGCAGAGAATAGTAACATTTTAGAATCTCAATTTTCCAAATTTCCGTTCAACTGCACTTTTCACCAAATGCACAGTATAGAGCACTAACTTGGCACTGGACCCAACACTTTTTGTTCAACTGTTTGCGAGAGAGAGAGAGACCCTTTTCAGAGAGCCCTAATGTTTACAATTTGGGATTGATAAACCCCACCCTCCCACCCCCAACTCTCAGGCCTGATTATTCTTTCTCCCATGTTCAGTATTTTGTAAGTAATCTGTATTGCGTCTTGTGGAATTAAATCACTCTGCTCAGTGATTTAAAGGTTACCAGTGGATTACTCCCCTGCAGCATTCATAGCTATCTGTGAACAATTTGCACAAGAGGCTTCAGTTGTTTGCAGCCAAACTATCAGTCATGAGTACCGGCGAGCTGCAACATCTTGACTATCTAAATGAAAATGAACTGATGGAGATGGATACTTTCATTCATCGCATTGACTCTACAGAGGTGATCTACCAGCCAAGGAGGAAGAGGGCAAAGCTGATAGGAAAGTACTTGATGGGAGATCTGCTAGGTGAGGGATCTTATGGCAAAGTGAAAGAGATGCTGGACTCGGATACCCTTTGTCGCAGGGCTGTCAAAATACTGAAGAAGAAGAAGCTGAGGCGGATTCCCAATGGAGAAGCCAATGTGAAAAAGTAAGTTTTTCTTCGACCCTTTTTATTACCGTCTTTGCTCTGCTATCTGTCAATTTAAGTCATTACACCAGTGTCACTAACTTAGGTAAATAGTCTTATCAATTAGGGATAGTAAGTCATCCTAAAAAACAGTGGCATTGACTTGACTGTAATACTTGTTCCTAACATGAGTTGAATCAATTTAAATCACCTTAATGAAAGTGTAATAACAACAGTTAACTGGGTTTCTTATGACTGCCTCGATGAGAACGGCCCTTCATGCGTGTCCCACTTTATTAACCATCACTCCCTGTGCACTGTTCTTAACTTGCATCTAAACCTGCAACTGAAATATTTATTTTAATCTCCACTACCTTAGTGTCAGTATGAATGCCAATGTATTACCTTTTCTTTTTTGTACTTCCCTTTCCACAAAGTTCTTATCTTAAAGTAATATCTTTAGTCCTCAGATCCACTTGTTCCACACATCCCAAGAGTAATGTGAAGTTGCACTGATCACACCCTGAATACACTTTTGCATCACTGCATCAAGGAAAACTCCAGTCACTAGAGGCCAAGAAAACCCAAATTCAGCTTGTTTAAAAACATGTGCCTGAATTGGAAACAGTCTAAAGACACAAAATGGTCTAAATCTGAACATCTCTCAACTTTCAAAACAGATTGCTGCTGATGTAATTCAGTCAGAACTCAAACGTATCGATGTTCGTGACCTGTATAATTTTAATGCCTGAATGGCCAACTATTCAACTAATGTCTCAACATGCCCAGAGGCTTCGCCTATACACACCAACGTAGAGCTGTTTCACTATAAATGTGTAACAGTTATAAGCTGACATGGACCAGGACTGCAACAGCACTGTTAAAGTGTGCATAGGGAAGGAGGGAACACCTCGTCCTCATACGTTGATCGACATGCACTTAAGTAAATAAGTCGATTGTTTGTAAAAACCAAGGTGTAAACATTGCATAGAATATAAATATTGCTGTAATTGAGGTGAAGTAACAAGAGAAACGTGGTTAACACAACTTCTACAAAAACAGCCGCAGTCTGTAGTGATGGCGCATGTTGCCGTCAGCAGAAGTTTTAATGTTTGCACATTAATGTAGTCGGTGCAACCAAATATGTTCTTATAAATCAGTGCAACTCAAGAAAATACATTTATGCATCACAATGTATACTTTCATTTATTTTAACCATTGTCTCTTTGTGGCGTGGCTAGTAATTCATATCAAAATCAGGCTGTGGTGGAATGTAATATCTTGAATAGAGTTTTTTTTTTATGCAACATGTTCTATTTGTTTCAGACTGTCTTCCGTCTTAATGCCTCTGTGATTTGGCTTTATCAGAAGTTTTAATCACATAGTACTTCATTAAATATTACTCCAGCCTTTCGCTGCGGGCCTAATTATAGAGAAAGCTTTCTTAAACTGTCCAAATGAGTTCACACAGAGAGAAAGAAGAGCTGCAAGATGGCGTGTTTGTAGGCTGCAGTCAAAACGTCAGCAGAAGAATGATGAACAGGCTCTCGTAACGGCTCAGTTCATTTTGTTCGTAACATAGTAGCTTATAGTAGTAACTATTTATCAGGTATTCAGACTAACTATAATTTTGTCTTTCACAGAATATCTTTTTAACCGTTCTCAGATAGGCAACTTAATATTAAGAAATACCACATTTCCCCTTCTCCGTCTCCAGTTACTTGGGGCTGAAGGCAGCCTGTCAGCAGCCCGACAGCAGCAGCTGCAGCTCTCCATCAGTCACACTGGGTCATCCAGCCTTTGTTTTTCCTTGCACTTAGAAACTTTGAGAACATGCTGCCCAATATGCCTAAAATGACACTTCAGGTCACATTTAAAGTGCAACGTGCACACACAGAACTGACGGTAGAGGTTAAAACAGACACAATCCCCTTTGCTAACCCACTGATGTTTGCATGACGTGTGAGATGGAGGAGAGCCAAATCTACGCCAAGCTTAATTAAAAACAACTGTATTAATGTTCTGGCGTGGCCCGCTCAGACCAGGCCGCACAGTCAAACCCAGAATTGTTGGCAGAACCTAGAATTATTGTTAAGTCCGTCCCGTTGTTACTTGATAGGTTAGGCAGTTTTTTTGGTGACTGGTGTAAAACTGTCATGTTGAGATCAGGGTTTAACAATGTAAAAACAACAAGTAAACAATTTAAGAGGGTAGATACTTGGTATTGCACTGCAGAAGGAAAGCTACTTGCATTAAAAAACTGGTTCCACCTCAACCTTTGTTGATCCTGAAGGTGTACAACATATTTCTCGTACCATAAATAATGTTCTTGTTTTCAAAGGTGTTTTTTAAGATGTAAATCCTTACCATTTATATTTGTTTAAGACAGATCTGCAGTGGGTGTCTCTCTCTGTTACTTTAAGACCACAGCAGTGTTCCTCGGTGCATACACTTATATAGTTGTATTTGTCCGTCTCACTGGGTGGAGGCCTTGTCTTCCAGCAGTAGGAGGCTGGGTCCTGCGGTCGGTGCAGGCCGCTCTGCTTGGTGCAGGAGGAGCTCCCGGCCTGCATTCAGCCTCTGCTTAGCATTCCTGTCTGCCTCACACTTCCTGCTTTCACGGGGTTGCCACAGGAATGGGCACGCTCATACCAGCACTGATTGAGTAACGCCGCTCCTGTTTCACCCCAACAATGCCATGCCCTTATTAGGAATGACAGAAGCGCAAATGCAGACTGGAACACCTTAAACTTGACTCAGACTCTGGACGGCACCGTGTCCTTGCAGCTCCTGATCACTGGATATCGTTGCCACGGCGTTGCCAGAGTATCTGCCGTATCGCTGAGCGCTGAATTCCTGTTGGCTCTGCAGCCGGCGGCCCTGAACACACAACGTCCATCGGCGCACATCTGAGCTCAGAGGCTCCTTAGGGGCAGCGATGCCGATGTTTTATGATTTTTATTTTATGGAAAGAAGTAAGAATGAATATGCAGCTTTCTTTGCTGCATTCCAGACGTGTCGTCTGTGCTTGCTGTTCACCTGAATAGCAGAGAGGATGTATTGCTTAAAAAGTATGATATTCATAGCGTACCATTTTATTGATTATGTTTATTTCCGATTATATACATTTCTTTTATTTGACAATTCTTTGTTAAACACATGTCATCTTATAGGTTCCCCCCCTTCCCCCACCCATGATAACATTTCAAGGTTGTAAAGCTTACATTATGCTAGGTAAATACAGAAATAAACATAAATCTACAAGTAATATAAAATCATTGATTAGGAAAGGGAAAAACATATAAATATATCATTGATAGTCTAGAACAACATAACCTGTTATCTAGGACACTAACAAGCAAACAAAGGGAGGAAGACGACAACATGAACACAAAGACAAATTGGACATCTTTTAAGTGCTTCACTACTGACGGTCCTATATGCATATCTATCTCAAAGATGGCTGTGGAAAGTTAGTAATATTAGTGTAAACTGGTCAGGTAAACCCTAATAGTATACCTAACCATCTCTAACTGGATCAAATACAATATATACCTTATCAATTGTGCAAAAATCTCACCCTCGATGCGTGAGGAAGTGTTTTAGAAGGAGGTAATGCCTCAAATGTCTTTCCATATTTGAATCCTAAGTGTGCATGAGTCAGCTGTATTTGTATCAGTGCAGTGATGCAGCAGCTTGTTTGTGTCTGTGCACCAAGAGGCCGACTGCCACAGTATCCATGTGTCAGTAGGAAGATGATGGAAAAGGCAGAGATCTGACATCGCTCAAACGGCTGGGTAATGAGCGACGGCACTTTGTTATGGGGAAGAAAAAGGTGAACATGCCTCGGCCCTGTAGAGGCGCGCTCTCTTTTTGGTACAGGCTTTACCAAAAAGCCTTTATGGCTTTGACTTCAATACGTGATACATTTAATAACGTCTTTCTGGGAGGGATGGGGAACATCTATTGAGATAAGAATCCTGATTTTAATATTCTACTATTCTAAATACATATGCACAAAGACCAGACATGTGTTGCGTTTAGTTTTAGTCGCTGACCGTTGACGTCTTTAACAGAACTCTGCTTCAAGCACACGGCTCCATCGTGATGCGAGGCAACGCCGGGTGGTGCCGCCACTGACGTGGGGCGACCTCCGGCTCGTCCAGCGCGCTTCCTCGCGCCGGATGAATCCATGGCGGCTGCCCGGATTTGATTCTGACCCCTAGTCTTTTACTGCACGTCATCCCCCATCCCCCCTTTCCTGTCATTCTCCAGCTGCACAAATCCAGGCAAAGTAAACCCTCAGACACGATGTGGATGTGGGACCCAGGTCTGTGGTGTGTAGTTTGCGATCTCCCTTTCCAGATCCAAAGCCATTAGGTTCCCTTCTCGCAGCTGATGGATGTTGAGTCTCCTGGTTGTTGCCATGCTGGTGATTTAAACCATCCAGGAGAGTCTTCTGCTGGATTTTACTTTAATTTAATGGATACACAAATTCATCTACTCGTTACTTAATCGCAATTTATTAGAACTTCATATAAAGAGAAATATAACGGCTTCTATTGTATTGTGAAATGATTTGAGTTGCCATCGGTTCTCGCCCCTGCTCAATGTACCGTATATATCTGCTCCGGTTATACGGGGCCATGTCTATGCTAGGGATGCCCGTATATCAGACGGATACCGGCCCAGTCCCATGCCCCCCTAAACCCACATTTATATAACATATATATTACTATGCTGATATTTTTATTAATCTTTAAGTTTGGCCCAATTAGTTGGGTTGTTGTGGTGATGTACGGCACCTGGCCTTCATCCGGCACCATCAGCAGACACGTGCCGGTATTCGATTAGATTACACTGTGCATTGTCTAAATGATCATTTTGTTTATTGTTTGTTCTTTTTTATCATTATAGGGAGATTCAACTACTAAGAAGACTCCAACACAAGAATGTGATTCAGCTGGTGGATGTGCTCTACAATGAAGAGAAGCAGAAAATATATCCTTACAAAGTAAATGAGTGTGCAAAGAAGTTGATCTTTAATATTGAATGTTTTTAGATGTTTAGAGTTTAATGTTGCTGTTCCTGAGGGTTATTTATACACCTACCTATTTCCAAGTTGTACCTCTTGCTTTTATAAGTTGCTCAATATATTAAAGGATCTGTTTGTTTGCTTTTGCAAATCCCCTTGACTCCCGACTTACGTATATGGTGATGGAGTATTGCGTTTGTGGGATGCAAGAAATGCTGGACAGCGTCCCAGAAAAAAGGTTTCCAGTATTTCAATCTCATGGGTAAGAGTCTGTTTTTCTCTGCTTTCCCTCTCGCTTTTTCTCTTAGTCTCTCTGCTATATTTAGAATAAGCTTCTCTGCAGATATTGCTCCAGGCCTAAGTTTAGATCCAAGACTGCGGGACTGCTGCTGTTAAAATAACTGACCATGGATTTAGTGAATGTGTGGTCACTGCTGGAAAGCCATTAACACTAAAATATTAAGTGATGACTATTATCTGATCTGCCAATTGTTTTTAGTTTTTCTACAACTTGCTGTATGAAACCCGTCCACTCTTTTAATTGTATCTGTCAACCCCTCTTGTTTTCTTCTCAGGTACTTTTGCCAACTCTTAGATGGCCTTGAATATTTGCACAGCCAGGGAATAGTTCACAAAGACATTAAACCAGGAAATCTGCTGCTGACCACTGACGGAGCACTTAAAATCTCCGACCTGGGAGTAGCAGAGGTGAGCTAAGGCTGCAGCATTGTGTTGTTTACCATACAGAAGGAATTAGGATTCGTATTCCACCATAACAACCAGATCTTGCGTCTTCTAATTCCACATCTTTTTAATGTCCACATATATTCTAATGATACCGCCAGCTCCTATATAAACAAGTACTGTTTAAAGTCGGAACGGGGCCATCCTCTATTCAAAAATATCACACAGGCCTGGCGAGTTTCAGAGCCACCAACTTTGAGCTTTGCAACGGCTCATCAGACGCCTATGAGTGGTGTCTGTGTTTTATAAAGTCTATACTCTGTCTAGATCTGTTTCATCACAACATGTTATTACTACTGGTTCTAATGAAGATGGTGCTGCTTACAGAGGAGATGGCAACACATGATTCAGTTATTTCATAATACATATTTATGGTTCTACATGTAGCAAAACACTGATTCAGATTCTCACTATCGTTGTTCACTCTATATTTTTCAGGCCCTCCACCCATTTGCAGACGATGACACGTGTCGCACCAGTCAGGGCTCACCGGCCTTCCAGCCTCCAGAGATTGCAAATGGACTGGACACCTTTTCAGGGTTTAAAGTGGACATTTGGTCTGCGGGAGTAACACTGTGAGTAGTCCGAGTCAAGTTCTCCAAGAATGCATTTCATGCCATTTCAAATGCAAAGTTATTTGCTAAATTCTCTGTCTGACACGACAAGATTGGAAAAACGCTGGAAAAAGCAAAGCAGCAGCCCTGAAGTTAATAGAGAAATAAACTTGTCCACCTCCAAGGTCTAAAAAAGAGTCTCGTCTGTAAAGATTCAATGATTTTGAGATTGTATAGAGAATGCCTACAAGCTGCAGAGAATGACGAGGTGTATCTAGGCATCGTGTCATATATTAAAAGCTGATTTTTAAATGTGTTTTAGTTCTTAGATTTAAAAGAACAGTCAAATAACACCAGAAAAGTTGAAACTATGACTTGTTCATCAATTACCCCCTGTTTTTATTTTTCACAATACTAAGACAAAGTGACACGGATGTCATTAACTGTTACGATATCAAATGTGATATTGTTTTATCCAAGTATAAAAATGTATTATAAAAATAAAAACTAATCTATAAGGTGATTTTAAAATAGCATCAAATGACTTTTCGTCTAAAACATTATGTGACTCAAACCAATCTTTTTTTTTTCTCGGGAGCAAGATAACTCCCAGTTTATGATGCACCAACGGTATTCGTTTACTCCTTTCCATCCAGATACAACATCACAACCAGTCTGTACCCGTTTGAGGGAGACAACATCTATAAGCTATTTGAGAACATTGGAAAAGGAGACTTCACTATTCCTGAGGAGTGTGGACCCCTCCTGTCGGACCTGCTGCAAGGTGAGTGCTTCAACGAGCCAATGTCTGTACCATCGGGCCAGATCATGCTTTCATCATACCAGATCATGCTTTCATCATACCAGATCATGCTTTCATCATACCAGATCATGCTTTCATCATACCAGATCATGCTTTCATCATACCAGATCATGCTTTCATCATACCAGATCATGCTTTCATCATACCAGATCATGCTTTCATCATACCAGATCATGTTTTCATCATACCAGATCATGCTTTCATCATACCCTCACAGTGTTGCTGTGGCGACACATGTATGCTGCAGTGGAGCATTCGTAGCTCAGCTTGAGTGCAGTTTTTTTTTTTTTTGTACATTGCAGTAGATGACTCATGCTCCATCAGGCAATATCATGCATTGATATCCACACGGTGGTGTAAGGGCTTTACTCCAAGTTTGTTTTCGATGTTTACAAAATACAACTTTGTGTCGCATTGCAGAAAAGGTGTTGATTGGAAGTTGCTTTGAAAGGGAATTGATCAGGTAATAAATCACAACGAAGTCCAGTAGGTGGTGCTGTCACACTGGAAGACACATGACTTCTTAGCATACCAGGCTTCCTCCAAAATGTAGAAACCCCTCCGGCTGTTGACGTAGTTTCCATTGATCTCCACCGAGCAGCGGAATACTAAACATTTCATCGTCGGGCGTTGCTTTTCCCGACTGGAATGCTGCAACGTTTCGGACCCTTGAAACGACTCAAGAGTTGCGTCTTTTATAGTATATAATCGTCTGAATGGATGTGAATCCAGAAAGGATGTTGGGAGGAACGGAGGATTATGTTTGCATCAAACCGAGTGCATATTATTCTGTCTTTGATCTCGTCTTGTTGTTTTACTGTACTTGGTGTTACATGGAGGGATTATGAACCGTTGTATCTGAGAGTTTGCGTCCCCCATTTTGTGGGAGCCTGTGACGTCTTTGTGTGATGACGCAGCACCTGGGAAATAGTCAGTCCATAATTACGCGGTCTAAAATAAGCCCAGTGGCACAAAAGGTGTCCTTCAGCCGGCGCAGCACTACTATCAGCTCTCTGCACGCTGCCCCTCGCCGCCTGCTGCCTCACAATTACATTATTAGGTCTGCATCACTGCTGCTCAGCACACTGACATCCTGCTTCTCCCACAGATCCATCCCACATTATGATAATTACAGGACAACATCTTCACCACGTTGGTTCAGCTGCTCGACTCCATGTTTCCTTTCTGCCCCTCGTTGATTCCTTAAGCCTAGCAGGTTGCACACAGTGATGAATTAGGTTATGTCCATTAATTAATGTTCCATGGATTGAGTTTTCCATCTGCTTCTAACTGCTGCGACCTCCCACCACTTTATATTTAACACTTAACAGAAACATGATGTGAGTGGAGATATCTTTCAGGATCGTTGTGATTCAATTGACCTTTTGCCATGTTTGTTTCTCAGGAATGCTCGAGTACGACCCTGCGAAGAGGTTTTCCATACAGAACATAAGGCAACACAAGTGAGCGTTCAGCATGTTACTCATGTAAAATGAATGACGTGAAGATGATGAAATAGAAAAGTGTTTAGAAGGCGTCGTTGAAGTCAGGTTATTTACATGTCCATTTTGTCCCTGCCTTTCCCTTCCAGCTGGGTGCGTAAGAAACACCCTCCGTCTGAGCCCCCTGTGCCCATCCCTGCCAGCTCAGAGGGCAGGGACCCGTGGCGGAGTATGACGGTGGTGCCGTACCTGGAGGATCTCCACGGCTACACGGAGGAGGACGATGACGAGCTCTACGACGGAGAGGATGAGATCATCTACACTCAGGACTTCACGGTGCCAGGTAAGCGTGAGCTCACACTGTCAGATGATGTTTTTCTTATTAATCATTGTGAGTTTTTTTCTTAAGATTGATTTAAATATAAAAGCAATTCCTTCTGTCTAAAATGTGATTACAAGTTTAGACTTTAATCAACTTCTCACATGAAACTTTGGCTTGTGACTTAAAGCGATGAAAAACGTGCTTGATGCGCTTCACTGAAACGTGAAACGCTGATTATATAAACATCCTGCTTACACTGCTTTATACTCTTATTTCACTAGTCTCTCCCCTATTATTGCTCTTGTGGTTGAAAAGAACTTGAACCATTTGATTTTGTGTAATTCGGAGTTCCAGGAATCTCCCAAATAATTCATAATAACATAATCTTTGTACAAGGCTGCATATGACGTCACTTATCACTAAACACACAATGAGGTTAATATAGGCGTACCATAAATATCTTCTGTAGCCTGATAATAAAGCTAAATTATCTTTTAATTTCACTTCATTAATTCAGCCTGACATTGTGTTCTTGTTTGGCAGTTTCCTGTTTGAATTTTCTATTTATTCTTCTGACGTATATCCATCCCGACATTATCCTTTTCAGTTGACACTGAAGCTGCTGAAGCAGTTTCCAAGACAACTTAACATTTTCCATATAGATCACAGAATCATTTTGATTTAGTATTATTTCTGTAAATGGACTAAGAAGCTTGAATGTCCTCAAAGGGGCGATTTGTGGCACAGCAAACGATACATATAATGAAGACCAAAGTAAAACGCAGAACAAATATGAATGATCAGTAGATGAGACATATTTTTCACGTCCCTCTGGCTGCACCAGTGAGTTCACCAAACATCCCCCCATCCCCCGACCACAGCGGCATCCATCTCATCCCGGCTGGTTGTCATTTCTCTTTCTGTATTCTAGTGAATGTAGTTCATATGTGTAGGAAGATGTCCCATTAAACCCACCCACTGAGCTCTGATTGGTTGACTGTTTTCTGACTAGAAATGGTTAAACACGGCTTGTCTGTCGGCGTCTCGTCTGGAACTGGCTTCATTTTGTTGATGAATTTATTTTCAGAAAATGATTCTTTTTGTTAAACTGTGTACAAAACTATCCGTTTATTGACTTCGGGGGAAATGGACAATGACCTCATTTTGAGATTGGATTTAAATTTGAAACCCCTCGTTTCTTTTATCGTTTTTCTCCCAGAATTTGAAGCCTTTATGTGTTGCTAGGCAACAGCCGGTAATAATAGATGCAGTAGTCGTGTCGGCTCTCTAGAAGTGGTGCCCCACATAAAAAACAAGCGGAGCTGCACATTGTGAATGAAGTGATCTATAAATAGTGCACTTGAAATGGTTTTGGTGTGGGAGTGTGAATAGTTTTTCATGGCTCACTCCCACACGCTCGGCACTGTTTTATGGGATGTTTCGTACAAATGAAGTGAGTCAATGGTGAATTACACAACAGTAAGACCTAATGTTTCTCTTAAGCAGTAACTACATCTCCCTGCTTTTATTATACACACACACAGATGCACCGATCAGCCACCAGTCATAACTAACTAGTGGTCAGCTGATCAGCCGTGACCAGTCACTGGGCTGTCGGTCCTAATCGGTGCACACTTGTCTTTTAGGACAAGTGGCCGAAGAAGATCTGGATCAGGGGCACGAAGACCGTAGTCCAGCTCTAGCCAAGCCCGTTTGTGTGAACGGGACAGAGGGCAGCAAGGCCAAAACCGAACGCCGCTCCTCCTCTTCGTCCAACCCTTCGCGTAAAGGAGTCTCCACAGCCAGCAAGATCCGCAAGCTCTCCACCTGCAAACAGCAATGACCCCCCTCCTCCCCCAGCAACAACCCGCCTGGTGAGTGTGTAAACGCCAAACAAAAGGCACTGAATTGTGCTCGGGAGATGTCTTCTATACAGTAGGGGGGGGGGGGGATAAACGCCTCTGGAGAACATATAAAAAGATGGGAGGGATTAGATAAGAAGACTTTTGAAGAGACGGAGAGATTAGTATCAGTGAAGAAGAGGAGGGGAGAGAGTGAGAGTGTGTTGATATTCATGGAGCGGTGCCGTGACTCACCACCTCTCCCCAGGAGGTTTCCTTTAGTCACGAAAAACTAGATCTGGAGCGGTCCGCTCTCGGGGCTTCGTGTTTTTATTCTTCATCAGGATTCATTCAGACCGTCACCGTCCAGGCGTCGGCCAGCAGCCGCATCAGGCGGACAGATTCACGCTGCAAGCGTGCACACCGATGTCATATGTTGTCATCTTCTCCTTCCTGTTGCCACCCACAGCTTGCTCTTTCAGTAGCGCACACACACCAGTGTGAGTCTGTCATGAGTTCAGAGGAGCGGCTGTGTGTTAATTAGTTCAGGCGATGACTCACCCCGGATGAGACGGGGTGGGCTGTGGGTTGTTTGTCCCTCTCCCCCACCCTGAGGACGAGTCCATGTGCACAAAGTATATGTTACCTAGGGGAAGCTCGCTTTTGTTTGATGTGTATGTGAAGTGCAGCCGCACCAGATGGCGTGTTATATTCTGTCCTCCGTCCTTCAGGTTGGTCTGTCCCCGTCCGTCTGCGTCCGGAGTCCTCCCGGTTGTGAGAGATACCTGCTGACCTTAAAGCCCCCATACCTCCTTGGACCGCTGGCCTGCAGAGTCTTTAGGAGATGCGGTATGAGTGACGGGGAGGAGGAGGACAGCATGAAATGTTCTTTTT
This sequence comes from Liparis tanakae, assembly GCA_036178185.1. NCBI lineage: Eukaryota > Metazoa > Chordata > Actinopteri > Perciformes > Liparidae > Liparis > Liparis tanakae. Next base: position 9,402,936 of record CM070098.1, on the reverse strand, counting down.
GCTCTGAGACTGAGGCGCTGGCTGTGAAGAGGTTTTTGTTGTTGTTTTTATTTCTCTCATATTTTGGCTCCTTTCAACTCTTGTCATCCACTCCTATCATCTCGTCATTTCTCCATCCCGTCTTACTCTTAGGATTAAGGTCAACCAGACGTTACAAACACCATCACCCCTGTACCCCACCCATCCAAACCCTCTACCCCGCCTCCTGTTTCTATTACATTTGTTTTGACAGAACCCTAATGGCAGTTTTTAAGACGCATTGTGAAGTGTAAAAAAATTAAAGGAAAAAAAAGATAACAAAAGTTATGAATAATTCTATATTTAAATCTATAATGAGAATAATTATAATAGTACTCTACTACCACGAACATAAAAAACTGCATGCTGTACAGAGCTGTGAGAAAGGGAAGAGCTTGTTCTGTGGACTGACCGACTGAAGCTTCGAGATCCACCTGCTGACCTGTTGGGGATTTTTTGTTTTACCTTTTAGGTTCTGTTTTTTCCTTCTTCTTTTCCAATGAATATTTTTTAATTATTATTTATATAAAATATGTCCCAAACAGGCTATTTTGTTGGATGATCCTTTGTCCTGTTTTTATTTATTCTGATCCCGTCTTTAGCACGGTTATCATTTAGTAGGAACACGTCTCTGCAGCCGGCCGCTGGCCGGTGGCGAGCGGCGGCCGGCATGTTTTTCAGCGTCGCTGCTCTTTTAGCGCGATCGCATCGGCGGTCGCCCCGCCCCTCTCTACGCAGCCGGGCCTCGTCAGCCCCTCGCTGGGAATAGCTCAGAGAGCAGGTGAGTCATCGCTCTGAGGGGGGAGGGGGGGAGCAGCCGACGTCAGCCGACGTCAGCCGAGAGATTCTCTGTTCAACCAAACGCACAAGGAAGCATGAAGAGATGTCTCGTGTTTACAGGCTGAAAAATATTCCAGCCGTATGATTAGTGGTTCACTCGGTGCATCAGATTACATGGATTATGTTACAGCAGCATGAATCACAGGTTGCGTGATGAACCTTTTTTTAATTTTTTTATTCACAAAAATGTTTGATCCAAAATGAATACGCGCCTCGGTTGGTCCCACAAGGTCTCGTCTTTGTCAAGGCGACGAGACATTTTAATTCTCTGCACTACTCATTTACAATAAAACATGAAACGGAATGAGGACAAAGACGCAACCATCGTGAACCCTCCCTCCAACCCGAAGCTGTGTGAAGGGAAAGGGGTCGCGCTCCACCTGCCAGCCAGTGTCCCAGGTGACGTCATCATCACAGCAAGGATCTCATGATGAAATACAATTTGACATGAATGCTTAAGGAATAGTTTAACAACCGTACTGGCCCATAAAGAGATGTTCAGATTTTAACTTGTAATCAGAGTATATCTGATTACAAGTTAATCCCCCCCCCCCCTGCCCGCAGAACGAAATTTTAGGACAGGTGCTTCAAGGGTACAAAATAATCTAAAGGGCTACTTATTTTCTATTAACTTCCCAAAAAACTAATTTGCCTGAATCACCTTTTAATAATGAGCCGCCACACGACATCCACGTGATTTGATGAAAAATGAAGCTTTTATAACTACGGTACTTTGATTGTTCTGCCCAACATCCTGATGATGAACATAGATTGTGCCGAAGACACGTACAATAATACTAACGATTTTAAGAACAATAGGTCCTCTGCCCCACTGTCAGTGTTCAGGCCCTCATTAATAAGCAGAGAGCCTCTTGCACGCCGCATTTTCTTTTAAAGCCCTGGATCCATTGTTGGAGACACATGTCAGTCAAAGGGATATTTTATCACTATGACTCTGAAATTCTGCTCTTTTGGACTCTATCACTGAGATAAATATAAACTAGTTCAGTGTCTAATTTACCATTCTATGGAGAACAATATGACACTCATTAACAACTATTACATTCTGTAACTACCTGGATTTACAGTTCACTTGGTGCATCGTTTACTTTAAGCTCAACTCATTGACTGTCATCCTGGCTCTGTGAGAGACGCTCCTTGCAGAGTGAGGAAGCCACGCAGCAGCCTCCCCCCAGGTCCTAGTGCCCGGGGAGTATGGTCCTTTTTTTTCTTCAGCGCGGCTCATGTTGGCGCTGCAGCACGTTAAAACATTAAATAGCCGATAGTTTTTTTCAGCGTGAGAAATACGATGTGTGGCGGGAGTGCGCGAGTCTCACGCGCAATGCGTGAGGCTTGAGAGCCCTGCAGACAACTTCCCGACGCTTCGGCTTTGAGAGAGACGTGTTGCAGCTTAACGGTAGCGTCAGCTAGCGCCGTGTTTCAGTGGCCAGACCAGAGCACTGGTGAGAGTGGGTCACGGCAACCAACACGGGGCGTGACATAACGATGTAACATACAGGTTGGGTTGAGACAACAGTGAAACACAACGGCTATGGGTCAGATGTCTCAATGTATAAAAGAGGCGTGTCCGTCAGTTTTATTTTTTATTACCAAGCTAGACTGATTTGCAGACGGTCTGGCGGGCCGGAGTTAAATTCAAACGGCCGCGGGCCGCTAGTTGAATAGGCCTGCCCTATTCAATCAACAATAAATGATTGTGTGTGGCTAAAGTTTTTATTTGAAATAGTTTGACAACAATGGAGCGCTATAAACTACATCAGGCTTGGACTGCACAGGTCATTTTTGATCGCAGGCTGAATTAATTGTTCTATTTGTTGGATTTGTTTACAATAAGAAAAATCTAGAATATCACCCGACGTATCGTTTATTTAGTAACACGTGATGAGTTGGTCCTGCAGTGTCCCGTCTCACGGGTCCCTGTGTGACGTGTCCGTCCCCCTCAACAGTCTCAGCACCGATGCAACAATTCGTTCGACCCCACGGAAGATCCTGGATACAGCGTCTTTAATTGTGATAAATAAGAGGGTAAAATAAGTAACCAAAATCCTATAAAAATATATGAAATATGGGTATACAAATTGTCTTAATGTACGTTATTCCAATCTGTGTAGTATGGGTATCCGTATCCCATCCGTTTTTACTTCCGATTTCGTTCATGTTCCAGATTTGATGTTTAAATGAGAGGGCAGTGAGGAGGTGAGTTATACTCTTTTTGTTCTTCTTTTACATGGTCAGTGTTCTTATCGCCAAATACATAAACCTCAAGATAGGTGATCAAGACGAGAAGGACACTTGAGGACATGGTTTTTAAATGAGAGAAATGGGTGACAGAAACTCCATCGTTCTTTCTTCCCATCAAAGTGCTTTTTGTTTTTTAGTCAAACCTGTACAGTATTCACAGAAACATGTTGGACATCCACTAGCATGCTGAACATTCACAGTTAATCCTGAAAATATGTTTTTCTTCTAAAGATGGGTCTATATTTTCAAAGCTGTGTAATAAATGCTTTTGATTTTGAGTAGTTGCCAATAAAAAGGGGCGTCACGCGTCACATGGCGTCCCAGTGGAAACCACGGTCTGGAGGAGACTTCTACATCGGATTTCTGACCCATTAGTTATTTATCCAAATGTAAGAGACACAAACGACGATCAAACAACACACGAAGAAGTTCTATCCACCCTTTAGTTCAAGTCCGTCTATAGGTAACGTATGTGAAGAACGGCTGATGAGGATCCGGTGGTTGACGCGTCACATGGGGCCGAAGCCGGGCGAGGCTGTGTGCGCCGCCGTCAGCGCGCGCTCCGCCCCCCCCTGTCCGAGCCGCTCCGCGCGGCGCAACCCGCCGTAGAGCCGCTCTTCAACCGACGCGGCCAGCTTGTCGGCCAGGCGGCTCTCCGAGGGGACGGCTCGGCTGCTGTTGTTGTTCCTGTTGTTGACTCTGGGATCCGCGTTGCTCGTCTGCGTAGACGTCAATAAACGGATGGTTGTGCTTTCGCTGCCTTTTTTAGTCGTGACCTGGCGGCCGTCGCCTTCCTCGCTCGGCTCCGCCCACCTCCTCGTGGCGTCGGCCGTACTTCCCGCGGCTTCCCGCTGGCCTCCTTCCCTCGGCGGATCGTTGTCGTCCGCGCTCCCTTTGCTGGCCTCCTCCTCGCACGCCGCCACCTCGCTGGCTTCCTCGTCGGCGGCGCTCGCGATGCGCGACAGCGTGCTGTGGTACCTCGTGTCCAGAGGGTAACTGGCGCTGTCGCCTCTCCTCAGCGGTGTGAACCTCTGCCTCTCCAAAGACGGGGAGTACCTGCCCCCGGCGCCCGACCCCGGGTCGCTGTATTGCTTGTGCCGTTGCCACTGCTTACGCAGGTGAACTCTGGATCGGTGCCTGGAGCGCGGCGGCGATTCCTGCTGGTCGAACAGCGGATCGTGCCGGAGGAACTCGTTGAAAAGAGCGTCCGTCTTCTCGTCGATGCTGTAGTCGCGGCGGCGGAGGCGTGTTTTGTGAGGAGTCGAGGGCGGCGGGATCGGCTTAATCAGGGGAGACATCAGCTGTGATTGTGAGTCTTGAGTTTGAAGGAAGTCCAGAAGCTTGTGTGGTTCCTGCAGGGCAAGAGACTGGCAACCGGTTTGAGATCTGGCCCTTGTGACGTCTGCCATCTCGTCCTCCAGCTCCTCCTGGAACAGCTTGGCCTCCACGCTCTCGCACACTGAGCCTTTCCTCCCGGAGCTGGTGAAGAACAACCGCCTCTCAGACGCCGACTTCCCTCTTGGAGCTCCGGGAGTCCCAAAAAGCCGCATTTCCTCAGGTGCCCTGGACGGTGCTTCGATGGAGGTGTAGCCGCTGTCCATCTGGAGGAGTTTACGGTTCCCTGACTCCCCCTCTCCCCCGGCTCCACTTCCCACCTCGCTGCCCCCACCTGACGCCCCTCTGACTCCTCCCCCGAACATCTCTGCCTCGCCTTCTTCCTCATCGTCCAGGTCTTGGGAAAAGCAGCTGTCCAGGCCAGAGCGAGCTCCGGCACCCCCGTGGGATGAGATGCTGTCCCCGTCGCTGCGGATGGACTCCCGGTCCGTGCTGCTCTGGTCTGAGGAGGCGTATTTCTCCAGAGACGCTCGCAAGCTCCAAATGTCTCTGTACAGGGAGGGCGGAGCCTCTGAGTCCTGGCGAGTCATGAAGGACAGGGATGAGCCCGAGTCGGCTCTCTGCCGGGCCTCCGCCCCCAACACCAGCTCATCTCCTTCATCGGCATCACTCCTTTCCCTCGTGTCCGAGGCCTGTGTGTCTTCAGTCGTCCTCAACATGTCTTCAAACCCGTCTTCTACAGCAGTTCTCTGTTGTCCCTCAAACAAGTCGTCATCGTCTACCGCTCTCCTACCTCCCACTGCTTCTGCTCGTGTTCCTGCACTGAACTTGGTTTCTTGTTCTACTCTTGTCCCGTTGGCTGTCGCCTCATCCGGCCTCCGGGCTCGACGATCTATTGATGGCGGACAGAGCTCCTCTCCTCTGGCGCTGCTGCTACCACCCGACTCCACCATGGCCTCGAGTTCTAACCTGCAAAGATGGAAAACAGTTGATTATTAACTCTGGGAATGTCACGGTGCAAGCCTTGGGATTATGGAAAGGGACGTACCCGCTGAGGAAGATTGAGGACGCAAGTGGAGCGTCTGGTTGAGAAAGAGACTCTGCAGAGAGGGACTGGAGGCCGCTGGTTGGGTCAGGGGACTGAGGGAACGACTCGGTGACCTCATCTCGGAGGGACAGAGAGTCGTCATCGGAGTGATTGGTGGTTTCACTTGCTGCTCGCTGTCTCTGGAAGGGCCGTCTCTTGGGCGATCCTAGTGCACAGGGAAAGATCGGACGCTTACTTGATGAGTTTCTTGTTCATAGTTTCCACTAATCTTAGTTTACTACATGTATCCAAACCTTTGGCATCCAGGCTGGCAGCCCGATGACTGCTGTCAAACTTCCACTTCCTGAAGTACGGCCCCGCCCCCTCCAGACTGGCGTGGCGGCGCAGTTTAGAGAAGAAATGTAGAACTGAAGTCTGGCCCGGAGCTTGAATGGACTCTCCTCTCACCCCACTTTGGCTCTCGGCCTCGCCCCTGACCCCGAGAGCCTCCATCTGACAGGAGAGATGAAGGGAGAGGAGGGTGGAGCGGGGCGATGAGACGTTAAGGAGGGTTGAGGAAGACGAGCTGAGATGGAAAAGCCCCTCGGGGGACGGCGGTGTGTCAGACTGTCACTCGGCTGCAGCGACGGCTGGTGTCACGGCGCATCAACGGGTTTGAGTTGTGGCTGATTCTCACGGCTGTCTGTGTGTGATGCAAGCGGAGCGATCGCCACTGAGAGATCTAGCTGTGCAAATGCATTTGTGTCTCCAAAAAAATCCAATTGGGATTAAAAAAAATATTTCAAATTAAATAAAAAGACATTCAAATAAATGTCGGCTGCAGTTTCAATCTGTTCTTCCAGGGAGTCGTGAACGCCTGGCGACGGACCCCAGGCTGAACATCTCTTCGCCTGATCACAACAACTTTAATAAAAACAGGAGCGTGTCGTCACATGATGAAGAAGAGATCAAACAAGACGAAGAGTTGTGGGAGGTTGTTCTACTGCAGGCACAGCATCACATGATGGCCTGGAAAACAGTGTTTCACAGACCAACAGTACCCTCCAATGTGTGTGTAGCTAAAGCGTATCGACTGTAATATGCAGATACCGGTCAGTACGGAGTGGGAGGAGGCTCAACCTACGGTCTGGGACCAGGACTGCGGAGCCTTCATGGCGGACGAAGCCTGTCTGGGGCTCTGGTCTAGGATGGTGGAGTGGTGCGGGTCTCCAGGCAGACCTCCACTGAGGCTCAGGCCCATCCAGTCAGGGACTCTTCTCTCAGCGGCCTGGAGAGAGAAAACATGAGACCAACAACCGGATATGTTGACGTGAGAGAAGAATCCCAGCCGGGGAAAGGTCACCTTGTAGATGGTCAGGGGCAGTTTGGGAGCCGCGGTCTCGTTGATGTTGACGCTGCTGCTCTCTGTGGAGTCACACTCCATGATGGTGAGGATCTTCAGGTCGCACGGGGCCGGAGGCAGATGGAGGTGGGTCAGCCGGGCCTTTTTCAGGTGGTGGAAGTCTCCCTCGGTCAGAGTATACCTGACGAAGAGGACACGTGATGTCATCTGACGCCTCCAACAGCTCCTCTTAGTGAGGAGGCAACATCCCCTTGTTGAACTGTACCTGCGTCCTTTCTCCGGAGTCGTTTTCTCTGCTTCATAAAGTGCGGATTCATTAAAGGAGACGCGGCGCCCGGTGGCCCCGGTGGAGACGAAGCGCTCCGACGCTCCGTCATGACCGCAGGCCGCCGACAAAGCGTCTGATTCATCCAGGTAAATGGTGATCTCTGGACGGCAGATAGAACACGGATGGAGAAATAACGTGAATGACGACGACGACCAGAAGACGTGTACAGGTGAACCTCAGTAGTGCACGCACCTTGGGTGGGCTGAGAATCCTCAGCATACGTGGTGTTGGTCTTCTCGAGGTCATCACTGGCTCTGAAACGAGGGGAGACGAATGTTACTCTCTGAACACGTCGGGTCCCGTCACCGGCGGGAATCGTCGCCACTTCTTTAATCCGCTGCCGCCTCCTCCGCCATCCCCGCGCGTTTGCAGACCGACCAATCAAAATCCCAGTGGGCCCCGCCCAGTGTGCCCCTCACCTGGAGTAGCGGCGGCCCCCCGGGCAGCAGCGGTGGCAGAAGAGGAGCAGCAGGGAGAGCAGGACCAGCGTCCCCCCGGCGAAGACGCTCAGCAGCACCAACAGCAGCACATAGTTCTCCACCTCGCCCGCCGCCACGGGCACGTCCTGCTCACCGGCAGCCCAGGAAAGAGGTTTGCTACATTTAGTCAATACAAATATGAGGGCGTTTAACTTTGGTATGGAGGCTGAATGATGAAATTAACCAAATCATATTTTAAATGGTCATTTTCTTTCAGAATAAAGATTTTTATCGTTGCATTTCACCGACCGGTTCTCCAATCTCACTATATATATATATACATATATATATGTATGTATATATATATATATATGTGTATATGTATATATATATATATATATATATATGTATGTGTGTATATATATATGTGTGTATATATATATGTGTGTATATATATATATATATATGTATGTGTGTATATATATATGTATGTGTGTATATATATATGTGTGTATATATATATATATATATATATATATATATATATATATATATATATATATATATATGTGTGTGTATATCTTGGATCAAAGGAAATAACATACAAATTATTATCAAAAATATAATGTGGCACTAAACATATCGGCTCTCTACACCAGTATCAGTCAAACCCTCCGTCACGGTTTCACTTCCCATTGCTCTGGTCACTTCAGTAAATGCTGAGCGTGTAACTTATTAAAATCACAAAGGCATACGTCTGTTGTCGTGCTCAGTGGTCGTGAGTTGGCTGCGTTGGTCTCACCGGGACAATAATTGATTGTTCTCCCTCTGAGCTTCTCAACAATAATTAATCTCTTTGTCGCATTACGCTGCCAGCAAAGCCTCGTAATATTTAATAAGGAGCAAATTATCACAAAGAGCCTTTCTTAGGCCTCCTCCCAGTGATTCTCATCCACACACACTCGTATACATCCTGCCTGCACACACACACACAGAACTGCTTTAGTCCCTCTGATCAATACTCCGTCGTGGCTGAGTGAGCTTAATTCAATCTCCAGCTCTTCTCATGAGGGAGATGAGGCTCCGCAGCTATAAATGGACCTCGGAGGAGGTCGCCGACGCACACGAGCCCACAACAGACTTCCCTGGCTCTTCTTCCGACGTAGGTTTAGAAAAAAGAGAGAAAATAATTGGTCTCTTTTCACCGTCACAAAGGGGATATATTTATCATTAGATGATGGCCTTAGCAAGAGCACTACACAAGTCATCATCACAAGGTCATTTTATTACACAAACTGCCTCCTTATAGGCGTTCTCTCCACACTCCTAAAACTCTTGGTTGCTGCAACTCAATCCAACAGCAAGCAACGTGGAGGAGCCACCTTATAAAACCAGACCTGGTTGACCATTATTTGCATTAAAGAAAATGCAAATACTCTTTTGACCTCCTTTTCATTCAACCTCAAATCTGCTTCAATCCTGAACATGTCAAACTAAGTCCTGTATCTCTCTCTCTCTCACGCACGCACGCACGTGCGCACACAGTTTTTTCTCATATTCATTATATCCTGTAGTGGCCTACATTCTGCCGAAGCCTCTGGGTAGATACAGTATAATGTGTTTGAAGCCGTTTGTGAGTGTGTGTAGCTAACATGCACACCGTGATACACACACACACACAGCTTGTCAGAGCATCTGTAGCTTTATGAAATCTGCTGTTTTCACAACCTCAGCCAACCAGGAAGAGCAACACAATCAACCGGCTTGAGCAGCAGAGCCTCGGCCAGGCTTCAGGCTTCAGGCTCCAGGTTGTCGAGGGACCTGCAGCTCTCCGTTCTCCCTCCACACACACACGACTTTAACTGTTTACCCCATGATCACCACCACTGCTCACATATCACACGGGCTATACGGCACACAGGGGCCGCATCACACTCACGCCCTGTTTATGAGTCAAATCCTCTGTGAATACAGATCAAGCTTTCCTCTACTGCAGCTGGGATATGAAACCTGTCACTGGGCGCTAACTCACTGGCTGTACCGACTCGTCGCTGCTGTGAGCTGACGTCCAGTTTGATGAGCAAAGAATGTTGGGGAAGAGTTGTTGATGGGAAGAGAGTGAGTGTTGTGGCCACAGTGTGGGAGCGGTACTCACAGTGGAGCTCTCAGTCAGACTTGTCAGAACAGGCGAGTCATTGCTCATGGTCCAGGTCAGCGTTGTGAAGCCTGCAGAGGATGGAGAAAGGGAAGTTGGACACAGCTGCTGCTTCGTTCTCCACGATAACGGTTTCGTTTTTTTTTCATGTACGTCAAAGAGCGTGAGAAACTAATCCTGTGACCAGGACCAACAGTCAAATGATCCTATTATTTCTTATGGATCCATTGTTTATAAAATACACATGAATGAGCCACACATTTGCATCATGTGACTTCATTGTGATGCATGTGGGAACGTATAGTTCATTCACCACACAAACGTCCGAGCCATCACGTCTACACAGGTGGGCTCTCTCAGTTTGTCAGAGGTAGATATTTGTCATGAAGACCAAAAGAAGAATCATGCTCATACTTGTTCATCTTTTTCTAACTCCTGGCTGCAGCCCTGACGGGTCCTCAGGAAGATGTCTGGAAGTTAATTTGACCCACGACCAAATCGGGCGATTAAAACTTCTTAATGTGATGTCATTGGGCCCAAATAGACTGTATAGCATAGACTCATATTGGGAACGAAACGTTTATAAATCAGTGTTGATCATTTTGTTTATGTAAATCAACTTATTTAAATAAGTATGTGCCTATAAGTTGTAAAAAACACTGGCAGACAGTTATTATTCCTCCGCTCATGTGACTGGGCCTGGCAACACAAATCATGACGCAACGTCTTTCGCAGACTGTACAGCACATGACAAGTAAACGGGCCCTCTTTAAAACGACTCATTTGACACTAATTAGGCACAGTGCATTAAATGTCTCAAAATTAACGTCTTCTGAAGATTGACTATCACACACACACACACACACACACACACAATATCACACGTTATCACAATAACCAAGAACCTCTCATCTCGGTCATTAGGCGATGTCTGTAAAATAAGACGGAGACAGACAGATGTGTGCTGACTGAGGAGAAGACTGAGAGTACATCACATGTTACACAGAGTGCAGCTATCAGTCCACAATACATCACTGACTCACACTGCTGCACATGCCCTCTCCAAGTGAGAGTCATATTTTATGTAATGGACTATTCATACCAACAGCTCAAGGTAACACTGATGAGGACAAAGCTTTGAATAGCAAGAATGCACCAACAATAGAGAAGCGCACACACACACACACACACACACACACACACCCTTTACCACCCTTTAGAAACCTTTGTTTCTCACATTTAATTAATTCTTTACCACTTTAATTGTAAGCAGATGTGATCTTTTATTAATGTACATTATTTATCAACAATTATAATCATATTTTAAATGTGTACAGCTGTTATAGACTTTGTATCATATAGTTCTTTATGTTGAGCTCGCTCCAGACAGAGAGGTGAACGCCGCTCTGTCCTCTGTGCCCAGAGAGTAGCAAGCAGTTGGTAAAGCCTTGAAAAATAATTTAATGGTCTATTTGATTTGATTGTCCATGGTTTCATAAATGTATTTCTTATTACAACCTAATAAAACCACTGAATCCACACTGTAATGGTTTAGCTTTTAAATAGTTTTAAAGCAGAAACACATTCACATGATTTTACTATATTACTGACCTGTTACAGCGATAAACTACATATGCAAACTCAGCTAGCAGTTTATTTATACATTTCTGAACTCAAGAATCATTTATTTGTAAACATCCTATAGCTACAACTATAATGAGGTGCCGTGTTCCTGCAGACCGGGTGGAATAAGATGATTTAGGGCTGGAAACTTAAAGGAGAGTGAAAGTGCTCGTTAAAGAGGGTTTTACTCTTTTTATCATCATTATGCTGATTTGGGGAGGATAATGTATAGTAATATATGTATTTGTTTTCGTCACAATATTAGTATGATTGTACTTGAAATGTGTCTTTGTATATAGTATTTTATAGTTTCTGTATTAAGTAGTGATTTATTCATAATAACTGTTTCCCAATAGTCTACATTTGACTAGACTTAAAGTTTTTTAAAATGTTGTCATCATTATTTTTATTATCATGTTTTATAAATTATTATGCAGAATAACATTTAAAAAAACGACTCCGACCGACAACACAAATGGTGTTTGTGTGTATGCGCGCGCGCGTGCGTTAGTTCCGAGCGTGTCCTGACATGTTACATCCGCGCATCATATCTCTCTCTCCCTCTCTCTCTCTCTCACTAGCAGATGGACGATGCGCTCAGACAGACAGACGGTCACACACTTTCATTCCATTAGCAGATTGTCATGATGGGTGTTTACACCCTTATAAGCACCATCAGTAGTCGGCTGAAGGGAGGAGGGGGAGGAGAAGGGGGAGAAGGGGGAAAGGGGTCAGTGCATATCACCCTGACGTGACTGGCTGGAGGAAGCTTCCTCCAGGTGTCCTGTCTTACGGTCTATGCAGGCGGGGTTGAAGCAGCTTTCCTCCGCTCTGAGCGGACTGACTACAGCGACCCGCTGCAGCCGGCAGCGCTCAGCAGCAGCAGCCTCAGCAGCAGCAGCAACATCTTGTTTTCTCCTCCCAAAACACTCCGATCGGGGCTGTCACGCATCTCTGCCTGGTCTGCGCTCAGCCTGCGGGGAATAAATCAAGACGGTCACGCAGGAACCCCGTGGACGCGAGCGCTGCGCCGCGCGCCGTGCGCCGTGCGCCGCGCGCGCCAAACACCTCTCACTGAAACACTCGGATTCAGAAACCTGGAGCCGGCACTTGTCAACTATCACACATCGCACTTAATGAAATAGTAGCACATCACGCCTGGAGGTCCATGAGCTGGTCCCGGTGTGAGCGGGACGAGGGTCGGACTCACCCTACTGTAGATTCCGTTAGAAGCGGCGGTCCACAGGCAGCCTGCCCGGTCTGCATACTTTAATTTGGTCTTCAAATAAAGACTGTAGTTATGAATGAAACCACACGCGATTAGACACACCCACCGCCCGCTCCCTACACACCACGTGACCAGCGCTGACGGGGATGGTGGTGATGATGCGAGCTGGAGGAGAGGACCTCATTCACAGCAGTTGCTGTGAAAGAAATTCATTGGTCGGATTTTTTTTTCTGTCGATCCAGACATGATTCATATTTTAATATGTTCCGTTTTCTGTGTTTGCGCCTGCCTCTGCTTCTTTGTTCCGCGACCAATCACAGACAGATGGGTGTTGTGGAAGTCGGTGTAATCCCGCGTGTCACCGCCAGGCGGCGGCGTTGCACTGTTGATTTGAGGCGGAAGTGCTTTATTCTTCTTGCAGCTTTTTTATTTTTTCAAAGTCAAATCCAGTCATGACTCCTGCTAAATATACAATACTTTGAATGCTTCTTAAGTTAAATGAACCAAACGAGAGAATTTACACCATAAGAATGTTTTCTTTCATGAAAAGTCTGATCCCTTAATTTGACTATTTCCTCCAATGCACACCGAAGACATATGTTAATCAGGACAACTATATATATTTATATATACATCATCAACCTGCACTCCATGGATTAATGCATTGTTGTTATGTTTAATTTACTTAAAATATGGTTACTGTTTCCTAATACAATACAAATTAAAAAGACAATATTAAAGCTGCAGCAAATTGGGATAAAATGTTTTTTTGCCTACCCATTAGGATCAACTCCTTTGTCGTTTGTCAAAAAATAGATCCAACTCTTGTATACTGATATTGTCTTAGCATATGGAATGATAACAATATAATGAAACAGATTGACTGATGCATCTCTTTGATGATTTTAGTTTTGTTATTTAATTTGAATCATGACAAATGCAGCAAAAGGCATTCAATAGGACCGAGATAACCCACCAAGAGCATTTGTAATGTGATATGTTGTGTGTCGACGGGCCCCTGTAACTTTTGCACAACCAATATTTTCCACACTATTTTCATCACACTTGAGTGACGTAGAAATGAAGGAGCTGCCTGAATGGAAAATGTGTCAGCTGCAAAGGGACAGGAGGTCTAATCTGAGCCTGTGTGATTACAGAAAGCTGAGGGACGATGCCTGAGCTCATTTAAATCCATTCCATGTTTCTGCACAAATACTTTCCCCAAAACACAAACTCGCCCCAAAAGTAGAGCAGCTGGTTGAGTGACAGAAATAATAGCAACCGCTGAATTGCTCTGATTCCACTGGTGAAATTAGTTTAGGGTCAACAAAATGACCCACAAGTATATTTACTCACTGCATGGAGTTAACCGACAGGGTGAAGTCGGTTGGGGGAGTGAGGTGTCACATTTCTAGGACAGATGAGGAAGAGATGCTGTTTTCAGGAATGTGAGCACATGTTCTCTGAGGCCATGTCTGTAACCCTTATTGGCCAACACGTCTCCTCAGGTTATGAATCTCACATTCCAGTAACTTGTTGGTACGTTAAAGCTCCGCTGTCTCTTTTCTGCATGCTGAACTTTATTGATCTATCATCTGAAACATAAACACAATATGTTTTCAGGACTTGGTACTTCACACACTTTGGAAGAAAACTAAATGATGCCCGTCCCTCAGAGCATCTGATGCTTTTAGACTTCTTTGTGTAATTATAAATGCATGCATTATGAATATTTATTATGACAGCTGTAATACTCTACAGATATCGAATAAAAGTGTAGCTTTCTCCACTGATTACGAAACTCCAGTATTCTTTAAAAAACAATAGTATTTGAGGAGTGTTCTACTTTACAGCAAATGAGTAAACAGTTGGCTGAGCCAAAGACCATGACTAGAACCTTTATTATTAATTATTATCTATTTTCAGAAAATGTAACAGCTGAAATTCTTGTTGAAATATCCATACAATTCCATACAAATTATTTGTATCTCTACCATTAACTCTAAAGTGTGCCGTATGAAAGAATTGAAACGTCTGAGAAATGGTGACAGAAGAGTGTGCGTGCGTGTGTGCGAGCGTGCGTGTGTGCGTGCATGTGCGTGCGCTGGTCGGTTGACGTCAGAGCAGCGTCTGTGCATGCTCTGGACTGGAGAGCAGGACATCCTGTGGAATTGTTCTCACAGCGAGGCCCAAAGAATGTAAAGCAGCTACCTCTCCCTTCTCGCTCGTCTTTGGGAAACGTTAGCACGCTGTCATAGAAACGTTGAGGAGGAATGAGGGGGGGGACAAGATGTCTATCAGAAGCTCACTGGGATGTTGTGTTCATCAAGTCATAGAAAGGAAAAAAGACGGATAATATTGCACCCGCGCGTGTGTTGAAATGTGTATGTCGCTCTCATATTCATCGAGCATATTAGAGAAGGAAACAAACAAATACTCCACTAAACAACTGGCAAAGCAGGACATGTGTATAGCTGCGTTTTTCTCACATACTGCGCAGACAGAAAAGACATCGTGAAGCAAACACCACGTCTGCAGTTCGGAGAGGAGTGAGTGAGCTGAGGACGAGAGGAAGAGAGGAAGAGAGGGGGGCGATATGGAAGTGGAGTGACGCAGGCCGTGTAAAGCGGGGGTGTTGTGGGTGATGCTATTTTTAGCCATTGTGTGGAAACACATTAGCTGCATTGCTCTTCCCTATCCGGGTTTCCTACGTCACTTTACTCCAAGCTGGTCTTCTCTCGACCGTGAGTCATGTGACAGGTGCACGCCAGAGGACCTGCTGTGGACCAGAGGTGGGCCACGAATACTAAATAGCTGAGGAAGAAAAAGACTGCGGAGAACAAAGGCTGGATCCTGTCTGTGGGTGTCTCCTCCCACTGGCTGAACAGTGAGATTATACTGCATCCACAAATGTGCATGTAGGGTGTTTCCCTGCGTTCAGCCCAGTGCATGCTGGGACAGGTTTCTGCATCATGTGACCTTGTAACGGGGGAAAAAAGGGACGCTAATTTATCCATATGTGTCTGAGGGCTTTTCATCCACGATGACCACCTCCATCCTTAGAACTTAATAACAATATGTTGTAAAGAATTTGAAGCTAAATAGGTCTAGAGGGAGGATGATTAGCAGGTGGATTTATACCAGTTGTATGATCATTAAATTCCGGTTTCCAACTTAAAGTTGGTGCCACTGTGTTTGTTGTTCACACAATTGCATACGAGTTAGTGATGATATAATAATTTCACACAGCCTTGTTTACACATTAAAAGAGTGTCATGGAAGAACGTATCATGTAATAATAGGGCAATTATGGCCGGTACGGGTAAATATGTTATTTTTTGGGACTGAGTCATTTCAACATTGTGACTCATCTCTGGGAAGCTTTTCATAATTACACTAATTTTGAAATATTACAAACGTCTACAGTCTTTATTGTTTAAAAGAAATGAGACAAACATGTTGGCATGATGACGTTCTGTATAATATGTGTGTTCGGGCTTTGCAGATTGCATCATTTATGAATGAACGGTGAGCGATACACCAAACAGGGTGGATCCACGTGAGAAACAGACGTATATGATTGGTCGTGCAAACAGACTGGTCTCCGCGCTCTCCCCGATTGGCTGTGCTTTCGAGTGGGCGGGACTTAGACTGACAGGGTTGGGGTGTTTTACGCTCGGTGGAGTAGTGCTGCGTTTGTCACAGCCAGAAACAGTCTCTGCTCCAGTCCTGTGGTCAAACCGCTCTGCCATCGTATTGTTAATGTCCAAAGCTGCTTCACACTGTCCTCTGACGAATGAGGAACAAGACTGAAAACAAAACTACTGTCGCGTACTCTCCTAAATTATAACCAGCGACCAGAATTTGGTTTAAATTTGGACCTTTCACAGCTGAATGGAGCAGCAGCGGGGGCTCCGTAGCTTCTCCCCAGGCGAGGCTGCAGGCTGCCAGGCTGCGGTCTCCACCGGTCAGCCAACCATGCGTTTGTCCGTTACCTCGACCACGGGTACCCCGGTGGAGCTCACTGTCCCCCAGGGAGAGACTGTGGAGGGACTGAGGACTCACATCTCCCACAAACTCAGGCTGCAAACAGACAGAATCGTCCTCCTGTTTAGAGACAAGTGAGTTGTGCTTCGTGTAACGCATATTGCTTCATGGCGCTCTTAAGTCAATATATGCTAACGAGACGATGTGTATGTGGCAGGCAGCTCACTGCAGGCAGCTTGTTGGAGCTGGGTGTAGCAGATGGAAGCAAGCTGACCCTGCTCCCTGCCGTAGAAGCTGGTTTAGTGGTGAGTAGAGATGCAGCCTCCACCACACACACACACACACACACACACACACACACACACACACACACACACACACACACACACACACACACACACACACACACACACACACACACACACACACACACACACACACACACACACACACACACACACACACACACACACACACACACACACACACACACACACACACACACACGTATCATTACTTCCAGATTACCTAGTTATTAGTTGGGTGCCCCATACCTACTGGGTTGTTATTGGATTATCATACTGGGTTGCTACTGGATCATCATACTGGGTTGTTACTCTATCGTCATACTGGGTTGTTACGTTATCGTCATACTGGGTTGTTACTGGATCATCATACTGGGTTGTGACTGGATCATCATACTGGGTTGTTACTGGATCATCATACTGGGTTGTTACTGGATCATCATACTGGGTTATTACTGAATCATCATACTGGGTTGTTACTGAAATGTATAATTGTTTCCTTTTTGTTCCATCCTGTTCTCATCCAGTTCATTTTCAATAGTTATACAATTGATTCTCACACTATTGATAAGCATGAAGTAATGATAAACTACTTAAAAATGAGTCAATACGGCTAAGGTTGTACAGACAGGATCAATAGTGATACTAGTGCTGTAATGAGTATAGTTTCCATCAGTCTTGGGTGATGCAGCACTTTACTTGGGATGATAACTAATGATGAAGTATTCCTTCAGTACAACTCGGTGTGATGCTCCACTTTACTTAAGGGGGAAACTATTCTAATTGGCAGGTAATCATGAACTAATGATGTATGTCTCTGTTACATCACTTCAGGGGAGGCATAGAAACTGTAAGATGGGTAATGATGACATAATGATTTGTTATTGCTGAACAGCTGTTTGCAACATTATTTAGACGTAAACGAGAAAGATAAGTTAATGACCATGATAAGGATTCACTGATAACACAATATCTTCCAGTCATTTCTCAATTAGGTTATCAGACAATAAAATGTGATGAATATGTAATGAAGAACTGCCCTTTAGCTGATGGTTTACTGCAGTTAGTTCCTAATGTGATCTTCATTTCTTCTCTGGTAATGTAATATTGTAAAGTGGTCCCAAATTACATTTCCCTTCAGATCCATGTTCACATGTAATCAGACTTTCTATAGCGACATTGTGTTGTGATCTCTTCACAGTGCTCGACGGCCAGAGCTGAGAGATCGATGATGGACGTCTTAGAAAGTTTAACAGAAGTCCAGGTAAGTTTAATGTCTTTTTGACTCTTGATACTTGTGTACTAAATGCAGTTAGTTGGATCTAACACATCTCACCGCTGTCCTAAAACATGGTTACAAATACTTTTTTCAGATTATTCTTGAGGGATTAAAATGGTAACTTCTACATTATTCACATTTGGACTTCATTGATTAGCCACATTAGACACACACACACACACACACACACACACACACACACACACACACACACACACATACACACACAGAGCTCTGTATTTCAAGTTCAAAATCCTCAAGATTTAAATGACATCCAACCTCTTTTTGAGGGCATTTTGTCTGCAATAGCCCTCCCCTGTATGTCCAAGATGACTTTTGTCATGAGCTCACATTATTTTTTAAATAATGTGAGTTCATGAGTCTGCTACTCTTCTGTTGTATGTCTTACAAAGTAGATGCTCAAGGGATGTTTGCTGAAACACTTGATGTTACCATGGTAACAACATGTGTCAACAAATTAAACTCTGTGTGTCTTTCCTGTCCATCCTGCAGATCGGTGACTTCCTGTCTGGCCGCTCCCCTCTGACTATCAACCTGGGCATCGGCGCCCACATGATGTATGTGCAGCTCCAGCTTTCTGCCCAGAACGTGGCGGAGCTGCAGCACCACAAGGACTTGAGAGCTGGGAGCAGCAGCGACCTTCACACCGGCGTGCCCACTGCTGCCAGGACGAGCCCCCCGAACTCATCCAACAAAACCACAGGATGCGCCTCCGAAGCCTCTCCTCGAGCCCCAGACTCTTCTGACTCTACATCCGTGATCCAATTGAGTGCTCAGAGACCCAGAACTTCCTTGAACTCAACAGCTGCCGACACCTCTGTCCTTTCACATCACTCCTCTCTGCCCCACTCTCCAAACACATCCTCCCCTGTTCCTTCAACCGCTTCTTTGCCTTTTGGTTGTCAACATCCCAGCAGTCCACAACCAGCCGCCACACCGGTCTGTTCACCGGCCCCCACCGACTCTATTCCTGGACCCCGGAGCCCAGCGTCAGCTTCAACCCTCAAAGAGGTTAGCCTGACATCTTCTACTGCAGTGTATGCAAATCACAATGCATTGTCATGGTTTCTCCTCGATGTGTTTTAGTAACGCCACCTATAACCAGCCAGTTCAAAACACCTCTAATAGTGTTGTCCTTCTTGTTTTACAGAGTAATGTTCATGCCTCATCCACTGCAGACCTGAACAAGCCGCCAGGAGCAGTCATCGAGAGTTTAGTGAGCCCCTCACCAGGCGTCTTCTCTGGGACTTTTTCGGGTAAGTGTGTCAGCAGAGGAAGCCACGGCAACGACGCAATCAGAATACAATAGTTTGATTAGTTTAATCAACAGACAGACAAACAGACAGACAGACGTAGTTACTTATTAATCCCCAAGGAGAGCTGCAGTGTTGCAGAAGCCAAGTCACTGAAGTAGGCATACAACATTATTCTATACAATAACTAAAACCCACTAAATAGAATAAGTTATTGACAGAGAATAGAGACTAAAGATGTGCCTGTGTTGATAAACACTGTACAATGATGCCATATTGTATCAGTCCAAACCTAAAGATATTCAGTCCTTGACAAAGAAAAGCAGCAGATCAGGACATTTGAGGAGCTGGAACCAATGAACTATGAAATTGTTGCTTTTTCCGATTAATTGGTAATTGATTTCATCAACTCTCAGCCACCACTTCCTCTCTCATGCCCTCTGCTCTCTTCCTGTCCCACCAGGCACTCTGGCCCCATGCAGTCAGAGCGGCTTCAGCCATCCTCGGCGTGGCATCGGCATCATTCTCCAGATCTTCAACGACCTCCTCAAAGCCTCCTACCACCACCAGGGGGCTCAACCTGCCCCTCCCAATCCACCCCACTGTCCCGATATGAACCCTCCAGCCAGCCGGGAGGGGCCAAGCAAAGCAAAGAGCAAAACACTGGAGCCCCAGAGGACAGAGCGCCTCGGTAAAACTCCAGGTGAGACCATGATATGACACACTTGAACACTGGAGGAGTTACTGGAGATTGCCTTCGCAATTCATGCTTTAAGCAACAATATCTTACAGTAACAAGGACGGTAAAAGAAGTGAAATACATAAATAAACATGGCTTCTTTGGATCTTTTGTGTACATGCATGACACATCTGTGTCTTATCTTTTCGACGCTCCGTTTGTCAAATATTGAAATATATTGAAGGACTACTAGCATGTCTAATTATTCCTCCCCTCCGCTGTAGGTGAGGAGAGTCACCGGACCTGCTCACCCACACAGGAAAATCAAACATTACACTGTAAGCTAGAGCGCCTGCAGTTTTTGATGCAGCAGAGGCGTCTACGCAGGCGGACTCGGAGGTACTCACAGACGCCTCACCCGTACCAGCATCATCACCACCGTCCCTAGTCTCCTCTGTGGGAGAGAGACACTCACTGTGATAGCAGGGGCTGCTTTCTAGTGACTAGAAGGAACCAGTGTAGCAACCAAAGCTGACCTTTGAACTCTTGGAACAGGCCAAAGAGCCGCAGAGTAAACTCAAATGGTTTGGTGTATTTTGACATATAAGAATTTCTGGAGAATGTAAGCCCAACAGGTGCGAGGAGTCTGATTCCTGTCCCTGTGCTGAGCATGTGATTCCTCTGAGTCCGTCAGTCACAATGGCTCACGTTGTTATGTAGCATACGCCACAAAAGGTTCCAATGTGCATTTTCATGTTATACATCTGGGTGTTTTGTACAAAGACTTTTACTGTATGTTTGTTTAAGTACTCCAATGCCTTAAATGTACATGTCTTGAATGTAAAGTATTGTTCTGTACTTAATATGTTCCAATGAAATGTTTCAATATAACTAATATAAACACAGGGAAGGCAAATAAAGAATAAAGGAAAACCGTTAAAGCGTGGGATATTTCAGTTCTTTTATTGACCTGGAACACATAACATTGCTGCCTTCATTGAGACCTTTTTTGTCATTCAACATTGGCGTCTTCTACGTTAAATGTCCTTACATTTAGGCATCATGACGACCGTGGGTGTTCCTGAACAACCAAGCCAGAACCGACAAAAGATAACAGAATAACAAAGATAATCTACCGTGAAAAGCCTTTCAGCCAGCCAGCTACACCACCAGCTACAGGAAATAACCCTCCTCCCACACGGTGGAGAACCATGGGTTTTACCACAGGTGTTTGATAAGCTAATAATTAACACCCGTGCGATTCATACGCACAAGTTACAACATACGTCATACTTTCATGGAGATATGTTCCGCGCCCTGTACGGGAGGTGGCAGTCGCCCTCCACGCTGCTGCCAATGAAGCACCAGAAGAAGAAGAAGCGCGCGCCACAGGCCGCGCCCCCTCTGCTGTCATTCCACCCGCAGCCCCGCTCTCCATCGGTTGGACTCGTTAGTTAAAGGTAATTGACATTTCCCCCCCTAGATTTCGTGGGAATTATACATTGTCATTCATATCTGCAGGTTTACATGGCATGATTACAACGTCCACTTCTTGCCTGGCTTTAAAGTATTAATGCTACATTTTTCAAAAAGGTATACAAAATAATAATAAACAATGTTACAATTGTGTGCATGGTGTTCCTGCTAAGGGGCGTTTGAAGCTGCGCAAAAAATAGCATTTGCCCTATCGCACCTTTTCAGTTATGTAACCGCCTTTTAAAGTCATCTCGCTGCCTGGGAGGCGAGTCTCGATGTCGACCAGCGAAACGAGTGGAGCGCCTGAGCTCGGTGCCACAAAATGGCGCCCAAGGAATGAGCGCTCGTTATAATCCGCTAACAACAACCTCGGAGGCCGGCGAGGGGGCGGAACTCTCCGCGCGGATCACTTTCAGCTGCGCGGATCGATTTCTAGTAAATCCACCGTAAAACAGAATGTCAGTTGAGTTGTTCGAATGTATTGCGATGTTTCATCAAAAGGGGTTCGGTTGAAATAAAGATGTGTTTTTAAAGTCACTGTTCCGTGGCTTGTGGCGGTTGGTAACCTACTTTAGTTCTTCGGAGCGGACCGGTGTTCTGTCATTTTTTGCTGCCTTGTAAAAAATTGCTACCCGCTGCATAAACTGATAGGTGCGTATCGATTCATGCTACCCTATAAAGAAATGCTACTTTATGGTTTTATACATCTGTACATCAAATAAAGGCATAAAGTAAGTATTTTTTTCTGTCATGAGTCTAATTATAAAAAGTGTAATGAAATTGATTTATATCAGGTGATGTCACTCACCGTTATCAGCCGTGCATAACGTGCATGACGTGCATGCCGTGCAAGCCGTGCAACTCGGAAAATCGACTCGGCGCATGCGCAATACCACAAGATAGCGGTTTTTGACAAGCAGCATTAAATGACAGAACACCGGATTTGCCGAGGTGTTTTTTTTGTGTTGTTGTTTTTTTTGACAGCTGATCGTGGCGTTTGTTTTGTTTTCCCCAGCTACAGTATGTCGGACGAGGGTAAACTGTTCATCGGGGGCCTGAGCTTCGAGACCAACGAGGACTCTCTGGCCGCGGCCTTCAACAAATATGGAACCATCGAAAAAGGTAAATCGTCGCCTTTTTAATTTCATAATATATATTTTTTTATGCTTTTTTTTTTTTAAAGGACTTTTTTTTAAGGAATTTATTTTCTCCCTCAATATAGTGGATGTGATCAGAGACAAAGAAACGGGAAAATCTCGCGGTTTTGGCTTCGTGAAATTCGACAACTCAGAAGATGCCAAAGACGCACAGGACGCCATGAACGGCAAGGTAAAGACATGCACATTAATCAATAATTAAAAGGTAAAGACATGCACATTAATCAATAATTAAAAGGTAAAGACATGCACATTAACCAGTAATTTTTTAATTTTTTTATTTCTTTTGTTGGCTTTGATATTAACCCGTTGCCCACATGTCTTACATTTGCCTGTAAATGCACATTTATATGAAGTAATAAGTAATGCCATACAAATAAAGGCAACAATAAAAAAATGACAATAATTGTTTTTGCAGACTCTAGATGGACGGTCAATTCGTGTGGATGAAGCAGGAAAGGGTGGACGCTCCAGGGGAGGTTTTGGATCCGGTGGCCTAAGAGGACAGCGAGGAGGAGGATTTGGCGGGCGTGGGCGAGGTTACTCGAGAGCCAGCTGTCTGCGTTTTAATGGTCACGTGTTGTGTTTGCAACACCAAGCCTCTCCCTGTGTTGGTCAATGCTGCCCTTATGTGGTCTTAGGTGGTGGTGGATATAATGGCGACCGGAGCTATGGTGACAGGAGTTACGGCGATAGAAGCTTCCACTCTGAAGGGAGGTTCTCTGGCAACCAGTACAGGAATAGCGGCGGAGGAGGCGGCGGCGGCGGCGGATACTCGAGCTACAGAGACAATAGGTAAAGACATTTAATGAATTCACAGATTGGACTACCTGGTGGGTTCACAAATGAATGTTGTGCAGTCATATTAAATATTGTTTGCCATATTCTCAGGGGTCAGGGTGGATACGCCGACCGTGGTTCATCCTACCGTGATGGGTATGACGGCTACGGTAAGCTATGATATGCATTTCTACTGTGTATGTAGACTTATGTTGGGGCTGTACTTTTCAAAATTTCAATCATCAAATCAACCTGCCATACGACTTTGTTTACTAGTAAACACATTTTAAAAAGTTTAATGGTTAACATTACACTTAAACTGAAATCCGAATTAATTTAGTCTGTGGTATGCTGATTACACGCATCACGCTAAGTATTTAACTAAACATTAATATGACCATCACACCAAAGGTTATCGATCATTTCAAACTGCACAGCCCCAACATATGAAGTCTTGTATAATGTGTGTCCCTCAGTTTTGTACCTGAGCCCAACCTGATGCCTCTCTGCGGTGGCCAAATTTCGCTAGCCCCCCTCCACCCTCCTCCCACAGTCCCACTTTGATACAGACGCTGGCAAAACTATTGAATCACGAGGCGAATATTACTTGTTCTGACATTGCCCAGCAAATGCAGCGGAAAAACTGAGGGAGGGTTTAAGGAAGGTCTGGTGGGATTTAGGGGATGTTGTGAAAGTCGAGTGTTGGAACTTTCAGTGTCTTTACCTGTGTGCCCACTTCTTATCCTCAGCTGCAAACGAGTAAACATCTCCCTGATTCAAGATCATCACTTGGCTGGCTGTATTTCAAAGATGCGCTCCTCAAGAAAAATGTCCACGTCTTATTGCTGACCTTAGTTTTGTAGTTTTGTCGTCGTAGCTCAAGCATCTTTAAAAAAAAAAAAATGGAGCCATGAGTTTTGGTCATTCCTTAACGAAGACTCACCTTGCTTGATTGAGCATCTCTATTCCTCAAAGGTCGTTAGTTAAACTAAAAGGCATCCGTGTCATCCGATTCGTACTGCAAGTCCCTTTTTGAGGACCGAACTGCTCTCCACATGGCCACTACCATCGCTATAGACTTTATCCAGCATGTTAAAGCCCCACTATGTAACAATTCCTACCTTAAAATAACAGCTTGAAAAAAATTATGGCGATTTGCGCCTCCACCACGGCCATCGGGGTCTGTGGGCTAAAAACCCGACTGTAAGATTTTGGAGCCGCCCGGTCTCTTCGACCTGCTTTCTGTCAGTGATGACCAACGTCACATAGTCCAGTCCACGCTCACAGGTGACTTTTTATTTGCTCCGCTACGCGACGGGTAGAGACAGAGAGACATGCTGCTGTGGAGACGATCAATAACAGACGTTCAGTTTAATAAAAGAACAAAGACGTCTTTAACAAAGGGACCTGACATTACTGCTGCTGTCATCTGTCGCGATAGAGAAAGTTACGGGGGGGGGGGGGGGGGGGGGGTTTGTGGAGTTTTTTTTTTTTTTTACTCAAACTCAAAAGAGTCATATGTGTCACCGGAAGAGCCATATATGGCTCGAGAGCCAGAGGTTCACGACACCTGATCTATCGTAACTGGGTATTTACGACACTGAAGTAAACGTTAAATACCTGAAGGGGGCGCTACAAGGGAAACACTACATAGTGGGGCTTTAAGTGTTTCCTGATTTTGAATCCGTTAAGAGTATATATATATATATATATATATATATATATATATATATCCGATGGGTTTGTTGTTCTTCCATTAAATTATTTCCCCGCTCAGTCTCGGTGGCTGTTCTACCTCTTGCCAGGTTTTAAAGTGAGGAGAGAAATCCGAATTACTCGTAAACTAACTTTGAGGATTTTGTGCTAAATTCCTTTTTACTATATATTCAAAAGAAAATCTAGCTGAGGCTCCTGTGTTTAAAGAGTGAATTCCTTTCAGACTGGTGAACTACACAACCGAAGTGTCCGGCTGTCATGAAGTTGCAAATTGCAGCATGCTACAGTCTGTCCAAGGTATCTTTTGTGCTCTGCTCAACTTCTGCATTTTAAATGTGCTGTAAAATGGACTAATCTTGTTTAAGTGATCGAAAAATGTAACTCCGTTTCCCAAAAGTAATATCTCAACCGGGAACAGTTTTGTACTTTATGTTCTTTGTATGATCAACATTTTATTTTCTTTGTCAGTTTGGCTTCATGGAGCCGATTAAACAGACTGTGGAAAATAATCTTGATTCCTTTTGCCTTTTAAAACTACCGCATGGGGTCATGTAGTTGACAGCTATAGGCCCATGTTATTGTAAATCTGCGTACAATTTTATTTTTTTTAATTTTATTTTTTACCCGCAGTCTTGAAATTACAGTTCTTTGGAGAGCAATTTGAAAATTGGCAGTTGTCTAAATTATTATAGCGGGTTACGCTTCAATTAGGCGCATTTTTCCCAAACAATCGACATGCTTCTGTCTGGTCTCCTAAAAACGTAAAGGTTTTTGGCCCGACAGTCTGTACCAAAACGACAATTTGTGTAGTGCCTTGAAGTTGCACCTAGTGAGGTTTGAATTGCCAACGGTGATGCTGTGAAAACATCAGCTGGTCATGTTAATGCTTCATTACGTTCAAGAGGTCAGCCACAGCAAAAAGCCACAAGTCCTTGGAGAGTGAAGTGTTGCGCCTTCCAACAAGTGCTCATCAGAGAGGAAAGCTGCTCTCTTGCCTAGGTCAAATGTGGAGAAAGTAGGCCAATGCACGTGAGGTAAAAATCTACTTTTGCTTTGCTCACATCCTTCAACCTCAGTTCTCATTGTTACCATGAATACCTTCAAGTTAGTCGTTGTTTGTAGTCCTCTGCTTCAGATGTCGCCCTCAACATGCCATGGCCTCTCCCCCGATTGGAAAAGTTCATTGAGAAAAAAGTTTCTAAGAAGCTCTTCTGGATTATAGTGCTCATCCTCCCGAGTCCACCAAAAAACCCTGGCCTCTAAGTCATCGGTAGTATTGTGCTCAGTCCACTTGTGTTCACTGCATTAGTCCTCAGATTTGCTCCAGTAATGCCCCCGCAGCAGTCCTAATTGACGTCTAAGGTGTCTAGACTGTATTCAGTTGTTCCCTTAAATATGAATAAGTGGTGGGTTTCAGACTCTAATAGGGTTGCATGCTTATTGTGATCTGACTTGTGTTAATTGCCAGACCTAATCCCTCTCTTGATCTTTTTCTTTAGAGTGAACTGGCCGTCAGTGGAACCCCTCACAGCTGAAGTATCTGTCTTCAGATGGCAGTGATCAATGTGGATTCAGTGACCGATGCAGCCTCAGTTCTCAGGTAAAGTCTAACCGTTAACCCCTCATGTTACTGGTTCAGTACAGCTGGCTGACTTGCACTGTCTTACTGCTGTGTTCCAGGTCCAGTGTGCAACAGGGCTGGCGCAGCTGTAAGCAGTGGCGATGTGGGAGGAGCCTGCCACGTAAAAGGTCCTTTCGGGAATATCCGTTGACTTGCCAGACGGATGCATTTCGGTGCTGTTCACAGGTCAAAGGGAGAAAAGACGAAAGGGGCGAGATCAAAGAGATGTACAACCTCTTGTCTGATACAACACTATTGTGACTTTAATAAGTCACTTTACTATTACAGTATTCTGCTGTTTGAATGTTTTAGTTTTTACAATTTCAAAATAAAATTGTGGCACAAACTAATTGTGGTGTTGTAATTGCCAAAGTATTTTAGTTGGATGGGTTGTATTAGAATGTAAGTCAGAGTTTACCAAGTGTAATGCTATGTTCACGCCAGCGAATATTCACTACACTTTACTCACTGGACGATTTGCGGTTTATTCGTATTGTAGAAGGGCCGTGGCTTATCTCTGTGGAAACTATTATTTCTGCCATCCACCATGGAAATAACTCTATCTGCTTTATACTTATTGTGGCAATCCCACATAATTCTGCATCAATGCCCTTGTGTTTGGGTTCATAACATATATCTGTAGGCTCACTCCTCCAGGCGGGGGGGCGGACTGGGAGAAAAATGTGGCCCTGGAGTTAGTCAGACCGGCCCACTCAACACATCGCACGTATTGACCAGTCAGTGGTCTACTTGGAACAATACCCCTACACTTAATGTTTTAGGTTATTTCAAATAAATTGCATTTCTTAAAAAAAATAACCTTTAGATCCACCAATTTACCTGGATGGACACCTGAAATAAAATTATACTGGCTATTGTAATACTCCAAGGTAGATAGTTTGCAAGATGAATATGCTTAACTCTGGGCTAGTGTCAGATGTTTATACGTATAACTACAGAGCCTTGAGAAATACCACACAATAAATAAACTGTAAGCAGAGGGTCAAATTAGTATGAACTATATCTGTAAAACATCTGAGTGTCCATCAACATAACGTGCTGTGAGAGTGAGCTCCTGAGCCTGTTCTTGGTATTTTTCAGTGTAGAAAAGCTTTGCTTCATGCTACCTGTGTGACAGAGAGAGTAAGCACCTACAAGGCCTGTGATGTGGGTTGCATCTGTCAGGAGGTTGCACTGCTTCAGAACTCGGTAGCAACAGATTGGTCCTTGCAAGATGAGCACTTTTTGCAAACCATCTCTGTACGGCAAATTGTACTTTAATACCTGTGTACTTTTATGTAGTAAAATGGTACCCACTGAAGCTGTACTTAAGTACATGCAAGTATATCTTTCTGTACTGTGTCGCCTCATTTGTGAAAAGCAAGCTAACATTGGCCAATTTAATGCCACAACTTACCATCGTATCACTGGGTCCTGTTGATGGTTTCCCAAATAAGTCAGATTTGTAAATATTGTGATGTACCTTCCTCCAGACAACTCTTCTTTTTCTCCCTCAGCTTTTCAGCTCCAACTTCAAGGATTTACGTAGTAGGCTAGAGTGATGGACATTTAATAACACCTAAATAAAATGAATAAAGATGGAAACCATAAGTGTGAATAAAGATCACGAGGAGTAAATGTCAGTCAGTGATTATTGACTTTAGGTATTGGAGTAAATGTAACGTGTTCTGTGAAGCATAGAATATAGTCGGGCCGGCGATGTCAAGAGGGAGGGCTGGTTTGTTTTATTTGTACATATTGCAATTGTATTTTGTTTTTTGTAGTGCTTACTGAGTGTGCAGTACCTTCTGTGTTTTTATGTTCTGTATGCACCATATACACCAGAACAAATTCCAGGTAGGTGTAAACCTACTTGGCAAGACAACATTCTGATTCCGATTCTGATTCTGAGGTTGGCCACCCCGATATCCCCTCTGGCCAGCCCCCTGCGCGACGCTTTATTCCATCTGTGCAATTGGTTTTGTATAGAATCTGCTCTGAATACTGAATCTGAATACTTGAGGTCAGGCTCTTAAAGTAAAACACGTATTCCGGCAAGATTATCAAAAGCAGTAAATGGGTCCTGACCATTAATTATCCTAATGTACAAAGTTACAGTAGATCCATAACTAGGAGGTACATGCTTTGAAATCCAATCCAAACTGAAAAGATATCAAGTAAACCAAGATGAGTTAAAGAAAAAATATTTTATTATAGAACATTTACAGGCTAAAGTCCACAAGGTGCTGTCTGTGGGCGCTGTACGTCTCTGGTGGTGCTCACAGGTACGACAGGAAGGCGAACCGCATGTTCAGAAACTCTTCCCGAGGAGACAGGTTGCACAGCTCCTCTGACAGAGGGGTGACCCAGCGGTCGGTGTGGAAGACGCTCTGGCCGACCTGCACGGGGTTAACGGGACACACAGCTGTCATGACTACACACACACTGATGAAATGCTGGAACAAATGATAATAAACACTCATTATTACTCCCAATGAATAAACACTTTATATAATCTAAATAAAAGTAAGTTCCAGGTATTTACCAGAAGCATACATATTGCATGCATGTCCACTGATGGAGTAATACAAAAACATCCGTACTCAAGCGGTTAGCAATATCACCTCTTCACATTCACATGCATTGTTTTTGGCGTCTTGTTTTTTAAAATCAGCTTAATCCCGTTTCCAATATCTGTTGCAAATATTCAATGGTGAACTAAAATAATTTGCTATGAATGTATGAATTTGTAATAATATGTATTATTAATATAATATTAATAAGTGGGTCAAAATGAACTGTCTTAGAATCAGTTTATAATGTTATTTTTTTTTTTTTATAAATATATGTATGGGTATATCTAAACTAGTAATAATTGTGAAAAAACTGAGCATTCGTACTATATTGCATAAAACTACCAAAGACTACTAAGTTATGCTAACAATACATTCCAAACTTAAGTATTGTTACCTGGCTGTAAAGTAACAATAGACAAATAACTCATTATTAAATGACTCTACAAGCTGCCGTCTTGACGAAGAACTCCCTTGCAAAAGACATTTTTTAAATGTCCCCACTATGGGACGAATAAAGGAATATCATATCATATCATATATTTTGAATGTCAATGGGAAAATATCCTTGTTAAATAAATGTTGAGAAAAGGCATTTGTAGCCGAGTGTTGAAATGCTCTGTGAAGTTGATGACGCTCGAGCTTCTCGTTACCTTCCAACCAGGAACGTCCTTCATGATAATCGCCTCCTCTTCTAGATTTTCCCTCAAGACCCGTAAGGTCCTGGCCAGAAGAGGAATTCAACTGTTACATGAAGACTCGCACGAGGGAGTTACGGCATAAACAAACTAAACTGGTTTGTGCGTTAGTTGTTTGTTGTTGATATTGTTACCTTCGGTCTTGCTCTGCCTGTAGCAGAGGCATCAGAGCTATCCTGGCTTCCATATCCTCAATCTGCAGACGCCTTTATTGCACAAACACATCAACACTAGTTCAGCCATATTGTTCATTGTGACCAACATTTAAACCGTAAGTATAAATGCAAGAATAATTTACCTCCTTTCTTTGTTCCAGCGAAAAAGCCTCCAGTAACCAAACACCATGACGCCAATCCCAAGGCCAAACATGCTATAGCCTGTAGATTAAAGAAGTTCAAAAACACAATACATATTTGACGTAATGCTCTTGTTGTCCGTTTCTGTATCATATAGTTATTAACCTGATGTCAAGTCGGTCGGACACCTGTCTATACTTTCGTACAGCAGCCTGTAGGACGGCCAACTGTGATCCGCGGGGACTAATAACGTGTTCACAGAAGCCTAGTTGCAGAATAAAGGTGATTTTAAATGCATCTTCGTTGCTGTCTTTCCTTCTTTCTCAATACAGTTATGGAGGATGTCTATCTTGAGCTGAATAATTGAACTTTAAGGTGGGCACTGTATGAATACGTAAAATTAGCACACCTTAGATTCAGTGTTATTAAACAACTATTTGATTCAGGTCTTAAGGATGCGCGACAGAAATGTCAATCAGACGTTATTGTACATGTAGCACGCCATTATATCATATGAACCGGCTAATACAATACACAATACCTCAACAAGCTTCAAAGCATTCACATTTCGTTATAGCCAAGCGTTTACTAACGTGAATGTCTGGTTTGTTGTCTCCGTGGCTTCACGGGACTTTGAAGGCAACAGTCGCCCACATTTCTACTCCGTCACGTTGCTATGTAGCGGTTCACGTGTGGTCTTGTATCTTTCGTAATGTACGTGTGTAATGCAAGTACCTGACAGTCCTCGTTTCGGAATATTTCTCTTATAATCAAACGAAGCATAGCCTCCCGTAGGAGGCATGTCCTGCTTCACCTTGGACCCCGCCATCTTCCGCTGTCTTCTCCGCAACACGCCGGTGACGTCACTGTGGGAACGCTTCCTCTCTCGTCCGACAACACGTCTGTGGTGCTCTAGCGCCCCCACCTGCCCGGATGACCACTCCTCAGTTTGGCTTATTTTGCCACAGGACCACACCAGCTTTTTGTAAATGCTTCTATTAGTTTACAAAAGTAAATATTAACTTAATATTAAGAATACTGCAGGTAGTGTCTTTTTTCATTTGCATCTTTTCTAGTTTCCATCCATTATAAATGAGCTATTAGAGCTAGCGTTGGTAATTGAAAAACTAGCAAGAGTTTGCTAAATTGTATTATCCAACATGAGAAAACCATGCACAGCTCAGTGTTGCAAACTATTTTCCAATGAAGATTGCTTGCAGAACTCCAAAAACTCCAAAAGTTACTAAATATAGCAAGAAAGTAAGTGGCTGAAGTGCATCTACCCTGGATATTTAAGGGGAAAGGGCATCTTTTCACCAGCTTTGTCTGAGGGGAGGCTGGTGTATATGATATCAGCATCAGTGATTCAATGTGATTGAAAGGAAGAGGTTGACTCTTCAATTATACTTCTCTCTCCACAATCTGCACACGGGTGTTCATGACAAAAGCTATACGTCCATACAAGTCACCTGGCTCCAGATCAGCCAATAACTAAAGTGCAAATTGGAAGAGGGCATTCACAGCATGGATTTCAAATACTTTAAGAACTTGAACCTGAATCGATAGTTAGAACACTACAAAATACTAAATTGTGATTAATTTGAAAGTGGGTGGGGAAATTTGATTAATTCCTAAGATGAAAGAGTAGAGTCTTGAAAGTTTTTAATATATCATTTGATTAAATGAATAGTATTCTTTTGTCTGCATGCAGTGTAGACTTTGTGTCAAACAGAGCATGAGCGCTGTTTGTGGTGACAGACAACCTCAATGGACCACATGTAAGGGTTCTCCAATCAAAATCCTATTTAAGAAGTACACAAGTATTGCATGGAAGTACACGTGTACACAAATGCCCCTTTCATTTGTATAATTGACTTTCTTAAGCGAGGCCCCGCCCACTGTCCTCAGCAGGCAATTGGCTTAAGGGAGGTGTGATGTTGCCGGCTGAATGAAGCCCCCTGGGTCCTTGTGCTCATCGGCTAACCCTTGTCTGGTTTTGCTCCTTCAGCTCCTCTGTGGCAAACCTGCCACACACCCAGGCACGTGCACAGACATTTTGGGGGGCCGGTGCTCAAACCAAAAAAAGGGCACCCAATGCCAAAATAAAATCCTGACCGACTTGAAGCGTAAGCAGCGTTATACTGATGTTGCAATACATCCTCGACCTGTGTTTCCTCTGGGCAGCATCAGACCGCTAGTTTACATTTTCTATTTTATTATATAGCAACAACAGTACAAGCGTTCTGATTGGCTAATGGGTTGTCATGCCAGCGATGTATCGCCCTCCTCGCTGGTCTGATTCTGATCCTATTGCCCTCTGACCTCATTTTCAAAATGAGTGATATTGATAGACATCAACAGCCAAGAGCAGTGGTCCTCAAACTGAGGCCCGCGGGCCAGATATGGCCCGCCTCCACATTTGGCCCGGCCCTCTAAACAAGAGAGGCCTTATGAATTTTTTTTCAGTCTGGCCACGCAAATCCTAGACCAGCCCCTGTTAAATAGAACGGAATAAGAATTAATTATCTCTCTCTCTTCTCTATCTCTCCTCTCTCTCTCCTCTTTCTGATTCTCTCTCTCCTCTCTCTCTCCTCTTTCTGCTTCTCTCTCTCCTCTCTCTATTATCTCTCTTTCCTCTCTCCTCTCTCTTCTATCACTTCTCTCTTTCACTCTCTCTATTCTCTAAACATAACTAACGTCAGTAAACAGCTGCAAAGCTTTTATTTGAGTTCTTGTGAGATTTTCACCCCCTCCGCCCCCCCCTCCCCCCGCCGCGCCCCTCCCTCCTCCTTTATTAACATCGCTAATGTTGTGGTTGATCACCAAACAACATTAGGGGACAAACACCGTCATGTATGTTGTATGGTGCTGCGGGTCAGAGGAGAAGGAGGTGCACCCGTTTGGTGGCGCGAGGAGCACTGCGCGAGCACAAAGTGGAGGAGGAGGGGCGCAGGGGGAGGAGGAGGAGGGGGGGGGGGTGCTCGTGAGCGTCGCGGAGCACGTCGGGGCGAAATTCTCAAAAGAACTCAAATAAATGCCCCGTCGGATATTAAAACATGTGTCGGGACTTAATGACAGAGAGAGTAACTTTTTTTCTTGAATACTGAAGAATGAAAAAAGTGTCTCCAGCAAAAAGGGCACTTTACTCATCCAGGGCAAAAGGGGCTGGTGCTTGAGCACCACTAGGGCTCTATCTGTGCACGTGCCTGCACACACCATTCAGCTTTCATCACACACTCTTTGAAAATGTGCATACTACTTGTTAACCTTTAAGTGGCCAACGCTGGCAAATTTGCCTTCTGATAGCTATAAGCAGTCTTGTATGTTTGGTGTTCCCTCTTATCACTAACGGTTTTCTAACTTACGAAATGTTATCGGATTCTTTTTTTCTGATACACTTGTGCTCTGACATTTCCATTTTGCTTCTTGCTTTTGAATTAATTTTTTTTTTGTCCTAGACACAAGACCTCCATTTTCTTTGGACAACAACTGATCTAATATCCTCTCAATATCTTATTTCACTAGTTAAAATGTATAACAATGCAATAGTTAATGCCAGTACATTAATTTTAAAACCCATGACCTGGTCATTAAAAAGAGCACTGAAAATATAATCTCATATGGGTTGTTTTGCAGATGAATTGTCAAGCTTGTGTTATATCATCCACACACAATAAATGAAAACATGCGTTTAAAATGTAAATTTTTATTTCTTTAGAAGCTAGGAAAAAAGTAAACCAAATAACTTTAAACATAAGTTTGTACAATGGAGCTAACATCCGGAAGCAGAGAGATTATGCCATATGGTGAGGGGACAAGATAAAGATATGTTGTGTTTTCCAGATTCTTGGTAATGGGTAGATAGTCCCTTTAAAAACGGATTCAGGACAGGTTGTATGCATTATGTTTGAATACATCTGAGGCTCGATCTCTGGCTCAACTGAGTTAAATTCAGCTCCTTCAGAGTTTGCATTTTCTCAGAAATGACAAAACACTCAAAAATAATCTTACAATGTTGACATTCATATAAAATAAGCAAATTACAGATGGTAATTACAGATGAATTAAGCAATGACACCATGCTTCTTCAGCTAAGGTGCTTGAGGGAAGGCATGCTGTTTAAACAGAGAAAAGCAAGAATAAACTCTTCATTTGTAGAAACCACTGTGTAATGAAATATAATAGAAAAAACAAAATAACTTACTGTAAATTCAAACCTTTAACTACGGGGTTGGTGTACTGAAACCTGTACAATGCGGCCCTTGTGTTTGCTTTAAATGAATGTGTATTTAGTTAAATGTCAGACGAGATCCATTCAAGTGTCAAAAGGTTGGGTCAGTGTGACCCACATGGCAGAAAGGGCTCGTTATCCCAGATCATATTACTTATTTAAATTTTTATTTTTACGATTTAAAAAAAATTCTATAATCAAATTACTCAATGTACACATCGCCTCTTATCACACAACCCAGTCTGGAGGACAGAATAACCTGGGTGAGCCTTTCCAGTATCATTTCTTTCTTTGACCCAATCAAATCTAAATAGTTTCTGAACAATTACCAAAGAACAGCAAATCTCAAAGTAAACAACGGAAAATAAGTATACTAAAACAACAATCGAATAGAAAAGTAAAGGAAGGAAGGTTTCTTCAATTTGACAGATTGTATTTCTTTAACAGTCCTCTGGGAGTTGCTGTTGACCATATTATTGGAATTAAGAAACTTGGAGAAAAACTAAGTAGTACAAGCGTCCCGATTGAATTATTTCCACGTGTTTGCAGTCTGCGAGATCGACGAGCGAGAGGGGATCATGTCCAGCAGGTACTCCCTCTGACGAGCGTCGGCCGTGGTTGACGTCTTGTGACCGGTCAGGCTGGGGTTCACGTAAGCCATGGTGACTCCTGTGAACATGCAACAGAGCCGCAGGTCAAGGTGTGGGGCGAGCTTCATGCTGGCCATTAAACGCCTTTCGAGTTGAATAAGAAAAGAGCAGGAAGATTTCCTTCACCTGGATATCTAGCAACATACAGGCAGATACAAAGGAAAAACAATAAAGACGTCTACTCTATAGTTTACTAGTGACACCCGGGGAAGAACGTACGCCACCAAACCGAGGGACTAATGTAGGGAGACGGAGATCACTGGCAGGAGAGAACTGAAGAGTGGGATTGCCTTGTCCGAAAACATTTCCTCCGTAACTTCATTCTGTGCATCTACAATTTTAGATCACACTAGAAGGCAAGAACTTTTGGACAAGATTCCCGAACACTAGAACAATTTGGTCGTAGGACGTTGAAGGATTGCTTTTGGACCAGACAGGAATTTGAAAGACAGCCGATGTCAGCAGCGGGCCGGTATGAAGGCGAGTCTACCTGTATTGCTGTGGCTCTGCTTCTTCCATGCAGTGGGTGAGGCACTACCTCCGCTGAAATTCCTGCCGCCGGCGATTCCGCTGCTGCTCACCTTTGAACTCTGGACAGAGCGGTGGAAAGCGTGGGCATGCTTACCTGGCCGGCTCACCAAAGCTGCAGCCGCCACCGCACTCTGCAGCTGGGAGGAGGAGGAGAAGGAATGGGGGACGCCCCTCACCCCCAATGATGAGACGCCATGGGACAGCTGGCCCTGGGAGCTCTGAGGGGAGAGAGGAAACACGGAGAGAGGTCGGTGGTACGCTTTCCTCCGCCGCACAAACGCTGCTCTTCGGAACGGCTGCCAACCTGCTTGATGGAGTGATGGTGAACCATGTTGGCTCCTCGACTGGCCTGGTGGAGCTGCTGGAGGGAAGACGCTCTGGCGTGAGCCTGCTTCTGCTGCTGAGACAACCCCCTCTCCGCTTTCATCGACGAAGAGGACGAGGAGCTACTGTGGGAAACTGGCGAGGCCGCCTGCTGAAAAATACGCTGCTCTATTTCCTGCTCCTGCTGCAGAGCTTTGACGAAGGCGGCTTTCAGCCGATTGGTATGCTCGGCTTTCAAAACCCTTTTCTGACTGGATGACATGCAGTGTTCGCAGAGGAAAGCCCCGCCCTTTGTCTTGTCCTGCCTCCAGCGGGAGGTGAAGTCGGTTTTGCACTGGGTGCAGGTGAGGGGCTCTCTGGTGATGTTCTTCGACAGCGCCGCGCCGCTCCTTCCTGAATGGGGAGAGATGAGAAACCCAGAGGAACTGATTAAAAACTGAAAGAGTCGCTTTTATGGTGTCAAATATATAATAAGAAAGAAACAAGACACATGTAAGCAGCCATTTAGATCATGGATTAAAGTGGGAATGTCCTGACTACATGTGGAAAATATTAACATTAAATGAAAATTGGACAATGGCTAGAGATAGTTTAAAAAAAAAATCCAACATCCTAACCCGACACACAGAGGGCTGACATTAATTACTGTTCATTATTCATGATTGGGTCAATTAATAGGACTGCAGCCTGAGAGATATCACAACATAGTTAGCCAAACCTAAAGATATTGAGTTTACTATCATATAAAAAAATAAATAAAAGTATATTAAGCTGTAAATTTTATTTTATTTATTATTTATTTTATTATTTAAATGAATGTTTAAATGTTTCTTTTGATCGAGTGATTGATTAATTGACTCGTCGTTTCTTTCTACAATGTCAACCAAAAACATTAAAAAAAAATGAAAGTAACGCACCTCTGTGGATTGTATCCAGCAGATTCTGGACCACTTCCTCCAGCCCCACCAGGTAGATGAACTCATTATTGGCTGCCGACGGCAGGAAGTTAAACTCTGGGGCGGCAGGCTTGGGTGGGGGAATCTCCAGCAGCGTTTTCTCCAGTTGTTTCCGTAAGGCGAGTTTAGCTGCAGCTTGGCGGCTGGCGGGAGACTCGCTCACGCTCACCACAGAGACGCCGCTGTTTCCCAAGGAAGAGCTCTTCCCCCCGGACGCCGAGGCCTTGAAAGCAAGCGCAGAGAGGAAGACACGTGCCTGATGAGCAGTGGAACCCACACGGGGCCAACTGTATAAACACATTAGATGGGTCACGGTATCTACCTACATTATGTTTCTTCTGTAATTATAATAATTAAGTTTAAGCACCCTGTACATTTTAACGAGGACGATAAACCAAATCAAGCTTCCATGATTTATAGCGTTAGCGGTACACAACTAATGCTAAATTAAATGTTGATACTTTTATTCAGGGTAAAATTATGCATTTTCCAATGTTTCGCTAGTGCAGCTGTGGATATATATATTTAGCTTTGAATATGGACAGAATATACGTTGAATATCACGTTTAAGACAGCTATGAAAGAAACCCTCACTGAGAGAAGCCCCGTATGGACAGAGTCCAACGGAGGCTCATGTCAGTTCGAGAAGCCGGTGGAAGATCAACTCTCTTACTAAACCGGACATTTATTGGACCAGGTGTTATTATTTCATGAAACGCATCTTTTCGTTCATCTGCACCGACTTGGTACGTCAACATCGTTGTGACCCAAACATTACGCACCAATACGGGTACATAGTCACACACCTGGACGGCGGTTGGACTCAAGCTTCTGAGCCCTTTCTGCGTTTGCTTTCAACACCCAAGTAAATATTTAGTAGACAGATTTTTTTTTCGATCATCCATTTCTTCAGAGTTTAAGGTCAAAGCTAGACTTGATGGTAGAAAGAGTCTGAATTAAGACTTCATAATAATCGTTTAGTTTGGACAGAACGGGGCCTGAAAGGCGTACGCCGCTTCACACACACCATCTGTGATCCACGCATGATTGTACGCACCACTCGACAAATGGACATTTTGAAAACAGGGGAGTTGGAAACGTAAAAGGTGAATTAAAGCCAGATTGTAGAAATTAAATGTGGGAGGAATCATTTTACTACCAGGATGTGACAGGATCCTGGAAAGCCGGGCTTAAATCAGGAATATTCTTTTAGCAGTAGTTGAAAGTACCTGCAAAATACTGACCTGCGTGTTAATACTAGAGCCAATTCTGATGAGCCCCGAGTTGCCCGTGACTCTCTGGCCGTGGGCGAGGGAGGCGGAGTTCCTGTGGCCCAACAGCAGAGGAGGAGGACCGGAGCCCCCAGAGGCCGCCAACTGCTGCTGCTGCTGCTGCTGCTGCTGGCGGAGAGCCTGCATCTGCTGTGGAGATACGGAGATGGGCTAACCAGGACAGTGAGAGGGGGGACACAAAGGGACATCACAGACAAGGGTGGTGGAGGACAGGGGGGGGGGGGGGGGTCATCGAAAGCACCGAGGCAAAGGGTACACACAAAGAGAGATCATAAGTCCCGAGTTTAAGTGTCCTTATTTCCCTGCCAACTATCCCAGAGTGACTCAGAGCAGTGAGACAGTAAGACCAAGGCAACAATGTCATTCTAATACCTGAGCTTATTAATAATGATGGGAACATTTCTCCATGACTCACCTGTGCCCCTCTGACCAGAGGTGGCATTATAATCTGGGAGCCATGTTTGGACAACATCTGCTGCCCTCCTCTCACCAGCGGTGGAGGGATGACTGGGCCTGAACTCCGGCCCGTCAACATCTGGTCAGAGAACAACAGCATCAGAAACGGGTCCACCGCAGGCGCCGTCACACAGAGATGCTGACGGATGCATGGCTGCGGTTTAATAGGCTTTTTTCTTTTTTTTTTTCTTTGAAAGATTCCTAACTGAGTGAAATGGGCCAGAAGTATTTAAGTGGCAGCCGTGATAAGAGAAGGGAAGGTGGTTCCTTCTCTTATCTCCTCTAGCATGTGGTGCACTGCTAGAGACAACGTTGTCCAACAATTCCTTTTGACAACAACATTTGAAGCAACGCATCATTAACCGTACAC
This sequence comes from Liparis tanakae, assembly GCA_036178185.1. Lineage (NCBI taxonomy): Eukaryota > Metazoa > Chordata > Actinopteri > Perciformes > Liparidae > Liparis > Liparis tanakae. The sequence goes on along the minus strand of CM070098.1, from coordinate 9,363,687 downwards.
ATTACAGTGATACATTAAGAACATCCTTCTGAGGAGGTGTAATTCTTTTTTGGACAGTAATCCTCAATTCATTTATACATCATCAAGTTTGTCACTGTACTTATTTTCTACATTATAATAAAGTCGCTAAAAACAACAGCAACAATTTAAAAAACGATGTTGCGCGGGTTAAATGCCAATGAATTCTGTTGTATTTTCCTCCGTCCTTATAAATACTTCTTCATATCTTTCCTTGAACGCAAGACTTTTTCAAGGAAAGGTGGTCAGGAGAAGAAACTAGGACATAATATGTTGACTATTCAACCGCAGCCCATATCCCAGAGAAGAGCATTAACCTGCTGAGTGCCTTTATTGCTTGTAATTGTTCCTCGAATGAGAGGAGGAGGAGCAGAGGAGCCAGACAGACCTGTGGGCTAAAAAGGAAATGGAGAATGATATCAAACAATAAACAGGATGCTTGAAGTGGAGGCCCGTGTTGTGGGGATGTGCGGCTGTGTGACCCGGTGTTGACGGGGGTAGTGACCGTTTACCTTCTGGAGAGTGTCCTTCTGTATCTGGCTCTGTCGAAGTTTCTTCAGCAGCACCAGCTTGGCCTCCTCGAGCCTCAGCTCCTCCTTCAGCTGCTTGATGATGCTCTCCCTCTCTGCTGGGCTGCTCTTCTACACGCCACAGATAACAACGCCACTCACTATACACTGGCCGTGCATTCTGGGATACTCATCTGCTACCCATGTTTAAGTATATCTGAGCATCAATGAAACACCTAGAGCAGGGGTCAGGAACCTTTTTGACTGGGAGAGCCATAAAAGCCAAATATTTCTAAACATATTTAATTGAGAGCCATATGGTATTTTTAACGTATCATTTTAGTCAGTTTAGTTTAATAAAAGAACAAAGACCTCTTTAAGAAAGGGACCTGGCATTACTTCTGCTGTAATCTGGCGCGATAGAGAAAGTTACAGGGGGGCAGGCGGAGATTATAAAAAAAAAGTCAAATTCAATTCACTGGAAGAGCCATATATGGCTTGCGAGCCTCAGGTTCCCGACCCCTGACCTAGAGTGTCACTTACATCTTTGAGGTTTTCAAAAGGTGTGTGTCTACGCGTCTCACCATGAGCAGCTCTGTGTCCAGCTCCTTAAAGTGGCTCAAGCCGTTCATCGGAGGACTCGGGGAGTCGTTATCTGACAGGACGATGACATCGTCATCTTCAGATGACGGAGGCCGCTTCTCCCTTTTTATACTGCTGGGTACAAGAAGGACAATGACATTCAAATTTAGAGTTTCACTATCTTATATAGACATATTTGGTATTTTGAAAACTTTAGGATCTCCACTAGAATTTCAAAACAAAGTATATGGCTTTGGATAATGAGGTGAAGAACATTGTACATTGTGCTGTTTGAGGCAAGATGAAGAGGTTCACCTCAACTGACTCAAATATTAGCTACCATTAGTAAAGTCTATTCATAGAGATCTGCTTCTCAACCACATTGTCGGTATTGACTTTACAATGATGATGAAAGTCCTCGCAGCTAATCTTCATGTTGATGCTACAACAACAACAACAACAACAGAGCAGTGTCCTACAAAACAAGGAGGAGCCAGGCAGGACCTTCAGCTCCAGGAAGGTCTTTCCGTCCCGATGCAACGGCTGTCCTACGCATTTCCTGCTGAATCAGGATATTGTGGCAGCACATTATAGGCGTCCGAGTCGTTTGGGGGTGACCCGTGCTGGGGGGCGGTTTATGTCATTGAAGGCACGCCATAGAAATTGAGAGTGTAAAATCTGATAACCTAAATTGGCACCCAAAAACCGAAAGAAAATGGAGGAATGAATAAATCTGTGAGATTATGTATTTCTATGAATCCGTTAAAGTCAACACCCTAAATTCTGATGCCTGTCTCTTCTCGCCTGTGTGTGTGTGTGTGTGTGTGTGTGTGTGTGTGTGTGTGTGTGTGTGTGTGTGTGTGTGTGTGTGTGTGTGTGTGTGTGTGTGTGTGTGTGTGTGTGTGTTAGTCCCTCCTTGGGGCTTAGTGCCAACATCACTTCCTGTGGATTAAGCACTACTCTTCCAACAAAGTCACATGACCCCAAAGTCATCGTCACGTGACACTCACTTTTCCTCCTCCCCCCTGCCCTCACCGTTCCTTCCACTGTGGAAACCATGGCAACAACCGGCTGAAACCGGTTTGTGACACACGGCTTCATTTTGTGTGAGGGGAGTTTTTAGGGTTCAGGTGCTGAGTGGGGGAAATGGAGATAGACTAAAAGATAAAGTTCAACATCACCTCCGAGGACCCCCGCCCCTCCCCCGCCTCCATTCCTCTCTACCCTACACAGTACTGAATTGTACCATAAAAGTAACTTTCAACATGTAATGTCTTTTTACATTAAAATAGCGTAAATCATTCTTTTCTACAGTCTCTTAAGTAAGTTTCCTCCCCAGCAAACAATCTGAACCAGAAGTATTTCTGTGGTTTAGATGAAGTTCGCTGCACATAGACATCATTACTTGTTGCCAGATCAGTCGCGTGGTAGTCCCAGAGGAGGAGAGTGTACTATAATAAATACATATTCATATCCTCACCCTCTGGAGGTGCTCATGTCCATGGGCTGCTCTCCCGTCTGAACTTCCACTTTAATGGTGGCTTTCACCTCCGCTGCAGCCGGCATGCTGCTGGGCACCTTTGACTCTGCCAGGAGGACCTGGCTCTTTGTATCCGCGGCTGGCTCCGCCCTCTCCTCGCTGGCCGTGTCACTGCAGTCAGTCCGATTGTCCGAGCTGGGTTCAGCCATCGTCTGTTGGGTCCGCTCCTGATCCTCCTTCACCGGCTGAGAGGCCAAAGGTAACGCTAAAGATGGCGGGGACAGGCCCTGCTCCTTCTCCTTCTCATGCTCCTTCTCGAGCTCTGGTCCAACCATCGTCTGGCCCTGACCGTCCCGTGTCAGTGCAGACTCGGGTTCAGGTTCGGTTTGTTCCTCCGTCGAGGGTTCAGAAGGGTCCAACTTAGACTTTTTGCTTTCACTGTCAGCATCAGAGGTTTCTAAAGACTGGGGATCAACATCCTTTTCCAGCGCCCTCTTCTGGCTGCGCGTCTGGCGGACAGCTTCCTCAGACATCCCCTGCAGATGAAGAAATAAACAAACTGTATTTTATGTATTATTCGACATTCAAAAATGTATGACAAAAATATTTGAAGTATAAATATATATATATAGTTTGTTGCCATATTGATTTCAAATCTGACCAGCGCTGTATGGGTAAATTGTTAGAAACATGGTCACAGATCACTAGAAGGTTATCCAGATGGCACTCAGGATGTGTAGAGAAGTGCCGACAGTGAATGCATTTGGTTAAAGCTCAAAATAATGTTGATAAGAGCCGTTTGAAAGCACGGCTGCACAATACGCAAGAGAATTCTAAGCTCTGACTAGATGTCCCATTGTAAGTCCGTCATGTTGACATTAGACACAAAACAACACATAGCTATTAAAATAATAAATTAACTTGCATCTTTTACTAAGGTGTGATTGTGGGCCTATCATTCAGAATTTAAGCAGACAAAACTGACCTTGAGTCAGCTGCTGGGGACACAGGGTGACTAAAATGGCCCCCAGACAAAACATGTGGGATTATAAAAGGTCACATGACCAAGATGTTGACTCAAGTATAATTCTACAACATCCAATTATCCAAATGTCTGTAAACGAAAACTGAAAGAGAAGATGGGAGAACTCAGCGAGCACTCAGTGTTCAAAGAGCAAAACAAACTATGTGAAGATCACTCGACTTTACCGCCTTCCGGAAGAAGAGTACGAACCAAAAGTTGCTGCAGTGCTGCACTGAGACATCGACGTCGCAATAAAAGAGTTAAGAGGGACGTGGGGTCTATACAAAATTAACTGGAGCATGAATTGTTAAAATATTCATAACACATGAATCCAAGTATTTTAGTTATTCATGTGTGTAAGTGGAATATACACAACCGTTCACAAGTTGGGGTCACTTAGAGAAAAAAAGCAGTTTTTTTCCAATGAAAATGACATTAAATTAATCAGAAATACACTCTAGACATAGTTAATGTGGTAAATGACTATTCTGTTTTTTTTATGAAATCTCTTCATAGGTGTCTAGAGGACCATCTCCATGTTATAGTGGTACATTGTGTTATTGCCTTAGAAGACTAGCAGAGGGGTAGAACCCCATTCAAACCCTTTTTTTTAAAATAACTTTTATTTAGCATTTTCCACAAACGGATTATTCCTTGACATTGAAACCCTTTTTTACGTGAGCGCAGCTGAAAACAGTTATGCTGGCGAGAGAAGCTCTAAAACTGTCCTTCCTTTGAGCCACAAGTTTGAAGAACAACATTAATATTTACAATGAAAATCATTATTTCTAACCTTGTCAATGTCTTGACTATATTTTGTATTAATCTTGTATTCATTTAATAAATAAAAGTGTGAGTTTTCAAGGAAAACAACATTTTCTCGGTGACCTCAAACTTTTGAACGGTAGTGTATTTCTACTCATTTTGAAAAGGAATCGTGTTTAACCTTCCTTTGATGTCCGACACCAAAGAGCACCAGGACCGAGACCACCTGATGCCCCACGAGGAACAAGTCCACCACAGGCTGACATGTCAGCGGTCGTGGAGACGGCAGCCGGTTCTGTCCGACAGCAGCGAGAGCGCACACTCACAGATGTGCACCAGACACACACACACACACACACACACACACACACACACACACACACACACACACACACACACACACACACACACACACACACACACACACACACACACACACACACACACACACACACACACACACACACACACACACACACACACACACACACACACACACACACACACACACACACACACACACACACACACACACACACACACACACACACACACACACACACACACACACACACACACACACACACACACACACACACACACACACACACACACAGGTCAGAACATGAGAGGAGACGCTCCCGGCAAACGGCATTTCTTTGGAGCGAGTCTGCCCTCCAGTCTGAGACGCATGCGTCCTTCAGGCAGCGTTTGGACAGGTGTGCAGCGGTGAGAACGCGAGACGGATTTGAACTTCTATCCCGATCCGTTTTCCTCGTTTCCACGTTGCGTCTCGTCTCTGGCTTTCCACACTGCTTTTGCTCGTGGCCCGGGGATCAGATACAAACACTCTCTCTACGGGATCAAACTAGTCCCGTTGATAACCCAGCCCTTAAACGTGTTCAGAGTGGAAAGAGACTGGCCGGTACAACATGTGCACTGCGAGCTTGGGGAGGATCCTCGTTATGTGTTGCATGATAGCATCATATTCTCTTTAGAAGTGTGGATAAACCCTTGTCCAGAGCTGGGCTCTCTAATAGAAACTTTCATACTGTGGCATGTGGACACTATATCCTATACCTTACAGTTAGTCAGAAAAACACAAAGGTAAAGCATCTAATGATGGTCAGTGACACTGACAAAAGGGAAAGTATGACTGCTGAGGTAACTCCGTATAGAAATGCCAAGGTGGTTCAAATGTCGTGAGATCGAGACACACCTGTAAAATCGGCATATGTTAAAACGACTCTGGCCATGATCACATGTGTAGAAGGTGACCGGCTGCTGGCCACGAGGCCGCAGGAGACGACCTGCGCTCAAAGGTCAATCCCACACAGAAAGCACAAGTTACGTGGAGAGACCGGCTCAGACGTTGACGTTTACTGGACAACCACAGAGAAGGAACACAGGTCGGCCATGTCCTGAATCACATTCATGGTTTCTGTTAGACACGAGGCCCGGTCCTGCCGAGGCGGTCCGAGGCCCTCGGCCCAGTAACACGACAGGAAGCTACGGGTATCTCTACAAGTACAGGGACTAAAATGAACCCGAACAACCTACAACTTCTATGTGACACACTGTACACACACACACACACACACACACACACACACACGTCTACCCCCTCCCCTTCCTGTTCTCGGAGTGGTTATGGCGGCGAGCATAAAGCACACTCAGTGTCTCCATGATGAACCTATAGAGACCACACACAGTCCCAATGCAGCAATCATCTGATAACACAGAGTCGAGTGCTGACTTAAGTTTATTATTATTTTGTTATACTCTGACATCACTGAGACACACATGACATGACCCTTCCCAGGATTCAGTGGGACACAAAGCACTTTTCCTGACAACCGGTTCAAACCGGTTGGCCAGTGTGTGTGTGTGTGTGTGTGTGTGTGTGTGTGTGTGTGTGTGTGACTGAGCGAGAGAAGCTGAAACTGGATTTAACCCTTTAGATGCTGGTGTAGACGGCGTGCTTCCACCACGACGGCCATTACACAGCATGTGTGTGTGTGTGTGTGTGTGTGTGTGTGTGTGGAGGAGAGTTGTGATGGCATTATTACTTCCAATGCATACAGCTGTGCAATGATGTTGGGGGAAGAAGTTAGACACACAAACCCCTCAACCTCTCAGACACTGACCCTCTCTTTATAACGGGGGACCTGAATGGCCGACGGGTTTCACGTTTCATCTCAATGCAGCGTACGCACATTTCCATCAAGACCACACACACACACACACACACACACACACACACACACACACACACACACACACACACACACACACACACACACACACACACACACACACACACACACACACACACACACAGAAAGCAAAATTAAACTTTTAAATCATTTTATGTCCATAAAATGAAAATGAGTGAAATGACGATACGAGTAAAGAGCCAAACGGCTGATTTCAATATTATACTTTCTAATCAGACAGTTTCTGTTGTTATGAACGATTATCAAAATCATCTCGCCAGACATTAGAATCTGGATACATATTAAAAACACATGGAAATACCAGAACAGCCTTTAACAACACTGTAAAGAGGACAGTGTAAGGTGTGTGGTCAAGGTGATGCGTCTGTGTGATGCGCTTATTTTGGACATCAGCAGAACAAGCAGCTACAGTGGCAGCTTCACGGGGAGTTTAAGAGTGTCGTCTGAGTTTGAAAATAAAATGTATCTCATCCAACTCAATCCTCACATGAACATTGTGATTTCATCACACGCTTTACTATTGCAGCATCTTATTGCTCCATGTAGGTACTTGACTCTTGACAAGTGTGGCTTTCAAGAGGCAGAAGAGTCATACGTTTATCTGGTATCAGATTTCTCCCACTTTCAAGGCGCCGCTCAGCCGAACCCAAAGCTCATCTACACCCGTCTTGTTTTTTTAACAGGCTTTTCTTTTCTTCTTGTGGTTATTTATCTTGTCACTTGTGGATCATTCCAACCATCAGTCACTCAATCTTCCTTCGCTCTAGCCGGCAGACTCAATCTCTCAATCATCAAAGTCTGGCTGCACATACGTGTTAAGCATTATATTTAACCACTGACGAACCTTTGAAGTGTGAAAACATATTTCAACACTGCACTAGATTTCCAGAAAACTGTACACCCACGCAGTCACACTATTTTGGAAAACTGCTGCACCGGCTAAATATCAGCATCAGATATCTGGTTGTATCCGTCAGAAAAACAAATGATAGCGATGATGGTCTGCGAGGATCCGCCGGGAAAAATACGGTCATTTAAAATGAGCTGGAAGACTTTAATTGAACAGTTTACATTTGAAGCTGATCTCTGGTTGGCAGGATTAAATCATTTAAAACACTTTAAAGCACCACTTACACAAAGTAGGCAGAAAAGGGCAATCAGTGCTGCCTATAGATTTGATGAAGTCATGGAGGCTTGACTAAACAGCTGCCCTGTGACCCCTGCAGTCACATTCAACAGCTTACAATATGGCCAGCGGACAACCCTTTCCAGAACAGCGGCGATTACACAACTGAAATATATATTTGGAGAAGACAGTGATTTTCTGGAGAAATTAAAAACTGAAACTTTCTGAAACACTTTGACTCGCTCTTGTAATTGTAAGACCATGAATACAGCCACGCCATACAACTAGTGGGCAACTTCAACCCCGTCGGTCATAACAACGAGCATTGCCGGTTACAAAGCAACGCATTCTCCACTCTTCTAACCAGTGTCAGTCAACCCCTTCTCTAAAGGCAACATGTATTTTGTTGACAGTGACAGGTCATAAACAATGCAACAGATTAACATGCACTCTTTACAGGCGCTTTGTTCACATGAACAACGGACTGTTTATTCCAGATCTTCACAAGAGGCAATGAAGCCCTCCTCAGTGACATGGCAGCACAGCACCTGGATGTACGTGACTATTGTCACAGTTCCTACTCAAACAGCGATCTTCCATTACCGATGCAGAGGTTTACCACATGTGACAAAAGGTAGAGCTGCAACTGTTAGGCGATCGACGACTTTGATAATCAATTGTTTAAGTAACTTTTCATGCAAAATGGCCAAAATTCACAAATAGTTGTTTTTACTCTTCTATAATAGTGAATTTATGATTTTGGATCGTGGATAGTCATGATGTCCCCTTGGTAAACTTTGATGGATCAAAAGGAGTTATCACTTTATATTCCAGATGAATTGTTTGGTTTATAATCAGCACATTCAATAATATTGAAAGCAGCGGGTAGTCCTAGCCCTAAAAAAAAAAAAAAAAAAAAATCAAACAAAAAAAACACAATAACCTCTGCAATCTGTAACATAAACCAATATGATAAATAATTAATGAAACAATTTAAAGTCATTAATATATTAATCTACTTTTTCCTTTTTTGTTCGTCTTAACATGAGCATAATGCAGTTCACATTGTAGACTATAGTATTGCCTCTGAGAACCACGTTAATAACTACATCACGCATATTATATCAACCACCAGTATCTCGCCAAAAGCTTGGACACATAAATATACAATAGATACATTAGTACAAATAGATTTCACTGGGCCACACTGGTATGGCTCGAAACGTGTGTGTGTATGTGTGCGTGTATGTGTGCGTGCCTGTCTGGCGAGACAGTGTGTGCGGTGTGTGTGTGTTCAGCTTTAAGAGGAGGAAGACTACGGTTGTCACAGAGAGAAGTAGGAAGATTAGCTACCAGATAGCAGAACCAACACTGGTGCCAAGGGGCTTATGGCGAGCAGCAGAGTCCACCATTAACGCCCCGACACCCAGTACACCACCCAGTACACCACCCAGTACACCACCCACACCAAAGGCAGCCCTTTAACAACTAAACCCAGCCCACACTACATGTGCAACCAGCCGGCTTTTCTTTATTGACACCGCGTCAGAGGAGGCGAGCGTGTGATTAGTTAGCGAGCTAACGAGAGCTAACGCCACACAAACAACAACACCGAGCCACTTCGGCTCGAGGGCGACGTCCAACGTCTGAACGTTAGCGGCGGTTAAAAGACTTTCAAGTCAAAAAGTGAGAAAAGTCCACCGGCCGAACGGGTCAACGTGACCCACACAACCAGAACCGAGCCCGGATCGTTGACCTGGCTGCAGCCCGATGCGGGACAACCATCCGCTCGAAAAGCGGTCGCAAACTTTTATCCTACTACCGTAAAAGTGGGTCTGTGCGAGGCTCACCGGGACCGTTTACCTGTGTGTGCCCTCCCGAAGGAAACAAAACCGAGTCGGAACTCGTGAATTGCATCGACCGGCCGGAGGTCTGAGCGAGGAGCCGCGAGGAGCCGCTGGCGATGAAACGTTATAATCCTTACCTCATTTCACCACTTCTACCGCACACAATCCAGCCCAGGGATCGTATTTACTACCTGGCACGCGTATGAAAACGTAGACGCAGATAATCTGTGGCTGAGCAAGCCCCCGTCTCCTCCCCAGAGCTCAACCTTTGGCTCTGCGGAGAAGTGTTACTTTTCAACAGCCCATCAGCTTCTTTATCGTCACAGATAGGTGGAGGAAAACCTGGCTCCTCTCGACGACTCCGAATAAAAGATACACTTACTAAAAAACTTCGGCTTCACCTCAGTCAACTTACTCGGTCGCTTTGTCGCCCGTTCTTCGCCGATGGTCGACCAAGGAATGTTTAATCTGCAGTTAACCTCGATAAATCGTTGCTTTTTTTAAATCCAGGGGATATCCTCTTTTTTTCGGCCCTCCCCACTGCCGCGTCTGTTGCCAAATAATGCGCCTCAACACACATGGAGCCGCTGCGTCCTCTTAGTGGGCATGCGCACCTCGGCGTGCGAGGGCGACCGAGTCACATCACGTAAGCGACCGACCACCGAGGGCCAGAGCGGGACGCCATGTCAGGGGCCACGTTGACCCATGGCTGTCCCAGCAATCACAGAGAACCCCTCCAACACACAGGTACTCACTCAGGCACACGCATATACACACGCACGCGCACCCACACACATATACACACACACACACACACGCACACACATTTCACTCAAAACACTCATGAGGATCACAGTTCACATCGAACATACAGTAAAGACCGAAAGCATCAACTTCAAGTCAAGAATACAAAACCACTTTATTGCCGTATATGATGAGCATCCTGACCTCAGACACATTATGCCAATCAAGCAACATAAATACAACAAGCAAATAAAATCAATTTATCGTATAACAAGAGGGCTGGCAGCACTTACAGAGCACAAAGGAACCAAGACTGGTTTACCAAACAGGCAACACCATTCAAGTGTCCCAGGCCCCAAGACCCCTAGTGGGCCCCTCAAAAGTCCTGCGTTTGTTGCATGTATATATTTTTTATTTTGTTTGGGTAATCTGATTTATTGGAAAATAGTTTGTGAATTTACAGTAGCAACGCACAATAACAGCTCATTTGGATTCTTTATTATTCTGTAGAAGACCCATCCAGCTTCACTGCCACCTTCAACCTGCAGCAGCTCCTCCGCTGGCCAGGAGCAGAGCGTCACCGGCCAGCACCGGCCCCTTGCTGCTGCAGGCCCAGGCTATAATGGTCCACTGGAGACAAAGGAGGCTCGGGAGAACCAGAACCAGGACTAGGCGGGGAAGACTGACCAACCCTGCTGCAGTAAAATGAGAGGCGTTCTCATGGTATACAGTTATGTTTAATCAAATACCACCAACAACTGACACACACTGAGGTGGAGTATAGTCCACTGTGTGTATTTGACTGGATAGAAACATTACGCCTATACACTGAGGGTGGGGAGTTAATGTATGCAGGCATGCAGGTGAACAAGACCACGCAAGTAAGTCTACTGCACAACATGCATTCACACGACTCTAGCATATAAACATTCACTGTACTGCACATGTTCCTCATAAAAAGTCTGGCAACGCCAGCATCATATTATCCCCCAATCTCAAACGTTAGTCTCACACTAGCCACCTCAGCTTCATGTGCACAGGCTCTCAGCTGGAACCTGCTTCAGCTCCACATTCAGATCCCTATCCCAACCGCAGCATCCCATAATTGCCTCACGTTTCTTTAGGATTGATGCTAGCATCACATATGACTCCCTGACCCCATATCATCAAACCATCAACCCAACACATCTCTCTTTATCACAGAGATTAAAAAGAGGGTTGCATTAATAACCAGTCAACCAGGCCTGCAGTTACAGTCAGATCTGTGTATGTAAGTCAACAGCACATCTGCATCACTGTGAACTCGACTAATCCTGTGATCCACAGACATCCAAATGCACACACACACACACACACACACACACACACACACACACACACACACACACACACACACTCAGTGCACACACATAAAACACTGTGATCTAGAAGTAAAGACTGAAGTGTGCAGGGGGCTTTTCTCTGACAGGTGGGGCTTTGAGTGCTTTGTCAGCGTTCTTTGTTGCTGTTCTTTAAATGACAATAAAAAGAGAGAAAGAGAGAGAGAGATGATGCTGTGTCATCAAGTCTGATTGTTTCCGTCCTCCTATCCCGCCACTCCATCTACTGAGGCTGTATGGTTGTCACATATAAATTCAGTGATATCTGTACCAAGGGGCCATCCTCATAATTACCCAACTGAAAGCAAAGAATGAACTGCAGTCTGGAGTTTACAGATATCAATGAATCTCTCTGTAATTGTTGTCACTGTTCATGTTCCCTCAGCCAGAGATAACTTAAGTAAGAACCAACCCGAGCCAGCTTCACTTGAAGACATAACCTCAGGGCGTTTTTGCAACCTGAGCGATGTAAATCTCAAGTTGGCGCTAGAGGACATGTCATGAGATGTATGGATCATCCTCTGAGGACCATGAATGTCTTTTCAACATGTAAACATGTCCAATGACTAACCACAAGAACACGATTCCTGAAAATAATGTTGAGAAATATTTATAGACATTTTAAAAAGCCTGATCATATTTCTCTCTGGAGTTATGGCAATTGTGTGTGGGCTCTTGGGAGACTCATAACACCAGTATTTCTAAATTCCTGGCTATGGTTCTGCAGCCATTAGCAAATAAAATGGGTCTTTTAATAAATGTCAGAGTTGGAATAATACCTTGAAATATGATACAATGAAACATGCAAACAACATACAAATATATTTTTTTAATAAAGGTCAGAGCGTTTTCTGAGGCTGAATGGGGTTTTGTGTTGGATTACATAATATCGTCAGGTGGTCCTGTTTCTTTGTCCACCTCATCTATAGCAAGTGTAAATATACATATTGGTCATCCTTCATAACTATAACAGTGATGATGATAGTTCTTTTTTTAGAGTTGTGATTTCTCAAATGAAGAAATAGGCCTATGTTGTATGAATGGATGTTGATTTAATTAATATAGACTACTATGTGTAAAGTATGTCGCCTATTGATAGGACAGAGTCAGTCAGCAGGTCCTGGCCAGGTGAAGGGATCAGCTCTGAAATCAAACAGTCGGAGGATCAGGCTCCACACCCTCTCCTTGTGGAGGAGGCCTAATGGCCGCCCGTTTCAACATGACAGCTTCAACTTAATCCTCATTAAGTACTGTAACAATGCAGGAAGTAGCTGCTGCAGTCACGATTAGACGGGCTCACTATTTGGCAGGAAGTGGCTCTTTCAGCTACGTCCGATACGTCGAGAGCGTCCAAAAGTTTTTACTTCTCACAAACCCTCTTCGTGTTGGTGAAGGATGTTTTCCCGTCAGCTGCAAACACGAGGAGCGGGGGAGACATGTTATAACTTGATGTTATTATGTTTCAAAATATATATTTGTGTTAGAAATGCACGATATCTCGGAGGATCTCCATTGAATACCGATGGGCTGGAGGACTTCATACGTGAAAAATATACGAGGAACCTATCTTGAAGATATTTTTATGATATACGAATCAACACAAATTATTATTCCGCGTGTGTTTACTCTCGTGCCTTTGCAAAGGCGCTGTCAAAATCGGATCACATGTTTAATATTTTCAGTTGTAGAAAAACAATAAAATATCTGAATTCTGCATAATAGAGCACATTATTCACGTTTTAAACAAAGAAATATCACGTACTTTCGGATTCATTAAAGCATTCAGTACATTTATCGTGTTTTATCTTTAAATTATTTTGTATAATGTCTGATGATATAAAAATAAATTTGGGCAGTTTTACAAGTACAAATGTCAGTATGAATGATCAGTAACATTGTGCTTTGGCCTGATGGGTTATCTTTCTATCATTAAAGTCTTGTTTTCCAAGGAGGATATTGAGGTCTGAATATATTGTGATATTCACAACCCAATTCCCCTATCCCCCTAATGTGCTGCGTTCTTCTGTAGCCCGTCTCTTTAATTTAAATGGCCGTAACTTTATCACAATTTTAAGCTAACAACATCTCTTCAGACAGTTGGAGGTGGGTAGTTATCTATCATTAGCAACATTAGGCTTTTTGATGACCTTTTTCTAAACAGGTGACCTGGTCCTGGTCTTCTTCACGTTCTTGATGCCTCAGCATTTAACAAAGATGTGATGTCTTTCAGAATTTACTCACAAGGTTCTGTATTTACTAATATCAAACAATTGATGGATGTTCATTTTACGTGAATAAAGTTGTATTTGTCTTCTGAACCTAAAATGTTTAAAGAGGACAGGATGCGACTAAAATCTAAATCTCATCTATTGTGGTTAAAAAAATGGATTTCAACATATAGCTCTTCACTATATACCATATACACAATACAATTTAGATTTATGACTATTTTTAAATGAATGCTATGCTTTCAGATGTAAAATTGTATATGAATATGCAGACACTTAAAAGTTGACTAACATGTTTAACTCCATCGCCGTGTGGTAGTGTTTTGTGTAAGTGAAGATGCACCTGAAAAGTGGGCACTGCATGACCCAAAGACCATACAGAAACGTTGACTGAATGCAGCCTTCACAGTGGCCACTTAAGAAAGTATCAAGTCTGCTTACAAGTTTATATTATGTACAGAGGTAAATGGAAATGTCTAAGACCCTGTGACACGGTTGGCTGTGATGTCAAGTGTGCTGTGCTTTGTACTAAGTGGACTAAACATGAAACACCCAGCTGATGTTCTTTCAGTTAACACTTATATTTCAGCCTCTGATACAGAATAATCAACAATTAAGACTACTTTATTATTTATATTTATAGTTATAGATTTGTTGGAGATAACACAAATATAACATTCTGCTTCATAACATATCATAAAATGTATAAACTAAGTTAATAAAGTAAAATAGTCTTTAGCACTTAGCAAACTTAGAAGTTTATTTTGAAATTTCCAATGGATAAAATGCATCTACCCTACATTAGCATTTTAATCAAGAGTCCTACAGTGGTGTTAATAAAACAAGTCCAGCAGTGGTGTTAGTAAATAAACAGTTCTGCAGTGGTGAGAATAAATCAACAGTTCTACAGTGGTGAGAATAAATCAACAGTTCTACAGTGGTGAGAATAAATCAACAGTTCTACCAGTCATTTAATAAGATATCGAAAGGAAAACAGCACACAACTGATTCTGGTGTAATGGAGAGCAGCATTGAATATATAAAGTATATTATTTGAGACCAACGCTGCCACCATCTGGAAGACTTGAGTAAAACAGGAAATGAGAGAAATATATTCCAAAATGTTTTATCATGAAACAGTGCAAATAGGCAACAGTCAATCTTATTATCTCATGATTACTGATTTATTGATTCCACACAAAATGATGACTTTTATTTGCATTTAACCAACTCAATATAGAAAATAGAAAATAATATATAATCAATTATATCATTTTAAAATGTAAACCCACATTAAGATACATGAGACAGAACACAGATTACGTTTTTATTGCAAATAATCAAATAAGTTTAACATTGTCAAAACTGACGACCGAAAGAAATCACCTGAAAAAACAAACAAAACATCTCAATGGAACTTCAATACACAGAAGAACGGTATTAATATGTTTATTTTTTAAGAACATTTTAAGAGGTGTTTCTCATCAAATACCCTGGAAACGGTTCTCCTGTAACAGTTCAGCAACTGGTAAAAGATAAACACCCAGTTAACTCAAAGAAATAAGAAACTTGACAGTGCTCTTTGTCTCACTGTGTGTTCACCTCATGCAAACAACTTCATTTTCAGCTGCTCTATCTTGAAATTCAGCTTGTGCCCTTCTGAAGTCATGATGACCTTCTGGAGGAACTTAAGGTGTAAGTGAAGTTGTCTGGGAAGCTTAAATCAAGGGCATAAATGAGCCCAACCACCACGATGACACGGTCAACGTCGTTTAGGACTTTAATTCCTTCCATCACAATTCCCACGTCCTCTGGCTCCCCATCTCTTCGGATGATGTAAATCCCCATGACTATCACAGGTTCACACACGTAAAGCTCAGGTGCAGAAGAATAGGCTGACTCCAGGTTTGAGGGACACAAAACAAACGTTTTTACTTAAAGAAGGACTGGTCGTAGGTGAATCGGCACACGGGACAAAACAAACAACAATGTGGCAGGGGACAAGGCAAAGACTGGGGCCGTTTCTCAATCAGCGTACTTGTGCGTCCTTTCCTCTACTTGTGTCCTCGTGAACTCATGAAACGTCATCAGTCTCAGCCCGGGTACATGTTCACATTCAAAGTCCGCTTCTCACAAAGCACGGTCAAAATGCCCGGATGTGACTAGATTCTCACACTTTCCGGAGGATGCATCAGAGGAGACTTGTGCGTACTCTGGCCAGCAGATATCCCAGAATGCATTACACCAGCAACCGGAAACAGTAGCGGAGGAGAAAATAAACTACTGAAAGTTGACTTTTTATAAATACTACTGTTGTTGAGTCAAGGAATGTCATTTTAGGATGTTTTGTTTCTTTGACTGTACATTTTTTTTACAGTGAATAATTAGAGTAAACTCAGGAGCAAGAACAGCTGATGTGGTGACGTCATCAAGTCAGCTGCTGGTCCAATCGCAGAAAGACCATCCTCCTGTTCTCCCGTCCTCCCGTCCTCCCATTCTCCCGTCCTCCGGAGTCTGGACCCCCAAGACCAGACTCCAAAAGAACACAAGTCTGCAGTCGTGTAGGGGGGGGGGGGGGGGGGGGGGAATGAAGCAATTAGGAGAGGCTGAGGGCAGGTGCAGGGAATGAACAATCACAGGGGAGACAGATACTAAATTAACAGATGGTTACAATGACAGTGTTTGCAATGTCCCTCTCTGCATCCTCAGGAGCAGAGGCCTGAACAACAAAGACACAGAATACTTGTGTTAAATAAAACCATTAACATTAGAGGAGAGAGATTATATACAAAGTGACCATTTTTAAGTAGTGGGCCATGGTCCAAATAAGTGTGGGTAACACTGTTCTGACACTACACTAAAATGCTCATGAGTCTGCCTAAAATGTTGCAACGACAAATACCTGCTATAAAGTGCCAAACTGCATTCTTCACACTGTGATGTGCATAATCCTAGAAAGAAGAACAGGATAATTAGCAAATAGCACACTGAACAAATGAAAACGATACAGATCAGCTCGTGTAAGCATTGAATATATTGCCCAGTACTTACGTTCATTAGGAGATTGCTTCAAGGAGCTTGGTAACGTTGATCCAACTGCAAAAAATGAGAAACATATTAGTGGTGTGAAATGCTGGAATACTCCCAAGTCCACTAAAACAAAGTCAAAGTGCTTTGGGGCACTCGGAATAAATGTATTTAGAATGGACTAACAGTTCACCTTTCACAGCAACACTAAAGCTACATATAACATACAGTTAATTATGAACGCATGTTAAATGAGATTAAGACCGTCATTTCAATAAAATATCAAACTCTTTGCCTTGATAATTACGCTGTGTTTGTTTTAAATTGACAGCGTCACTATTCTTCTCTTGCTTCTCGAAGTTTACTTAGCAGATAGCCAACAGCAGATCCATGAAATGAAGACTCGGAAATCCGGAGTAGAGTTTATGGTTAATGCCATGACTAACTGTCCACACACATATACATGAAAACAAACCATGAATCAGCACAACGCTATCATGCCATAGCATCCATCGACATGAATCCCCTGACGACTTGTGGACGGTCCGCCGCTTTGGTCTGTCTTGTAATACAAGTAAAAAAGTAATAAAAGTAATAAAGAAGTCAAAAAGTAATGAAAAAGTAATAAAGTAATGAAAAAGTACACAAGTAATAAAAGTACAAAAGTAATGAAAGTACAACAAAATAAAAAAATAAAAAAGTAATGCAAGTAAAAAAGTAATAAATAGTAAAAAAGTAATGAAAAAGTAATAAAAGTACAAAAGTAATGAAAAGTACAAAAGTAATGTAAAAATGTAAAAAAAGACATTTATAAAAAAGTTATAAAAAAGTAATTAAAGTAATAAAACGTTTTCAAACGTTTTCAAAAGTACAAAATTAATAAAAAAGGGAAAAAGTTATTAAAAAAGTTATAAAGTAATAAAAAGTAATAAAGAAATAAAAAGAATGGGAAACTAGCGAGGTACATTCTAAACATAATATGACAAACTAACATAGTTATTTACCAAGTAATTTAGTTGATATGAGTCTGCGTTAATCTTTCTGCATCTTGTCAGGTCACAGTCAGGAGAAAAGGGTAGCCCCGAATTAAACACATTTATTTTGTGTTGATATGCACACCATCTAACCTAAACAAATATAATAAATGAAAGTATTCCTACATTTTGTGTTAGACCCATTAAATATAAACATCTTCATTTTTGTAATTGATTTAATTAAATGTATCAAACCATATTTAAATGTATCACCTCTAAGAAGGGCTTGAATATTTTTTGAGTATAATTCTCAGTTTGGCAAGTCAGAGTTATGTGGCAGGAAAAGCATATATTTTAATTATATCTTACAAATATTACTGGGTTTGTTCCATATCTTCAAAACACAAACATTGACAATTTGTATAATTTATAAATATAATGATTATTATTAGAATCATTGTTGTCCAACTTATAATAATAAACATTATAACAACATATTGTTGGTCCTGAAGCTTCAGTTTGTCAGCAATCTCAAAAAAACGGTAATAGTCTGACCTATAAGAGGATACTTGTAGATGGTACAACGATGACCTCTAGTGGCAGAGGGCAAACACTGCAGCTCTCAAAGTGAGTAAACACTCTTTTCCGTTGTTTTTGCAGATGTTTATTATGGAGGACCAGGCACGAGCACAGATATTTTGGGAGGCAGGTGCTCACACCCCAAAAAAGGGCACCCATCGTCAACAATGTTTAGTGACAGAGTTGAAGCATAAGCAGCATTACACTAGTGAAGCTGTCCTCGACCTGCGTTTCCTCTGGGCAGGATTAGACGGTTAGCTTACATTTTCTTTATGAACTAGAAAGAGCATTTCCTTCTGAAAATGAGTTGGACATGTGAAACATGCTAACATGTGAAAGCTTGAAGCTGAAAAATAAATAATAAATTGCTGAAAAAGGTTTGAAAATAGCTGAAATCTGAAATGAATAACTGAAAATGTTTGGAAATAGCTGAAATATGAAATGAATAACTGAAAATGTTTGGAAATAGCTGAAATATGAAAAGAATAACTGAAAATGTCTGAACATATCTGGAAATAGCTGAAATATGAAATGAATAACTGAAAGTATTTGGAAATAGCTGAAATATGAAATGAATAACTGAAAATGTCTGAACATATCTGGAAATAGCTGAAATATGAAATGAATAACTGAAAGTGTCTGGAAATAGCTGAAATATGAAATGAATAATTGAAATTAGCTGAAATATGAAATGAATAACTGAATGATTTGAAAATTTGAAAAGATAAAAAATATTTGAAAATATACAGCAATAGCTGAAGGCTATCTGAACATAAAAAAAAAAAACTGAATTTGCTGAAAATTTGAAGATACTGTAAGCTTTTTAAAGTTGAATATTTTCTCCATAGGAACTGATGAATTAAAAATAACTTTAAAGTATTTAAATATATAAAAAATTGATATATGAAGTCATACATATTAGTTCACTTTATGGACACTCAGTACGACACCTGAAAGTGAAGAAAAGATGAACATTAGTACGAGTTACACAACCTAGTCATCACAAGCAGAACGGTGACTCAGTGGTTAGCACTGTCTCCTCACAGCAAGAAGGTCCTGGGTTCGAATCCCGGTCATTCCAGGTCCTTTCTGTGTGGAGTTTGCATGTTCTCCTTGTGCCTGCGTGGGTTTCCTCTGGTTTCTCCCACTATCATAAAGACATGCACACAGCCTCAACCAGGTTCGTATGGATGTGAATGAATGTTGGTGGTGGTCAGAGGGGCCGTAGGCGCTGATTGGCTGCCACGCTTCCGTCAGTCTGCCCCAGGGCAGCTGTGGCTACTGATGTAGCTTACCACCACTGGGATGTGTGTGTGTATGACTGCACTCTTTAAGCGACTTAAATTAGGACAAATACATTTAGTCAACATACCTTGACCTGATGGCGCCCGCCAACTTGGTGGTTAGCTTGTATTTGAGTCTTTTGGCATCATTGTGTGACCGGTATTATGGGATCGGCAGATACTATTTCAGTGATCCGTGATCGGCCCAAAGAACCTGATCGGTGCATCTCTAGTATATATCAAAGAACCCTTACCATGTATTTATGTATTTACATGTGTATATATCAGAGAACCCTCCCCCCCAACCCTTCTGTGCGATTCACTAATCCCCCACTAGTCGTATTCCTACGAGAACCCAGGGTACACATCCTGGGTACCATATTCTGGACCCCAGGACTCTCCCAGATCCTCAAGTAGGCTTGAGACCAGAGGTTGAGACTGCTCTATTCCCCCCTCCCCCAGTCTACGAGTACTTGGGAATTGTTAATAAAACATGATTTACGATTCAACTTCCACTCATGTGCATGCAAACTAATATATCGTTTCACACCCACACACACTAACACACACTAACACACACACCGTACATTTTCTACCTAGGCATTCAATGCCGTCTTACTATAGCTGAACAACCTAATGTAAGATAAGTTCAGCATGTATTTATGTATTTACATGTATATATATCAGAGAACCCTCCCCCCCAACCCTTCTGTGCGATTCACTAATCCCCACCAGTCGTATTCCTACGAGAACCCAGGGTACACATCCTGGGTACCATATTCTGGACCCCAGGACTCTCCCAGATCCTCAAGTAGGCTTGAGACCAGAGGTTGAGCCTGTTCTATCCCCCCTCCCCCCAATCTTACTACAGCTGAACAACCTAATGTAAGATAAGTTCACCATGTATTTATGTATTTACATGTGTATATATCAGAGAACCCTCCCCCACCCCTTCTGTGCGATTCACTAATCCCCACCAGTCGTATTCCTACGAGAACCCAGGGTACACATCCTGGGTACCATATTCTGGTCCCCAGGACTCTCCCAGATCCTCAAGTAGGCTTGAGACCAGAGGTTGAGCCTGCTCTATCCCCCCTTCTCCCAAGTCTACGAGTACTTGGGAATTGTTAATAAAGCATGATTTACCATTCAACTTCCAATCATGTGCATGCAAACTAATACATCGTTTCACACACACACACACACACACACACACACACACACACACACACACACACACACACACACACACACACACACACACACCTTGCATTTTCTAACAAGGCATTCAATGCCGTCTTACTACATCTGAACAACCTAATGTAAGATAAGTTCACCATGTATTTATGTATTTACATGTATATATATCAGAGAACCCTCCCCCCCAACCCTTCTGTGCGATTCACTAATCCCCCACCAGTCGTATTCCTACGAGAACCCAGGGTACACATCTTGGGTACCATATTCTGGACCCCAGGACTCTCCCAGATCCTCAAGTAGGCTTGAGACCAGAGGTTGAGCCTGTTCTATCCCCCCTCCCCCCAATCTTACTACAGCTGAACAACCTAATGTAAGATAAGTTCACCATGTATTTATGTATTTACATGTGTATATACTGAGGCCTCACAAGAGATGTGTGAGAGGTTCTTAAATTATTTTATTGATAAAGTAAAGGAAATAAGAGAAGAAATTATCCCCCCAACTCACATTTTACATGCCAGTAGGGACATACAAACCTATTTTAGTAATTTTGAACCTGTATCACTATCCTTTTTATCTGATATCATCGCTCACATGAAATCAACTACGTGCAGCCTTGATTTTATTCCCACAACATTTTTAAAAGAGGTTATCAGCACTGTAGGGCCTAGTATTTTACTGATTATCAATAGCTCCCTTTTAAATGGCACTTACCCATCTATTTTTAAACACGCTATGGTCCAACCTCTTTTAAAGAAGCCGAAGCTCGATCCTTCCGTTTTATCAAATTTTAGGCCAATTTCTAAACTTTCGTTTTTATCAATAGTTTTAGAAAAAGTAGTTTCAAACCAACTTCTAACTTTCATGAATCACAACAATATATTTGAAAAATTTCAGTCAGGTTTTAGAGCACTACATAGTACAGAAACTGCCCTCCTCAAGGTAACTAACGATCTCCTTTTAACAGCAGACAGGGGGGAGAGCGCAGTTTTAATTTTTTAGACCTGAGTGCAGCCTTTGACACAGTAGACCATGCCATTTTAATTGATCGCCTTAAAAACTGGGTCGGCATCAAGGATGCTGCACTCAGCTGGTTTTATTCTTACCTTTTAAATAGAACCTTTTCGGTCGCCATAGGGGATCACTCGTCCTCCACGGCACACATTACCTGTGGCGTACCACAAGGCTCAATTTTAGGTCCGATTTTATTCTCTATTTATATGCTTCCACTCGGCCAAATCCTCCAACGGCACAAGGTTTCTTTTCACTGCTATGCTGACGACACGCAGATATACCTTCCACTGAGACCTGGTGACCCAAAGAGCCTAGCTGCTATCCTGGACTGTCTCTCTGATGTCAAATGTTGGATGGCACAAAACTTTTTACAACTCAATAACTCAAAATCGGAAGTCATATTATTCAATTCCCCAAACAATAACACTAGCCTCATTCAGAGTGAACTTGGTCCCCTGTCCGCCTACATAAAACCGGTTGCAAGAAACCTGGGCGTAATGTTCGACACCAATTTAAATTTCGAAACACAAATTAAAAAAAACGTCCAGTGCTGCTTCTTCCAATTGCGCACCATTTCCAAAATCAAACCCATATTGTCACACCCCGATCTGGAAAAAGTCATACATGCACTCATATTCTCAAGACTCGATTACTGTAATTCACTCCTCTCAGGCATTACCCATAAATCTATCTCCCGCCTCCAGCTAGTCCAAAATGCAGCAGCTAGGCTTCTTACTGGTTTTAACAGACAATTACATATTACTCCAGTTCTGGCCTCACTCCACTGGCTCCCAGTTAGTTTTAGAATTGATTTTAAGATTTTATTGATCACTTTTAAGGCCCGTCTGGGTCTTGCCCCGGATTACGTTATCGAAATGTTAACGCCATATAAGCCACCTCGCAGCCTTAGATCCTCCGGTGGGGCCCTCCTGGCCGTTCCAAAGTCGAGGCTTAAATCAAAGGGTGATCGTGCTTTTTCCACCAGGGCCCCTCGACTTTGGAACAACCTACCGGAGGAAATAAGGCTGGCAGAATCAATAACTTCTTTTAAATCACTTCTTAAAACCCACTTTTATAGAACTGCTTTTAAGTGATGTCGTCCTTTTAAATTTGTATTTTAATTGCCTATTTGTTTGGTTTTACTTGTATTCAATGCTTTTATGGTATGGTCTTTTTTGTTTGCCACCATTTAAGTTGTGTTTATGCTTTGTTTATCTGTAGAGCACTTTGTAAACTTTGTTTTTAAAAGTGCTATATAAATAAAGTTATTATTATTATTATTATTATATATCAGAGAACCCTCCCCCCACCCCTTCTGTGCGATTCACTAATCCCCACCAGTCGTATTCCTACGAGAACCCAGGGTACACATCCTGGGTACCATATTCTGGTCCCCAGGACTCTCCCAGATCCTCAAGTAGGCTTGAGACCAGAGGTTGAGCCTGCTCTATCCCCCCTTCCCCCCAGTCTACGAGTACTTGGGAATTGTTAATAAAGCATGATTTACCATTCAACTTCCAATCATGTGCATGCAAACTAATACATCGTTTCACACACTCACACACACACACAAACACACACCGTGCATTTTCTACCAAGGCATAAAATGCCGTCTTACTACAGCTGAACAACCTAATGTAAGATAAGTTCACCATGTATTTATGTATTTACATGTGTATATATCAGAGAACCCTCCCCCACCCCTTCTGTGCGATTCACTAATCCCCCACCAGTCGTATTCCTACGAGAACCCAGGGTACACATCCTGGGTACCATATTCTGGTCCCCAGGACTCTCCCAGATCCTCAAGTAGGCTTGAGACCAGAGGTTGAGCCTGTTCTATTCCCCCAGTCTACGAGTACTTGGGATTTATTAATAAAACATGATTTACCATTCAACTTCCACTCATGTGCATGCAAACTGATCCATCGTCACACACACACACACACACACACACACACACACACACACACACACACACACACACACACACACCAGCACCAATTGTTAAATGGATTAGTCAGTTTCCGTTCATGATCTCGTCTGTATGACAATAAACTAAACATCACAGAAATGACAGACATGTCTTTGTACAGATGTGTTTTGTTCCACCTGTGAGAGCTGCTAGTGAAGAAGGGCGTCTCCATCGCCTGGACAAACAGCAGGACGTGAGTGGACCTGTCCACACGTGTCCTCCACGGCGTGGGACACAGCTGCCAGTCACCTCCAGCTGCTCCTCCGCCTCCTCCACTTCCTCCTTCTCTCCCTCGGCGCTGGGCCCCTCCTGTCCTCCGCCTGGCGGCTCCCTCCCCCAACCTCCACGATTATGGCCATGGTTCTGATTGGCTGAGCCGTTTCCACTGATCCAGTTGGTGGGAGGATGGTGGGCGTGGCCAAATGTGAGGGCTGATGGACAGACGGCTCCAGCACTGAAGAGGAGAGACAGACAGGAGTGGTACTATTACTAGTAATTGCAGGAGTCGTGGTATTGATACTAGTACTTGTAGGAGCCGTGGTACTGATACTAGTACTTGTAGGAGCCGTGGTACTGTTACTAGTACTTGTAGGAGCCATGGTACTGTTACTAGTACTTGTAGGAGCCGTGGTACTGATACTAGTACTTGTAGGAGTCCCTCGGGGCCGGTGGAGAGACGAATGACATCTCGGTCTCTTTTCAGGATGAAGATCTCGTTGTCACAACACGATACTGACATGATGTCTCCACTGCTCTCCAACGCCCCGACAACCACCTGATATGTATATATACACACTCCTCATCAACATGTATATACGAGTAGTACTACTACGTTATACTCAACTGGACGTAGAGGCTGTACTCGTGAACACACGGTTCTGAGTATTAGTACCTCGTTCAGACAGTCCAGGACATACAGGCTGTACTCGTTCCAGCTGAGGATCCAACCGTCTCTGAGGAAGCAGGTGAGCAGACCCAGCTGTCTGTCTTCTGGACAGTACGCTCCCATTGGACCGGGTCGAGGAAACAACTCACACTGAGGAATCTGAGTCAGACAGACAGGAAGACATTGTTGATAGTTATATCAGTAATGTACTAATGTAACTAATCTATATTTGGCAGAGCAAACACATCATTACCAGTAGTACCATTAGTAGTAGCAGTAGCAGCAGTAGCATTACACTACCTTCACACACACTTTAACTTAAACACATGTCACATGTAACATACACTTTAACTTAAACACACGTCACATATAACATACACTTTAACTTAAACACACATGTCACTTGAAACATAAACTTTTAACGTTATTTGTTGTCCGAGCACTTCATATTTATCTTTATCTTCATCTTATCTTGTACTTAAGTTTCCGCGTTGATTGTTGTTTGTCATGTCTAATGTTGCACCTTCTTGTTTGTGTAAACATTCCTGGCAATAAACGGTTTCTGATTCTGATTCTGATTAGCAGTAGCAGTAGTGGCTGTAGCAGTAGTGGCTGTAGCAGTAGTGGCTGTAGCAGTAGTGGCTGTAGCAGTAGTGGCTGTAGCAGTAGTGGCTGTAGCAGTAGTGGCTGTAGCAGTAGTGGCTGTAGCAGTAGTAGTAGTAGTAGACAAGAAGCACATCCTCTTCTCTGGTACCTGGCTGTTGAAGAAATGCTTGAGCTGCCGCGTGTCCTCCACCTGTCCTCTGATGTCAGACCTCCAGAGTCGGAGTCCAGGGCAAGCAGCGAACACCTGAAGGTCGCTCTGCTTACAGAGCGCCGGCAGGAAGCAGGCGCCGAACCGGCCGCTGCTACAACACAAGACAGACGGTCAGGTCCCTTCTCCAGCGGAGCCTCTTGGAGCTACAGGATATCAAAGCTAAGCTTGTAGTGGACGAGTTGTCTGTAGTTCATGTGCTGCAGGTCTTGGTGCCCAGGTGCTGGACTTCCTGGTTCTGTGTGCAGTAGAGCAGAGACCGATGCTGAGTGGAGACCAGCAGCACCTGGTGGCTGTACTGCATCTGAACCACGGCACCGGCTTACACACGCCCTGCACACACACACACACACACACACACACACACACACACACACACACACACACACACACACAGAGAGACACACACACACATAGACACACAGAGACACACACACACACACACACACACTCACACACACCGTGCATTTTCTACCTAGGCCTTCAATGCCGTCTCACTACAGCTGAACAACCTAATGTAAGATAAGTTCACCATGTATTTATGTATTTACATGTGTATATATAAGAGAACTAGATGCACACACACGCATACTCTGCAGACTGACCCTTGACCTCCCAATTATCCCTCAGATATAACCCTACTGCTTTATATTCAATATATTATACCTACTTAAATATAATACTTTGATGTCATGGGGGGAATCCCCTCCAAAACCTTCAAAAGAGAAAATTGTCACCCTGGCAATAACCCTTGTAGATCCTTAAAACCAGTCTTTTAGTACAGTGTTTATACTTTCAATCGATTTAAAGATCAGGATTATTTTCAGATTCAAAGAGTGGCATCTGAATATGAATACCCTAATGTTTTGGACCGATGGCTCTGAGCTAAGAGACCCAAAAACAGGTCCAAGGGGTCAATCTACAGAGTATGCGTGTGTGTATAATATACACACATAAAGACACTTTCACACTGTGCAAGTGTCTTTACGTGTGTGTGCGTGTTTGTATGCGTGTGTTTGTATGCGTGTGTGAGTGTGTGCGTGTGTCTGTCATTCTGTGTATGTGTGTGTGTGTGTGTGTGCGTGCGTGTGTGAGTCTATGTTTGTGTGTAAGAGTGTGAGTGTGTGAGAGCGCGCGCTCGTGCGCTCCCATCAGTTAACACTACTTAACAAATCGCTCTCGTGTCCCCCCGAAAGCAAACAACAACGACCACAGAGCATTTCTATGTTAAATGTCAAATAAATCACTTTACTATGCTAAAGTAAAGGAGCAGATCTGCAGATGTGTGCACAGTAAGTCCCGTTTCAACGGGCACAACAGAGCAACTCAGGGTCACGCGCATGCACGTCACGTGACCGCTGCCGCCCCAGCGTTCCATCGAACAAAATAAATGCACTTTGAAAATTCTTTTCTACAAACGTTCCAAGCGCCATCTTTTTACTGTAATTTCCAAGTTAAACGTCGACGTATTGATGCCTTAAAACCAACATTTCAGGGATTTCGATGCCCTACACTAACTGTCAACACACTCCACACATCCTTAGTAATTTTCAAGACAGTCAGCATCTCAAATATTATTTTACACGACGAAACATCGACTGAGGGTCACTTTTCACAAAACATTTTTTCCCCACATTGCCAGACAACATTATAAACCTTACAACTCAAAAAGTTTCACTGATTTCTAAACTGAAAACACTTTTTATGGATTTAAGGGGATACATTAATAATATAAATGCTAAATTAAATGTAAAATGGGTCTTACCGTCACAGTTAAGGTCCAAAGCACAGCCCGGTCGGTTCAGCAGGACTCGTCGGCGGTTCCCGGTCGTCGTCGGTCCTCGTTCAGGATCTCGGGGTCTCTCGATGTCCTTTTATATTTTGTATCCAACAAAAAGTCTCAAGAAGTGCAAAAGTCTCAGAGTATCCTTCACAGGTTTGGGTTCACATGCGTGTCCAAGGGGGGTTCAGCTTGTGTCAAAGTCAGAAGGTCCGCGGCCCTAAATACCCTCGGTCCGGTTTCCATGACAATGACGTTAGTGCACGTGCGTACGTGCGTGCGTGCGATTGAGCGATAGAGAGATATTATTTCCCCCATATTTATCTAATATAGATGTTATTCATACGAGAGTTATTATTATTATAATTATAATTTCCATTATTATTAATATTATTATATTATTTATCAGTGATATGTTGCTATTCAGTGTAGCTGTATGCACTGTAAAGCCAAACAGGATGCTAATTATATTATATATTATTATCTTATTTAAAACGAACCTTGAGTTAAAACATACATGTCACCATTTGATGCACTGTACCAGATTAGCTGCAGCTGCAGATCATTTGCATATGTAGTCCCTGGACAGACCATAACAAACATAAAACGATAACAGTACATTTACAGGATATGTGAACAACTTGACCTGCTGTTGGTATCAGAAGGAAAAGTCAGGGGATCAGTAAAGGATAATCCTCTGCGGATCATGAATATCATAGAAAATATATCATATCACATATCAAATACTTTTCAGTCAAACGTAACTGTAAATTGCATTTTAGGTCCGGGGGAACGTAATTGTTGTGATACAGGGTTGCGTGAACGGGAGAATAATGAGTTATAAACCAAAGAGGTTACTGTTTCACCATGTTTCTCTGTGCGTCATGACTCGCGTGGTTTAATTTATATTAAATACGTTCACGCCGTTTATCACGAACCATTTATTCATCTTTTTATTCACAAACACCGACGTCCTGAATAAATGTCTTCGCAGAGAGCTCAAATGTCTTAATTGACCACAAAAGAAGCTGTGAAAGGCGCCCAAACTTTATGAATTAATAAATATTAAATTAACTAATTTATTATGAACCCCACTTTGTTGTTTAGGGCATATGCAAATGCTGCTGACATTATCAATAGCGATAATAATAATTATGATTTCCATCAGAATACATCTTTATTATATAGTCAACATATCCATCTTTTTGAAACATGTTTTTAATAGTTTCAAAATGTATTAAAAGTTTAACATGAAGTGCCACATGGAAGCAGCATTTCTTGATTCTGATTCCCTCATCTGTTTAAACAGAGCTTCACTTTGTTGGATATAACTGTTAACTGTATAAAAGGTGCATCCTCTTATGTGGTCTGTCATTGTTATGATACGCTGTGTTTTTTACATTTTTTATTATTTCTAATAATATATTATTGCTCAATGTAATACAGTAATATTTATTTACTGTTACGAGAAATCCTGACAGTTTGAACCTTTCCCTCTCAGCTGCTCTGAACGACATCATGCCGCTGCCTGCGCTGGACTTCATCAGGATCGCCTCAGACGACGAAGGTAATCGAGGTGAGGCTGGGATTGCATTTGTGGGTCAGGCCATGCCTGAGGGTGGGTGGGGTCGCGTCCCCAGGTCCCATTTGATGACGACGAGGGAGAGGAGGACCACTGGGACAGCGAGGACGACTCCGGCTATGGCTCCATGTCCAAGGGGGAGGGCAAAGAAGAGGAAGATGACCAGCCCTTCCATCCTCTCCCATCCCCTTCCTTGGTGCGGCGCCCCCCTTCTTCCACCGGCCAGAAGAGGACGAAGAGGACTCCGCGTCCGGCCTCGAATCCTCCTCGAAGAGGACCAGGGAAGAGGACGACGGGGACCGTGCTCCCTCCCGAAGATACTGGCGGACGGATGAGGACAGCGACGAGGATTGAAGCCGACCACAGGATTTTAATCCTTCATGTCTGACAAAGCCCCAGACAGTCTTCACTTCCGGCGGGATTGGGAATAGGTTTCCTCCTGCAGCACACATTTTGGTGCAGTCAATCCTGAAGAAGCTGATAAAATCCAGTATGTTCATGTATGTACAGTATTGTTACTGAGTAGCACAATTATATACATGTTCAACAAACCTTCTCAATATGTCTCTTTATATTGTATCATTTTTTTGATATAGTGAAAATATGACAATGTATAACATTTTATATACAATAAATATTCTCCCTTTTTGATTTCCATTTGACTCAAAGGTCTTATTGTTATTAGTTCATTATATACTGTTGATATAAATGAAAGAGAAACAGCCATCAACGTGCAGTATGATTGTTCCCAATTTTATTCAAATATACTCAGTTTTCTTTACTTACTTTACTTACTTTACGTACCAGAACAAAGTAATTTATGCATCATCATAGACAGATGTAGGTGCAAGAGAACAAAACAAGACTGTAATACAAGGGGTGAAACAGGGAATTTAATTAGTATAACACTGCGGGTGCTTATTTCAAAGAGACCAAATTTGATCGAAGCAGCGACATCCTCTTGGATGATGAGCTAAGAGACGAGGCAGAAGCCCTCGTAAATCTGCGCTCAGCTCTGACCCCCCTCAGCACCTGCAGGGAGTCTGTGGGTCTCCTCACCGTTGAGGGTGAGGTGGTGGAGGTAATACATCTTCTGTCCAACAGGACTGCGATGTGGAAACAAATGTAGTACATTCTTGGAGAATACTTACAAATATTCAAGTTTTTTAATGAAATGTGAAAATGAACATACAAATCCACCATGTTCAGGTTTCTTCTGCGAAGAAGGTGGTGGTGGGGAGGGACACGGTCCCTCTGTGCAACGTCACCCTGAAGCAGGTAGGCTATTTCATAAAGACCCATGGGTTAATATGCATATTGTCAGCATTGTAAAATAGTATTTTTGTATTTACAGGGGGACACACAGGTGCCACTGTGTTTGTGGAGGGAGGCAGCCCTCCACGATCGGGACCCTTGTGAGGGTGTCACATCTCCGAGGGGCGATGTCGGATTACGGGTTCCAGCTCCAGTCAACCCTCAATACAACAGTTGAGGTATGTGCTGTTTTCTTCTTCTTTTGATAAATTATTCATTTTTATCTTTTATTTTTTCGATTTTGGAGGGTTTATGGATGTGTATTTGAGTGCCCTATCAGCATTCATTGCTGAACAATTCCATTTTCAAAATGTACAGGAAAAGGAGGAATAATATATACTTCATCAATTTAACAATCAAGACAATTAATGTTCAAAGCAAGTGCTGTACCAGTAGGCCGTCATGTTGATCACTGAATAGTCTTTTGACCATATGCTGTCTTTTTTCAGGTTTTAAGCTCCACGAGCGTCGAGGTAGTCGGGGCCGATGGCGTGATGGACATATAGAGGGAAGTCCAGGAGGGTTGGAGGCTCTCCTGGAGCTCACACAGACGTGCTCACACAGACGTGCTCACACAGACGTGCTCACACAGACGTGCGCACACAGACACAGACATGGACTGGTCATGGATACCCGGGTAGGCCGACGAGGTTGGGCCGGCCAGCTTCTATCACCAACCGGCCCTCCCTCTGACATCGCCGTCCTCGACTAGACGTTAAATTTACTTAAATACTTAGTGGCAAATTTCACCCACGTTTCACTGACATAGATTTATACTAGGCCTACTCCTCACGATCTGTATATTCACACTCATGGTTTGGATGTTAAAGTTTTTCAGAGCTTTTTGGCAATTTTTGACATTATGCCTTGATTCTAATCCAGAACACCGGCAGTCCGACAGTTAAAAACGTACATTTAATTTGTTAACGTTATCACGCAACCTCTTGACATGTCAAGACTAGAGGCTGAGACGCACAGACGGATGTATCCGGTCATATTTCAGAATAAAATATTTTCCAGGTGTTGATTTTTTTTCTTGATTATTTTCTTTCTTCCCTTTGCGGCCCGTTACCATGGGGACCTTGTGTCACTCGCTCGCGAAGAGAGACGTTTCTCAAATTTCATGTACACCGAGTACAGACTTGTGTTCTTTTGGAGTCTGGTCTGGGAGTCCAGACTCCAAAGGACGGGAGAATGGGAGGACGGTCTTTCTGCGATTGGAACAGCAGCTGTTCTTGCTCATGAGTTTACTCCAATTATTCACTGTACATTATTTTTTACATCCATCCATTATCAATACCGCTTATCCTCATTAGGGTCGTGGGGTCGCTGGAGCCTATCCCAGCTGACATAGGGCGAAGGCAGGGGACACCCTGGACAGGCCGCCAGTCCATCAAGGGCACATATAACCATTCACACCTATGGGCAATTTAGAGATCAATTAACCTGCTGCATGTCTTTGGACTGTGGGAGGAAGCCGGAGAACCCGGAGAGAACCCACGCTGCCACGGGGAGAACATGTAAACGGGGAGAATTGAACCCACGGCCCTCTTGCTGCGAGGCGACAGTGCTAGCCACTACACCACCGTGGAGCCTTTTTTTTTTTTTACAGTCAAACAAAATATGACAACCATGCTTTTTTATTATCCTTTAAATATAATTATTTTATTTCGAATTGTGTGTGTGTGGATATATATATAATATATATATATATATATTATATATATATATATATATTATATATATATACATATGTAACCCCCAGCCCATGTAACTATGAAAAATATACTGTTTCATAATGCACGCCACAGCATATTTATTAACAAAACAAAATACCAATCCCCATACAACAAAAAAACACAAAATGTATATAACTCACTCTCTCTCTCTCTCTAAGAACCTCTATAATACAACAATCACAACAAATATAACCAATATAACCAATATAACCAATCAAATAAATATAACAAATCCACTCACACACACCCTAACACACACACACACACCACACACACACACACACACCACACCACACCCCCGTTGCAGACCCGAGTCGTTGCTAGAGATCGTAGTGGCCGAAAACGGTGGTGACCGCTTCATTTGTCCACACAAGCCTAAATAAAAAGGGGTAGTGAAATGTTTGTCTGTGTGTGTGTGTGTGTGTGTGTGTGTGTGTGTGTGTGTGTGGAAGGGGGGGGGGGTCAAAATGTATGATAAACAAGATTGTGTGTGAGATCCGCCACTGATTAGCCTAACGTGAAACACCTGTGTGAGACAGACAGCTCTGAATCTGATGAAAGTAACCTGTCAGAACATTTGGATTTGACAGAGAACCATAACTCTGACCCTAAAGGTATCTACATTAGGATTACATTACATTACATTACATGTCATTTAGCAGACGCTTTTATCCAAAGCGACTTACAATAAGTGCATTTCAACCTAGAGTACAAACTAAGAACAACAAGAATACAGAAAGTAACATTTCCTCAACATAGTCAAACTACAAAAGTACCATAATAAGAGCCATTCAAGTGCTACCAAAGTGCAAGTCTGTGATTAATCGAGATATAGTCGGAAAAGGTGCGTTTTCAGTTTTCGGCGGAAGATGTAGAGACTTTCTGCTCTCCTGATGTCAGTGGGGAGCTGGTTCCACCACTGAGGAGCAGGACAGTAAACAGTCTGGATGTAGAGTGATGAGCTCGAGGTGACGGAGTCACAAGTCGGTTGGCTGTTGCCGAGCGGAGCGAACGTGCCGGGGTGTACGGTGTGACCACATCCCGGATGTAGACGGGGCCCGATCCGTTCAGAGCATGGTACGCCAGAACCAATGTTTTGAAGCGGATGCGGGCCGCCACCGGTAGCCAGTGAAGAGCGCGGAGGAGCGGAGTGGTGTGGGTGAATTTCGGGAGGCTGAAGACCAGTCGAGCTGCTGCATTCTGGATGAGCTGCAGAGGCCGGATGGCCTTAGCAGGTAGACCAGCCAGAAGGGAGTTGCAGTAGTCGAGGCGCGAAATGACCAGAGCCTGGACCAGAACCTGCGCTGCCTTCTGGGTAAGAAGAGGTCGTATTCTCCAGATGTTGTGCAGCATGTACCTACAGGAATGCGATGTTGCAGCGATGTTGGCCGTCAGGGAGAGTTGACTGTCTAGCATCACCCCGAGGCTCCTGGCAGTCAGGGTAGGGGCCAACACGGAGCTGTTGAAGGTGGTGGTCAGATCGTGAGTGGGGGAACCTTTCCCTGGTAGGAACAGGAGCTCGGTCTTGTCAGGGTTGATCTTCAGGTGGTGTGCAGACATCCACTGAGAGATGTCAGTCAGGCAGGCAGAGATTTGCGCCTCCACCTGTGTTTCGGACATTAGGAGATGCTCAAGGCTTTTGTGAAAGTTTCCTTAAATATCTTGTATAGGTTAAGAAATGAGAGTTTAATCGCAGTTCAGAAAATGTTCCTGTTTCCTTAAAAAAAGCTAAAATGTTGTCAGGTTTTCAATGGAGATGACTGAGGAGAAAGCCGGACTCTCCCCTCGTTAAGGCTTCTCTAGAAAAATCTGGGAAATTGTTGGATTCCACAGCATGTCTATGACAAACACATGCATCTATACTACTTTATCATGCCTAAAGAGTAAGAATTGTGGCCGTAGTTAAGATATACAAAAATAATTTCCGCTTGATCCTGACGCAGCTGTCCCCTCTAGCGATGACGTCACAGCTCTAGACTTCCCCACACACACCCATTGAAAACTCCAGGAGGAGCTGAAAAACACATACAACTAAAATGGTAACAATTAAATAACTATACGAGATATGAAAAGAAGCCGAATTATAAAGTTATAACTAACACTTGTGTCAACATTTTAAAGGTGGAATCGTTTCTTTAGCTGAATGTATGCTGATCTTGTAAGCTTTTAAAATTGAACAAGTTGAAGCGGATTTGAAGATTTCCCCCATTGGATCCCATTCATGATTTATTCCATAAAAAAAAAATCATTTAAAAATGTGAAAATATACAGTAATAGCTGAAGGCTATCTGAACATAAGAAAAAAATGAGATAGCTGAATTTGCCGAAATATGAAGATACTGTAAGCTTTTTAAAGTTGAATATTTTCTCCATAGGAACTGATAAATTAAAAATAACATAAGTATTTAAATATATAAAAAATGTGAAACATTTGAAATATGAAAAGTCATTCCAATCTAATCCTGAAGAAGCTGAATTTTGTAATATTTGAATTGTTTAAATAGATGAAAAAGGTACGAAGAAATAGAAGAAGAAGAATAAAAAGTTTAAATAAAGAAGACAATAACAAGAGTTGGACTGCTGAAGCATTCCAACTAATAAAGATTAATTATTATATGGCAACGACAGTACAGGTGTTCTAATTGGCTAATGGGTCGTCATGCCAGCCACGTATTGCCCTCCTCGCCGGTCTGATACAGATCCGTATTGCCCTCTGACGTCCTTTTCAGAATGAGCGATATTGATAGACATCAACAACCAAGATGAATTTCAGAAGCAGCGAAAATGTGTTATTGAAAGTGATGAAGACGAGAAATTATATTTTGAATCACTTGTGTTGTTACTTTTGCTGTACATTAAAACAATTTTAGCTGAGCAGTGTTGTCCGTTTTCTACAAGATTGATCGTTGTAAGACTGGAACAGATCAAACAAAGACATACATAAAAGATAAAACAACGAGGCACAAGGATTGCATGACACAGAGAGCTAGCATTGTTAGCATAGTTTAGCTGCTATTTTCTAGCTGTGAATTCTCGTGACATTTATAAACATATTTTCAACATACTTTCGAAGTTGTCTAAATGGCAGTGAGCGGGGCGAAATTTTCCCAAGAACTCAAATAAATAGATATCAAAACACATTTGCAATTTTTATCACGGCTGTTCCATATTGTGGTAATTACTACAGAACGAAGGCATGTATTGATGGAGGTTCATTCTAAACTACGACAAACAAATACTGTCACTTACAAACAAATTTAGTTGGGATGAGCCCGGGTTAATCTTGCTGCTTCTGGTCAGGTCACAGTCAGGAGAAAAGACGGAAAGACCACTGAGAGCGAAAAAGGTAGTAAAAAGGTATAAAAGTAATAAAATGTAATGAAAAAGTCAAAAAGTAATGAAAAAGTAATAAAAGTAAATAAGTAATAAAGAAGTCAAAAAAGTACAAAAGTAATAAAAAAAGGAATGAAAAAGTCAAAAAGTTATAAAAGTAAATAAGTATTAAAGAAGTCAAAAAGTCAAAAAAGTACAAAAGTAGTAAAAGTAAAAAAGTCATGAAAAAGTAAAAAAAAAAAAGTAATTAAAGTTGTTTTTTAAATAAATTGTTCATTGCTGGAGCACGATGGTTTGGAATGTATAAAAGTTTGAGTTTTCATCTAGTTGAAGATACGCATTGAGAATATTCAAATAAACTCACTCTTCAACTTCTCCAGCAGTCGAGCTGTATAGTATGTGTACTTAAAAAAATAAAAAAACGGCAAATAATAATTTATTTCAATCTAGCTCATGTTGTTAAAACATTTTTTTTTAAATACACGTACAGGGACATGCGTTTTAAACAGTGAGCTGGTCCAATTAAAGTAATCTAAAATTAAAAAAAACTTTTCTTCTTCAAAATAAAATCACACGAGGAAAATTTAGACAAACGAACTTACTCAAATATTGTGTAATTCAGGCTATTTCATAACAATAACAATAACAATAACAATAACAATAACAACAACAACATATTTACCTCGAACGTGTATTTCATATTGTTATGTACTAGGGAGTTTACCGAGTTTATCATGGGTGATATCATACATAACAGCCTCCTTTATTTTCCATTAGGGGAACGTTATAAAAAATAGCTTTCACTTAAATGTACCTCATGCAGCGCTTCCGTCTTCTTGATACGGACCAACGTGGCCCTTCTAATTGTAAATGTATCCCCGTGTCGGGAGCCAGTGATAAAATACCGGTCATTAAATTATTGTCTTCAGAACCAAGGGAGAAACGACCTACGGGTGGAACCAATGCTCCGTAGCATATGTTCCGACCGAGGCTTTATATGAGTGGGACATTTTGAGGAAGTTCCTATTCACGTAAGCTGTTCGTTTTACGCCCTTTCTGAGCGCCGTAAACATCAGTGCGTTCAAGCGGCGAACACAACGACTACGGAACTTGCGTAAATCGACCGCGGTGGACGTTTCTTCAGTGGAGCCGGTTGTCCGTCACTGCGCGTTGGTAGCAGTTAGGGGATTTGACTCGTGATATTTATGAAGATATTTCTATTAAGTGGGGGAAAAAACATTACATTACAACATCTTTATGTACCAGTAACTTTAAAATCCAACAGACGGTCCTCAACGAGAGCATAAACACAACATCGATTAGCTAACGGTAGCTTTTACTAGCTATCTTTGATCAAACTGAATAGACACGATCAGTTTATTTTACACTTAATTTGACTGCGGACCATCGGTGAACATGGCGGCGCGGATGATCACACAGGAAACCTTTGATGCTGCTGTCAAAGAAAACATGGAGGAGTTTGAGATGGACGCCGCCGAGGCGTTGAAGGAGTCTGTGGAGCAGTTTGAGTCTCAAGGTAACGTAGCTAGAAAGATCAGGGACTGACAATGAAGGATGCTCATGAAGGAGGTTATGATCAATACTTCAGAATCAGAATGACAAGTGAAACATACCACGTGCTAGACATCATTAGTTTCTGGAAAATATGCATACATTAAAACCCTCTTAGTGCCTTCCAGACTGCCACAAATACACACATCTGTACCTTTTAAGCTGAGTTTAAGATGCTTAAGTACGAAATAGTTATATATTTCTCATCCCCTAATTAACTTGAATAATTGTCCCCTAACCCACGCACCAAGTTGAGCTGCAGTGTGACTCTTTTTAAAGATTCCTCTTTGGATAGTTAATATTCTTAAATTCAGATTGTTCAAAGAGTGCAGTAAGGTACCGTATAACACACTCCTACGCACCTGCCCGTTTGAACTTAGTTTTGAATGCTTACTGCATGTTTTCTTTTTTGTGTTTGGTATTTTGTGTTATTAACACCAATCTTATGTGTGGCTGCAGGTGTGAACCTCCGTTGTATTGTAAAAGCGGTCCCAGTGGCTTCATCTGATGATGAGCAAGAGGAGCCAAAACACGAGGTCTTAAAGGTATGTTATTTTTTTTTGTGAATGGGTGATCACTGACTGCAAAAGTGTCAACATCTCTTGTCTTTTTACCCCCCCCCCCCCCCCCCCCCCCATTCTAGGTGTTGGATTCCCTCCGCAATGGGATAGATTCTGCCAGTTTAAAGGAAGTGACGGCAGACATAAAACTCTTCACTGTGCAATGCTCACTTGGATTTGCCCAGAGGTACCTGGCTGCCCAAAAAGACGCCTACCCCGTCATCCTCTCTTACTGCAAGAAGAGTGTGGAGGAGCAAGAAGCTGTGTTGACTGCACTGACCGCTCTGGCTGCATTGACAGACGGACAGCCAGACTTGATGGATGCAGAGGGCCAGCAGTTCCTTTTGAACGCCCTTCAGAAACACAAGGCCGATTCCTCCGTAATGCGTGCAGCCATCTGCACTGTGCGTCACTGCTGTTTGAAACATGAAAAGAACAGGCAGAGTTTGATCAAAGCGGGCGTCCTGCCTCTTCTGGTGGGTGCCATTACACAACACGGTGGATGTGTCGAGCTCATCAAGATGGCCTCTGCAGCGCTGAGGGTTATGACCTTTGACGATGACGTCCGTGTCGCGTTTGGGAATTCTCATGAACACGCCAAGATTATTGTTCTTGAGCACAATGGACTGAAGGTTTTAGTCGACGCTGCAAAAGGTGAGGCCAACTGATGCCTAGTTTATGTAGGATTTAGCATAATAACGTCAACTACTTTGTCTTTTCTTAGTCAGAGTCTGATTTCATTAATGTAATTTACTTATCTCCCTCACAGCTCACGCTGATAATACTTCTGTTCTGAGTGAGCTGTGTGCCACTCTCGCCCGCCTGGCTGTAAGGAATGAGTTCTGTCAAGATATCTGTGATCTTGGAGGATTGAAGCTCATCATGACGCTGCTGGCGGAGAGCTATGAGAAACCGGTAGCCGACTTAATAACAAGGGATTGTAATACAAACTGATTCCAGAGTTGATTTCCACGTTTTTTTTATGCTCACTGAACTGATGTTCTTCTTGCAGGAGTTGGTTCGGCAGGTCCTTAGCGCAATACAAGCTGTCGCAGGAAATGACGATGTGAAGGATGCAGTTGTTGATTCTGGAGGAGTCCAGCTCATTGTCATTGCCATGAACAAACACATGAACAACTCTTCTGTGAGTTGAATATCCTAATATTTACCTTTTATTTTATATACAAACACTAATATTGGTTGTTTTTATTTAGTTTGTTGGATGACAATCAAGTTGAGTTATGAAGCAATTCTGCAAATGTCCTAAGATTGTGTTCACCTTCCGCTGTAGGTGTGTGAGCACGGCTGTGCATGCCTCTCAGTCCTTGCTTTGCGAAAACCCGACAACTGCAAAGTCATCATGGAGAATGGAGGTGCCTTGGCGGCTGTGGAGGCTATGAAGACACACAAAAATGCAGTAAATGTGCAGGTGATATGAAATAATATGATAATAATGAATATGCTTACTTAAACAAGATGGTCCTCTGATAGTCTGACAATGCTCTATGTCCCCGTTTTATTTCTTTATAAACAGAAACAGGCATGTATGGTCATGAGAAACCTGGTCGGACGTATGAATGAGTTAAGCAAACCAATCTTGGAGATGGGAGCAGAATCCCTGATAGCCGATGCACTAAAGACCCATAAAGACTGCGCTGATGTGGGTAAAGCAGCCCTCAGAGATCTGGGATGCCAGGTGGAGCTCAGAGAGCTGTGGACTGGCAAACATGGCAGCCTCACCAACTGAAAGTAGAGGATAGCAATCACTCCTTGGCCTGAAATGCAAAGCAAGATTAAATGCTATGTTGGTGTACTTAACCAATAGTTTAAGAAGATGCAACTACCCATGTATACCTTTCTGCTTGGGAAAAGCTAGTCCAGCAGTGTGCTCTTTTGAGGTTGAATAGGTTTTCCAATCCTTTTATTTGTTTATTTGTTTTAAGGAATAATTGTAGTCTGCTTAAAAATGTTTTGTCAGCTATTATAATTTTGTTTACAAATGCTATATTGCCCAATTGTGTATATATATGTATCACAGTTATGTAATTTGTATGATTTCTGCAATGGGTAAATATAAATAACTGTTTTTGCTTCTATGCATACCATGTTACGGCACTATTTGGTGCAAATTCCTTTCTGATGTTGGCATAGCCACATTTTTACAAGTATTTTATGCCTTATACTTTAAAGATCCAAAATATTTCCGTTTGTATGTGCTTTACTTATTAAACAACTGGAATATCTGATACTTACCTACCAAAGACACCATTACAGTGTATATCTGGCATCATTAGGATACAACTATGGCTCTGATCGTCACACGCGGTTAAACTGACAACTTCATGGACAATAAATAACTCCGGAGAAATATTACTGAGCCCGTTTGTTTCCATCCGAGTTGACGCCCCTCGAACCGGCCTATCCAAACAGCCACCTTGTCGTTCAGACTTCATTTCCCAGAATGCCACTGTGCTCGCCCTTGTCAGAATCCAATGTCTCGACGCTGTCACGGGTACGGCAGAAGTCACGCAGCATGGACGATGCTCCTCAGTTAAAGTCACTTCAGAGCTAACGAATGTGATGCATGTGTGAAAGGCAGAGCCGTCAACGCGAGCAGACGTTTTTAGAAAGATACACGCGCACTATTAATACTCGCAACACGGTTGACCACAGAAACATTTACGGTAATGTAGCAGTAAGCTAACAGCTCGCTAACTTGAAAACTGCTTCCGAACAACCTGCTGCCCCCAAAGCGCCAGAGAGCTGTGCGCTGATGTCGGCTCTGTGAGGTAAGAGCCAGCCGTTGGTGTTCGTAACGGCTGACGGGTTCATGGGTCGGAAAGGGGGCAAGTTTCGACGTTACTGGCGGTTGGACCAGGCAGAGACGAAGGAAGCGCGGTATTTATTTTATGGATGCATATCTAATTTTGGACAAACCTGTATGTATTTTTTTACCATACATGCCATTGTAATTATGCAGTGATAGTATTCACAGAACTAATCTGAAAAGAATAATATGCTACATGCCAAGGAAAATGGTGGAATACGGGATACAAGGCTGTTAAAAGCTGTTTGTCTCCTGACATAACAAGAACACCAGGAGGTAGACAAACGCCTCATAATACAATGCAGTCTCCTGGAGCTACATACGAGAAGACACGGCTGTGTATATGTATTAATGTGTTTAAATAAACACTGTTTATCCTCAAGGGCGACTCTACATGTCCATGGCTGTGAGGGGTATTTTAGATCATAGATGAGTTGGAAACTTCCTGCAGCCAAGCCTGAGGCAGACCTAGTTAACAGGTTTAGAAGTAAGGAAGAAGGAAACAATACAATGGTATGCATATGAAAGGAGGCTGGATCAGGACAGTGGTTGAGGTGTAAGGGGACATATGTGTCGATTGGATCTGTCCTGAAGCCCCGCGTACTGGCAGCAGTGAGTTGCCCCCGACTACGCAGCTTGTCAGCAGACCCTCCTTTACTAACTTGTTTTATGGTCTTTCTCTCTACATCTTGTTTGTCTCTATTCTCCTGACTGTTGCTATACTCCTTGAATCCTGAGGTTTCTAAGTGGAGTTATGTTATGACGTATTCACTGTAGTTATTGCCTTTGTGTTGAAGCCGGGTCAAGTTTAGCTTTAGTGAAGTAATACAAATATCCAATGGGGAACTGTAACATTAAATGGAATAATGTAGTGAAAAAGTAAATAAAAATAGGATAATCCGTTATTTATATATGAGCTATATCACTATTGTTCTCACTATTATTGTTGTTTTGCTGTTTGGAATAATATATATATATATATATATATATATATATATATATATATATATATATATATATATATATATATATGTATGTTAAAGAAAATGGTAACCGTCATGAACATATTTCTTGCAGACCTACATCATCAGACATGCTAACTTTTTACATTTACATACTATATATTGTATACATACTTTTTGAGTTGTGACTTATTTAAAGTGGTTTGAGCAATGCTTGGCTGTTTATCCTGCGCAGTGTGTAATGTGATCCTGTGGGGTTGAAGGTTGCATGAATAGGTGATCTGTCCAGTGACACGGTCAGCTCCTTGTACAACATGCAGACGCATTGTTCAGAAAGACCTTTCACCTACAACTCCTCAACTCAAGACACATTTATGGGTATACCTCGCAGTAGCTTGACTAGCTCCGTGTTTATATAGCCTTTAGTGGTTGTTGGTTAAATGGTAATGGTTTATTTTCGAAGTAACTATTTACTCTAGTTGGGTGTTGTCTTTACAGTTTCTTGTTAACTCAGATGTTAGTCATCACATTCTTGCGTGACGCTTTGAAACTATAACATATGTAGTCTGCGTCTCCAGGTCTAAACAGGTCTAGACTTGAATTGGTTGGTATTCACTGCAAGTGCAGCCTGACGAAGCTAGCTATATTCCTGAATACAAAATCTTTATTTGTAGACGGTGTCATGCTTGTCACTTCATCCTGACACAGAAGCTTATCCACCACAATATCTTGTCAATTGTTGTATATTTAGACTTGCCTAAAACTGATCTTGTTTTCTCTCACTGACCTTTTGCTCTCTTCTGTAGCTCTCGGTGCCGGGTGTTGGTGCCCCTCTTGCAGCGGATGAATTCATGAGCTCAGTGACAGCCGTGCATCGTCCTCTGGGATGGGGACTGGCGTACAGGAACAACGGGCAACAATCACGCAGGGAGAAGGGAGCTACGAGGTGACATCTATACACATGATTCAGTTGTTTAAAGCGACACTATGTAACTTTTCCCCTGTAGCGCCCCCTTCAGGTATTTAACGTCTGGCTCTCGAGCCATATATGGCTCTTCCGGAGCGCTCCCAGCTGATCGCGACTCGCTGCTTCGATCGTTCAGACCCGGCCCGGTGTTCTCCACAGCAGTATGTCACTCCGTCTCTACGAGTCTCGTAGCGCAGCAAATAAAAAGTCACCTGTGAGCGTGGACTGGCACTATATGACGTTGCGTATTCACTGCCAGACAGCAAGTTTAAGTACTTCCTGTTCCTCAACCGGAAGTACCGGGCGGCTCGCAACTTCTTACATTCAGCAGTTTTCTGGCCACAGACCCCCGATGGCAGTGGCGGAGGAGCAAATCGAAATATTAAAAGTCATTGTAGCGCCACAATTTTTTTCAAGCTGTTATTTTAAGGTGGAAAAGTTACATAGTGGGGCTTTAAGGGAAACGGACAACAATTAATTCATTATTTTTCCTTTTTGTTCCTTTTTTATCTGTAAATGTTATCCAGCTGTCTCATTTAAAGACCTGACACATTGATCAATGTGAGCAATGACCATATTATTGTGGAGAAAAAATAAGTGTCATTATCTGATTTTCTTCAATGGCAGAATTATTGTGGCATCCAAATGCTATTTCAGTGTCACTGTTTTATCTCTGCGCTGCTTTTGTTTACTGAAGTTCTCTCTGCTTGCTATGTGTAAGATGTGATAATGAGGCTGAGCTCAGAAGCTTCATGTCTTCTTCTGTCTGTGGGTTAATTCTTTGGGTTAATTCATTAGTTTGTGAACTAGTTATTCCGATGTGATCTATTATCTGTACATAACTCCCAAGTTAATGATCGACAGCATCTCAAACACAGCTTGGTATAAGGAGGCAACGTTCACAGGATTCACTCTGTTGGTGTTGATGACCCTGAATGTGATTCCTCCGTAACTATGCAGGGCCTCAAGCACACTGTCCTCAACTCGCTCTTCTCTGGGGCTTTAGCAGGGGCTTTGGCCAAGACTGCTGTCGCCCCATTGGACAGGACTAAAATCATCTTCCAAGGCAAGTTGAATTCTCAGCTGAAACGTGGAA
Organism: Liparis tanakae; assembly: GCA_036178185.1. NCBI lineage: Eukaryota > Metazoa > Chordata > Actinopteri > Perciformes > Liparidae > Liparis > Liparis tanakae. The sequence goes on along the minus strand of CM070098.1, from coordinate 9,320,264 downwards.
AGTGTTTTTTAAATTTGAAATGACCCACATATATGCCATGTGATTATATCTGGAACTAATGGTATGTTTGTGATGTATTTATATCAATGACAATATTGGTAAATGAGTGATAATGTACAGAAACACTGGACATTTATATTGTTCCTATGTTTTGTTTTCTAGTGTCTTCAGCAAGATTCTCTGCCAAGGTAAGTTTAATTACTTTTTTTAATGTTAGTTTCTTGGTTAAATTGTGATTCTTATTCATAACAAGAGATTATTTCACACCTGTTGCAGTTCACATAAGCCACACTTTAAAGTTTAATTCAGAGTTAAAATGAAATTGCATACAAATTGTATGCAATGTTTATTTAGTAACATAATAGAAGAGTTATTTAAAATGAAGAAGACAAGACGGAAGTAAATGATCATCCATCATGAGCATGTATGTGTTCATGTGCACACACGACCTTACAGGAAGCCTACAGGTTGATCTACCGCACCTACCTGAAGAATGGCTTCCTCAGTCTGTGGAGGGGCAACTCGGCCACCATGGTGCGAGTCATCCCGTACGCCGCCATCCAGTTTTGTGCACACGAGCAGTACAAGGGACTGTTGGGAGGCTACTATGGCTTCCAGGGGAAGTAAGTGTCAGTTTATTCTGGTAGACCCACTACTCGGGTCCGTTGGTTTATCTAATGACCTTTATCGAGTCTTTTTTTATCTTGTGGGGTAATACAACATCTGTGAGGCTAATACACACAATTGTTTTTCTCTGTGTTCCAGCGTCCTTCCTCCAGTTCCACGGTTATTGGCTGGGTCCATGGCGGGTACCACGGCAGCCATGGTGACTTATCCTCTGGACATGGTGCGAGCTCGGATGGCTGTAACGCCAAAGGAAATGTAAGATCATCTTTAACTACTGATAGACAGTCATCAGTGGGTATTTAACACATACACACTCTGACAATGGCACTACAGCTAAATAACACAAGGAGATCTGTTAGGCGTCCTCCTTTAAGGTTGAATACATGTGAAACATGTGCATCATTTGGATGGCTTATCAAGAGGGTTGGTATACTTTGGAACAACTGCAGTAAATATTTGTCTGTCAGGTGTCAGATCTCCTCAGGATGATGCGCTTGTTGCTGGCACTGATTTAAGCCATTGATTATTAGTAGATATTCATTATTAAAGACTTGATAGTCGGTCATTCAAATAAAATCTGTTTTAATGGATACTTGTATCCACCGCACAGACGTCTGAGGAAATTTGTGCTCCCGTTTAGCCTTGAATGGACTTTCTCACCAAGTTTCATGCTAATAGCTTTTGTTTTTTGTTGTTTTTTGTTTGTAGGTACAGCAACATCATGCACGTGTTTGTGCGGATATCCCGAGAAGAGGGCCTGAAGACGTTGTTTCGAGGCTTTACTCCCACCATGCTGGGTGTTATTCCCTATGCTGGTCTCAGCTTCTTTACCTATGAAACACTGAAGAAATTACATTTCGGTAACTTTCATATCTACATCTAATTGTGTACAGAACCATTTTTTTCCGCACCTAATCATAATGTTGAAAACAATTATTTATTTATCAATTGATCTAATGATAATTTTGTGTTGGTTGGTACACTGCCATAACAGCAGCGGTGCAGACATTTCTTTTAACATTTGGGCGATGAAGAAATATTAAGTAAGATCAATTTTAAGTGACCACTACCACATTTTGATAATCCCAACACATCCTACTTCGGCGAGGTGTCTCGCTGCCACCGACGGCTTTCAGAAACCATTTCCAATTTGCAGAGTTTATAGAGCATCGCTTTGGTGCGTCTCACATTTTGTGGGCCGGGACACGGCGCAGCCATTCTCGTGACGCCCGAGTGTATTTACTACGACTCTTCTTAACCTCCTCCTCTCCCATGTAGAGCGCAGTGGGCGCCCCCAGCCCTACTCGTATGAACGCCTGGCGTTTGGAGCCTGTGCGGGACTTCTCGGCCAGTCGGCGTCTTATCCTCTGGACGTGGTGCGACGTCGTATGCAGACTGCAGGAGTCACCGGTCACACGTACGGCACCATCCTGGGCACCATGAAGGACATCGTCGCCGAGGAAGGCGTCATCCGTGGACTCTACAAAGGTCTCAGTATGAACTGGGTCAAAGGGCCCATCGCCGTGGGGATCAGCTTCACCACCTTTGACATGACGCAGATTCTCTTGAGGAAGCTGCATCAGTTACGACTCGGTAACAACAACACAGAGAGAGGGAAGCGGGGATAGCGGGACGACGAGTTCCCCTCACACCCTCCGAGCAGAAAAGGAGAGAGTAACAATTCTGTGTTGCTGGATGAAAGCAAACACACAGGCTCAGGATGCGGGATGTTGATGTGTTCTTTGGCTCCATTGGATGTGCAGTCCCTGTGGGCGTGAGGTATATTGGATGGTACAGAATACCTGTACACACTGTTGTCATGTACAGCTCGGTGCAATATACTCTGATTTGCTGTGTGGTTGTGTGTGCACGTAATTTATAACGCATTTCCCCTTGTGGACCAGGCCTGTGAGTGTCAGTCAGGGAGTGGAGAGGTTCGTACACACTCGGGTCTCCAGCCTCGTGTCGGATTAAAATGGACACCTTCCAGTGTAAAGCGGGAGGCCACTCATTTATGAGAAACATTTTAAGATGCATTTGTTTGAATAACCCCATTGAGATTATTTTAGTCACGAGTGAGTTTATTATTGAGTGGAGAAATTATTCCAAAGTTTTGAATATGAGTTTGTTGCAGATTATATGATATTAGTGGTGTTTGTATATTAAAGCACATAATTTCTCGACGACTTTGGAGCGATCATCTTGTCTCGCACAGAGGTGACGGCATTGTTTTGTTCAGATTGAATATATTTAAATCATTGGTAGTCCGCTATCTATAAGTGGAGCTCCTGAAGATTAAATTCACAGCCTTTTATTTGTAGTTCAGTTCCAGTGAGGACTGCAGACTAATGCAGTAGATTGCACTAGATTATATGCCAGTGCCAAGATACATGAAGGACAAAGAGTGCTCAGATAATTTTGTTTGTCTTCGCTGTGAAGATAATCAGCCTTTTGAGAAACAGTGTAATTTGCGAAGGCAAGTTTAGTTGTTTGTGTGTTGATACATGCAGACAGATATGTCTCCGAGACGTGAGGACTAGTTAAAACAATAACCTCTTTGGACATGCGGTGCCATGACATACACATAAAGCAAGTTAATAGGTCTTTTTCCAAATGTGTGATCATACTCACTGATTTGACGTTGTGTGGGAGGTGTCGCTACACCTCTGGTAAACTCATAGCTATTTTGGTTTGGATTTAAACATTGAAATGAGTTTGTTATTTTCCTTCTAACTCCAGTAAGTCCCTGGTAAAGGACGAAGACGGACACGTATACATAGTTAAATGTCGTCTTCCATTTGTTGTTGTTTTGGGAGCATTAAAACATTGTCGAGCTGCCGGCATTCACTCATGAGTCAGCTGCACTGGACATATGCACACACAGTTCTCGGCTACAGGCGTGGCTCTTTCTATTTCAGTATTCTCAGTGTTCTATTCATCTCGGCACATAATGAAACGTTCACAGTGTTCTTCCATGTCAAGGTTCTCGTGGAGATGTGTCAGAAACGGGACGGACTGCTCAGTTTGTATTTGACTCAGACGGTTTGAGGAGTATTGACACAGCGGCTCCCAGTCATTGAAGAGTGTCAATAGTTTCTATTCCTAGACCACATACCGGGGGAGGAGGGTTGATCTGAGGGAGCAGCTGGGTGCAGAGTGCAGGACGTCGTCCTCCAGAGAGCAGCGCAGGACGCTGTCCTGGTCTTGTATGTGTAAGGATCCACACTGAAGCTCAAGTATTGGTATTTAAATGTGTACGCTTTACTGTGCGGCCAACTCATATGTTGTCACTCACACCCTTGATCAATCATCTGACAAATTGTCAAAGTTTTATTAATTTCTTAACATTGATAATTTACTACATCTACTGACCAGCAGGTGGACGGCCCACGAGGTTCACTGCTGTGGAAAAGCAACATTTAGTGTTTCAGAATCTAATCCACGAATGTTTTGTGAGATCACTACTTAAAATTAATTTGAGTAATTGTTTTCCCTTTATCTAATCAAATAGTTGCTACTAGTCGGCTCCGAGGAAAACAATCCTGTTGCGTTTGTGACGTCAGCGGCAACAATAATAGCCGACACGTTGTCTATTGCCACTTTAATATAAACCTTTTTTTCCATTTAACAAGAGGCCAAATTTCTCAAATGTCAAATATTCCTAAACACAAGCAGCATAAAAATGTACAACAGTGGCATTTCATCTGCGTAAAGCTTTGGGTCAGTACCAAACAACTATTGAGGTTCGCTGCCCAGCCGTCTGGAAAGGCTACTTCACTTTGCCCTCATTCGGTCAAGTCACCCCTCCCCCGACCGGCCTGATCAGCACCATTGTACCTGTCAGTTCATGGATGTTGCGATTGTTTCCCTCGTTCAGTAAACAGCGCTGTGAGTGAGTAGCCCCGAGATGAAGGAACTTGGTGTTCATCCTCAGAAAGAGAGCGGACGTAAACTCGGGGTCCGTAACACCGGAAAACTCAGTTTCCCATCTCAGGCGTCATCAACTCAGTTTGTGTTTAGCCTCGGAGTTTGTTGAATCTGTTTTCTGAAATGGGACCCAGGAGCAGGAGCGCCCTCGGGGCCGACACCAAACAGACTCTAATCAGCAAACACTGGTGATGCATTCTGGGTCACAGCGTAGTCTTTTCATATCAGGGTGTTATCTCTGTCCCTGAAGCGTGCAACAAGGCTGTGACGTAGAACAGTAGCTGAATGATGAATGATGGGCAGCTCCTGGATCTCAAGTGCCTAGCAAAGGATGTTTTACTCTGCCTGAGCTGCTTCTACAGACCTTTTTGAAGGTTGCTTCCATTTTCTAGCCTTTGCTTTGGTTGTGAAGTTACACACATGAGGGTCAGACGACGGTGACTGTTAGACCTCTGACTGAATGTGTTACGCAAGGTCCAGTTTTTATGTGACTTTTGTAAAACGTATGAACTGCTTGGCCGTGTTCTGCCGTGGCGCCCTCGCAGACGCCAACCATCCATTCCAACCAGTCTAAGTATTTTTTACCCTGATTTCGATTGGATGAGCATTGTAACGTCATCCTCTCCCTAAAGATCAAGGGAAGTAGGTTAATGCAATAAGGAAAGTAACAACAGGCATAGAAAAAAAACCAGACAATCATGAAATGCCAAAAAAAGTTTTAATTTAACAAGAAGTTAAGTGGCCTACTGATGAAGAATACTAAATCACTCCAACTAAAACATTTTGGAAACAAAATGGGTTGAATGAGCTCTTGTAAAAGCAAATGTGATTGTTTTGGCCCTGTGTGGGTAATCCTGCTGGACATGCAGACGTGCTGCGTGTCCAGCAGGTCGTCTCGTCTTGTTTCAGTGCAGCGATGAGACGCCGTGTTGTGGTTTGTGCCAACTGAATGTAAACCGAGCTACTAATACCACACCCTGGGTTTATTCTGTCTGTATCTGTAGGACATTTTGAAATGTAAAATTCCATAATAAAAGTGGATGTTAACAACAGATTGAAGCTTGTTATTATTTTGCTGTTTTCCTTCAGTGCCTGAATGATGCCTTTGTAGTTTTTGTGGATTTAAAATTTAGGATAAATACTTTTTTATTTGAAGCATATTTGAATATTTGACGTTAACGCTCAACACTCGAACTGGTCCATTGTTTCATTATTTTGATATAAAATATACATATTTTATTGTATTGTACGTTAAATGTAAATTATGAACATATTAAGGCATTACGTAAACTAGTGAGCAATAACATTCAAATTACGCCTGAAGCATATTAATCACACATACACATTTCCTATTAATTATAAGCTTGTTAAGTTGCCTGTTAATAGTAATGTAGTGGCCCAAAGTAACACAGCATATGATACACAAATTGAAGATTAATATGTGAATAAGTATATACATATATTTATGAAAAGTAATTACATTTAGAATATAGTTTAAAAAGTATAAATAATAAATTTGAAAATAATGTAATAAATACATGCATATGCTAATATATATAAGTACATTAATGTAAAAATTAAAAATACTGGTAAAAAAATATATATAATCTAATTATAATATTTTTAAATACTTACAGTAAAAATAGAACATTCATTATGAATTTATTCATGGGAAACAATTTATGTATTTTTCTAATCTATTTCTCGGGTCACTTTAGAAAATAAGGTGTCTTTGTTTAGGCCGAAGACTCGTGGTGTGCAATGATAGCTAGTGACCACTAGAGGACGCTGCCTCCTCATGAATGAGTGAACGACTCCAGCTGAAGTTCTCCAGGTGACCGCAAGGTGGAGCTGCAGGACCGCGCTGGAGCCACTGGAAGGTGAGGCGGGTCACAGGCCGGAGGCCCGGCTGAAGCGTTGAACTTGACCGTGAACGCAACGTAGGGACCTGAGCAAACTAAACAATAATAATTACTTTAAATGCCTGATATTATTAAATATATACGTTGTTTGAGAATTGACTTAGATATAATCATTTTATGGAGAAAGGAAGGAATCCACATGTTATTAATGAAAGGGGTTTTCACTGTATGTTTGTCTTAATTGAGCGGCTGTTTAAATGAGATTAAATATTTCGTTTGGTTTACTTGTTGAACTGGACAGGGAGCTCGGACCAGACTCTTTATGCACAGATTTCTGGGAACGTGGGGGAAAATGCACCAGAAGAAAAGAGCTAGAGGGAAGATAGAGGACTAATTAGAGAGTGAAGGAGGGAGGGATGGACGGAGGCTGTCGGAGGACGTGGTTGCTATAGATACTTGGCATGATGCCAGTTGGAGGCAGCGCCAATTTACATTTATTCAGATGATGGCTGCTCTCTCTCTCTCTTTCTCTCTCTCTCTCTCTCTCTCTCTCTCTCTCTTTCTCCCTCTCTTTCTCTCTCTGAAATAAAAGCAGCAAACACATCTCTTCCATTTAAAATGGATTCTAACTCAATTTCCTTTTAAATTGAACGCAAAGCCGTGAAAACTGATAAACAAATGTATTGACTGGTTGATGAAAGATACATATTTTATTCTGATTGTGCCACAAAACAAAATGTTCTGCCCAAAAACCAAGATACACGATTTAAGTTGAAAGATGTAAAACAAAATGATTGTTTAAAAAAAAACAATCTTACCATTTCTCTCTTATTAATTGAAAATACAGAAAATACAATTCTGCAATGTACTTTAGGCCTGTGGATCAAGTGTAGGCCTGAATTGGTTTCTTAAGTTTAGCTCCAAAAAGAAAATGTAATGACGCATTACTTTTAGATAAAAAGTTAAATTAACAAACTAAAACTAAAAGAAAAATAGATCAGTTTGTATTGCAATTTCCCCCATTATTTAGTAGTATATTTAATATTGAAACTAGACATTTAGGGCTAGCAGATATTTGATATTCTTTGAGTGTGGCATGTACAGCTTAGCTCGTTAGCTTCTATTGGGCCTTTGCACTAAAATATCATTGTTTCTTTATTTATATGAATGAAAATGAATTGGCATGAACACCATAAGCAGCATCAAAATCGGAAGAAAATAAAACATTGAAAAAAGTCTAAAAGACAGGTTCAATTAAAAACAATAGACACAGATTCATATAGTTTTGGGGTTGTTGAAGTATTTGAAATGGTTTAGTTTCACTTATATAATTAAATACATTTAGTTGGAATTTTCCGATCTCTTGTTGTCTTAATTGTGTTTTTCTGTTACAAAAAAAAGAAAATAATTTCCCTTTTTTTCATTTTCCAATAATAAATGATAACGTCATTAATAGAAGCAGCTCATGTACATTTCTAAAAACAGGAGAACACTTGTTCGTTCTTTAAATATATTTAAATAATAAATGTGAGAGCATCTTGTCAAAGTCAAGACTTTTAAATAATAAAATAATAAAAAACTGAAAGAAATTCAAGGGAGAAAAGTTTAAAAATCAATGTTCACTTTATTGATCACATATTTACACAGTACACAAACGACACCTCAAAGTATTGATCATCGACATCGAGAAGTGTTGTGGAGTGATCGATCGACTTAAATTAACTTAAGAAACACAATTTTAAAAACATATAACCAATGACTTTTCCACAACAGGATTCACTAACATAGTAAATCAGATATCAATTAGCATCATCATTAATATATCTAGAAAAATAAAATCACTTTAATTATAATACATTTGAATATATTATTTATTTACACACAAAATACACATGTTGAAATTTAAAAATATAAAAATGTATTTTAAAGTCTCTCTTTGTGACTCTTCCTTGGATTTGAAGAAGTCTATGTTCACCATTACATGTGTCTGTAAGTTTAGAGGTAAAAAGTAGAGACCGCCAGAAGCTTTATTCATTCATTCAGAAGATCATCATAAAGTGTTTGTATTAGTCCGGTCTAATCTGAATCTGGATCAGTTGAGTCAAGTTCTCCATCCGAATACCATTTATGTTTTACCGTCACCGATCTGCAGAGAAACAAAAAGACGGAGCAGGTTAGAATACAAATACAAAATACACATCATACACATGTACTCAAGCTCTCACAATGACTAAGAGTCCCGTCACAGGACTGACGCAGCAGTTTTGGACTAAGATAGAAAAAAGAGATTTGAGGAGGAAGTACAGAAGGGACTCCCTCCTCATGACTACTAATAATGTCTGAGCGGGAGTCGACCCGTGTTGGGCTTGACCTCTAAAGCCTGAAGTATCGGGAGGACACAGTCAGCAGAGAGCCCCACAACTATGCCCGAGGGAAAAGAAACACACACACACACACACACATACACAAACCAGACACACTTCTGCTGTCTGGTTTTGCAATGTCATGGCTGAACAAGATAAGGATCCCACCAGCACAGATAAGGGATTTAATCCTAATTTGTCCAGATTTGAATCATGATCATAAATGAAACAGGGCCAAACCAACTGTCTTTGAATTTGGACTTCCTCAAACAGCTTCTTATTTCTATTAATGCTCCAGAAGCAAAGGGTGTGTGGGATGTGAGGAGGCAGAAGAGGGTTAGTCACGGTTGAGGAGCAGATAGATAGCAGGGTTCAGACATTATGAGGGGCCTTCCCAGCCTGAGGGCCCAGGGGCTCCTCTGCTGCCCTCACGGCCCCAACAACCTGCTAATGTATGCAGAGGGGCGACAGCAGTCCTGTCTCCACACACACACACACACACACACACACACACACACACACACACACACACACACACACACACACACACACACACACACACCCAGAGTAACTTGCAAATAGTGCAACATTATTATGTGTAATTATTCATTCTCTGGCTCCTCTCTGTCATATAATCTTCAAATAACTACAACACTTTTCATATCTTTAGGAGGAAAAAAAGAGACTTTACCCCTTTCTAAGATGGAGAACACATACAGCGAGATGCTCCATCAAAGTACAAACCCTATTCATCATGTTCAGGCGTGTTCAAACAAAGCATTACAAGGTGACTGTGGTGTTGTTTTGTATTCTGGTTTATTTAGTGTAGTATCGGTGGTGTTTCACACTGAAACCTGATGGTGTTGAGTGACATGTTCTCATTTTGATGTCCTTGATTTATCCAACATGTACTTCCATCAGAGCTGTAGACTACAGGCGTGGTTTACTTGACGCCCGGGTGCAGAATGTCTCGGCTTGCTTTGAGACTTCATAACAAAAGCGTCCGCGTCTCAAGTTTTGACAGGTCTGACAGGAAAACGTTCCACAGCTGTGACATTGTATTAATCAGCAATAAGAGCCCCGAGAGGCCACTCGACCTACTGTCTTTCAGCGAGAACCCCAAACGTTGGTCGTGGCTGTTTGGGACGAGCGCTCTGATTTAAACCGTTTTCAGAGACGGAGAACCGACTGTCCACCAAACTGTCCTCTTACCCGTCGGGGTCGGTTGGACCTTCATAGCAACGAGGAACAGAGAGAGTGTGTGAATGAGCTGGAGGAGTAAACAAGCTTGGATTTGTTTCCACAAGGAGGGTGTGTGTGTGGGTAGGGAGAAGGAGAGAGGGGGGGGGGGTCTGCAGGACTTTAACCCCCTCCCCAACAAACACACTCTTATGCTGAAGCTGTGTCCGTCCAACAAAGACGTCCCCACAGCACCTCATTATAAATACATGTCATTGGATCACAGCTCCTCTGAATCCCCGAGTCTGCTGCGCTCTAAGTGGCCGTGACTGAGCCCTGAATGGGTGGCCGAGCGACAGCTATACCAATACAGCCAACAGCGTGTGTGTGTGTGTGTGTGTGTGTGTGTGTGTGTGTGTGTGTGTGTGTGTGTGTGTGTGTGTGCGTGTGTGTGTGCAGAGACAACCACAGCAACCAGCCTATGGGAATGAAAGCCTCACAGCAGGCCAAGGTCAGAGGTCAGGCTGTCTGTTACATACACATGTATTCACACACACACACACACACACAAACACACACACATACACACACAAAATACACACGCATCTTTCTGGATATTTGCTCTGAGAAGTGATGAAGATATATCTTCATCACTTCTCAGATGCAGCAGTGGATGCAACTCAAAACTATCTTCAGCATATATGCTGAAGATAGTTTTGAGTTGCATCCAGTGTGAGGAAACAGTTACTGCTGCATGTGTGAAGCTAAATCTGGGGCAATAATTTTCTGCTGCCTCAACAACAAAGCACACGCAGCTCGCCCTGCCTCACTTAGAACGAGGGAACAAGTTGTGCATGTGTATATTTGTGTACATTGTGTGAGTGTGTGTATGTGTGTTAAAAGAGCTCGTCCTATCTCCTTTTGCAGGGGGACGTGTCTCCATCCCTCTGGAACCACAAACCAGGCCACAGTGTGTACTCTCCTTCCTCCTCCTCTGACTCTCTCTCTCTCTTCCTCTCTCCCTCTCCCCCTCTCTTTTTCCACGATAAAGGCTTCAAAGCCTGCATTTCTGTATGGATATAACTATTTTTTCCTTATTGACTTTTTACTGAAGTTTTGAGCCCCTAGAGATATGACCTGGACTCGACTGGAAATCAATAATTAAAAGAATAACTAGCGCGTATGTTAAATATCCACACAGCATTATCTTTCGCTTTGTCTTGATTAGACACAATAATCGTATGATACAAGAAAGAAGCTCTGCTGTGAATGACTGGTGAGTGATCTGGATCTCTGTGTTCTGTATGCGTTGGCTGGTAAAGCAGATGTGTGTATGTGTGTGTGTGTGTGTGTGTGTATCATGGGCAGACTGTTGGAGGCACACTGGGCTCATTAATGCAGCGCTGCAACAATAAGCAGAGCACGCCATGGCGGCTGCCCGTGATAATCATCTCTGCTAGGCCGCCACCTTCCAACACTTTTGCCTCTCTACGTGTCTCCTCCCCCCTCGCTCAGCGAGGACCCGGAATAGCTGCCTGCACACAACTCCTGATGGGAAACGGAGGCGCCACAGCCGTGTTGAGGGGAACAGTCTCCCATCGGCGTGTTTCCATTTCATTTACAGCACGCCAAGTATATTTAATGAGGGCTTCAGAAAAGATTTTAATAACAGCAAAGAGTCATTTGAATAGATTTGTAGAATAAATATTAAATATTTCAATTAATGTGAAAACATCATACAAATAAATGCTATAATTGTAAAATATTTGGTTTGGTTATAGGGGAACACTGTAAGTAACAGCATCCTGAATGTATCAGTTGTCAGAAAGGTGGAGTAACTTCTTTAAACCGCTGCATGCCGTGAGCTTAGTTAAGTCTTTTGAACTTACAAAGTTCTGCCGAGTAATCATTGCAAAGACAGTTATGATCACATGTTCATCGCGTAAAAAACGGTTTAAATAACGGAAATTTCAATTTATGCTGCAAGTTATTCCGGCAAAGCTCTTTTCATCTCAAAAGTATAAAGAGACGGGAAAGGTCAACGGGAAGTAACACAAGTCAAGATGAAACCCAAATCTCCTGTACAGCATACGGTCCTTTACTGTGAGAGATCTGAGACATCATGAGACAAGCCGACTGAGGGAGAAAACACAACGAGGAAAAATTGAGAAATGGAGAATAATGGAAAGAGAGAAAGCAAGAGAAGGAGGAACAAAGAGAGACGTGAGTCTCAAACAACGTGTCAATGCCGGCTTCCTTTAGGCATGAGGGAGAGACTATGAGGCCTGGTGCTGTGTGAATGGATTGGCAACACACACACACACAGACACACACACGCACACACACACACACACACACACACACACACATACACACACACACACACACACACACACACACACACACACACACACACACACACACACACACACGCTCCCCATTGAGCCAGAGCCTGTGCCAGTGAGACAGGTCTATGGGTCTATTGAGGGGACTGGGAGGGAGCCGTCCCTTTCTGCCGAGCTAATGAAGCCTACACCCACGGGCATAAAGGAGGGAGAGAGTTAGCACTGCGCTCCTTCACCCATTCACCCACTTCCTTCCTTTACACAGCTCCTGATGAGGTAATGCTTTCCCTCTTAAAGCGACACCATAAGTAATGCACCTTTACACACCCAGCGCTTCCATTTACAGGAGACGTCATGAATAAATTGTTTTTATGCCCGATGCTCCTCAGGAACCTGGATATGACCTCATGGCAGGCATCTAACCAAGCTGCCTCCACATTGGGGACAAAAGATGTTTAATTACTGTATGTTTTAAGTATCCTGCTGGAATTATTTTCTATTTTCCTTATTGTCAACAAAACAAATCCCATGAAAAGATCCAATCTAACGCAGCGTTATTTGGTTTCTGGTTGTTTTATGTTCTGTAGCGCTGACACCGGAGCCTGTGGGTTCATCCTGAATGTAAATGAGTCACGAATATAATGTTCAGTAAAAAAGGGTATTCCCTAAAACAGCATGGGCAACGTTGTTTTCTAGCAAATCTTACTCAAACATAAGTAAACAGAGCATTTGTGAGGGACTATTTTCTGCTGTGGAATAATACACATTTGATATTCTAATAAGTGTCCCCAGCAGAATACATCATGAATGAATGAACACATCAATTTGTAAATTTGTGAGGCTCATGTTGCTGTTTTAATTATTTCTTTGACATCAGTGGATGAAGAAGTCTTTAGTGATGTAAGATCAATTAACTAAAATATAGATATAAACCAAACTATAAACTATAAAGTCACACAGACATAATGTGTTTATCTCTAAAGCCTGCATCTGAATATCATCCTCTAAATCAGTGCCGCTTGACGATTTCCTCCATCGTGCTCCGTGTCGTCACGTTACCAAGCTGCCATCAGCCTGCAGAGAAACAAAGGACAGGCCTCACGCCGGAGAGCCGGAGAACAAAGTGTCTCGGAGGAGAAATGTTACCGAATGCGGAGAAGTGGTAAGAAAAGGCTTCCGGACAACACAACCACACCTTCATCAGCGCCTACAAGGTGGTGGAGGAGCTCTGGTGCAGCTCTCCGCCGGCCGAGGCCTCCCTGAACACACCAGACTGACTGACAATAGACGGTCGTGCTTATCAAGCAGCCGGGCGACTTCATTAGCATCCTGCATGACCCAGACGACGACTGAAGTGCCCCTACACACACATACACACACACACACACACACACACACACACACTCATGAGCCAGACACCCCCTTCACTGGCCTTGACCCCGTGACCTCTAGGGTCCTCTTTCACCTGCTCCACAGCGGGGCTGTCTGGCCGGCGGCCCCCTGCTCTGCATATGTTCCCCTCACATTCCCACGCTCCGAGCTGCGGCCGCCAGCCACTCACACTCTCCATACGGCGGTATCCATGGAGGACGTTATGGAGATGAGTTTTGTGTCTCTGTCTGGCGGTTGCTTTCCCCTCCTCTCCTCCACTTGATCTGTAAATGTTCTGCCATCTCGTGTCTGAATAAATGTGACTCAGTCATCGTTTTTGTTTCTAACTAACTGCTTTGTTCCCGTCCCTTTTCGGCTCGCTCGTCTTCATCACACAACGACGCTCTCATGTCCTTCCTCTCCTCTCCTCTATCCTTCGCTCCCATCTCTCTGATTCCTCCCTGCTGAAGCCGTGTTGTCGATTCACTTTTCAACAGCACTTCAAGGGTGAACTCCACACTCTTCTCGCTCCTCTATCCTTCCTCTTCCTGATTCTTCACAGTCGCTCATCGGCTGAAAGCAGCGCCGCGGCAGACGGAAACCGCCATGCGGCTAACACGAGGCGTCGGCGCAGCGCGTTCCTCACAATAACACAATAAGTGTTATTGTGAGGAACGGGGTAGAGCGTGTTCCCGCTCGGCGACGGATAATGTGACAGTGGGATGTGGAGGGGCGCAGCGCTCGCTGGCTTCTGGTTGTGATCCCAGACAGAGAGCTTGAGAGGCGCGCACGGCGCCGTGACCGGGTCCGCCTCGCCGCGGCATATGGACGCCCTCATCGCTCTATGCTAATGGTCGAGACGCAGACACATGTTCACAAACGCAGACAAACTGCCCCCTCCCCTCCTGTCCCTCATTAATTGTTCTTCGTAAAAACCAGACGCCCCCCCCCCCCCAAATAATAACCTCTTCACTAACACCCCCCACTCCCTCTTCCCCTTATGAGCAACCCCCCACCCCACAGTCTAGACCCTGCAACCCTCTCTTTAACTCAAGCTAGACACCCCAAATCTCCCCCCACCCCAAAACCCCACACCCCTCCTCCTTCTCCTCCTCCTCCTCTCTCCTCTCCTCAGCTCCCACGACCAGCAGACAGACCCTATGATTTGCGTGACCGCCATTTTGCTGCCCACAGTAGAGCCGACTGTACGGCGCAGCAGCTGCCTCGAGGGGCGAATGCAAATATGAACGCTGCTTTGTTACCCGGCCGACTCTCATCGCATGAATTAACGCCCCGAAAACAAAACCCGCTCAATCAAATGCGACCGCGAAACGACGCGCCGCCAACATGCAGAAGCGTGAGGTATTTATTTATACAACGCTTCAATCCTCTGACCACAAAAGACGTCTCGGAGCACGAATGTGCCAAGTTATGAAATCTGCATGTTCAGAATATTTCTGATTATTTCAAGTCTCAGAAAGATGAGAAGCCCTTAGATTGTCTCTCTTTCTCTTGAACTGGTTTATTCTGGTTGAAAAGACCTGATATGATACTTCACAGCTACAGTGTTACACAGGCGTCACATCTCCCATTTATGTGTTTAATTTTCAAGCTAAATCAGTCGCCTCTCGATCTGTTCAGCGCCATGGCAACCAGACACCCATGTGCATGAAAATGAGACTATTATGGTCTGTCCGTCTGGAGTTGGTTGGGCCTATGGATCCCTTTTTAATTAGAGTCTGTGTGCATGTCTGAGCTCCTCTGTTTGCTTAATGCCTCCATCGTCTGCATGTTTAAGAACTGGAAGTGCACGCTCGGCTTTCTGATTAAAAAAAGGTCTCGACGTAATCTTTTGTACATTGTTACATTTGCATGCGAGGGAATCACATGCAAACATCGCGCACCATATGGCGCAGTGGGACCAGACTCTTGATCTCACAACAAAAACAATCAAGCCCATTGCAGGGTGCGCCCTCGACCCTCAGAGATCAACAAACGGCGTCCAAACGCACTTTAAACCGTATTTGGACTCCGGACCGCGGTCACAGAAGCAATTAACAGGACGCGCCAACGCCACGATGGTTGGAGGTTATGCAAATGCAATTAGCCTCGATTTGCATTTGACAACAGCTAACAGATGCACAGATGGCAGACAACAGAGATGCACCCTCCATCTTTGGCAGAGGGAGAGACTGGCGGCCATTTTGTCTGAAGCTGTGCCCATCTGGATGGAAACAACCTCCCTGCACTACGGTGACGACAGCACGGTGCAGGAGCTGAGGGTGCTGCTGCTGCTCGCTGGATACAGTCTGTTCACACGCGCTAACAGAGCTGTCCATTGGGGGAAATGTAAAGAGAGAATAGCTCTATTAGAGGGACCTCTCTGATTTCAGAAGGACTCTAAATTAACTTCCAAATATGTGTTAGTGTTAAAGAAACTGTAATACACATACAAAATGCATCCTCTTAAGACAGACTGCAAAGTTACGATCACACACACACACACACACACACACATAAACATATGATTTTAAGTGAAGTACAAGGTAATGGGAGCACATGAGCGTGTACCATGTGGAGTGCTAAAGAGAGATACTTGCCATTTTACCCACTCCACTACAAGATGAGGATGTCTCTCTGCTCTGTGGTCTTCTGCCCTTCTTCATATTCAGTTTGTCGATTGCAAAAAATATATTTTGGGATTGAATACCAGACGTCACCAAGAGAAGAATCATGTGCTGGTGTTTTGGGTCTAAACTAACACATGTCTACAGCTCACCATAGTAACGGCGAACCAAACGTGGAAGAGAAAATAAAGATCGTACTGTCTCTTTGTCAAATGGAAAAAAAACGCTTGGGGAATAAACAACGAGGGTGTTGAGGGTGGAGAGAGAGTCAAAAGCAGGACTCCCAAACTGTTTTCAAACAGCCAGAGGCAGAAGGGGGGGGGGATATGTCAATCTTATAAAGGGGGGAAAAGAAAGAGAAAGGAATATCCCTGTCGGCGGTCTCTCAGCATTTGGGGAGCGATCCCCTTCAGCTGAACCACACACAGCCAGTGGAGACTGGGACTGAGGTCCAGTGTGAGGAGCCGGTCTCCGCCTGCAGCTGCGAGGGCCACGCAGGGCTTGTCCTTTGGAGGGCTGCAGGCCCCGAGGCCTCAGACTAACACAGAGCGGAGCTGGATCTGTGTTTCATATTGATTTCTCCTGCACGCCGGTAGCTCCAGAGGTGCTTCTAGACATCAGGGACCTTCTCCATCCTTTCCAGCCCACTCACTATCTCCCTGCCCGGGCTTCACTGGCTCTGTTGGACCCCTGGTTGGAGGTACCGGCCACAGGAGGAGAGGAGGAAGACGAGAGCCCATGGCAATGATGATGAGCAGCGCTGGGTCTCTGAGTTCAGTCATCTAGCAGCCTTTATCCAGCCTTCCAACCACCCACCCTTGTTTCAATCTGAAAAAGGGAAAAAAGAGAGTTTTTCAAAATCTCCCCTTTGGCCTTCAGCATCCCTCTGCTCAATGCAAATGCAAATGTAAACACTAACACTTTGATTAAAAATATGTGGGAAGAAAACGCCAACTTGCTCTTCTGTAACCTGGCCCAAGGCGCTCGCTGCTACAGAAACAAATAAACATGCTCAGCGTACTGTAAGAAACAGACACATCCATCTCCGTTCAGAAATGTTTTGTTCTCCCATGAAGATAAATTACAATCACATTACATTCATTACAATTAACCCTCATTGTTTGAGAATATTATTGACATGTCTCGTCATTTTTTAAGATGAATTGTGACGAATAAATAAATAAAACAATGAGCATGATAACAATTGTAATACTAAATGAAGAGTTTGCATGGATTCCTTTACTGCAATGCATCTTGACATTTTTTGAAAGCATTCTGAATCCCGTTATCATGCTAATACAACGTTGTCCTTTATGTGTCGCTTTGTTCTTTTCTATAAGAAAAACGAATTGCAGGGGCCTCTTCAGCAGCCGTGCGCCCACCGGCCCCCAGGTCTGTCACAACGAGCAGCAGAGACACTTTCAGCTCACTGAGGTTTGATGGAATATTAATAAAACACAGAATGTACTGGGTGAAAGCGGCCACGGTCAGTTATGGGATGGTCTGTTGGTGGATTTGAGTTTTCTGTTATGTACATGTTTATGTGATATAATGGGGGAGCAGCCTGAGCAGCCCCTGGCGTGGCCTGTGCAGAGGAGTGACGCGGGGTGAGATTGGGTGAGCCGGAGGAAGATTCAGACACAATGCCCCCATTGAGAGGGTTCAGACATGGGTGTTAACTCCCCATTCCTTCACACACAATAGAGCCCCCCACTAGAACCGGCATCGGGGACAATGTTGGTTCAGGGCTGCCCTCTACCCGGCAAGAAAGAAAAGGACTGCATTATCAAGATGGGAGGAGAGGGAAGGATGGATGGGGGGCAGGAGGAGGAGTATGTTTGTGTATGAGGAGGGGAGCAGAATGGAGCCCTGGCTCTGACCCTTGGCTTTGGACTTGAGGAGAAAAACAGAGACCAACACATCGCAGCAGCAGCAGCAGCAGCAGCAGCAGCAGCAGCCGTCCTGCTGCAAACAAAACAATACTTTGGAGAGCTATTGGCAATATTCTTTGAGATTATTCTAACATTTAACAAGATAGTCAACACCAGCCTCACGCTATGCAAATGGTTAGATCATAAGTTATGTCTGATTCTCTTGGTTTGAGATGTTGTCCATCCTTTATTTATAATGAATAATTCAACATTTGTCCAACTGATAATAGTTGAAAAATAGCCATTTTGCTAGAACTGGCACATTTAAAGTTATGCATTAAATAAATAAATACAAATTTCATAAATCAGCAATAAGGCATTAATTACTATTAAAAAACACATTAGAGCCATTCATACAATATTTGTGAGTTAATTTAAATGACGCTATGGAGTCTCAGGCCGTGCTCCTCGTTCTTGTGTTGCTACTGTTTGTATTTTGGCAGAACATCCCTATCAGCTTTGACTCCATAGCTCAAATAAAAGGCTTGTTGCATGTTGTTACTAAAGACAACTAGGGATGAAGAGAGCGCCATATTAGCAGCAGCTTGTAGAAGCAGCTTGGGCAACGAGTGAGCAACGTTTCCTCTTAAGATGTAAAACTATTAACACCTAAATGTATGTCTGCTTTTGTACATTTCAAAGGTTTCCCTGAGATACGCTGAGCTGTGAATCTTATAACCTCAACATGACATGACAGATTGGGGAGTAGTTTATCGGCAGGCTGTAATGGCATCGTGTTTGCAGCAGCGAGCAGGAATCGCATCCTCCAAAGACTTCAGAATTTTTTACATCTTAAGCGTTCCTCCAAAGACCTTATAACAAGCATGGGCTTGTTCGTAGCTGCTTGTTATATAGTCTGAGCTTGTAAAGGAAACTCTGTTTTAGGAGTGCGGTCCACAGCGTTAACAAGCCCTGGGTAATGTAAGTGTATACGCTTTTATTCTGCCTTTCTTCTCCAGACAGGTAGAATCTCCTCCGGCTAAACAAAGGGGAGCGCTGCTTAACGTGTACAAAGGAAGCTATCAGTTTAGCTGTGGCGAGGGGGTCGCTGGAACATGTTTATGGAGATCCTGAGTCTCTCTGGGAGCCTAATAGAATCCTGTGGCTGGAGTGAGAGCTCATTGTGCCAGAGTAAAGGATTACACTGGTAAACTGGTAAAACAGGGGAAAGAGCCCAAACACTCTCTACCTCCTATTGAGAGGCAACGAAGCCTCGAACAATGAGAGGGGAGAGCGTTCTGCCGGCGGACTCATTTCCTCAATGGAGAACAGGTGGAGAAAGTGGTGGAGCTGCGAGAGGAGGGTGATAGAAGAAATACATCAGGCGGTTCATATTCATGCGTGTGCACGGGCGAAAAGAAATATCACATGGAAGTGAAGTGAAAGATGGAAAAAGAAGAGGAGCAGAAGGGGCTGCAAGGACGACAGCTTCGGCAGTGGAGGGTAATATGTGGAAATGATGTCTGTCTTGCTTGTCTGTCTGCATCCTGAGTGACAGTTTACAATCTTAGCAGGTCGGCTCTTTGCTCCATACAATTCCTCATTTCTCTCTCTCTCCATCTCCCCTCCACCTATAGTTTCATCTGTTTCCAGCCATCTCTAATCTCCACCGCCACCTCTCCTCTGCATTTTGTCCACATTATACGATATTTATTTCCTTTCACTGTTCACAGTTGATCCCCAATTATTTTAACCGTCATCTTCATTGTCCTCGTGCTGAATGTGAGACATGCAAGTCCTCATTTCTTCAGAATGGAAGTATATTGCCGAACACTTAAGTTCCACAATGATTATTCCTGACGGGCCCTCTCTTCTTTAGTGAGATGGCCTCATAAGGACGAGGTGAATCTCTCTCTCTCTCACCTGGCCTCCTATTCATCAGCAAACTGTTAGCTGAGTTTCAAATAGTGTCCATTACTTTTATTCAAAACCATTAGATTCCTTTTGGGTACTACTTCTACTTTAGCAATTGTCAAGAAGCATTAATTGGAGTCGCTACATATATTTCTGAGGCGAGAGAAATCCTCTGTCTGGGGTGCACGGTAAACCCTGTATATATTTCCTCCAGTTTACATGGACAACACACAGGTTTAGCATTATTCTGTCAAAAAACATAAAGCGCATAATGCATATTCTGCATTTTGCAAGCTGCCTGTTGAAAGACTCTTCTCTACTCCTCTCTCTCTTCATCTCTATTCCTTCAAAGGCTGCCGAGGGTGTATTCAAACAGCAGGATACGCACTCAGCTAACAAACCTCATTAAGAGCCCATACACACGTTCTCAATGGTAACACTAGCTGTAAAACATCCCCTCTCAATGCACAAACTGGTGGCCACGCTGACGGTGACAAAGCATCTTTACAGAGCTAATTAGAAGGGTCCCCCCCTCTATTTGAATCTCATCTGAATAGGAGGGAAGATGATGACGAGGAGGGGAGAAGGAGACAGGGAGCGAGGGGACGGGCAGGAGAAAGAAGGGAGAAAGGAGAGAGGAATATACTCAAAGAGATAACAGTTGCGCTTTCATAGGGTGGAATTAAAGCAAGGAGCTCACGCAGGCAGGGGGACCTGAATTAGTGTGACACAACTCTGTGTGGGTCTGGTGCAGTAGGGAGCTGGGAGGGAACTGAACTGCACCGATTTGATTGGTGTGCCAGTATCTGGAGACACACAGGGGGAAGGAAAGGGTGTGACACCAGCTTCACGGGGAAGGCAGCTAAAAGAGCAGCTGGACAGCATTTCAAAAAGAAAGAGAGGCGCTGCTCTGAGACAAAGTGAAACTCGCTAAACACAAAATGTGGATCGATGAGACGAGACGAACTCAGGGCTTGCAGCGAAAACACAAATTAAATGTTTGAGGCTTTTGTCTTTCTTTGCTTTTTCTTTTCATGCTAATTATTGTTGCTAAGCACCCGTTACTTCTGATAAAGGAGATGGGGATCAGTATTCTCTTTCTTAAATATTGCAGTTTTTTTTCAGCTCCTATTTAGATGAAGACAGAAGGTCACACGGAGAGTTCAGCGCCAAAAACATTCCTCTATCGTGGCCATATCTTCCCTCGACTCTCCTCCATTTCATGTTCAAATGTTTCTTTTGTGTGTCCTTGAAGCAAGCTGTGTGTGTGTGCGTGCGTGTGTGTGTGTGTGGGGGGGGGGTCTGTGTGTGTGTGTATGTGTGTGTGTGTGTGGGTGTGTGTGTGTGTGCAGGCAGACAATGCCAAGTTGACAGTTAGGTTCTCAGACCCAGCAAAAGGCCAAGTTTGTCTCCACAGATTATGTGAATGGACTCATCAACAATTGCAATTATCTCTTAGAATCTCTAAATTACATTACTTCTCCATAACTGACTGATTATTTTTTGCATCAAGGCTTACATTTATACATTTATTTGACAAATAACACATCAATCATTTTGCATGATGTGTACATAGTGCCATCTTTAAATGGCACTAAGTAAACATTTTCATGTGCACAAAAAGACCAAGAATAAAACTAAAACAAATAATAATGCAGCCTCTTTTGAATCCAACATGTTAAGTTCAAGTTGAAGTTATGACCTAATTGTTGTCCCCTCAAGCACAGCAGCCCCTGATGAGAGTGCAAAGCATTCTGGGAGAATAGCAGGTGTCCCCCCATGTCACAGAGCTTCCCAGACAGCTTGTTAATTTGCACAACGTTTACACACACATCTCTCATCTATGTGTGTGTGCATGCATGTGTATGTATGTGTGTATATATTAGCAATGGGACTTGACCCTAGCGAGCTGCGGCAGTGTTTCGCGTCTTGCTGGGCGTGGGAAAAAGACGGGACCCCTTTTCACAGCTGCCTCAGCCGAGGCCTGGGCTGCCGGGGGCCCCTGTACCCCCTCTACACATACCCCCCGCTCCCCCTTGTGCGACTCGCCCCCTCCTCCTTCCATCCCATTCAGGCTCCGGCCTACTGGCTTTCAAAAGCAGGACCCTTTTCCCAGCCCTTCATAAATACATCTCATTATTCAAGCCCTAGTTTGCATAGAGATTCCAAAGAGATCTCCACTCTGCTCGTGAGGCCTGAAGCCCCTCAGCCTTTTGGACCGCACAAGTGCAAATTTCGACTTAGTAATCTCCCTGTGTTAATATTTGTTTTAAAACGATGTGTGCGCACTTGCCAAACTATTGAACCAATATTGAAACTATCTTTAAAATGTGTTTTTTTTCTCAGGATCTCGGTTAAAATGTCTTCTATTTTTCTAGAAATGCGGCAAAAAAAATTCTGAAGATACTCAAAGCAGTGAAAAGAGAGTTTAGCATTACTATTAGCAAGTGCTTTGCTAGTCTGTATTCCATCTGCCACCGGCTATTGTACAGTACCTCTCACACACACACACACACACACACACACACACACACACACACACACACACACTCTTCAGTCCCCTTCCACAGCACCACCCCCCACCCCCCCACCTCCCATTCGCTGCAATGCATTACTGCAGAGATTTATCTCCTATCAGCCTGTATAATACTGAGGTTATAATTTACATCCACTTTAGAAAACAGCAGCACAGACCGGCCCTTCCATATGCTAATATATAAAGCTTGGGAAAATCTGGGCGACTCAAAGAACTCCACACTAAATTTGAATAACTGAGCTTTATATTGAGCTTCAAGGTTGTGCAACCATGAAGATTTGACCTTGCTTACAATATGCACTTATTGTTTAATTCCTAATGCTGAACAGAGGAATTGGAGGGAACAAACTGACAACCCTAAAGCTAGAAATGTTTCTGTTTCAGTTGTGTGAAATTGAAATAACTGAGATAACATCTACTGGGTGCATTTTTATTTCTTAGACGCCTTAAAATGTTGGATGTAAATGGGTAAAAACAATAATATCTCACCGCACTGATTCCCCAAAGGTTTTATTTGCAATTCACAATATTATCAAGCGTTAATGCTGCCTTTGCTAATCATGCATGTGCGATAATGCTTTGGAAATCAATACTTTCCCATCAATAATCTGAAGACTTTGGACAAGGGGAGCGTGGCTCGTCGAGGCATTAGGGCCGAAGAGGACGGAGCCACCCAGACGCTCTTTACACACGAGCAGCTCCAAACCTCGCCTGCTCTCTGCTAACGGGATAAAGAACCGCAGCACAGATTACACGGCCACCTCCCCTGCACCGACACTCTACCTGACAAACAGGATCATAGTGTTTAAAGGAATAATATGCTGAATGTATGTGGATGAAAGAGAGAAGTGTGTGAGTATGTGTGTGTGTGAGTGTGTGTGTGTGTGTGTCTGAGGAGGATGGGGGATGATGTGCAAAGTAACAAATGTTAATACTTCAAAGGAATGATGGAATTCAACACGGAGGTCTTACTTCACTCTTCAAATCACACCGTTTACTCTCTGTTGCTGTGGGCTACTGCAGCTCCACACTGTGTGTATATATTCTGATATATACATGAATATTATCAAACTGACATTTACACTGTGCGCAAATAAAACTGGCAGTAAATGTCCCTCTTATTGCCCCCTTTCATATGAATAAGACGTTCAGGTTTACAGTGCTGCCCACTTTAAAAAAAACATTCTGGATGTAAAATACAAAATCCTCAATATTTCAAATTTCAAGCTGAGCCCGTCTCTCGTTTTCTGTCTTTTTCACACCCCCACACACAACCGTACCCACAGCGCTACAAAATATGGACAACAATCAACCGCCGGCATTGCTGCACCATTGTTCGCTCAAGAGGCTGCTGAGACATATATGCAAGCCTCCAGCATCTTGAAGTTAGACCTGAATCCGACTCTCAAATCCACGGACTTGTTGTTGCACAATAAATACAAGTCATATCATAGTGTGCATCTGGCAACATCCTGGACTGTATATGGAAGTAGCATCTGAACTACTTCTCTATGATTATGTGCTCACACTTAAAATATTTACCTGCATGTAAGGCGGCTCGTTGTCCTGTCGGGTGGCCGTTTGTCTTCATTGTGAGTCGATGCAAACTTCAGGGCGGATGCTGTCGGCATTTTCCTTTTAAGTCAAAAGAAAAGAGAGTCAGTACGTGTGAAATCATTGCCGGAGCTCTCATTTAAAATAAAACACCATCTTTCGGGAATAAATAAGTGGCTTGCGAGGGAGAGGAGGGAAATATATGAGGGGGGTAAAGAAGAGGGAGGGGGGGAATAAATGCAGCTTAGTTGACCTTGCAGCTAACAGCCCTCCACCAAACTTGTCTGGTGTTTTCTTCCATGCACTTCTCATTATTTTTAATCTCTGCAAGGTTACATATATTTTATTTTGCATGACCAATAAGTCAAGCTTCATGAAAGTGTTTTTGCGTAAAGCCAAACAAAAGAAATGTGAAGGAAAAGACACCCAAGATATAACACGAAGCAATAGCAGAGAGCAGGCTTCATCCGGGCAGCATCCCAGTTGCTAAGCTACTGCAAACCAGGAGTGAACGCGTTGTACAACGTTGTATAATAAAATATGAGGCTAAATGCTAAAAAACATCACATCAGTCAAACTGAAAGATAGATCAATATGAGATAACAACATTTCAGAATATTTTAATGCTTGATTTTCTTTGTATCGAGATGGAGGACATGGAAGTCCTTTTCATGGCTCCAACTGAACAACTCTCATACACAAACTTCAACAACACACACACAGACACACATGATCCAAGCTCTCTTGTTTAACCATGCACATCAAATATTGTCAGTCATGGTCTAAATAGAGCATGCTGGGACTTTAGGGATTTTCAGTCATCTCCAGACTCACTGATTCTGCTCTAAGAATAGATCAAACTCTGAGCCTACGTCCTATTTTGTTCTTATCTAGCATGAGGCAAACACAAAAATAATCCACCCTGCGAAATACAAATATGAACATATCTGCCATGTCTAACTCAGATTCAGTGATGAAAGCATGTTAGAAAAATAAGCCAACACTCCTTTGCTCTAAATGACAGATGCCCCAAAACACAGTTTCTGAGAAGTTATCTGGCATGAGAGCACACAGTAGTCCTGTCCTCACTGCCCTGCTTTAATAAGGCTTCATCGTGCACCAAGTGATGTTGTACATCCAATTATACATCACACTCCTAATGTCAAGTAAATTACAGTCGGGGGACATCACTTAGCCTACACTCATAAAGGAAATACACTCAGTGTCAGAGGAGTCAGGGAGTCTGCACATGCAGCTCGGCTTAAATGAAGGTAACGAGCAGGCCTTCAATAATCAGCATTACCAACATGTGAGCTCCTAAACGCGATGTGATGCTGCTGCCAGCGCCGTCACGTGAGTTCCGGATGGACCAATGGGACGAATCCGTGAACTATTTCTGTCTAAACCCTCAAAATATTGTTATAACACCCACATATATGACTATACAGCATGAGCTGTGTGTGTTTCCCCGATGTATTGATCCTCGACAGGCCCCAGCGACACCGCGATCCCCAAAACTCGAACCCTAAATCACGCCCCCACACACCCGCTCGTGGCACCTCGCACGTGCCGACACCTGTCTCCGGGAGGTGGACGACCAACACTAGAATCCCGCCGGTGTTGCTCTCCTGCTCAGCGGGGTGACCTCCCCTCCCCTCCCCACCACCACCTCTCCCCATCGGTAGCGGCGGCGTGCAGCCTTCCTCAGCATCCGTCCCTCCCGCTTCCTGCTCCTCCTGCTCCTCCTGCTGCTGCTCCTGCTGCTGCTGCTGCTGCTGCTGCTGCTGCCCCGGCATCGTGTCCTCCTCCTCCATGCCGAGGCGAGAGGAAGCCCCCCGGCTCCGAAGTGCTCGGTGTCAGTTCGTACTTTCGGTTCTCTAGCTTTATGAAATTAAAACTCATACAGCTAGATAACCAAAGACACAAACTAACCCGTTGTCTCTTAAAGGGGCCGCCTCTCGGATACACAGAGGAGTGGAGAGGAGTGGAGAGAGAGGAGAGGAGAGAGAGGAGAGAGAGAGAGAGAGAGAGAGAGAGAGAGAGAGAGAGAGAGAGCAGCAATACTGGAAACGTTCATATATTGTTATACTTTATAAAACCCTTTCCCCCATATCTCATATAGAGGTGGAATAAGTAACACACGCAGTTCTTTTGGTTTGCATTCATAGTTTGACCCACACACACATTTTTCTTGAGAGTCCGAGTTGCCTTTGGTCCACACTGTGGCTTCACTCTGCTCGATTTGAGCCATTATGCAAACGCATCAGGCCTAACACACACGCAAAGTTCCCATAAACTGCCTTCAATAAAGTCACTGGTATAAATTACATTTATGAGAAACACAAAGCCACAATCAATGTGATGAACGGCTATTCCGACATCAAGTATATATAGTCATATAAGGCCAGCATCACTTACTTGCACATCCGGCTGACTCCACTCTATACAGTCAATATCCTCCAACAATTTCCAATTCCGCCTCGGATGTTTCCGTGTTATCAGAGTCTATGGTCTGATTACACCCGATGAGAGAAATAGAGTAAAAGAGTAGAATATAAAAGCTACCAAGTGTCCTGTGTCTCCATGGACTTGCATGTGTCCTCTCCCTGCACATGCAAGCTGCTACTGACAAGTGAAGAGAGTCCACGCGCTGAGCCGAGGGGGGTAAACTCCGCCTCACACACAGAGAGGGAGAGAGAGGGAGAGAGAGAGAGAGAGAGAGAGAGAGAGAGAGAGAGGGGCAGAGAGAGAGGGGCGGGGTTCTGAAAACCTTAAATTTGCCAATTTGAAAATGAATGCATGCGTATGCAGCCAGGACTTTATCCCGCTATACGCATTAGTCAGGCTGTACAATAGAGGAGTGCATATACACTATTTCGCAAGTGGTGCTGGGTAAAACATGATATTTTAAGAGCAATGATTGTACGTATTATTGAGAAATTAATTAATTTTTTTTTCAAATCTTCCATTTAAAAAAAAAAAAGAATCCAGCTATGCAACTCTTTTATTTTGACATCCATTTAAACTTTCTCTCCTAAAATAAGTGTTACACTCCTGCAGAGCAAATGTACTTCATAACATAATTAAATGTGTTATGCGGCAGAGATTATTTTGATCTTGTGATTATGGATGAGGATGTATTACTTAGAAGTCATTCAGCAATATAAGCTATTTTTCACTTGGAAGAGGCAATGGGCTGTATATTTGATTTAGTTGAGACAAAACAAAACGCAGAAAACAGCTCTTATCGTGACGAAATGCTATTGTTATTTTAGTTATCTCTCTTCTATTTTACACGTTTTAGACGAGGCTAAACAGTTGATCACATTCATTTGATTGGTACAATGGCGAAATAAAGCCAGTTAATTGATATGCACTTGTTCGCGTAGCCTGCTGATACTTGGTTGCCTTGTTTTTAACATTATACGATACCAGCAATCGCCTCGTTGGAACAGTTACCATCCCATAATTAACGCTGTTTAGAGGTTGCAAACAGTTTAATAAGATGCAGTAAACTCACTGTCAACGCAGGCACAGCGGAGGAATCCGGGGTTTCTGTTCTTGCTTCAGAAAAGGCCTACAGCCAACCATGAGAGCATATTCAGGCTATATATGCAGCCTTATCGATAGTGATATTATGATATGATTGATATCTGGGCTGCGCAGATGAGATAGTGCGCACGATAACAATCACACACTTTCATAAAAGAAGCCAGTGGCAGAGACCCGAAAAGCAACTATAGAAATATCACTCGAAGTTTGAAAGGATATTCAAAAAAGTGTGGGATTAGTGTGCGTCTGTGTGTGTGTGTGTGTGTGTGTGTGTGTGTGTGTGTGTGTGTGTGTGTGTGTGCGTGTATGCGTGCGTGTGCGTGTGGGTAAACCAATAAAAGAGCAGCGAGCTATCCTGTGTTTCCAAACGAAGCTTGCATCAGATACCAGATATTTGATTATTGGTGGTGGATCTGTAGCATGGAGGTGCAGCTCAGCTGCTGCAGGTCCGGCTCTACTGTACGCATCTTTACACTCGGCCTCGTTTATAAGCAGATGCAATCAGCTGTGGCCTCTGCTGCTGGTACCCTGTAATTGAACTTACAGAACATTGTGCTGGTGCCAGCAGAGCGGGAAGGCCCACTATACGTTATATGAAAGAAATAATAATAATAATCATTCTTGCAGCAGGGTGGCGCGGTGTTAATTTTGATTGGATGCAGAATCCTTATTGCTCCTGCACATGCGCGACCAGGGCGTTAGATGCACGTGCATTCCGATTGGTCTATTTGCTTGAAAACCATGATTCCACCTTATCGACCATGAAGTGAACCAGTATACATACTCATGTAACATATCAAGAGTAACGTGCACGAATCCACAGTGGGATAATATAATGGATATTTCCCCCATGCAGTGCATGTCTTACATTTGAGGATTTAATTGTCAGAGCCCTGCCACAAAATATCAGAATAATTGTAGAATATTAAACTATTTGGGTTTGTTATACTCATCAGTTATATTCCAAAAAATCTATATAAATTTCTGTAGATATACACTGCATTTAGTCAACTGTGCTGAAGGCTGACAATCTGTCGAAATAGGTGCCCGTGTGCCCGTGTGTGCCCGTGTGTGTGTGTGTGTGTGTGTGTGTGTGTGTGCGCGCGTGCGCGTGCGTGTGTGTGTGCGTGTGTGTGCGTTCTCAAATGGATTTTCCCACAAACAAGTGAGACACTTTTTACCCCCCCCTCCCTCCCTCCCTCCAGCCCCCCTCCAAAAAAGAAAAGAAAAGAAGGAAAAAAAAGAAGTCAAAATCAAGTTCAACAACGTGCCGGAGAGACATTTACATGACAATCAGGTCTGGGATCCTCGGGGTGCCCCCACCCATAACAACAGAGTCTGGCGTCAGCCCCGCTACACTTTCCCAGGCTCACAACAATATCTCCCTGCTGAACTCTGCCCCCCCCCCCCCCCCCCTCCTCCTTCTCCTTCTCTACTACATGAATACTTCTCACATGAGCACATGGCAGCGAAGAGCCTCATTAAATATTCCGGAGTTTGCATTAAATCTATTGCTGGCTAATTGAAATGCATCGTGAGAAAAACGTGTATATGTGTCCGATGATTTTTAGTGAGTCTGTAATGCTCGAGAGGCCGGAAATATATATATTTGAATACATCATAATGTTATCATAATAATACAGTTCCAATTTGCTTATAGTTTGGGGAAAAAAATACCAGTAGCAGTAACATAAATAATTACACGAATCATATAGTTATATCATATAGTTTATTCACTCAACATCTTCACACACAAGGTATGCCCTTTAAATTCAATCATTAATATATTTAAATACTATATAAATATAGCCCTATTTGGCATATTGCACCTATACATTCGTGGAATGTATTCTCAATATACTTACAATTTATTTAAGTTATCTCCAAAAATTACGTCCTAATAGATTCTCTGCATTTTTTAAATGTAGTGAATTAAAATATTTCCCACATGTTTCCTTTCTGCACTCCATCCACATATATGTGGGTCTGTCTCCTGTCCTGCATGGCACATGTGCACGGATGTTGTTACACGCATGCTTTCCCTGCTATTATGCATGTTATTTACCTGCTGCATTAACGGAGAGCTCATATATTATTGTAAAAATCCTCTCTTACCGGATAAAGCGAGGCAGAGTGTGAGAGGCTGCAGCGACCGAGGCGAAGAGAGGGAGGAGGAGGAGGAGGAGGAGGAGGAGGAGGAGGAGGAGGAGGAGGAGGAGGAGGAGGAGGAGGAGGAGGAGGAGGAGGAGTAGAAGGGAATACAGCCGGCATGGGCCCGATCAAACGTGCCAACAGGCCATATATCCATACTAATATACAGTATTTATAGATGCATGTACATACACCCCGCAATAAGGGGGCAGGTTTGATTTTAACGGGTTAACCTTAACAACACACGATATGCTGCATGCCTCGTTTCAAAGAGGCCAATATCAATAAATACCGTTTACAGTCAAACACATGCAGGACGAAGCAGCGCCACCCTTTGGTGAGAAGCATCAGGGCCGTTTACAGTACGTGGCACTGTAATCTTGTTTTATAAGGCTATTTACACAATGAACAGAGCCTGACAAAGGTAGGTGTTCTATATCTATATATGTATATTCTACTTATTGGAAGGTTTATAGATCATTATGAAAACTATGGTGTTAAGAAATTAAAACCATGATCAGAAGCATGCTTTACTGTATTTATACAATACATTAATATGAGGGAGGATTGTGTTTGTTGAATTTAGATTAAAATACATTTATTCTTGATTTTAGTTTTTAATCAGAAGTTTCCTGTTGAACGTGAAATTGAAATAAGATGTTGAAAGGTTAACAGATAAAAGAAAGGTTGATCGACCTATTTGATATTTCAAATATTTATTTTTATAACACTAATAATATGAATGATAATTATTATTCTTGTTATTGTTATTGTTTCATATCACGAACAACACAGGCTGCTGGCTGAGAAAACTGGCATCACAATTGTGATCATGTTTATAGGATCAAAATTATGTATCTTTAATCTTTAATCTTATTATTCTCAAAACAAAAGATAAAAATACGTCTATACTTGATGATATTAATTAAATAAAAACTTCACTCATATTATATATTTGTCTTTTCCAATATCTGTGAGGCTGTGTGTTTTACTCTATTACTGTATTATTACACACTGTTGGTCTCCATGTCCTCTAGTCTTTCATGAAATGTACATTTGATGTTACATTTTGCATGAATAAAACACACCTCTCGCTCCAACACACTCTAAAATGTACCAGCAAACCTCTAACGTAGTCATTCAGATGACACTGTCAAAGTGTGAATACTGTATATTGAATGATTAGATTATATTAACTCATTTTCACGTATGAACGTTTTGACAATGATCAATGGGATTTCATGCAACATGTGTTTCTTTAGCAGATATCTCGGGAAACCCCAGAAATGTTCTGATTTAATGGTTTATAGTTACTCATACCCTGCAGGACAAGTTCTACATAATGTATAATAACATACTAACACTATTATGGAGCAGAAGAAGGAACAAAGAGTATTTGTTGAATGTGTTATACTTGAACAGTCGTTTATGCCGAGCTGATGAGAACATTATAGTATGTTTTATTGAATGACTAACTTTGTCCCTTACAAAGAAACATAGCAGAAAGGATGCATTTATATTTTATCTTGCATTTTCTAAATAACTGACATGCATGTGATGGTGGTTTTAATACCCTATTGTGAACAGTCTGGTCCTAATAAAGCAAATATTGAGCAACATACGTTTTTCATTCATCATCATTTCAAACAACGTCTGCTATTTGAAATAAATGTGAAAATAAAAAAGTGATATATAGAATTGTTTAACTTGTAAATAATAAACTGTCCATGTCTCTTGTATGAACTGCATGGTACGCCTCCTGATAAACTCACAGGCCTCAGACTGAGAAGACTAAACTCAAGATGCTTCAGGCTCAAGTCTGGCCTTTGAGAATAATGTAGTTAAGTCATCTGAGACATGCACCTTGGTGTAACTGTTACATTTTTGTTAATACTTATTTTTGTTCTGATATTATTAGTATAGCATCTTCCATTTAAATATTTATTTTTACATTTATTACAGACTGTGTTTATCACTAATGAATTAACACATTATTTTCAAAGTCAATACGATTATATTGAGAGAGAAATAAAGATTAAGATTACATGAATAAAATACTGTTAATAATTAATACAATAATATAATATATTTTAAATAGAAGAAAAGTTATGTTACTACACATTTCCTCAATTTTGTGGAATGGAAATACTGATAAATATAAACAAATACAAATTTGGGTGACGGTTGAACACATTTTAGACAACATACAAGTCTCGTGTGCCACCAGCCATCTGCACGAGACAGTTAATGAGACAGTCAGAGCTGCTAAGAACAACATCTATCTTTAAAGGTACAATAATGTACTGTTCATTGTTTTAACATTATTCACAAACACATTCCAACAAAAAATAAGTTACAATTTATTTGTAAATAAGTTTTTTTCTAAATAATGTGAAAGGTGATCAAGTTAAAACTTTAAAACAATATAGACATGTTGAAGTAGCTGTATAGAGGACAGACAGTGTTATACACTTTTATGTTTAAATATATTAAACAAAATGAACTTCTTACCACAGCAGGTTCATGCAGAGACCTGTTAATTCCTCCTCTGCCTGGTGTGAAAGAGAGAGAGAGAGAGAGAGAGAGAGAGAGAGAGAGAGAGAGAGAGAGAGAGAGAGAGAGAGAGAGAGAGAGAGAGAGAGAGAGAGAGAGAGAGAGAGAGAGAGAGCCTGAGCCCTCGTGCCTTAATTTGAAGCAGGCTGGGTTTTATGATAATCAGAGCTGACACCGACCTGTGCGCCATGAATAGGAGAGGGCGCCCTCCATCCCGCGTTCCCACGAGCCGCATTCCTGCGGTCAAGTTCAAGCTCAAAGCGCGAGCCGCCATTACTATGCGTGGCGTGCCGCGTGGCTAATTCCAAAAAGGCGCGCACTCCCTGCCGTGGGAGAGTTCGTCACCTTGTATTCAAATGCAGCAGCAGATAGATGGATAGATATGCCCACTGTGAGGCTGTCATCAACAGACACACACCACACACACACACACACACACACACACACACACACACACACACACACACACACACACACACACACACAGACTTCTGCTGTTGTCACTTCTTCTAAAACAGTAAATTAGTACACAAAACAACATGCATTCAGTTTTCTAATTGTTCATTCAAACGAAAAAGAACAACATTCCTTAATAGGTCTTTTTGTGTGTCCACTGGAAGATGAAACACATCTTACATTTCATCTGTTACTATTCTCTAGTGGGGGTCATATTTTATTCTATTTGGAGTAAACTTACTGGTCTAGTTGAGCCTAAATAAGACTAATATAGACCACACACACATAACCCTGCATATATTGCCACTCTTGATAATATTTGTTCCACTTGACTTGCAACAACAATGAGAATGTTAAATCTTAAAAGCAATTACTGTATCGTGAAATTCACTGTCTGAAAAAGGCAAATGATAATAAGGTTTCACAGGAACACATTAAGAATAGCATTGTTAATGTTTTTGAGACAATGTTTTAATAACATTGTTATTTCAACCACAAGGAAACACGTTCCTGAAAGAGTAAGAAAGACTTCATTTGTATGGACAGATAATACTGCATGTTTATTAAAATGTGTAATGTGAACATTGTGTTGTAGGTTTACATAATTTCTGGGTAATGTGTTTTCCCTCCAATGACAAGTATTGTATTTGTTTATATGTGTGCTTTAGTTTGAAGGCTGCAGGATATATATATATATATATATATATATATATATATATATATATATATATATATATATATATATATATATATATATATGTTTCCCTTTTAGGGTGCAATAATAAACTGTGATCAAATATTAGTGAAATGAAGAGTTTTGTTTTAAAAATACATGAACCCCAGAGTTGAAAAGAATATTATTATATATGTTTATACATATAAACATGTTTGGTTTTATATGAGGAGAGCAGATCAGTTCTCTTGAGATATACTCAATAACCCCCGAACTGCACTTTCATTTATGATAGTTGTTTTATTATGAGTTTAAGTTCATTCTAACAGATATAAACAAGAAAATAAATAAATATATATATATATATATATATATATATATATATATATATATATATATATATATATATATATATATATTTTAAAGTCTCACATTTGTCTCAGTCTTGATTTTTGCTTAAGAAAAACGAAAAACGGAAACCATATTTTCCAGAGGTCTATATTTAGAGTACTGTTTGTGTAGAAAACACATAGGATATAGCGTTGCTTGGTTTTGGTGCAAACTGCTGGCTAAGCTTCGTATTTCTTCCTATTTCACACCATTTAAATAAAATGGTGTGAATCAGCTTTTTACATTTTTCTGGAGTTATTCCTGCAGAAGCAGGCGCCTGTAAGACAAGAGCAGATCTCAGCGTGGGCTTGATGTCAGAGGCAGAAGATTCCCACATGTATGACATGTAAGTGTGATGTGTCTAGCCAGAGTATAATTGGCTGGCTCTTTCCCAGACAGCCCCGTCCCACCTCCCCATGTTCCTGCATTTGAGGTCCCATAAAATGGTGTCTGGCTCGCTGATCCCACGACCCCCGAGGGAATAAACCCTTCACTCATGATTTGGATGGTGCAGTTGTGTCTGTGATCGTGAAGTGAAGAGCTTAACAAATCAGGAAGTGACTCCACCATTATCGTTACTTCCCCTATTTTCATGATCGTGCTTTTACATGTGCTCAACTCTCAGGAGTAACCCTCACATCCGTGGTCATGGCGATCCTGCAACACAAACTAAATAAAACCATTGACTGAACCTCTGAATCAGTTGTTGTTAATCCACTTTTACAAGCCCGTATACCTTTTCACTCGCCTCCTTTTTACAGACCTCCTCAGCTGCTTTAAGAGCTGAACATCTCCATAAAGCTTTTATTTGACTTGAAACTCTCTGTGCTCCTGCAAAAAAGGAACAGATTCATCAGTGAGGAGGGAAACATCTTATTATGTAATGATGCCAAAGAGGGCAGGCCAGGTCAGAGGGGAGCTGACCCCCTGATCCCCTCTGAGCCTGTGGAGTGTGCCGGTGACCACAGGGCGGATGATGAACTCGTGGACTCGTGGACAGTGTATTTGGTGACCTTTGGTGTCACTTGCCGGACGGCCGTTGAGGTGTCTTTAACCTGATGAGCGGCGAGGCAGGAAGCCATCGGGATCGATGGGGGTCCTTCAATCTCACTAAAAGACGTTCAGCCCGCTGGACATTTTCTTTCCTTATTCGCCTCAATATCATTTATTTAAATCCCCATTCATCATCTATCAGGAGGACAACGCACGATGACATGCTGACATTTAAAGTTTCTATTCATCAAATATTGAGCATATCTCTACATGTGTTGCCCTACTGTGCTTCAATGAATAGTAAACATATACAATATATATACCGCACAGAACATCAAAGATAAGATAATATGTGGCAATATTAAATATTCACCTACATATAGTGCATATATAAAGTTAAATTAAAGAGATGCAGGGGAATGGGGAATATAATGTACTTTAGTATTATGTAAAATGACATCTTTAACTGTCAATGAAGCATGTATAAACATTTAAAAGATCTTATCAAAAAATACCACAATTATTAAGCACATTTATAGACATACATTAATATACCGTTTTTATAAGTGTTTATAAATGTTGTATAATAGTTAAACTTTTTGTTTTTAACTCAAGGATCACTTCCTCTCTTCTGGAGCTTTCAGCCGCATCCCCAAACCTTCAGAAGCAGAGGGAGTTTGTTCAGTTGTCTCTGAGTATTTACATAAATACATATGAACTGTATTATATTATATTATATTATAAACTCCTTATTTGTTTATACACAAAATACTGTTTCTTTAGTAAAAGAGTTATAGTTGTTGACAAATAAAGTAATTTCCTCATAACTATATTATACACTTTTTATTTAAGGGTTTAAAAAAATTAAGTGTCAGCAAATATTTTTCCAGGCATTTGTTAACTTATTTAGAACCAGTGTGTGTGTGTGTGTGTGTGTGTGTGTGTGTGTGTGTGCGTGCGTGCGTGCGTGTGTGTGTGTGTGTGTGTGTGTGTGTGTGTGTGTGATCAAATGCTCGTAAAATGATGAATGTCCAAATGTCTGATCGTTTCTCCAAGGTCTGGTTGTTTCAGTGCTTATGGAGATTCCTGGTGGTCCCTCCTGAGGAGGAGAGGAAGGGAGAGCGGCTCCTCTTCCTCAGTCAGAGTCAACAGTCCCAAGATGATACACTGTTGTGAACACACTGTTGTGACTTTACAAAGGATCTCAGATATGGATGGTCAAAGTGTAAAACCTGTTATCTGCAAAGTGATCCAGAAAAAGTGGGAAAACCCTCAAATCTGTGTGCTTTTATTTGTTTTAGTATTTCTTAGTGTTATTTGTATTGGGTATCCTTAACAAATGGCATTCTGCAAGAAAAGACTAATTTATTTATTTGTATTCATGAAAAATATTTTTTTTCAGATAGGAGGTTTTTCTTTTTGCCCATTAAAGATCGTTTACGAGCTTCGGGGACAAAAATATCTTCATCTCACAATTCTTCTTGTTTTATCGCTGTTTGACTTTTAATTTTGCGTGAATAACTCACTTTTAAAGTTTTGTTTCAATGGAGATGGTGTTGAGTATAAAACCCTTTTTAGATTTTGCCAACAAATGATGGTCTCAAGCAGGACTGGTCAGACACTGGTGGGCAGACATTACCCACCCCCAACCCACTACACACACACGCACACACACATGCACACACAAACACACACACACACACCGCAGGGCAGTCATTTTTCACCCAGTCCTATGGGCCTCTGACAGGTCTGGGAGAGGGTCTGCCTCCATGTAAGGCAGACTGGCAGGACTGACACCTCCATATAGCAACGTTAATTATGGGCATCTGCTTGGACGCCCCAGTCTGGGGGTCTTCCAGGGTCCTTGGCTGTTGCCATAGGGACAGTAAAGAACCGTTGGTGGTTTGGGGGGCAGACAGAGACCCCGTTATTCTCCTGAGGGGTGGCCAGACATGACCCCCCCCCACGACTCACCCCTTTTGATTTTGCTGGGAAGCAGCTAGCAGCAGCCAGAGAGAGAGAGAGAGAGAGAGAGAGAGAGAGAGAGGAGAGAGAGAGAGGAGAGAGATAGGTCGTTTCAGCTTCATTTCTTGGACTTTTGGTGCTGACAAGAATGGTAGGAAGCAAAAACTGTTTGGATTTCAGTGCAACTGAATGTGGGCTGACCCCTATTCCACGAGTCCAACATGACGGCCTTCGGGATTTATTTTGGGATTATGAATGACTTCTTCATTATACTACAAAAATGCAAGAAAAAGAGTAAATAAAAAATACAAACTCATTAATTTACACCCCCCCCCCCCCCACACACACACACACACAGGAGTACATGTCACGTTGAATGCCTGGATTCGCTTTATTCCCACTTTGCATGCATTAGCTAAGTGTCTGTGTCCTGAAATGCATTGTTGTGTTTTCCCGCTCCTCCCCATTTGATGTCTCTTTTGTCACTGTGAATAAAAGAAGACGGATGGATGGGGGCCGGACTGCAGCTCCATCAGAGGGAGAGGGACCACCGAGAGACGGCCACGGGGGCCGCGGGCGCCCCCTGGTGGCCGAGACGGGGAAAGCAGGACAACTCAGTCCTTGTTCATTTTTGACTGGAATAATTTTTTTCTATGTTCAGATATGTATTGCCACCGGATGTCGACAACACCTGCGTGCTCATTCATACATAATATGAGAATAAAAGCAGTGGTGAAAAGAAGTAACGCCATCATAATACCAGTGTTTCCCTTTCAGATCAATGTAATTGTCACATTATTTTATTATTATATTATTGGTTTATTATTATTGATAAATAAAACATAAAGTCTTCTTTTATTTTATTTGGCTATATAGTGGAGTTGAAATAGAAAGTATTTCATGAACGTGATGTGTGGGAGGCTTTAAGTTGAAGTTACTTTCCACAACTCAATAAAACCAATAAACTGTCTTTTAATAATGCAAACTAATCGATAATTTAAAATAAAAAACGAATGCCATTGCTTTGTTGATATGACATCTCTTCTTCTTTTACTCTTTTAAGTACCAACTTTAATTGTTCCTTAGGAGACGTCAGAAGACACATTATATTTATTTTCTTTGGTTTTATTTTAATTTAATCGTATAAATTTAGTATTCATCCTTGAAATATCATCACTTTTTTTCTCCTAAGGCAACTTGTATGTTGACAAATACGATGCAGTTTCTTGGACATCCCAGTATCACGTGACACCGCTTATCTCCACTAGATGGCCCTAAAATACCACCGCCTGAGATATTTCATTATCTTCAAACGTCTCCTCTTTTCTTGTTGCTTTTTTGAAAGATGGCAAGGAACGAGGAGATACAAAATAAATAAATAGAGAGCAACAACCCAAACTCCCAATATCTGGACAGCAGATCAGAATTGTCTTCAATGATAAAGGTGCTACAGTTTGAGGAGCCTTCCTCATTACCTTCTGCCATCCGGGTCAAACGGACCCTGAGGTTTAATTTCCGGGAGCACCGAGGACCAGCTGTGTAGCAACACGCTGTCCTTCTAGAACATTCCTCCATACGTGTATTAGCACAGCAGTGACAGCAGAGAGCACGGAGGGGAGCTGAGCTGTGAGGAGCAGTGGCGGCGGTGCAGTGAGACCATTAGCGGCCCGGGCTGCAGAGGGAGGAGACAGAGGGCAAAGAGAGGCGACCCGAGTCAGGACTCAGTAAATGTCACAGTTCAGCCCAGCGCAGCTCTCCTGGGGATGCAGAGCTTTCAATTAGACTGACCTTTTTTACCCAAGAGGTATAAGACCAGCGATCAATACGATTGTTAGCCATCTGGCCCTGCATGTGTGTATGTGTGAGCGCGTGCGCGCGCGTGTGTATGCATAGGTAACCTTAAACCTAAAAATCTATTAAATGTAGGAAAATAAAAATTAAAGACGTGAAATTCTTGTACTTGAAGTTGTCCAAGTGTTCAGTCAAGGACAAAAGGACGGTGATGAACAGCACTGTGAAGAATGAATATCCTTACTACTGAAGGACAAACAACACATTCTCCTCTCCTCTCCTCTAAAGGATGCCTGCAGGTTCCTCACAAGGAAAAGAAAGCATGAAGGTCACATTTGACAGCAAACATCATTACTTATTCCCTCGTCAATCATCCTCAGCTCTTCATCTGCAAACATTTGGTTTCTAACAGCTAAGATTATCAGAAGCACATTAGTTTCTGCTGAGCTGTTAAATGTGAGGCAGCAGCCGGTTAGCTTAGCACAAACACAGAGCTGGGCTAGCTCTGTCCGTCGGTAAATAAAGCCACTTATCACACACCTCTGAAGTTAACTAAACAAAACCACATGAAAAAAAAAAAAAGTCAAAACATAAACTTGCCGTTTACAGAGGTAATACAGAATATATTTGCTCAGTAACTTCCTGCTGTCTATACACGTGTCAGAGCTGAGCACTAGCTTAGCATGTAACCCCCATAAAACGGTTACATTACATTTTGACAGTACACATGTTTTACAGATTAAAAAAGAAGCTGGGATGCAGCTTGTTAATTATTAGGTTTTAGAAGTGCTGGCTGACAGATTTATTGTCCTTTGGACAGAGCCAGGGCTGGCTCCGGTCTTTGTGAAGAGCTCAGCCCCCCCCCCCCCCCCCCCCCCGTACAGCACCACATTTACTGTACATGACAGTCCCATCCACCCATCGCCTCCTGACATGGACCTCGCTGCTCTGTCAGATTCTGTCAAAATGCTAACGAACAGATGTTGTGTTGGGGCTCTCGCTAAAACTATGATGCTGTCGTTCTCCTTGAGAGGACAGTCAGCCAATTACAGTAATCTCCCAAAATGTTTAACTGCTCCTTTAAGGATATTGCACGTTTCCTGTCACATCAACCTGACTAGGTCGGCGTGGGAGAGTGTGGCACTAATTGGCACTTTAACAGTTGTGCACCTTCAAGATGCACGATACTTCCACTGGAGTTATGTGCTTTAAGAAATATGTTTGATTCACGCTGTGTTAATGTTCTGACAAGCCAAATGCCTTGTAATTAGGACACACAAACAGATGGACATTTTCATTAGAGGAGCTAAACGTGGGTGTTTGTGTGCAAACGAGAGAGAGAGCGAGAGAGAAAGAGAGATTGAGAAAGGGAGTTCATTTAAGTTTCAGAGTTAATTATCATGGTTTTGTAAAAAAGGCTAATCAACACCTCCAACCAAAACAGTTTTACAGCTTCTGAAACCTTTTTTTGTTATTCCAAAACATTTTTACAGAGAAAATGATATTATCAATACTAAATACTGTGAAACTCTTTTACATCCAATTTATTTCAGTATTAATCCCTGTGCCAATAGGTATGCTGTGCAGAATATTCAGCCTCTAGAAGCAATCTGAGATGGCCTTTATGAATATAATTGCATCTGATTTGCTTTTTACTCCTGGGCCAAAGCCAATACCCCCTCACCTAAGCAGTGAATTACATGCATTTATGTGCAAAGCATCCTGTGTTTGCAGTAATTGGAAATATCTAAGGTCCATGTTTTCCATTTCAATAGGAGAGAGAGAGACAGGCTTTATACAAGGCTTCAGAGAGGTGTTTACTCTTTTATGAAATACAGGCTTGAACACACTGAGATGTCATTGGTCGGCACAGAGAGAAAGTAGAGCATGTTTTTTGGCAACTTGCATCAAAAAAGAATGAGGCTTACCCCCCAACCCCCCCACACACACACACACACACACACACAGATTGAAGACATGGGTGATGAAACGGCCTTAAAACTGGATTAAAGTAGGTTAAGGAGGGAATGTGCAGATGCAGGGATCATTTAGTCAGATTCCTCTCAATCAGGGAGGCCGAATGAGGCAATAAGAGTGAAACACACTCTAATCTCAGGCCAACTAGGGCACGTCTTACCTGCATTAGATTAGGAGCTCACCTACTTGTTACAGTCTTTTGTTATGTTGCAATTTATAAATGATGAATATAGCTGAGTTACAGAGGAGGGGAGTAATGGAGAGGCCAGAGTTAGAGAAGAGTAAACTGGAGTTGACAAGAGCAGAGAGGAGTTGCAGCTGAATATAATAATGTGGACTGAAAGTGAAAGAGTTTAAGGGGCACTATACAACAATATCATAAGTGACGTTAAATGCACTTGTCACAAGGAATACTGCATGTTGAATTTAATTGTGATTCTGAAGGAGCTTTCCAGAGTTAGAAAACATAACCTGGGTTAGATATTTCATTTCGATATCTATGTGAGTAACTTTTCCTGCTCTTTCATTAAATACTCTTATTTGTGTAAGTAATCTCATTTAGCTACAGTTGGTCCAGAATCTTTGTGGAAAGGTTTTTACCGTTTTAAAAGTTTTTTTTTTCATGACGTAATGTCCAGCTTTAGATGAACGTAGAGCGTAGAGCGGTGTAGATCCAGCTGTGTGGTCCTTCAGAGGCTGCATGTGTTTCTGAGTCGTAGTCTGTGGCCTCGTTGATGTAAATGCGGTGGACAAAATAACAGGAAGTCCTCGCTGTGCAACGCAATACAAATTAACATCAACACAATCTAAAGCGTCTAAAGTACAAAGCCGGCAATGCTTCACACAGGTAGTAGGTCAAAGTTCAACCAGGAGGTGTGTAAGCTGGGCAGTGTGTGCATACTGGTTGTGATGGTGGAGATTCCTCAGTATGCTTTTGCTTTCTCTCCTATAGATTTGGGGATCTGCTGACTACTTCTGACCGTCCGCCCTCTGATGCTTGTTGGATGTTTTTCAGATGTCGCAGCGATTCTTCACATCTTCGGTATTACATCGGTGATACTTAACGATAATAACAAATAGCTACCATAAACTGCAGTTTGTCTTTGACACATTATACAATATTAGATTGGATAAGAAAACAGACGAGTAAAGCGTCTTTAAAAGCAGCATGTATCAAATAAAGCAGAGCAGAATGACGGTATAAAGTAGAGTATATATCACTGAATGTAGAGCAGAGCAGAGTACAGGGGAGAGCAGTTAAGTTCCAGTAGAGTAGAACAAGGAAGAGTTACAGCAGAGTTAAGGCAGAGTAAACAATACGTAAGAGTCATGTTTTTCTCTTGGACGCTTACTGTCACGTTAACGACAGCAGAGCTTCTTCTTTTCAAAGCTCTGTGGTTTGACTTGTTATGTGAAGAGAGCGACTGCAACAGAGGAGGAGAAGGACGGAGACTGAGGGGAACATGGACCACAGATGCTGCACAGGAGAGCTCATTAGACACACGCACACAGACACACACACATACACATATACACACACACACATACAAACACACATACACACACACACACACACACACACACACACAGCTGCTCCTCCACACATGACCTGAATCGTAACTGCCAAGGTATATCAGCAATTAATTGACCATGTAAACGTTTTTTTCCCTTCCCTTTCTTGTATTATTGCATGTGTGTGTGTGCATGTGTGTGTGTGTTATTGGGAGGTTGGGGTTGTCAAAGCTCTCGTTCAGTCTGAATTATAGCCATCACACGTCAGACAAGCTGCAAGACGAGATGAGATGCACAAAGCGTCTCTGAAATGTAACAATCTTCAAGGATTACAAAATAATAACAAAAACAAAAGCTTTACCAACATTTTTTATTGTTGTACCCAGAAGCTTGAGCTCAAACGTTTGTATTTTCACTGTTCAAAAACATTTGTGATTTGGGAGTTTGTAGCTCCCTTTGTTCTCTCCTCCCTCAAACTCTTTTCTTGTTTGCTAATAGTCCCCGCGCTGATGTCCCCCCCCCCCTCTCTCATTTATCATCTCTTCCAGGCTGCCAAGACTTCTTTTCTCTTTGATTCCTGAGATATATGTTATATTTTGTAAAGCTACATTTGGGCCTCAGGCTCAGTGACATGCTCCATCACATCTGATTGCATGAATCTCTACAGCTAAACCGCAGCAACTGATTTGATCATAGTTGTCTTTTCCCAAAGCTTTCAATCACATCTTATCAGCAAAAAGAGTTTTCTCAGTTGTCATGGTGATGGTTCAGTTAGGTAACGTCTCTAGGTAACGTGATTCAGGGTTTACGTGTATTAATAAAAACTGAGTCGGCTGAATGAAACTAAAGGATGATGGCAACAAAAAATGTTGTAATGACTTTATTTTCTGTTTATTGAACATGGATTGATCCCACTCAGGCTGAGAGTCCAGTAAGAGCGTTAGTATCGGGGCTGATTGGTGAATCCTTTGTATTCGGTTCATGTGATGACAACTGAACCATCAGGTGGCCGTGCGTCGGAAAAGATTGTAGCTTGTGTCTTATAAATGATTTCACTGCCGTTGGACGTGACTGACCTTCTGGATCTTTCTTTATTTCACTCAAAACCAACGATGTGAATCTAATGGAGAACATCTCCGACCACCAGTAGGACTCCTCCCCTGGGCGCCACGAGTGTTCAAACGTTCAAACCATTCAACATTTGTTCGACCAACATCTATCCATTTAAAACTATAACGGGCACTCGGTAGAGAGCATACCTTCGCATATCACAAGATTGGGCATTAAATTATGAACATGTTGGCATTAGTTGCATTCCAATTGGATACAAATTTAGAAGATTAGAAGATTTTGACCTTTTCATGACCTTGACCTTTGACCTTTGACCCTATCAATCCCAGAATCTAATGAAATGGTCCCCAGATAATAACCAATCATCCCACCAAATGTCATGCGATTCAAGAAGATTTAGACCTTTTTCATGACATTGACCGTTGGACCGATCGATCCCAAAATACAATCAATTGGTCTCCAGATAATAACCATTCATCCCACCGAATTTTATGCGATTCGGTTTAATACTTTTTTACTTAGGCGAATAACACGCACGCACACATACAAATACGCAGAGATCAAAACATTACCTTCCGCATTTTCAATGCGAAGGTAATAGAGTCAGCATGAATATAGTCTTCCTAATTTACCTCACGCCAAACTTCCCTGGACCTTGAGTTCATTGTTTTTTGGCAAACTACTGAATAAAAGAAGTGAGCTCTCTCAGTGACATTTCAGTATTCCACAAAGCTTCTGTTTCCACTTTCAGAGTGAGCGTGAAACCTTGAAACCTCTACTGCGCGGCCACCACAGCCAGCATACCAAAGTATAAAAACTTCCTGTTATGGCAATCTATCCGGTACTATGGATCCTGACGATGAAATGAGGAGTAAAACATATATGAGCCGTCGGCCTGTGGTTAGTCAGGCTGGACTCGTCCCATGTGGTTATCATCGCTGCCCGCCACGTCTCCTCGGCTTCCTCCATAACCGCTCTGCTGCCGCCCAGATGGGGCCTCTTGGCTCGCAAACACTCAAACACAGCAGGGCGCTCAAACCGAGTCTGAACAACTGCTGAGTTTAGAAATCCAGTTTCGTCCGGACCTCTCTCTCCTGGGAGATGTTCTGTTTTCCTCTCTTTTTATGTGGCTTGGTTACTGGCCTGTTTGATCTCTTCACATTAACAGCATGACCATAAAAACATCAGCCCTCAAACTCAAAGCCAACACAGGAGCCTGAACACATCTCCATCAGCGTGAAGACATCGTGACGCGGCTGAACGCTTCATTAACCGCTCTGATTCTTACCAAAAAACGCGTGTGTCTTATTATGCGTCCAGAAGTTATGTGTGTGTCTTTGTCCTCCTCCTGCCTGT
The DNA here is from genome assembly GCA_036178185.1 of Liparis tanakae. Taxonomy (NCBI): domain Eukaryota; kingdom Metazoa; phylum Chordata; class Actinopteri; order Perciformes; family Liparidae; genus Liparis; species Liparis tanakae. Next base: position 9,275,648 of record CM070098.1, on the reverse strand, counting down.
CTTGTGTTTTGTGTGTCCTCCATTGTGCGTGGATGTCTGTTCCCTCGCTGGAGAGTGATTGACATTGTTTGTCTCTTTGGCGAGGCGCCTGACATTTCTAAAAGTCACAGCTCACATTAAGGCTGAGCAGCGCCTCCTTGCATATATGCGTGTGTGTGTGTGTGTGTGTGTGTTAATGAATTAGTAGCTATGAACAGCTATTCTGCAGAAAAGTTTAATTTTGTTGAACACAAACATGCTCAGATATCCACATTCACGTGAAATATATGCTTAATATTCAGAAGTATATTCCTGCAACATCAGCATTTTCATTTTAAGTGTTGTTCGCAGCCACACGATCAATACTAGTCCAGTGTTTGCTCTAATTGTAGTTTTGTTTTGGTCTCCTGATTTGCCTCTTTAGCTTCTAACTGCTCCACTATGCTCACCAGCTAGTAGCCGACGCTGTCTTCCTGCCTTGATGTGATCAGCAGCGGCCTGCTGGGTCCCTCTATGACGCTGAGGAGCATTGAAGATTGTGAAATCAAAACAATGAGCTGAAAAACGTTAATGATCTCTGGAGGGCTGAGGGGAACGGCGGAGTAATAATACACAGCGGGTTCATCACTCCGAGGCAGATTACGCATCGTCTTTTCATCCACTGTTGATACAAACAAACATAGAGCAGCTTAATGGGCAATAATGGTAACATTGGATGTACTGGGATATGTGCATCTTTAAGAAGTGCTGATGATGGTGTTTCCTGGAGCCTGCAATATGTGGAGACGTTTGCAGGCTTAGCATCAGTTTGAAAAGAGAGGCGGTGTTTCTCTTCTGAGCTCACGAGAGGAGACGCTTCAGGACGACACCAGCTGAATATGATACTGTCTTTATTCTGTTATAGTTCATATCCTCTGGAATCAGAGCAGATTGTCTTCCCCCAATGGCACCGATCCCTCTCCAGTCCACAGAGGTATACGGGGGTTTCCAATCACCATTCCAATAAGTATTGATCCGATCCGTCACTGATATTGATGTTGTATCCTTGAAGTTTGCGGTCCTCTGAAATAAATATTAAGGCGATTAATGGACATTGTGTCATTATTTGCTCTAACCTGCGGGAAAAATATGAATCAGTGCACCTCTGGTCAACAGAAAAGCTTTCTGCTGCTGTCAGCAGATAAATCTCCAGGATGGTGGACGGCGTGCCGAGTGACTCCATGAGACGCCGTGTCAGTGATAACAAGGCCTGAGCCAGATAAACGTCTCCAAGCTAATGTTAGTTCAATCAACTGAATACCCTGTCGGGCTTTCTCCGTATCCGTCTTTCTTTGTTGCACAAAATACCCCAAAACGTTTCAAATTTCAAATGCAGAAATTCAGATTATACAAAACTGTTTGATGTCTCGGAGAAAGTAGTTTAGTCATATTTAATCGTATTCAGTGTGTAAACATAGTTCGCCTCTAATCTCGTTGCTACCGTTATTTTTTGGCTTCGGTTTTGTTGGCATCCAAAAACAATGGTGTGATATTACTTTTGTGAGACAGAATATATATATATATATATATATATATATATATATATATATATATATATATATATCATAAATATTAGCAGTGAAACAGGCCTACCACTGCTGCTCCTGACCCAGTCAGCCAGTCGGTTTTACAAGCAGACATATTTACGGGCACGTTTTTTCATTGCCGCTGTGAGACTGATGGGAAAAACAGAGACGAACAGGGCAGTGGGGGATTCATCCGGCACTTACTGGGTGTCTGATTCCCTCTGAACACAGCAGGAGGACCAGCAGGAGCATTGCCCCGAAAAGAAGCTGCAGGGATTTGCTTCTGGGAGTTCAACCTGAATGAAACACCTCTGCCCCTGGAAATAGAAATATTCTAAATGTGTGGGCGGTGGGGAATGCTCCACTAGTGCAAGTGAATATCAATCATGTGTAGTGTTGCTAAATGCAGGTGCAGGCCTTGCTCCCAACCCAACCACTCCCATAATTAGGGTCAGATTATGTAAGACACCTGTTGGTCCATGCTTACTATTTCCCCCGTCATGTAGTGTGTGTTTAAAGCGACACTATGGCCGTTTCTCAATCAGCGTACTTGTGCGTCCTTTCCTCTACTTGTGTCCTTTCCTCTACTTGTGTCCTCGTGGACTCGTGAAACGTCATCAGTCTCAGCCCGGGTACATGTTCACATTCAAAGTTCGCTTCTCTCAAAGCACGGACAAAATGCCCGGATGTGACTTGATCCTCCCACTTCCCGGAGGATGCATCACAGGAGACTTGTGCGTACTCTGGCCAGCATATATCCCAGAATGCATTTCACCAGCAACCGGAAACAATAGCGGAGGAGAAAATAAACTATTGATAGGTTACTTTTTATAAATACTACTGTTGTTGAGTCACGGAATGTCATTTTAGGTTGTTTTGTTTATACCACTGTAAAACATAATTTACACTGAATAATTAGAATAAACTCAGGAGCAAGAGCAGCTGATGTGGTGACGTCATCAAATAAGCAGCCGTTCCAATCGCAGAAAGGCCGTCCTCCCGTTCTCCCGTCCTCCCGTCCTCCGGAGTCTGGGCTCCAGAGACCAGACTCCCAAGACCAGACTCCAAAAGAACACAAGTCTGCAGTCGTGTACTTTGAATTGAGAAACGGCCTACGTAACTTTTCCCATGTAGCGCCCCCTTCAGGTATTTAACGTTTACTTCAGTGTCGTGAAATTCTGGCTCTAGAGCCATATATGGCTCTTCCGGCTCATGAGTTCACAGCTGATCTCACAGCTGATCAATGCGTGCTGCAAGCCGTTCAGCCACAGCATGTCATTGTGTCTGTACGCGTCGCGTAGCGGAGCAAATAAAAAGTCACCTGTGAGCGTGGACTGGCACTATATGACGTTGGTAATCACTGCCAGAAAGCAAGTTGAAGTACTTCCGCCGGTCCCAACCGGAAGTACCGGGCCGGTCCTAACCATCTTACATTGAGCAGTTTTCTGGCTACAGACCCCGATGGCAGTGGCGGAGGAGCAAATCAACATATTAACAGTCATTGTAGCGGCACCATTTTTCTCAAGCTGTTATTTTAAGATGGAAAAGTTACATGGTGGGGCTTTAATAAATGACTCAACTTGCACAAACAGTCTTTTTGCACATAGATCAGGGTCTGAGATGACTGATCACAGTGTGTGTTTGACCCCCTTGTTGTCCTTGATGATCCCGTGTGTGTTACTGTAATACCAGAGGTGCATGGAGAGTGTATCGTGTTAGTATGCAGCATGGTGAGCGAGCCACAAAGTTATTTTTTTGAAGCTTTTTGAAGGTTGCTGTTGTTATTTTTTTGCATGTATTGTCAGGCCAACTGGTTGGATTATTTGTTTTGGCTCTTGGCCTCTTTTCCTGAAGCATTGTCAGACCAACTGGGATTCTTTTTGTCTTCCCTTTCTTTCAATGAAGCGGAGTGACACAATGTTGGGAGGCTCAGCACTCTAGCTGAGGCTTCTTCACTTTATGGATTAAAGTAAAAGCGGTCGGACACAACAAGGTTTCATTATAGACCTCCTCTCCACCGACGGCATCAACTCAGTTTATCAAGTTCTGCTTAGTTTATGGTGAAGTAGTAGTTTTAGAATTAACATTTATTAAGGCCTGCAGCTAACATTGTAATACAAACATATTTGCATTCCTGTTTTGGCTTTGTGGTTTTCATTTGGCTTTTGATATCCTAGCATGCCCCGTAACTCAGTCCCTGCCTTTTAGTTTATTTCAATAAAAGATTTAATTAATTAGTTTGTCTTGTTTTAAATGGTAATTCAGTTCCACAAGTGGGCTTGTTCTTCCCCTATAGACTTAAAAAAACTTTATTTCAAAAGATCTCAAATACAAAAATGAGTGAAGAGGAATTATCCCCAAGAGTTTGAGTCACTTTGATAAGCGGCTCGCTCTATGTACGAAACCAAGTCCTGCCTCATTGCTCATCATTACTCATGGGATGGCCGGCCATCTTGAGCAACAGACTGTGGACCTGCAGTATGAGTCGGACGATCTTCGGCTCACTTATTCATCGATAGAAACCGTGGAGGAGCTGAGCCTGCGGTCGGAGGGTCAAAGCTGCCACTGTAGCAAAAACAAAGCGTTGCACAATGTGCTAATAAGGACTGCCTTGAGTATTGACCTTGCTGCACTGGTGAGAAGCTGTGAAATGTGTTTTCACTCAACAGTTGTTGCACTAAATGATGCTCATTATCCATCAAAATGTTATTCCTGCACACACTAATTGGTCTGCTAATGTCTGATATGTATTTGAATAGAACAGAAGGCCTGGGGTTGTGTGAGGAGTGAAGTGCTACATCACAGGTGTGTGTAGAGACGGAGGATGTGACACGAGGATATCAGAGAGTGTAGGTCAGGCTGTCGTAAGCTCATGGGTACATTTCAATTTAATTCATACACCGGATCACACATTGAGGTTTATGTAGGAATCGGATTATGGTCATAAAGTACACCCCTCCTCTCGCTCTCTTACACCCCCCCCCCCCTCTCCCTCCCTCTCCCACCCACCGTGCCCCCCTCTCTCTCTCTTTGAATGGGGGGTGCTGGAGCCGTCTGCCTGTCACTGCTTGCCTCTTTGTTCAGACTGATCTAGCTTCATGTCTCTCGGCATTGCTGCTGGCGAGGAGAGGGGGTCAGAGGCAGCACCTTGCTGTGTGTCCGCGCGCATCTTGTCTGGCAGAAATCACCGCGCGAGGATGAACGGCGCATAGGCTGCAGCCTGGCGAGGAGAGGATAGGCGAAGGAGTGACGAGTCCAAGACGTCTGTAGAGCTCGTGCACACACACACACACACACACACAAACACACGCCGGTTTCTTCTGCCTCTGCAAAGTGCTGTTTTCACCCTTTCGTCGTCCCTTTACCCCTCGGGAGCTTTGGGGAGCACCTGCACTGAGGCGCAAAGCGCACATTCCTGGGGATTGCACCACTGAGGCGCGTCTCGTTTTGAGAAGACAAGGTAGGACTGAAAGCGTGGACATCATTTGCTTCGGGTGCATGCTTTAGGAAACCAGTCATTTGGTCAGTGTGTGATATCTCAAGTCACCGGGTGCAGGAGGCGCCTGAGACCGCTCAGCTGCTATACTGTAGAGTGGTTCATTTTTTGGGGTTAAAAAATAAAAAAGGCACTTTGAAAAAACTGAGTTCTTTCCACATTGCTCTATAATGCAATATTGATTTTATGCATATGCGAAATGTTATTCTTGTGTACCAAAACACGTTTCCTCAATCACTGCCTCAACCTTTAGACGCACACACATGGCACATGTATGGGATACCTTTCATTATTTACAGGATCTGACCTGTAAATAATTGAAGATATCCCATGCACGATTTGTGTGCTTTTAATATTGGTCTATATTTACTGCCCATGTAAGGACATGCATAAATCATCAACTCCCTAAGTAATTGTAGATGTCTTGTAAATCAGAACTTTGGTGACATTCATTTTTAAAATCTTCCTTTACAGATGTCAAAATCAAAATAAATCAGAGGCGAGGGTGCCTTGTTGAGATATGCAATTTTAAAAGCAGATCTGAACTCTTGAACAGGTGTTTGTGAAATGTGTAAATCAGAGTCATTTGGTAAACTGCCAACACCTGATCTGCACCTGGGCATGACATCAAAGATCCTGTAATATATCGGAACTGGAATACCAGTGAGAGGTCTTTTCATCTATACATTGTAGTAGCTGCGCCTTGTAAACTAACTCTAAAAATACAAACATATAAATAGTGACCAAACTATGGTAACACAGGTGATGGATTTTTGAAAGTCCGGTTTTGATGCTTTTTCTGTAAACAAACACTGACATGTATAAATCACAGTGAACAGTTTGGGTCACCTTGACGAATGAGCTGTATTGTCTGATAAAACGAGCCCTGCAGCCCAATAAAGCCCATTCTGTTTCTATCCTACAAGTCCAAGTCCATTCTTCTTTGGCCTTGTTAGCGTGTCCACCACCAGCTGTGTTTCAATGCCACAAAGAAGGACGTGGTTAACCAGGCAACACCACACTTTAGATGAGTACGCACTTTGTGTGTGTGTGTGTGTGTGTGTGTGTGTGTGAGAGAGAGATATCTAACAGAGCAGTAGTGCCTTTGAGATGAGAATAGTGAGGAATGAGGCTAAGACACCCAGCTGAAAGTTTACAGCATGCATTTTTCATTCTGTCCGGATGTGTGAAAGTGTGTCGCCTCTTTGAAATGACGTCCATGAGCCCTGGCACGCATACAGCAGATATGTGTGTGTAGATGACTGCACTGATACGAGCACGGGGATCAGAGAGAGGCGTGGTGTGGGTAAAAAAAGGTCTGACTAAAATAGAGTAAAGCTCCGTTCGGCTGCTTCACTGTTGCTGCACGCTTTGCTCTCAATCAGCATCAGTGTTGTTCATGTCTGGCTCTGGGATGGCTGCGACTCAAGGAGACACTTTGGATCACAGGAAGATGGGAAAAGAAAAGTAATGATAGATGTTTTCAGATATATGAAATCCTGGAAGTGAAATGATCGGTCGATCTGCAGAAAGAACATTGTTCGAGCGAAGCTGCCAAACATTCCCATGTTTCTTTGTACCGAAGGACTCGTAGATTTTCTTTATTTGATAGTGTGCTGAATATGTTTGCATTTGATTGGACCATTCAAATAACTTAATATAGCTTTTCAGTTTTTGAGATTGTTTTCATCATACTGGAAAAGCAGCTTTTTTACATCGGCATTCTGTTATTTCTTAAGCAAAACATTTGCCTACAGCTTTTCAAGAGTTATAATTAGCTGCTTGTTTATATTTTCTATCATTTTGAATTGAATATCTTTGTTTTGGACGGTTGTTTGAACAAAACCTTTTTACAGAAAACATAATCTGCAGATTCATTGGTTATAGGAATAGTTTCAGCCCTAAAGTATTGTAATTTTCCAGAATAAAATGACACAAAAGGAGTTTATCCCTGATGGCCATAAGTGAGCATCGTTGTCACCGATCTTGCCGATGGTGTATTTTGAGTAGAAGCTAAAGGTGATTCTCAGTCAGGGTTGCATACTGGGTCTCATGTGATTGTGGGCTCCATCCCCCTCTCAGAGCTAATAGCTCACTGAATAGCACAATAACAATGCAGAGCAGATCTTGTGCTCGCTTACCAAAATAAGCTTCCCATCTGAGTCAGCCACAGTTCTTGTTTAAGGTTATGCTGCACTGAAAATGTGTTGACTTGGTTTAATAAACATGCCATGTGCTCTGATGTGCAATGCAGCAAATGTTCGAGACTTCTTTGTTGCAGTCTGTCATCGCAGTAACTCATAAACAGCAGCTCACACTGAGAATTCAAGGTGGGAAGTTTATGATCTCTTTGAACTTCAAGGTATATTTAACAGACTTTAGTGTTTAGACCAACAACGTCGTCACAGTCACTCAAGCTAAAACTGCTTCCACGTTTTCAGCACTGGACAGCTCCCAAATCTCAAAGTCACATGATTCAACCGCAAACAATCGTCGAATAGAAAAAGAGCAGCGAATAGTTGTGTTTGGAGCTGCTGGATGGAAATGTAATTCTCCCTGGAATTGGCCTATTGAGTCCCCAGCCACCACAACCCAAAAGGGATTGGACTAACCAATCCATCAATCAAGTCGTCTTTAGCCTGGGAGGGACTAGAGCGGCCCACCGGGCCAATCATTACGAGCGTAGATGAGACCACAGCTGAACAGCTCACCCACACAAAGGGAGAGGTCCCTCTCTTTGTCTCTGGCCAGCGGCTCTCCTCTGAGGTAGTGACCGGTGGAAGACACGTTTGGCTTTGCTTATGGCTGAGAACGAGCTCTTTAAGGCAGAACCACACAATGTTATCCGCCTCTGCAACACAGAAGATTAAAATCATTTGTCACATTTAAAAAGATAATACTCGATTATGATTTCCCCCTAAAGTCTCACTGATCAACACTTCTTCCTCGTGGTGCTGTAGTGAGGATGAGGCTTCTGTATGCCATGGCTTTAGGTGTAAATACTTGACGGACAGAGCTCAGCACATCATTAAAGATGAGGGATTTTTAGAAGAAGCCCCACCATCACGTCTGTTTGTCTATTCTTTCATGTCATTTCACTGCTTCTCGTTTTTCTGACCAGCAGTGGGTGAACATGTGTTTGTTCTGCGGCTTGTTGACGGAAGCTCTCAATATCCTGTGTGTGTTGAGTCACAGACTAATATACTCAAGTTGATAACTGCGTCTCATGCATCTGATCCTTTATTGACTTTTTTACCAAGAGCTGACCTTCACCTTTGACCTCTGGTGTCTTTATAACACATGTTGTGGAGGCTACTTACATCTAGCCAGTTCCTACAAGTGTTTGTTGTCTGGCCCTAAAACCATCATCCCCTTCAATGTTGATATTTACTTCAACAAACATTTTACCAACCACACATGGGAACTTCACCGTCATGTTAAGCTGCTTTTATTATTATGTTGTCTCATATCACACAGCATGTGAAATGGGGCTCTTGTCGTGAACACAGTTCCCTTCAGTGGAGCATTTTAGCATCTGTCAGCAGATTTTCAAAAACGTTCTTACTATTTCTGTTAATTGTCACCGGTTGTGTTTCTGGCAGGTGCAAAGGATCCTATAAAGGAAGGAAGATCATTAAGTCTTTGACAGCATTCTCATTTTCGTTGGTGCCAATTCTTTTGAAGTGATTGGGGTGCGCAGCGCCAGCCCCACTGTAACCCAATGTATCCCTTTTGTTTCACATTTGAAACATTCACATTTAAGAGTATTTCACAAAATACAAAAACAAACACATTACGTGATGGTGACTGACCCTGAGCATTTTTCTGGGTGTCTAAACACACCGAGGCTCTGTCCAGCGGCTGCCAAATGAGGAGGTGTGTCAGTGTTAGGTGAACATCCCGTAGGACCGGGCTGTGTGCTACGATGTCTGCAGTCTGCCTCGGCAATTTACATTCATGCTTATCATCTAGCCTGTATTATTATCTGGCACACACGTAGGTAATGACAGCGATTAAGACCTTCACCGATACTGCAGCCACGTGTCTGTTTCTTTTACACCTTCGCAAGGATTATTTCTTACCATTAACTGTTTCATCCTGCAGGCTAACATTAGATGAATAAAGTGCAAATGCTGATTTAGTTAATTGTCAACCAAAGCAACAAGTATAAAGAACAGATGATGAAAAGCACATTGAATATTAGACTGCAAGCGTCCGATGGCCAGAAACCCGACTCCAGAGGAAAAGGTCTGCTGGATGTGTCAGTTAGCCGCTATCTGCTTTCACATCAACCGTATCAACTTGTAAAGTGGTATTATACTTTAGAAATCCCCCACATTTCAAATAATGTAGGTGTAAAAAATATATTTGGACTATATTTAGTTCATGCTTGCATTTACATTCCTGAGCAAAAATGTTTTATATACAATACTGATGATTAAAAAGGAAATGGAAAAGTGTCTATGGAGTCCAATTTCTCAGTAAGGCCGAGCACCTCCTTGTGGCACCGGCACCCAGTGGCAAGCGTGCGGCAGGCGTGCGGCAGGCGTCGGCCAGCCGCCGAACTTGCGACGTGTCTGCGGCGTGTCTGCGGCGAGTCGCCGCTCAACAGAGTCAAGCGAGCGTCACTCGCCGGGAAGCCGACAAGCTGAGTGGGTGGAGCCACATTTTCAACAGGTCAGCTGCCGTAAATCAGTTTTATGATCATAGAATGGCAGAGCTGCTGTTTTTTGAGAGAGATAGATAGATAGATAATGTAAGTTTTATTTGTTAAATAAATAATAATCACTTCGTAATATATTACACTTATATACCATAATATGTATAATGCACCCTCCTTTTTGTTAAAAAAAAATAAATAAAAATAAATAAATATATATTAAATAAATATATATATATATATATATTACCATGTCATGTCATACTGTTATATGAGACTACTTTGAGGAGACGGCACTGTTGGTCTAGCTAAACACTGGAATAATCTTTCCACCAGGTAAACCTAAACATGCACATCTATCTTGAGTGCGACAGTTGTCTGAAAACTGCGACGTGTCTGCGGCGTGTCTGCGGCGTGTCTGCGCAGGCGTGACGAGGTTGAGACGTGTCTGCGGCGTGTTGCGGCGTGTCTGCGGCGAGTCGCCGCTCAACAGTGGCAAGCGAACGCCATTCAACAACTGCAGCCATGGTTTACATGGACCGTGGTTATATCTGGATTCTGGTCCGGGCCAACACCTACTGCTATTAACATTATTATTATTATTACTTGTTATTTATTACTATTAGCATTGGAAATACACGTACTGTTTCTATTGTCATTATTATTCTACTATATCCACTGCTGCTGGTATTTTTGGTAGTTGTAACTTTTTCATCATGCCTACTAGTCATAATATTAATCATGTCTGTCATATTCATTGAATGAAAAGAATTGTTAATTCTGTACACATGACATATTTTTTATGAAGTGAAATGTAGTAGCAAAACAATATTCAATATAGTAAATCAGTATTGTACAGAAATATCTTAACTTATTGCATATTGTAAGTATTAAACACACATTATCTATCTATCTATCTATCTATCTATCTATCTATCTATCTATCTATCTATCTATCTATCTATCTAACTAACTAACTAACTAACTAACTAACTAACTAACTAACTATTTATTTATTTATGTATTTATTTATTTATTTGTACACTTAGGATTGACAAAAGTAAAAAAACCGTAGCTCCTCCATTCAATGATCATAAAACTGATTTACGGCAGATGACCTGTTGGAGATTGTGCTCCACCCACTCAGCTTGTCAGCTTCTCGACGAGTGTCGGCACGTGATCGGCGCCTGCCGCTGACTCGCCGATAAGACGCCGCTGACTCGCCGATAACACGCCGCTGACTCGCCGATAACACGCCGCTGACTCGCCGATAACACGCCGCTGACTCGCCGATAAGACGCCGCTGACTTGCCGATAAGACGCCGCTGACTTGCCGTGGAGTCGCCGCTGTCCTGACGCCTGCCACACGCACGCCGCGGACTCGCCGCTGCCAGGGATTGCACTCGCCCTCTCTCCAATTTCTACCCCCACCCCCCAAAAAAACTAAATAGAAAATACATTGATTGTGAGAAATAGTAATCAACTAATAAATCACAATTATACTTTTAAGTAACAATCACATATAGGACAGTGTGGTAACTATATATCTATTGTAGTTTTTCGAAATGTGTAGCACTTACGTATTATGTGTTTTTTTTTATATCAATGTTCATTTCCCATCAGTTTCCCAGGCAGGACTGGCCCACCGTAGAGTCCTCTTTATAAAATTCCCCAAACAATCAGTTTGACTTTTCTTTTTTAGTCTTTATCTCAGTTAAATATGATTATTTGTGTCCAGTAAAATGTTCACCGCTAACAAAACCATTGATCTCGGTGTGATTTGATCCTTTTTGATGCACTACGGGAAACAGCAATGATTGATTTGAGCAAAGTCACTTTCCAGGGCTCCCTGGTTTCTATTCCCTCTAAAAGCTCTTACAATGCTTCTCAAATATTTATGGGCACACTTATGAATAGTGTTGCTCCCTCATATTTTAATCAAATTCAATGTAATTGATTTTACTGTTTTACACACATGCCTTTACACGCACACACAACACAAACACACACATGACGGTGCCAGCAAGAGACGAAGAATGAAAAAGCGGTGAGAAGAAAAGAGCATTTCTGAGCTCCTCTGCTGCCGGTCTGTCGAGTGTCGCTCCACAGCAGCTTAGCAGCTCTACAGGAATCTAGGTAACAGATGGATGTTATAAGAGCTGTCAATCCCTCACATGAATGCACACTTTTTTGATGCATGCATTAATCATCACATCAATATATTTACTCTTGCTTTGCTGTTCAACGCTAAATAATTAATGAAAAGAACAGAAACGTTGTAACTACCTTGTTACAACAAGACTCTTTTTCACGCGACTTGCCTGCTGAGGATCATTCAGAGCGATCCAGATTTCTTCCTCTCTGCACTTTACTGCACAAAAAATATATCTGGCAAGTCCTGAGCGAGCTGGTTTAAATAACCTCTGTCCCCATGCCCAGTGAGATCAATGGCGTCAGTGTGAGAGGAAGGAGTGTGTAATCTTGAATCGAAGGGACCAGCTTTCCAGAGCCCTCTCTCCAACTGAAACCAGGGCCAGAGCTGCATGAGTCATTAGTGGCTTTGAATGTGATTAGTCACCACAGAGGCACACCCAACACAATGAGTGTCTGAAAGAGAGTGTGCATTATGTGTGGAGGGAGCAGGAAGTGAATACCTGATTCAGCTCAGCTCACTCGTCTCTGATAGAGTTCCTTTTTATGTTTTTATTTTCTTCAGCAATTAATGTTCACACACTCTGGTTGAATGTCTTAATGGTAACAAATCCCCACTGCACCATATTACCAATTCTTTTTATTTTGTTTTTACAAAATTGCGCCTGTGACCGCCAACAGTTACTATTATGGCCACATATCTTTTCAAAATGCAAATTTTTTTGCAAACAGCACATTTAGAAGAATCATGTATCTTCCAACTCAGCTTCTCTGAAGACCTTTCATCGTGTCAGCGTCATATCGTCACAAAGGTAATACAATGACCTCTCTTTCATTCCTCCTCCTTCATCAGCCTCCTCAGTCAGCTCAACACTTAGTCTGTCATTTACCCAGAGCTGTTATTCTGCCGTACACTTCCCCGCTCTCTGGAGGTAATAGTTTTGTGAGACATGATTAAAGAAAAAGGGAAGGAATGAAATCACCTTCTCTTCGCAGGTCCCAGGAGGTGCATTCAAGACTGACAGTTTGACTCCTTAGTGTAAACCATGTTTCCATCTCGAAGTCTGCACATTTAGTCCTCATCCTCTCCTCTTCAGCTAGCATATGGTATATTTTTAGACACTAATTCTGCTGCTTCTTCTTTTTATCATACCGTTGCCTAAAAATACAAAAGAATCTTACAGATTTTTCCTATCTCTGAAATTCATTTCCCCAAGGTGCAACATGAGCATGAGTTATTTTTCTTGTTGGGTAGAGAACGATATTCTTTCAAAAGCCAGGGTGGAAAGAAAAAAAAAAGATTATTGTTGGTGTATTTCATATTTAAAGAAGAAATATATATATATATATATATATATATATATATATATATATATATATATATATATATATATATATATATAAACAGGAGCTCAGGAGTTTTACTTAGGCTACTTAATAGTTGAGTTAGAATAGTTTCTTTCAAAGCTAACTGCATCTAAATCTATTGGCATCTTTAATTATTTTGTGAGGTTAAACGTTATTTGACAAAAAACCTTGTTCAAGAAGGACACAGCTGTGTGGAAGCACAATGCTACATCACAGTTCAGGGACTTCAAGCTAACATTGCTACATCAGAGTTCAGGCTAACGTTGCTACATCAGACTTCAGGCTAACGTTGCTACATCAGAGTTCAGGCTAACGTTGCTACATCAGAGTTCAGGCTAACGTTGCTACATCAGAGTTCAGGCTAACTTTGCTACATCAGACTTCAGGCTAACGTTGCTACATCAGAGTTCAGGCTAACGTTGCTACATCAGACTTCAGGCTAATGTTGCTACATCAGCTTTCAGGCTAACGTTGCTACATCAGAGTTCAGGCTAACGTTGGCGGCACTGTCTTATTTCTGTATTTGGTTTATGGACGTTTAAAATCCAGCAACATTCCTCAAACTTTTTGTTTTATCCTCAAATCCGCTTCGCTTAACTGAAACATTGTTTGTAACACAATAAAACCCTCGCCCAGGTATGTTTTCTACAGTGAGCATTGAAACAGAGTCACTTTAAAATCAATGTCGTTTTTCTAGTGCTGACTCAATTAGTAGCACAGTGTGTAATTACTGTAGCTATCAAATATAAAGGAATCTTCTTGTTGTGTTTCAACTGTAAAAGTCAGATGGAGAACTCAAGGACTCAGTGATGATTAGCTAGCTGTAAAGTTAGCGGATCAAATTTTCCAGATAAATTGACGGTTGCCTGTTAAAAATACAATCTAATTCTGTCTGAAATCCAGTACCCACTGACTTGTAAATCTGCCACTTATATCTTTGCAAACTGCATTATGTGGGTCGATACACAAACTGTAGCACACTAAGTTTATTTGTTATTTCGACCTGAACAGAAACGTCAGCGCTGCTCGTGTTTGTGGACGTACGCTGTGCTCATAAACTCAGAAGATGAGTTTCAGGGACCGATATTGTGCGTTGGCTTTAGTTTGATGTGGGGCTTTTCAGGAGCTGCACAAGTACAGCCTTACGTGTGTGTTTGTGTAAGTGTGTGTGTGTGTGTGTGTGTGTGTGTTTGTGTGTGTGTGCATGATGAATCAACATGGGACTCAACCTGACCCGATTAAATAAACCTTAGAAAACCTTGAACACTCAGACACACGCGCACACACACATGCACACACACACACACACACACACACACACACACACACCTACACACACCTACACACATACACACATACACACACACACAGACACACGCACACACTTCAATGCAGCATGATAAGGCATTATAAACACAACGCTGTTCTCACAAACACGATGTGTCAGCTGACACTTGCGTTCCACACTTTTCAATTTTTTTTCTTTAAGCTTTTTTCCCACCAACGGCAGAACTGGAGGAGATTTGGGTCGAGGGGCCCGTCTGGCCTGCGTCATGATGAGCATGAGGCCAGTTGGTCTGCTGCTTCAACAGATTGACAGCTTAGCGCTGAGCAGCGGTGTAGCTCTGCCAGCCTCGTCTGTGAGCTCTCTTTGGATCTCTGTCACTCCGCTCGCCGTCTCTCACAATGAGCTGGGAACGCGTCCTATTCAGACAACATCGTGAAAATGTGTCAGATGGACATCCACATTGAAGTTCACTGAAGCATTTTAGAGACTTCTGGCTCTTTGCTCCTAAAGACACAGCTGCGCCTGTGAAAGTGAAGAGTGGCTTTTTAGAGGGAGGCGTTCGCGACATCTGATGTCTCCTCTTTCACAAAAGGTGGTGCTGGTTTGTATGCGGCCAGTGTGATTGGATGGCCAGAGCACACTGTATGTTGTAAATCCCTCCTGGTAAAACGTTGAAAGGCGGCTGTCTATAGAGCTCACAATGTCATATGTTGTATAGCATCCAAAGAGATGTCCATAGGCTGAACTATGTATTCTGTTGGTGTGGATCGTGGCTGCTGGGCCCCTGCCAGTCCCCGGTCCTCCAACACAACGCTCTCTAACGCTCTCTCCTACAAGACTGGGCAAACTCCTCGGTGTCATGACCCTCTCCAAGCCTTTAGAAATCTCTTGTCACCCACCCAGCTTGCTCCCCCAATGGTTCAGGCCTTCAACATGCAGAGAGTGCAACAGCTCAACCCCAATCTGTCACCGCCCATCATAAGGTCCTAACCTAGCATCGGGGATTGGATGCCTCAAAGTGTGTGTCACAGTGGGGTCCCACGCGCATCCGTGAGTCCAGACACCAACTTGATTGCCCACCATTAAAAATCACCGAACAAATTATTGTTTAATGGCAGTATAGTTTGTCAGGCGTCACATAGTGCTCTACTTATCTGAGAGGAATCTTTTGCTTTGCCTCACACCCTCCAGTTTAATACGGTTGAAGGTTTTGACTGAGCTTTCTCATGGTCACAGAAGAGAGCGACCATTATTCCTGTAATTTATAAGGGGTTGAACTGGTGTTGCATAATCTTCTCAGAGATGCTGGTGACACAAGTTGCTGTTTCCTTGGTGAATGCAAAGAGCTCTTTTGCTTCGCTGGATAAATTATTACTGAAATCCAAACCCTCCAAACATGTTCGACTAATTTCTGCTCCAACTACTTAACATGCTTCATGTGGTCCATTGCAAGCCTCTGTTGATGTTGCCTTTGTAGCCAGGAAGCTGTAGGGCCAGCATTTTGTAAATAGACCATTTTTATTTATTTGTCTTAATTAGCATTATGAAACAAAGCTTGTTTTCTTCAAACAACAAACAAACAACTCCCTTCTTCATTTCATATCAGTACGAGGCAATGCGTCTCTATCTCAGGCGTCTCTCCATTAAACTCAGAAGCTTTTGGCCTCAAGCCAAATCCTCTGGCAATGTCAACAGCTTATTCCTGTGCAGGATGTCATATGCTGTGCAGTAGGAAAGCACCAGAATCACTTGTTTTCACTGCAGTGTGTTGAAACTTAATCACATTTTTACTTCCAGAGCGGCTCTCTGAACAATCACTATTCTGCATCAGATGTAACAATGTCTGATAGTATGAAACCAGTCCTGGAGCACAATGCTGTAGTAAATAAGCAGGAGTGACTCATGTGGAAGAGAGGGAGAAAAATGTCAAAATATGTTGACGAAGGCATCATCTAAAATTTAGATGATGCCGTCTTCGTTTAGATTTAGATTCTAAATGGAAAGCACTGAATGCAAGTCAGTCAACTGTGTCTGGCCCTTTAAGGGCCCTTAAAGATGCTGTATTTTTTGCCTCTCTCTTTCATTATAATAACAAAAATAAATACAATTTGTGTTTCCCTGTGTGCATGCTGCTAAATCACCTTTTCAAGGATTCAAGTTTTAAGGCCATGTTGTGTTATTTTATTGTATAGGTGTGGCCACACTGCAATGACTCACAACAGACTCACAACAGAGGTGATACAAGTGCAACTAGAATGGGCACTCGGTAGAGCGCATACCTTCGCATATACGTTTTTCACCTTTTCGTGACCTTGACCTTGACCTTTGACCCAATCACTCCCAAAAACTAATCGATTGCTCCTTGGGTCATGACCAATCATCCTACCAAGTTTCATAAGAATCGGATCAGTTTTGTCTGATTTAGACGAATAACTGACGGACGGACGGACATATTCACAAATAAATAAATACACGCCGGCGAAAACATTACCTTCTGCATTTTCAATGCGAAGGTAATAGGTATGACTGATCTGCTCATTCAGAGACATTCTGAAGGTCAGCATCCATGTGTGTGTCTGTAAGATTTCATGCCGCTACTTTTACACTTTTGAAAGCTGCTTTCATGGCAGAGAGACAGCTCTTCAAGATGAGTGACATGTATTGGTGTGTGTGTGTGTGTGAACATCACCAACAGTTAGAAGAGGGGAGTACTTTGGGTTTGAGTTGGTCTACTTAGTTGTGAAAAGGTATTTGGAAAACAAACAGCTCGGGAGCTTTTTTCCACCAAGCTGCCAGTCATCTGTTGAAAAACAAAAATCACCAAACTGTCTCCACCTGACAGAAAAATGTAGTCTTTACATCACACTTTTATCCAAAGCACTTTACAATTACACTCTCTCACTCACACACACATACAAACACACACACACACACACACACACACACACACACACACACACACACACCAGGACCATACTTGGGCTTCAATAACACTGTTATATATTGACAGAAATGATCACATAAATATAATTCAGTTCAAAAGGTGTTGTACATGACTATTGGTTTAATGTTTGGAATTATATAAAATATTGTTGATGTTTTTTGTCATGAACATTCAGCTTTATGGCGTGTAGCAGTAAAACAGACTTTAAATTATGACAATTTATATTGAGTTGTTTTTATTAGTCAGATTCACATAACTCTTTCTTGCCGTTTGTAAACAAACATACATTTTAATTTGGGCAAAGCATGTTGATGCCGGGTGTGAGAGCACTGGGCATACATATACGGTACAGATTAATTATCTTATTGTTAGCTATGGGTAAATAACTGCTTTATGACGATCATGTGTTTACATAAAGGACGATGGAAACTCCGACAGCTCAAACAGCAGCAGCTGAACTGAAGGAGAAGCAAATATCTGCAGTTCCTAAACCTTTGACCTAAGCCTCTTCTCCAGCCTGATCCTGGTTCCTCCCCGTATCTCCCTCTGCAGGTCCAGGATGGGGCTCAGTCTGTGTGCAGCCGGGCGGCAGGTCCTCTTGTCTCTGATGATGCTGCTCTCTTTAGGCTCCGGTAAGTTCTCTCCCTTTTCCTTTCTAAATTGCTGTAACATAAAACCAGCACTTTATGATCTAAATTAAAAGTTGTGAAGAACAGTGTTGGTGCACAGGTAAAAAAAGAAAGAGTGAAGAAGCATCTGGACCAAAATATGGAGCAAAAATCCATCAGTCCTTTCATTTATTTCCTATAGACATGAATTCACTAGACAGGTCTGCAGTAATTTGAGTGTTGTAAGTAAGAGCTGACATGCTGAGGATGTTTCCAGACATGCTCGGTGGGACTGAGCTGGAATACCTCCAAGCCCATTTCTGCAAGTTTAGTCGACCATCTGTTCCATTACTACGATGCATAAAATTATGGAACAAAAAGACAGAGCCGGAGGTTTGAGGCCCACCTGCAGTCTGCCGACTGCCTGTAAAGATAAGTTATTCTCCTTAATTACTTTTCCTGCAATGGGTATGATAACTGGTCAGTCTGCATTTTTGGAGAAACGGCATCACTGATTTCCAAAATAAAAACACAATACCTGACTGGTCATTATGGTTTGACCACAGAAGGTATTACTTCATCCAGCATCCAAATGTAACAACATAATCTCACTACTAATGATGAAAAGAAAAAATGAATTTGAACTAGACAAAAATTATATATTAACATTTATACTATTAGCTCCCTTTTAAATCAGTAATTTCCAAGTTCATCATCACAAAGTTTCCCTCAGTCAACAAAGTACCACAATATACCAACGTGTGACATCTGGATCATATAGTTTACTGTATCAGCTGTGATGGTGGACAGCTGGCGGCAGTATTCCAGGTTAATATTAAATACTGCATATCCATCTCTGTAGCGTGTAGTTCACAATGTGTTCATTCTGCTAACGAGAACAAGTGGAGTTTAAAGCTGTCTGTTTGGGATTTATTCATGTTTTGACCTCGGGATCTCTTGATGGCATCACAACTCTGTGGCAGATGCCCATCGCTAGAGAATATCTGGTAAATACAAGGTTGCCTAATATCTCCTGACTTCATGAGCTGATAAGAATCACTTGAATGTTCCAGTTATCTATAAACTGCTGCAACACAGATTGTCGGATACAAAATGACGCAAATAATTACATGCACCATGTTGTGTACATCCTCTTTTCCTGCAGTGGGAGGAGCCTCTGAAAGGGGAGGTTAAATGAGTTGGTCCATATTTTGGGATACAAAGTATATGTGTGCTTTCTATAGAGTTATATTAGGTCATTAATAGCTCCTTCATGTCTGTACACTAACAATGAAACAACCGTGCCAGTCAGCTTAATTTAGCACAAAGACTGAACTGAACACATGGGGGACACTATTTATAACTTCACACAAGAAAGACACACTTACTTTGTCTATGCTTTTCAAAGCAACTCTGTAAGATGCAGTTGAAGGCTCCAGTAATAGAAACTTAGAAGACCGTTTGGTAATATTTGCATCAACTGTTTTCTAATAAAAATGCACATCATTTAAAATACAGGCCTACCACATGTGCTGCTGCGGTAGTATGTGTTAGTGTGTACTTATTATATATTGTTTGTTTGTTTGTGTGTTTTATTCAGTCAATCAAATACAATATCATATTATTCTATATAATATACAAAAGAGAAAGACTGAAACGGTATAGGTAGAAGCAAAAGATGCTTATAAATTCTTATCCTAAATTGAAATAAAAATAAATCAAAGAATTTATATTAAATAAAGAAAAAACAACAACAAACATAATACAAATATATATATTTAAAAATACTACCACATACATCTTCCATATAAATACATTTTTAATCACATTTATAACTCTCAATCTGAAAGCTATATTATTATTTGCATAAAATCATTAAATTGAATTAGCCAGCACAATCAATTCAGTTTATGAAACACTGCCGCTGGCCGTGAAGGCCTCCTTGCAGTTTAGCTCACTGGGCAGCTCACTGGACTCTGAGAGGACTGACAGGAACAAGAGAAATCGTCTGCTAATGACAGAGAGTGCCCTCTCATGTCACTTCCAGATCTCTCTTCCTCCTTTCAGGTTGTACGTCTTTTGTCCCATCTGTCACCACCATGTTACAAGGTACATGCAACGTCTCTCAATTTGCTCCATGCCGTTTCTCAGACTGCTTCTTATCCTCCATCTTCCACTTTGATTTTTCTTATTATTTCCCCTCTTCCCCTCTCCCTCTCTCATTCCTTCTCCCTGTCTTGTTCGGGCTCTCCTGCTTTTCCCTGGTATTTGTGATTCTGTGATTACATCTGATTTGGGGGGAAGGCAGCGGAGGCACAGAGAGATGCTCTCAGGGGGTTCAGCTTGTGAAAGCCGTCCAATCTAAATGCAGATGGAAAGATCTTCAGGGGATTTAATTCCACCTTGTGCAATATTCCAAATAAGGCTTGTGTGTGTGTGTGTGTGTGTGTGTGTGTGTGTGTGTGTGTTTGTGTGTGAGTGTGTGTGTGTGTGTGTGTGTGTGTGTGAGAGAGTGGGTTGGGGGTTGGGAATTGGGGTTGTTTCCTAGGTCCTCTTGTTACGCTCATATTATCTTTTCTACTCTTTGGTGATTTTGTATTATTATATCTGAGCAAATATGTAATTATGTATTTTTTTCCTTGTGTCTTCTTCTGTGCCAGAGGCGGTCGCACCTCACACACGTTCTCCTCCCATACTGACTTGTCAGGACTCTTGGCATCACTTTTTAACACTGAGCATAAACAGCATGAACTAACTCACTATGAATTATGAAGGACTATAAATGATTTGGTTTGGATCGTTGTTTTTTTTTATTTTAATTTTTTTATGCACTTTAACTCAAGGTCCTTTGTGCTCGCTGTTTCCACTGCATCTCATGGAAATGGATAGAGTATGAACTGTTGTCATGGTGATAACTTGGTTGTCCTTAAAATGACATTTTGAACATATTACCTTATAGAAAATGTAGTTCCAGAAAAATAAAAAGTCTACCCTTTAATAAACTGCAATACCATATGCAATAATCTCACTGGGTATGTCACAGTCAGGTGAACAGAGGTTAAAGCCACAAAGAGGCAGGAATTGGTTTGCAGATAATCTTTATACAGGTGATCCTGTTGTCATGGTTACACTGAACCTGCATGTCATGGCAACCAGATAGAGCGGGTTGCTGATATCAATCTGCGTTACCAAGAAATTGCCGCGCACTGTGACATTGACTTTACATTGATGCTTCTCCTGCATGAAATAACTTTAAATTAATTAAAGTTTGAGTGACAGTTGGAGTTATTTATGTGTACGAAACATGGGTTAGAGATAAGTAAGTAAGAGTGAGTCCCTGTCGTCACCTGTGTGTGTCTTTCTATTCCTGTCTAAGTCTATGTAATGTGTTTGAGTTGCAGGGATCCGTAGAACAGGGCCGCGTTATGTTTCTTTGCTTGAATGTTAAAACCAGCTCCTTGTCCTCGTGTGGAAACATGTGAACTTGCTAATGAACCCCTGAGGTCTTGTTACTGAAGCAGGCACCTTGCTTATAAGCGACAATACAGCCTACACTTTCTTTGTATGGAATACTGTGCGTAAGGTATCCTATAATCAAACAGCAGCCTTATTCACTGTCAAAAAGTATATGCAATACATTATTCATTGTTTTCTTCCCTTGCATGCTAAAATGTCCTCCAACATATTTAATAGCATAATCTAATTGCGTCCTGGTCCCTTGTTCGTCCTCTAGGTGCAGCCTCCTCCGTGGTGAACATGCGTCGGATCACACATCCTCCCGTACAGCAAGCTCTGGCGGGCAGCGCCGTCCTCCCCTGTGTCTTCACCCTCCAGACCGGCTCCTTCAGCCAGCCTCCCCACCTCCTGTGGACTCGCATCAGGCTACCAGCAGCAGGAGAGGGTGCCCCTCTGGAGCAGATTGTGCTTTCTGTTAAAGGTAGAGACGCCATGAGGAGGTTTAGCTGTTGAGTAATACTTAGTGGATCACTCTGCTCCTTTCAGTCAGATAGTCTTGCTCAGACAGTAAAAGGCGCTCTTTAGTCGATGTTTCCATGTTAATCATAAAATAGTTAAATAACTGTGTATTTGTATAGTTGTCCCCTGACTCAGCAGCTCTCCTCAGCATGCGTTTATGAATTAATCTGAAGGCCTCACAAGTAAAACACTGACTAAGAACCGATCGAGCTGACACAGGAAGCTCCCGAAATTAAAACGAGATAAAACTTTGTTGAGATCTTCCACTCCTTGTAAATGCTCTGAACGTCCCTGAGTGGAAGGATTAGAGAGATGTCACTGCTACAGGCCCAGATTAACGTCATCTAGACTGGGCCCCTCGAAAGTGAATGTCTTTCAGTTCATTGTTTTGGCTTTTACGACTGGCAACTTCAGTGACAATAATCTCAAAGGTTTCTTTAAAAGACACACAAACTAAATGGGATTAATAATGTCTTGAAAATGTTTAATATTCTTTCCTCTATAACGTAACAAAAAGAAAACAAATACAGAAACTCTTTATGGTAAAGTCCAAAATGTAAACCTAATTGAACTTAACTTATTTAGCTTAAAAAAAAAAAAAAGCTACTCTGCTTCATCAGGACGGTGCGGGTGTGGTTTCATCACATTTGATTTTGGCCTGAAACTGAATCAATCAACGGTCAGAGTTTCATTTATTCCTGATTGGTCCACAGACGCATGTGACATCATATTCTTCCAACCTGTGGGAAAAGCAAAGATAAAAATAAAAGTACAAAAGTTGTTTGTGGGAAATAACTTAAAATGTGTTTGACAGACAATTGTGTGTTACCATCAGACCCGATTACTAATACAGAGGCAGCCTGGGGGGATCTTTCTCTCTTTAAATATGTATCTAGGACCTCTTCTACAGTTATGCTTTAGCTCTCAAATCTGCAGGATGCGAATAGACACTTATAATGAAGAAACCTCTCTTTCTCTGCCAAAGGCGACGTGATCAAGGTGAATAAGGCTTTCAGTGGCCGCGCCGTGCTGCCAGGATACCCTGCCAATCCTCTGAATGCTACTATGGAGATCTCCAGTCTCCGCACCAACGACTCAGGCACTTACCACTGTCAGGTTGTCGTGGGTAACGAATATGAGAGAGACACTGTGCCCCTGATGGTCTCCGGTAAGTACAGCGGCCGCTGAAGGGAGATATCATTGTGAGAAAAGTTTAGTGCCACAACTTCCTTTAAGACACATTTAGGACAGTTGAAACGCTGCTGCACTGACAGCATCAACACAACAAGCCTCAACGTGTGTTTGTGTCAGATAGATCATGAAAACTTGACAACAGGAGCACTGACAACATACCTCAGCTTTTCTATTTAATTAAATATGAATAACATTGGTTCACCATCTCAATATCAACATGACTGGCTTCATTAATGTAGCATGCTGCTCTTTGTGCCTGTGTTGTTTTTTAAAATCTAGTTTTCCACTTGTGTAACTCTTTTAACTAAAGAGTTTGGGCTGAATCACTTTTCTTTGTGCTCTTCTGTGAAGTCTCACCTGAAACTTGCACATTGTTGTATTGATCTGTTTGTGGCCACAATAACATGTTTACTGATTACATCACACTGATTGATCTGATTTTAACTTCTGCTGAGTTGGTGTATCTCTCAAAATATTCCCCAACCATCTCATGACATGCCCCTGTGTGTACCTGTGTAGGTGTGGTTTTCCACTACCAGGCCCCCAGCACCAGATACAGCCTCTCATTCGCTGATGCCCAACGCGCCTGCCAGGACAACTCGGCGGAGATGGCCACACCGGCCCAGCTGTGGGCGGCGCACTATGACGGCTTCGCCAGCTGTGCAGCCGGCTGGCTGGACGACCAGACCGTCCGGTGAGGAGACGCTCGAGGACTTCCTTCAGTCTCCTCTCCCTCGTCGCTTACTAATTGATTGATTAGTCCAGGCCTGGTCCAAAAACTTAAGATGTATAATGGAACCCATGAACTAAAACAAAAGTTGTGAGCAATAGTTGAACACTTTTATTTTCTTGCGTTGGATAGGAAGATAGATACCGCTCTGTGCATATAAAGCTACCACCAGCAGCTGGTTAGCAAAGCAAGACTGACCGGAAACCTGGAGAAACTATAAGCTGTGGAGGGTCTGGTAAACAGACCTGTGTCTTTAGACAGAACCAGGTCCCCCTGTCTCCAGACTTTATGCTGAGCTAAGTATGGCTGCTCGTGGTTAATGAGGTCTCAGTCCCAACAAGCCAAATAGCGCAGCTTGGTCACTGCGGCTTGGTCACTGCGGCTTGGTCACTGCGGCTTGGTCACTGCAGCTTGGTCACTGCAGCTTGGTCACTGCAGCTCAGCCTTTGACAACCTTTCCCATTGAGGGGAGGTGAATGGGTCCAACAGACACAGGACTTTAGGAGGCCTGTTTGTATGTGCTGTGCGAAAATAAATGTAAACTGTGATATGTTGTCACGTGAGTCAAGTAAACGTCAACCACATTGTTTTTATAAGCCTATAAGTGGTTTTGTTGCTTGAATTTAAATACTTGGAAAGATACAAGTTTATTTTGATAAGACGGTATGCATGTATGAGCGAGTATTATCCTGGCGTTACTGAGGATAGTCAAACTGACGTGAGAGTGGAACAAATACTTCATAGTTTAAAGTTACTGACCAAGCTGCGTGTGTGTGATGCATTGGTGTGAAAGTGAGTTGTGGTGGTAAAATACTATCAATATTCTCATGTAAATATCAACAAAGATATAAAAATGTCAAACAAATATTCTAAAAAAATATAATTTTACTTTGGTGATTAATCGATTATCAAAATGTGTCTATTTATATGTTTTGAAGAGTGCTAATTTTAATAAATAACCTAATATTTGCTTTATTTTGTGTCCATTTATATTCGTGAACCATCTATAATCCAAATTAATATTCCGTTCTTCTGTTTTGATTAATGTTGTTTATTTGCTCCTAATTGTGTTTTAATTTATTTTGATCTCTTGCCCTTTCAAATAGATTATACTTATTCAAATGTGTTCTTCACTGACATTTAAACATGAGAACAAACACTTTGGTACGTGAGCTGAGATTATGTTCCTTGTTTCCTGGGATTAGTAAAATTAGAGGTTCATTTCCACATGCTTTTCTTCACAGCTATTCGGTCCAGCTGCCAGAGCTCGGCTGCTTTGGACACAAGGAGTACTCGGCTGGAGTGAGGAACTATGGGAAGAGGGACCCCAAAGAGTCGTTTGATGTGTACTGCTTTGCAAAAGAACTGGATGGTACACACACACACACACACACACACACACACACACACACACACACACACACACACACACACACACACACACACACACACACACACACACACACACACACACACACACACACACACACACACACACACCAGGACCATACTGGTGGTTCAATAAAACTGTAACTTCAAAATGCAGAAGTTTCATATTGACAGAAATGATCACCAACATCTAATTCAGTCCAAAAGGTTTTGTACTGTATGTTTAATGTTTGGACCACTAAATATTGTGGATGTTTTTACACAAGAACAAGCAGCTTTATGGCATGCAGCAGTAAAACAGACTTTAGGTTATGACAATTCATGTTGATCAAAATAGCACCATGCATCATATTCTGGAAAAGGTTAACATATTTCTTTTTTTTTTAAATATACCTTGAATAAAGTTAAAAGACAACACAATTTTGTTTTGCATATACATTCGTTCTGTTTGGAGATCAGTATGTCTGTATTAGCAACCAGTGAGCTTGGGGCTAAGTGCCACACAGAGAACAACACATAACAACGACCTGTGATTTCACCGTCCTCTCCTTTAGTACCACTATTAGTTAGTATTATGACGTCAAATCCAACATGGAGTGCCGCTAGAAATCACTGCCTCGTGTCTCCGTCCTCCAGGTGAAGTCTTCCACTCCGCGGTCGCCGGCCGGTTGTCTCTGGCGTCGGCCTCGGACCGCTGCGTGTCCCTCGGGGGGCAGCTGGCCACCGTGGGGCAGCTCCACCTGGCCTGGAGGGCCGGCCTGGACAGCTGCGCGCCGGGCTGGTTGTCCGACGGCAGCGTGCGCTACCCGGTGACCCGGCCGCGGCCGGACTGCGGGGGCAGCCGGCCCGGAGTCCGCACCGTCGCCCCCAACACTACAGCGGACAACACCAGCGCGCTATACGACGCGTACTGCTACAGAGGTGCCTTATCAATATCTAAAAATCACTGGCTCCAATCGTAAAGGACCACTATTTGTATTTATGGGAAAGGTGTTAACTCATTGCTGATGGAGGAATACAGTGAAACATCTCAATGGTTATAATCATATGACATATTGCTTCATATCAACATTACATTTTCAATATGGAAACGTATTATGGCTGTCTCTATCAGGTTTTTGCTATTATCATGGCCAAAACAATAGTATTGCTATACCTATAGAACATTTAAAATAAAGAACAATTCTATCAGGAAATAATCATATTCATCATTAACTTTGGTTAATCTGCATTTTCTATCTATTTTGGCCAATTAATTACACTCAAAACAGTAGGGAGCCGGAGAGAGACATTACTATTTATAATATATATTATTTGAGAGGTACTATATTGACATTATATCATAATATGTGTATTATTAACATAATATCAATATTCTATGTTTAAAATATCGTGGTTATCATCGATACTGACAACCTCATACATCATAATGTAGCCACCTTCTCACCAGAGGGGCAGATGCTATTTGTTACAAAGACGACGTCATGGGCACGGTTGAATCACTTCTTATCCATATTGTCTTCTATCGCATGGTCACGTATTTGTGTAACTGCTGAATTGAGAGAGTAAAAGAGACCAGGATGTGTTGAAGTTAAGTTATTCTTGTGTTCTCTGTGTTTACTGACATTGGCTAATTTCTGCAAAATGAGAACACAGCAAAGCCTTGAGACCCTTCAGCCATAGTGTAAACAGAAAATGTCCTCAACTTGTTTCCCAGGTAAATTGAAGAATTCAGACTCCATCTCCCAGATCTACACCTCGCTGTGGAAGCCCTGGAGCTACCTCGCGGGCACAAGTGATGCTGACTCCACAGGGACGGGCAGTCCGGACGTGACCACACAGCAAACCACCACCGGAGGTTTGACATTGGTCTATAAGATTAGCAGATCTATAGCCGCATGAACCAGCTGATCGACCAGAGGATCAACCATCCAATCATTAAACACAGATACAGTGAGACTGTACTTACATGAGCTACGCTTCACACATCCTGCAGGGTCCACAGATGCCGATGTTTCACCATCAAACTGGACAGGACTGGTTGACCTAGAACAGGAGGCCGCTCACAGCATTGATCCATGTAAGGCTCATTTCTCATATTGAATTGATTATTTGTATTGATCTCTACATAATGTAGATGTGTGTTTATAATCCAACGGATTGTGTCCCCAGCCTCAGACCCCTGGTCCTCAGAGTCTTCCGGCTCATTTGTGACCCTCCAGCTAATCCCAGGACAGCACCTCTTAGACTGGGGGGAGCCGTTGGAGCCGGGCCCCGACTCGGAGGAGTTCCTCCGACCGCCGGTCACCCCCACTCCCGCCGACAAGAAGGTTGGTCCTGGTTCAAGCTTTTATTTTGAGATGAAACAAACAGGTGCAGCATCACTGGGCCAACTAACTTCCTTTGCATACACTTTTAAAAAAATGTTTAGGTTATCTCAAAGATTGTCAAGTCCATTTGGAAGCCCTGGAACTACTTGGCTGGGACTGGAGAGGAGGAAGGAACCCAAGCACCAAGTAGACAGGCAGGGGAGGACGAGGGGGCCGTGAAACCGACAGAAGATGGGTCAAATGCATCCAGGGCAGCAACGCCACGTGAGTGGATCTCTACAGTTTCTAATGTGTGAATTTACATTGCCTATCAACTGGGGTTACCTGCCCAAGAGAGCATCTTTGAAAAGGAGAAGACAGTTGAAAGTCATTTACAAAGAGGAAGACAAGACTTTTGAAGGTGAAAGCAAACCATTCTACGTTGTATTACTTTATTTTTGCCTTTGGAGATGTTCCTGGTGCCGTCTCACATCCACCCACTGTGTCCTTCAACAGCACACAGACATCAAGCACATCTTACATCCTTTAGTCCTCCGTTTCCAGTTTCCAGTAAATACGTTTCCAGTGTTAACGTAATACAGAAGACCCGATGAGCACAGTGTGCCGTCTGAAGAGGAACACGGTCACATTATTTAGTTATAAAGCGACCAGGCTTGACGGGGGTGTATATTTATGAGCATGTACAGTGTTCTGAACATACTGCTGCTGGGGCACTAATTGGTGCAGAGTTTGGGAAAACACAACAAGATGGTACATTGATTACAGACCAAAGAAGCCCCAGGAATTACAGAGAAACACAGAATGAATAAGGAATAACTGGGAGAACAGACGCCTTGTAGTGAGGAGAACACAAGGGCTGTGTCCAGCTTCACCTCTTTCTTTGTTTGGACACATTAAGTGGCATTTATCATATATCTATACAGTGGGGGAAAAAAGTATTTAGTCAGCCAACAATTGTGCAAGTTCTCCCATTTAAAAAGATGAGAGAGGCCTGTAATTTTCATCAGAGGTAGACCTCAACTATGAGAGACAAAATTAGAAAAAAAATCCAGAAAATCACTTTGTCTGATTTTTAAAGAATTTATTGGTAAATTCCTCGGTAAAAAAAGTATTATCGCCTTACGAAGCAATACACAAACAGTGAAGGAACGAAGGTTCGATCAACAGCATCTTATGATAACAAAAGGACCGTTACATCGACAGAGGCCTCCTCACTCCTCAAGAGGCCTTTTGGGAATTGTGACATCCTTTAAGATGGAGCACTGAGATTGGGCCAGAAGCCACATTGATAAATGAGAAAAGCCCCAGGTACACAGCCCAGGAGCGCCAGCTGGGCTTCCCCTCATGCTGGGATACAATGTAATCTATTTTAATCTGTTCTTTTAACTCTGGCCTGTCTTGACCTGCATGGACAATATTTCAACAATGATTTAATAGCTAAAAATATAAACGCTGAAATGAAATACTGCATGAAAAAAGCACTTCTTAAAGAAATATATAATATGTAATATCGTAAAAAGGTGTATTGTGTCTTTTGTATAGTGAGCAACCATTATTCTGCCAAGAAAGCACGCAAGTCAATACCTAAAAAATGTATTACACTTTAAATTAGATTAGAACTGAGATGTACCAGTTCTGCTTGATAATAATTGATATAATTAGTCATGCACACATGAGCAGGACATTTATAAATCTCCTCTTGTTCTAAAGATATATAGTATTAATGTAATTATATAATGTATACTTTTTGTATTTTTTAACCATTACTTGACAACCAAGCTATACGTTTCAGAGAAGACAATGGCAATGAGTCCTGTATTTCATAAATCTGTGGTGATTTATTTAAAATATTTTCCTAGATCCTTCCACCACCAAGTGTCCACTTCGGTCTTCCAACCACAACGTGTGCGCTATCCTGTAAACATCTAAAAACCCACTTATTTAAGTTGGCTTTCATATAATCTCAAATGTTGTTTGTTCTTTCATATATTTGTGGGGTTATTAGTTGCTGTCTGATGCTTTCTGTGTATTTTGTATTTGAGCTGTTTCTAGTATTCAGTGTTTTCAGTATGTCACTGTAAAGCACTTTGTGTTTCAAAAAGCTGATTTGTGAATACAGTTGTACTTACCTAGAGTGGAGGGAGACAGATGATGACAAATTGAGGAAAAAGAAAACTAAATTGATGCATAATAACTATGATGTACATTTGTGTTTTTACCTTGGGACAAACAGAGAGGTCCACGTTAAAGAGTATAACCGCAGAACTTTATGTTTCTTTAGATGTTGTAAAGTCGGCTTACGATAATAAATTGAGTGCAGCTTTGTATTCATAGAGGTCTTCAGAAGCCTGAGGTGCTTCAGGTTGCTGCTCTACAAGAGAGTAGAGCGACGAGGAGGTTTCTACCGTAAACATTGTTGAATTGAAAACCAGAGTTGTCCATCTCCCGGTCAAGGCGTCTGTAGAAGGGGATCACTCTAACGGTGCGTCTCACTGTAACTGTCATCAACAGGAACACAAATACTGTAGTCATCTAAAAACTTTATTGAGAATAAAACCACAACATAAAGATAAAAAAAATGCTATGATGATTTCATCAATCAAGCTGATCTCTAATATAATGTCAAAGCAAAAGCTGAATAAGATGTCTCTTTAGCGTCCTTCTTTGATAGTGCCATGGCGTACAGTTAGTAGTGGGATGCTGTCCTATGCATGCAGATAAATCACGTCTCCATCGAGCTGGATGCTCACTGTGACCACCGAGGCTTCTCAGAATCACAATCAGTTTTATTGGCCAAGTAAGTTTGCACAAACAAGGAATTTGACTTAGTAAAGTGACTCTCAGTGTGCTTACACAAAATATACATTGCAACACAACACAATACAAAACAAAACAAAACAGTACAGTAAAAAGCAAACACTGCAAAACTGGTCTAAGAAGTTTAAGAAAGTGATCTCATACTAAAATTAAAACAGAAACTGGACGGCGGTCACTTTGATATCCCATGAATACGCCGTTATATTGGTCTGAATGTTGTGTGTGTTTTTAACAAGCACCTTCTGCAGTGAGTATTTAAATGTTTGTCATTGTTTATCCATCCTCGTGTTCTGTGGTAACAAATATATCTGTGGCAATAATGTCAGCATACCATATAGGGAAATATTCAGACCTTTATTTTAATACCCACAGAGGTTAGCGTGGCCGTGGTCATGTATTGAAGAGTAGGCGGCGTTGGTAAATACAGCTGACGGACAGCTCGGACGTCTTAGAAGTGTTTGTTTGGTCTCCCTTGGCAAAGCAGAGCGAATCCACAGCATGATTTGTGCTTTGTTAGTCACGCTTGGCTTTGCCTCTCTCACTATTCTCTCTGTGTGTGCAATATCTGGACTCCTGACTTCACTCGTTCTTCCCTTTTTGTATTGGTTGTGTGCCCTCTGCAGGTTTGTTTTCATGGGGAAGTTCATGGTTCAGCAGCTCCTCAGGGGAAAGCCCCTCACCAGTCAGTGAAGAATCTCCCACTCGTCTGGCATCTACTTTATCCGCCTCCAGTAGCTCCGTGACTACGGAGAGCGCCAAGAGCCGGGAGACTTCAGACACACACATGTCCACCGCCCCCAGCTCCGCACCCGGAACCACCTCATCCAAGATGGAAACCTGGATCCGCGTTGAATCGGCAACCCCGACCCAGCCGGGCGACAAGAGGGAGGAGACGGTAACCACCAGAGGCAGCGGGAGAGGAGGCAGAGGCAGGGGGAAGAAGAACAGAGGGGAGGAAAGGAGCAGGGGAGAAGAGAAGGGGAGGGGAGAGGATAAAGGGAAAGGAGAAGAAGAGGGGAGTGGAGAAACCACCGGCGCGGAAGCAAAAGGGGAGATACAAGTCGCACGAAGACCAGTTGGAACAAGCAAACCGAGAGAAAGGTCCAGAGAACGATCCAGAGACAGAGGTCACAGGAAGGGGCAGTCCACCACCACAACCACTACGGTTACCACGACGACCGCTAGTCCGCTGGAGCTCACTGAGATGACCACAACTAGGTCGGAAAGCGCTGACTCAGCTACATCTGAGTGCCTGTCGGCTTCACCAGCAAACACCCAAACCCCATCAGGCTCAGCAGATCCATCGCTCTCCTCATCTCTATCATCTGGGTCCTCTGGTGCTGCGTCACCATCTGCCCCCTCCTCCCAACCACCACCGTCTACATTCCTGTTTGAATCTCCATCCCCATCCCTGTCTAGTCCATCTTCCTCTTCCCCATCCCCATCTAGTCCATCTTCCTCTTCCCCATCCCCATCTAGTCCATCTTCCCCATCCCCGTCTAGTCCATCTTCCCCATCCCCGTCTAGTCCATCTTCCTCTTCCCCATCACCGTCTAGTCCATCTTCCTCTTCCCCATCCCCGTCCAGTCCATCTTCCTCTTCCCCATCCCCGTCCAGTCCATCTTCCTCTTCCCCATCCCCGTCCAGTCCATCTTCCTCTTCCCCATCCCCGTCCAGTCCATCTTCCTCTACCCCATCCCCGTCCAGTCCATCTTCCTCTTCCCCATCCCCGTCTAGTCCATCTTCCTCTTCCCCATCCCCGTCTAGTCCATCTTCCTCTTCCCCATCCCCGTCTAGTCCATCTTCCTCTTCCCCATCTCCATCCACCTCCTCACCGTCATCTAATTCCCAAACCACATCCTTCTCAAACTCACCATCCCCCCCCCTCCTTCCCTATTCCCCATTTCAAACTGCCGGATCAGGAGACCCGGCTCCTTCTCCTCACTCAGACCTCCAGGAGAGCTCCACTAAGACCCCGACATCGTCCCACTGGATCCCGGTGGAGAACGGCGCTCTGAACAGCTCTCTGGATCATCCTCCATTACTGTCGGGACCCTCCGACGTGGAAGAGCCTGCTTGGTCTCACACTGTGGGGTCAGGGGCTCTGTTACCTGGCAACATGGAAGAGGAGAGCAGCAGAGGGGGCGTCAACATCAGCACCATAACTCTCAGCCCAGCCGGTGAGCATTGAATGCCTGTTTCTAGATGTTTTATCATCCACGTATCCGTATATTCATTGAAATTAACTGATATTTTTTGACAAAAAATACCATTTTAATTTGAAACTCAAGTTCATTGAGAACATTTAACTCGGTCAGTAGCTCACGGCAGTTCAGGCTACAGCGAACCTCAGGCAGACGGTCTGCTGCGGGTCAACAGGAGCTAGTTGGTCCCCTGCCTACGCAAATGTATTCAAACATTTATTTTCTCAAATTTGCTTTGCTGCCAATATGAATAGTTTTGATGCAAAATATTCACAGCCGCAAATTTAGCATTTTGGTGTTTATTCATCCCAGCCCCCGTGTGTAGAGATGAATTGATTGTGAGACTGTTTGTGTTTCTTGCTCGCTCACACTTGCGTGCGTCAATGTGCCGGCATGTCTCAGGAATTACTCTATAAATCCAGGGTTATCATAGATGATAAGAAATGAAGGCAGGTGAAAATATGACCAACATTGTAAATATCTAGGTATCCTTTATTACTTCCTTTTCATTTCCTCCCCTGACTTCGCCACTCGCAAATACATTCCAATAACTATGTTTATTCCCTTAGCTACACACCTGTTATTCCCACTAGAGGCAGAGACCACCTCCCCGCCGCCACACAGTCTGTTGGTCGGTCTGCAGCTCTGTGTTTCTCAGTGAAGCTCCTGGCCGGCCATCTGGTTGACTTGTTGCTTGATGATGAGCGCTCACACAGGGAACACCCTATTACCTGGCGACCCGCACCGGATCATAATTTTTTTTTAATGGTGATTTATTTTCCTACCTTTTGAAAGCGGCTCACGTGGCAGACGTGTGAGGAGTATGAGGGTGGAGCACAGCTGTATTCTGTATCGACGAGGAGCTGAGGGCAACATCTGGGCTGCTGGAGTACAGTATGAGGGTTGATTGATTGACCGACCCCCTGGGGTCATGCGGGCAGAAGGCCATAAACACACTGAGACATGTTGATATCAGAAGAAGTGGGATGAGGCGCTCCAACCAGAGTAGTGGCATCCATCTCTCTCTCTCTCTCTCTCTCATACACGCACACACACATTAATCTCCAGTTCAGTCCCTTGTGGTTGTATCTCATGGTGGTGGTCCGTATTCTCTCTCCTGACTGGATCACGGAGCACTTTATCAGTCGGTTAAATCAATGAGGAGAGAACACCCCCGGCTCCGGCTGGATTCAAGGACTTTCAGTCGCATGATAAATTGATCAAAACCCAAACAATCACATTCAGACACGAGGGTTCAGCACTCAATGCATCACCGTTCTTACCGCATCTCATTCTTTTTTCACAGATTTTTATCACACTATCTTTTTTTTTACACTTGAATTGCAGATGGTTTCTCGTTTCCAGCTTCCTTCTTGTGCTCCCCCGTACTCACAGAAATGCCCAAATTATTTAAGTAAATCATATTTCCACTGTGGCTACAGCTTTTATTACTCAAAGCAAAGGCTTTGTGTGAGGTGTGCGTTACTACTTTGAGGTATCCCAACGTGGCCTCCACCACGCATTGTCCCCCTCCTGAGCTATTTCTGTAAACGTATTAGTTGGATTCTGCTGTTGCCAGCTTATTGTCGTTGTTTGTCCGCGGTATCGGCCGCTGTGCAAACGAGGGACAGTTCACTCCGTCAACTCCTTCCACCGACTTCTATTGATTTTTTTGCACCACTCGCTTTAATGAACGGCCAATCGCACAGAGTTTATCTTTCACACAAACACGGGTACACACACACACACACACACACACACACACACACACACACACACACTCTGTCGTAAATCTGCTTCTCATAACAGTTGGTGTGTGTCAAGGCGTATGACCTTGACTGCCGTACAGCGTGCATTTACACTTTGGCCTGGACTGATGTACATTAAATGAAATGCAAGGCTGGTTTCTGCACCTTACTTCAGCAGAATGCAAAACCCCGAGCAGAGGATTGGCAAGCAAAGCTCAACATAAATACATGGACGTTATTGACAAATCAAGCTCTTTTGATTAAAAAAACCTCAATCTTTATGATTTTTTAAAATGTGTTATCCTTGAATATTTATTCTGCCCAACACAGCCACCGGCATCATGGTCATAGCATGGGGGCTTTAGATTTCTGCCTCTGGGTAGTTATTGGACAGGATCAGACTCGAGGCTAATCACTGCCAGATTTTCGCTCGCCGTACTGTGTAAACACAAACCTGCTCACATACACACCGTCATCCTCACACTCCGCCCCCTTCCGAGCAGTCCTCAGTGTCAGAGAGAGCTGGCAGAACAAAGACTCCCACAGCCAAGCTTACGCGGCCGGGATGAACGAGTGGTGGTTTTCAAAGACCTTAAGTTGCTATAATGAGCGGCTCAGGGGAGAAACACGTGGTAGTGTGTCAATTGATATGGAAATGTGTAATTGTGGAAGGAGACCACACACGCACACATTTAGGTGGTGAATAGCGGGACCGAGGCGCTCGGCAGGAGGTCCGCTCGTTTCTGTTGAGGACGGCTAATGTCGGAAGTTCTCACGCTGCCCACTACGCTCGGCGGAGTGAGCCAAAGCCTCGCTTTCCATATGGTAACCATGACAACTGTAGCTGTGAGGGGACGGCGAGGTTGAGGCTCTCTGGCTTCTGATCCCTTTGAAAACACAAAGAGTGTGAAATGGATACGCCTGTGTTATAACCGCTGGTTTGGGCCAGGCTACAATGGTGGAACTTAGGCTGGCATATGCCTTTATTTCATTTGTATTCAAAATCCTAGAAGTGGGAAGGAAAATTGTGTTAAAGCCGATCCAACTTGAGGAGATCACCATGGAAATAAATATGTCAGCTTTATTCAGCTTGTGAGCTCAGTTACATGTTTTGTCCTCGGACAAAATAAATTACATTCCCACAAAGGAAAAGCATTCTCCTGTACAGCATCACTAATAAGCTAATTAGTTTTCATGCCCCCCCCCCCCACCCCCTCCCTCCACCCGTCTGTCTCCACCCGTCTGTCTCCTGTAGACGAGGTGGAGCCCTGCGTGACAAACCCATGTCTGCACGGAGGAAAGTGCCTTCCGCAGGGAACGGGCTACAGCTGCTACTGCCCACAAGGATACACTGGAGAGAACTGTGAGATTGGTGAGTGACGCTTACACACACATTCACACACATTCACAGACATCTCACACCGGCACACATACGGGCATACCAGTAACCACACATTACCATGATAACATCAGCGCTGCCTCAGTATATTGACGTAAAGCTCTCCAATAGTCTATTGGCAGGTCAAAGGTCGAGCTTTACGTCACAGCGAGGGAGGATTTTAATGGGTGCTGGGGTCAAAGGTTAAGAACAGACCTTTGACTGTAGGGAGATAGTATTGGCCCCTCAAGGTCAAAGTATTGGTAGTTTTCACTGCCAAGTAAATTCCTGTTGTACAGTGTCTGCTGCCAGTCAGTTGAATTTTTTTTTTTACTGATTTTATTTCTTGTCCCTCATGAAAAATACTAAATGTTAAGAATATTTACAAAAACTAAATAAATAGTTCTTCACCCGGACAAACTTTCAATTCATCGAATTTGATATGTTGCTGTCAGAAGGAGCAACTAGCAGCAGAGAAGATACAACATGTGCCGTTACACCGATGACTGGGAGGCGTGAGCCCTGTTGTTCGTGGTCACCTTTTGGAGGTGAGAGATACGATACGTTGGACTACAGGACGCCGGGGCCAGCTGACACAAAACCAATGGTGACCTCCGTGAACTGCA
Organism: Liparis tanakae; assembly: GCA_036178185.1. Taxonomy (NCBI): domain Eukaryota; kingdom Metazoa; phylum Chordata; class Actinopteri; order Perciformes; family Liparidae; genus Liparis; species Liparis tanakae. The sequence continues at coordinate 9,239,198 of CM070098.1, read as the reverse complement.
AGACAAAGAGGGATCGACAGAATCTAGATTCAAATTATTCCTGATCAATTATTCTTTATCAACATGCAATTTCCTCCCTCCATCTATCTTTGTGCTGACTCCCCATTGTTCTTCCTATCTGTTTGGCTGCGGCGCAGCATGGTCACGTCTGAATGATGGTAGTGCATAGAGGTGTAACTCTAGGTGATGGGACTTCAAGGTGAGAATGAAACCCTCTCAGATGACCATTTGACACGGTGGTCATTGGGTACACCTCCAGACTTGACCACAAACGGATGCGTATGACGCCTTAAATCGGCGGCTTTAAGCTGAACAACAAGATATTATGGGTGCCAACAGCAGATTAAAGAGAACAGATATCACAGTTGGCTTATTATAGCTGGAGTGGAACATATATTGTATGTTCTGAAAACACATCACGTCTCATCTCAACTCAGCATCTCAACTACCTGCTGCCTCACGAGCCTCTTGCACTGCGTTGCCTTTTAATAATGTAGAGCCGGAGAGGAGAGAGAGCAACACTCGTGTCCCGGTTTTATCACCAGAAGATGCTGTTTCTACATTTTTCATTTCAATAAATTGCCCAACAGTGGACCGACTGCAATCACTTTGAGTTATACACATAACAAGCAGCGCAGTGTCATCAATGAGACACAGAGACGGCAGGGAGACTCAAACAACTCCTCACACAGACATCCTATTTCTAGCGCTATTTCTTCTTTAATTCATTTCCTCTGATCTGATAATATACTTATTTCTTCTAACAAGACTCAGGAGGGTGCTTGTAAGGCATTTTTAAGAGAATCAATTGTTTATTGTTAGTCATGGTATTCATACAGGGACTATTCTATGGGACTATTCTTCCCATAATCCTGTAAACAAAACAAACAAAAAAGATGAGAGCATGACCTCCTTGGTGGAACACACAGTAACATATTCATTTTTGCAGAATCATCGTTGCAGAATCCATATTATAAAAATAATGTGACATGAGAGGTCAAGAAGCTAAAAGCTTACGGACCCTTTCCTCTACTTCCTCTAAACAAACAATAACAAAATACAAAACTAAGCTAATGAATATATGTAGAAATCTAAATGTACATATACTGTATAAACATTCTTTTCATTTTTACCTTTAGCTTTTAACAGTGTTTGTTGACAGCTTCTTGTTTACTGAGTGCCAGGTTGTGTCTGTCCCGTGTCGCGTGAGGATGGACGGGTGGGCGAACACACAATGGAGCAGCTGATGTGTGGCGGTGCTGGAGGGCTTTGTTATGGATCTGCAGGATGTGCAGTATTACGTCTCTGAGGAGATTCTGCTCTGCATAATGGAGGAGAGGCACGAGGGGATCAGACTTTTATTTGAACAAAGAGCTGGACTGATTTTAATGGAGCGAGTTGGAGGTGTTTGTTTAGCTATGAAGTAAGACATCGATAAGTCGTTCAAGGGCGTCATTAGCTTTTTCATATTTATAATAAGAATGTTGTACTGAGATGCTAGGTTGTAGTAATATACAAACCATTAACATTTGTTTTATGACAAGTTTGAAGCCTGAGGAAGTTTCCCGTTCTATGTCCCGTTCCATTACTTGGCAGGATATTCAAATGTGTGATTTTCAGATTCATTTTCTCTTGTGGTTTTAAATTCACAATTTGAATTAAGTTCTACCCACATGGTTTTATTTAATCTCTAATAAATTAAGTTGGTTCATCTAAGTTTAAAACCACAAATCTTGTAATGAAGTTGGAACAGCTTCATTGTATTTGGCAAATAGATATTTTATTTAAGACCAAATTGCGATTGTCATAGCGTGATTCCTCTATGTCAAAAGTTTGACTTTTTAAAATTATACACAGAGTGATTCAAACCAATGAACCAAGCAGTCAGAGAAGATGACTTCTCTAGCGAGGACAGAGGAACTCTCTGTGGCTTCTTATGCTCTTAAATCGCTTTCATCTCACGGAAAAACAACATTGTTTGATCAATTGCTCAACTTCAGGCCTGTTGAGAGAAAATAGATGTGCATTAACCTCTGGGACTGGGTTCAGCTCTAAAGAAAGCCTGAGCTACCACATGAAAATAAATGACAAATCCAGCCTTATTTCAACCGACCCTCATGGGTCTCGTCACAACACTCTGAAACAGACGTCATGAAGGTCATTCTAGTTCGATCTGTCTGATCTGTCTGACCGTCGCTCTACAGCCTCTGACTGCATAACACACATGTTAGAAGGAGCGTTCTTTTTGCTCTCTTGCTGTATTTTAATATATTTCTGCAGTCCCAGTGTATGTGTATGCATATACACATACACTATATTGTAAAGAGGGGGCATGCAATGTTCTTTCACCACTGTGTTTTTATTACTGTTAACTATATATATATATATATATATATATAGTTAACAGTAATAAAAATACACAGTGGTGAAAGAACATTGCAAGCCCCATCCTTACAATATATATATATATATATATATATATATATATATATATATATATATATATATATATATATATATATATAGTCACGACCGGTCACGGATGTCGCATCGAGAGAGAACCCAAATGCCGACATGTTGAAAAAAAACAATAATTAATCTTGAACTATGAAACATGGATGACATGAACGTGGACCAAACAATACGACGCCACACTGGAAAAGAGACAACAGGGTTTACATACATAGGCAAGGTGAGAGGTGATTGGACAACGAGACACAGGTGGACACAATGAGGGTGGGGCTTAGTAATCACACAGGAGGAAACAACCAGGATCACGGCAGACAATCACAGGGAGACAAGAAGACAGACTTCAAAACAAGACATAAAACGAAACACAAACTCCAGATCCTATATATATATATATATATATATATATATATATATATATATATATATATATATATATATATATATATATATATATATATATATAGTTAACAGTAATAGAACATTGCAAGCCCCATCTTTACAATAAAGTGTGTGTGTATATATATATATATATAGTTAACAGTAATAATAAAAAAACACAGTGGTGAAAGAACATTGCATCTCTCTTTATGAACAACATGATCAGCAGAATACATCGTTTTATTTTGAACTCTAATAGTTTTTGTTCCCCTTCACAGATGTTGATGACTGCCAGTCTGAGCCGTGTGAAAATGGAGGCACTTGCGTCGACAAGACCGACTCGTTCCTCTGCCTCTGCCTTCCCAGCTACGGAGGAGACGCCTGCGAGAAAGGTGAGAACAACAATACCGCAGCAGAAAATTCAGCACATTGTTATGCAGCCGCAGCTGTGAACTTGTTTGGATTCCCGGTCACCGGTAAAATGTTTGTTACATCTGTTTGTCATAACACAAAATCACAAAGATGCATCTGTCAGTACGTGTGTGTCACAGGCCGGCAGGGCCACCGATACTGATGGAGCTCTGCAGGTGCTACACACTCTGCTTTCCAAGCATGTCTCAGGGCTTTACTGCAATAGTAATACGTCTTCTGTGATTGGAGATGATTGCTGTGCCTGCATAATGTTTTGTGTGTGGAGTTTTCTTGCTTCCCTTAAATGGACCAAATGGAAGTAGGCAAAGCCAACTTTAATTATATAGCAACAAGCACTTTGTCAAATTAATAAAATGGAAAGGAGGGAGATAAGAAAAAGACAAAAAAGAAAATATATAAAAACGAGCACAAAATATTAATGTGCAAAATCAAGACAAAGCCAAAGAAAACAAACGGATTATAGGATGCTATTTAAAGTTTGACATTTTGTGCACCACGCTTATCTCGCCTCGATGAGTTGCTGAGATAAGAGGTGTTTATCGGTGAGCTTTAAGGAGGTGTCCTTTGGACAGGGCTGGCTGTTTCCCCCTGTAACAGTTCAAAGCTAACTAAAGTAAAACGCTAAGTAGATAAAGGTCAAAACTAAGGATGTGGAGGCAGAGAAACGAGGCAGGGACATGAGGCAGAGGAACGAGGCAGGGACACGAGCAGGCGGGTGGCTTTGTTTGCTAAATATAAATCAGGTTAAGCTCTAAAATTGATGCAGGTAATCTGATATGAAAATAGGTAAATCAGGATTAATGTGCGCAAATCAAAGAGGCCTTCGGCAGCAACCGACGTGGAGCGCAAGAAAGATGCAACGTAGTTTCATGAGCATGAGGCAAGACTCACGTGTCAGTGTGGCTCTCCTTGTGTCCCGCCACAGTGTGTGTCCATGTGTGTGTGCTGTGTGTGTGTGTGTGATGTGTGTCTCCTTGTGTGTGTGTGTATGTGTGTGTGTGTGTGTGTGTGTGTGTGTGTGTGTGTGTGTGTGTGTGTGTGTGTGTGTGTGTGTGTGTGTGTGTGTGTGTGTGTGTGTGTGTGTGTGTGTGTGTGTGTGTGTGCCAGCCATGTACGAGTAGTAATGAGGATGAATGAATATCTAACCTTATCTGTTGTAAATGAATCCCCTGGCTTTGATGTTATTAATGAACGCTAATAGTGCAATCAGAGGGCAACTTGTGTTGTGAATTGCATCTCAAGATTGTAGAGTCGTATATTTGTGTCTTTATTTTGGATGAAACGCTTGGTAAAAAAGCTTCTTCTCTCCTTCTATCTTATACAGACCATTTGATCTTACTTTGTGTTCCTGCTCTATTACTACGCTTTTACGTGCTCTTCGAGAAATGATCTTCGCTCCTCTCATACGTTCTCTATTTGCTCTTCATCTTTTCAGATGTAGAAGGGTGCGAGCACGGTTGGAGAAAGTTCCACGGCCACTGCTACAGGTACAAATGCTGAGAAACGGTCTCTGCGGTTCGAATAAATATATTTAACTGCAACCACAGGTGCCTCATCTGTCTGTGTTACTCGTGATATACTTATCACGTCGCTCTGTATTATTTAAACGTGTCTGGCTGCAGAATGTATGAGATATGTACTTTGATATCCACTCTGACTGTCACACAGGTACTTCACACACAGACACACCTGGGAGGATGCAGAGAAGGACTGCAGAGAGCACAGCGCCCACCTCAGTAGCGTTGTCTCAGCCACCGAGCAGGAGTTTATCAATGGTACGTGTGGATTCATGCCATGAACAACCTACAATACACATGAGACACTTGAGATACAAAATGATTATTCCTTCAGAACAAATATGAAATGAAATTAACTTTTAGCATACATCTTGTATAACAAAGACATGTTATGCATACAAATGAAAGAGAAAACAGGATAAACAGTCAAAGTAAATGTTACTTATAGCCTTCCTGATTTGTTACTTTGATGTCTGATGCCGGCAGAGCACGAGAGACAAAGCAAGACGAGGAAGGAAGTCACAAATAGAACGAACCAGTAATGAAATAATACACAACAAAGATGGTGGAATAAATAAGAAGGACAAGAAAACATATCTGTGTATGAACGGATGTTTTTTTACAGGTCTGGGTCATGACAATGCCTGGATCGGGCTGAATGACCGCACGGTGGAGGAAGACTTCCAGTGGACCGACAGCAACGACCTGGTGAGTGATCCCTTTTCAATTGTGCTGCTACCAGAGAATCTTCACATCCATGTTTAGGGCCCCTTCAAATCTTTTGTTAGTATTAAAAAATATATATTATTGGTGATTAAAAGTAAAAAATGTGCTGGAACTCAACCTTTTTCATTTCCTTGTGAGAAATAAGCGTGATGTGAAAACTCTTAAATGCCTTTTAGTATTTATTGAGTAGCCACATCGTTCAGTTGAATGGAGGGAGCTCTAACCAGGAAAGGTTGAACAGGGCCTGTATGCATATTGTTTGAAGGCCTGAGCCGTCTCTCATGCACACAAGGTTTAGAGTTAAATGACACAAATTACATCTGAAAAAACTATATCAGACAACCCAGCACTGGCATCAAATTTATTATTCAAATGTTGCTAAATCGTCATATTTCTAATCACTGAGAAGAGCAACTTGGAAACCCCAAATAGAGAAATCTTAACATTTGCGCAAAGATTTGTGTTCACAAAGGACTCATAGTAAGATACGTGTAAGTGTTGTATGTCCTTGTTGTTGTTGTTGTTGTTGTTGTTGTTTTAGCATTTTAACTGTGCCTCTCTTTGTGAAATCTCAAATGTAATCCATCTGAAAGTGTTCTTCTCCAAGGGAAACGATTGGAGACTCACTGTTTGAAACTGTCTGTGCTGCCGTGCAGGTGTATGAGAACTGGAGGGAGAGCCAGCCAGATAACTTCTTTGCGGGGGGGGAGGACTGCGTGGTGACCATCGCCCACGAGGACGGCAAGTGGAACGACGTGCCCTGCAACTACAACCTGCCCTACATCTGCAAGAAAGGCACAGGTACTGAGACCCCGCTGCACGGGCCAACCGCAGCATGCCAGATGTGCCGCTGAACAATAGTTTGTTCTGCACATTCAGCTCCAATGGGACTTTTTCATCGATCACAGCTTAAACAATTCATAAGGAGGGATTTTCTCTGTCTCTTTACATTGTACTTGTGTTTTCTCACTGACCAGCTGGCCCCCTGTTACTCAGCATGCTCGTCATCACTTCTTACGCTCTTTGTGTACAAAAGATTCAGCCGTTGGTCATTTGCACCTTAAAGGTCCCACCCACCCTTTGCGGGAAAGATGCTCCCGAAAAATTTGACAACAGACGCAAACTTAAGTGAAGATTGTGAGTCCGTCTCAACCCTGTATTGATTTTTGAAAGCAATATCAATCTCAATCTTCCGTTTATTACCGACTCTCCTTTGGACTCTCTTACACTCGTCCTGACAGCAGAACCGTTAGTGGCAATATTGAGGACAACACAGTCCACAAAAATGAAATAAGCCAGTTCGCCAAGTCTTCCTAATACTCCCCTCCCCTCGGTGACCCGGCTCATGTCCGACCTGAGTGTGAATGCAGCTGGAACATGTCGGATGAAAGCTAAACACCGAGAGGACTGGAGGATGGTCAGGAGTTGGAGAAGATGGAGGAGGATTAAGTAATTGTTTGTCTGGCTGCGGCCTCATGGCTGCGTGGATTGGCTGTATTCCCCGTCTACTGCAGAGAGCCATTATCTCCTCCTGGCCTCTCCTCCGATCACAGATACAGCAACAAGGCTGCCATCTACAGGCAGAGCACATCTGCAATATGTAACGTGGTCCATACGGAGCAGTATGGACGACCAATACTATTGATGAGATTGATGTATTGTGTATACCTCTCATCTCGGCGAGGGTCGTTTTGTTTCCTGCAGTGTTGTGTGGGACACCGCCCGCAGTGGAGAACGCCCATTTGATAGGTCGGCGGAGGTCACATTACGACATCCACGCAGTGGTACGCTACCAGTGCTCTGAGGGCTTCTTCCAGCGGCACATCCCCACCGCTCGCTGCCGGGCCGACGGGAGCTGGGAGAGACCCAGGATCATCTGCACAAAGTGTGAGTGTCCACTGTGAACCTTCACGTGTTTCAGTAGAGGTCGTGGGGTCACTCAGGACGGAGACAGGCTCAGCTCCTGGTTGCAGGAACATGAAATATGGTCCCTTTTTAGTCATCACATATTTTATGTAATCAAGATTCTATGGAGTAAATTTGTCAGTTTAACATGTGTCAGAAAAAAATAAACAAAATCATTTCTTAATGTAGTTTGGGTTGAATCACAACACAAAGCTAAAAGATGTCGGGATAGATCGTCGACCACGACTCCACAAATAACATTTAGTTTTTCCGTTCAGGTTCATCTCTTTGTCAGTTGAATCTATTTGCAGATTCATTTCTAATGTTGAGGGTCAAACTTTTCATCCCACAGTCAGTCAACTTGATTTGTTTCTCCATTATCCCTAAATCAAATATGTGTGGTGCGCAGCCGGTCTGGTTCTGGTTCTGACTGAGCAACATAAATAAATACCACTAATGCAACACTTTTTATATATATATATTTCGGGGCACACTACTATTGAAATGTGGTTGCCACTCATAGCAACCAAAGACCTAGAATCAGTTGCCAAGTTCTCAAAATGGTTACTATTGGCCACGATGATTATTGAGTATCAGTTTTAAATCAATAATATTCTATTTCTGAAACATCTGGTAACCTTTTTGTGCCTTATGTCCGTTGTGAGTATTCGTAATGATGTCATTTGGTTATTGTTATCCTCCCCCATCCCAGGGTGGTCATTGTTAAAGGTTGTTATTTGTTTCCCTTTCCTGGATAATTAACAGAGCTCATGTCTGTTTTCCTCGTGGTTTAGCCCGGCGGTCCCACCGGTACCGACGCCACCACCACAATCAGCACAACGAACGCCACGGCCACAGGAGACACGGAGGAGAGGGACACAAGGCCAGAGAGGACACACACAGCTACTACTGAACCAAATAACACATCCCTCCCTGTGGCTAGGGGCCGGCCGTGGCCCATGGAGAAAGACAGTAGTTCACATCATCGCCATCCATCTTCCTACTTCTAACCGCTTGGCTTCATTTCTCATGATGATTAGGTTTTCTTACACTAACATACAGTTTATCTCCATAACGTCTATCCCTGAGTTTGTTTTTTTTGAAGCCCCCCCCCCCGCTTCCTTTAACTGAGGTCCATGCGAACACTAACTCTTAACACTAACTCTTAACACTAACTCTTAACACTAACTGTTATTAACACCTCCCTCCCCAACATCTCGATACAGTACATCCTCCTCCCGCCCATGAACTAAACCCTCTGTCTGTCAGACTAACAGCTGTGTGTGTGTGCGTGTGTGTGTGTGAGTGTGTGCATGTAAGAGAGACACTTAGAAAAGTGCCGAGTCACTGTTTAGTTGTTGCAAAGATTTGCTTGTTCTACATGGAAAATGACTCCCGTCCCAGTATTCTGTTAGCAAAGCACAGATGTAATTGATGCAAGTTAGCGTTCGGTCCCTGGTGACTCTGAGCTGTGTGTGTGTGTGTGTGTACTGTAGCTGTTACTTTTCCACTGAGCACCTGGATAGTTAGTTTGTTTTACTCTACTGACATGCTTTTTCTAATATTTGCTATGTGTGTGTGATACATTACTATTTATTATGAATTGTTTGTGAGTGAATATGCTTTCTTTTTTTACTTACACTTCAGAGAGCCAATGTAACATTTTTCTATACCAGTATATAAATCAAACAATTAACAATAAATTTAATTAATCATTTGATTGCGTCTAATCTCTGTACTGTAAATAATGTGGTGTTTGTTTTTGGCTTGTCCCTGATCAGTAGCTTGACCATGTCCTGCCCTCTCAACAGTGGCATGTCCTATAGACATAGATGGGACAGTGAGGACGGGATTACACAATACTATGTTGAGATAACCACTTGATTGTATCTGAATCGCTAAATACTCTCGATCTTTGCACGGCTATATTTACCTGAAGGGTAATACGTCACATTTTGTTTTGTCTTTGGTCCCTTTGATATTTGATCGGTCATCCACTTTTTTCGGTGTTCCTGCTGTTGTATTCCATTCTTAATAAAGTAAGAAAATGAACTTCAGCATTTCTGGTGTTTCTTTTATTGTATTTATTCAAACCAACAACACATGCTGGTTTTCATCTTTAAACATCTCGCCACTGGATGGTTCACCGTAACGTGTGGTAGATCTTTCTGGTCCTCCGAGGCCTCCTGTGAACGACATACAAAACACTGTTCCTGCGTCCTAAAGAACTTAAACATCAACTTTCGTCAGATAGTTGTAGCTAAGTTGTACACAACTGTTTGTTCTTCTTCTACACTCATATTGCCTTCATTGCTATTGGCTGAATCAGTGGTTCCCTTATTGCAGGCTTGTAGTTCTCTCTCTGGGAGATTCATAAAACAATTAAATAGATGAGGGTTACACTTATTTTACGAGGATTTCTTTGAGTTTTCTATATTTTCTGCTAAAGGTACTCTTAATTTTAATTATCTCTTGCATTTTGTAAATAAATACAAGAATTATTGCAACTTTTAATCTGAAATAATCTCAATTTAAACTACAGAATTCAATCCATGATTCTTCATTTGTTTAATTTGTTTGTATAGGGTCAGAGACAGGATTTTCATAACGCCAATCTTATGTCCAGGCAGCCACTTTGTCATTAATATTTTATTAATGTTAAATTAATTCATTATTTTTTGTCAGTCGTTTAAAACAATTTGCATATACCAGTTTATCTACGTGGTCTAAAAGCTTTATTTTGCATTTTTACTGTTGCTCTTTATTAATTAAACTTTAAATTAACTTTTAAACTTTACATTCCAGCCCAAAACCTGAGAGAAAGGACTAGCAAACCACCATGTGAACACTTTACAAAGGGAAAATGACACTTTGGAACCAAAAACCAAAAGCATCATCGCCATGAACAGCTGGGCGACGTGGCTCTCTTTAAGCCAGGGTTCATCTCTTATCAGGTTGACTAAAGCAGAAGTTACCTGGGGGCGCAGCTCACAGCTCACAGTGCTCAAGCAGTAACATATGATTGACTTCTGTAAGCGCAGACGGGCTTCAGCTCAAACATTCACAGATGCCACTACCCGGCTCACATAATCCGTATCCCATTTTAATACACAAGCAGAGTGGTGCTCCGTTTTTATTTATTGTACAAAATACAGTGAAACATGAACAAAAAAGATGCATTCACAAATATAGCTGAAATTGATCTATTAGTTGATTTTGATAGTCAATTAAGTTAAAGGATGTGCCGCTTTAATCAATTCTATATTATTGTAAACCGAATATTGTTGCGTTTGGAACTATTTGAAGATGCCATGTTGGGCTTTTGGATCTTCAAATATTTTACACAATATAAAAAGGCACCAGGTGGAGTTTTTCCTTCATCTAGTTCTGCACTTTATTAACGTCGGCTTTATCTCCCTCATCAGCGTTCAGTAAGTCTGATGAAAGTTACTCAAGTGAAAATAGACGTCCAGCTGTGTCGTGGATAGAAAGAGCAGAAGGACGACTGCTATCTTCCAGAGGTGTGGCCAACGGCAGGATGCAGGTTAATGGTCTCAGTTTGGGAAGATACCAACTGGATATCTGTGTGAGTCACCTGAAAGCCGAGCACAGTCCTCCACTCCATCCACAGCCTTCTTATCAGAGTCCAACAGGTCAGCAGGGAGTGCTGCTGCTGCATGACGCCACTCATTGGGAACAGTTGACTCAGTAATGTTCTGGAACTTTCTTTGGATTTTAGGTTCAACACTTTAGTTCAGTTTGTATGCCAAAGAGTCTCCAGAAAACATCAGCCTCGTCTCAGCGTGAAGTATTCCCGTCATTCCTGGTGTGTGTGTGGTCTAGTTCTTCTTCTTCTTCTCATTGTTGGTCCGCCCCTCGGGAACAGGTTTCATAAAATAAGTGGGGTCAGCGTGGCAGCGCAGGGCCAACAGAGCCGGCACAGCCGCCAGCAGCACATTTAGGGTGATAACGGGCCACCATTTGTCCGCGGGGACTCGGTATGTAAAGGGAGTGCGGGAGTGCAGCGACGCTCCGATATGGCACCACTGGGCCTGAAAACAGCAGCAGGACGTCAACTTTTCTGCTGCATTTTGCTTTTTTAAGGAATGCAAATCACAGCAAAGACACAAACAACCAGTTACCTGAGCCATGGCCCCAGCAAAGAAGAGTGTCCAGTCCAACATCCAGCCGCATCCAGGCGTTTTCAGACCATAGGTGAAGACGGTCAGCAGAGGCAGAGCGTAGAACAAATACACCAGCATCTACAGGAGGGATGCACGGAAAGATGTATTATTCTGAACCAGAGTATTGAATACATCTGACGTGCTTTTCTTGAGACGGACCATAACCCTTGGAAAGCCAACTGGGTCTTTGAGGTAGGGCTCGTACTGGTAGACGTAGGTGAAGCAGGTGTCTAGAGGGCAGTCCAGCACCACCTGCAGCAGAGCAGCAGCAGAGTTACAGCGTGCATCCTACCCATGGGACACCACGCCTCAGGGAGTTCATTCAGAAGCAGACATGTTGGACCTATATAAAATCTTCCATGTAGTTTTACTCACAAAGCCTCTGAAAACGGAGAAGGCCATTGCTCCAAGTAACAGAACAGACAGAAGCAGGTCGACCGGTCGAGACAGCAGACCTTTCTTCTGCTCCACCGAAATCTAGTCAACACAGGGATAATGTCACTATTACCTTTTTAAACCACTGACAATAGCTAAAATTAAACTAATGATGGAAAAATAAATAAAAAAGGACAAGAGCCGGACGTCACGTCTCTATGGATACACCTCATGTCTTTACCTTGTCTGCTGGGATGACCGGAACCTCTCTGGGGCGGCTGAAGAGCAGAGAGGCCGCCCAGAAAGGCACCAAGAAGAAGGGGACGTTCCTCCAGAAGGCTGGTCGAATGTTAGACCCGTATTTACCTGTACAAATGAAAAGATCAATAATAGAAACACATACAAACAACGTGTAGGACGTGATGAATCAAACGTAGACAGCTCTCACCAATGACCACTCCTGGGATGTGAACTATTTGATGGCCGATGGAAGAGCCCGCCCACAGCAGCGCCAGGCTACGATACGACTTCCTGTACGGACAGGAAATCCACAGGTCTCATCAGAGGACTCACCGAGCTAACAGCGGCCGGGTTACCGACGATGACGCCACAGCTTACCCTCTGAACATGCGGTGGATGATGGCGAGGAACAGGACCAAGTGAACGATGCCTTCCCAGTAAGACATCATCACAGCGTAGGCGGTACTAAGATGAGGCTCACCCTGAAGAGATGGCGTCACATGATTAATGTTACTTTGGGATATGTAAAAGTCTGAAATTCAAACCTTTATTAAGAAGTCATCTCAGACTGAGAGGGGAATGTTTAGTTCAATGTGGGTCCTCTTACCATCTTTATGTAGAAACCCATGAAGCCGGAGATGAACCCATCCTGCTCCAGGGCATTCGTCAGGCCCACCGCGCAGGTGAAGGAAAACACTGCAAATACTGAACGGACACGAAGAGGCAATGAAAGACACATTTATTTCACTTATAGACGCTAAAGTCTGCATTGGTCTAGTTGTACCATAGAATAAGGGGTCCACGTTCATCTTGGTTGGCACAGTAATGAGGAGGAGGACGACGACAAATCCCAGGACAACCATTCCCATTCCAAGGATAGGAAGAGGTCTGAGGAATAATGGGATAATACATCAGTTGACACATTGTGCTTTAGAAAGTTATCTTCATTACATAGAAATTAACAAATGAACAAACCTGGTATAGTTGCATTATTGATTATACATTAATACTTTCATCAGAACAAAATGGGTAAGTGACGGATTATGTTTTGTATATAACACAACATCCATTACAACATAGGCTACCACCTTTGCTCCAGTTTCATTTTCAAAAGGGTCCTATAGGAAAGCAAATATTGTTATAATCTTTACTTAAAAAAAAAAGAAGAAGCGCTATATGCATCAGTTGCACTGATCTTGGGACCAATAAGGAATTCTGATAAATTAGTGATCGTTAATAGTCTCCACTCAAACTTCATTTTTCGACATGTACTTTTAGAAGTGCTTTACATGTTGCTTAGATTCCCTACATGTGAGCCTGAAGGCTGCAGTGAGTCTCGTCTCCTGTGTTGCCTTCAGGAACCTCCACACCACGAAACGAGTTGAATAAAAACACGGCCGTGCTGACCCTCCTCTCCCCTCGGGCCGCGGGCCGCATTATAAGCCTATTAATATCACCGGCTTAAGGCCCGCAGTGCGATGCCTCCAACAGCAGGCCGCGGCGAGAGGGACGCCATGGCAGCGCGCGCACACTTACTCCTGAAGCGCAGGGATGTTGTTCATGACGTACAGAACTCCAGGAGCCAGGAGAGAAAGCACCAACACGCAGACTTCCACCGGCGGCTTCATGGCTGACACGTTGTTGTTTTACTTTTTTTAAGAAATAGCAGTCCACATACAAATAAAAGAAAAGTGTGTATCTGCTAAACGCGCGTGTGTGTGGCGCGAGGCATGTTAGAAGCCAGTGTCCTCTCCTCGAGGAGTCAGCCCGCTGCCTTTTAATGCGCCACTGAGAACGACGCCGTCGGCCCGATGCGTTTGCTATCGAGCGGGTCTCAAAGTTCAACACGGCGGGAGGAGTCACGGCCGAGGAGAGGGACTTTAAAGGGAGGTTGTGCAAAGTGCAGATAGTGGACTTCGTGCTAATGAGTAAAACATGGGTCTTTGAGAACACGAGCACGTCGGGGTTTCTGGTCGCAATTGATTAGAGTTCCACATCTCGGCTGTGCGAGCCACGAGGAAACCGCTGAAATCACACCAGCTGTTGTCATTTAGCAATCAGCGTGTGCTGGTACCGACTGCCCCCTGGTGGAGGAGTTTATATCGCGTGTAAAAGTCTTTCATTGGTGGCTTTTTCCTACACCTGTTGTTGTGCTTCTGCTTTCTAACTGTATCCTGTTTATATATTGTAGGTAGATGAGATGAGCCTGTCACAGGAAAAAAGTCATGCTGCACATTGTTGCAGTGTCCTGTGGCTCGATTGAGGAGCCATCTGTCCTGTTTGGTGTAAGATTAAGAACTCCTCTGTCTAATGTCTCCAGTCTTGATTATTTTCTGGATTATATCTGAGAGAGAACATGAAGTTCAGAATAAGGATTATGTTCTTTTCTTTTTCATTTTACATTTCTTGAGCAGTTTCTTCACAACATACTGTCTCATAGCGTCTTATTGTAAAGACGTGTACATTATGCATCACATCTTATGGGTGATCATTTGTAAAGCAGGCCTACATCTAATGCAACCTTATCTTCTGCAACAAAGCGGCTGAAGGGGATTACACTGCTGCTGCCACAGGAACTTAATGCCCAGAGGAAAGAGAGAGTGGAGAGGGGTGGAGAGTATCCAGGACACACGGACAGAGAGGCGATTAAACCAGACACACGGACAGCACACACAAGAGACACCGTTTCTCTGAGGCGACCGATTCCTAAAAAGAGTCCAACCAGCCTGCAGTCATGATTCACCCTTTAATCATCGGCATAGTGACCGTAAACACCTCCATCACCATCGTCTTTTGGGCCTTCATCCTGAGTGATGCTTACTCCAAGTGGCTGACGGCGCAGGAAGACGTGCCCAAGAAGCTGGTCATGCCGGCCTGAGGGAGTCACAGTGAATATGGACTGACTCAATGAGTAGATGCCTCTGCTTTTTATTTTTGCTTAGTGAGCAAGAGCTTCTAGTGCTTCCTGTGGAGTCTGATTTTGATTTGCTCTCTGCTTCACCTGGAGAGGACTTGGAAACTAAATTACCTTTTTTACTGAATTAAATGGATCGTGCAAGTGAAAAAGAGAAAGCCCGTCTCACAGGTAATGCCTCCGAACTGCACCACACTTTTCAGAGTCTACAGGTGATGTTAGATGTTTTGCCATTTGCTGACTCAGTTAAAAGGTGTTGCCGGTGACAACGGCCGTGGCAAGCAAATCCTCTGGTGGATTACTGAAGCACACCTTGATGCTGACGCAGTGAGCCGCGTCCCATTCGGACAGACACATTCAGAGACCTCACACTGCTTTCCAGAGACTTGTTTTACAACCAAGTTTCTCATCCTTTTCAGACTTTTTTTTTTTCTCACACCTTTCAACTTCTACACAATATGTCACACACCTTCTATTATGGTCTGCACCCGGTGTCTTGGTTCATCATATTTGCGAGCGTTGCCATCTCCATCATAGAATGGCAATTTCTTATTTCTCGTTTTTTCAAATTTGGAGGGGAACCAAATAAAGTTGAATCTAAAAAGTAGAGGGGCTATCAACACTGATGCTCCACCGAGAACACCTGAGAGGAGGAAAGCTTATTTTTGGATCACTGTTTACCTGCCAACTTCATCACTGATGGTGATTCTTGAGTTTTCTGCAACGAGCACTCACTTTGATGGACTTCTTTGTTTGCATGACCTTAACTTTCTGGATGTGTTTGTGGTTATTTCCAGAGCCGTTTGTGTACGACACACTTTCATTTACAAGTCAAAGAAAAGATCTGTGGAGAAGTTGCACGTCTTGATCATGAGGTAAGGAGTCTTAATTATTCACCATAATGTCTTAAAACTTCCTTATTTCATCAACATGAGTTCCTTTTGATATCTATCATGTCCTCATCGTGTATTATAAAGAGAGTCGATGTGTTTGTTCTTTGTCATTTGATGATATAGTTTTCTTACCCATGGGAATATTTATTGCTCGCACTTTGAAAAATCAGCATCTGCTCATCAAGCAAGAAATGAGCCATGAAAATATCAATGAATTTTGTGACGGGACATTTACAGAATATCAAAGTAGACGTGCTGTGCTTAAAATAAGTTCAACGCATTGGGTATTCCATAAAGTGATGCCACTTTTAAAGCCAAGATAAACCGGGTTTACTCTAATGTATGTCTCATATCAATTTATATATATATATATATATATATATATATATATATATATATATATATATATATATACAACTTAGTGATGGAGTAAGCCTCTTTGCTGTATTACTGTCCACCTCTCCTCGCTCATATCTCTAATCCCTACAGATGGAAAGCTGATACTGCCCTGTGACAGACTCAATCCTATTAACTCTATCCGCCCTATATTCACCTCTGGCCCGCCTCACATTCCTCACTCCCCTGGAAGTTTGGCCACGAGCCCCTCTCCAAAACACTAGCAGGACGACCACTGGGTTTAAGTCTATAGACAAAAGATGAGGCCAGGTGGCACACTTATGGTTTCACATTTCTCTTGTCTGTTGAAGTCGTTTTTCTGAAGCACTATGTAGTGATGTTCTCATTTGTCAACCATCTATCATTATTATTATCAATAATAAAGTGTTACAATCTTATCGTCCACCTTTTTAATCTGTTTTCCAAGTTTTCCTGGCGTGACAAAGGAGCTTCATCTAAAGACAATAAATGACCCAAAGAAACCGCCCCAGAGCTTCATCACGTTCCTTGAACGCACCATCTCATAAGGACAGTATCCACTTTACCAAAGCAACCTCACCATGAACCAACACCCAGTTGTGTCCCTGAAGGCCTCAGGAGGAGCTCTGCTTTTGAACCTCACACAGCTGGTGTTTGAGCCCCGGCAGCTCCTCCAGCTGTCCAGGATGAAGGAGGAGGAGGAGGAGGAGGCCTATTTCGTGGACTACGTACCACCGGCGAGAGATGCTATAACTCTGCCGCGCAATGTTGCCTATGTCCTAGTCGGGGTGGTTTTGGTTATAGTTGCCACTTACGCCATAGTGGGACATCTTATTAAAGATCTCATTCATGACCTAGCAGGTAACTCCTGTCTGGTGTCTCCTTCCCTTCAGTCTCCCCCCTCGTGATATCTTTGAGTCCTTTCTCCTTCTTGAGCTCTTGGGCCAAGGATGCATCCGTGTTTTGTCGTTGCCCTTTTCCTCGTTTTTGGTGACCATGTTGTTTGATGACTCTCCTTCACATTGACCCCGAGGTGTGTGTGCAAAGGTCAACCTTCCCAACTGTTTCCTTCTTATACCATCAAGGTGATTGCCAACCACTGATTCATATGTGAGTGCTGCCAAAGCAACACTTTAAAGGAGTGATTGCACTTCCACAAAGTTTGGGGGCCAAACTGTCAACACTTTTAGTCCCCAAAACACTGGATCCTACATTTCACAAAATGGACTCAATATATATGTTTCTTTTGATCCTCCCTGCTTGGGAAATTATCCCTTCCTTCAAACTCCACACCCTTTTTATTATGCAGGCTCAGTAAAAAAAATTGTGTAGTATCCAAACCTAAAGTGCAATGACCCTGATGACGTCATTCCTTCCCGGAAATGTTTTTTTCTGGCTTCATGACAAGTAAACCAAAGTACATACTGTATGTAAAATGGGCAGAGCGCCCCTTAAAGAGACACACTTAGAAGTCACAGAAAATCATTTCATTTCGTTCTAACATGTTT
The DNA here is from genome assembly GCA_036178185.1 of Liparis tanakae. NCBI lineage: Eukaryota > Metazoa > Chordata > Actinopteri > Perciformes > Liparidae > Liparis > Liparis tanakae. The sequence continues at coordinate 9,221,279 of CM070098.1, read as the reverse complement.
CTCTCCTCACAGACTGTATTCTTGGTCCCAAACCAGTAGAGGAGGATTCAGAGGAAGGGAGAGCGCAAGTAGAAGAAAAGCACCGATTGAGCACTTGCAGTAAACTGATGGAGGATGACGGGCTGCAGATGAAGAGGGAAAAGAACGGACTGCTGCCCGGTTTCTACCAGGGAGACGGAGGCTGCCATCGTCCATGCATCCCTCCTCCCCCGAGAAGCTCTGTTGCTGTATCATACACCGGAGAAGAAAGAACATCGATTCAAAGTGTGACCTTCGCCTGCCCCGTGACCCCTCATGCCACTTCACTTTGAGTTTTCACTTTCACATTCAGATCAGCTTTTAGTGCAGTGATCAGTGTTGTATTTGCTGTAGGGATGCATAATGCAAAAGGCATTTTTGATTTGCTCAACAGTCATAGTTTGCTCTTACTGTTGCTAAGAAACAAATGCTTAATTTAATTTTGTGTTTAAAATGTATGTAAACATGGTCCATTATTTCACTAATTTGTAATTGTTCGCTGCCCAAACATTATTTTCTCATGCTAAACAAATGTAAACCTTTTATTTCAAAAGCTGACATTTCAATCCCAAGTTTATATATGTATGTATTTATATGACTGTATGTGTATATCTTTTATGAAGATATGAAGAAAGCTTAGTAAAATTGCATAATTTATTTCACTGCACTTTCTCCACCACCCAGTCAAACTGTCTTTGTGTTCCATTACGTCCCCCATGTCGCTGTAATGTGTCCTGGAAGAAGAGACATGTCAGTTTGTCTGTTGTGGTTTTGGACACTGAATAAAACAAGAGTGCTGTTATGTCTTGTCCGCGTCCTTTAATCCATCTTACCTTCCCCTAATACCTGGTTATGTGAGGAGCAGTGACCTTATTTCTCAAAGCCAAGGCTTACCGTCCATTAGTGATATTAAATATTATTGGATAAGGATGTAAGCAGAAGAGAGAGAGAGAGAGAGAAGGATAGATAGATGTACATGTTATTCTAGATGCATCAGGTAGGAGAACTGTGCTCACAGCGTCATTCCTCTGACCTTGACTACCGAGCTGCTGCAGCTAATCTAGTTGTCATCGGCGTAGATCCACGAGCCGACGGATTGGTGCGGCGAGACAAAACTAGAAGCTCGTCCCAGTGAGAGATGTAGCTGCACCTCTAATCTTCTAATTCAAGTCTGACTTGCTTCGTGTTGCCAGGACTGTGAAGATATCCAGTGAATTGGAGGATTTGGGCCGCCGTCTTTCCTGTAATGTAGACGTTTTTATTCACGTTCATGCGAAACTTGTTATTGAAATTATAATGTAAGTTCATTATGTTACATTACGTGAAGCGATGAGGTATCTCCTTATTATTTGTTCACGCTTTGTAAGGAAAGATTTGTAAGATGAGACCCTTGTGCCCGCTTCTCTTGATAAAGCGATGACTCTGGGATATTAAGTGGATTCCCAGGCTGACAGCAGCTTTGAAGGCTCTCAGACGGCCACGGAGGAGATGGAGGAAAGCTTTAACAACCGCTACATGGAGGACGATGGCACGGTGTTGTTTGAGAGCTACATACCTCCCTCACGGGATGCCATCAACCTGCCTACCTATGTCCTCTACCTGATCATGGCCTTCTTCGTCGTGCTGGGCGTTCTTTATGCCATCATTGGTCACCTCATCATGGACCTCGTTCATGACATTGCAGGTTGGTGGCTACCTCCTGGTCCTTCTCCGCTTTAAGATACTCAAAGTCTCTGTTTCTGCTATTAAGAATCATCACTCACAGCTTCACTCTCGCATCGACTCTGCTTCCCTTTCCCGCTATTTCTGTTTTCCCAGACTGGGCGTTTGGGGAGCAGCCCGAGGAAGTGTTGGTGAACTATTGTGAGGCCAAAGATAAGTTCATGGCAGACTGGTGCCCGGAAACCTCCCCCGAACTAGAGGCGATGGCCCAGGCCGAGGAGAACGAGATGCTTGACAAGGACTTCATGAATGCCGCCGCCATTTGGACCATCTCTGCAGAACCTCGGGGGAGCAAGTCGGGGCCCCGTGTGGTCTTTGAGAAGAGGACTTCAGATTAGAGACTCTGTGTTAATGGAGCTGGTGTTTTGATAATAATGATATCATCTAATTCATATAGCACCTTTAAAAACAGAGTTTGCAAAGCAGCAAAAGCAAGACAACCTTGATAAAACAGCTCTAGATGAAACAATAAAACCAATCAATACGATAAAAAGAACTCATTAAAATCAACAATAAAATAACATGAATCTGAAAAATAATGTTGTAAAATCAACAATGTTGTAAAAAATCCCAATAAAGCAGTAAAGCGACGACAACACATTAACGACAGTGTGTAAAAATGGGTTTTAAGAAGTGATTTAAAAGAGATTACTGATCCTACAAGCCTCATCTCCTCAGGCAGCTCGTCCCAAAGCCCTGATGGGAAAAGCACAGTCATCTTTAATGTTCAGCCTCGACTTTGGATCAGCAGAAGGACCCACCGGAGGATATAAGGCTGTGAGCTGGCTCATAAGGGGGTCAACATTTCCTCTATATATTTTGGGGTCAGACCCATACATGCTTTACAAGTGATTAATACAATCCTAAAACCAAATTGTTAAACAATCAGGAAGCCAGTGAAGAGAAGCCAGGATAGGTTCTTATTGGACAGAGGGGGTGTCTCTGGCTGAGCGCACTGTGGTCTCATGGCGACACCTAGTGTCTATTGAGGGAATTGCAGCCAATAATACAGAGGAACCATAAGAAAAAGAGAAAACTAAATGTTTTTATTTCTAATCAAGATTGTTGTTTTTTTACTCTTCTTTAGCACGTATATGAGAAGTGTAAATGTAGAGGGAAGTGCATGATTTTAATAAACACATGTGGAAAGTGTCCTCAGTTCATGTTTGTATTGATTGTGTATATTAAATGCACATAGTATTGAAACCTGTATTCCGTGTCTGAATGCTGATATAACCAGAAAGTCACTGTACAATTTGTCCTCCGTGTTTAACAACAGGGAGTGTCTGCACTCAGAAAGGTCAACGCTCTGGTCGTGAGTGTGGCGCCAGCACCGCACCAGGAGGGGGCGCCGTGGTGAAGATGTGCCATGAACTACACAGCACCACGCCGCATACTGTCAAAGAAGCCCCTCCAGGTTCATGTAGAGGTGGTGGGTGGTGACAACCAAAAAGGCTTCAAGTAGCAAGTTGATGTATATCAGAACTTCTTAGCTTTGATATTTGATATTTATCAGCTCAGAGAAAGTGTTCTTGGTTCTGTTGCCTCCAGATGACCAAAGTTAAATCTCAGATCCTCCTGCAGCTGACTCACTGCTAAAGCAAACAATGACATGATCTTATTAACTGTGTCCCACCTAATCCCTACAGAGCAGTCCATCTCAGTCAATGACATTATCTATATTGAATAAACAATCAGCAGCCTCACAACCTGACACAACAGTTGAGGGCGTCTCACAGAACTGTACCGTGTTACAATTTGTATTTCACAAAGATTTTCTGTTTGCAGTTTAAACAAATGTGTATTCTCCAATTAAGACAGGTAGTCAGCGTGTACAATGTATATTTTACTTGAGTATTTCCATTTGCTGCTTGTACTCCAAAATGTAAATACTGTATGATAGTAGTTCATATTTGACTGCTGGATTATTATTTTTTACATCAAAACATGTGACAATTGTATTAAATACAAGGCATTGCTAACTTAACTGCCCAATAGAGAACTATAAAGCTAATCTAAGCTACACCATTAACATCCTTCTTCTGCATCCTAGTACAATATAATTAATATACACAACAGTCCTTCAGTGGCCATTCTGCTGCATGATGGTAACTTTATTTCTTAGTAAAAGTAGAATACATTTATAAGTTTGGTAATATTAATACTTCAGTCAGACTTCACACACATGACTTATAGTGTTTCTATTGTAGCTACTGAAGTATCTTAATACTTCTTCCACCACTACTGTTTAGGGTGCATTATTATTTACCATATTTTCCAATGTGAAAAATGCATTGTATCCCCTAAATGCACCGTAGAAAATAGACATTTGAATCAGAACAAAAAAAGGCACTGTGACGAGTCAGTGCACATAAAATGTTGCCCTTAAAACATGGCTGTGACCTACTTTTATTTTGTAAAATACAGCTGTCTTCAGTTGAATTAGGACACATTCAGTTGATTATCTTTGAAGGATGTATCCTGAGAAAGCGTTCCCCCTCTGGGCTGGTCGAGCAGCCCTCTCCTCGGTGGGATGGGGGCTCTGTGACATCCCCGCTTTCATTTCTCCGCACACACCCCCTCCAGAGCTCCGCGCTGTGCGCATGGACCGCGCGCATTACCATATGCTCCCGTGTGGTTGTATTGTCTCTCAGATTAAATAATGGACGAGTGATTCGAAGGCAGCGGCGGAGCGGCATGGATGCCCGTTGACTGAAGGAGCTGCCTTTATGGATTGGAGCTCATCGCCGCCAGAGCAGATCTGGGGAGAGTCTGAGAGGTGAGGCGGCGTTTTTAGCCGATTGTGTGCGGAGGTGACACCGCGGCGGAAGACCATGGCGCTCACCGGGTATCTCAACAAAGCACGAGCCGGGTCCATGAACCGGGTCTGAATTAAAATACTCTTTCGGTTGCCATGCCGTAATTTTCTCTGTCGGGTTGTTTTCATAAAGCATCCGTCCATCCTCCGGTGTAATACAGGCCTGGCTGTGTCACACACAGTGTAGCCGTCTGCATGCTGTATGGATCGGGACATATTGCTATTGCATTTAAACTGGTATGCCACATTCCACCGGATGTTTCTCATTTCCCCCAAATGCATTCATCATGTTAATTTTGTGGTGAAGTGTATGGACAAGGACGCGTTTCTAGAGGCTAATTGTGGCCTACTTTGCACATATTGCATTGCAATACAGTAGCACATATTTAAAGGGCCCAAATGTGCATTTGGGGCAATAGGGTCTGGATACACTTAATGTTGCAGAGATTCCATTAATGCTGATGGACAGAATACCAGAACAATGACCGAATGCATGACTTTCAATAATCACAATGTTATGTGTCAAATACAGTACAACAGTCAGTCAACTTACTATTCATTCAGACTTAGTGATTGTAGTGCCCCCAGTTTAAATTATCTGTGGACTGTGTGGTATTGTATGTAGGCTACTGCATCACCAAATCCCTCCCACGTACAGGGAGACTCACTGCTACTATAAATGGGCCGTCCTACTGAAATATTCACACAATCCAAGCAGTCGTAAAGTGAAAAAGTATTGTTACCTGGCCCACCCCAATGATGCAGCATGTAGACTATTTATCCACAGAGTGCACTTGTAAACTATCAGCATGCACCAACTGTCTTCACATTTTCTGATGGAGCAGCTGGTGAAGGAATGTACACATGGAAACAGGAAGGGGGAGTACAGGACGAAGGGATATGCAGTGCTTTTTGAGCAACGGCTGCTGCGGTCAGTGCTCAGTGGTTTATCGTAGTTATAACAAGGTTGAGGGAAGAATAATTCTACAACTGTCAGATTTGGGTTGGTAGACGGGAGGAGAGCCTGAGAGACTCAGTTAACTTTAATCCTCAGTGGCTCCTCGTATCCCTCCTCTCCCCTGAAGACCTCCAATTCCCTAAAGAGGTGCAAATGAGATAATACCCTTTCAGTGAAATGATTTTAGTGCCTTTTTAATTTCTGGAAGAGCTCTCTCCTTTTACAAAGCTAATTGTGTATGCTAGTCACACATCTATACATGTTGTGAATATTGTTGTACCGTTTAAAAATGTTGATGGTTTATTTATCTATCTCTCTCATAGTGTTTAATGTGTGCACACCTTTGTTTTGTTTCTCTGGACAGTGCTGTAGAAAAGCAGACTTTATCCAAGATCCCAGGTCACATGACAGGTACAGAGCTCTCTTTTAAATATGAGTAGTAGGCTTGTCCACAATTCCATGATTACTACAGCGCTTAAAGGAACGTGCTCCCTCTGCTTAGATTTTTGCAGCGAAGACAACTCTCCTCCTCTCCAGCTTCACACACTCAAGCAGTTTGAACAGGTAAGAGTCTTGATTGTGAATTGTCGATGAGCTCGACGTGAGTGAGTGTCCTTCAGCACAATGAACCTACCGAGTGAGTAATAACAAAGGGAAAATGCTCTACGGGGCCATCTTGTGGCTTCTCGTCTCCCTATATGAAGCAATGAGCTAATTTGCTTCGCTTTGATGCGGTACCCTCGCTATGGGATCAGATCACGAGATGTTGAGACTGTTTTATAAATCCAAGATTATATCCAAACTCTCTGGAATGTTATTAAACTACTGTCCACAAAAGGAGAAGCCGATGATAAATGGAGAAAAAACCTTGACTCTCCTTGTGGTGGAAGTCTGTCTCTGGGTACAGCGTGGAAATTAATTAGTCATGATATTAATAATGATCTATATTAAGCATCCGATTTGATGTTTGGCAGCAGGCTGTTGTACTCGGCATGGAGAGCAGTACTTACCCAAATCCAAGACGCAGGCTCCTGACAAACTGCAGGCACCTACAGAGAATAATTTAAAGGAATAGTTGCATATTTTAATAGACACGCTCTAATGCTATCTTGCAGGGATTCAGATTAGGAGATTGATATCACTCTCTTGTCATTGCATTAAGGCAACAGCCACACTTATCAGTTTGTTTTGAAACAGGGTTTTCAAAACAAAAAAAACTTCCAAATGGACACTTCTGTATAATTTTAGACATGATTTCCTTCCAAACAAACACATCTGAAAATGAGTATCACATGACTATCTACATTTGTCATGGGTAGCGAGGGGCAAGAGTTCATGCGCAGAGAAACAGGACAGGACTCAATGTGAATAAAATAAACGCTCTTTACTGAGGAAAAAGGTTCCAATCAGCAAACAAGTCCAAAAAGGGTCAGGCAGAGAATCGGAGGTCAGGGCAGGCAGACGGGGTCAGAACAGGCAGGTCAGGAATACACAGGAGTAACGCTAAAGAGCGTGGCACAAAAAACACGAGGCACAAGGAGAACAAGGAAGACAGAACTACAGACAACAACCCAGCAGGTGACACTGGAAAGACTGGCACAATATAGAGGGGGGGAAACAGGTGTACGGCATGAGACACTAACGAGACAAGCGTGGCTGAGGGCAGGTGAAGGGAATTAACTAATCAAGGAGACAGAGGAGATGCAGAACAGGGCTTTACAACATATATCGTTTCAAATCACAGCACAGATAAAACGCACAGCCCAGGAAAAGAAACATCTCAACATCAGCCCCTTGGGCAGAAAAAAATGTTTCTGGTTCCTGATAAGAAACACAAGATTTATTTTATTTTCCATTTTGAAAGTACGTCAAATAAAAACAGATGATTGAATGAGACTGAACCAACGTTGTAACCCATGTGTGGATCGATGTATGAACCCTCGATTACACTCAGGTATCTGTTCTCCCTGATGTTACATGTTGTTGCTCCATTGTTAGTCAGTTGGTGCGTTTGAGATTATTAAAAGGGGGTTCAAGACAAAGTAAAATCACAAAAAAATCATTTTTTTAAAGTAAAATAAAAAAAGAATAGTGTACATGCTTCAAGTCTGAAAGTTAGTAAAGTGTTTGTAGCTCAGGTATGAGTTAGAGTCAGGGAAGCTAGCCTAAGTGAGCCTGGGGACAGTTAGGCCACAACACAGAGACACAAATACATATGTTACACTTCTGTTTGTGTACGAATGAAGACAACAACATGCAACGCAATAATTACTTTAGTACTTTGGATTTTTTTTCGAGCACTTTTTATGCTTTACGAAGCTAATCGACTCCAGAATCCAGTTTCATAAATATAGTTTAGACATGATAGTGTTATTGATACACTTTCACTTCAATAGAACCCAGACGCATACCAGATCAGAATAAAATGCATGGCAGCACTATAACTGTCCCTTAAACGCACCACCAGTGATAGTCCTTTAATGTTATTTTGGAGGTGCTGCTGAGCCCCCTTAAAACAGGAGGTGTCACCAACTAGTCACGAAAGCTGAAGTTACTTTCTAAAAGTACTCAAAGCTGGAGATGGCTAGTCTAGGATGTGTCACATTCACAACAAAATAAACACTTAATATATTACACACATTCCACTATGCGTTGTTCTTTGATGGAGCGCTGACAAGTGAGTGTGTATGTGTTGTGTCACGTGTGAAGTTTAAAAACACACACTGTGTACATGATGTCATCCTTAAGGTTGGGTGAAGACTCCCATTGGCGCCTGTCCTATCTTTGTTTGGAATTATTTAGCACCAGCACGCAATGTGACACTTAAATAGGTTCACTCCATGAATGACACAAGAACTACAGATGACGTAGTTGCATGTGTTGGTAACATACCTCAGTTACTTCAATATTGATGCTTCGTGCACTGGACATTGATCTTTAAACTTGATTTAGTTGAGCTTTTATTATGATGTCAGACGTGGAGACTGTCTTCCTTTCTTTTCTTTTACCTCTGTTTACTCTCTGTGGGACATTCAGGGATCCACCGCTGTGTGAGATGCAGGACACCTTCCTATTAATAGCACTGTGGCTCACGTCCACCAGGTCTCCTATTTCCTCCTAACTTCTTTTCAATAAGTCCCGCTCACATCACGACCCTCCCATGCTGGTGAGAGTTTGTCAGAGCAGTTTCTGAACGTAACACGTTCAACTGTCAGTCAAATTATAGGAAGATGCGTGTTCCCCTCAAAGGTCAAATGATTTTGACTCATCCCCGTCAATTATATGTATACTCCCGGTGTGTCTCAAAGACCTTTGCGTTTGCTTCACGAGGGTATGAAAACATCCAGAACACGCCAGCCGTGACATGATGCTGTCCATCATGAAGTTGTTACGGCTAACAGCTCTAGTTTCACATCCAAAGCAACATCAGCATTCCCTCATGTTTCTTTCCACCAATATGACTGTAACGTAAAGGCCGTCATTTACTGTTCCTTTAGCTCCGTTTTGGTCTCAAACGACGTCTGAGAAACATTCTCTTCATTTAGCTCACTGATCTAAACTTCACTGGCTAGCGTTAGCTAGTTGCTAACTGTCTGTTGTTAGGCAGTAGCTCATGGGTTTATCAAGTCCATTTATTTCTCTGAAATGGTTGCCTGCTACAGATATAAACTGCATGTATTGAGACTGGTGAGACTGAACCATAAAGTGAATGACCTAACTTTACTGCCCAAACTATTAACTATAAGTAGCCAACTAGAATAGATGAAAGAAGCTCTGCAGAGCTGCTTAGTTGGGTCATCACTAAGATCAACCACCCTTTACATCGACTTTTGACGCAGTGTTCAATTCAATTCAGTTAATTCTGTATAGTGTTAATCTTTATATAGGAAATATTGATTCATGTAAATATAGGACTCTAAGGCTGTTGGTCTGTATCCTCTTCACTTTGAGGCATCGTCAATACTTTCAGCCAGACATGCTACTGTATTTAGATTTTCTGAAGAAATAAGACTACATTTGCTTAAGTACTCAAGTACAATTTGAAGATACTTCCAACTTACTTTAGTAATTAATTTATAGTAAATGTGTTGTTGTTGTTGCTGTAGTTTTTACAGTACTACTACTACTGTACAGCTATAGTTAGGCTACCAGCTACTTTTAAGATCAAGTTACATATAAAACATTTAATATTTTTTCAGAAAAGATGCATCATTTTATATTGTATAAAAAACTAAATTATATAATTAACACTATTTTAATCACAGCCACATCAAATAATATATATTCAGAAAACCAATTATTTTGGAGGTATATGCCCGCATCTATTAAGAAAAAAAGAGAGAAAGTGGTTTGGTCAAAGTGGTGTGTTATTCTATCATAAACACTCAGTGTGGTAAAGTAATAAAACAAATATTGAGATTTTCATATCCTTAATTCAGTAGAGACTAAATAAAGGTGAGTCACTGTTGTGATTATATAACATTCTGGCTAATGTGGACAAAGTTTCAGCTTTTCTCTCAAACACATATTATAAATACAAATCTGAAAGGAGGCGGATTAAATGAAAAGGACAAAAAGGGATTTAAATCCCTTCTTTTCATGTCCCTGTTTGTTTATTTTGGCGCTCCTGGTTTGCAGAGGAGTGAGATTTCTCTTCATATCACAACTGCTTGCGAGCCCTGAATCTTTTACCTCCCCTCCTCCCCCTCCTCCCCCTCCTCCCCCTCCCCCTCCTCCCCCTCCTCCTCCTCCTCCTCCTCCCCCTCCACCCATCTCCCCTGGCAGTCTGGGATTCCAGGGATGTCTCGTCCTGTTAAATAAGCTCCTGTCCCGTCCCCTGGCCGACCACAACACACCATGGCTCTGACATGGCTGCATCTCTGAGCAGCCGCGCTGCAGAGTCGCCTCTGCACTGCAGACATTATCGACTCTAATGTGTGCGTGTGTGTGTGAATGTGTTAGTTTTAGTGTGTGTTTGTAGATGGTATCCCTATGGCCTGTTAGAGGCCAGGATACCACTTTGTAAATAGTTTGTTCATTTTGACGATGATTTTTTGGAGAAGGAGGTAGCATGTCTATCGGTTACCGGACTCATGGACCTGGACACGCCATAACAGTTGGACTCCCTATTCCTCCACGATACGGATAGGTCGAGGACGACTGTTTATTTATGACCCATGACGGACATGTCAAGCCGGTCCTTTTTGATGGCCATGTCTAACGGGTACCGTACTTTGTCACAGCACCTGAATGACCTGAAGAAGGAGAACTTCAGCCTCAAGCTCCGCATCTACTTCCTGGAGGAGAGGATTCAGCAGAAGTACGAGGAGAGCAGTGAGGATGTCTATCGTACGGTGAGTAGCGCCTCTCGTTGAGCATGAGGAGATGACTGATGATGAATGGGACTACAAGGGGTGTGGCGAGATGCTGTAGAGGGGCCAAGGGTCATCTCACCATCACCAACATGATCAAAAATCATTCATTTTGCTTTGTGGAGGGTTTCACACTGTGTAGGTAATCAAAAGAGTTCATGTGTGCCTTATGTCATGGAAGGGGATTGGTATCATGACAGGTGTGTTGTCCTGAAGAGTTGCTGCACAGACACCTTCACTGTCGGTTGACCCATCTGTTGCTTGGTAACTGGCTGCCCTATGAAGGGCTCTGTACCGCGCTGACATCTGTCCAGCCGGACCTGTGACTTGTTTCATTCATAACATTGGGATTAGATATGAAACTGCAATACAACTCTGGATGTGTAGAGACCAGTTATCACTAGTTATGACAGGCCAAAGTAGCAGCTGCACATTGTGAAAAAGGAGCGCCGGTTTCATAGGCTGTTCTAAAGCCGATAGCGGTTTAGTTATTTTAATCAATCAGTAAGAATAAAACAGTTTCAGCAATCCCTTTCTTCACTACTACCAGTTGTTTTTATGGGATTGTGAAAGTTAAATATTTACCCCAATAATGCTAGTCAAACTAAATTAATATTAGACAGCAACCCCCCCTGAGAATGTGATGTTCTGACCTCCAGTAGTTTGATTTCTTGACTAAAGTGATTTAAAACTGTAAACCAGGGTGTGTGAGAACGCTGTGACATCATGTATTCTCAAACTAATAGTTGTGTTAGAATGAGCCCTTCAGATCTACTGAGGGAGCAGGGTCTCCACAGAGTCCGCCATGTTTCTACAGTAGTCCAGAACGGTCAAAATAAAAACTCGCTTTTCACTTTTTGCCGTAACTTGAAGGCCACGTTAATCAGAATCAGTTTTATTGGCCATGTAAGTTTTTACACAAACGAGGAATTTGTCTTGGCAGGGTTCGCCGAGGCAGCCTATAGGCGCCCCTTAATTCTCTGGGGATTAAATACCACATTGAGTAATGATGTTTGAGAAGAAGATGTAAGTGTGAACTCAGTTAATGTAAGTCTATAAACCTGAGGTGCCGCAACCTCTCTCCTCTCAGGTCAACCGCCGTATGACATGTGTCACAATCAATGTTGCCCACTGCCAGCAACTCCAACTGCATGCAAGAGAAGATAAGGTTAAGCAAAACAAACATTTAAAAGCCAGTTGATCGATGATTTTGACTTTATCTCACTTATTTATGAGCCCGAAAAAACAGTAGAACAATGTTTCCTTTAAGAAACAAAAAACTGTTGGGAATTGTAATGCTTACCTGGTTATCCATGTTGAAAACTGATTTATCTGTGGAAATAAAATAAGGTACATCCACGTATCCGTAGTTTACTCAGTGAAGGTGTGTATGTATCTCTTCACGTTGCTACTACTCTTAATAATGTGACTGTAATATAATATATAATATGCATCAACCCGCATATCTTCTTATTTATTAATTTCAATTTGAATCTATGCTTCACAAAACTGCACAAAAACAGACGGATACATTGTTAGTCACAGAATACAAGTGTTTGCTGCTCTCATCTTTCTGTACTTTTAAACTTTAGCATTTAAAGTCAAACTTGGGTATTTAGGACTGCTATTCTGCTTATCGTGTTATTAAATTGTAAACCTTGGCAAAATAATTCAACTTGTCATAAACTGCTGTAGCCAGGGGTCAAACCTTAGGTTAGTTTCCTCAACTGCACACAGAATAGAAGCATTTCACAAATCATATTGTGTCTGGTCTTATGTTACATTTGCCCAGGAGTGTATTTTAAATTCAGCTTCCGTGATACAATGTACTCAAAGTATTGATGGACAGTAAGAAGAATCCTTTTCTACAGCCCGTAATCAAAAAAGTACCTTTTCTTTTTGAACCAAAAATATTGAAACTTTTCATTTATCTTGCCGTGTGTGTCATTTATATGCATGTGTCAATATATTGGTCTCCAGGTGTGTGTCCATCTGTGCCACTCTGTCCGAAAAAAACGTGCGCACACAACAAGGTGACCCGGTTCAGCTGTTATCGGTCTACACGAGCCAGCTGGCGTTTAAAACCCGCTCCTCTGATCATCAACAACTCTTTGACAAAAGCTCAATGTCTGTTTGATCCAGCCAAACAAGACCTGCGCGTCCTGCTACTCATCCCCCACAATTGCTGCATACCGGCGGTGATTGAGTAAACTGATCCCACGTCATCTGAAGGGGTTTTAATCCCTGTGCTCCACGATCTCTAACTCTGTGCAGCTAACGGATAATCACTGTTTATTGGAGAGTAAATCTTTGTTCCATAGCTGTTATCTGACCTTAGCTGCTCATTGCTCAGTTGGTTGGGTGACATGTCAGTGTCAGTGTTCCCAGTGTTCCCATCCTCTAAAGCACGTCAATGTAATACAGTACAGATGAGGTGTGTGGGTCCTGGGCACATACTGACCTCTCTCTTCGCTCCAGAGACTCTATTTATAGAGCCGGCTTGCGTGCAATGATTTATTTATCACACGTATCCATGAGTGTCCAACACAACTTGTGCATCATAACCTCTTCAAGTGTGTGTGTGGTTCTCTTTGGCATATGGCTTGTTAAACTGTTGCATTTTATTTAAGTTCAGTTGTGTCACTGTCAAATGTAGAGATTTATTTGAACTGAATTGAAATTAATTATAGGTGATGAGATTAGTAAATGAATTGATTAAGAACAATTTAATAATCAGCTATTTTAATAACAAATAAGACTTTTTAAAACAAAAATACCAAATATTCCCTATAGTGCCATCTTTTTAATTGAAAGGATTTGCTTCTTTTATTTATCTTATGTAATTGGACATTTTATATCTTTGAATTCGGATTTTTCAGTATTTCAGTATAACATTTAATAGACAACTAATAATCAACTCATAAAGAAAATAATAAGCAGATCAAATCATGTAAATAATCATGTGTATCATCTTGTTCTGAAAATAGTGTATTCCATAGTTTTCATTCATGTAAATAAAGTGATGCAACCAGAGTATACATAGTTTAGTATGGAAAATGCAAAATAAGCTCAATAAGCAACAGCATCAATGGATGAATTGAGCGTAAAATATAATATCTGTCAGTGGGTGATCAGTCACGTTGCAGGTGTGTCTGATTAATTAGGGACACTCCCGTCAGTGTTTCCCCCCTCCTCTTGCACAGTTTGGTTATTAGGGGATCTGTTGCTGGGGGCCGGCAGGCCAGGAAGGGCCACAACAGCAGCTGGTGCACTGTGATGAGGGTCTATATATAGAGCTGTTTTCAAGATGGGAACATGTCTCTCTTACTGTAAGTCAAGTTGTTGACACACACACACGCACACAGAAACAGAGAATTAACATTAAAAAATATATATATATTTTATTTTTTGCCAAAGAAAAACTCACTTTAAATAATCTAAACTCTATGGATATTTGTCACGTTGTGATCCACCATGACCAGTTAATGTGTAGTGTGTGTGCACCTGTAATATGTGCGTGTTGATCACTCGTGGTGCCTCTCAGGACAGTGTGTGTGGGGAGGCTCAGGCTCCTCCAGGCTGTGAGTGCACATGGAGCTCTGTGAGTGTTATGGACATAAAGCTCTCTGGCAGGGACAGGGGAAGGTCAACAGACTCCAAAACAAACTAAAACAATTCATGAGCAACACTGTGGTGGTACGACCGGCTATCGGAGGAGCAGAGAGACACTCTGTCCTCTTGCAGCTCTCTAAGGTCACACGATGAGCCCCACCAATCCTCTGTCCCCCAGAGCCGGCCCTGAAGTGTCCCCCGTGGACCTCAGCAGGTAAACAAACTGTGGAGTTTAGCCTTTGGCCCCGAAGGCGAATATCTGAGCTGCCACAAATTCGCCAGCTCTAAATATAGCAGCCTTGACAGCACGCTCATGCGTTCTGGCAGAGAGGTGGAGAGGTTAGCGTGTGATGAAGAGATGTAGGAAACCAGAGGAAAAGGTACTCAGGATGTGGGGAGGGAAGAAAACTTTAGATTCAGACAAACTCAGTAATATAAAAATAATAAAAGACAGCATGTCAAACATATTAAAGTACGTAATCTGTACCTGAGCCTCAGATATACAGAGCAGACACACGTTACACAAAGTGAGGAGCTCAAGTGTGTGAAATAGCTCCACAATATATTGCAACTTGGTCTTCGTTATGTAATTGTATGAAATTACAGAATTTATAGAATACATGTATTATTTTTTTTCTCTTTTGCCAATAATGCACGTTTTCTTGATCACTTTAACGTGACTATTCCACCACCCACTATCACTAATGCAACAGTACAATTACAAATGGTCATTTATCTGTTCCTCTTGATTTAATGCTGATGTTGGAGGATATATTTAATGATGTGTGATAACAAATTAACGTATGACCAATGACTGACCTGCTGCTTTCTTCTGTTGCAGAACATCGAGCTGAAGGTGGAAGTAGAGAGCTTGAAGCAGGAGCTCCAGGAGAAACAGCAGCTTTTGGACAAAGCACTGTAAGTCTTTCATTTGTTGATCTTGATTATGTATTAATGTGCAACCTGAAACTTAAATAAACTAAGATTCCCAAGGAGTGTATGTGGGAATGTTGATGTCATAACAACAACTAAAGATACAAAGCACCAAAGAAGACGATCTTTGACAAATGTAACGCTGTACAGGCTATCTTTATTCAGAGAACCTTTTCTCACGTCATATTGTCATTTGAATGTTTTCTTACATGTACTTTGATTAATACGGTACATAGTGCGTACTCTGCAAAAAAACACAAGTTGCCTACAAGCTTGTTTTACTTTTAGGCTCTGGGGACAAAGATGAATCATGTATAATGCTGTGTGTGTGTGTGTGTGTGTGTGTGTGTGTGTGTGTGTGTGTGTGTGTGTGTGTGTGTGTGTGTGTGTGTGTGTGTGTGTGTGTGTGTGTGTGTGTGTGTGTGTGTGTGTGTGTGTGTGTGTGTGTGTGTACTAACAACCTCCATCTATGGGTATTGGCTCCATGGTCCTGTCTTAACTGCAACAACTCAAATCTCGAACAGCTCATATGTCATGCAGCAGCTGAGAAAGATAACACAACACACACACACACACACACGCATTAAGGACACAGAAGAATGTTAATGGATAGGAAATTGCGACCAATAACTTAAACCCCCTTACAAAAGAAAGTCATGTAAAAGATTACGGCCAACAGGCTGTAACGGCTGTTGCTCTAAATGTGACGCGAGGATGAGGAAGACGGTCGTTTGGCCAGAGGAGTCTCCAATGATTATACGTAGACTGGTAGTTTAAGACAGGGAATACCAGTCATAGACTAATGTTAGTCCTCTTTTTTATACTGTTGATTCCTTAAATCAGGACGGAGCTTCAACCTGCTGCTGCAGTTTGGTTGATGGTGGTGTTGGTCTATCTGGGTTTAAGCATGGTGTCATTTCACATTTCAGCCATCCTTCTGTATGTCGTTCACTACGCGGTTGTGGTTGTTGACTCTTACATTGGTATTGTTCATTATTGGCCATATATTGTTGGTGCTCTTGGAAAGGATGGATGTGTGTGTGTCACTGTCCTCTAGTTGTGTTGCGGTTGTCACTCCCTCTCTTCACATTCTGTCGTATTGTTGGTCCGACCAACGCTTCAAGCCGAGCGTCACATTTATAAGCTCAGTCTTATCCGACATGTCTTGAGTCCCGTGAACTTGAAGCCTCACAGCATTTCTCAGGAGTTTACTTTGTTTGTGTTGTGGACGGACCGAGATGACCGACATCTCGCCAAGAAGCCGGCACTTAGCATGAAGGTCTTGTCCAATGCACATGAAGGACACTTGTCCACGAGACAGAGATTTGCATTACTCAGACTGGTTCAAAATATCTCAGCTATTTGAGCTGTTGCATGTGGTGGACGGAGTTAAAAACGTACGTCGAGAGGGTCCAGGGCGGGACTCACGGCGACATCGTGGCGTCTGCCATTCTGGGAGCAGAGACTCTGGTATGGCGTCGTTGACTGACTAAGTGATGAAGACAGATGCTCGCACAGGTGGAGCGAGAGGAACACTTACATCATGAACCGTGAATACAAAGAAGCAGCATGTGTGTGAGGAATGTCACGTCGTCATACGGGTGAATATATAGCTTCCACAGTCTGTTTCAATGAGTGACACCACTAAGTCCAGGTTACTTACAAATGGCAAAAATACTCAAAATGCATCATATGCTTTATCTTCTCTACCTCAAGTCTTTCACCAACACATAACGCCAGTAACCATGACAATAAGCCATGTGGAGAAGGTGTTGGGTCCCCTGAGCACCGCACTAGACAGGAGAGTGATGTCATCTCTGGGTCTTGGCTCTGCATCGTGTCCTAATGCTTCCAGCAGCGTGAGCTGAACTCAACTGTCTTCATTGTGACACCTCTGATCAACTCTGACTTTCTTTTTCTTCTGTTGAACAGCAGAACAGCCGAGAGCTTGACCAATCACAATGAGGCAGAGCTGCAGAGACGCTGTCGGGAGAGGCAGCAGGAAATCGACCACATGGAGCAAGTGCTTGAGACTAAGATTCAGCTCCTGCAGGAGGTTCGTCTTAAATATCTCTTATTATGGTACTTTTGTAGTTTGACTTTCTTGAAGAAATGTTACTTTCTGTATTCTTGTTGTTCTTAGTTTGTACTCTAGGTTGAAATGCATTTATTGTAAGTCGCTTTGGATAAAAGTGTCTGCTAAATGACATGTAATGTAATGTAATGTCTGCTCACATGCTCAGCTGGTTGAACTGGCATGCAGGGGCCTCAGCTTTATGCTAACTGTGTGTGTATGTGTGTGTGTGTGTGTGTTTCAGGAGGCCCAGCTAGCACGCAGCGAGGCTGAGCGGATGGCCTCGCTGACTGGATCGCACTCCAATGCCTCCCTGTTCTCCCTAGACACCCCCATGGAGGACACCCCAGAGGACGAGAGGCCTCTAGGCATCCTGTCCCCATCCAACACCAACAAAGACAGGTGCCCAACACCAAGACATCTCCTCAAGCACCACGAATACCCAACCAACCAAACCCACCTGCCTGTCCTCACTGGCCTCTCCTCCGTCTGTGTCCAGGTTGATAGAGGAGCTGACTAAAGACCTCTGCTCCAAGGAGACGCTCATCACCGAGCTGAGCGGAGAGAAGACGACACTCACACTCAGGGTGGGAGAGCTGGAGGGACAAGTCCAGGAGCTGTCTTCATCTCTGCTCCAGAAGGACAAGGATGTGGATGTATGTAGACCTTGAATTCCTAGTTCTACTGGCGCCCCCTTTAAAATACACTCTTCGCTGTCTTAGCAAAGGGAAACCCAAACAAGCTAGTGTTGCAGCTCTTCAGTACATGTGTTTCTCTCAGCTGGTCATCCCCAGAGCATATCATTAAAACCCTGTTTGGGGTCTAATATTACTGCATTCCTCTGGACCACCATGTGGCCAGACTTCTATTCTAGAAAGAGGCTCCTGAAGCAGCATTTGTGGCATTCCTGAACCTTATTTGAACAGCTATTCATGTAGGTCACAATAACTATGTGCATGCACACACTGCTACTGGAACAAACACGTACACTGGGGGGCACATGGCAGATAAGATCAACCTGTATTGATCCCCACCTGGGGCAAATTCAGGATTCTAATGTGCAAGTATCCTGTCATGAAGTATGAAGTCAGTCGCCCTCCAACGACACTGGCTCGATGTCTGAATGACAGGGAATACTCCGTGCCAGCTTCAGAGTTAGAGGTTTATTTGTTTCATCATGTTTCTTTGATCTTAATATTGAATGAACGGTTAATTATTTTAATACTCAGATTAGTTCATTCGGTAAGGTAATAAGGGTTATTTGGGACTGGGATGTCTATGTGTACAGATTGTAAAGCACTCCGAGACACATTTGTAATTTGTGAAATTGGGCTATACAAATAAACTGAATTGAATTGAATTGAATTGAATTAATAGTCTGTCTCCATTCTTACAGTTTTATCACGAGGAACTCGGCCGAGAGAGGCTGCGCATCGAGCAGGAGATGCAGGTATGTGGAGCTCTCCATCTTTACGTCGTCTCTGTTATTATAGAGTTCTCCACTAAGTGTCAGAGCAGCCTCACATGTCTCTCTTCGAGTCAGACGAACTCTGCCTCCTTATGGCGAAGGGAAACATTGCATCTTCACACAGGAGCTGACAACTGCAGAAAAAAAATAAACACTCTTTAAAAAATAAAAAATAAACTAAAGCTGGAGGGAGATCAGAGGAATGCAAATACAACCAGTACGTTAAAGATTTTGATATTTCTCATTTTGCCACTGGAGAAAAGGCAAAATATGACAACCTGCAGAAGTTAACCTAATACAATCAATACAACTACTCAATGTCCTACGATGGCATAGCAAGAAGTAAATAAACATCAAGTGAAACATCCTGTGGTGAGCAGGAACTCATCTTTGTGCGATCTCACCCGGACAGTTTCATCACCGGCAGCAGCTGAGCTCAATGTGGTGGTGAACTTTCCTCTAAAACAAAGAGTTAGTCTTTTGAGCTGCAATGGATGGAGCATCATGTGAGGCCGCCCTGACGGATCTTACAGAGGGTTCATCTCATCACACAAAGTGCCAGAATCTCATTACATTTATAGGCTTTAGATGCACTGACATCCCCAAGGACACATTTCTCTCCTTACTTTATTATGCACTGTTCTTCTGCTATGCAGGGTTGGTTGCTTCCTGTTTTGGGCCTGAATTTGTTGTAAATATTTGTGTTGCTGTGTGAGGCATTTAAAACGTGTAAATAAGTTGTGGATGAAGGATGCAAACATAATCACCAGGCAGGCGCTCTGCTCAAATTTGGATGCAAGTGCGCATAAAAGTGTGTATGTGTGAGTGTTAGTGTGCACGAAACACTCAACATAGCAGTGCCGTGTGGTCAGAAGTGGATGATGACAACACTATGTGCAAAACATCTAGTCACTCGGGGAACAGTGGGGTTGTGTCTGAGCAGGTGACTAGTAATGAAAATGTGATGTGCAACATATTGCGTGTTTGTATAGATAAGAAAAGGACATATTAATATGAACACAACCTGGAGAGGATGTTGGTTGTTTTGAGAGCTGAATTTGAACTGTTGTTTTGTGCGTTTTGGGGTCAGGGCAGTGGACATTGTGTGTATGTGTGCAAACAAATGAGACAGCATGTAGAATATAACACAATGAATCCATTAAATCCAAAATACATATATTTTTCCTTTTAAGAAGTTAAGGAAATGCAATTGCTGGTAAAATATGGATAAAACCAAACAAATGTTCTTTATGTTGTAGCTTAGTAACAATATATGTTCTGCAGGAGTGACAAACTGTTCATACAGCGGCATGTGAATCTACTCACAGAGATCGTGTGAGGATCAGTAACTGGGGTACTGTTTATGTGTGTGTGTGTGTGTGTGTGTGTGTGTGTGTGTGTGTGTGTGTGTGTGTGTGTGTGTGTGTGTGTGTGTGTACACATTCCCATGAGGCACCTTCTTTGTATGTGTGTGTGTGCATACAGGCATCTTGCTGGTGAGCAGTTTGGCGGGTCTGGTTTCAGCCGCGTTGTCGATAGGCCAGGTTGACCTTTGAGTGCTCAGCGCCTCCATCACTGATATCAAGTTGTGTAGTTTCCTACGGACACTCGCAATAAGAGCTCCTCAGTAGATCCCCAGACACCACAGCCATTTACATCAAATCTGTTTGGCGAGAGAAGAAGAGCCAGGAAAGAAATATCATCTGAAACCTCTTAGGACAATTATTTCCTGGGTTTCCTGTTCAAGAATAATTTGCAGTAATCGGTAACCTATATACAACTAAATCCTTTATATGTCCTTGTATTCAATTACATAGATATGATCAAAAAGAATAAGTATAATTTGTTATTCAGCTGCATTCTTCTGACATGTGTTGTTTTCCAACACATATCTAATTAACAGAGAATTACCAAAAAGTTAAATTTCAAACAATCATTCATGAAGGATTATGAATCAGATATGAGGTCCCAAGACTCTGACTCACACATTAATGAC
Organism: Liparis tanakae; assembly: GCA_036178185.1. Taxonomy (NCBI): domain Eukaryota; kingdom Metazoa; phylum Chordata; class Actinopteri; order Perciformes; family Liparidae; genus Liparis; species Liparis tanakae. Next base: position 9,200,308 of record CM070098.1, on the reverse strand, counting down.
GGAGCACATGATCGGTGCTGACCTGAAGCCACAGGACCGCTTTGAGGTCGTTGGGATTTCTCACTGCATATCCACGAGAAACAGCAGGACCATCTGTTTGTGCGCCTTCGGGGAAACAAACATGTTGGCCACCGCTGAGATGCACAGTCATGCTTCAAAGTCAAAATAATACTAATATTGAGGCAATAGCATTGTAGTGGCCATTTGCCGTACGAAATCAAACAAACTATAAATCAAACCGTCTCTGATGCACCGTGGGTTTCGGTGTTGACGCATGCAAAAGAAAGTATTATCCATGTTCGGATACAAACAACATGTTGACACTTCCTATCTGTGCTGTGGTAAAAAAAACCTTGACCACCCTGGTGCATGCTGGTCCTGTGCCTATCCCCCTCTACATATAACCACAGGTGCCCAGTGTTACCCAATCAGTGAACCTACAACTAAATATATTAAACTAAACTCCAACTATCATAATAAATAACTAACATATCAAAATATAACCTAAATAAGCAATAAACAATCAATATTACTTTACAATAAAACTTAAATACAAATGTCAAATTAAATAGCTCCATCAAGCATGTATTGGCATAAGTTACCCTGGTTGGATGAGGGCTCCATTAGGGCACCAGACCAGTATGATTATACTCTTACCACCATATTTAGTGAACTCAGTGATATGCTCGCTACTTAGCAAGTCAACTAAGTCAGTTTAGATGTTTTTTATTCAGCATTATTTCTTTGTGATGCATTTCTTTTATGCCAAGTGCCAAAATAAGCACAATCCACTGTTGTGTCTTAGACATGACTAATTATACTAACAGGAATGACTTAATAGACGACAGACAGCAGTTGTAACAGCAGTTATGCAGCTAAAATCAAAACTGATATGCATATATAAACAATTTAAATAATCATCTTTGAAGCACTGCCTCTGTTAAGCTGACAGTATATAATTTTGAACTCTATTCAAAGGGTATCTTGTAACCTCAAGCAACTATTCATCCCGCCACACAGCCACCATCTTTAACTGCTGAACATATATATGTTGTCATGGTAACTGGTTTCATTGCTCACTAAAAAAACATGATTTTGTCTCAAGAGCCTCTTGTCTGATGAAATACTAATGCATGTGTAAATGTCAGGATGGTGACGTGGAATACATTAATGTCAAAATGATTAATTTCATTGGTCTGTTCTAGACGCCATTCCTCCAGTATAATTATGAAGGAAAGGTCATTATTGCAGAAATCCAAAATTAGGCAATGTTTTATACTAAGTGTCATCTTTACAACAAAGGTTGCAGCACAGCTTAAAGTAATGTACTGGAAACTGGAAACTGGTTCGAGTCAACCCTTAGGCAGTATGTGTGTGTTGTGTGTTGTGTGTTGTGTGTGTGTGTGTGTGTGTGTGGTGGGGGAAGAGAAAGAGAGAGAGAGAGATGGCTCTACAACATAATTATTACTGAAGATCTGACATTCTGCTGTGTATTTGTGCTCTATATTTTATTCTCTTTAACCCAAATAGGACATTAGAATAAATAGAACATCATGTATTATATTCCAATAGTTTTGACCAGTGCAGGTATTTAATAATGTGTACATCTTGTGCAGAATTATTATTTTGTAATACATCATTACATACATACATGAATTATGCTTACTTGCATTGTAAACATTGTAAAACATGCTGTGGCAAACCGTATGGTCATACCAATAAAAAACATGAATGTAATAGAATAGAATAGAGTCTGACACTGTTCTCGTGTGGACTCGTTCATTTCACAGAGCGTCACTAATGTTACCGGCTACTGAGCATTTCACCTGTTCAGTCAGGCGAACAGAGTTTAGTAACCGGGCGGAGGAAGTAACAGACTCCTCGGGGAACATCATGCTGCCTCTTTAACAATAAACATACAAATAAAGCTAATATCCTCTGGCTTTACATTCTATCTTTTGCTTTAAAATAAAAAAAGGCGTTTTTTAAATCAGAACATGTATTTAATGGATATCAGATCATGAGCATCTCTGTACGCCTGCACCGTGCGTCCCCCCCTGTGTTGTACACATGGTATGCTCCGCCGCTGCAGGTCTGATTCAGACAGACAGTCGCTCGCTATCAGCCCGGAGAATCTCCGACCTCACGAAGCACGCGGGCCGCCGAGCGCGTGTTTTCCTCTCTGCATGTCGGCGAGGGCTCCGACATGAATACAGACTCGTTTACGGACCCGGAAACCGGGGGAGATCCGATGACTGTCCGCGGACACCAGTTACTGCTCTGTGTCCGCATCCGGATTATTACCGATCACCGGTCATTACCGACATGATGGCGCGCGGGGAGGCTGGCGTGTCCGCGACAGCCGACTGATGGCGCGCGCGGTGCTGTTGGGAAATGCTAAACAGCGAGGACGATATCCAGATAAATACTGCATCTGATCCACGAGACACGTGATATACGCGGTGCGTCCGCGGGATGGACCGTGCGCCATGTTGCCGATGCACCTGCACCTCCAGCAAAGGAACGGGGATCCTGGGCTGATGGATATTTTTTTATTAACGTCACCATCTCTGCTTCCCTGTTTTTACCTCATACTTTCTCAGTCCTGCCAAGAACCTCATGTGCAATCATTCTCTACAAGCATATAGCCGTGTCTACCTCATTGTACTGTATGCCCTTTAATTTAATGCCATTGAAAAGACTGATGCCATAAGGAGCTTTACTCTATTTTGAATTATATATATTTTTTAAAGGTTTATTCTGATGCAGGTTGGAACTTTTATTCTTTTTTGTTGCACTCGCAAGGGATCAAATTCTCCATAATAAGGGTTGATGTGTCCTCGTGTTGGAGTGAATAAGGATCGTTAGTTTGTTACAAACCTGTGGCATGCTGGATCTCAAGATGAAAGAAACGTGTCGGGTCTGCGGACGAGAGCTCTGCGGTAACCAGCGGCGATGGATCTTCCATCCCGCCTCCAAGCTCAACCTGCAGGTGCTGCTGTCTCATGCTGTCGGGCGAGAGCTGACCCGGGACGGCAGTGGAGAGTTCGCCTGCTCCAAGTGCACCTTCATGCTGGACCGCATGTACCGCTTCGACACGGTGATCGCCCGCGTGGAGGCGCTGTCCATCGAGAGGCTGCAGCGTCTCCTGCAGGAGAAACACCGGCTGAGGCAGTGCATCAGTGGTCTTTACCGGAAAACCAACTCAGAAGAGGGGGCAGTGGTGTTACCTGGAGATGAAGATGGATCAGGAGATGGGATGGTGGACATTTCTGGTCTCACTCATGCAAAGTACTGTGCCCTGCTCCAAGAGGATCTGGTCTACTCCTTGTACGAGTCCTGGGCCGATGACGGCCTGGAATGTCAACACCACCATCACCCTCTGGGTTCTGCTGGTCCAGAGTCCGAGGTCACAGTTGCGTGCTCACAGCACGGTGTTCCCAGCACTCCCAGGAAGTGTCGGGGTTGTTCCTACTGGCGGGTGGCGGACTCTGACTATGAAGCAGTTTGTAAGGTGCCCAGGAAGCTGGCGCGGAGTATTTCCTGTGGGCCGTCATCCAGATATTCAGCCAGTGGTGTTGGAGGAGGAGCTGGTGGAGAAGGAGTAGGAAAAAACAATAATATGGAGGATTCAGAAGAACTGGCCTCCTCTTTAACTCTGGTCCCTGGTTCTCAGGACCCCTCCAGGGCATCGGATAGTGATCCCACCCTGGCTGGCCGAGCCAGCTCCAGCCCCTCGATGGCATCCTTAGAGACTACTGAGGATTATATTCAGCCTGGCGCTGTAACAGATAGGCAGCTGAGATCCCCCAGAGAACTCATAGATGACCGGATCTCTGACTCCTTCTCTGAGGAGCACTTGGGAGCCACACATGGCCACGCCTCCCCTGGATCGGGCCTCTCTCTGGTCCTCTGTCTGCTGCACAGCTATGCCGTCTACAGGCCAGTCCTGAGCTCCAAGGGGAGTAAGCTGCCAGTGCTGCTCCGGCAGAGCTGCAGTAATGGAGGCTCAAGGCTGCTCTCCCCTGATCCCGTTCTGGGAATGTCTTATGGAGCTCCAGAGGGGGAGCGAGACAACCACAGGCCAACACCTGAGTTAGAGACCCCTGTGTTCAGGCTGGTGGACCATGATCTGAACCTGGCTTACATGGAGGATCTGTTGGAGGATTTGTACAAAGAGTATCCTCCCCCACGTCCTCACCAGGTATAACACATCAACAAGGATGGGGATGAATACAGGGGGCAGGGGCGGTACTACTGCAGTGTGAGGACACACAGAGATGACGTACATGTTGCCCGACTTCTGCAAAGTTGCACCATCTGCAGCAGAATGAGGGAATCAACCCGACCGGCTTTAATGTGACCGACGAACCGTGCAGCCTGAATCTCATCACTCAATCAGCCTCATAATCCCACTGTGTCACTAAAATCCTGCTCACAGCTTCTCCAAAAATCATTTACTCAGGAGTGTGTGTGTGTGTGTGTGTGTGTGTGTGTGTGTGTAACACAAAAGGTCATTAGTCACGTCAATAAGGTAGAAAGCACGTAGTGAACGTGGAGTCATTTAAAACAATTTAATGAGTGTTAATGTCTAAAAATCAATATGTGACTGCTTTTATATTTAAATGCTTTTGAATGAACATTTTGATAGTCTCCATCTCCTTCCATCACAGCTGCAAAATACTGAACACAACCTCTAGACAAACAAAAGTATTTCCAGTTACAAAGTTGCGTATTGTTCCAGAGGATTTTGCCCTCGACAATGTAAAAATGGTTCCAGTCAATAATAATGAACAAAAGGTTCTGACGGTCTCCTCCGCCTGTTTTCCACTAAGAGCCCTTGAGGCAAAGTGATCCACGTGATGTCAGACCCTCCCATCTCAACTCTGGTTGGCTGGTACTCTAGTGTTATTGAAATGACAGGTTATTGTAATCATTTCCATTCTAAATGTATTACATTTAATCCCCGCATGAAACTACAAATGTCTCTTGGTGAATCAAAGTATACGTTGTGTAAAGATAATAGTGCTACACACCTAGCTCCCTCGTGCCGACTCCTGCATGGCCGCCGTGTTTACACAGTACACAAAAGTGACCCCGCCCACACAGCCTCTGTATTTCTCTGTAATTTGAGACCAACACAATGTGTATTCCTCACAAATAATTCAGCTGCTCCATTAATTCTTATGCAAGTTACACTTCACGGTGAGGCTTTCTTTATAACTTGAATCCCTGCCCCTCTTTGTGTTCCTCAAGAGCCTCGTGGAGGAGCAGCAGGCTCAACTGAACCAGTACGAGTGTGCAGCCAGTCAATGTGTGAGCGAGCTGCAGAAGGCCCAGCTGCAGGTCCAATCGCTGCAGGCCAAGATCCACGAGAGCGAGGCCAACAATATGGTGCGCCCCTTCTGTAAAGTTCCTTATATCTGGTGAATCCATATGTGATGCTGAATGGCAGCCTCACCGTGTCCCATGTTGCCCTCTTCAGAAGCTGCAGGAGAAGCTGAGTGAGATGGAGTGTGAGCTGCGTTCGATCCGCCAGGCGGCTCAGAGTCAGGAGCGAACCATTCAGGGTCTCACCGAGTCCATCAGCACCAAGGACAGTGAGGTGAGTGCTTCTCTTCGTGGTCAAACTGTGTGAGATGACGCCTGTATCTGAGAGATGCTCATACACACACACAACCTGTGATACCTTAAGGCCCAGGACCTGTACCAGCTGATGGAAGGGCAGAACACCACGCTGTGTAAGCTGAGAGAAATGGTCCACCACAACCAGCTTGCCCAATTTAAGGTGAGACTTGATGCCCATGTAGTGGCAGCAGGATCCGTCTTCATGGATAGGGAGAAAGCGCCTCTCTGACGTTGACCTGGTGGTTCTTTAGGTGCCAGAGGGGGTCAGCGAGTACGTGATGCTCGCCCAGCTGCAGACCGAGCTGGTGGCGGTGCAAAGCTCCTTGTTCTCCCTGGGTCTGGAGCTGGAGGCCAGCCAGAGGAGTCTGAGGCAGAGCCAGAGGCAAGGAGACGACCTGTCCAGGTTCAAGGACAGACTCAACTCCGATCTCCAGGAGGTGCAGCAGTACAGGGAGGTCACGGAGAAGCACAACCAGGTCAGTGTGTTGGTGAATGTGTGTGTGAAACAAGTCTTGGTATACGTAGGTTGCGGCGTGTGTGACCTCCCGTCTGTGCCGCAGGACCTGCGCTCTGCGCTCCAGAAAACTCGCTCCGAGCTGCAGGCTAAAGAAGCAGCTCTGAAGGACGCCGAGGTGGAGAGACACGCCGCGGTGCAGGAGAAGGACCGGAGCATCACGCAGCTCCAACGCTCGCTGCAGGACAAGGAGCAACAGCTACAGGTCATCAATCAGTTCAGACAGTCTGTCGCTGCATAGACACACATGAATGCACACATTTATTTAATCCTGGCTGAAACTCTTTGTACCCGTAGGAGTACTCTGAGATGTTGGATTCAGCAGGAAGCTCCAAACCAAGAGATTCCCTGCTGGAGAAACTTAAAGCGCGTATTAAGGACCGAGACGGAGCTCTGGAGGTAAAGGTCCCACACACATCCATACACACACCATGTGCATTGGTAGAAATAGCATGAGCACCCTCCAGACTACTGTCCGCTGTGTAGCAGGGTGCCATGCATGGTGTGATTAATGCAACGAGCTGAGTGTGCATCCTGCAGCAGTGGAGTAGACCGTTATGCAAACTAACACGGTGAAAACAGTTTAATGAATTATTAAGGGGAGCAGGAGGGAACACGTCAACACTCTCCGGTGGAGTCCTGTTACAACCCCACATCAGTGAGAAGGAAGGTTTCATAAATATCAGATGCGGGTGGAAATTTAAAATTCACACCGTGACTCATTTATGAAATCCGTTTGAAAGGCCTCTGCATACTGGCCACCTGCTCCCCACATGATGAATACCCCCGTGGACGGAGCCCAGAATAGCAGCAGTGTCATTTTTCTCGCCCTCCGCCATCTGCAGCGCGCCATCGATGACAAGTTCCGCTGCGTTGAGGAGCGCGAGGGCCAAGTGAGGAGGCTGCAGCTCGCCCTCCGGGAGAAGGAGCGGGACCTGGAGAGACTCCGCTGCATCCTGTCCAACAACGAGGAGACCATCACGGTACGCTCGCCACGCACAGGGCGCACGGACCGGACCGGGCGGACCCGCTGCCTCGTTGCACAGCTTCACTCGTCCAACGGGTTGTTTCTGACGTGTACATGTGGTGGTAATTTACCCTTTGTGTGGCCGCACCTGTGATTGTGACCACAGAGTCTGGACGCCCTGGTGCGGGGCAAAGAGCTGGAGCTGGAGCAGGCGGCCGAGGCCTACAGGAACCTGCAGTGGCTGAAGCAGCAGAGCGAGGAGAAGGAGAGAAACACTCTGAGGGAGAAGGACACCATCATCCGCCAGCTACAGGCAGCTCTACAGACACACAGCCTGGAGGCACAGGTAACCCTCTCTCTCACACACACACACACACACGCACAATGTCATGTATTGCTTTTATTCTATTTCAACAGGTGTGTTGACACGGGCCGTCCCGGGTGAATGTGGTGTTGTGTGTCGGCTCATCTGTGTGTGGGTGATTGTTTCCCCAGGATCTCACGGCCACCCTCGTGGCCCGAGTCCAGGCCGGGCCCACCGAGGTGGTCGAGGATTTGAAAGCTCGGCTGGCGCTGAAAGAAAAGCTGTTCCAGGAGCTGCTGTCGGACCGCAGCCGCCAGTCCAACGAGCACCAAGCGCAGGTCCAGGAAATGCTCAACACTCTGAGCTCCAAAGACCAGTACCTGCAGGTACGCCGTGTAGCGGCTAAAACTCCTTTGGTGTCATCCGTAAAAGTTTCTTGACGTCCTCATTAAATTTTAGTCACTCTCAAACGGAAAGAACGAGTCTACGCGTGTATGTGTTTCAACAACGGTAGAAAACAATGTGTTCGGCTCTGTTCTTTACTGAACAACTGGTACAACAGAGAAACAAGTCTGCGCGTTGAATATCAATGCGCGAGCTCAATACGTCACAACTATAACATTATCTAAATATTAATCTAAATAAAATAGTATTTAAATCTGAGTCTAAATTACAAATTAGAATTACAATATGGAGCATGGCACTAACAAGCCGTGTTGCTGGTATGGTGGTTGAAATGCAGTCGTGCACAACACAAATATATGTCTCTCTCTCTCTCTCTCTCTCTCTCTCTCAGGACTACGCCTACCGGCTCTCCCTTGTGATCGGCGAGCGGACCGGCCAGCTGCAGGAGCTCCGCAGGCAGCTGTCCTCTCGAGAGCGAGAGCTGTGCGAGATGAAACGGGACAAGGAGAGGGAGATGGGAGGAGAGGCGCAGCACCTGCGGAGTCTGCTCAAAGAGAAGGAAGCCTTCATCAAGGTACCTCTTTCATTTGTTTCTCCATGACTTCCTCCCTCGCTCCCTCCCCTGTAGACGTGCTCCTCACAGATTTCTCTGTGCGGCAGGAGCTGCTGCTGAGCCAGGAGGAGGCGATGCAGCCGGCCTCCAAAGGGAGCGAGGCGGAGACGACGGCTCTCCGAGAAGAGATGCAGCTAGTGCTGAAGAAGGAGAGGGAGGCTCAGGTATCTTTGAGGATATGTGACAAAAACATGAGAACAATGCTTTTAAAAACATCTTACACCGCATGTCTTTGTCCCTGCAGAAGGAGCTCTCTGCTCTGCGCTCGTCCTCGGCTCGCCAGCGGGACAATAAGGACGGCGCTGATCATCAGGTAGGGCGTTCATCCTCAGTCAGTTAGACAGTGTTTGGCTATGTGTGCTGCTTAATAACATATATTTATGTTGTCTTCCTCAAGTGTGTGTTGGAGCAGCTTGTGTCTGAGTACGACACGCTGAACGACGCCCTGAGGCTGGAGAAGAGATTATACCAGAACCTCACACACATTCAGACCAAGTGTGACAGGTAGAGCAGCTGCACACAGGTTGACTGTGACTACGGTGTAGTTTAGTTCTTTGCTCTATAACACATGTTCCTGTTCCTCAGCTCCGAGAAGATCCAGGCCCTCCACACCGAGCTCGACTCGGTTCAGGCGCTCCGCAGGCAGCTGGAGGAGGTCCTGGCCAGGACCCGTAACACGGCTCAGGCGCAGGAGTGGGCAGCTAAAAAGCAGCGTGACTTTGGAGGTGGGGATGGGCAGCGCGCCGCCTGCTGGGGGGCCGCAGGGCGCACGGTCACGATGGCTCTGTCTGACCGCAGCACCGCTGAGTGACACTCATCATGTGACATGGAGCTGCATCCACTGGTAGTCAGATTCATGAGGGGGGGAAACACTTCAACAGTGACCGAGACAGTTCGGCTTTTAAGTGTGCATCCAAATCTGACCGTCAGTCTTCAGGTAGCTTCATCTGAAATGGCACCAACACTCCTCACAGCAGCAGACGCCTGTTGAAGTTAACCTCCATGCTATGAAGTGGCAACGTGCAACCCAGCGTGTTGTTGATCCATCTGTTTTCTGGTGTGAATATGTTGTTGGTGTTGTTCCTGCACACGGCCTGCGTATCGCTCTGCAGATTGTTCCGTGTCGCCATGTGTGTGTGCCGTCTCTCACCGGTGTCCCTCCTCCAGTGAAGTTACGTCTGGTGGAGAAACTCCAGCTCATGGCTTACAGTGGAACCATCCATCACTTTATGTCATCTGTTTGTGAACAGGAAGTGCTAATATTACCAGGCCCCAACATACAAATCCCAAAAGATGGGCGAGTGTTTTCCTTTAGTTCAGCTGAACCTGAGATTACTTTCAGACACAGTTCTACTCGGTATGTTTTAGTCTGACAGGTATGTACCCATCATAAGGTCAGCCCCATCGGTCATGAGGTGGCTGCTGCACGCCGATAACTTTAACATAACGTCATGGTAGTTTAGTATATGTGTTGTTTTTAGTTAGTCTGCCTGCTGAACTTAAGTTCAGGTTTGTATCAAGACAGCAGAACAATATAATATCGAGCAATGGCTACATTTAACATCATAAATAATACTCAATATTCAATATTTATATGAGGTAGAATACATATTTGTGGGCCTTGTGCTGATCTCTCATCCAGCCTCACACTTCTTTTTGTATTTTTAATGAAAGAGTAATAAAAACGTGCTGGCTTTTTGTCAAAAGCACTTCTGTTTGTTGTGTTTAATGGGGAATCTGTCTTAATAGCATCCCAAACCCCCCCCCCCCCCCCATCTCCCCTCCTCCACGTAGTCCTCGCTCTACCTTCCTTGTGTCCCAGAGCTCAACCCTCAGTGCAGTTTATCCCCCTGAACCGTTCCCATGGTCCTCAGCCTCCCAGTCGGTCCTGATATGCATTTCATCAAACCAGAGCACACGTTATAGATGTGTTGGGAAGTCACAGTTAAATATGGTCCGCTATCTGTTGATAGAATCTGCATGATGTCGTGGCACGGTGTTCATGTCTGCATGTCTGCATGTCTGTATTAACCAGTGAGACATTCACAACTAAAATGACACATTCACAAACTGAGGGAAGCTCATGTGAGCCCTTTAAGTGAAATACACATTAGTTTAACTCACAAACACACCCAACAACGTGCACAGTTACAAGGAGAGCCCCGTCTATACTACGGCCCCGTATGAGAGTGGAGACGGTATGTGGTAGTAAAGTGTTAAACAGCCCCACATCCAGTCAGTGCAGCTCACACAGCACCGTGTTCAATATATAACAACATTTGCTCAGTGCACTTCCTGCCCTCTCACTAGCAACACAACACACACTTCATATATTTAATTGTGAGTCAAATTAAGTGACATTAAACTTTATCCAAATGAGTAACTAATCTCATAATAAGTTCCAAAGATGCACCGAACAACGCTAGATCCACACATGAAGCACATCGACACACTGTGCGTTAAACGTGCGTGTGTGTGTGTGTGTGTGTGTCTGCTGTGCGTCATAACTACGACTATTATGTAAAACAATTTTCCTTTGAAAGTCCTGCCAGGCTCTTTTCACGGAGCCTCTGCGTCCTGCGTGTGTGTACAATATTTCAATAAAGCACAGTAAAGCAGCACACACATTTAGTTTGGGCATAAATACCACTAAACCTTTTAAATAAGATCATTTAAATAAATGAAGAACTATTACATTTGTCTTTGTTTCTCATGAACATACGTACTCGCCCTGGGTTGCACTGCCTTGAGTGTGTTTTTGGCTGGCAGGCAAACTATTACATAACATTTCCCTTTGGTCCCATGACAAAGTGATTCTGGAAAGAATGGGATAGAGAGTGGAGGCCAGAGAGGGAGGGCACTAAAATAATGATAGAGGTTTGAGAAGTAAACAGAAAGCTAGTGGATGTTTTATACGCTTGCTTTGTTTCCAGAGCTCAGCACAGACGAGGAAGGGGAGGAGGAGGAGGAAGGAGACGATGAAGATGGCACCAGTGACGAGTTTACGGACAGCATAGAGGAGGACGATGACAAAGTGACGGCCAGAAGTTTGGCCTCCATTCAGGTAAAGTCCTCCTATTTACAAGTCACCGTTGAATCCCTTCCAGCGGGGTGTAACCGTAGAGTTATGGACCGCTTACTAATTCAAACCATTCAATTATAACTAAAGCGGTAGCACGATAACACGTGTTGTCTTCTGTTCAGGCGTGTGGAGCTGAGGCTGTGACCGGGCCGCTGGTGTCCCAGAGAGCTGACCTGAAGCAGCTCGAGGAAGCGAGGAAGACACTCGAAGGCCAGCTTGAGGAGATACGCTCACAGCTGGAGGGGGATGGGTACTCCTCCGTGGCTCAGATGAGGTGCTCGTCCGTCTCAGAGATCCTCTGGAAACGTTGTGTTGTTATGGTCGGTAGGAGAGGGGTTTACATCTGACAGCCTCCTCATGTGTGTGTCTGTGTGTCCTCCTCCCTTGTGTCCTCCTCCCTAGGAGTGCTCTGCAGAGGCTGCAGCAGGAGAACCAGGCCTTGAAGGAGACCAGAGGACGAGCCGGAGCGGTGGTACTGAGGACAAACCCAGAGCGGAGTCATAGGAGCTTGAATCAGGAAGAGGAGGAGCATGTGAAGGAATCCGATAAAGAGGAGGAAACATCTCCAAAGCCGGTGGGGAAGCGAGGTCATCCGCGTGTTAGTCTGAGCGAGGAGCGCAGGAAGAGGCACTGCAAGGGGCCAGGCCCTCTGACCCCCCCTCAGCACACACACCGGCCGGAGACGGTAACACACCCTTCACACTCTTCACACTCTTCACACTCTTCACATTCTGCATTTATAGGAATTAAACTTACAGCTGCAGTGTGTAACTGTCTCTCTATTTTATGAAGCTGCTGCAAATATATTTAAACCATTTAAACTCTTATGGCGTTTTTAGCCAAAAAACGACAGAAGTTGTTTCCTTTCTGCTCCAACACATTGCCAAGCAGACTTCAGTGAACACTTTAGAGGCAGCATTGTCTCCAGGCCCCTTATATGGACGTGTGTTTAGTTCTTTTAGTCTCAAGATAGTTTATATAAGTAATTGAGTCGTCAGTTTAATGTTATTAATGTGATATTAAGTATGTCAATTTAAACATTGTGGCCGACAACTAACACCGCGGTGATGAAGAGGACGTCTACGTCTCGTGTGTATTACACGTCAGAGTTGATTGAGCGCGTTGCTGTCGCAGGGGGCGGAGTCTGCCGGTGACAGCAGCCAGGAGGACGGAGACGAGGGTCTCGGTGAGCAGGCGGCCCGCCTGACCTCCGACCTGACCCTGAGCCAGCAGGAGAACACGGAGCTGCTGGAGAGGCTGATGGTGTCCGAAGCCACGGTGCATGCTCAGGCTGAGCAGCTGAAGGACTACAGAGACCTGCTCAGTGAGTCACGCTCAGGAGGGCGATGAAGGGCCTCAGGCGCGTTATTAGAAACACGACACTCAATGCACTCGGTTCAAGTCCCCTCTCCCTCGTGTCTCGGCAGCGGAGACGTCGGTGCAGCAGGCCAGTAAGCAGGTGCAGGTGGACCTCCAGGATCTGGGTTATGAGACATGCGGTCGCAGTGAGAACGAAGCGGAGCGAGAAGACGCCAGCAGCCCCGGTAACAAACTCCTCTCAGGCCGACACACACAAGTTCCCCTTTCCACATGAGCTCTGAGTCAACGCGCTGCCTTATCTCTGCCTCCTCTAGAGTTTGACGACCTGGAGATGTGCACGTCGCTGTCCAATCAACAGGACTACGAGGGCGCGGACGGCGGCTGGTTCGCCGGCAGCAGCAACGCCGGCGCTTTTGAAGCGGAGGACGAGTCGGCGCCGCTGCAGCATCTGGTCCAGGACCTGCGCTCCCAGCTGAGCGGCTGCCACAAGGTGATCCGCGGGCTGCAGCTGCGCGTCCGCTCCCTGTCCACCACCAGCGACTACGCCTCCAGCCTGGAGAGAACCCCGCGCAAGGTACTGTGACATTCACCAGTCACTATACGTCACCTTTGGGTTCATTATATATTCACAAAAGGGCATTTGGTCATGTTTTTTCTTGCTGTTTTATCCTCAACTTCTAGGTAAACTGGGCCTTTGAGACATCGCCGGCCCCCAGCGGGGTGGAGGAGGACGAAGGCTGGATGTCTGACCCCCAAGGCGTCCTGTCAGGGCCCAAACCCAGCAGGGAACTGCAGGAACTGATGGCACGAGTTGCGTCACTGGAGGCGCAACTGAAGAGCTCCAGACTGGAGGACAAGATCCAAGCGGAGGAGGGGAAATGTGCCACCTGGCCTGGGTGAGTGGAAAGAGACGAGAAGACAGATACACCATGGTCAAAGATAGAGGTAGAGCTAATGATAGATAGATAGATAGATAGATAGATAGATAGATAGATAGATAGATAGATAGATAGATAGATAGATAGATAGATAGATAGATAGATAGATAGATACTTTATTAATCCCCAAGGGGAAATTTGTCGACACAGTAGCACCAATAAACTAAACACACGAGAATAAAATATAAATATAAGAAAGAAACAGTGACTGTGCACAAAGTATACAAAGTGAAATATAAAATACAAAATAAAATAAAATAAAATAAATATGCATATATATATTATATATATACACAACATATATGCAAATACAGCAGTGTAAAATTAAATAAAATGAATTAAATTTAGTGTAAAATTAAATAAAATTAATTTAATGTTACACCTTTCTTGTGTCTAGAACAGGCCTCTATTAACACTGTGGGTCCTTTTCCGCCTCCCTCCCACAGGAAGTACAACTCTCTGATCCAGGCCCAAGCTCGGGAGCTGTCCCACCTCCGGCAGAGGATCAGAGAGGGGCAAGGAGTCAGCCATATCCTCACCCAGCACCTGGGGGACACCACCAAGGTGCTGCGACTAAAGAGCGACATCACTGAACCACATAGGATCATTCCTACATAGTACCAACGCGTGGAGACGATATTAACAATCATAACGTCAAATCTTTTGTCGGTGATTCTCATACCTGCTCAAATCCTCTCTCCGACCTGCAGGCCTTCGAGGAGCTGCTGCGGGCCAACGACATCGATTACTACATGGGTCAGAGCTTCAGGGAGCAGCTGTCACAGAACTCCGCCCTGGCACAGCGAGTGCTGGCCAAGATCAGCGGACGTAAGGAACCTCTTCCCATATCTTCGTTTTCACACGCTCGTGGTCCTCTTATCGTTACTCGTGGACGTTTCCTCTCTCCTATGCTGTCTTTCTTGTTCTACTTCCTAAGGCGAGCGTGCAGAGAGTCACGATGACAAGAAAGGCCACGAGCTGCTCGCCCTTCGGTGAGTTGCTTTCTTTGAACCAACAGCAACAAAGCGCCGGTTGATGGAGTCACCTGCAGCGCTGAGCTCTGTGGGCCGGCCCTGAGGTTATTAGTGGAGCACTCACTCTTCTGTCCCACTGATTAGTTTACTGGGTCATGTGACCTGCTGCGGCTCCTTCTTGTAGAGGGAGACAGACGGCTGCTGTTAATCCACACACAGACCCAGCTGGAATCCTCTAACCTTAAGTTGCCTTTGGTGAATGGTCTGTATGCCACCTTTACTGGGAGACTATTCCCACCAGCTGGGCTGAAGAAGATCAGTGAGACAGACCTTTACTGGGTTTGCCCCGTTCCATCGCTCCGTGCTCAATTGAAGACTGTTTCTGTTGGGTCTCTACTCAGTCGTCACTTATTCGGGGATTTCGGCTATTTTGACGTGTGCAACAGCTACTGCGTTTTTTTCTTTTTTCTGAAGAAGTTAGTCTAAGGAGTCATAAAGTGACGGGAATAGACAGCAAAGGGACTGAAGGACATCAAGGACTTGGTCTTTCTGGACTGGACCGATGGCTCCCATGTGGAAGTCTATGATTTCTAAGAACAGCTCCATATACAGGGACTCGCTGTGGTCTTTTTCTACGGCTCGGGGACAAGCAAGAGAGACAGCTTCTCTTAGGAGGCTGCTGGAGGGAGACAGGGAGGTGATGGTTCAGCAACTGGAACAGTAAGAGAAGTTACTTCACACGGTCAAATCTACTTTAAGACCAGCAGTCCACCCACAGCAGGGTTTGGCTTGAACTCATCATGAAGAGCCATGGAGAGGCTTCAAGATTTATTTATTTACACTATATTTAATGATGTACACATTGCAACATGCATACAATGGAAAATATATTTATTTTGTTTTCCTCTCTGACCTTTGCTAACCTAGTTTTTTTTATTTTCATTATCGATTAATCTTGTAATTATTTTCTCAATTATTATTTAATCTATACAACAAATAGTGAAAATCCCCTTTATAGTTTCCCATAGTCCAAGGGGACATCTTAAAATGTCTTGTTTCGTCAGACAAAAAGAAAAGACAGAATCTAGAACTATTCTGGAGAACAAAGGAAATCCTCACAGTCACATTCATGGAGCTGGGGCTACAATTGTTTTTAAATAGTTGCAGTCGTTGATTTACTCAAGATAAGATAAGATAATCATATGCAAATTATGTAGAGCGACGTAAGAACCCACGTTCATCATTTTCAGTGATTATGATATAGAGTGACGGGTGCCTCGCAGTAAAGTTGTTTATTTGGTTGTAATTGACAAATCTAAACATATAATTTATAAAAAAAACTGCCAGGCAATGTGAAGCCCCTTGATCCCGACTGTAATGGCTGATTGTCTTGTGTGCTCATGCAGGCTGAGCAAGGAGCTTCAGCAGAAAGATAAGATCATCGAGTCCCTCCACACCAAGCTGCAGCAGCGCCCAGAGACCCCGTCCAGCTGCCACGCGCTCTCGGAGACCACCGACCACTCAGACAGGACCTCCTTGGTGTCCGATGAGTCCAGAACCAACGAAGACTTGGAGCTGTGCTCGGATCTAGACGCCAGAGAATATCCGGAGGAGCGCGGGCTGCAGCAGCCGGGACACGGATCAGAACAACGCGGTACGCTTTATTTCTATGTTCCAACTTTCCATATCCGGAAAGTGCCTCTTCCTTCCTCTCACTTTCCATTCCCCTCCTTTAGTCCATCCATCGATCCTTCCTCCTCATGGCGTCCTTAAGTCCTCCAGCAGCTGTCCCAACATGCATTGCTCAGCCCCTGTGGGTTTGACCAGTCAGTCCTCTCGAGGTACGGGACTCACAGGTGGATTTGACATGCAAAGTAGCCCCACATCACCTTTCCTGTTTCCTTCTCCTCCTTCATGATGTGTGTGTGTCATTCTCCTCCAGCCCTTTTCAGAGAGTCCATCTCCTACTCTGTCCCCTCTGGCTCTGACGTCTGGGGTCCAGAAGTCATTTCTGACCCCCGGCCCAGGGCCCTGTCTGTGATTGCTGTTCGCCCAGAGCTGGACATGCTGTACAAACGGATGAATGAGCAGAATAGGGGTGAGGGCTTTGGCGGGGGAGGACAGGTAGGGGGTGGGGGGGAGGACGGGGGAGGATGTGTGAACATTTTAAATAAAGACTAAACTTCCACATTATCGCCTGTGGGTAACCATCTCACATGTAGATTCATCACATTCCTCTGTTGTCCTTCTTACACACACCTCACTCTTTACTGCGTGTGTGTGTGTGTGTGTGTGTGTGTGTGTGTGTGTGTGTGTGTGTGTGTGTGTGTGTGGTTCTAGGCTTTGCACTTCCCCACGACGAGGCTCAGTTCAGTCACTCAGCGGGGAGCCACATCCAGCACGACCTCTCCGGCTACAGCCAGCAATCCCAGCATGCCTTTCCGCAGTACCAGCTAGGTGGCATTCCCGAAGGCCGCTCGATAAAGTCTGACTCTGGTCTCGTGACCGGACGGTCTCTGTGGGACGTGGAAAACATGGCGCCGCAAGTCGGTGGCTACTCTGGATCGCCAGGACAGCAGCAGGGAAGCAGCCATGCAGGTGTGACTCGCTACTGTTGGGCCTGTGAGGAATCAATGAATTTAATTTAATTTAATTTAATTAGATTTATTGGCATAAATGTACAATGTACACATTCTTTACA
The DNA here is from genome assembly GCA_036178185.1 of Liparis tanakae. NCBI lineage: Eukaryota > Metazoa > Chordata > Actinopteri > Perciformes > Liparidae > Liparis > Liparis tanakae. The sequence continues at coordinate 9,182,862 of CM070098.1, read as the reverse complement.
AGTTCAATGATTACGACCACACTATTGTGTTGTCTTTAGGGGTGCATTTGATAGAGGAGCACCTGCGTGAGGTTAGGATCCTCCGTCAGCGCCTGGAGGAGTCCATCAGGACCAACGATCGGCTCCGACTGCAGCTGGAAGAGAGACTGGCCTCCACCGGGCGGGGTGGAGGTATTGAACTCCTCGCTGCAACTTTGCCACTGATTTCTCTGTATGTGAGAAATTACAAAAAATAACTCGCATTTTCTGTCCAGGGGCAGCAACAAACATTTACATTCAGGGACTGGACTCCGTCACTCAGCTGTCCAATGAGATCCGGATCCTGAAGGAAGAAAACCTGGGCCTGAAGTCCCGCCTGCAGGCCAGCACAGGTGCTTCATCTGAACATTTGAGGTTCTTTCCTCTGGAATAGATGCATGTTTTCCCATTTCTAACTCACCGGCTTCTCTCAGACACATGTGAGGAGGTGGTGCAGTTGCGGGAGGCGGTGTTTACAGCATGCGCCCGCCTGAAACAAGCAGAGCTGGAGGCGGAGCAGTGGAAAGAGGAGTTGAGACGACTTCAGGCTCACACGCAGGAGCAAGGACAGCAGATACACATACTGAGGCAGGAACGGCAGGCCAGTCAGGAGAAAACCAACAGGTGTGTGTGTGTGTGTGTGTGTGTGTGTGTGTGTGTGTGTGTGTGTATGTGTGTGCACGTTGACTGGTTCCTTCATAGAAATGAAGCTTGTCTGTGTGTCTTTACATCTCTGACTGGCCTGTCCTGCGTCCTCAGGCTGCAGCATGAGGTGTCTCTCCTGCAGCAGCAGCTGTGTGAGAGCAGAGAGCTCATCCACTCCCTGCAGGGGGAACTACAAGTGTACGATCAGGTGTGTTCCAGCACCAAGGCCAACAAAAGTAAGTCTGTCCATCGTAGCTATACTAAATAAACTCCATAACTTACATAAAATATGCTGGTGCCATGTAGTATTAAGAATGGCATCATGGTCGACTTAGAGATGGATAGGCTAAAAGTAGGATGCTCCCATTTATCCAATTCTGATTGTTTAATTTGACTTATGTCATTATAACGGATGCTGTAATTACAACGTAATTACAAGTGTCAGTCTCCCCGGTGACGGTGTGTGTGGTGTTCAGGATTCCTGTGTGAGCTGCCAGGCCTCCCAGTGGAGCTGGGGGAGCTGCTGGGGGAGGTGAGGAGCCTGCGAGCGCAGCTCCAGAACAGCGTCCAGGAGAACAGCGCCCTCAAACAACTGGAGCTCCACAAGCAGCTGGAGCAGAAGCTGGGCGCCGGCTCCCCTCGGACCCCCTCCCTCTCCGCCCTCACCGCCAGCCCCCAGAGGGAGAACTTCTACCGGCGACAGCTGCTGCACGGTGAGACGCCGCCCGCCGTGCTCGCCTGGCTCCGTGTGCCGTGCTGTGGTTTGCTCTGTGCCCAAGCCCGGTGTGTGTGCTCCACAGACCCAGCTCCGTCTCCACCGGTCAGGGACATTGGTCTGTTCCACTGTGGATCTCCTGGTCCTCCCTACTCGTACCTGGACGACAGCCATAGCACGACCAACGGTGTGATTCTAACCGCACTGCATGTTTGCTACTTAATCCGTCTTAAATGTGTGGACTGGTTGCTCTGTAACGATAATCTATTTTTATTGTAATGTTCCTGAACGGCTATCGTTTTAATCACTTCTGAAGTCGCAATCCAAAATATAAATACGATAACGTCTTTCCAAGTCATATTCCGAATCACATTCAGCTCTTGAATCCCCAACAGAGCTTCCTGAACCTCACTCCGAGCTGGAGGGGGAGGCCCCTGACGGATCATTTGCAAACCGCAACGGCCGCCACGCCATCGGCCACGTGGACGACTTCAGCGCTCTGCAGCAGCAGGTCCTGGAGGGCGGAGGCCTGGTGCAGCGCATGGAGACGACCCTGCAGGCCTTCCTGGGCCCGCCGCTGCTGGAGGGCCCCCAGAGGCCGAGCAGTGGGCTGGTGAGAGCCACACGGCCACAGACAGACAACGGGTCACAGCTATAGAGCGGAAACATCTAACCGAGGTCTGTGTGCAGGTCCTGGACTACGGGTGTGTGAAGAGTCTGCTGTCCAACGCCAAGACCCTGAGGCAGATCCTGGAGGAGGCCATGTCCCTGCTGAAGATGTTCTGGAGAGCAGCTCTGCCCAGCACTGACCCCTCCTTCCAAAACCTGAAGAAGGTTTGGCATGCATTATGATTACAGAGTATAAGCCTGGAGATACACATGTGATGTGTTATCGTCAACAATTCACATGAAAAGTCCAAAATCAACAATGTAGTGGTCTCTAAGTGTGTAAAACAGGTAGATATAGTTTCAGAAATTACTCAAAAAGTGTAAATAGTGTATTCCTTTTGGAAACAGTCCATGCTGCACATTTAAAGTGCTGATGTGCAGCAGTATACTGTATTAAGTTAATATTAATGAAGGAACATGACACCGGGAGCACCGTTTTCCTAACAAAAAATTAAATTGAGTTATGAGAGAGTCGAGCGTTGATAACAAAATGCTCCTTTGTGTGTGTGTGTGTGTGTGTGTGTGTTTGTGTGTGTGTGTGTGTGTGTGTGTGTGTGTGTGTGTGTGTGTGTGTGTGTGTGTGTGCGTGTAGGTGCAGTGTATGCAGGAGGAGATCTTGTCCCTGAAACTGCGCATGTCAGAGCAGGATGAGGTTCTTAAAGGGACGGTACACAGACTGAGGAGCACCAGCCGCACCAAGGAGAACATGGAGCACTTCATCGTCAACCAGCGTGAGTGATCCTGTGTGTGTGTTTGAGGAAGAGAGATCGAAGAGAAACGTGCGCAAAGCAACACGGTCAGGAAAATATCCAACGGGCAGAGTGCCGTGCTGCTTCGTGCACAGCCACAAAATGCGAAAGGAAAGAATGTAGGAAGGTTGAGTGTAAAATAAAACCAAATGAGGTATGAATAAAGAAAAGGAGAAAGAGTTTCTCAGCACACAACATTGTTTGCCACTTTTTTGGAAGTTCTAGAGAAATTTCAGTTTGGGCATTTGGATAGTAACAATAAACGTATGCTTGAAAACTTGAACTGACGTGTGTTGCTGTGATGTGCTCGTTAAAGCATGCAGCACATCACGTGGTGATATGCTATAGTTTTGTATTAACAATACACACAACAAATGTCCTTGTTTATTTTGCAGTGTCGAGGACTCGTGATGTGCTGAAGAAAGCAAGGACAAATCTAGAGGTGAGCAGATCTCACCATTATATGTAATATGTGTCATCTGCATGCGTACTCCATAAGTCACAGTACCATGTGTATAAGTACGTTGTGATGTTTATCTGTCTTTATGATGTACGGTCATCACTGTTGGCTTCCCTGCTTCATTTGTTCCTTCGTCCTGCATTTGTTTCTCCTCTCCTCATTTGATCCCCCCAGAAGAATGAGCTGAGACTTTCCTCTCTAAGCTCCTCCTCTTCCTCTCCTTATGCTGGTAATTGTTTGACATCTTGTGATTTTACAAACAGGTATTTGTTGTCCCAGATGCTGTTTTTGAGTCACCCAGCGCTAGTAGTTTGGGCCTACCGGTCAAAGTGTCAAAGTAAATGAGGGTGACTCTGTGGTCTGGGGCAGCTTTTACCTCTGTGGATTTGCTTTTGCTAAACTCGCCGACATCGTTTACATCCCAGCATCTGCATCCTGGTTGAACTAGCTTTGTGTGAAATATCTGCTTTATAAGAGTGTTGATCAGGGAGAAAGACGACATGAGAGGTCGGCACACACACAGCTCCACACACACGTAGTTGTACCACTCAATAATGCTTTTGGTCATTGGAGCTGTGTGTGTGTGTGTGTGTGTGTGTGTGTGTGTGTGTGTGTGTGTGTGTGTGTGTGTGTGTGTGTGTGTGTGTGTGTGTGTGTGTGTGGCCATCTTATTTTCTACATGGGACCCAGCCATGACCAGCACCCACCTCTGTATTTGCTGTGTTTTCACCCGACAGTGACCCTGATCCCCCTACAACGACTCAGCGATTGTAAATAACAGTGTGACAGATAACGGCCACAAGCTGCTCCTGAATCCACAACTCTCAAACCAAATGACACACACACACCCAGATACTAACCTGCCTCTGCACTAAAGGGTTGTTTACTTCTACATGTCCCCTGTATTCAAGTTGAGTCTTAGCTTTAGGCTCCTCCCCTCTAACATTGCACGTTTCTATTCTGTGAGCATGCTGTCACAGGACAACGTGTGACCGCTTCTAATAAAAGGTTTGACTGCTGTGCGTGTGCGTGTGTGTGTGTGTGTGTGTGTGTCTTTGTGTGTCTCCTTTTGACCTTCTCATCAAACTCTCTGCTAGAAAGCAAAAAGGGCCCATTTGCCTGAATGTTGAACTATTCCTTTAACATTCCACCTGGCCAGAGGTGGTTCAGTTGCCTCCGCCTGTATGAGGATTGGTGAATAATAACGAGTGTTTTCTCCTCTTGTCCCTCCACCCAGCTGAGGACCCAAGAGGGGCTGCCGGAGAGCGGCCTGCTGATCGCCGTTTCCTGAAGACCAGCGGTGCGTCTGGAGCTGCAGCCAATCAACGTCCAGCAGCGAGGAAGCGCAGCAGCCAATGCCTGCTTTAACACTTTGAAAGAACCAGCCTCAATGCTACCACCTCTGACCTCTAACCTCTATGCCAAACCAGCCCCCTTCCTTCCACCCCCCCCCCCCCACCACTCTCGCTTGTCCCACCCAACCACCGTGGCCTCAGTCCAGCCATGAGATCGCTTCCCCTCGTCCCTCCTCCAGGCAATACGTGCGCAGTGTAATTTGACCCTCGAGCCTTACCGAACCCCCTTCACCCGCTCGCCAATTTTCTGTCACCCTCTACCCCTACCCCCCCCCACATGTATTATTGTCTTTGAGTGATACCATAGGCAGTACGCCTCGTCGTGTGTGACTAAAGAAGGTGTTTGAAACGGGCCTCCGGGGGTTTCAGTGAAGTGCGTCCGACTGACGGAGCTGGTTGAGGATGCTCCCAGACACTGATCCCAGACCAGGTGTGTGTGAGTTCTCAATCTGGTTCCACTAAAGGCCTTTTGGCTTTTTTGGGGTTGTATTACAGAAACTTTCAGGAACATTATATCAAATTAAGGAGATTACAATTTAAAAGGGAGGATTTAGAGATTTTTTTAAATGAACCGTCGACGTAAGAGAATTTAACTTGCGAGTTGAAATCTAAAGGTTTCTATCGTACACCCCCTGATCTGTATCCAGGAGCATCCTCTCTTGAGAGCCAGATAGCTCGCGGACGGAAGAAATGTTCAAGCATGTTTAAGAGAGGCCGCTCAGTGTGATGGAAAACAGCTCACTCAAAGACAAGTCGCCCTCTATTTGACTGCCACACAATTGCAAGTGTACTTCTTGTGGCACTTCTATCCACAAGAACTCCTTTCTTTTGCAAATGCAATGCAAAAAACAATGACACCCACGATGTATCACAACACACAGTGGAGGAATGTAGAGGACGGAGGCGGTCACTGCGAAGTAAGCGTGTTCTAGTTGTATCTATATTTGTGGAGGAAGCTTGTGAATGATTTGTCAGGGGATTAAAAAAAACCATAACAAAAGCCAGCGAAAAAGTTCCATTTGAGTCACAAGCCTCCTCTTTTAGGGTCCTAATGGTGCTTTTCTTGGCATCTACCTATAATTTAATGCTAAAACCAACCGGTCCAGCACAGGATGGACACAGGAATCTGTAAAAACATTTTAAAAAGAGGTTAAAGTGCTCAAATGGAACCAGGCTAAACACGCGTATTCAAGCTCCTCTGTAGGAGTTCTCAAAAGAGCATGTGCAATAAGGATGTTTCTTGAATGATAATGCTGCACCAGGGTTTTTTCTTTGCTTGACACTGGATTATTAGTCACACTCAGAATAACGATAGGACACGATCAGTGTTGCGTACCTTTTAGCAGACTGTTGACGCATGACCCAGATTGTAAAATCTAAGCTATGAACAGTGGATTGCCAATACTTGCCAAAGTTTGAACGTTGAACTCTTCACTTTGACTTGCCTTATCCATGCGAATGACAAACCCAGGGCGGATCAGACCGGAGGGTCACCGAGCGGTCTTTATTCCCAGGACCAGAGACGGTAACCAGTAGACAGCCGGTTCAGTATATTTTGAATTGTGCGACTGACATGAGATCCTTTTTTGGACCAAAACTCAACAGAGTGGATTTTTCCCACTTGGCCAGATGCTATTGTCTTTTCGTTTGTTCTCTTGGTTCAGTCCGTCTTTGCATTCCCATGGCAATGGCAACAAAGGTTATCAAGTTCTTACAGATGATGCAAACTTTGGCAGGCTACTGGTGGGATCATCGATTCCTTTATTCACGCACTTCTAACAGTTCACCTTTAGTTTGATGTGTTCTTGCTGTACATTTGCCATTTTACGCTGTAAATAACCGCCTTTTTCTGGATGAACTTTTGAGTTTGTGTGTGCGAGCATGTGTGTGTGTGTGTGTGTGTGTGTGTGTGTGTGTGTGTGTGTGTTTGAAAAAACATCCAACATTTGCTTTTTGCAAAGTGGATTTTCTGGGTAGCTGTGCAATAGCTTTTGATGTTTTATTTTGATGTTTAACATCATCGTAATACGAGTATGATTATTGCATTTACGTCCTGCAATGTATGATTTATATGTTAGTCACATAGGCTGATAAGGAATCACACACTATGCCTTCATGATATATAAGTCACTTACCCCAATACCACGCCCCTATAACAAAGCTCTGATGGATGTTGCATTGCTTGCCTTTACATTTATTAGCTTGAGAGCTTCCGCCTGCTCTCATTGGTCGGCCTTGAAGTAGCGCTCATCCACCTGAGATCTGCCAGATTAGGTTTTGTTTGCGCTCAAATATTCACAAGACAACGGTTGGCGAATATTTCAATAGAGATTAAAAAAAGTTTGATATTTCCTTCTGAAATTTAAGAAGTTAAAAGGAAAAAGTTTTGAAGAATTGTCTACCGTCAATGTTTTGGAAAGATTCTGAAACGTTGGATCCACAGAGCACCTTGTTAGAGCGTCGACGAGCCTTTCTGCTGTCTGTTATGAAGAAGGGAATCAAACGGCAGTTTGAGACGATGCAGTGCTGCTCCTGAGTTTCGTATGTATATATCGTGCTATTTGATTGGTGCAGCTTTTACGTGATAGGAAAGCAGTTTTTTCTGAGTTTGTGTATAATGAACTAGAATGCCGATACAGGACTCGTATGGATCCTGTCTCTGATGACAGTTAACAATGTGCTGTGAGGTCAAACGTCTTATCAGTATACCATCTGAGAAGGAATTAATAAAACACTTTAAAAGATTGTGTGTTTTTTCTTTTGTTGAATTTTGATTCTGTTGTCCCTTTTATATTGGGATCCCCATCAGATCAGCCTGTTCTGTTGCTAGGAGACAACACTGTGTGCCATTGTTCATTCAAAAGTGTCTTCACGTCTGGTGGTTTCACATCTGGCCAAACCCGAGAGTGATGATGTCACAGTGCACTGCGGCTTGGTTGAGATGCTCTTCTTTTATACTATATTGGTAAAAGAAACTATTAAATATTGTTTCTCCAGGACCAGAGTATAGTAAATAGGCTTGTTTGAGATGAACTGCATCTCTAGGCGGACAGTTTCAAGCCGCCTTCAAAGAATAGAATAGGAATAGACCGGAAGTCAGATTATTACAAAACTAAAATCTCGGTATAAACATGAACATTTTTGAAAATGTTTCGTATTGAGAGCATATGCCGGCTTATATTTTGAGCGTCTTTCTTTAAAAAACATTAATTATTTCAAACTCGCTGTAAATGAACATGTGATTATAACAAATTTCCATGACGTTTCCCAAACTTTTATGATTTAAGTTTTTTCCATGACTTCTCCAGGCCTGGAAATGACCATTTTAAAATCCCATGACTTTTCCAGGTTTTCCATGACCGCACGAACCCTGAAGACCTGTTTAGATTTTTTTTTTAAATGTTTTTTAAATTATATATGCATATATAAACCATAATTATTAACTACACAAATGTTTGTTAACAGATCAAATCTTCATTACACAACACGAGACAAATAACTAAATAATTGCACAGAATATTTCCCGACAAAACATGTTTTTTGTTGTCAAAGCAAAGAGCCAATGAGCTCTTTGATAAGGCCACAAACAGGCATTACCCAGCATGCCCTGGGTCTTTCAGTCTGGAGAGCAAATGTGCCCACCTCGACTGTGTGAGGTTATCGCTGCCTCAGTGTGCATGACATCATGACATCATGACACCATGACATCATGGCATCATGACTTCATCACATGATGACAGCCTGATGTCCGACTAAACATGCAGCACCGAGGCCAACACGTATTATAATATCAAAAGTGTATGGATGTAAGAGACACAATTAAAACAAGTGATGCACCGATCTGATCGGCGCCGATCCATATCGGCCGATATTGCCATTATCGGTTTTGATCGGCGTTCTCAAAACGAGTTGAATCTCTGGGTCAATTCACCGACACTCGCATGTCTGAGCCCCGACAGACTGATGCTCACGGCACACGCATTCGATCAGGAGCGAACGCTAACTGTTAGCGGAAGGATTTACGTGACACAACATCAGGTTTTGCAAAGTTAGCGGAAAGAGCCACGTAAAACAACATCCGTTTTACATACGTTTTAAATCATACACTGACTAACATATACAAGTAAACAATGAACTGATTTTGTATATTTATAGATCGTTTCTGAGATTTAGCTTAAATTATGCTAACATTAAAACATTGTTACTGTACCAAAGAAGAGTTTATAAAAATAAGTCAGACTTTTGTATGTTAAAAAAGGCTTGTATATAGATTTCCCTAAGAGTTCCAGGAAATGAATAATGCAGATGTGTTCCATATATATCTGAAATCAATCCCCTACAATAGCAATCAAACAATTTTAATGTATCAATTAGGACAGTTTTCAAAGTAAAAGTCCTAAATGTTTAAAGAAATCTGTAATTTCTTTAATGTTTGAGGTGCTTTAGATGTGTATTTCCTCATAGTCCTAGGCAATAATGCTACACAATAAATAGAATGCTTCAATCAACGCCGTGATCGGTATTATGGGATCGGCAGATAATATTTCAGTGATCGGTGATCGGTGATCGGTATTATCGGTGATCGGCTGACACTGATTTCAGTGATCGGTGATCGGTGATCGGCCCAAAAAACCTGATCGGTGCATCTCTAATTAAAACACATATACTTGAAATGTGAACAAACAACTTTCATACAGACAAAAAAATGACAAAGACAGGAACTAGGACCAGCGTGTCCGCTCTTTATTTGCAAAGAAGTAAAAAACCCACACTGGTTCTGCAGAGCATTGTAAAACATTCATGAAACAGTTGTAGAGTTCAGGTTTTGGGTTTCAGCCTGAAAACGCCGCGCCGCCTTGGCAGTGCCAAGTGCCAAGGCGGCGCAAAGAGTTTTTAAAGATGATATGTAAAGTTTACATATCATCTTTAAAAACTCTTTGGACAGAACGTCACGGCCCTGCTCCTCACTCACAACACACTTTCAGAGCATCTAGTCCAGGGGTGCTCAATACTAGTATTGGTAGATCGCATGACATAAAAAAAATTGGCCCATCCCCTGTAACTTTCTCTATAGCGCCAGATTACAGCATAAGTCATTTCCGTCTCTATGTCGCGTTAACAGTCCTCTGCTCGCCGTCTGGCTTGCGCGCATCGGGGTGGAGCAAAGAAAAAGTCACTTGCACCCAATATCAGAAGTTTGAATTATTCATACGAAGTACAGATTAAAAACACGATATTTGTGTGGCTGATCTGTGATTATAATTATTAGAAAGTATATATCTTATGAATATTTTGAGTTATCAATGTTTGATTAGACGCAGCGATTTCATTCATAAATCTCATTAAGTAACAATGTGGAGCATTTATTCTGTAGAGGTATTTTATTACATGCCGAGAATAGCAAGGTCCTTCCTTATGGAGGACTTAAAATGACTTAATTATAAATAAATAAATGCATGAATAAATATAGGAATGAATAAATAAATGCTTTAATAAATGTATAAATACATAAATAAATACAATCAATCTGGAAAAAAGGGACATTGAAATCTTATGGCCGTTCATGTTTATGCCAAAAAAGTATAGGACACTGCAGGGAATCGAACCCCATCCCAGTAAACCAGGAGTACCATTACCAGTGTCTTTTTTTTCTTTTTTGGGGTCTTTGCGAAAGTTAAACTTGTTGTGTCGTCCGGTTGAAAGTCAGCATTAGCTTCAGCATCTTGATTTTGTGACTTTGCAAAAGTCAAAGTGCCAACCAGTGTTAACTTTTCAACAAACTCCACCATAGACAAATCCTCGTCCGGCTGAAAGCTTTGAGGTGTCATCAAACAATGTGGATGTGGTGTGGTGACAAAAAAGTCACCTCTCCCCCCCCCCCCCCATCCACGCCGTTGTCACCTTCTTCTTTTCTTGTGTGTCTTTGCGAAAGTCCCGTATTCCTTACAGAACTTTCATTTAACTTCCTTTGTCGTTCAGTTGAAAGTCAGCATTAGCTTCAGCATCTTGATTTGGGGACTTTGCAAAAGTCAAAGTGCCAACTAGTATTAACTATTCAACAAACTCCACCATAGATGAATCCTCGTCCGGCTTAAAGTAAACTTTGAGGTGTCTTCAAACAACGCGGATGTGGTGTGGTGACAAAAAAGTCACCTCCACCGTCCACCCCCCCCCCCCCCCCCCCCCCATCCCCGCCGTTGTCACTTTTTTTTATTTTCTTTGGGTTTTTGGGAAAGTCACACCGTTGTCACTGTTTTCTTTTCTTTAGGTCTTTGCGAAAGTCCCGTATTTCTTACAGAACTTTCATTAAACTTGCTGTGTCGTCTGGTTGAAAGTCAGCATTAGCTTCGCCATCTTGTTTTTGTGACTTTGCAAAAGTCAAAGTGCCATCTAGTGTTAACTTTTCAACAAACTCCACCATAGACGAACTCTCGTCCGGCTGAAAGCTTTGAGGTGTCTTCAAACAGCGCGGATGTGGTGTGGTGACAAAAAAGTAATCTCCGCCCCCCCTTCCCCCCTATCCCCGCCGTTGTCACCTTTTTTTCTTTTTTTTTCTTTGGGTCTTTGGGAAAGTCCCGTATTTCTTCCATAACTTTCATTAAACTTGCTGTCGTCCAACTGAAAGCTTTGAGGTGTCTTCAAACAACGTGGATGTGGTGTGGTGACAAGAAAGTCACCTCCACCGCCCACCCTTCCCCCCCCATCCACGCCGTTGTCACCTTCTTTTTTTTGTGGGGGGGGGGGGGGGGGGTCTTTGCAAAAGCCCCGTATTCCTTACAGAACTTTCATTTAACTTCCTGTGTCGTCCAATTGAAAGTCAGCATTAGCTTCAGCATCTTGATTTTGTGACTATTCAAAAGTCAAAGTGTCAACTAGTGTTAACCTTTGTCTTTGTGTCCTCCGGCTCCAGTCCCCGTGTTCCTTCGCCGACTCCAGAGTCCCCGTGTTCCTTCGCCATCTTGATTTTGTGACTTTGCAAAAGTCAAAGTGCCAACTAGTGTTGACTTTTCAACAAACTCCACCATAGATGAATCCTCGTCCGGCTTAAAGTAAGCTTTGAGGTGTCTTCAAACAACGTGGATGTGGTGTGGTGACAAGAAAGTCACTTCTACCGCCCCCCCTTTGTTGTTGTTGCTTTAAACCTTATTGACCAGGTAAGTCCCTTTTAACATAAAAAACTATTGACAATGTGAGTCCCATTTTTTGATGGTGACCGGCACCTAGGAAACACATTGTCGCTTGTTTTTTATTGTTGCTTTGAACCTTATTTTGTCTCTTACTGTGTGTTATCGTCGCTCGTGTCTCTCGTTGTCTCTAGTCTGTTGTCTTCTGTCGTCCGCAGCCTGGGAAGAGACATTGGTACCATTTCTTTGTCCGCGGGCGGTTGGAGATCTCGGGCTGCTGGAAGCTCTCTATGGCCTCAAGGAGGGAGGTCTTTTCCTGCTCCAACTGAAGCTTGTTGTTTTCCTCAGCCTCCTTCTCTCTTGTGATATTCTCCAACTCAATGTTCTGCTTCTCGATTCAATTCAATTCAATTCAATTCAATTCAATTCAATTCAGTTTATTTGTATAGCCCAGTTTCACAAATTACAAATTTGTCTCAGAGTGCTTTACAATCTGTACACATAGACATCCCTGACCCAAAACCTCACATCGGACCAGGAAAAACTCCCAAATAACCCTTCAGGGGGAAAAGGGAAGAAACCTTCAGGAGAGCAACAGAGGAGGATCCCTCTCCAGGATGGACAGATGCAATAGATGTAATGTGTACAGAAGGACATATTTAGAGTTAAAATACATTCAAGGAATCTGACAGAGTTTATCAATAGTTCATATTTAGGCATATTCCACGATGGAGAGTTTGGAGACCTCCCAAGTGGAGCAGTGGGCGGAGTCCCAGCAGGGCAGTGGCACAGCTGGCGACAGGAACTCACGATCCAACCATCGAAGGTCCATCAGCAGATGGAATCTATGCCGTCTCATAGGGTCCGATGACCCCATGAGACGTGAAGTCAGAAGGACTCCGGTGAGAAAGCAGAGTTAGTCATGTGTGATGGAGAGATGAAGATTCATCCATAGGAGAAAGAAAAGAGGAGAGAGGTGCTCAGTGCATCCTAAACATCCCCAGCAGCTATAAGCCTATACCAGCATATCCAGGGGCTGGACCAGGGCAAACCTGATTCAGCCCTGACTATAAGCTCTGTCAAAGAGGAAAGTCTTCAGTCTACTCTTGAATGTGGTGACTGTGTCTGCCTCCCGGACTGAAGGTGGAAGCTGGTTCCATAAAAGAGGAGCTTGATAACTAAAGGCTCTGGCTCCCATTTTACATTTTAAGACTCTCGGAACTACAAGTAGCCCGCATTTAGTGAGCGCAGCTCTCTGGTGGGGCGATACACGGTACTAAGCTCTTTAAGATATGATGGTGCATCACCAATTAAGGCTTTGTAAGTTAAGAGAAGAATTTTAAAAGTGATTCTTGATTTTACAGGGAGCCAGTGCAGAGCAGCTAGTGCAGGAGTAATGTGATCTCTTTTCTTAGTTTTAGTGAGAATACGAGCTGCAGCATTCTGGATCAACTGGAGGGACCTAAGAGATTTATTAGTGCAGCCTGATAATAAGGAGTTGCAGTAATCCAGTCTCGAAGTAACGAACGCGTGAACCAATTTCTCTGCATCTTTTTGAGACAAGATGTGCCTGATTTTTGAAATATTACGTAGATGGAAGAATGCAGTCCTTGAGATTTGCTTTATGTGGGAGTTAAAGGACAAGTCCCGATCAAAGATAACGCCGAGATTCTTTACAGTGGTGTTGGATGCTAGAGTAATGCCATCTACAGAAATCACATCACCAGATAATTGATCTCTGAGGTGCTCAGGGCCGAGTAGAATTACTTCGGTTTTGTCTGAGTTTAACATCAAGAAGTTGCCGGTCATCCATGTTTTTATGTCACTAAGACATGCTTGAATTTTAGTGAGTTGGTTAGTCTCCTCTGGTTTTATCGATAGATATAGTTGAGTATCATCTGCATAACAATGAAAGTTTATAGAGCGTTTCCTGATAATATTGCCCAAAGGAAGCATGTATAAGGTAAATAGAATTGGTCCAAGCACAGAACCTTGTGGAACTCCGTGACTAACGTTGGTGGTCATTGAGGCTTCATCGTTTACAAATACAAACTGAGATCGATCTGATAAATAGGATGGTACATGTCTTCTTATCCAGGTCCAGGCGAGCTCCCTCGAGCTCCTGGAGCGTCTTTCTCACCGTCTGAGCCAGACCAGCCATGGTCTCCAGCTGTTTGTTGTTATGAAGCTGGGCTATTTGGAGCTCTTTTTGGAGGCGGTCATTTTCTCGACTGCTTGAGTTCCAGGTCACTTTCATATGTGATCTTGTCTTCATCAATCAACTTAATCAGAGTCTCGACTTGCTGCTTTAACTCACAACTGTCTTTCTTGAGCTTATCGGTCGTCTTCAGCTGTTCTATGTTCTGTACCCGAGCTGCGTGCAGCTCATTTTGGAGGAAGGTACTTTCCAGTTTCAGCTCGGTGTTGTCCTCTACCTTTAAGTCGAGCGCCTTCCAATCAATTGTCTCATTCAGAGAAGCAATGGTCTCTAGCTGGTCTTTGTGGTTGACCTTGGCTGTGTGGATCTGGGTGTGGAGGAGAGCGTTTTCCTCAGTCAGAGCCTTGGTGTTCTGCTTCCACTTCCAAAGGTCTTTCTTGAGCTTCTCGGTTTTGTCTTCGTAAATACTGAGCATCTTCTGGTCGATGGGATCCTTCTTCAGGGCAGATCTCTCATTCTCAAGAGTGAGACAATGATTTTCCGACTTCAGTTCCCGGTTCAGGTCGTTATCAGACTGGATATCGTTGTTATCCATCGCCTCCATTATGTCGCCCCATAGTCGGATCTTCTGAGGTTCCTCGATGATGGTAACCTTATTTTCATTGATTGTGCAGGTGTTCTCCGGGATGGCCACCGGCAGCTGCATATCTCCAATAATTTTTTTTTGTTGATTAACGGTAGCCTCCAAATGTATCAACTTGATCTTGTTGCTATCCATCTCCTCGGTCATAGCCCTGACCTTCGCCTTTGACTTCCAAAGGTCTTTCTTGAGTTGTTCATTCTTACACAGAACAATCCTGTGAGCCTCAGACATCTGCATATCTCCAGTGGTTTCTTTTTGTTGAGACATGAAATGGTGCTCCGTATTTATCAACTTGGTACTTATCAGCTCGATTGTAATGTTTGCTAACTTCAGCTCTGCTTGCTCTCTGCGAGGGGCGATCGTCGTCTCCTATTTATAGACAGGACTCGTGACGTCGTCTGACGTATACACATTTAGGCACACATCAACGAAAACCCCGCTATGGGCTCCTCCCCAGCAGAGGGCAGCAGCGCGTTCTAAAGATTTCACGTCATCAAACAGCGACACGGCTCTACACCCGCGATAGCGGCGCACTGTTGTCGCAGTAATAACAGTCAGCGAGTGTATCTTTCGAGACGTTTCGCTCCCGGTCGGCTGAAAGCGGTCTCTGGGGTCAGAAATTACGGACGGCCGACCCCCGTTGGAGCTCGTTGAGTCGGGGGTCTAAGACTAATGCGACAGGTGGACGAAGACTACCACGAGCCGCTGCTGCGCGCGCAGGTCCCCCGGTACCGCAGTGTGTGTGTATGTATGTGTGTGTGTATGTATGTATGTGTATGTGTGTGTGTGTGTGTGTGTGGCCGTGAGGCGAAGATGAGGCTGGCTCTCGTTTAACTTTAACCTTCACATTTACTAACATCATTTACCCGTAGGGCCAATTTCAGCCCAGCAATTAAAACCTCCAGAAAATGATTATAATTAATATTGTATATCAATATTTCCCAAGTTTAGTGTGAGGTTTGTTTGTTTGTTGACTACCTAAACAGCCTTTTAAATAAATAGAATGGTTGATATTTCTTAGATGTTTTAGTAAGTGAAAAACATCCTCGGGTCAAATTGACCCCAAAGAACACCGATGCGTACATTATGAAAGCCCCGTTTATTAGTCTGTCAACATGGATGCATATTGAAGGTGCAGATTATTATTAACGGCACGACTTGACAAAAAATGTAATTACATACCTTGAAAATACTGAATATCTTTAATGGCGATACTGTAAAGAACACAAGTGAGCAACCATTGTACAACTTTTAAATTCATGGCAGCTCTCCTCACAGGCCTGTAAGTTCACCTGCGTGTGGCACCAAGGCTCATGAGTGTGTCGTATCCTCCGGCTGCAGATATCCAACGCGTGCAAAGCAGCCCATTCAAAGGGTTGAGGTGAACACGCCTCGGCGTATGGCTGCATGGGGTACAGATACATGCAGTGCATTCCTATGTGATGATACAGATGCACTCAAACCACTGGACCAGTCATTACTACTAAAGAAGGAGCAGCACACGTCGGGTTCTATAATCCAGAGGAACTCCAGTAGGAGCTGTGTAGTTCAACGCTCGTGGGCTTTTTGTTGAAGCAGACAATAAGTCCATCGGCAGTGACCAGTGAAGGTGGTTCAGTTCATGGAATAGATTCCATGACAGCTGAACTGGGAGTAATTGAATAATAAATGCAATACATGCTGACACACGTGGTGTTCGCTGCTGCCCCCTCATCCTGCTCCCGTTTGTGAGTCTATGTTGAGTCGAGTTCTCTCTGCAGCACGTTGATGCACTTCCTGTTCAACCGATGCCAAGTCGGCGGCTCCCTTCGGCATCGAGACCTTTCCGTTGTTCGACCTGCACTTCCCGTAAATGCTGGCAGGTCAATTAGTTCAAAACGTAATTCAAATCAGTTCACCGAGAATACGGTAACACAATAGTTTAAAATCAAACTGTTGATCCACACAAAGAACACCTAAAACCCCTGAAGGAGAACATCCTATAAATGACCGTTGGAGAGACGGATCCTTCACAGGTCAACGCTGTCCTCGTTTTACACACCAACATGCAGGAAAAACTCGTCACACACACCGTCATGTCATCAGTCTCGTGTGTGTCTGTAGACGTCACAGGTAAAAATCCACAGTATGATGTTCCTCTCTCTCCAACACTCGTCACACACTTTGCTACTTTTGTTCAGAGCCCTTTGTAGACAGTGGTGTGGCCTTTTAGAAGAACAAAGGCAAACAGCCACTGGCTGTCAGCGTGCCTGTAAACTTGTTTCAGTCCAAGATTCGGTTAAATAGGAGAACAAGAAAAAAAACAGAAAAGTAAAAACATGCTGCTCTGAAAGCCCCGTTGAGCTGCCAGGTGCTTTAGATGGGCTTGTAAAGCAGGGAGGTGACGTACTTCTTCTTGTAGCGGTGAGTCGCACTCAGCACCATGACTCCGTCCTGCACCACACAACACACAGGGGGTC
Organism: Liparis tanakae; assembly: GCA_036178185.1. NCBI lineage: Eukaryota > Metazoa > Chordata > Actinopteri > Perciformes > Liparidae > Liparis > Liparis tanakae. The sequence goes on along the minus strand of CM070098.1, from coordinate 9,165,867 downwards.
GGCCATTAGAGATCCAAACAGAGCAAATCAACATGAGGCTGGCATTCAGGAAATGACCAACCGGTCCACACAGCGGGACAGAGAACAATGCAAATATATGAGTTGTAATAATCACAAAAACCTTTATTTGTTAAGCTCTAAAATGGTGTCTTACTGCAATACAAGCATGTTTAGTACAACCATTCTGAACACACATGAGGTTGCTTTCAAAGTCCCTCTAGTCTCGGTCTTCAGAGCATTAACATAAACTATTTGCTATGTAAAGATATAGTGAGATAATGTCTTTACCTTTACAGAGAATGGAGGCTCCACCTGTGTGTGTGTGTGTGTGTGTGTGTGTGTGTGTGTGTGTGTGTGTGTGTGTGTGTGTGTGTGTGTGTGTGTGTGTGTTGTAATGTGAGCTTCTCCTTGCTTTGATGACAAAACTGGGTTGGCCACATGTGCCTTTTAATTTTAATAATAATAATACATTGTATTTATAAGGCGACTTTTAGTGCACATTAGTGCATGTGAGTGTGCATGTGAGCGTGCATGTGAGCGTGCCCCACTAGTTATCTCCAGGCCGCCGCTCAGCACTGCAGCAGTCACAGTTGATAAAACCGCCCACCCGCGACTTAGCACCTACTCTTTAGTTGCCCTCTAGTTGCCCTCTAGTTGCCCTCTAGTTGCCCTTCAGATTAACATTGCTAACTGTCAGCACTGTTGCGCCTTCAGAGTCCTTGGCTGCGAGCTGCCGGCTCGTCGTCCCCATGTTGAGATAGATATGCTATAGAGCACTGGCAGTAACAAGATAAGTTATACAGGGTTATGTCATTTCCATTGTTTCAGTAACAGACTTTGACATTTAATGTTTGTTGTACAATTTTGCTATAAATACTTTCAGAGAGATTCGACTTCAGAGACAATTGTTTCATGTTGAGAGAGTAAAACTTCTACATTTCAGAGTTTGGCAAAAAGTATGTATTTCATGCAGTACCGGTATCATCTGGAAACGCGTGCAGAGTAATTCAGATGTTTCCAGAGAACCTACCTTAATTGAGAGGGCGTACAGGTGGTTTAGCATCACATGGTTGGGTTCGGGCAGCAGGGCAGGGTCACACTGCCGAGGAAGAGGAAGAGGAACACTTATAAACCACAAAGAAACTGGTAAACAATAACAAAGACAAATCGAATCAAGGTCTAAAGAATTGTTTGTGTAGAATGGTGATTGTAAAATGATGGAGGCACCAACAGATATATTGGTGTCCTTGTTGAGTATGACTTGGAGGAGGTGAGGTGGGAGTATGGGTGGAGCTTTGAAGCGCTCCTCAGCCCTGAAAATGTACTGCTCCTGTCCATATGGACCCGGAGGGGAGCTGGACAGATCTGTAACCATAGCAATAAAACACTGCTGACAGGGTTTCAAGGCCGGAATAAACTTTTCATTGCAAAATACCTCAGTTACATTTTGAATGTTTACTGGAGCTGACCTGTGTCTGAGCTCTCCAGAGAGTCAACGTGCAAGGCGTCAAACACCTCAAAGTCAGACTTCTTCACCTGGATCAGGTTGTTGATGGTGCCGAGTTGACTGGTCACAACTGTCTGCAAAAGAGAAATATGCCAAGAAATGTATATACATATCATTTATAACACTGCACACATTTACCTGGAATTTTTGAAAGGCTTTATTATTGATGATGGCAGCAACAGTAATGATGAATAGTTCTGTGGTTTCTTCACCAAATTCCCCTACAATACCATGACAACACCCAAACTGACAATATCAGCACCTTGTGGTTGATAATGGACAAGATTTTATTGAGAATTTCCGATGTCTTTTAAAATGACTTCATTTATGTAGGAGGTCCCTATCCTTTGATGTATGTAATGTCAGAGCTCTTTGTAACCGTGGTGCCAAAAACGTCAAAGAGTCCAGAACTGAACTGTTTGGTATTAAGGAAACACTTTTAATAACACAAAAATGAAAATAAAAATGACACTGATGTACCTCTGAGGAATCATGGACCCACTGTCCATCTACAAAAAACTTGTACTGGTGCTCTCCCTCTGGCAGGTCCAGGATCGCTACAAAGTCATTATGGCTTTGGAGAAAAAAAAAGAAAAAAAGTATGAGTGCAATACCGGTGGTTTAGTCTCAATTAAAACTCTACAGCTGGCACGTAAGTTTGGAGCTACAATGGATAAGCTCAGAAATTTTCCATTGGATGCCTGTGAGGCCGTAAGAGTGAGAATGTACTGACATGCAGAGTATTACCTCTTATTTAGTGGTATCTTTGTGCTCCAGTTATTAAAGGAACCAGCTATGAAGACCTCTTTCCCCCCTCCAGCCCAGCGGATGACTGTGGGTCGAGCCTGAGGACCAGTTTTCACCTGGTCACCCAGATCTGATTCTTTCTCTTCTAACGCCTAAAAGCAATTCATTGATATCTCAACTAAAAATTTAAAATCATATCTAACAAATGGCATATCAATCTGAAAGGTATTGTTCCTGCGTAACAAACCACACACTGTAAAATAATCTATATTGTTGTTGTGTATTTTCCAGCGGTACCTTCGCCTCTGTCCCGTGGGTGTTGAAGATGTTGGGGTCGTCTGTGCTGTCCACCATCTTGCTGCTGGGCTCCTGGTCTTTGTGACTGCCGCTGCTGTCTGAGCGGTGGGCCTTGGCTCCGTGCCGATCTGCAGACACTCGGTCACTCGTGTTGCCCATGATGCCTGGCTGTTTACGTGCTGCTGGAGAGAAAACACAGCGGCATACGTTCGTTTTGCGTCTTTTAAATGATATTCAATTCAATTCAGTTTATTGTTTGAGTCCAATATCACAAATTACAAATTTAACTCAGAGGGATTTCCAATCTGTACATACGACCTCCCTGTCCCAGGGCCTCACATCGGATCAGGAAAAACTCCCAAAAAATAGGAAAAAAACTTTTGTGGGGAAAAGGGAAAGAAACCTTCAAGAGAGCCACAGCGGAGGATCCCTCTCCCCGGATGACAGAAGCTATATATGTCATGTGTACAGATTGAACAGCATTACAGAGTTACAACACATTAAATGAATATGAAAGAACATATTCATGATATGTGGTTTGAAACACTTATCTTGGACAGGACTCCATTAGAAAAGATTTGTTTTGTAATCTCAATGAGATTTACCAAGTTAAAATGGTATACTACTAATACATACATTATGACAATGTCATTTTAGATGAAATGTCAGGCACAAACTGGGGCAAGCAGCATAATATTGTTACAGCAGAAACTACAAACAATAAGTGTGACATGTGGCTGTTTTGAAACGTATTGAGACATTGATGACAGACATGGGAGGCAGGCTGATTCCACCATAATCCCATGTCTGGAAAGGCTCAGGATTACCGTCCAGGCGGCTCCAGATACAACCAAGTAACGTTAATGTGAACCCGAGCGGGATGTTACGGTTTATGAAGCGACCGTGTTAACTGGTGACTTTAAAACGTCCGTCGCTGTCGTAGTTATAGACAGCTGTTAAAAATGAATTCCGCAATGTTGAATTCGTATAATATATATTATTAAGTATACGGGAGGGATTGACATTTCATTATGACAGTCAACGCGGCGTTCACGAGGACAGCTATAGGTGAAAAGTCGCCAGTTAACAGGGTCGCCTGCTAAACCGTAACAACGGGTAACGGGAACGTTCGTTATGCCCACTAGCTGGCGTTACCGAACGAGCAACACGTTTTAACTCCTCGCATTACATTCAGGAGACACTGACTCCATTAAATGAGAGCAGTAGGCACGCGTAGACCACATAACTTTGTGTGTGTATTATGTTTAGCTTCCGGTCGGCTAGCTGCTAGCCGCTAGCTGTCACCTTCTCACGACGAGCGTCGCGCGCTGTTTCTCTTGTCTATAACGTGGGTGGCGGTTATTGCAACGTTATAACTGATAAAATAAATGAACTCACCGAAACAAGCTGAAGTTAATGTAGTTTGTTTTCAGCGGAGGACCAACCTCCTTCCAACAGCTGGAGCAGGTGGTGCCCGAAACTACAGTGAGCGACGAGGTCAAACTTAATGCGACCGTTTATTCAGAAATGTATTTCCATCAATTACCAGATCGAGAGGGAACGAGGACATTATTGACATGCATTACATACATCGTATTATGTACTTTACTCTGCATAATTACAATATTACATGGTATTGTTTTAATTGCCTACATTATATAATAATGAATAACAAAAGTAATATATGTTGCACGATTTAAAGGTCAATAGTTAGCCCAAGTAACTTCCTTTGCGAAAGGGAGGGATCCACTGTAAACCTATATTTGTATAACATGCACACTGCGATAAATAGTCACTTAATTTATTTGATTAAGACATAAAACAATTATGTATTTATTTTAGAAAGCTACTGAATCTTAAATAATTCCCCAGAAAATTATGTCTGGCTCATTTCCATTAGACCAGCTATAATATATATATATATATATATATATATATATATATATATATATATATATATATATATATAAAATAATAAATATAAAAAGATCTGGGGCGATTAAAGAAAAAAAACAAAGTCTAAAATACTATTATGGTCTGGTACATGTGTTGTTATTATTTTTGTGTTTTGTTTTTTATTAGCCACTGGGTGGAGCTGATAAACACACATCAGTGATCCCCACCACAAAGAGGTGAACTTAACACCACTCAGCCATTTGCTTCCAGAAAAGACTTTCTTAAACTTAAAAAGAAGTTTCCACACGTTCAAGCTAAAAATGATCAAATCAAGACCAGTTTTTGTTTCTTAAAATCCCCTTTTAAATTAACATTAAATAAAGACAACAGGCTTGTGGGAGAAAAAAATCTAACAATGTTAAAGGAAACAGTATCCTCTTGCGAGAGTGTAAGTGTGTGTTTGGTTGTGAAGCTCTTGTTTTGGTCAAATGAGAAGTGAAACAAGACACAAACAAGCTCCTTGCAAGTCCAATGATGAGTTATTACTGTTTTAAAGAGTTACCATGTTACATAGTAGTAACCATCACTTTCAAAACTAGTAAATAACTGAAAACATAGATATAAATATATCTATACACACATTACACAAATTCAGTATATATATTTATATGTAGTACAAAACACACCTGTGATGTCAGACAGTTCACATTAAGTGGCTGTAAGGCACATTTAAATGATTATCAAATAACACAGAATGTGTGATTTTCACATCGTGCAAGACACATCTGTCTTCATGCATACAGAACTCCAGTGTTAACAAGTTATTGATTTCTCAAGGCCAGTTATTTTTAGTTGCCAGCTGCCGACTGGAGCTGATGTCACTCGAGGTGTTTGCAAGTCAAACTACCTCCAAAGGGTTTTGACTTCAACATTTAAAATAGGGTTGTCGTTTTACCGTAAAATAAGACCATAAACTCTGCTGTGTATCTTCTTTGAATAAGCTCCAGCTATTACTAAACTAAATATGTCGGCAGTATTTTATGCATGTATTTAGTACAATACTATCTTTATGTAAAATCTTTTTTTTTGGACACACATTTTGGGATCGTGTTACGTAGAACAATAGGATAGAAATTAAAGCATGCTCAGCAGGAACGGTAAATGCGTTTTTCAACTGACAGACGAAACAAACAGCTTCCCATCCACTGCACGTCTCGGCCAACTCGTGGAAGTCATGCTCTGGATGTTTGATGTCAGTCGTTTCTCGGGAGGTATTCCAAGCATGTTCACATCTCACAAATAACTGTTCTTTTTCATTTGCTTGCAGCATCATTAGGAAATCCCTAAGCCGGTCTTCATGTATTCGTAAACCACGTAGCTGATGCTGACAGCAGGGATGACCTTCATGAAGTTTGGCAGGATGCCCCGGTAGAGTCCGAAAAAGCCGTCTTTGGCTACAATCTTCTTCATCAGGCTGCTCATGGAGGGCTGGTCCGATGCGTCCAGAGACGCTGGAGAGAAACAGGAAGTTAGGGACGCTTTCACATCTGTGGTTTTCCCTCCTGCATGTTGCATGTCTGTCAAAGGAGGCCCTTCTTCATTACAACCCACCTACTGTATTACATAATGTACACAACATATCGGGTTCCATTACAGTTTGATCACCACCTACGTAAACATCTCGCAGTATATTACGCTCTGTGTGACGGCGGCGGCATGTGCGTTTTGTCGTCCTTCTTATCAAATGTCCGACTGCGTTTACCTCGTGCCTGCATCCGGGTGCGCACCAGCGCGAGAGGGTAGCTGGCCAGCTGGCCGCAGGTGCTGGACATGGTCCCGCAGGCCACCAGCACCAGAACTCCGGGGTTGGCCGAGTCTTTGGCGTGGTGCGACAACCACGTGTTCTTCAGAGTCTGAGACACGGGAGAGAGATGCACTAAACTTGTGAACACAAGCATAAAACTAAACATTTATTTCTCTGATATAACGTTGACTCCAGTCTTGATTGAACTGATTCATCGTGCATACACATGAATAGATGTAACTAAGTGGACACTGCTGGGAGGTATGAGGAAAGGAGCAGAATGCATACCTCAAATATACACTTAGAGGCTGTAATGACCATTTCACGAGGAAGTGGCAGCTTTTCATTTCCTATTTCCAAGACCTGTCAGTGTTGCCCAATGATTGAGGCGCGTTGGGTTCTGTCCATCTGTCTGATTTATTGCAACCAAATCCATGTATTACACAAATCTGTGAACAAACGTAAAGGCCATGTGGGTGGGTTTGTGGGTGGGCTTGTGTGTGAGTTGATTCATTATCTCTCCTTATTTTCAATTGTTTAAAAAATGAATTAAAAAATACTTGTTCGCTGATCCCTGTCGCTATATTGTGCACATTCTCTAATAAAGTATATATATATATATATAAAAAAGAATGCATACCTCATACACAGCGAGGTCTATCCCAGCGTAGGGGATGATGCCCACGAGGTTTGGAACGTAGCCCTTGTAGAACGCTTTGAGGCCCTCCTTCCTCAATATCTGCTTAGCACAATCGAACATTCCTTGATACTGGCCCGTTTTCCCCAGCGTCAGTCTGGTTTTCAATACCTTAGAGAGAAAGTACAAACAAAGAAGTACTGAGGAACAGATGGTTTAGGGAAAACATTCCCAAAGGGCCAACGCCCATATTACCATAGGGTGTGGCATGCCAGAGAGATATGTAGTATGTCCCAGTACATACAAGTCAAAAGCAGCATGGAAAATGTCCAGACAGCATCCCATCACATATTTTGCAGCGTGCATGACAGGAAGCTTTCCGAGCTATTCTGAAGCACACGCCTCTGCACAGACTGAGCCGAACGAGCCCCGATAGACGACGGCTTCAAGGACCGGAGCCGCAACGACAGGCAGCACATTCAAGAGGGTCAAAGGTCAAAGCGCACTGGTATGTGCACCGGTACATACTTTGTCCGGGTCGAAGACACAAGGATCAGTTGACGTTTACCTCCATTGGGTAGATGGCGGTCTGCGCGGTGGCCCCGGCCAGAGAGCCCGCCATGAACCTCTTGTGTGTCTCGATATTCTTGCCTTCTGAGGATAACAACTTCTTAAACTACAGAACACATACAAAATAAATTATGCACTTATTCCATGTGTTTGTAATGTTATACAACTGTGATGAACGCCACCGGATGTCACTATGGAGCTCACTTGTTCATACGCCATGAATTTGATTGCGGTCTCAGGTGCGATCTTTAAGACGTTGATCCCATTTCCCCTCCACAGCGACGTGAGGCCTCCCTCCAGGATCATCTGCTTGAAGCCCCCCACCAGGTTGATCCGGTTGGTCTTAGAAGAATGAACCTGCAGTCCACACATATCCGGGTCGCAGGTCACTTTCATTCACAGCACACGTACGTTTCAGAACGTGTCGTCCCACGGTAAGAAGTAGAACACACATGTCCATTTTGTTCTTTCACGTATTTCACCTGCATGAAGACCTTCATTCGGTCCAGAGGGGCGGTACCAGTGCGAGAGACGGCCCCCGCCACGGCACCTGAAGCGAGCTGCTTCCACCAGACACTCGTGCTCTTCTCCTCCTCTGTGAATTCATCTGGGATGGCCAGGCTGTCCCCTATGTCCAGCACCTGGGGATTTACACACATACATGAGATCAAACCCCTTTATTCATGGGCTGGTCCAATTGAAGACGTCTGTCAGCACTACTGCTCCAGCTAGAGCCATACGCACGTATACTCAGTGGTATGACCGCTTGTGGCCATAATACATCTATACAATAAATAAATACACCAGATGTATTACAGCAGATTATTTATGCCTTTGAGATGGTATATCTCTCAGCGACACGTCACACAGAGTTCGTTTGTGTGGCTGTCAATGTGACGCAAACACAAGCCGACCAGAACTTCTCAGTTTGAGGTCTCTTCTCACTGTGATGCAACAACAGTTTTTTTTAAATCTTTCCAAACTACCAGTTGTGCACTAGAGGGAGAGAGCATCAACTACAACAGCTTGACCATGAGTTTGCAGCCCGGAAGTAAAAACATTCCAGCTATATGTTTCTTTTCTTGTATATGTCTTCAACGTGTGCATAGAAAAGGTCACACTGTTGGGAGAAGGCAAAGAAAGTGTAGAGCTGAAACTATTTTCACAACAAACAATGAATTGACCTCCGTATCCTTTAGCGACTTCATGAAGTCATGATCACTGAGCTGACTGATCCTTCGTCTCGTGACTTTCAGCCGTTTTTCCGATAGACATACCCCACATTCTTCAAAAGCACAATGTGTCCGTTACGTGACGCAGGGGCAAGTTGATACAATTCTGCAGGCAAACACAGGGGCAGCTAATAATGTGTCCTGCAGATGCTCTGACACCTCATCTATGGTGTGAGAGTTGTTTTGTTTCTTAAAACACAATAAATGTGCAGTGGCAACTTAGAAACATTAGCATACAAAAGAGGAGCACTGTTCTGCCCATGATGGAGCGAATGACAGTGGCCTTCAGGAGGAGCCCCCCAGCACTGCCCCCCCTTACCATACTCAACAACACTGTTGGCTGTGGAGTCCTTCAGGTTTCTGGGATCCACAATCTCCCGGAACCTGAAGTGGGAACCTAACATCAACACTATCATCCAGAAGGCCCTGCAGGGGATATACTTCCTGCGCCAGCTTAGGAAGTATATCCTGCCTCAGGAGCTGCTGATCATGTTCTACACCGCAGTTATAGAGACTGGTCTGTGCTCTTCTATCACTGTCTGGTTTGGATCGGCCACCAAACCGGATCAGAACAAACTCCAATGGACAGTCAGGTCTGCAGAGAAGATCATCGGTGCCAACCTGCCGACCATCCAAGACCTGCACACCTCCAGAGTCAGGAGACGGCCAGGAAACATCCCTGCAGACTCCTCCCACCCCGGACATACACAATTTAAACTCCTCTCCTTTGGCAGACGCTACAGATTACTGTTCGCCAAAACCTCCAGACACAAGAACAGTTTCTTCCCCCTCGCCGTCTCACTGCTGAACAGCTAACCCACTGTAGCATATATATATTATATATGTATACCTGTACTTCTTGCACTACTGTTTCACAGCTACTGTATATAGCCATTCCGCCTTGTATATACTTTCTTAAACTTCTTAGACCGTTGCACTGTTTGTTTTGTACTGCACTGTTTTGTTTTGTTTTGTATTGTATATTTTGTGTAAGAACACCGAGAGTCACTTTACCACGTCAAATTCCTTGTTTGTGCAAACTTACTTGGCCAACAAAACTGATTCTGATTTCTTGACAATGCGCCTATATTTGCACCGAGGGCCGGAGGAGCCAGCTGAAGTGGGCCAAAGTCTGTTGTGGTGACCTCATTAAGATCTAATCTTTCAAAGCTGCTGGCAAAATGTGGACTGCAGTGGAAATCCATAACATCTCACACAAGAGGACATGTGATATATTCCACTGCATGATGTGTGCGTGTGTGTGTGTGTGTCGTACCGAGGAGTGTTTCCAGTAGCGTATGATCTCTTCCAGGTTGTGAGCGGGGCAGAACAGGAAGTGTTCTCTCCACTCATTCCAGTCCACCATCATGGTCCCATCGATGTCCATACTAAGCAAACACAGAGACGCCCGTTAACCCCACGCCCCACGGTTTAATAAGCAGACTACTGACTGACCACAGAGCGTTTGAGATGACCACTCAGAAACATAAACGTGTGACAGTGTATAGAAGGTCAGGTCAAACCTCTGTAATATCTTCTGGGCATTCTCTCTGCTGACGTCCATGCCCAGCTCTGCGAGGGACTGCTGGATCTCCGAGGCATCAATGCGCCCTGACACAACACACAGACTGGACTCAGATATGCTGCGGTGTAAACAGAGGACGTGCAGTCGGGTGCACATCCTCTGGTATGGGCCATAAGCGCCCGCGCCAGGTACTGTGACAGCGAGGCCGCTCCTGGAAGTCTCCTACCGTCGTTGTTCCGGTCCAGGCTCTTGAACGTCAGCCGCAGCTTCTTCTCGTGCTCCTTCAGATATTTGCTGAACTCTTTGAAGTCGAGGCTCCCATCTTTGTTTTGGTCACCGGACGACACGATTTTCTGCAGAGAGGATTCACACAAGCGGTTCATTTGAGACACGCGCACGCACACACATACATACGTGCACGCGCACGCACATGCACTACTAATGCATTCTTTGCTCAAGGAGTAGGCCAAACATTGAAACTCCCCCCCCTCCCCTCCAGAGGCCTCCCCCATGGCCCTTGGGGGTTTTACCTGTGCGGCACCCTGGCGGAAAATGCCCATTGCCTTGAGGCCCGCGCGCAATTCCGCGACGTCCACCTTCCCATCGTTGTTGGTATCAAGCTTCTCAAACAAGTCCTGGTACGACCTCTTGCTGTCGGCATCCCAGCACCGGGCGTGTGATAGTAGGAACGTCCGATACATTGTCGTGGTGAGGGTGGAAGCAGCTGTGGAGTGACGAGTCGCCCTGCAGTCAGGATCGGATTATGAATCCATATCCATTTGGAAACGCATGCATATAAACCCTGCGGAAATATCCAGCTGCGGGCTCGGCGTCCGCGATGAAAAAAGGCTACTTTGTTATTTGTGACTCTTCCGTGCAGAGGTGGCTGTCCTCCGTGATGTTTCAGGCCAACTGCAGTTATTGAGGGCGGAGCGATGACGGCTACGTAGCCACTCGACGTTCACTACGGAAGAGCAGGAAACATGGTGACATGGGAAAGTGGTGAAATAAATAACCCCACCCGGATTAACGGGGTGCCTAATCCGAGTTATGCTTCCCATCTGTCTTTGTTTGCCCTGGCTCCATGTGATATGCCACGGTGTGTTCTATGGGGAATGTAATCTCTTCATCTGGCATGATGTGATAGTGGAGGAAATGACACACAGTGTATTGTTTTCCTGCGGTGCAGTGCCGCTGGTCGCCACTAGAGGGCGCAGTTCCCCCGCACAAAAGGGTCACGTCTCTGTGACCCTCAACAAATCTGTTTCATTTCACTTGTGTGTTGGTACTACTGGCTGTGTGTTTATTCAGCTCGGTAGACTATTTTGAGATCACTGTAGTGGAGAAGAATATGTTCAGGCCTTGCACGTAATGCATTACTTTAACCCTTTCTGCTGAAGCACATGTTTTAGCCACTTCTAGTTAGTTTAAATATGGTATTACATCATATTACATGTCATTTAGCAGACGCTTTTGTCCAAAGTGACTTACAATAAGTGCATTTAACCAAGAGTACAAACTCGGAACAACAAGAATCCAGAGTAAAATGTTTTGTATGTCAAACTACAAAAGTACCATAAATAAGTGCCATTTAAGTGCCACTGAAGTGCTAATCTGTTTTTTAATCTAGATATTGTTTGAAAAGATGTGTTTTTAGTTTCCAGCGTAAGATGTAGAGACTTTCTGTAGGCTAATATGTAATCATGTAATAGTACATTACATTTGTTGTCTTCTATTGCTACTACATTTCGTATTAAAGTTTTAAATGCAAAACATGTGAACAGTATTTACATATAATAAAAAAATCTTGCATTCAAAATTATTATTCAGCAAAAGTTTTTCAATATAATCAGGAAAACGTAAATATGGAGTAGAAATACACCTACCCAAGCAGAACACTTCTTTGTGCATTATTATACTATTAACTATGATATAATTTCAATATTATTACTCATAATCTAAAAGGATTTGACTGTTGTAGTTCATCGCGTTGGAGCTAATTTTAACTATTTTATTTAGAACTACAATTAATTATAATTTTTTTCATCATTCGTTAATCTACAGATTATTTTCTCAAATAATTGATCGATTTTCAAAAATATATGAATACTGTCCCAATTACCCAGAGCCCATTTCAATGCTTGTTTTGTCCAACCAATAATCCCAACCTATAATTGATTACAAATACATTGAAATCAGTACAATAATGAAATGAAATAGCATGACCCATGTTTCTGTCAATCAATAAATTGATGAATTGAATCATCGTTTCAGCTCTATTTGATTTAGAACAAAACCTCGTATTTTACAAGCTTAAATGTATTTGTATGTAAAAATATTAATTTGCGAAGTAATTAAGAAACTAAAGCTGTCAAATAAATGTGGAAAAAAACAATATTTTCTGGGGCGAATGTTAATCGGTTAACCAGTCCGTCTTTCAATCAGAGGTTCTGCTAGCTCCAGTCGATGTGTCCTAGAGCAAGACACTTAATCCTCAATTGCTCCCCTGTGTCTACGCGGTGTATGATTGTCGGTCGCTTTTGATAAAAAGTGTCAGCTTAATGAACTGTAATTATTATTGCCTATAAAATTTAGTGAAGTAGCAGTATAAAGTGACATGAAAAGAAAATACTCAAGTGAAATGCCAACTCAGATTTGTGTACTTGAATAAATGTAATTACATTCCACCTGTGTCCATTGTTATGAACTAAACTACCCAGTAGTATACACTTTAAAGTTCATGGTCAAAGCCTACGACTCATATTCATTCATTTCTGTCATATTCATTGAATGTGTTGTAACTCTGTGACGCTGTTCATCTGTACACATGACATCTATTGCATCTGTCCATCCTGGAGAGGGATCCTCCTCTGTTGTTCTCCTGAAGGTTTCTTCCCTTTTCCCCCCTGAAAGTTTCTTTTCTGTTTCTTGGGAGTTGTTCCTGATCCGATGAGAGGTCAAAGATCAGGGACGTCGTATGTGTACAGATTGTAAAAACCCTTTGAGTAAAATTTGGAATTTATGATTTTGGGCTATATAAAATTAACTGAATTTAATTGAACCAGCTAGACAAATATAATAATTGATATAACATGTTAGTGTATCAGCAAACCAATAATATGTAACAGCCCTATAAGACTTTGGGCACATTACACTGGTGACACTTTTCTTTTTCTAATTAAATAATTGAAGACAATTGTAGTTTTGCTACCTTCAATTATCAGTAAATGGTCTGCATACTTCTCCAACCACTGATGGGATATAGATTCAAAGAACAATAACCTGAGCAGAATACAACATGTTACTATGTTCTTGCTCAGGCACGTGCACAGATAGAGCCCGAGAGGTGCTCAAGCACAAGCCCCTTTTCCCTGAATGAGAAAAGTGACCTTTCTGCTGGAGACACTTTTTTAAAACTTCATCCATCAGTATTTAAGAATAAAAATCATCAATCAGTCATCAATTCCCCCCAAATGTGTTTTGATATCTGACGGGGCATTTATTTGAGTTCTTGGGAGAATTTCGCCCCGACATGCTCACGATTCCCCCCCCCCCCACACACACACACACTTTTTAAACTTTTTTATGACTTTTTTTTACTTTCTTACTTTTTCCATTACTTTTTTTACTGTTTTACTTGTATTACTTCTTTAAAACTTTTTTTATAACTTTTTGACTTTTTATTCCTTTTTGACTTTTTTCATTACAATTTACTTTTTCATTACTTTAGTACTTTTATTACTTTTTTACTCTTTTATTATTTATTTAGTTTTTCATTACTTTTTAACTTTTCATTACTTTTTTAACCCTTTTTAACTTTTTATTACTTTTTTACTTTTATTACTTATTTACTTTTTCATTACTTTTTACTTTTTATTTCTTATTTTCTTTTTCATTACTTATGTACTTTTTCATTACTTTTTCATTACTTATTTACTTTTTTATTACTTTATTGTATACATTTTTTACTTTTTCATTACTTTTTACTTTTTCATTACTTTTGTACTTTTTATTACTTTTTTACTTCTTCATTACTTATTACTAATTACTTTTGTACTTTTTATTACTTTTGTACTTCTTTATTACTTATTTACTTTTATTAATTTTTCATTACTTGTATACTTTTAATTACGTTGTTATCACTTTTTTACTTTTTATTACTTTTTTATTTTCATTACTTATTTAATTTTTCATTACTTTTTTACTTTTTATTACTCATTTACTTTTGATTACTTTTGGACTTTTATTACTTTTGTACTTTTTCATTACTCTTTATTACTCTTTTACTTTAATTACTTTTTCGCTCTCAGTGGTCTTTCCGTCTTTTCTCCTGACTGACCTGACCAGAAGCAGACAGATTAACCCGGGCTCATCCCAACTAAATTACTTACTTGGTAAGTGACAGTATTTGTTTGTCGTAGTTTAGAATGAACCTCCATCAATTCATGCCTTCGTTCTGTAGTAATTACCACAATATGGAACAGCCGTGTTAATTTAGCCAGGCAAAAATGGCAAATGTGTTTTGATATCTGACAGGGCATTTATTTGAGTTCTTGGGAGAATTTCGCCCCGACATGCTCCCACCCGGACAACAGACAACAGACTCAGCTAAAATAGTTTTAATTTACAGTAAAAGTAACAAAACAAGTGATTCAAACTGTAATTTCTCGTCTTTAACACTTTCAATTACACATTTTCGCTGCTTCTGAATTTCCTCTTGGTTGTTGATGTCTATCAATATCGCTCATTCTGAAAAGGACGTCAGAGGGCAATACGGATCCGTATCAGACCGGCGAGGAGGGCAATATGTGGCTGGCATGACGACCCATTAGCCAATCAGAACACTTGTACTGTTGTTGCCATATAATAATTAATCTTTATTCATAAAGAAAATGTAAGCTAACTGTCTAATCCTGCCCAGAGGAAACGCAGGTCGAGGACAGCTTCACTAGTGTAATGCTGCTTATGCTTCAACTCTGTCACTAAACATTGTTGACGATGGGTGCCCTTTTTTAAATTTAAGCACCTGCCTCCCAGAAATGTCTGTGCACGTGCCTGGTCTTGCTGAATACCTTACATTAAGCATGGCCTATTCATTTCGGCTGTGTACATTCCTTCCACCTATTACACTTTTAATTGAACTGTGATTTGAACCATGTCATTAGAGTTGTCCTCTGCTTTTTGTTTTGCTGTCGCGTGCCTGCTAAATGAAACACTCTTTCTTTCCTCCCACTTCTCCTTTGCGGTGGGGAGCGATGCCTCTTCAGGGCATCCACAGCTACCGCCGTGACCTCTGTCAGCGCCGCAGCCAATCAGACGGCGGGATGTCCGCCACGTCATGAACAACATTGCTCGGCGAGAGTGAAGGAGGAGATTTGAACTTCGGATCGTGTCTTCACGCGCACGAGCACGAGCACGCGCAGCAGCTGAGCGAGCCACAGGGAAAGTGTCCGCCGGTCGGCCAGCTCCGGGAGACCATGTCGTTCATCCTCTCGAAGAAAAAGAGATTCAAATTCAAAGTGGACTTCGACTTGGAGGAGTTGTCCTCGGTGCCGTTCGTCAACGGGGTTTTGTTCTGTAAAATCAGACTCCTCGATGGAGGCTTCACAGAAGAGTCGCCTCGGTAGGTTTCTTTCTTTTCTGCTATTTATAGCAGCAGTTCGCTGCTTGTTGGAGCTGAAGTGGAGTTGAAGGGAAACTTGTTTGGGAACATGTCAAGACCCCGTTGAGTTCTCGTTGGACGTGTTAATCATTTGTAGTCTCGGTTTTGCTTCTCTGTTGGCGACCTTCCGCGAGTCGTTAAGTGTAACACGAGTTATGAGCTGCACCACGGAACCTCAGCTAGTTGTTACAAACTACGGTTACACTACAAGTTAAGTTGAGTTAGTGATCGCTCAAACTATATGTGTGTTAAACCAACACTGTGTATTAAATGTATGTGTATTAAGTTAATCTGTATTACGTTCATGTGTATTAAATTCACACTGTATTAACCTAATAATATGGTTAAAGACGTTGTGTGTCAGGAGAAACCTTATACAAACCAGGAGGCTGCAGGGTTAACACAACTTTAATTATTAGACCAATACAACATATGTCTTTTCACACATTTCTTTAGTTAATTGAAGGAAATCCTATTTAACATAGCGCAGTTAATCAAATCAGTTGCTAAGCGACGACAATTGAGTTAACCTAGCTTCTTCTTCTTCTTCTTCTTCTTCTTCTTCTTCTTCTTCTTCTTCTTCTTCTTCTTCTTCTTCTTCTTCTTCTTCTCATCATATTCACATATTTAAAGGTTGTTTAATAAAACAAGACTCTGCATGTTGACAAACCTACATCAGTCTAATATCTTTACTCTTTCGTTTGTAATTATTTTTAATTAAATACTTAACCCCCCCCGCCCCCAGATGTTGTCACATCCAGACAGAGCCAGTGGGATCCACAGTTCTCGCTGCAGTCCTCTGTCTGTGATTACATGTGCGTGTGTAGCTTTGCATGAGTCACTGTGAGAGCGCCCGGCGGGGCACATCAACCACCAGAGCCTCATTACTTTTCCATGGTGACTGTCTGTATACAAACACCGGCTTCCTCGTCGTATCCTGCTCCAACCTCAACTTTATTCTCTTGTGTATGACTTATGGGGTTCTCTTACTCCCTCTATTGTATTTAAACTCACCTCTTTCTGCTGCTTTCTATAAACACTCTGTGTGTACCAAGTGAAAATATGAACATGTTCAGTACAGTGAGTATTCTTTGAAGTGTATCTGCCTCACGCACTCATCTGGCAATATTTTGATTAATTTCTGCTCTTTCAATGTTCAGTATATCCGCGAGTATGAAGGGTTTCTAAATGTGCTTCTCTCACAGAAATCCAGTCCAAGCCAACTGTGTCCACTGGAGGAAGAGATTCTCTTTTGTGATTAAGATGAGTGCTAATACTGGGACAGGTGTCCTCGACCCCTGTTTTTGCCGGGTGTCTGTGCGAAAGGTACAGGATGTTATTTTGGTGTCGTTACACAATGTTCCACAGCAGAGTCCAGATAGTTTACTGGATGTGCTCAAGATGTGTAAGTAGTTCATGTCAGAGCTCATTTGTAATCATATCATGTTTTGTGTTTCTGTCATTTAAGGAATTGAAGGGAGGAAAAACTTTTGCAAAGGTAATACTTCTGTTCTCAAGTCTGTAGACTGGCATTTGTTGTAAACTTAGCAACTGAAGTGCCAGATATCCATTAGAACTGTGTTATCTTAACGTATATGTGATAACAGTCGGCCTCCAAGTGTCCTTAGATAAACGCAAGTAGAGTCACTCTGTTTACCAAGAATGTGTCTGGGTCTAGTTTCCGGTTGTGGTTACTGATTGAACATTTTGTAAATCACAACCTACGCCATGTTAACCTTGAACTTTAACGATGAGTTAACAACGTATTCGGTTATCTAGTTTTGTAACTCCACATTATCATAGGATGATGCTTTCAGGGTTCGTACGGTCATGGAAGACCTGGAAAAGTCATGGAATTTTAAAATGGTCATTTCCAGGCCTGGAAAAGTCATGGGAAAAAATGTAATCATAAAAGTTTGGGAAAAGTCATGGAAATTTGTTATCACATGTTCATTTACGCCGAGTTTGACATAATTAGTATGTTTTTTAAAGAAAGACGCACAAAATATCAGCTGGTGTACGCTCTCGATACGCAACATTTTCTAAATTCTGCATGTTTATACCGAGATTTTAGTTTGGTCATGGACATTTGGTTTAAAGTCATGGAAAAGTCATGGAAATTGGTCATTGGTCAAATGTGTACGAACCCTGTGCTTTGTGTACAAATGGATCGTTAATGCCGTCACCTTGGCAGAGATAAACCAACCGTCAGATGATTCTCACCGGTTGATCTCTCGTGTCCCCCTGCAGCTGGGCTTTGCTGACTTGAACTTGTCTGAGTTCGCTGGGTCTGGCAGCATTACTCGACGTTGCCTCCTGGAGGGATACGACACCAAACACACCAGGCAGGACAACTCCATTCTGAAGGTGTGGTAGTGTTTTAACTCTTAGCGTCCCAATCTTTTAAGTTGGAAATGCCATGAGGAGTCTCTAGCACACTGACAACGTGTTGGTACAGTCCAGTAATGTATTCTCACACTTGTGTAGAAGTAACACGCATTTCAGAAAAGATAAGCAGAGAAGCCATTGTTGCAAATCGTTGCCGCTCTAGAGCAGAGAGCACCAGTTCTAGAGTTCTTCAGCAGAAGTAGATCCTCCTGTTTACCTTATGTCATGGAGGGAGAAGCTGATTCTTCCTGCGGCACATTAGGGCACCTTAGTTGATAGCAACCCCATTAAACTGAAGCTTTATCCTGCCACACGAGTGCAGTTGCTCATCAGCCTAAACGTGTTTTTGTTCTCTTCCAGGTTGTCATCACCACACAACTTATGTCTGGAGACCCCTGTTTTAAGACGTAAGAGCTCATCTTCACCACATTCTTGTGTTTGAAAACCTCTTCAGTCTGCTAACTTGGCACAAAGTATATATTTACTTTAAAGACGGATGCTCCTCCCCCCACTTACGAACACGGGCATCTAACCACAGGGGAAAGTGTGTTCTCACCACACCCTGTCTGATGTTGCAGAGTACTCATAGAGTTCAAAGTTATGACGTATGGGAGCTGAGATTGTGCCAGATTCTTATCTGAAAGCCAATAACACCTCACCCAAACATTAATCAGCCCAACTGCAGTGTGCTCAGCTCAGGCAGAGGTTGTGTTTTCTCTTTTGTCGAGCGCTTTGTGTCGAGCCGTCTGTCATTCAGTGACACGACACACTCGTGCCAAACCCTGCACCATTTCTAGAAACCACCGTGCGTCTTTCCCGGTACACGGGTATGTTCCAACTCCCTTTGAGAGTAATAATACACATGCTGCTGCCTAGGAGATGTGTGGAGTGTAAACCCTACAAAGCTTAGTCATTCATCCCACAGAGAGTTACTCATTGTGTGTGTGAAGAAACCAGTAGGATGACACTGTTTTCTTTAACTCTACGTCCGTCACTATTATTCTGCCTCTCAGCCCTCGTTCCTTTGTTTCCTGTGTTTACATACAGGAGCTGAATGTGATTGCCATTCTGTATTAATAGACTTATTACTTATCCATTTATCACTAATGTATAACTCGGTCAAGGAGACGGTTGTCTTGGTAACAAACAAAAACAAGAAAAAACACTGCAGGTCTCGGCTCGTTCCCTTTAATACTATGGATTAGAACAACATTCAGATTTTTACATGTTATAAGCTACACTTTGTGCCACCTATTCATCAGAATGTCATAATAAAACTGAAAGATGAGTACAAATGTATGAGCGCTGACCAACAAACCACACATCATATTCATCAAGCGTACACATATCTGAATAAGGTTTTTACATAAACCCTTAAATCCAAGTATTCGTGTTGGACATGGACATTCACATAACAGTTCTATAGTCTAAATAAGTATGGACAGTTGAAGGAGCTCTTATCCAACGACTCTGATACTTAAGCAACCCCCCTGCTCCTCATTAACATCACCTTTTCCTTTGTTCCCCTTAGTCCCCCATCTACAGCCATGACTCTGGGAATCCCACCGGTGGAAGCAGAGCGTCTCCTTGAGGACAGAAAGGGAGGCGTCATGCACGTATCCCATTCACTCACTGGTACGCACATCCAGCCCTGAGGCTTAAAAGAGATTGCTGTTCCTTAACAGTATATTTGACGTTTTTTAGTTCTTGCCAAAAAAACAGCAGCCTTTTTATTCAGTAGTTTTGACAAGCTTGTACGAAGAACCATTCTTCATGAGGTGCCACGATTATTCATGAGTCAACAGAATCATATTCAACATCATCGTCAGTGTTTTCATTTTGAAACCCTCAGATTAAATAGCACCATATAGAAACTACAACTAATTAAATCCATCACTTTATTTTGAACAATAGACACTTTAGCTGTGTTTACATATTTACACAATGTTCATAACACAACTTGTGATTTCCATTTCTTTTCATTTAGAGACTCCAGCAAAGTCAGTATCAGTCCCAGAGGAGCTGGTAGCGTATGGTCACTCTAGAACACCCAGCTATGCCAGCGAACACTCAAAAATCTCAGGTACCGAACACATAGACACACTTTTATTCCCTTTTAACCAGCAACATTAATACCACAGCAGCTGCAGCAATCATAAGCATAACCTGCATGCTTGTATCCCTCTCCTGTTCTGTAGGTTACAGCTCGATTAACTCCAGTTTAACAGATCTCTGCCATCGGAGGAGCGGCTCAGGTGGTTCTGCCTCCACAGGCATCGGCAGCATCCTGGAAACCAGTGACCAGCAGGGGGAGAGCAGGACCTCTGCAACCTGTCACCAAGCACCCGATCACCCCTCTACCCCTGTTAAAGTTCACCGGTAAGGTTTTTATTGTCTTCCTTTCTTCTCACTTTTGGCTTTTACTAGTGTTGTTACGAGATGTGCCGACGCTTCGAAGCTTGTGTCGAGTAATGGAGGGGGCTTTTCCTCGAAGCGTTTCCACCAATTTGAGAACATTTACACACACAGAATACATTAAACAAATATTTTATTATGCACATATGTGATAATTTATGTACAATATTTGGTCATACATTTTTCAAATTCATAGTCATTCCCAACAGCCATAACAGACACAATTCAATGCATCGCATTATGTGGTTCAGATACAGCTGCCTGTCATTATACCCTTGGCCAGTGGGTGGTGTCGTGAGCACATGAAGCTTCGAGTAATGAACCCTTTCTCGAACCAATTGGCTAAAGTGGTTCGATGCCTCATGAGGCTTCATCTCGCCATCACTAGCTTTTACCATATTTTCTATGCTGGCTTTTTCGCGGTGCTATTAGAGTGGACCCAAAAGCACGGCCAGGCAGGGTCAGAACAGGCAGGTCAGGAATATACACTAATAACGCTGGAGAATTTGGTACGAAAACAGATGACAATCTTGCAGAGGGAACCTAAGTAGACGAGGACTAACGAGGGAATGGGCAACAGGTGAGACGGGCATGAAGACCAGGTGAAGGGAATGAGGGACTAACGAGGGAGTGATCAGAGGCAGGTGAAGGGAGTTGGACTGACGAGATGGGAAGCCGGATCTGGAATGACATGATAGTTAGAGACGGAGACTGTTTCAATTTTCAATTGATTTTCATTGTTTCAATTTCCCACTAAATATATGGTATTCTGCCTTTTCATTACCATATAAAGCCCAATTGTGTAATTGTTCACCCTGTTTCTGTTTCTACATTAGACATCCGGTAAAGCAGAACTCGGTGGAGAATCAGCTCAAGAGGGTAGACGCCACCAGGGTGGATGCTGATGACATCATAGAGAAAATCCTGCAGAGCCAGGACTTCAGCCCTAGTGTCTTGGACTCCAGTGCGGAGGGTGTGTACATCTAATCCATGACTAAGTGGACTGGTGACTGACTTGGAAAGTTGCCTACAAGTCTGCTGATCCGATCAAATTACTTTGAGGTGTTGCAATGCAACGTCTTTAAGTACTTCCTTCAATCGCTGAATGACAGTTAGATGTTTATGATGGCAGATCAAGTCAATTTGAACCATACTTGCATATTTACTAGCCTAACATATTAAAATATATTTGATGAAGGATTATAGAGATTAGATTGCATGTCATTGACATGAATATCTCAAGGGCAGGTTCACCTCACTGATAGCTGAGCACACTTAGAGGCTGCCATGTTACAAAGTAACTTAATAAAGAGGTGAGTAATTTTTTGTGTTAAACAATAGTGACTCTCTACTCAGAGGATGATGTTGAACACATTTTCTTTGTAAATGTGCATATCTGAATGCTGTTCCGGAACTATTAAAGCGACACTATGTAACTTTTCCCTTGTAGCGCCCCCTTTAGGTATTTAACTGCCGGCAGCGCGCCTCGCTCAGCTGTTCTCCACAGCAGCGTGTCTCTCCGTCTCTACGCGTCGCGTAGCGGAGCAAATAAAAAGTCACCTGCGAGCGTGGACTAGACTATATGACGTTGCGTAATCACTGCCAGAAAGCAGCTTGAAGTACATCCGGGTACTATACAAGCTGCGACCGGGCGGCGACAAAATCTTACATTCAACAGTTTTCTGGCCACAGACCCCCGATGGCAGTGGCGGAGGCGCAAATCGCCATAGCTAAAATCATTGTAGCGGCACAATTTTTTTCAAGCTGTAATTTTAAGGTAGGAAAAGTTACATAGTGTCGCTTTAACTACTTATCTTGATGTTCTTCAAAAAATGTCCTCAGATTGCAACATCATTCTCCTCTCTATCCGTCTATTGTCATTTACTATTATCTTTTATAGAAATGTAAGTGTGAACCATTTTCAAACCAAGACTGTACACTGATTGGCAGTGTCCTTATTGCTGTGTGTGTGTGTGTGTGTGTGTGTGTGTGTGTGTGTGTGTGTGTGTGTGTGTGTGTGTGTGTGTGTGTGTGTGTGTGTGTGTGTGTGTGTGTGTGTGTGTGTGTGTGTGTGTTGCAGAGGAGGGGCTCAGCTTGTTTGTTGGTCCTGGAGGGAGTACCGCTTTAGGAAGCCAGCATATGAGGTGGGTGAGATTATGTAACTGGATTGTGAGTGCCATGCAGCAGGCATGTATTACAAATCCAAATTAACTGGAAATATGCTAAATAGTTCAATGAAAATGTTTATATTAGGGTATCTATTACATACATGTTACGGTACTTTCACAACATAGAGTTAATTCCGCATGTAAAAGAATGCTCCGCAGCAGCAGCCAGATCAGATAACCACCCTCATTTCCCGTCATGTAACATATCGTGGCCTTCTCTTTCAGGGTCGCAGCTGGAGCCTTTGAGCAGGTGGTGTTCAAGCGCTAGGCTTTGGGAAGCATGTGCCTGCCATAAGGGTGCCATATTACACTGATGCGGGGTATACAACACTGAGTTGTGGAAGTGCCATCACAACTTGCTCCCACCTCACTCCATGAGATTTCATTTATTTTACACAATCTCTGTCTGACCTACATGGTGCGTGGACCAGGAGAGACCCCTAGTGTTTAAGACGTGGAGGTGAAGGCCACAATGGGAGCATCTTGGTAAATGAAATGACTGATTACGGACATTTCTGTTGGTCTTCTATGACAACAATGATTAGGGATTGCCACTGTAATTCTACATGTGTTGACCCATCCCCGTTTTTAAAACGTATGCTTACCCAACGTGCTTTTATTTTGATATGGTTGATTTTATTTCACCATTGTACTTGTACCTTAAGTGGCTGGAGGGGACTGTGGCCGTTCCTTGAAGTTCCATTAAATTTAAGTAATAGAAAACTGACATTGTGAAATTGATGGTGGTTACATCATCATTGTGTTTCACCTAGTTCCTCACCTGGTTGTGAAGGAAAATGACTGCATTTAAAATACCATGACGTTTTCATGTTTTGTACCTTCAGTATGATGTCTGTTTGGGGTGTGCATGTGCACATGTCTGTTGAATGTAAATTCATAATTAAAAGAATTTCATTTTACCACTGATTTTTGTAAATGTGCAAAGGCACATGTAATATATGTATGTATTGAAAGCCATGTGCTTATGATGTTTCTAAGATGTTAGAATGTGTATGCTGTATTTAAGGACAAATAAAAATAAAATTTAAATTTTTTTCATTCTGGATAACTCCAAAAGTACTTTTTGTGTTTTCATGGTCTTTATGCAGAAGCTGCGTGGAGGAAAATGTGAACCAAAATTCAAATTGAAGGGAAAGCAAATTTGTACATTTATGGTTCAATTGTATTTATCTGCACAGATCAAATTAAATGTTTAAAAAGACAATGGACGATGAAGTTGTCAAGCGACAAATTTAAATAGGAAAATAAAAATGACTATTTCCTGCAGAGGCAAAACAAAGGCATTTCAAAGTAAACGTTTACTAAGTACATTGATATGAAAAGCAAAATCGTTATAAATGCACCATGGTATATTGATTATAACACGCCATCTCTATAGAAGCGTAGGGAATATGTTTGTTGCACGATTGTTCACTTTAACAATGTAGTCAATGTGGTGTATAAATTCATGCTTTTATTTTGAAAACGTCCACCGTGTTGACGTATCGGCGGTGTCGATAGGTTCCGCTCCCACTGCACCACCAACGGTCCTGTTCAACCTCCTAACAGCACCTCGGGGTAACGACGGCGGGAAGTTCTCATCGTCAATTTAACCACAAATCAGCGACAAGTGAACGGACAAAATTGTGAACTATCGATCTTTCACGATATAATATTGATGGATCTGTAATCGGAACCGCGCTAACTGTACAGTGAGTTTAGCGGCGTGGGATTCAGCATTATGGCTAACGTCGGGAACCAGCTACCAACACAGGCCGTGAGCAGGACTGTACCGGGGAAACATGGCAACGTATTGCCCCTGTGGGGCAACGAGAAGACCATGAACCTCAACCCGATGATTCTTACTAATGTGCTGTCGTCGCCGTATTTCAAAGTTCAGCTTTATGAACTCAAGACATACCACGAAGTTGTGGACGAAATCTACTTCAAGGTAACGTAAACGTCAGCTAATGCTAAACCGCATGCTAGCTAGAGGAGCGCTGCCTAGTCAAGCTAGCGCCACACTGCCGGCGCCACACAACACACTGCGACCAGACGGTGTTCATGTTAACTAACTTCACTTTAGGACTCGGACAGATGTACTCTTAATTCATATAGGTGGACACTAATAAAATCGTATTAGGAAACTCATACTATCTAACTTTAGCAACTAAGCTAACGCTAAATCCAATCCGGTGCGGTTGTGAACCAGACGAGTTCAACTTTACTTCTGCTGAACTCAAAATAAGTTAGTGCCGTCTCCGTCCATTTGGTAGTTTTAAAGGTGGGTCAATTGTGGGGCAGT
Source organism: Liparis tanakae (assembly GCA_036178185.1). Lineage (NCBI taxonomy): Eukaryota > Metazoa > Chordata > Actinopteri > Perciformes > Liparidae > Liparis > Liparis tanakae. Next base: position 9,140,714 of record CM070098.1, on the reverse strand, counting down.
TCAACATCGTTATGTGCCAGTATGGACGGTGTTTATGTGCTGTGAACGTCATAATGTCAGTTTAAATGCTGCCCTGGACGTGTGTGTAATGGTGTAACCGCGTCCTGTGCTCCTCCAGGTGACTCATGCTGAGCCCTGGGAAAAGGGCAGTAGAAAGACCGCGGGTCAGACTGGAATGTGCGGAGGGGTAAGTGAGAAGTACGTGCTTTTTATATACCCCACCCCCCCGCCCCCTCTACCATACAAGTCTGGAGGATTATGATGGTTTACAAATATGAGACATTTCCGTGATTTGTTAGTCTGTCATTGTGTGTATTTGCTACTTGAGTGTAGTCTAAAGGTCAGTCATCATGAACTGGTTTGCTGTGACTATTGTTCAGGGTTCGTACGGTCATGGAAAACCTGGAAAAGTAATGGCATTTTCAAAAGGTCATTTCCAGGCCTGGGAAAGTCATGGACATTTGTTATAATCACGTGTTCATTTACAACACGTTTGAAATAATTAATGTGTTTTTAAGGAAAGACGCTCAAAATGTAAGCCGCCTTACGCTCTCAATACCCAACATTTTCTAAATTGTTCATGTTTAGACCGAGATTTCAGTTTGGTCATGGAAATTTGATTTAAAGTCCTGGAAATCCATTGGTCAGAATGTGTAAGAACCCTGATTGTTCACCGATGTGCTTTACAAATATGTCTTCATCCCGTTAGGTGCGTGGCGTTGGGACGGGCGGCATCGTCTCTACGGCGTTCTGTCTCCTATACAAACTGTTTACTCTCAAGTTGACCCGTAAACAGCTGATGGGGCTGATCACCCATTCAGACTCTCCATACATCAGAGCACTTGGATTCATGTACATACGGTATGGTTGATGCATTTCTGTGTCTTCTTCTTTTTTTACTTGCAGATATTCTGTGTATAACTAGATATTTGGCGCATCTAGGTTATGACATTTTGATTGTTGAACTAGCCACCTGTTTTAGAAGGAAATGTGGTATTTTTTTCATTAAAAAATATCATTTTAAAGCAATACCTCATTAGTTAAGTGAGTTAATAGATAATGCACATTGCATTTAGCAATTGGGTTCTAAAATGAATGTGTATCTGGGACATTGAATTGCAATTATTATTTAGTTGCATCTCTTATGCTGCACACAGATCAAAAACAGTTATTTAAATCTTCTCTCCTGTCTGAAAGTATTATTGGAAAAGGTCCATTAAAAACAATTGAAATTTAACTTTGCAACATGATGCACAATTGCATTTGCTCATGTTGTGCTCTCTGTTTTGTTCTGCCCCAGATACACTCAGCCTCCTGCAGATTTGGTAGAATGGTACGACGGTTTCCTGGATGATGAGGAGGTATGTCACCTGGGGTAATAATTTGATGTTTCTTTCTCTGCATTAAATACACAGTTGCACAACACACGTTTTAAAAAAATTCCAGTTTCCCTCCCTTGTGATGCTCATAGCTGATTTTTCACCTTTGCCTTCATTTGGCTTAATTGTCCCCAACCTTTGTTCTTTAAAAGTAGCTAGGTTACTTATTCACTTCTCTACTGATGGTTATTATCAGGGTAAGTACCTTATTATAATGACTAGATATTTTAGTCAATGTAATATTTAGGCATGCCCTTTTTGTTTCTGGCAAGCTTTGATCAGGACTTGTTGCACAAAACTAAATTTGGTATTAATAGCAATTGGAGCAGTCCTATGGGTTTACACAGACAGATACACACAAACCATATAACGCATGTCAACTCTTGCATTAATCTGTCACCATATTTGAAGTATTCAATTTGAAACCAGGCTGTGCAGCCAGGCCTCCTTTGATGTTCTGTTGCATTATATTTGAATTGATCATATGAAATCCTACCCAACTGGTTAATTCCCCTGTTTTTTTCTTTAGATGCCCATTGTGCAGCAGGTGATTTGGATATTGTATCTCAGCACTGTTGGGTTGCGTGTGTGAGTGCAAAGCGGCTGTTCTCTACCCTATAAAGTCGATAACTTTTCAACAAGTGTGCATTTTGCCGACCTGCTCCATGCTGTGCTTATAATGTGGGCACAGAGTTCAGAGTCCATTGTGCTTTTGGGAGACTAGGAAGCCACCGTTTCTCTCTTCGTCCTTTGGCTCGATGAGAATGTATTATAATGTTTTTGGATCTCTCTGGTTCCTTCATTTCTGGTCTGTAAACGGCAGATGCAAACCACTTTGTGTACATGCCGCCTTTAAACGGATGATGTGAAGGAAAGGAGGGTCGATCTAATAAATGTAAAAACATGTGCTTGATTACCAAAGCTCACATTATAAATACAGACTCCAGAAACTGCCAGACAGGTTAGATGAGGAAAGCTTAAACAAAATATTTAGAGTTATTTTCCGCTTTATAATAATTAAAGTCAAGTCGGACACATTTGATTGATATGAGAGATTAAGCTAGATGAACAGAGGTGAAGGTTCAGTTCTTGATCATCACAAATTGCTTTTTGATTTGAGACCAGATTGATAAATCCATCAGTTATACCCGTGTCCTGCCTGTGTGCTAATGAAGTGTTTCTACGGCTCTTTCCCCCGTTTGGTTCTAGGAGCTCGACGTGAAGGCGGGAGGCGGCTGCGTCATGTCCGTTGGGGAGATGTTGCGCTCCTTCTTGACCAAGCTGGAGTGGTTCTCCACTCTGTTCCCCCGTATCCCAGTGCCCGTGCAGAAGCTCATCGACCAGCAGATGAAGGCTCGGCCTCGGAAGGTTGTTCAGGAGATCCTGCAGGAGGAGGAGGAGGAGGCGGAAGCTGCAGAGGCCGAGGCAGCGAGGCAAGTGGAACGCCGCCGCTCCAGGTAAACAGTACATTATTTAAGCTTTTCAGCTTTATTTTCTCCCGACAATCTTATCTGGTGCTCTCATTGCAGATAACTAAGATGGAAATGTTCAGTTCACTTTCCAATTTTATCCAAACTTTTACTCCAAGTGATGTAATAGTGCAAACTATACTTAAGATTAAAAAAAACCATGTTGCGAGCTCTTTTCATGACTTACTGGACTTATTATACAGTTTTATGTTGCCGCTCTAGAGTTTGTTAAAACTCAAAAGTTGAATTGCTTGTTGCTAACGCCAACCCTCTTGCCAGGACACCCAGGCGGACGCCGAGCCCCCGGAAGTCGCCCAAGCGGTCCCGGAGCAGGAGCCACCAGCGTGAGAAAGAACGCCACGGCCCCAGCTTCGACCGAGAGCTGGATCGGGAGCGCGACCGCCAGAAGAAGGAGAGAGAGGGCAGGGGCAGAGGAGAGCGGGGGGACAGGGAGAGACGACGCTCCCGCAGCGCAGACAGGAACCAGGACCGCAAAGAGCGTAAGAAAAGTCGCAGCGGCAGCCAGGACCGAAGAAACGAACGCAGAGACAAAGAAAGAGACGGCGGGGACGACAAGAGCAAGAGGAAGGACAGGGAACACCACAAAGAGAGAGGCGCTGAGAGGGAGAGGTCCAAGGACAAGAAGAACCGAGGAGAGACCAACGACAAAAAGAACCGAGGGGAGAACGATGACAAAAAGAACAGGGGAGAGAACGATGACAAAAAGAGCAGGGGAGAGAACGATGACAGGAGGCATAAAGACGACAGGGAGAGGCACAGAGAAGACCGGAAGGCCAAAAGGTCGAGTCGGAGTCGCAGCAAGGACAGGAAGCACAAAGGTGGGGGTGAGGAGAAGAGCAGGAAAGGAGAGCTCCGAGATCGAGACAGGGAGCGAGACGGAGAACAGCGCTCCCACAAACGTAGTCGTAGCAAAGAGAAGAGCCACCACCACCACCAGCGAGAGTCCAGTAACGACCACGGGAAACACAGGAGCGGGAGCACCGAGTAAACGTCGCCGCCCGGCATTCGTACTTCTCCTCTGTTTTTCATCCTTTTTCTACCCAGTTGTCGGCCAATTGTGCTCAAGAGAAGGAATGTCAGCACATTGGACATCTGCAAGTTGTCGTCTTTGGCCAATGTGATGTCGCTTTATTTTTATGTTTTTCTGCCTTTTTCACTCATATTAGGACCAGTTAGTCTTCACGATATTTGAAAAGTGGCAAAAATTGCATTTTAATTTTCTACGGTGCGCTCGCCGGCCCCCTGGCGGCGTGGGTTTGTACATACTGTTTTGGAGGCCGTCTACACGCGACAGACGGGCGGAGTCGCCTTTTCCTGCCGGGCCGAGCGGTCGCTGCCGAAAGCTCAACGCTGTCATATAATTTATGTTGTGTATAAAGGAATATTTTCAGGCGGTACAAATGCCAAAACCATTTTTTAAAATTTGACTTGCAGTGCATATATTTGAGATGTCTTCATATTTGAGCATCTTGTTCGGTGTTGAGCGGTGGCGTGGAACAACAACGGCTCGGCACGAAGCGGTTCTGTCGGTGTGGACGGCACGAGAATGTTTTAATCCTCGAAAGAGCAGTCTGCAATGGGTGATTTTTTTACAACACACTGTGCTGTGTTTGGGTAATTGCTGTTGCATTTTGTTTTCTAATAAAACACTTTTACAAACACATTGTTCGTGTCTTGAAATGCAAGCCTATAATAATCACTGAGTTGAGACATGCTGAATGCAAAAAATATCTTTAAAAAGTTTATAGAGGTGTGAACATTTCTATAGTAAATATACATTTAGAAATGGTAAAAACAAATCAATAATGTTACATTTTTGATATTTTAACTTAACTGATTTAGGCATTATAAAAGTGAGGTACATGGGCCAAGATTTCTTTTTTAAACTACCATTTATATATATAGATATATATATCTATATATATATCTATATATATAGATATATATATATATAGATATATATATATAACATCTTACCAACAGCAGACAAGATACATTTTTTTAATATAACTTAAAAATCTTTTTAACAAGCTCTTATTTTGAAAATGTCTTTTGTAACACCGCAAACAAATTTACATTTTCAGCAGCGTAAATGTCAGATCATGCCAATTCATTCCCATTTGGTCCCAGACCTAGAGTTGTTTTGTATTATAGTAACTGGTAAAGGTGTCTTTAACTGTGGAAAGCGTTGCCATGGTGACGGTGACGCCGTCACATTTTAATAGGCAGATGAGCGCCGCCCTCGAGCGGCGGCGTCCTCCCGGGGCCGCGGTCCTGTCTGCACACACACGGGCTCGGACTCCGGGCCGCTGGCGGCCGGGGCCTCGGCCGACACGCAGAAGCAGTACGCGGCGTGCGGGCGCAGCTCGGTGAGGATGATGCTCTCGCCTTGCACCGTTATGGTCTGAGGCTCCGTGGAGCCGCGCTGCTCCCGGATCACCAGGCTGTAGTGGGAGGCCGCGGCGATGGGAGACCACTCGATGAAAACAACGGTGGGCGTCGCCTGTGTGACGTTGAGCACGGGAGCCGAGAGGCCTCCTGTTGAAAAAATATTCAATTATTGCAATGGGTTTAAAGCCCCACTATCATATTTTAAGGTGGAAAAGTTACATAGTGGCACTATGTAAGTTTTCCAACAGCTTGAAAAAAATGGTGCCGCTACAATGACTTTTAATATGTTGATTTGCGCCTCCGCCACTGCCATCGGGGGTCTGTGGCCAGAAAACTGCTGAATGTAAGATGGTTAGGACCGGCCCGGTACTTCCGGTTGGGACCGGCGGAAGTACTTCAACTTGCTTTCTGGCAGTGATTACCAACGTCATATAGTGCCAGTCCACGCTCACAGGTGACTTTTTATTTGCTCCGCTACGCGACGTGCAGAGACAGAATGACATGCTGCTGTGGAGAACACCGGGCCGGGTCTGAACAAGAAGCTGCCGATCAGCTGTGAACTCACTAGCCGAGAGCCAGAAGTTCACGACACTGAAGTAAACGTTAAATACCTGAAGGGGGCGCTACAGGGGAAAAGTTACTGTCGCTTTAACATCATACAAATAATTTGGTCCATATAAACACAAACCCACCATGTTCTGGCTTCTGTCCACTGAGATCTCTCCTCCTGCGTCCTTGCGTCACCACTACAGCGAAAAAGGCTTAACGTTAGATCAAGTTTAAAAATATAGTAAAATGTGTCTTAGACTCTTTTCATATCCAGCTTATTTATTCCCAGACGTTCCTACCCTGTGGTACACTCGTCGTTTCACTCTCTCCGGCTGTGTTGCTGGCCGTGATCAGCAGGTTGGGGGAGGCCACGTTGGCCAGGGAGCAGGACAGGCCCGCCGTGCTGCACAGCTGGGCCGGGGGGGTCGCGCTGGGGTCGTACACCGTGTAGCTGGAGGCGAACACAGAGGCGTTCCACGCCACCGTGGCAAAGGAGCCGTTTCCACTGTACTCCACCCCCGATGGTGGACAGGGAGCTGGGGAAGAGATCAAAAACTTGTTTTTTAAATGTGGTGCTTTCCCCAAAAAACATAAATTCATGATTAAATGAGCAAAAACAATCTTTTTAAAGCAAACATTTTTACTTAAAACACCGGTGTTGATATTATTAATGATGGCACAATAAGTCATGCCGGTACGACAGCAAGCACACGACCCTGGGACTGGAGCAGCTAAAGAATCCATCAATCAAAACAAACATTATGAAATAACCCAAATCTTCTCTAGATGTGGCAGAAGACACTGTAATCCTGTAAGAACCCAAACTGTAAGGTGTATTAAGGCCTCTAAAGTATGGATAGGGACATGCCTTCCCCTGATCAATGGAGTCCAGTTAGACCTCCTATTATTCATATAATGTTTTAATCATCATTTATGCTTGTCCCAGTAGTAATAGGACAGACGTAAATAATAAAATGAATGACACAGCTGTTCCGTTGAAGTGTGCCAGTGAGCCAGTGACCAGCGCTGTTACTCAGAACTCAAATACAAAACATGTTGGAGATTTTCGTAAATACTTCCATTTTCTGCGACTCCATAAATCTACTTCACCGCATTTCAATGCAAACTATTGTACATTATACGCCACTACATTTATTTGACAGAACAACTCCTGCCATAAAAGGCTCACATTTGACTCAAATATACTATTATTATACATTGTTTAATCAGAAGAGGACTGGTGCACTTCATTATGTTAATAGAGTTAATAAAGTCTACTGTTCTTTACGATTATAATCCGATATTAAGAAAGTAAATACTAAGCTACGACAGTGCAACATGATATGTATCCGTCTGAAGCTCGATGTCGGCGCCGCTCACCTGTGGTCTGGTTGAGCGGCGCCGACGGGGCGCTGGTCCCGGCGGCGTTCCTGCTCTCCACTGTCGCGGAGTAGGAGGAGCCACAAGGGAGAGGCATCTCAAAGTACGCCACGCTCGTCCAATAGGAGGAGAGCTGGAACTGGGCCTGGCCGTCCCCCAGCAGGCTGCCGGTCAGCTGCAGCTGGTACTCGGCCTCGCTGCAGGGGACCGATGACCAGGTGAAGTGAAGCACCTGGACCTCCATCTGCATCGGTATCAGCTGCACCTCAACACCGTCTGGGGGACAGGGAGCTGGAGATAGGGAGGGAGGGAGAGATGGAGAGAGGGAGAGGGGAGAGAGAGAGGAGAGGAGAGAGAGAGAGGAGGGAGAGGGAGGAGAGAGGAGAGAGGAGAGGAGGAGAGATGGAGAGGAGAGGGGAGAGGAGGGAGAGATGGAGAGAGAGGGAGAGAGGGAGGGGGAGAGAGAGAGAGGGAGGGATGGAGAGATGGAGGCAGAGAGGGGGGGAGGGAGAGAGGGAGATATAGAGGGAGAGAGAGAGGGAGAGAGGGAGGGGAGAGAGGGAGGGTGGGGAGAGAGAGAGGGAGGGAGAGAAGGAGGGAGAGAGGGAGGGGAGAGGGAGAGAGGGAGGGAGGGAGAGATGGAGGCAGGGAGGGAGGGAGAGAGGGAGATATAGAGGGAGAGAGAGAGGGAGGGGGAGAGAGAGAGGGATGGAGAGGGAGGGAGAGAGAGAGGAGAGAGGGATGGAGAGGGAGGGAGAGATGGAGAGAGAGGGAGGGATGGAGAGAGGGAGGAATGGAGTGATAGATGGAGAGAGAGGGAGGAGATAGAGAGAGAGAAAGATTGAGGAAAAGAGAGGGGAGAGATGGAGAGATGGAGAAAGGAGAGAGAGGGAGGGATGGAGTGAGAGATGGAGAGAGAGGGGGGAGATAGAGAGAGGGAGAGAAAGAGGGAGGAAAAGAGACAGGGGAGAGATGGAGAGAGGAAGAGAGAGAGAGAGGATGGAGAGATGGAGAGGGGGAGATGGGAGACAGAGGGAAGAGAGGGAGGGACAGAGAGAGAGAGAGAAAGAGAGAGAGTATATTAGTCCACGTCCGAGCTCATGTTCCTGGTTGATTGCGTCGTCATGGCGATCTGGTACCGGCTCCTCTCTGCACCGGGTCACTGAAGGAGCTGTTGCACGTCCCGTCTGAGGCCTGGACGGAGAAGTTGTAAACGGTCCCACAATCCAGAGCCGGGATGGAGCAGGTGGGGTCGGTGCTGGAGCAGCACCGCTCGTCTCCATCCCCAGCCCGGGCACAGCCATGGTAGTCCACGGCGCTGTCGCTGGGCGTCCATGACAACGAGGCAGACTGGTTGGTACAGTGGAGCGTGACCGAGAGACCGGTGGGCCGGCAGGGGCCTGGTCCAAATGAAAGAAGGAGAAACTGCTGAAACTAATACAGTAGTGTGTGTTTGTCAGTGTGTGTGTGTGTCAGTGTGTGTGTGTCAGTGTGTGTACACACATCGGTGCGCCCCTGTCCTCGGGTCAATAAGACACACACCTGTGCTGAAGGTGACATTCTGACTGGCCTTGCTGGAGCAGTTCTCATGGCGGGCCGTCACGCCTACGCTGTACTGCTGGTCACAGAGGAGCTCTGACAGGCTGCAGTTACAGGAGGAGGAGCTGCAGGTGTAAACACGCCCATCGGCGCCCACGGCGACGACGTGGTAGGTGTCGGCGACAGGGGAGGGGCTCCAGGACACCAAGGCACTGCTGTCCTCACAGGTGGCGTTCACCACCACGTCCCTGGGGGGACACGGCTCTGTGGGGCGTTGGAAAAGGGCGACATCTCATAACTGAGAACCAATCAGGATTTAGCAGCATTTAAATTAGATTCTGGTAACAATGGATGGGTTCGTTGGTCAATGACACAGTTTTATGAATAACACCTCAAGATGTGTTTTTAACTGTGATTTGGGCTTAATTAGTCATAAAAAAAGTTAATTTTGTGGAGACTCGATGATTTTAATCCTCATTTTCAGAGGTGAATAAGTAACATACAATCACAAATAGATGTTTTTACACCTTAATGTGTTAATTAGTGAGCGTGAGGTGCTGGTTGGTGGACAGTCCAGCCGTTTCCCTCTGTCTACTAAACCTATCGGACATATATGAATGGGGTACTTATCTTCTCAGATGAAAAGCCAAAAAGGAATAGAAAAAATAAACAATCCAAGCAACATTCTCCATATAAGTTCATATTTGAAAAAGATGGTATGCAAAGCATGAGGGAACAAACTCAATAATCTGTGTACCCATGCTGATTCTGGAGGGTGGACTCCTCAGGCTGCTGCACTGGTCTGACGAGGCGGCGACGACCACGGTGTAGTGGAGGTCGCACCGCGCTCCCCGCAGGTAGCAGCCGGTGGCCGTGTTGTTGCAGGACAGGTAGCTACGGTCGGCGGCTTCTGCCGTGGCGGTGTACACGGTGTCCCCCTCGCCGCCCTCCATCAGGTCCCACAGGACGAGGATGGAGGAATTGTGGCACTGAGGAACCGCGGTGATACCAGCGAGGGAGCAGAGGGCTGGGGGAGGAGACACAAGGGACACCTTCTCTCATCGACCCCGCAGCCGCCATGACGTCCTGTCCTGGGCTTTCTTCTGAATGGACATTATTTATTTATTTTAAAAAGTCTCTTACAGCTATCGTGTATCGTTGATTTTATATAACTGTTAATTTACTAATTCTTAATTCATTTTTTTATTTTTCATTAGATTTAGTTTATTTTTAGTTTAGTTTAGTTTAGTTTTCTGTATCCTTAATTAAGAGGTTGTTGGTCGGGGAGGGAGTTTGTCCATAAGAATGATGGGAAAGAAAAATGCTAAATGTATCACAATTGCACTGTTTCTTTGTGTACTTGCCTTAAAATAAAATTATATATTAAAAAAATAAAATAAAAAAGTCTCTTACCTGTCTGCAAGCTGAAGGTGGCGCTTGGCCGACTCTCACATTTGCTATTTCCCGCAGTAACACTGAAGTTGTAAAGCACGCCACAGGCCAGGTCTGCCACCTCGCAGGTGGTGTTGGAGGAGGCGGTGCAGTTGGCGGCGTGGCCCCCTCCACCCACGGCGGACACGGCGTAGCGCTCCGCTCCTGGAGCGGCGTCCCACGACACCTCGGCGGCGTTGGTCACGCAGTCGAGGCGGCCTGTGACTCCCTGAGGCTGGCAGGGCGCTGCAGAGTGACCAGGACATCCCGTTATGACGGGGGGGGGGGGGGGGGGAGGCGGGCGGACGCCCCCTGAAGGGTTGTTCTGTCATTTTTTGCTGCTTTGTCAGAATTTGCTACCCTCTGCATAAACCGATAGGTGTGTATCGATTCATGCTACCTTATCTGATAGGATGTTATTGTACTATCACAATATGCTTTTCTTTCAAAGTTCAATGTTTCACTTTTCACTGTTAAAGTGTTTATCTTCAACACTAAATACCCTAATAATAAACCAGTGCTTTATTATGATAATGTGAACAAACTCATGTTTACAATAATTTGTTGACACAAAAGAAATAGCAACTGCTTATCACTCATTAATCTACATGTCATTACTACATATTATTACTACCTGTACAATATACATGCTGAATGTATTTTTAACTAGGAAATAATCGGGATTTTGAGGATGTCACTCGTGCATCGACAGGGTGGCAAAACATTATGGCCGTGTCAAAAAAAACTCGGAAAATCGACTCGGCGCATGCGCAATACCACAAGGTAGCAGTTCTCGACAAGTAGCATGAAATGATAGAACAGGGTCCCTACCTGACCGGACGCTGTGGGCCGGACCCGGCTGGCTGCGGCAGGCGCCTCTGACGGAGGCCACTTGAACCCTGAAGGTGTTCCCACAGGTCACGTTGCTGACGGAGCAGGCCGTGCTCGTGGTGTTGCAGGACTCGCCGCCTCCTCCATCGGACGACGTCACCGACACCAAGAAGTGGTCCGCTTCGCTGTCGGCGTCCCACGAAACCGTCACGTCGTTTGACCCACAGCTGACCTCTGAGCTCACGTTCTGAGGCGGGCAGGGAGCTGGGAAGGAGGAGACATTTAAAGTTGACAACGTTGGTATGAACAGCACAAACGTATAGAAGAGAAGAGAATAGAAATAGAAATATACTTTATTAATCCCCAAGGGGAAATTTGTGGACACAGTAGCACCAATAAACTAAACACACGAGAATAAAATATAAATACAGGACTGTCTCAGAAAATTAGAATAGAGTCCCGGTCTCAGAGTCCTGGTCTCAGAGTCCATCCTGGGCATCCATAACACCTCAGCAATGCCACAGGCTGATTGCCTCCATGCCACGCCGCATTGATGCAGTAATCCGTGCAAAAGGATTCCCAACCAAGTACTGAGTGCATTAATGGACATTTTCAAATGTTTGATTTTGTTTTGCTGTTATAAATCTTTTTTTTTACTTGGTCTGAGGAAATATTCTAATATTTAGAGATAGGATATTTGAGTTTTCTTAAGCTGTAAGCCATAATTAAAATATTAAAAGAATAAAAAGACTTGCAATATTTCAGTTGATTTGTAATGAATCCAGAATGCATGACATTTTTGTTTTTTTAATTGCATTACAGAAAATAAAGAATTTTATCACAATATTCTAATTTTCTGAGACAGTCCTGTATAAGAAAGAAAGAAACAGTGACTGTGCATATACTATACAAAGTGAAATATAAAATTCAAAATAAAATATATATGTATATATATATATATAAAACTATAAGGTGTGTCAGAGTGTTGGTGTTGCTCCTCCTCTCTCACCTGAGGTGAGGACCAGCGCCTGGCTGGGGACACTGGAGCAGTCGTCATTCATCGCCACCACCTGGACGGCGTAGCGGTGGCCACACGTGACGTTGTCGAGGCTACAGCTGTGGGCAGAGGTGTGGCAGCTGACGTTGCTATGACTACTGTGGGCCGTCACCGAGTACCGCTCGGCCCCCCGGCTGGCGGACCAGGCGACCCGGGCCGTGTTGTTGGTACAGTCCATCCCCACGGAGACGTTGGTGGGAGCACATGGCACTGCAGACAGGGGGCAGAGAAGAGCTTCATCGTGATGCGTTCAGGGCCCAGTGAGAGTTCATGTCCTCATGTGGACACGAGTGAGACCAGTTGGAGCGTCATCAGGAGTGGGGAGGAAATAGTTCCCCAAAAAAGGTCGGAAGAATTTCCGTAATTTGCGAAATTAAACTAACTTCTAAAAAATTAAAGACATACTGGATTACAACATATGAAAGGTATATCTGACTATATTTTGCTATATCTGGATTAAAACACAGATTTGCACTTCAGTGGCTCTTAAATATCTTATTATGGTAGATTTGTAGTTTGACTATGTTGAGGAAATGTTACCTTCTGTATTCTTGTGGTTCTTAGTTTGTACTCTAGGTTGAAATGCACTTATTGTGAGTCACTTTGGATAAAAGCGTCTGCTAAATGACATGAAATGTAATGTAATGTATATATATATAGTTATTTAGTTGAATACATACCACCATAGTGTATTCCGCAGTATATCTTTTTGAATTCAGAGTTATTCTCTTAAATCTAAATAAACAATCATCTAAACAAAGTGAGATCACGTGCCAAGAATAAAAAAATGGTTTAAAATCTTGCCATAGCTGTGAACACAAATCACACCCTGAAAGTAGAACATGTCCTTAAATTAATTAAATCTAATTGAGCAGCAGAACAAAAAAAAAACTGAAAATGATGCAGAGCTGGATGGAAGAATTTTGATTTGATAGATATTTTTGAAAGCTGTTTGAACATTATTGGTTTGGGCTCCATCCTCTGACTCATACATACTGTAGGGTGAATAACAGGAGAAAGGATATTGAGCTTGTGTGTTTTAACAGCCTCACCTGACTGCAGCCGAGCGCTCTGCCGGGAGACGGCGTCGCAGCGCTCGCTGGACGCCGTGACCGACACAGAGAAGTTGTGCCCACAGGTCAGACTCGGCACGCTGCATTCGTTAGAGACAGACATGCACATCTCTGAGATGCCAGTGTCAGTCTGCATGGCGGCTGTGTAGTAGGCTGACCCATTGCTGGCCTGCCAGGTTACCATGACGATGCCAGAGAGACAGTCCTGCATCGTTGAGATTCCTGCAGGTGGACAAGGCCCTGGGAAAAGATAACACGGCAGTTCATTTTCTCGACCCGCTTGGCTTTAGGAGTGGGCTTCGCTCGTATCCGAGCGGTACGTACACGTCTCTATGGTAACAGCCGCGCTGGAGTTTCCAGGACAGAGGCCATTGTGAGGCGTTACGGTGAGGCTGTAGTTCTGTCCACAGTCAAAGTCAGGAAAGTGAGCTGTGGTGACGTTAGTGGTGAGCCCCACGGTTTGGTTCCCCGCCTCTCCTGAGACCGCGTACATGTGTGTCCCGTTACCGGCCTCCCAGCTCAGGGAAACCACCTTCACGTCACACGCCACGGCGGCAGACACGTTCTGGGGGACGCAGGGCGCTGAGGGACAGGGACGCTGGGGTTAATCACATCATTGTTCTTTCTTTTTTCTTTTGTTGTCTATCTCATGCATTTTTTATTTGATGTTTGTAATTTTTTTGGTAAATATTTGTTTGTAAATATTTTATAGGAAAAGGCCTATAATAAGCCCGGTAGTTTTTTTGTCTCTTCCTGCACTTTGACATTCATTTTTCTCTCTTGTGATTTTTTTGTTTGAATGGTGCAAAATAAATAAATAAATAAAATAAGATAAAATGTATACAAAATGTAAATTTAAAATGTAAATAAAAGGTTTTATTTCACTTTAGTGTTTCTGTAAATACATGTGCTGATGAAAAAAACACATTTTGCAACGCTTAATTGTAAGGGTTCGTTATTTCCTAACCATTTCCTGGGGAGTCTCATGAATTAACTCTTATCACAGGAAGAACACTGAAGGAATATCCTTGAAGGAAAAGCTTAAGTTAAGCCCAAGCAAATACTAATCCATAATTCATTTAAGTTATGTGTTGAATTATATGTTTGACTGAAGATAAATATATATATTTTTAAAAAACCTTCTATTCAACGACTAAAAGCTTAAATAACACTAACAATCAATTGTAATGAGTCACAGGAGGTGCTCTACCTGACCCCTCCCCTGTAGGTGGGACACACATACCCATGTGGATGACCGAGCTGTTGCTAGGCAGGCTGCTGCAGTTGCCTTGCTGTGCTCTCACCACCACCGCGTACTGGTCTCCACAGCGCATGCCGGTCCAGGTGCAGGAGGTGGTGTTGGTGAGACACCGTTGGGTGTGGCCATGGAGCCCAGTGGCTACGACGCCATACGTCTCAGCGCCGTCGCTGGGCGCCCAGCTCACCGAGCCCCCGCTAGACGCACACTGTCCAGAGGTTCTCACCTCGCGGGGGACGCATGGAGCTGGGGGGAGAGAGGCAGGCGGTGAACTCAGAAACACACGTGTGTGTGACAGGAGCTGTGCATCACGTGTCTCATGGTGTAGGATAGAGGAGCATACTCGTTCTGAAGGAGGCAGGGCTGCTGGGGCTGCTGTCACACTCGCTGCCTCGGCCCCGCACCGTGACGTTGTAGAGCTGTCCGCATGGCAGAGCGGCGGTCAGACGGGTCTGGGTTGTATTGTGGACCTCCAGATGTCCGAGGCTCCCGCTGGCCGTCACAACGTAATTCACAGCGCCGCTTGCTTGGTGCCAGGAGATCTGCACGCCGTCGCTCTGACAGAGCGCCTGAGCAGATACAAGGACAGGCTGGCAGGGCTCTGAGGGGAGCACGAGAAACACACATGGACGAGCAACACTTCAGCATTTAAAGTCAACTCGATATATAGTGTTGGGTCATTTATTGTACTATAACTTTCAAAATAGAATTTAAAAAATTTAGTAAAAAGTGCATGATTTGCACCGCAAATGTAATAATGTAAACGTCCACAGTAGCACAACGATGGAAATACTAAAGTAAAGTACTTAGTTACTTTTCACTATAAGCTTCTGCATTATTTTTTTTATATTTAGTATTTTTAGTATTTTAGTATTAGTGTTTAGTATTTGTATTTTAGTATTTAATAATTTATTATTAGTATTTAGTATTTATTATTTGTATTTTAGTATTTAGTAACTTAGTAATAGTATTTTTTATTTTTTATTTTAGTAGTAGTATTAGTATTTAGTATTTTAGTATTTAGTAATTTAGTATTTGTATTTAGTATTTGTATTTTAGTATTTAGTAACTTAGTATTAGTATTTTGTATTTTAGTAGTAGTATTAATATTTTGTATTTTAGTATTTAGTTTTTGTGTTTTTGTGTTTTTATTTTTATCTTTTATTTTTATTAATGATCTAAAGTAAACCCACTGCTGTGGCTCTGAAATGTCCCCCCTGTGGGACTAACAGATGAATATCTTATCTTATCTTATCTCATCTTATCTCGTACCTGTTTGGATGAGCGCGGTGCGGCTGGCCCGGCTGCAGCAGCCCCGACTGCAGGCTGTCACAGTGACGTTGTGCGTCTCTCCACACTCCAGACCGGCGAACGGACAGGTAGCGCCTGTCGAGTTACACGTGCGCTCCTCCCCTCCCGATGTCTTGACGGCTCTCGCCACGTAGAGTTCCACGTCAGACCGCTCCTCCCAGGACAGCAGGGCGGTGCGGGCGCCACACCGCAGGTCAGCGGCCACGAGCTGCGGGGGACAAGGACCTGGAGAGGGGACGTTGTGAAGGACGCGTCTTGAATGAATCAAATCCAGACCAATAGTGGCCACCGCTCCGCTGAGAACACTCACGCGTGGTGAGGTTGGTGTGCATCGGCGCCGTGAGGCTGCACTGCGTGTTGACGGCGGTGAAGCTGAGGTTGTAGGTCTCCCCACAAGTCAAAGTGGTCACATGACAGCGGTGCTGCTGGGTAACACACAGAGTCTGAAGACTTCCGTTGACGATGGCGCTCAGGGAAAGGTTGGCGGCGCCTTCAGTGGCGTTCCAGGACACGACAGCGGCACGGTCAGAGCTACAGTCGACCTCCACCTCCACCTCTCTGGGCAGACATGGAGCTGAGTGGGGGGGGGTATGAACACGTCCATCAAACAATAAGGACAGAAACGGACGTCACGACTCTCGATAACTTGGTGGATGTACACTACCGTTCATAAGTTTGGGGTCACTTAGAAAAAATTAAAAAAAACAGTTTTTTCCAATGAAAATAACATTAAATTAATCAGAAATACACTCTATACATAGTTAATGTGGTAAATGACTATTCTCAGTTTTTTTATGAAATCTCTTCATAGGTGTGTAGAGGCCCATCTCCAGTGTTCTAGTGGTACATTGTGTTATTGCCTTAGAAGACGAGCAGAGGGGTAGAACCCCCTTAAAACCCTTTTTCTTTTTTTTTATAACTTTTGATTTTGCATTTTCCACAAACAGATTATTCCTTGACATTGAAACACTTTTTATGTGAGTGCAGCTGAAAACAGTTATGCTGGTGAGAGAAGTTCTAAAACTGTCCTTCCTTTGAGCCACAAGTTTGAAGAACAACATTAATATTTACAATGAAAATCATTATTTATAACCATGTCAATGTCTTGACTATATTTTGTATTAATCTTGTATTCATTTAATAAATAAAAGTGTGAGTTTTCATGGAAGACACAAAATTGTCTGGATGACCCCAAACTTTTGAAGGGTAGTGTCCGTATTCCGTGTCCTCCTCCACTGAGCACGTACCTGATGTTAGGGCGGTCACCGCGCTGTCAGAGCTGTTGTACTGCCGACCCAGCGCCTTGACACAGACGGCGTACACCGCGCCGCACATCAGCCCTGAGACGCCACACTGGGTGTGTGCGTCCGATCCCACGCAGGACGCGTGGTGGCCGTTGAGGTTGTCGAGGTAGGCGACGTAACCCACGGCGAGGTCGCTCTGCTGCCAGGACACCGTCGCGTTGAGCTGCTCACACGCCATGCTGGCCTGGACGTTGGTGGGGGGGCAGGGCTCTGAAGGGAGAGCCGACATACACATACAGAAATGACACATACAGCATACTGAACATATTTCCAACCCCATCTTTTCCCGATGGGATGCCGAACCTGTGGTGAGGCGGAGGCTCTCAGCGCTCGCGCCGCCACAGGCCGGGTTTCCAGCCGTCACAGTGACGTTGTACACGTGGCTGCACTGCAGGCCGCTCAGGGGGCAGCTGGTGGTGTTGGTGGTGTTACAGGAGACGGTCAGGCCCTGGTCAGTCACAGCCTGGACAGAGTAGGAGCGGGCGCCTCTGGCTGGCGCCCACGTCACCTGAGCGGTGCTCATGTTGTAGTGGACGGAGAGATCCATGGGGACACAGGGCTCTGGGGGGAGGAGGGGTCATTTAGTGGCAGCTGCATTCAATACAATAGAAATTGAATGTGAACTAGGGCGTGGTTATACTCTTGGCTGTCTTACCCAACACACAATGGCTGTTATGCTACACACACACACACACACACACACACACACACAGGTCAGCTCTCTGTACCTGTGGTGAGGCGTCCCGCCATCTGAGCGGTGTTGTTGCAGGTCTCTCCCCGAGCCGTCACGGTGACGGTGTATTCCTCCCCGCAGCGCAGGGCGCTCAGCTCACAGGTGGTGGTGTTGGTGGTGCAGCTGGAGGTGTGGCCCGATGAAGCTGAGGCCTTTGTGACGTAGGACTCGGCTCCAGAGCTCGGCTGCCAGGAGACGGCAGCAGTGTGGGCCTCGCAGTCCATGATGGCTTCGATGCTGCTCGTCTGGCAAGGTCCTGTGGAGATTAGGAGATCAGGAATTTAAATTTTCATCCATGAACAAATCAAACTACAAAGCATACACCTCCATATCCATATGCCTCTACTACCTAAGAACATTTGGAATTTTCTGTATATTAGATAAATAAAGGCCTTTAAATTAATTGTATAGGCTCATATTGGCTGGTAACACATTCTTTACCACTGTAGCCGGATGCAGTCTCTGTATTGGAGTATAACACAGTTATTACAGCTGCACATTTCCCCTTAGCCACACAGCTAGTGGCCCATGAAGGACGGTGTTGGTGTGTGAGTCATCCGATCCACCACTTCACTCCAGAGTTAAATACCTCAGCAGCTATTGAAGTGGATTATGTTGCATAACGTTTTATAAAGACATTCTTTAGAGGACAAAGCATCATGACTTTAATGAACCCCGGACTTCTCCTCTTGCACCACAATAAGATTGGCATTTGTTGTTTTGAGTAAAATATTGATCCAATTATTGATTGGAGTGCTATGAAACTCGATAACTCTCGATAACATGGTAGTGTCCGTATTCCGTGTCCTCCTCCACTGAGCACGTACCTGATGTTAGGGCGGTCACCGCGCTGTCAGAGCTGTTGTACTGCCGACCCAGCGCCTTGACACAGACGGCGTACACCGCGCCGCACATCAGCCCTGAGACGCCACACTGGGTGTGTGCGTCCGATCCCACGCAGGACGCGTGGTGGCCGTTGAGGTTGTCGAGGTAGGCGACGTAACCCACGGCGAGGTCGCTCTGCTGCCAGGACACCGTCGCGTTGAGCTGCTCACACGCCATGCTGGCCTGGACGTTGGTGGGGGGGCAGGGCTCTGAAGGGAGAGCCGACATACACATACAGAAATGACACATACAGCATACTGAACATATTTCTAACCCCATCTTTTCCCGATGGGATGCCGAACCTGTAGTGAGGCGGAGGCTCTCAGCGCTCGCGCCGCCACAGGCCGGGTTTCCAGCCGTCACAGTGACGTTGTACACGTGGCTGCACTGCAGGCCGCTCAGGGGGCAGCTGGTGGTGTTGGTGGTGTTACAGGAGACGGTCAGGCCCTGGTCAGTCACAGCCTGGACAGAGTAGGAGCGGGCGCCTCTGGCTGGCGCCCACGTCACCTGAGCGGTGCTCATGTTGTAGTGGACGGAGAGATCCATGGGGACACAGGGCTCTGGGGGGAGGAGGATACGTACTGTTAATCATTTCTGATTCAACTCATGGGTACAAAAGCAGTAATATGGGATCTATGTTGAGAATATGATTAAGATCTGGCATAATCTTTTCTTTATTAATTTTGTACTGATATATTCCAGATTTTCCAAGGTACATTTTAATAGTTTAATATCCCTTTGTGCTAACGTGACTCCCTCTATGTTAAAAAGAAACGATCAACACCGCAAGGTCCGAGTCATGCTCACCTGTAGTGAGGCTGGCGGGGAGGCTGGAGGGGCCTGGGCAGCCAGTGTGCATTCCCTCCACAACCACAGAGTAGTCCTGTCCACACAGCAGGTCATGGAGGTGGCAGGAGGTGCCCGTCTCACTGCAGGAGGAGGTGTTTCCGTCCGAGGAGGTGGCCTCCACGCTGTAGGCCGCGGCTGCAGCTGAGCTGCGCCAGCGGACCAGAGCGCTGCGGGTGGTGCAGTTCAGCTCAGCCGACACATTGGTGGGAGGACATGGGGCTGGAAAACAAGAGAGGCACGGTGGAGGAAAAGAGATGGGTGGAGACGAAGAACACTAATAAGAAATAGGTGAGAGGCTGCTCTGTTCCATGCAGGAGGGAGAACCTCCACGCCATGCAAATGAATACAAACAGCCGGAATCGTCTGAAATAATGATCCATAAACTTGATATATTATGCTAATATGTTGCCTCCACCCTCGGATTCACACACAAACTGATGTATGAAAACGGTGATGTGCGTTATCGGGGTGCAGTAACCTCGTGATGAACAAACCAGCTTCATTCTGTAGTAGTAGCTGTTTTAAAGTCTCCCTCATCGTACCGGTGAGCTTCTCCTTGGGAGCGCTGGTCTCGCTGACGCACACGTTGGTGTGACCCGTCACCGTGAAGGTGCAGAGCTGACCACAGCTCAGGTCCAGGAAGGAGCAGCTGCTCCCCGGGGAGTCGCAGGTGGAGTTGACCCCTGAAGCACACGTGGCCCGCACCGTGTGGTTCTGGGTGGCGCTGCTCTGGTCCCACCGCACCGTCACGGCGTTGCTGCTACAGTTCTGCTCCACCGTGGCGTTCTCGGGTTTACAAGGAGCTGGATGTGGGTAAAAGAACAGCATTGTCATTAAAATCACATTGTTTGATCCTCAGCATGTATTCTACTCAAGCTCTGCACTTTAACCCTCCTATTACCTTTGGGGTCAATTTAAATAGATAGATAGATAGATAGATAGATAGATAGATAGATAGATAGATAGATAGATAGATAGATAGATAGATAGATAGATAGATAGATAGATAGATAGATAGATAGATACTTTATTAATCCTCAAGGGGAAATTTTTTGTTACAGTAGTACCAATAAACTAAACACACAAGAATAAAATATACGTATAAGAAACAGAAACAGAAACAGTAACTGTGCACAAAGTGAAAAATAAAATACAAATAATATAAAATATATATATGTATTATATACACAACATATGTGCAAATACGCACATATGTTGACCCCATTTAATGTTTAACGTTAAAAAAATATGATTGACATAATTTTTTTCGCTTCATATTTCATGACTGTTCCTAATTTATTGGGGACAACTGGGAAAACATAAAATTCACATGATGATATGTTTTCACTGTCCTGAACACAACCTGTACACATCGGGGTTCTTTGGGGTCAATTTGACCCCAGGCTGTTTTTCACTGTGTAAAACATTTAAGAAATATCAACTTTTTAATTTATTTAATCAGGTAGTCAACAAACAAACAAAAAGTACCTGACCGCTTACACTTGGGAAACAATATTCATTCTAATCTTTTTCTGGAGGTTTTAATTGCTGTGGTCAAAAAGGGTAAAAGATGTTAGTACATGTGAAGGTACCAGGAGGGTTAAAGCAACACACTGACCCGACTGAAGCGTGTAGTCGGAGCCAGCGATGATGGTGCAGTGGATGGAGGAGGAGGTGACGGCCACTTCGTAGACCTGGCCACACCGCAGCTCCCGGATGGAGCAGGAGTTGGACGATGAGTTGCAGGACGCCCTGTGTCCAGCGGGGCTGATGGCCCAGGCGGTGTACTCGTCCTGGCCCGGGGTCTGAGTCCAACTCACGTTCATCACGTTGCTGTCACACTGTAACTCAGCGGAGACGTCGTCAGGGAGGCACGGAGCTACGAGAGAGAGAGAGAGAGAGAGAGAGAGAGTGCAGGTATGAGCATAGTGACATTGTGAGATTTGATACACTAAACTGTTAGTCGTAACCACTTGGCGACTAAATGTGCATGACACGCTTATTACCATGCCTGTGATCTATAAAGGGACTGTTGATTATTCTTATCGATGGATGAACTAAGTTGTGATTGGTCACTATTTTTGAAAGTCAAATCTCTGGGTACCTTTCCTCTCCTCGTATCTTACCGGAGTCAAAGTTGAAGTCAGCATGTCTGCTGCTGTTGCAGCTCTCCGTGGACGCCACCAGTGAAGCCGAGTATGACCGGCCACAGCGCAGCTTTACAACGCAGGAGGCGTCGCTGGAGGAGCAGGAGGCGACGTGGCCGAGCTCTCCGGCCACCTCCACCGTGTAGAAAGATGCCCCGCGGCTCTCGGACCACGAGAAGTTCCCTTTGTTGGTCCCACAGTCCACGTGGCCGGTGAAGTTGGTTGGCTCACATGGGGCTGAAAGAGGTGGAACACACACGTGTGATGGTTCACTCTCCTGCAGCAGGTGAAACTCCTCCAGATGTGGCCGTGGAAACACCCCCTACCTGTGCTCATCTCTGTGGGCGGACTGTAGCTGCTGCTGCAGTCTCCGTCCTGTGCTGCGATGCGGAAGGCGTACCTCTGTCCACACAGCAGGTCGGTCAGTGTGTGTGACGTGTTAGAGGTGGTGTGCATTGATGGAGGCAGTGTGCCACCCATCTCCTCAGTTTGTAGAGTGTAAGTGGCCCCGGATACCAGGCTCTGGTCCCATGTGAGGGCCAGGGTGTTGGTGTCACAACTCACTTGGCCTGTCAAGTTAGTCGGTGCACACAGACCTAGGATAACACAGTGGGACATTAATAATACACATATTACACAAGTTCTACATGTATTTACTGTATTTTTGACATTTCCTCTCGCCTGTTCTCAGCAGCACGGCGGAGCTGGGTTCGCTCCAGCATCCCCGGTCCACGGTTACCACGGTGACGGCATAGCTTTCCCCACAGTGTAGGTCAGTGAAGTTACACGAGCTGGAATAGTTTGAGCTGCACGTGTGATTGTGTCCATCGTCTGCAGTTGCTGTTGCTATGTACATCTCGGCCCCCGCTACACGAGACCAGGAGACGGCGCTGTCCTCGCACGCCGCAGACACGGAGACGTTACTCGGAGCGCAAAGACCTGGAGATGAGGAGACAGATAGGGTTTGATCTGGCCTCCCTGAGCTTGAATGTTAGGATGTGTCTGTGTTATGTGTGTTATACATGGACGTCTTTCTGCACCTGCTTCAAAGCTGTAAACGGCACTCGTGTGTCCTGTGCACGTGTCGGAGTGCGGTGTCACGGCGACGCCATAGGTGTCGCCGCAGTGGATGTCCGGTATCTGAGAGCTGGTGGTGCTGCTGTGGCCGTGGTGTGTGTGTGCGTCTCGGCCCGTCACCGTCACGTTGTATCCCACAGCGCCGGGGCTTCCTACCCACGACACCAGGGCTGAGCGGTCCGAGCAGACCAGGGTGGCACTCACATTCTGGGGGGCACAGGGGACTGGGGGGGGGGGGGGGGGTATTTATTAACATACACATGCTTTAACCGACACTTTGTCAGATTCAGCAGTTAGCCAACTGTCTTTATGAGAAACACTTGCTTTCCAAGAGTTAGATGAGAAGACTGATATCAGAATCAGATCAGAATCAGAATGTTGTTTATTGCCAAGTAGGTTTACACCTACCTGGAATTTTTTCTGGTGTGTATGGTGCATACAGAACATAAAAACACAAACGGTACTGCACACTCACAGTAAGTACTACAAAATACAAAATACAATCACAATATGTACAAACAAAAATAGGGCAGGAGATGATGATGGAGAGGACAGCCAGTTAGCTTTGTTTAGGATAAAGACTGGAAGCTCCAACGCCTCGAAGCATCGCTAGTTAATCATCACTTGTTTTTTTCACATTTACAAAAAGCCAAAATTGTATTGGGTTATATGCTGGATTATTAAGCAGCGTGGACCAACCATATGATGATGACTTGGTGTTCACACGCTCTACCTTGGTGGAGGTATTACCTGTTTCCATAGATTCATTGACACTCGGGATGCTGGCGCACTGCGCCCCCTGAGCCCGGACGGTCAGATTGAAATCCAAGCCGCAGGCGAGATTATGGAACGCACACTCGGTGTTTGTAGTCCGGCAGGTGTCCTGAAACCCTTCTCTTGATACCTGAGCCAGAAAGTCCACGCGTCCCACCGGGTCAGTCCAGCTGAACACGGCTGTGTTGTTGCCACACGTGTATTGCTTAGATAAGATAGCTGGAGGACAGGGGGCTGGAAGGAAAGCAGAAGGAACCGTCTACAGATGTGCAGGTTTACCAGAAGTCAAGAAAGTCCTCTTCCCCACGTACGATCTCCCACCTGTGGTAATGTTGGCGCCGGAGCCAGGTGCGCTGTCACAGCGGCCTCCTCGTGCGATGATGCTGGTCGTGTAGGTCTCACTGCACAGCAGATCTGTCAGGGTGCATGTGGCGGTGGCCGAGCTGCAGGAGGCCGTGTGCCCGTTTGTAGCCGTGGCGTTAACCGTGTACGCCGTGGCGCACGCCATCGGCCGCCAGGCCAGAGAGGAGGAGCTGGAGCCGCAGACCAGGCTGCTGTTGTGGACCGAGGGAGAGCAGGGAGCTGAGGAGGAGAGACGAGAGGGAGAGTGAGTTAGTGGTTTCCTGATTTGAATTTAAATAAATCTATTTCCTTTGTCAAAATATAGAAACCAGTCTTAGACGTGGTGGACCCCTCCGGCGTTGACTTTGTTGTGGCAGATTAAAAACATTGGTACTGATGCTGACTTGATTTGATGATGTAACCTTAAATGTGTACTTATACTGGTGATATGCGAATGTGTAATGTGCTGTGGTTTGTCTAATTATTTTGTATCCGTTATCTATTTATTTTTGTGTCGTTTTTTTGTTGTTTTCTACCCTTTTATTTCTTTTTTCACTTTGTGTTGTATCCTTAATGTCCTGTCTTGCTAATTTGTAAAATCAAAATAAATTAATAAAAAAATTAAAAAAATTCTATTTCCTCTTTTCAGTCTTTGGGGTTTCCTGTCTCCCACCTGTCATCAGGAGGGTACTGATGCCTCCGGTGCTGTTACAAGTGGCGTCCTCAGCCGTCACCGTCAGGTTGTAAACCTCCCCGCACTGCAGCTGGTTCAGCTGACAGGAAGTGGTGCTGCTCTGACAGGAAGTGGAATGCTGAGCGCCGTCCAGCCGAGCGTGGATGGTGTAACGGACGGCGCCGGCGGCGGCGTCCCAGGACACCGCGGCCGAGTCCGACCCACACTGGAGGACACTGGTCACGTTGACGGGGTCACATGGCCCTGGTGTGAGAGGTAAAGGGAGGAGATGTGTCACTTGACCTTTGTCCAAGAAAATGATTTGCAATAAACGTGAACAAATACCTGTGGTCAGAACAGTGCGGCTCGGGGAGCTGCTGCAGCCGCCCTGTGACGTCACCGTGACGTTGTACCGGCTGCCGCACCGCAGGCCGGAGACCGAGCGCGTGAGGTTTGAGGTCTCGGAGGTCTCGGAGAAGCCCCCGGGGCCCGTCACCGTGGTCGTGTAGGAGGCGGCCCCGACAGAGGCGTTCCAGGAGGCCCGGAGAGAGCTGGCGCCGCAGAGCGCCACGGCTGTGAGGCCGCCGGGGGGGCAGGGCGCTGTGGGGAGGAGATACCACCGCATGAAATAAACCAGAGCAACAAGAATAGAATAGAAGAATATAAATATACTTTATTAATCCCCAAGGGGACATTTGTTGACACAATAGCACCAATAAACTAAACACAATAAAATATTAATATAAGAAAGAAAGTGACTGTGCATAAAGTTAGTATGCAAAGTGGAATATAAAATACAAAATAAAATAAAATAAAATATATATGTATATATACACAATATATATGTAAATACAGCAATGTAAAATTACAATATTAATAAATAAATACAGCAATGTAAAATTACAATATTAATAAATAAATACAGCAATGTAAAATTACAAATAAATACAGCAATGTAAAATAACAACATGAAGGTCATGGAAAGGCTCATCCTCGCGTCATCTTTTGTTTTTACCGGTCTGAAGAGTCTGCGGCAGACTGGACGGTCCGCTGCAGCTACCAGAGGACGCTCTGACAGACACGTTATAGGTCTGACCGCAGCGGAGGGCCCGCAGCCTGCAGCCGGCGCCGCCCGTGTGGCACGCCACCGCGTCCAGACGACCATCCAGCGGCGCGGCGCGCACACTGTAGTTGAGCGGCGCGGCGGAAGAGTTCCAGCTGGCCGCCGCGTCATCGGTGCCGCACATCAGCTCCGTCCTGAAGGCCTCTGGAGCGCATGGTACTAACAGAGACAGAGACAGTTTGAAGGAGGCCTCTCAGGCCACATTTACACAGAGCCGGTATTTACAGAAACAAATATTTCTGCCCCTCCGTTTTCAAAAATAACGTTGTACACAAGGTCGTTTTCAAATAAGTTTCTGTTTATGAACCCGCATAAATTCGCCGTCCGCATACGTCCCATAGGACGCTCACATGACGTAAAGTATCTTTAGTCGCATACTGTGACGTTTGACAACCTAAAACTCTGTTTGACCTCGTTCACACACACACACACACACACACACACCACAGGACTCAGGGCCATAAAAATCTGACTGATAAGAAACTAAGAGGACCGTTTCCTCATTCTGTGATGTGTAAACTTGTGACTCCGTCACCTCGAGCTAATCACTCGAAATCCAGACTGGTTGCTGTCCTGCTCCTCAGTGGTGGAACCAGCTCCCCACTGACACCAGGACAGCAGAAAGTCACTCTGAAAACACACCTTTTCCGACTATATCTGGATTAAAACAGAGATTTGCACTTCATTGGCTCTTAAATTGCTCTTATTATGGTACTTTTGCAGTTTGACTATGTTGAGGAAATGTTACTTTCTGTATTCTTGTTGTTCTTAGTTTGTACTCTAGGTTGAAATGCACTTATTGTAAGTCACTTTGGATAAAAGCGTCTGCTAAATGACATGTAATATAATGTAATGTAATAATACGATTGAACTAGCGGGGCTTTATCTTTAAGGTGAAAACCCCACAGTCACTCATCACTCATCTTCATCATCTCCCGTCTTTCGTCCGAGGACCGGACCTCTCTGCGGTACCTTGGTCTTGTATGAAGGCGTCACTGAAGTTGCTGACGCAGGTGCCGTCGGCGGCGGACACAAGGATGCTGTAGGCGTGGCCACAGACCAGCGGACTCAGCGTGCAGTTGGTGCTGATGCTGCTGCAGGTGAGGTTCTGCCCGTTGCCGGTGGCGCGCACCGCGTAGTTCACTGCGTTGGCGCTGGGCGGCCAGGACACCATCGCCGTGGCAACGCTGCACATCAGCTGGCTGGACACATTATAGGGAGAACAGGGCTCTGGAGGGGAGGGGGGGGGCACATCAAACCTCATTCACAAGGCGTTACACATGCCTCTTGTATTGAACTCTCGCTGGCGGTCAGAGGCGTGTCACCTGTGTTCAAGGAGACGGTGTCGCTCAGTCGACCCGTACAGTTGTCATCGGCTCCCGACACGCCGACGGTGTAGACCGCCCCACACTGCAGTCCGGCGAGGCTGCAGGACGTGTCATCGGCCGTGCACTCTGACCTGTGACCTCCGGCGCTCACGGCAACAGCGGTGTAGCGACGGGCGCTGGCGCTGGCCACCCAGGACACGGGGACCGGGGTCGGAGCACACGCGTGAGCGACGGTGACCGCGGTGGGCGGACACGGCCCTGAAGGGGAATTAAAGATGGAGGAGGAAGTTGAGACTGCATTCAGGAGAAATACAACCGATGAAGAAGATGCATCGGCCTCCCTCGCCTGTTTGCACGGTGACCTCTGCGCTGGGCAGACTGAAGCACGTCCCGGTGGTGGAGAAGACCACCGCCCTGTAGGAGCTCCCACACAACAGGCCGCCCACGGTGCACTGTGTGTGTGTGGAGTTACAGTACACAGGCTGGCCCATGCCTCTGGAGATGAAGGTGGTGTAGTTCTCCGCAGGAACGGAGATGTTCCAGCTGACCGTCAGCTCGCCGGTGACGCAGGCCACGCTGGCCCTCACGTCCTCAGGACCGCACGGCACTAAGAGGAGAGGCGACGAGACACCGCGAGTCATTTGTGAGGTTCAGTTTCCCTCCAGACAGAAACGGTTCATATTTACCTTCGCATTGAAAATGTAGACGGTAATGTTTTGATCGCCGTGTATTTGTATGTGTGTGTGTTAGTCAAAAAGTATTAAACCGAATCGCATGACATTTGGTGCGATGATTGGTTATTATCCGGGGACCATTTGATTAGATTTTGGGATCGATTGGGTCAAAGGTCAAGGTCAAGGTCATGAAAAGGTCAAAATCTTATTTTTACCATAACGCGGTCAATTTCGATCCACGATCCAATTTGCATGCAACTAATGCCAAAATGGTCATAATTCAACACCCAACCTTGAGATATGTGAAGGTATGCGCTCTACCGAGTGCCCGCTCTAGTTTCCTACCTGAGTTCATGATGATGGGGGTGGAGGTGGACGGACACTTCCCATCGCTGTAGGTGACGGTGACGTTGTATCTCTTCCCACAGGGCAGAGAGGAGATTTTGCAGTTGTTGAGCGTGCTGCTGGTGCAGTTGAGCCGAGCTCCGCTCTGATCCTCCATGGCCGCCGTGTAGAGGCCGGTCAGCTGATTGTTCTGCCAGACGATCAGCGCATGGTTGGCGTCACAGTCCCTGAACGCCTCGATGTTGGTTGGAGAACACGGAGCTAACGGAGAGTCAGAGGATTCAGTCCATCAGATGCACAATGCCTTGAATATGTCTGAAAACCCAAAGTCGTCCAACCCTCGGACCTACCTGTCGTGAAGGTCACCTCCTCGCTGGCGCTGCTGTTGCAATCAAGATTGGAGCCGATCACGCTGGCGGTGTAGTTCTGTCCGCATCGCAGCCCTTCGATCAAGCAGTTTGTGGCCATTGAATTACAGCTGTGCACGTTCCCGCTTTGGTCCTCGGCGACAGCGATGTAGAAGATGGCCCCGATGGTCGCCGTCCAGTTGGCTTTCACGGAGTCTTGGCTGCAGTCCACGGACGCCGAGAAGTTGAGAGGGGAACAGGGAACTGGAGAGAGGCAGACATCTCATGAGGAAAGATGAGATCAGTACACGTCTCACAGAGCTCCCGATGCGTACCGGTCTGAGCGATGTCTCCCAGCACCCTGTCGGTGGAGCAGTTGTCATTGGAGGCGAGGATCCACACGCTGAGGTGCTCGCCACACGGCACGCCGGTCACCGCGCAGCTGTTGGCGGAGGAGGTGCAGTTGTAGATCTCCCCGGTGTTCCCCTGGGCCTCCACCGTGTAGGACAGAGCTCCGGCAGCAGAGTCCCAGGTGGTGAGCAACATGTCGGAGTGACATCCAGCGCCCGTCTTCACCGTCGTGGGCAGACACGGCGCTGGAGGAGAGGAGGCACACAAAGATCAGTTACTTCCTCTCTCCTAATAATAATATTATTATTATTATAATAATAATAATAATAATAATGCATTATATTTTTATCGCACTCTTCCTTCAATAATCTCAACAGTAAATAGTAAAAACAAATAAAAACGATTAAAACATAGTTAAAGCAACCCATAAAAATGTATTTAAAAAAAGAAGAATGTAATAGCTGACAATAAATTAACTCAAGGTAAAAAATATGCCTTCCTGAATAAAACGTTTTTAGGCCAGTCTTAAAAGAGTTCAGTGTCATCCACCGCGAGGTCCATGTGGAGAGTACAAACTAAACTGCTCTGTGAGAACGAGCACGCCAAGACTAGGAAATCTAATTATTGGCCTCATTATATTGAGTTATTAGAGTTATGAGATGGTATATGTTTTATTAATATATTTAAAATATCACAGTGATTGTGCAGATGAAGTTTAATAATTGTCTGGCTGGCACCAGCAGTAGACATGCTGTGTCACACACACTACAGGCTCTGTTGCATGTGCAGTGTGTGGGACTGACGTCACCTGCAGTGCCCAGACTCGTCATAATAAAGACACGTGGCTCATTAATACATTTTCCTAGTTTTCTGAATAATATCAATGAGTTTTTTATGGGATTTGTAAAAAAAAATGAAGGAAAAACGCAAATT
Source organism: Liparis tanakae (assembly GCA_036178185.1). Classification (NCBI taxonomy): domain Eukaryota; kingdom Metazoa; phylum Chordata; class Actinopteri; order Perciformes; family Liparidae; genus Liparis; species Liparis tanakae. Next base: position 9,111,140 of record CM070098.1, on the reverse strand, counting down.
CAGAAACATAGCAAAGACTTTATTTTGGCCCTTGGAGGAAACAAATGGAGTTGTACTCACAGGTCCGGACAAACTCCGGTTGGCTGACCTCGGTGTTACAGTCGGGGCTGACGGCGTACACGGTGTACTTGTAGTACTGGCCGCAGCCCGTGTTGGTGAAGTAACACGTGTTGTCTGGCGTCCGGCACTCGGTCACCTTGCCGGCGCCGTCCACAGCCGTCGCCACGTAGTAGAGGGTGTTGTTGGTGGTCTGCCAGCTGTAGACGATCACATTGCTGGAGCAATCGTGACGGGTCTGAGGATGAGCCGGAGCACAGGGGACTGGGGGCGGGACGAGGCATTAAACACGACTCATGTGGAGGACATAGGAGAACACATCTGGCTGAATCAGGGGGAAGAAGAAACAGTTCTGCAGAGAGCAGTTTATATGGATTTGTGCATTTTGTGACGCACTGCATTTGTTTTAAAGCCCCACTATGTAGTTGTTCCCTTGTAGCGCCCCCTTCAGGTATTTAACGTTTACTTCAGTGTCGTAAATACCCAGTTACGATAGATCAGGTGTCGTGAACCTCTGGCTCTGAGCCATATATGGCTCTTTTGAGTTTGAATTTAAAAAAAAAAATATCTCCGCCCGCCCCCCTGTAACTTTCTCTATCCTCCAGATGACAGCAGCAGTAATGTCAGGTCCCTTTGTTAAAGACGTCTTTGTTCTTTTATTAAACTGAACGTCTGTTATTGATCGTCTCCACAGCAGCATGTCTCTCCGTCTCTACGCGTCGCGTAGCGGAGAAAATAAAAAGTCACCTGTGAGGTGGACTGGACTATGTGACGTTGGTCATCACTGACAGAAAGCAGGTCGAAGAGACCGGGCGGCTCCAAAATCTTACATAGTCGGGTTTTCTCCCCACAGACCCCCGATGGCCGTGGCGGAGGCGAACATCTCCATATTAAAAGTCATTGTAGCGGCACCATTTCTTTCAAGCTGTTATTTTAAGGTAGGAATTGTTACATAGTGTCGCTTTAAAATAGGTATTTACAGCAGACTCACGTTTCACTATTTATTGTTCGAAAGCCCTCAAAAAGATCCTGAGATTGGACCCCAGTCTTTTGTAACTCTCCTCTTTGTAGCGTTCACCGCTTCATCGGAGTAAACAGTTGTGCGTTGTGAGTGTGTGTGCTGTGCATTAGATCACGTCCCAGGGGGGACTCTGTGTGTCCATCATCTTCTCATCTAGAGCTGACATTTGAGATCAATCCCAGGCCTCAATAGGATGTTTAGAGCTTTAGACTGACTGGTGTTGGATGTCAGGTCTTGTTGGCATGAGAAAAGAGCAGAAGACACACCATGGGAGGAACCTACACAGCCTCCCACAGGACACACGTATGGGGGAGCTTTGTCATAGAGAGCTTTCCAGAAGCGTGAGTGTGCTTGACAGTGAGCGGTAAAGTGAGAAGGTGTGCACAGACATGTGGGAACCACACACACACAGGTGACGAGGCGTGGGGAGAGGCGGAGACGACGACGAAACGCTCCGCTCACCCGTCTCGAACGAGGAGGTGGCGTTGGAGGTGCTCTCGCAGTCGTCGGAGAAGGCGGTCACGCGGACCGCGTACGTCTCGCCGCATTTGAGCATGGTGATCTGGCAGCTGGTGGAGGCCGAGGTGCAGTTGTTGGAGGCGCCGGTGCTGTCCACGGCCCGGGCCTTGTACAGGTTGGCCCCGAACACCAAGTCCCACGTCACCGTCACCATGCCGCTGGAGCAGCTGTAGTCCGCAGAGATGGTCGTCACCGGGTTGATGGCTGGAGACAGACGTGTGAACACATTAGATTAGATTAGATTAGATTAGATTCAACTGTATTGTCATTACACAAAGTACAAGTCTTGGTGTAACGAGATGCAGTTAGCATCTAACCAGAAGTGCAAAACAGAAGAGTGCAGAGTATGTGCAGGTGGTAATATAAATATGGATAAAGTGCCGGTGAGACATGGATACGTGATATGTGTAAAGTGCAGGTGAAGTACAGGTGAATGTGGAAGTAGAGGTTATGAGGTTTTAGATGAGGTAGGAGACATAAGATATAAGGTTTTATAACATGAGACAGATGTTCAGGATTCTTCTTCAGCTTAATCCTCATGTTTGGTTTCATCCTGGAGGCCCTGGACCCTTTTTATTATAGCAGCTCAAAAAACACATTAATCATTATTTCATCATGAATTTTCCTTCTGGCATCTGATTGACCTCAAACACAAGTAACACGTAACATCCCTATGTGATGGAGTTTTAGGAACACAAAAGGATTATGTATTTGTTCATGCATTGAAAATACTTTATGGTCCTTTCCATACTTGGGCACCTTTATCACAAGATTGTAGTAAAATCTATTGCTATTCTACACACTTCTGATTATTAATTGCACACATGGAGCAGAAGGGAAACATCCAGAAAGAAGGCCAATACCAACACAACACAAGCAGTGAGCGTGTATCTATTGTGACAAATGAATTGTACTGTTAAAGTACTCACTTGCGGTATTGTGTGTGACATCAGAGGCCTCCCCGGGAATCAAGAAGAAGTTGATGGATGAGACTCCCACTGTGTAGAAGGAGCAGGGCTCCAGGTTGCCGATGTCCATGGACGTGGCGGACGTGTTCCTGATGACCGGGGCGTTGCCGGGGGCGTCGTTGTCGCGCACGGCCACTTGATAGAGCAGGACCCGACTGACGGAGCTCCACGTCACTCGGGCGGTGCTCCTTCCCGTCGATACAAGAGCCACACCGGTGGGCGGGGGCACCACTTCCAAGAGAAATACAGGTGTTAATCTGATGGATTTGCAAATCTCATTCACGTTTTCACATATAAGCGTCAAAGCGTTGACACAGAACTGGCTGTGAAGTCGTTTTCTCTGTATGGATCTTCTCACTCTGCAGGACATGAATCAGCCAAACTAGCGTCTCGTGTGCACTTACGTGTCGTGATTGTCCTCGTACTACTTCTGGCGCTCCGCCCGGCGCCGTTTGACGCGTACACGTAACAGTTGTACGTCGTAGAAGGAGTCAGGCCGTCCACTTGGCCGCTCAGATTTGTGAAGGTCCGGTTGTGGTTTTCCGCCGGAGAACTAAACAACTCCTCCACAAACAAGATGTAGCTGTGCGCTCCTGACACGCTGGACCACTCAAACCGTATGGATGTACTGGAAAGAGCTTTGGAAAAGGTGATCTGAGATGTGGCAGGCACTGAGGGATACAAGACAAAGGACTCAGCAGAGGGACTCTGATGTCTGATTTAACTCGCAACTTAAAAAAAAAAAAAGTCATTACCTGTCGTGGTTATTTCCACGTTTGTGCACACAATAGTGTAAAACTCAAAGACCTTCAGGGTGACTTGATAGAAACTCCCGGGTCTTAACCCCTGAATCCGCCTCTCTGTGCTGGGGGCCGTCTGCATCACCACCAGCGGGGCGATGCTGGTGGAGTTCACAACCCTCAGGTCCAGTAAGTAAACCGAAGCTCCAGCGTAGCCGCTCCATCTCAAATACAGTGATGACGCAGAGGGAGAAGTCACCGACAGAAAGGGACATCCTGAGAGAAGAGAGAAGGAAGAATAGGTCCTGTCTGGGAATCTAATCGTTTGACCTTTTGAGATTAAAAGAGTATTATATGATTTCTTTTTTACATTTTGTATGCTCATTTTATTTTATATACTACATAAATATATTATCACAGTTGAGTAAATGCAAATGTCATATCCAAGACAAGTAAAGATGAACCAGATGAAGATTCACTGATTGATCTATCTCGCCATATTTGTAAAAAACTAACTGTTGTGAGCATCTATAAATCACACTCACCTGTAGCCAAAACATGTTGAGTCTAAAAAAGATCAAATATATTAATTAAAAGGACAACAAGTGATAAAGAAAAGTGCTAAAATAAAAAAGTGCATTTGAAAAAGTGTTCTTACCTGTATGACGGACAAAAGGACGAGTGATGAATAGAGCATCCACTTCTGGTCCATTGTGAAGATCAGGGGGTCAGAGGTACGTCCGAATGTCGCTGCTGCAGCTCAACTGAAATATGTACAGGCTGAGAGCTGAAGATCAACTCAACGAGAACCAATCAGGACGTCCTAAATGAGGACAGGGAGATCCCCGTGGCCTCTCGGTCATCATGAGGAGGAAATAAAGTATGATTCCTGTTGTAGGAGGGGGAGGGGGAGGGGGGGGCATCCAAGCCCCCACCCCTTTGCGCTGTAAAGCTGCCCTTCATCGACGTTCCCACATTATTTTATTCATGGAAATAGACCAACTCCAGCTTTGAAGGTGAACACATCGCCACTTGACATGAGAAGTAATGTCTCTAAGTATCTTTAATGCTTTGATAAAGGGACTTCCTAGTTCATGGATCAGGATTCCCCTGCTGTAAGAGGAGAGCAGCTCCTTTGTGGATCTTTGCAGAATTGATCACATCTTTCTCGGAAATGTTGTCATTATGCAACAAAGACATTCATTATTTAGTTACCTCACAATATATATATATATATAAATAGATCAGGAGTAAAAATCTTTGTAAAATCCCCAATATGAATCATATAAACATCATTCATCAGACAACTTCAGAGCAGTTTAAAGTCATTAAACAATTCATTTAAAGAAGCAACAAAGCATATCATTTTTCTAAAGCATTTTTCAAAACACGTGGCTAAATGATCTACAGGAAGATATCAGTGAAGATGTGAAATGTATCCACCTGAGTGTGGAGCACCTTTTGTCTGCCGCATGCGGGAAACAAACCTTCTTGAACATGTTTTGCTGCAATGGTTTTTGAAAGTCCACCTCTGGGATTTCCGGCCTCCCTTCTTGTTTTAGAGGAAAATATACGGAATGCTAAACTAAAATAAAGATATAAAAGGGCATAGTTCGGCTCATACATAATACTAACTGGAGAAACAACAAGATGAGCATTTTGCTAAACATTTTTTGGAAATGTTGCAAATACATTGGGAGCAGCATCATAACCCTGCTGAGATCGATAGGTTTACTTAAAGTGGGTTCAATCAAGGCCCAGTTTTATTATAATGTTGTTGTATTTAAGAAGACAAAACACATCAGGGACCTCAGATGGTTTGGTATTTATTTAATCTTATTTAAGCATGGTTGGAAAATAAGTCCACAGTTGTTAAACTAAACATATCTAGATGTATTTCATTTCAACAATGGCTAGAATACATTATAAGTTAACGTCAGTTTCCATACATTGCTTTGTTAATACTTTATCTGAATCTGCCCATGCTAATAAAGCATTTATTGTCCTGTTTATTGTTATTGATCACAGCATGAATAAAACCTAAAAAGTAAGACTTGAATCATCATAATCAAGTTCACACTTGTACATTATAGTGTGCAACTGCACTTCAACACTATGAATGGGATTATAGCAACACAATTACTAATTGGTATGTTATATAATTCAACAATAAGCAGCCTGTTAAGGGGTTTATCTTTTACATAGAGAGTGGTCAGTATCTCTTTATTAATAGCCTGATCCTTCACCCCTGGCGTGTACACTATATGTGCAATAAACACTCGGTCACTTGGGTCAGTTATACAACCTTTAGGGGCAGTGAAAGTCACAACAGGTCTCTTGAATACATACGCTCTATTTCAGCATGTTTCTCTATTTCAGCATGTTTCTCTATTTCAGCATGTTTCTCTATTTCAGCATGTTTCTCTATTTCAGCATGTTTCTCTATTTCAGCATGTTTCTCTATTTCAGCATGTTTCTCTATTTCAGCATGTTTCTCTATTTCAGCATGTTTCTCGAGGGTTTTGTTTCTGAAGTATTGTGTGTGGACTGAATGGAGCTCATGTGTCCAACCACGCGATCCTCTACTTCTTAAAGGAAAACAACACACAAGATAATTGACAGCACACGTTATGCAAAAAGCGATGTGCTTTATTGTTGTTGTGTGTCAACAGCGAGAAAAACAAAATCCAGTGTAGGTCAAGATAACGCTGAATGGCGTGCCGTAAAAGATGGATACCCGCCGCCGCACTCCTGACTGACCCTCTTGACCCCGCGTGTCAGCCGACCTCCGTGTGGAGGTCTTCTTCTTGAGGAGTCCTACCATCTCATTTTGGATTTGATGAAGTCTGTGAATGACTTCTGCCATGATGCGTCCACGAGGGAGGCTCACTCTACAGTTTCTATTCATGCTTCTTTTTAATTTTCTCTAGATGTCATTACATGTTGAGGTTACATCACTATGAAAGGAAACTTCAAAACAGCATGCAGCCCGTTATAAAAGGTAACAATGTGGAGTGTTTTTCAAAAACATTGGTTACATGCCCACAGGTATTTATTTGAAAGCCCTCTTTTATATATTTTATTGTAGTAGTTCATGTTTCATTTGAGATTTTCATATTTATTCAGACTCTAAACAGCTTTTCTTGCAAACAGCAGTAACAACAAAACAGATATTCCTAAACGAAGCTGATATTTATTTGTGGTCGGTTGGTTCTTAACAGTCGTCAAAGTCTTCTGTCCATGTGGGTGTTACGGGGTATTCGCTGGAGGGCAAGAGAGATGAGAAACAGAGGAATTATCAACCTGGATATGGTGGAAAAAATATAAATATATCATCATAGAGCTTCAGTACCGATCACACATCACACCCAATGGGAAGAATTCACTGTTGCACTCTCTTCTGACTCAGGTGCTATTGGATATCCATCCTGTTGCACATCATCGCAGACACGATAAGATGCCTGAGTCACGTTCCTGCCGCAGCTCTCCGTTTCGTTCCCCTCAGTCACGTTGATTTCATTCTTCTCTACGCTCTTCGTGGACACACACGTCTCCCACAGGGCCCCGAGGTGAAGGCGCCGATCGGCCTCGCCTGCGCTCGTCTATTTGCAATATGCGCTAATGAAACACGCCTAGTGTTGCCCCCGAGTACTCCAGGCACAATGTATGGATGCTCGTGATGCTGTCACCAGATACCCCTCAAGCTGGGAAGTAGCACAAAGGAAGCATCCTGAGAAAGTGGTGTTGCGTGTAACGTCGAGCAACGGCACGTTGCCTGACTCGTGTTGTTACGCAACACCAAGAGGGCTGAAGACGGGGCCTTCTTAAAGCCCCACTATGTAACAATTCCTACCTTAAAATAACAGCTTGAAAAAAAATGGTGCGGATGCAATGACTTTTAATATGGCGATGTGCGCCTCCGCCATCGGGGGTCTGTGGGGTTTTAACTTCACTATGTAAGATGTTTGAGCCGCCCGGTCGCTTCGACCGGCTTTCTGTCAGTGATGACCAACGTCACATAGTCCAGTCCACCTCACAGGTGACTTTTTATTTGCTCCGCTACGCGACGTGTAGAGACGGAGAGACATGCTGCTGTGGAGACGATCAATAACAGACGTTCAGTTTAATAAAAGAACAAAGACGTCTTTAAGAATTACGTTACAGGGGGGCGGGCGGAGATTATTGTTTTTTTAACTCAAACTCAAAAGAGCCATATGTGTCACCGGAAGAGCCATATATGGCTCAGAGCCAGAGGTTCACGACCCCTGATCTATCGTAACTGGGTATTTACGACACTGAAGTAAACGTTAAATACCTGAAGGGGGCGCTACAAGGGAAAAACTACATAGTGGGGCTCTTACCTCTATTATTCCACAGTTTGTCTTTTGCTTGAGATCACTGAAGAAGGAGAGAGAGAGAGAGAGAGAGAGAGAGAGAGAGATGTGGTTTCAGAGCAGGAATGAGTTTTCAAACTGAGTTTAAAATAATAGTTTTGGTGAACGCACTTATTCAACGTCTTGCCGGGAGTTACATGAGAAGATCCGTCCCACTTTCTCTCCAGGTGTTATCAATCTCCTCATCTAACCCTCAGCGAGATGCAGATAAGTGAATTAAACAACGTGAAGTTCATAGTTGGGAGGATGCTTACCCATACCGGCGTTACTTCCTGGGCACAGCACTGAGAAGATCAAGACACACACATCCGTTAGCTCAAGTCACACAGCGGTTATAGAAACACACACTCCGTGACTCCTCGACTCACCCGAGTATCTCCTGGGTTGACAGAAGTTGACTTTGAGCCCGTTCTGTCCCACCGGCACCACCACCACCGTGTACACGTCCCCACACGTCTCCTCCTGGATGTCACAGTACTTGCTGCCGGCGGCGGCGACGCACGTGTAGTCGGCCGCCGTCCCGTTCAGCTCCACCGTGTGGTTCTGCATCACGGCGCCGATGGAGCGCCAGTGCACCCTGAGCGAGTTGTTGTCCCTCCGGTAGAGCTTGACGCTTGTGGGACAACAGGCACCTGCAGCAAATTCGAGAAGTTGCGTTTGTGGCGATGTTCACGTTAAGGGCCGTGTCGGGGACTTTTTTATGTTTTTACTAGAAGCTTTATTACTGCTGACCACATTCTCAAACAGGTGCACATTTTGTTGTGTGTGTGTATTTGCCCTCACTGGATGAGAATCCTCGATATTTGCACTCGGACGTGTGTCCCGTGCTGCTGATGGCCTGCAGGTTGAGGCTGTAGTTGGTTCCACAGGTGATGCAGCCCATCAGGCAGTGGTTGTCCAGGGTGTGGCACTTGGCGTGGCCGCGCGAGGACGTCAGGCTGGTGACGTAGGAGCGAGCTCCGCTGCCCGATGACCAGGTCACGTTGGTCATGGCCTGGGTCACCTGGGTCACATTCACAGACGCAGGGCAGCAAGGACCTTGGGGGGGGATTACAGAACATGATCCACAAAAATTATATTCATATTTTTTTATATGAACTATAATGGACATAAAGTGGTTCAGCTGGGATAGTAAACAATAGATAAATATCACATTGACTTTAGCACATGGCCCTCTGAGTCACACTTGTGGTTTTAACCCTCCTGTTATATTTGGGGTCAATTTGACCCCATTCAATGTTTAACATCTTTAAAAGAATTATTGACATAATATTTTTTGCTTCATATTTCATGACTTTTCCTTTTTTATTGGGGACAACTGGAAAAACCTAAAATTCACACGATGATATGTTTTCACTGTCCTGGACACAACTTGTACGCATCAGGGTTCTTTGGGGTCAATTTGACCCCATGCTGTTTCTCACTGTGTAAAACATATAAATAATATAAACTTTTTTATTTATTTAAAGGACTATTTAGGTAGTCAACAAACAAACATAAAGTACCTCACACTTAAACTTGGGAAACATTATTAATTCTAATCATTTTCTGGAGGTTTTAATTGCTGGGGTCAAATTGACCCCGAGGGTAAAAGATGTTAGTAAAGGAGAAGGTAACAGGAGGGTTAAGCTGCATAAATACAATAGATTTGACTTCACATTAAACTCTAGCGATAACCACTCGTCATACCCGTTTCCAAAGTTTGACTGAACCCAGGAAGACTTCTCCCCACGGTGGTGGTGGCCACGGCGATGACCTCATAGGTGGAGCCACAGGGCAGCTGAGTGAGCTGGCAGGATCTGTTGCTCGACTGGCAGGCGTGGGTGCCATAGCGTCCGAAAGCTGTGACGGTGTAACTCGTGCCCGGGTAGTTGGGGGTCGTGAAGTGGACCGTGAAGGTGGAGTTGTTGGTTTGCGTCATAGTCAGGATCTCTGGAGCGCACGGAGCTGTTTTCATAAAACACACACGTTACTACAGCAGAGAGAAGATAGTTGAAACGGGAGTTACAGAAGAAGATTGATACCACGCTGATGATGCTAGCTTCATATATTTCGTACATACGAAATATATGAAGCTAGCATCATCAGCTGGCGAGCTAGCGTAGCACAATGACTTGAAACAGAGGGAACAGCTAGCCTGGCTCCGTCCAAATGTAACACATTACACATAACAACAACTTTAAAGCTCATTGACGAAACAATTATATTATATTAGTTTCTTCTTTTAAAAATACATAAGTGCTGGTAGATTTGGACAGAGGCAGATTAGCTGTTTCACCATTTCTCTAAGATGATCATCAGGCTGCTGAATGTAGCTTCATTTGTTGTACAGACATTAAGAGTTGTATCAATCCGCTCATCTAATGCTTGACAAGAAAGCAACGTTGTGTATTCTCAAAGATATTGAAACGTCAGTATTGTTTTATGTCTGCGGTGCTTTGGTTTTATTAGCCTTGATGAGACGTCAGTATTGTTTTATGTCTGCGGTGCTTTGGTTTTATTAGCCTCAATGAGTTCCCATCCTTCCTTTGTGGGCTGTTTGTGGATACGTGGATATTATTAATTTAAGTGGTGAGAGGTCACTCTAAAGTCTCAACAGTTCCATGAATACCTGTCTCGTGTGTGTGCGGTACGCAGGTGCGGTTGCATCCTCGCAACTCGCTGCACGGTGTGACGGTCACGGAGTACGCCGTGTTGCACCTCAGGTCCGACAGCGCGCACACCGGCGCCGTGTCGTTGCAGTGGATGATGTCGTTGGTCTGAGCGGCGGTCGTCTCGTAGAGCTCGGCCCCTCTGACCGGCGGCCACATGACCTCCAGCGTCTCTGTGGAAACTAGCTTGATGGCAACATCCTGCGGGCAGCAAGGAACTGGGGTAGGAGCAGGGAAGAGAAATGGGAATATTATCCAACACCACGCAAAAGACCATACTTATAATTTGTTATAACATGGCTCAACATTATTTTCCACCTTCCAGGCAGCCATTGACTTACAACGTCATCATCACACTGCTTCACATTATTCATGTAGTGTGTATGTATCATGCTGGGTAGTGATGGGCTGCACACCAGTAAAGGTGCAGGTGTAACTACTAACAGGCTCGCTGCCATGGGACCCAGAAAGCCAGTGTGCTCAAAGGATTACTTTATGCAACCTTTACTGCTTGAACGAAACATTATTTTTCTTGCATGCCTCAATAGAAAACACATAATAAAATTTAAAAAAATAGCGTAAAGTCTTCAATGTATATCAAGTATTCCTTTAATACTGGGGGCGTGATATTGTGAGAGAAGGGCCACACCTAAATGAAATGCCTGGTATGCCTTACATCGGCTCACTCCCGTCACGGAGCAGGTCTATTTCTTTCTAACACTGTCATGGTGGAGAATACAGGTCGTCTCCATCATTGGAGATTTTACTAGCTGCCATGAAACCTTGCAGTCAGGAGCTATGATGACATCAAATCCAGAAGCCAAACCAAAACAGATAGGGCAAGGCAAAGGATCATAGGTAGACATTTCTTATTTATATACATATACATATATATATATATATATATATATATATACATGTATATATACATATACATATGTGTATATGTATATATATATATATAAATATATGTGTATATATATACAGCACTAATATATATATGTATATATATATATATATATATATATATATATATATATATATATATATATATATATATATTAATGCTGTTGAGCTTCAGGTTACATTTCTGATGTGAAAGTTGCTGATAATAAATAAACAATGGCGTGCGTTGGAAGATTGTTGGTTGTAAAAAAGACTTTTGACTTTTGACTTGATACCAATTAAATGATCAATGTTCAGTTATGTGGGTGCTGCGTGTGGGTGCTGCATGTGGGTGCTGCGTGTGGGTGCTGCGTGTGGGTGCTGCGTGTGGGTGCTGCTGGGCCTACTGGTGGTGTAGTTGCGGACTTGTGCGTAAGGGCTGGAGCCAGCCTGGTTGTAGGGGAAGACGGTGGTGAGGTAGGTGTAGCCACACATGCAGGGAAACGGGCATGTGGTCCCCGTGGTGTTACAGAGCTTCTCCATCCCGTCGTCCCTCTTTATGAAGGCCACGTAGTGCTCCACCAGCGGCACGTCGTCCCACACCACCGAGCAGTTGCCTGCTCCGGGCTCCACCACCCAGATGTTCTCCGGAGGACACGGATCTGTGGAGCAGGCGAAAGAAGAAGAACACTTGTGAAAGGAACAGTCGGGCATTTGGGGATTGATATCAATCGCGTTGATGTTGTTATCCAACGGTCAGAAAGAAAGCCGATAAGGCCAAAAATAAGGTCTGCCAAAAATATATACAAAACCCTGTTTTAATAACAATAACATGAAAGAGGGGGGGGGGGTGGCTCTCACTGCCACTGTTTGGCTTATTACGGTTTCATATTACATTACCATTATATGATGTCATTATATTATTATTATTAGGATTCGCTCTTGAAGCATATTATATATATATAATTTATTTAGACTGTGACAATTCTACCACATCTTCTGTCTTTGATCTCATGGACTACTCGGATACTGTTGTCGGATACACACACACACACACACACACACACACACACACACACACACACACTCACACACACACACACACACACACACACACACACACACACACACACACACACACTCACACACACACACACACACACACACACACACACCCTACGCAGCCCAATGACTCATTTCATCAGCTACGTCATCGTAACTGATGTTTACCAATACAAAAAAAAGAGATATCAAAAAAGAAACCATATTTTCAAAGATGTCAAACTATAATCTTGAGATGTATGATGTTGTGTACCGGACTGGTCTATACCAAATGCATCCTGGTCTGTTGTGTCTGTGGTGTGTGTGCTGTACCCACATGTGATGTATTCTGCTGGTTGCGAGGGGTCGCTGGCCCCGGCGCTGTTGTAGGCCACGACGGCGACGGAGTGGTTCTGGCCGCACTCCACCGGGATAATATAACAGTAACTATGAACTGATGCTGTACAGTTCTGTCCATTAGTGGTCCAGGCCATGTAGTTCTCTCCTCCCTGGACCAACGCCCAGTACACCGCGATCCCGATGGACCGGCCTACGGTGACCTGGACGAAGGTCACATCCGGGCTCGGAGGACCTGGGGGTGAAACCAAAGGGAGGTGAGCAGCACCGTCTGCCACCTTCTTCTTCTACGTCCCGTTGTCTTACGTGTGATCTGGCACACGGTGAGGTCGTCTCCGGCGCGGCCCTCGGGGTCCCAGGCGGTGCCCTTGATGCAGTAGGTGGTCCCCGGTTCCAGGCCGTCGAAGGCCACCTCGGTGTCGGTGGTGTTCAGCTTGACGCGGGAGCTGGAGCCGGACCGGATGATGCAGAGCATGTAGAGGACGGCGTTCTCCACCGGGGGCCAAGTCACCAGGATGCTGTTGTTGGCGGGGGATGTGGTGTTCAACCTGGGCGCCATTACCCCTAAAGACAGGGTCGGGTAGACGGGAATGAGAAAAATAATTACATGATGAACACGGATGTATTACTTCGACTCCTGTGACCGTTTTTCTGGAAGAGGGCGATGTGGAAAGAATCTCTGTGATTGTGTTACGGTCCTCGGCGGGAGATGACCCCGTTCTCATGGTCTCACTTTTCATCTTATGAGGAAAGTATAATGCAAAAGCACGGATACGGTTTCCTCCCTCTCGCCTCGGCTATAAAGATTAGTGACTCGGTGACAATGGCCGGTGAAATGACACGGTGTCATGGCCGGCGGAGCGAGCTGACTATTGTCCTTCGGGGACAACGGAGAGGCTTCACCCTTCTTACACCGATTAGCATCTTGCCCAAACTCCTATGAATATGTTGTTTGGACGGGTGAGAAAACATCATTAATCTCACAGATTAACATTAATACTATTATTAGTATTACAGTAAGTTAAAATCATAACTATGTGTTAAAAGCTCAGTTCTTACTTCTATAACTCTTTGAAAGTGTTTTAAGGACGCTGCGTGAGGCCGTGTGTGCGTACCTGTCCTGGCCTCGATGGGGTACGAGGGCTGGCTCCGCCCCCCGGCGTTGACGGACATGACACTGAGCTTGTAGTCCGTGTAGGGCTGCAGCTGCACCACGGTCCCCGGGGAGCCGCTCACCGCGGTCTCAGAGAAGAAATCACCCGCCTGCGCCCTGAGGATGTAGCTGGTCGCCCCGGAGACCTCCATGAACTCCACGGTGACGCTGTCGCTGTGTTTGGAGTAGGCCTTTCCAATGCTGGACACGTCAGGGGCTGCAGACAACAGAAGTAGTCAAAGAGATTATAGAATAATCTACAGATGTAAAATCTCTTTTTTATGTTAAAGATGTATTATTCATCTAGGGGTGGAATGTAAGAACATTCACTTTATTGCTATAATTTATGACCATGTTTAGGTATTGGTACTTTTCTTGATTTCCAGCTATACTTTATTCATACTTCTACTGCACCACATTTAGGAAAGATGGTGTACTTTTATGACACTACAGCTTTAAGTGAAAGTTATATCCGCTATTTTAGATTTTCTTTGCAAAACATGAACCAATTTTATTAGTTCATTGGGTTTGCAACCAAAACGCTTAATTGCTAATTAACCTCCTGAGAGCAGTTTCTCTGAGACAGTCAAACATTCAAAGATATTCAGTTGTGATGATTATGAATAGTTTTCTCTTGATCAACTAATCGCTTAATCTCTAAAACAAGGAGCATTTAGATAAACAGTATAAAAAGAGGTTTGAATTAGCTCCACCTCGAACATCGGGAAGCATGCTGCTTCTCTGTTGATGCATCACTCATAATAATCCAATTATTGTGTGGTAGGTAGATAGATAGATAGATAGATAGATAGATAGATAGATAGATAGATAGATAGATAGATAGATAGATAGATAGATAGATAGATAGATAGATAGATAGATAGATACTTTATTAATCCCCAAGGGGATATTTGTCGTCACGAGTAGCAGCACCAATAAACTAAACACACATGAATAAAATATAAAATATAAAAAACTGTATTTTACTGAAGTGAAAAAGGACATGTTCCTCAACTCTAGAAAGGTGTGCCATACATGGCGTCTGTCTCTACGGACGGCAGCCTGTGTGAGTCACCCCCAGGACTCCGTTCCCTCTCCTCTCTGTGCTTCCTGACCTGTTGTCTCCTCCGTCTCTGCACTGCTGAGCACATTGAGAGCATTGTCCATGGCCTCCAGCTGCAAGCTGTACACCGTGTTCGGTGACAGGGAGATGACTGAGCCCATCACGGAGTCGCCACCGAACTGAGCGAACACGGGTCGGCCCGGGGCGTTCCTGGGGGTTGCAGTGATCTTGTAGGAGCTGGCGTCGGCGTAGCCGCTCCACTGCACCGTGATGCTCTTGGAGGAGACCGTGAACACGGACAGCGTGATGTCTGGGGGAGGGGAACACAATGATGGGATGCATTCAAACAGGTGCTTAGGTGGCGTTTTCATAATGTTGGTAGAAAAACTGAAGTCATGAAGTCAAAGGCAAATGTAGAAGAAGATCCTTTACCATTTTGAGCAGCACAGATCTGAAGAAAAATTAAAAAAAGTCAAATTAATGAATGAAACGGGGGAAATTATTTATGATAAATGGCAGGAAATACAGTATTTTCAAGACAAGGACATCATTTCAAGGGTAGCAGGCGATTGGTATTTCACATTATATCCTGAGGCTAATTACGCCTCAGGATATAATGCCTGTATCATATTCTCGGCGCATGAGAGGCAGCAGGCTGCACATTACCTTCACTCAACACAGATTTCACGACTGGTCAGCGCAGGTATTTCTTTCAGGTCGGAATGAATTTGTCTATTCAGCTACGGCTGGGCATGCCACACACACTTGTTGAAAGCAGTGACACTCAAAAGAGCCTGTGTTCATGTGTTTCAAACATCCACTATTATGCATCTGGATATAAAGTATACACATTATCACAGATAGGAAAACATGCCAGCTACCTACACTGAGTACACACATTGTTACCTGTTAGTTCGTTTTTTTTGAAAATCAGTGCATATGAGAAGATGATCATCTCTTACCTCTGTGAAGGCCAATAAGAGCAAAAGCTTCAGCATTTTAAACTGTGTTGTTCCCATAGCCTCAGTGGATTCAGTTCCCCCCCGAGCCTCTGCCTTGAGGCGAGATGTGTGATGCTGTTTCTCAAAATGACTTCAGGGGAGCAGCTCAGGCTTAAATTTGACTGTTTTTTTTTGTTCTCTCTCCCTCCCTCTCCCAGATGAAACGACAGGTCCTGTATTGTTTCAGCAAATACCAAAGAGCCCAAAGGCTGTAACTCCTCCCCACGGGGTGTGTGGCTGTCCTCCCGGAGAGCCGAACGCACACAAATATACCGTCTTTTTGTCTTTGCGGCCACGGCACAAACGGTGCAATAGGATTTCTTTCTTTGCCACCTTTAAATATTTTCCACCCACAGAAGAAACCCCCTGAACATCCCAGTCACTACAACTTATTTATTAAACATAATTCTATACAAGTGATGACATATTTCTGTGACTGAAAACAAGTAGTTTGGCCTGATTAAGGTTTCAACACTTGATCTCTCCTGGTTTACTCGTCCATGCGATCATGTGACAGAGAAAACCTCTTTCTGAAAAGTGAATATTATGCTCTCAGTTTGTCGACACTTTGTGGACTGTAAATATAGATATGACGTATTGGTTGGTTGTCAATAAAGTGTAGTATTGGCAAGGGAAGACAGTTGCATCAGTGCCCCAGAATAAACAGTTCACTTTTTTGTATGATCTATTATCCACACTGTAGTGGCCCTATGTCCATGAACAAATAAAATGTTGACACTGCCTCTCATGTGCTGGTATAAAAACACCGGCCACCCAGGTGCATGCTGGTCCTGAAGCTACCCACACCTACATATAACCACAGGTGCCCAGTGTTACCCAATTCAATTCAATTCAGTTTATTTGTGTAGCCCAATTTCACAAATTACAAATTAGTCTCGGAGTGCTTTACAGTCTGTACACACAGACATCCCTGCCCCAAAACATCACATCGGACCAGGAAAAACTCCCAAATAACCCTTCAGGGGGAAAAAAGGGAAGAACCCTTCAGGAGAGAACAGAGGAGGATCCCTCTCCAGGATGGACAGAACAATAGATAGGTCCAATCAGTGAACCAATCCTCAAACTAAATATATTAAAACAACAATCACAATGTATACAAATCTAAAACTATCATAAGAAAAAAGATCTTTTCACATATCAGAATATACAAATTAAATAGGCAATAATTAAACAATAATATTTTACAATAAAAATAAATACAAAAGTCAAAATAAAAAGCTCCAACACACATTTCATCTGTGTCAGAAGAACTGACAGATAAAACAAGCGAATAGAACGGAGCCGGCTCATCTAACCACACACACACGGTAACTCCAGACGACGGGGAGCTTTACTGTCCTCTCTGCTGTACATGTGTGTGCATACAGTCTGAGTTAAGCTGACAGGAGGACAGGTTATTGTCCTGTTCTTTTGGCCAGTGGCCTGGTATCAGCGTCAGGTGTGCGTTATGAAGACGTGCGGGTCGATCCCAGAGGACCAGAGAAACCCTTTTGTGCATAAAGGCCAATAAGAAGGAGCTGATCAAATTCAACGCCACACAAGTGACATCATCACGGCGCTCAGTGTTCAAAGAACAACAAGTAACAGTGTCGGATTTCCACAATTGCCAGTGTAATTATTTTGTCCAGAGATAATGCTTTGGAGTCAATATGAGGTCAATTTTACAGATAATTGTTGACTATTTGAATCACTGAGCATTCAGAAACCTTCAGAGTGATATTCAACGATATTACGATTCTGTTCAAAGATAACGGGCTGCATCCTGAAAGGAAAAGGTTCACAAATTCACAATACTTAAAGTCTGTGTCAAAAGACACATTTTGATATGCACTTTTGATATGCAAATTTGGCCCTCTCCCAAATTTGAAAACTGACGAATTATATAGCCGTATGTCGTCTTTCAACCGCTGGCTGTCGAAGTGGTGCCCAGCGAATAAGGTGGGCTACGTAGACAACTGGAAGACTTTCTGGGGAAAACCTGATCTGATGAGGAGGGACGGCGTCCATCCCACGTTGGAAGGAGCGCGTCTCATTTCTGCGAATATGACCACGTTGATCACCGGACCTAATCCATGACAATCCGGGGTTCAGATCAGGAACCGGGAGCAGAGTTGTAGTTTAACACCCTTCTCTGCTCTTCTTGTCGAGCAGTTACCCATCCATTACTCTAGAATAGAGACTGTGAAGACTGTGTCTGTCCCACGGCCACTTAAATTAAATAAATCTAAAGTAAACACAAGAGGAGTCGTACACAATAACCTTATACAAGTTAACACCATTATTTCAGCAGTGCAACAAAACAGGACTATTAAATGTGGTCTCCTAAATATTAGATCTCTGTCATCTAAAGCTGTGTTACTAAATGATTTAATAACAGATAATCACATTGATTTATGTTGTCTAACTGAAACCTGGCTGCGCCATGAAGCATATGTCTGCCTAAATGAGTCGACTCCTCCAAGTCATGTTAATACTCACATTCCTCGAGACACCGGTCGAGGAGGTGGAGTAGCAGCCATCTTTGACTCGAGCCTTTTAATAAATCCTAAACCTAAATTAAATTACGACTCATTTGAAAGCCTTGTTCTTAGTCTTTCACATCCAACCTGGAAAACATTACAGCCGATTCTATTTGTGATTCTGTACCGGCCACCGGTCCATATTCAGAGTTTATATCAGAATTTTCAGAATTTATATCAAGTTTGGTTCTTAAAACTGATAAAGTTATTATTGTAGGAGATTTTAATATTCATGTGGATGTTGATAATGATTGCCTAGGTACTGCATTCATCTCATTGTTGGACTCGATCGGCTTTCGTCAGAGAGTACAGAAACCCACTCACAGCTTTGGCCACACGCTTGATCTTGTTCTTACATATGGCGTTGACATTGAGCATTTGAAGGTCTTCCCACAGAATCCTCTTCTGTCAGACCACAGCCTTATAACTTTTGAGTTTATACTACCGAGTGTACACCGCTAGTCAAAAGTTTCTACACCAGATGTCTAACTGACAGTGCTGTAGCTAAATTTAAAGAAGCGATTCATTCTGCACTTGATTCAATACCATGTCTCAATATAACAGAGGACTCCTGGTCTAACTTTAGTCCGTCCCAGATTGATCATCTTGTTGATAGTGCCACAGGCTCACTGAGAATGACACTGGACTCGATAGCCCCTCTGAAGAAGAAGACAGTGAGGAAGAGAAGGTTTGCTCCTGGTATAACCCTCAGACCCGCACATTAAAGCAAACGTCACGAAAGCTTGAAAGCATTTGGCGTTCAACTAATCGGGAAGAATCCCGCTTAGTTTGGCGAGATAGTCTTAAAACTTATAAGAAGGCCCTCCGCAATGCCAGAGCAGAATATTACTCATCAGTAATAGAGAAGAATAAGAACAACCCTAGGTTTCTCTTTAGCACTGTAGCCAGGCTGACAGAGAGTCACAGCTCTGTGGAGACCAGTATTCCTATAGACCTCAGTAGTAATGACTTTATGAACTTCTTCAATGAGAAGATTTTAACTATTAGGGACAAGATTAATAATCTCTTGCCCTTAACCAGTGCCAATCTGTCCTCAAGTGGAATGGCTTTGGAAACCCCTGTATGTCCTGGTATATATTTAGATGGCTTTTCTCCCATCAACCGTGACCAATTATCTTTAATGGTTTCTACTTCTAACACGTCTACCTGTCTCTTGGACCCTATCCCGACTAGGCTGCTTAAAGACGTTTTGCCTTTAATTGGCAGCTCTCTTTTGGATATTATTAATGTGTCTTTGTTAACAGGCCACGTACCACATTCCTTCAAAGTAGCTGTAATTAAACCTCTCCTGAAGAAGCCCACTCTGGATCCAGAGGTTTTGGCTAACTACAGACCGATCTCTAACCTCCCTTCCTCTCTAAGATCCTTGAGAAAGTGGTCGCAAATCAGTTGTGTGACTTTCTACATCAGAATAGTTTATTTGAAGAGTTTCAGTCAGGATTTAGAAAACACCACAGCACAGAGACAGCACTGGTGAAGATTACGAATGACCTCTTAATGGCAGCAGATAAAGGACTTCTCTCTGTACTGGTCTTGTTAGACCTTAGTGCTGCATTCGACACCATTGACCATAACATCCTATTACAGAGACTGGAGCAGTCGATTGGTATTTCAGGCACCGCCCTAAGTTGGTTTAAATCCTATTTATCAGATCGATCTCAGTTTGTATTTGTAAACGATGAAGCCTCAATGACCACCAACGTTAGTCATGGAGTTCCACAAGGTTCTGTGCTTGGACCAATTCTATTTACCTTATACATGCTTCCTTTGGGCAATATTATCAGGAAACGCTCTATAAACTTTCATTGTTATGCAGATGATACTCAACTATATCTATCGATAAAACCAGAGGAGACTAACCAACTCACTAAAATTCAAGCATGTCTTAGTGACATAAAAACATGGATGACCGCAACTTCTTGATGTTAAACTCAGACAAAACCGAAGTAATTCTACTCGCCCTGAGCACCTCAGAGATCAATTATCTGGTGATGTGATTTCTGTAGATGGCATTACTCTAGCATCCAACACCACTGTAAAGAATCTCGGCGTTATCTTTGATCGGGACTTGTCCTTTAACTCCCACATAAAGCAAATCTCAAGGACTGCATTCTTCCATCTACGTAATATTTCAAAAATCAGGCACATCTTGTCTCAAAAAGATGCAGAGAAATTGGTTCACGTTCGTTACTTGAGACTGGATTACTGCAACTCCTTATTATCAGGCTGCACTAATAAATCTCTTAGGTCCCTCCAGTTGATCCAGAATGCTGCAGCTCGTATTCTCACTAAAACTAAGAAAAGAGATCACATTACTCCTGCACTAGCTGCTCTGCACTGGCTCCCTGTAAAATCAAGAATCACTTTTAAAATTCTTCTCTTAACTTACAAAGCCTTAATTGGTGATGCACCATCATATCTTAAAGAGCTTAGTACCGTATCGCCCACCAGAGAGCTGCGCTCACTAAATGCGGGCTACTTGTAGTTCGAGAGTCTTAAAATGTAAAATGGGAGCCAGAGCCTTTAGTTATCAAGCTCCTCTTTTATGGAACCAGCTTCCACCTTCAGTCCGGGAGGCAGACACAGTCGCCACATTCAAGAGTAGACTTAAGACTTTCCTCTTTGACAGAGCTTATAGTCAGGGCTGAATCAGGTTTGCCCTGGTCCAGCCCCTGGATATGCTGGTATAGGCTTATAGCTGCTGGGGATGTTTAGGATGCACTGAGCACCTCTCTCCTTTTTCTTTCTCCTATGGATGAATCTTCATCTCTCCATCACACATGACTAACTCTGCTTTCTCACCGGAGTCCTTCTGACTTCACGTCTCATGGGGTCATCGGACCCTATGAGACGGCATAGATTCCATCTGCTGATGGACCTTCGATGGTTGGATCGTGAGTTCCTGTCGCCAGCTGTGCCACTGCCCTGCTGGGACTCCGCCCACTCCTCCACTTGGGAGGTCTCCAAACTCTCCATCGTGGAATATGCCTAAATATGAACTATTGATAAACTCTGTCAGATTCCTTGAATGTATTTTAACTCTAAATATGTCCTTCTGTACACATTACATCTATTGTTCTGTCCATCCTGGAGAGGGATCCTCCTCTGTTGCTCTCCTGAAGGTTTCTTCCCTTTTTTCCCCCCTGAAGGGTTATTTGGGAGTTTTTCCTGGTCCGATGTGAGGTTTTGGGTCAGGGATGTCTATGTGTACAGATTGTAAAGCACTCTGAGACAAATTTGTAACTTGTGAAACTGGGCTATACAAATAAACTGAATTGAATTGAATTGAAAATTGAACTTTGTTTCATCTTTCCTTGTAAACATCCCAAAGTTATTTGAAGTTAATTTGAAGGCAGTCTGTGTTAGTCAAATCAGTGTCTTTTGGTATTTTTGTACAAAATCCCAACTTTGTTCACATTAGATTAGATTAAAAGACTTTATTAATGGGGGAACTCATTTGCCACCAAAAACTCCTTGAACCAACAACAGGCACAGTCCACAGTGGACAACAGACAATTTAACACCAGCAAATGCCATAAAAGATGCCCCCAATCCCCCTCCTCCAAAAGCAAAAAAAACAAAAAACAGTTTCAATGTAAGTGAGTATAGCTTTAAGACAGTTGAACAATTGGTAACTCATTTAAAATGCAGTTATTACGTAATGGCATTAATCTACAACTGATGGTCAGAGCCCTTCAACGAGTCAGTGAGCCGCTGAGCTGCAGACGGCCCGGCTCTGGTTCTGTACGGTGTTGTCACGCCGGCCTCCCTGAGACTCGTCGGGCCTGTTGATGGCCGACGGGGAAGAACAAGCTGATGTCGGCATGAAGGAATGTTGTTTACACGCCTCTTCTTCCCCGATACCCTCCGTAGGACAACAGCAGACGCCAAGTGAACACGGGCTGCGACGGCCACAAAGCCTCTGTAAGGAGAGCCGCTGTGACCAGCGGCCTCCGGCCAGCGGGCGGGCCGGAGGCCGCGGACGAGCACACGGCCAAGAGGACGGAAGCTGATATTCTCCTTGGAACCCAGAGAGGGATTTTCCTGAAATGTAATATTACAAATCTGAGATACTTTAAAGATGATTTTTGTTTATCTACACACCCCATGGTGTCTTGTGTGTATTGGATAGCTAACAGTTGTGGAGCAGGGGAAACAAAAAGGTCAGGTAACACAAGTGTTCTGACAAAGATAAAGTTCAAGTCCATTGCTTCATCTGCTGAGTGGCTGGTTGAGTGGAGGTGACAACTGGATCACTCTGCTCCTCCCATCAACAATATTGTGTCAGGATGTGATTCTTTCCCCCATAATAGTGGATATAATATATTTTTGGGGGTTTCATTTTACACACAGTTGAGTTGATGGAGGATTTTGTGAATAAAAGACATTAAATAAAAATAGAAAAAGATACTCAAAATAAGCAAAATGCTCTCCATCAACAAAAACAAGGACAGCATTTATTTAAATTGTATTATTCTTAAACATTAGGATCAAAGCACCAATAATATACGTTATAAAATCCAAATGTAATGTTTGATTTCAGACTTTTATATGTATACGTATAAACAACCATGTAAAAATAAAAGAGCTTCTACATCAGCATCAGGCGTCACGTGCCTGGAGGGAGGTGACTACAGAGGGAACTCATCCGCACTCTGCTGGTTGTCACGGGGTTTCCTGCCTCCTTGTGTCCTGCCTCCTTGCGTCCTGCCTCCTTGCGTCTGCGTGCTCTGCACTCTCCGGTGAAGTTGAGCCTCGGCCAGGTCAGCCGACAGCCTCCTGGCCATGCGGTCGGTGGTCCTCTTCATGCCGCGGGCCACCTCGATGGCCCGGTCTAGAGTCCTGTTCATCTCCACCTCCTGGAAAACAGTTCACAAACGTTCCAATGAGATAATCACGTAAAAGATTTAACAGCAACAACGAATATCTTTACAGGGAGGATCTTTGAAACGTCAGAACAGTCAGCAGACGTCCGTGTGAAGGGACGACTCCTCTCACCTTGGTCCCTCTGCGCCTCCCTGACCGGCTGCCGGTTCTTGAGGGCCCTGATGCTGGAGACGGTGTCCGCTGGAAGTACACATCACTGGGCAGGAGAGCCGAGTCTGACTGGGTGGAGCGCCTCCTGTGATGGGGCATGGACCGCAGGGGCGGCTCCCTCACTTTATAGCTGAGGAGACATATCCCCATTGAACAGAACTATAACATCTAATAACACTATGGAGGGAACCACATGCCTTCAGTGAGTGGTGTGTTTGAGTCCCTGGTTTACCTGGCAGGCAGGCTGCAGGAGGAGGCGTAGCTGACCTGGAGCAGGGGCTTCTGAAGAGACGCAGAGGGGAAAAGAGACCACCTCTCTTTGGAGTCAAAGCTCTCCATGACGGCTGCTCGGGAACATCACAAGCGCTACAGTGTGTGTACCAACACAATAATGCACATATTTACAGCCTTGGATTTAGTTTTCCGTTACGAGAAAGAACATTTATGACGTCGATGATTTGTCTCTGCCCTGTTTCACAGTTACTATACAGCTTTTCTAGAGAGTTGACAATGACCCGGACATGTTGACGTGATAAATATTAGATGATAAAATCACTTACTTTGTGGTCTTTTCTTCGCATGGCTGTCAGATACCTTTCCTCCTTTTGAAATGGAGCTGGTCAGACCAGATGTTTTCACTGAGCCATTTCCCTCCAACCCTGAAGGAGCATAACACACAATATTTAATATAATATCCCCATGTAAATAATACACGTAATAAGAAAGTCATCAATCAAATGTCCTGGATGTGCAGAACTGTGAAAGCCAGCGGTGGTCTGACCTCTGTCGGACTGCAGCGCCTCGTGGAGTTTATAGTGAGATGCAGGTGCGGAGTGCACACTGCCTCTCCTGCTCTCTGCAGGTGAGTTGTGGAACTGCAGCATGATCTCCGAGCCAGCTGTGCCACCGCTGGATGTTCCTGAAGAGCGGATGGTCCGAACCATAGGAGACGATGGAAGAAACACACAAACACACACATGCAGATGTTGAGACACACTTTGAGACATGCAGTGTGTCGCTGTCATTTGCTTATTAGTGTTTTGTGGAGGAACCTTTGCTCTTGCTGGGGTCCATGTCCGAAGAGATCCAGTCCTCTATCCTCATCTGACTGGAACTGAGATGGCTCACATTCTGTGTGCTACTCGATGGCTTCCACACACTAGACATTAGAAATATCATGATAATGACTGTATAGTTAATAATGAATAAATGGTAAGAACATGACAGCACTATTGTGGACCTTCCTCTGATATTCAGCATCTGTATATCTGATGGAAGCTTCTTGCTGCATGTGCGGTTGTTATTCAACAATTATTAAAGGTAAATATCAACCAAATGTGGCATCAATACACCCCAATGGCCACCATCCATCCGTTCCTCCACTATCACCAGCCTGCAGCATCAGCTCCCCACCTGTTGGAGGCTGGTCTGTGCTGGGTTCGTGGTCTGGTTTTAGACCTGCGCTCCTGATGATCCTGTTTGTATCGAGAGGTGAGATAGTCCATTTTCTGTGCTAGGTGAGGCAGCTGGACCAAGCCCTCCTCCAGGTCCTTCTTCAGCTGGGACACCTCCGACTGCAAGGCCAGGATAGTCTCACTAAATATGACAACACACACAGATAAACACATGTTCACTGTGTAAATAAGCAGTCTGTGAGCGAGTTTGGCTTCTCATGCTCCTGAGCTTGTGAGTCTTGTCATGTTTTCAAGCCAGAAGAGTTTTTTTTAACTTTGGGTTTTTGTCTTTGGGTTTACAGTAAACTCTGTTTTCTTGAATCTCTGCCTGTCCGCCTGCTGTTCTGGACTCTCAGTCTCCCGCCTGCTCACTCTCTTCCTGTCAATCAAGCCACATGGATCCGCCCCAAGAACATGTAACCGCTGCCTAGCCCTCGCCCAGCGGCCATTTTCTCCACTCTGAAAACCAAGTTTCCAACAAAGCTTGTAACCTGCTTTCAGAGTTCTAGTAAAGTTCTAGTTTTCAGCAGTCAACCACCAACACACACAGCTCCTCCACATATATACCTACCTTTTACAGGAGCAGGAGTACAGTGGACCTCCTCTCTCTTCTGTATCCATGGTGCTGAGTGCAGGTTCAGACACGTGGTGATGGAGCTGGGCAGGCAGGCTGCGTTCAGCTCCTGTGTGCAGGTGGTTTAGACGTGTTCATTATGACAGTAATGACCACATAAAATGAGATGGAGAGATTATGTGTTTATGCTGCCAGATTAGCTCACCCTGCAGCCTGACTGAAGGCTCCTTCGTGGTGCTCTCCACCCACCGCTCCACCGCTGCTGCTGCGCCACAGGCCTGTGTTTGGACGGACGGCGTGGGACTGGCCCATCGCCGGCTGGTGAGTGAGGCTGACTGGATGGCCGTCTGCAGGTTGGAGCCGGAGCCTTCGCTCTCTGAGCTACTCAAAGCATCATTCTGGGTCGGCCCACTGCAGAGGGGAGGATGAAACTCAAGTTATTCTCAAATTGATATGTAGATTGTGAGTGTGCATCAACAGCTGATAATTCTATCATTTACTCCAAATGATGCTGTGTATTTCGCTTTGTACCTTTCTGTGAGAAGAGTAGGTGGAAACGGTCCAGAGGCGGATTGATTCAAGTAGGAACTCCCAAATCCACTGTCGGTCTCTGGACTCACGCGTCTCTGCACCCAGACAACCACAGTTGAAATAAGGCCGCCTATGTAGCCACTGCAATGTAAACACCATCCAAGAAAATCTGTAGCACGACAAACACGAGACAAACCAACTCTGTGACGGACCTGTGACGGAGACGAGGTGTTGAGAGGAGGCTCTGAGAGAAGGTGGCTGTCTGAGGCTCTGGGAGCATCAGCTGAACACGAGACCACCACAGGCAGACTCACATCATCACCCCGCTTACATTCACCCACTGGGTCAGAGACACTATCCGGGGTGCTATGGCTGCAGCAACAACAACAAGTGACATATTTGTATATTTAGGGGTGGAGTTGGGGAAGTGTGAGGCTTTCGGGAAGTAGTACTTAAACAGTATTACATGGAAAGCATTGCTACTATTCTTGGTAATGTAGATGTTCCCTATATTCTAGATTAACAGGTTACAGGATATATCACTTTAATGAGACATATATTATTTAAGAACTACGCAGTACAGATCGAATTGAACATCCCGTCACTGACCTGTCGCGTGTCCACCCCCTCTGTCCAGAGGAGGAGCTGCTGTGATCGATCACCTCGGAGGAGACGGAGCTCCTCTCCTCTCCAGCTTGTGGTGTCTGGATGTCCTGTCCTCCCAGAGAGCCCGGTGAGCGCCTGAAGCGGGACGGAGAAGAAAAGTCACACAGAGACACTCGGTGGAACCGAACACCAACCGACCTGGAACACTATCTGCCCGAGGTCAGGCTGAGAGCCGGGTGCCTTTTATTTGAGCCCACACACATGTAAGTGCTACCCAAAACAAAACGCCACTCAAAACACGATACAGTGAAACATGCTTGCCAGTCGGGTATTACTTAAATTTTACAGATGGAAAAGTACCTGTTTCAATACATGATTAGATAGATAGATACAGTAGATATATAAATATATACTTTATTAATCCCCAAGGGGAAATTTGTTGTCACAGTAGCAGCACCAATAAACTAAACATGTATATATATATACATATATATATATATATATATATATATATATATATGCGAACACAAAACACCAAAATAATACTAATGACTAATGACTGCAGTGTAAAATTTCATTAAATATAGAGTGTGCAAAATGCAAAGTGTGTGTAGTGTAAATGGAATGTGTGAAGTGCAGATCAACATAGTGTAAATATGTTATTATTAACACTGTTCTAATATTGTTGGACTTTAAAATACTTTTAAATAGCACCTTGAATAGTAGTACTTGTGTCCAGTATCTGTCAGCAAAGAGTCCGTCTGCTGGAAACCCTCATCTCCATGGACTTCACTGGCCTCCTCGACTTCCTCCTCCTTTCCTTCCTCTTTCTGTGTCTCCATCTTATAACCCACGGTGGAAAAACCTGCACTTGGGCCCTGACACATGAGACCCATACAAATAATTTGCAGTTAGTGTCATTTTACAAAGACACACATTCACCATTGTGTCTCGAAGATAATTTATCACAATAAAATGTGCAGGTTGTGGGTGTTTCAAATGGGCTTCTACTCTTCAGCTCAGCGCAAGACGCACACAGGCTGGAATACATGCAACTAGAAAAGGCTGGATGCTGGATTGCAGGCTTTATAATAATGACAATAATGTATTAAAGGGTTATTACAAGCGTATACTACACTGAATTACTGGTTAAATGTGTGTGAAGAACGTGGATTAGTTTTTAAAGTTTGAATGGTTCTAATCCATCTATATTAAAGATATGGAATATTTTTATTTATTTAGAAAAGCTGACGCTAGACTGCATTGCTTTCTACTATCTGTATGAAGAAGGTGAGGTAGAGGGGCTAGAGAAAGGGTTACATTCTCATGGATGTCATTGATGATTTGATTCATACCGATCATATTATTCCTTGATATTTCCTGCCTTTGATTTGTAAAACGTGTTCCATTGCTAGTTTCCTGTTAACGTACAGTGGGAGATGGGACTTGGGAGCATTTTTTTTTAAAGCCTCATCCTAAGCTACGGAAGTGCTGAGCTGTCACTGAATAAAAGAAGTAGACCCCGTTTTCTCGTAATTACGAGATCAGATAAATAAAAAGGAAACGTCTGCAAATCCTCTCTCAGTGGCAATGATGGCGCTTCCGTAGGTAAGTGCATATTTCTATGAGTATTAAACACTTTATTTACGACGATTATTTACGACTGTGGCTTTGTTACGTTATGCCGTGTGATAATTATGAGATCAGGATCTCGTAATTACGAGAAAAGATCTCATAATTACGAGAAAACGGGGTCTACTTTTTTTTTTTTTTTACTTTATTCAGTGACAGCTCAGCGCTTCCGTACTAAGCTTCCTTAGATAAGATAAAGCTAAGATACATGTTCTCAATGGGGCTTTTATTTTGAAGATTGGCGTAGTGATGCTAAGTTACTCCTCCGTCATTGTGGTAATTGCAAAGAGTTGAAGCTGAGGTATTCTTGTCATACTCCGGCTTCCCAGACATAAATAACCTTGAGTCAACCCATACATATTTGACGTGAGGAATCTAGGACCTTTGATGAACACATGGTGTGTTCATCAGTGGGTCCTACATTCCTAGAGTGTGGGAGCAGGTTAGAAAAATGACAGTTGGTTGTAGTTCCTGTCACTTTAAGGCTAATAAGCCAAATGTGTAAGTCAGTTTGTGTCCAGAGCAACTTTATATCAAAGAGCATAAACTTAGCTAAATTTTTACGTTACATTTTGTACGAAGAGTACGAAACTTTGTGGGGAAGTGGACAGGTTAAGGATAATGTTTTGAGAAGGTTGTTGTTGGTTACCTCATGCAGGGCTGGTGGAGGTGAGGGTGATGGCGTGCAGAGAGGACTCACCTTCATTTGCAGCTTTTCTCTCATGGGTGTAGGAGTGGAGCATGAATGTGGTGGAGAAATCTGCTCACACACATGTGTGTCTATCATCTCCTTTATGTCCTCAAGCTGCATCCCTATCCTGAATATGTCTCCCTCCACCTGCCTGCACACGGTTTAACATACACACAATGCACAGGGGACAATGAATACTTTAACATGCTACTGACACATTCACACTGGTGAAAAGGCTCTTAAACTCTTGGACCTGTTTGGGTCAAAGATGCCGGTTCTCCGGGACCGGCCCATGTAGTGTTGCATCTCCAGAGCTCGGTGCTGTTCCTTCTTACTGAGGTACTCTCTTTCCAGTTGGTCCTGAGCCTCCATGATGCTCCTCAGCATCTGACAATGGACATATTTTACGTATTATATTGAAAATGTAAATTATAATGCACCACACACAATTGTGATGTCCTATATTTCTATATCCAGTGCATTTTATAAATAACTACAAATAGGAAGTCAACACTACTTACCATTTGCTGTTCTGCTGTGCTCACTGACATGATGCTCACACTTAATTTAAATTCTTCCACCTGAATAGAAGAGGGCTCATAAATGTTTTTGTGAAGGTGGTCTTGTAATACCCCGACCCATCTTCAAACGCACCTTCTGCATGAAGTGGCTGATGATGTCTATCAGCTCGGCAGTCATTTGCTCACCATCGCTGGGACTCTCCTCCGGCTGGCTGCAGGATGTTGTGCTCATCACTTGATCGTTGCTTTGGGTTTTTTCTAAAAACAAAGGAAGATTGGAGTAATACAAAAAAATATGGGCCATCAGAATATGAGCAGTATGTCCTTGATGAAGAGTCTTTGATGAACTTCTTCATTTATCTCATTGAACAAATTAGTAAAGATAAAGGAAATTTGATTATTCTTTTTTTTCTGACCTGTCGATTCATCATCAATGCATTTAAAGAAAGGTATTGAACATTGTATACTTTCAGTGTATATAAACCAAAAAGTGTTACTTTGCTAATTATTACAACATACACATGATGCGCGATGACGCAGAAATCAATAGTGAGTAGTGTGGTTTGGTTGTTCAGTTTACAGGAATAGTTTTCCTCTTAATTAAAATGCTCCAAACGCTAAGAACAGGTGTCTGTCTCACTAGAATATTGTCATCTGACCCCATGTGTCTCTATGGAAACCAGTTGCACTTCACTAAGTATGTGCAGGTATCGTGATGCAAAGTCATAATATCAGATGTCGGACAGTGAGACGTACCTGATGGGTGAAGGTGAGAAGTCACAGATCCGAGATGGCTTCTCTCAACTAAGTTTCCCTGGTGATCTTCATCACACTCAGAATAAAGCATCAATTCTGAGGAGGGTTGAGCCTGGAAAGGAGATCCATAAACTTGTAACTTGCATTAAAACTATGACTGAAATTTCTCTGAGATTAAGTTAAGGCTTTATTTACGTTGGTTCCTGTTCTCATCTGATCTATACGGTTCTCTGCTTCAGCATATTTGGTTAGTAATTTATCATATTCAGCCTGAGGAAGACATGAAACAAGTGTTAATCCGACAATGCGAAGCGTTCATACATGTTGTTGTTTGAGGACAGAGAGGCAAAGGGAATCAGAAGGCTTCCAGGTGTGAACCCTGCATGTTCTCTACCTGCAGGTGAAACACCAGTGCCGGAGCAGGCTGCCTGTCCTCGTCTGTGAAGACATAGGGCTTCACTGAAGGCTGGACCGAGTCCTCCAGGACTCTGCTGACCAGCCCTAACATCTCGGGAGAGGACTGGGCTCTGTGCATGGTGCCGGGGCTCTGAGGAACAGGTCTGACCGGCCCATTTGGAGCTTTGGGGATTTTGACCTTGGGGGCAACCTTGGAGAAGTCAGGGAGTGGGTAGTGGACTTGGCCTTGACCATACTTCATCTCACTGAAGGACCTGGTGCGCACAAGTGGGACTCTCTGAAGCTGCTTATCCTCTTCCGCCTGTTCCTGCTTCTCTCCATCTAGGGCGCCTGTATCCCCACGAGCCGGTTCTGAATGTTTACCTGCAGCGCTGGATGAACTGCTGTCACAAGTGGCAGTCATTTCCCTTCCTTCTTCTTCCTCTAAACTAGATCGTCTTCCTGAAGCACTTTTCTCATCAGTCCTGTCAGAGCAGAAACTCTGATTGATCTCAGAACTACGAGCAGGGCTGTCTGAGTGGTCGCTATTAATCGTTGAGCTGTTGTGTGTTGGAACGCAGCTGAAAACAGTGTCATCCCCGCTCTCCAATAGGGACACCTCTGGCAGGGTCTCCGCCTCGATCAGCCTCTGGGGTCGCAGCAGCTCCTCCTGGGAGAAGTGTCGCAGCAACACCTGGTCGAGGTCGGAGGGAAAAGGGCGAGATGGGGCGACCTCCCCCGACTCGGAAGCATCCAAAAGGTCGACCCGTTTGGCGTCGGCATCCTCGCGTGACAGAGTTGCTGGTTTCTCAGCGAGACGCTCGGCAGAAGGCGAGTGTTGAATGACATCATCTCCATCTCTTGTCTTACATTCAAGCCCACCGGTGACATCGGGACTCTCGTGGATCGTCTCCCGTCCGTCGGAGCTGGTGTCGGCCTCGGAGGTCGCCGTCTGGTTGAAGTAGGGGCTCCCGAGGCCACAGTCAAAAGGGAGGTCCTCCTGCTCCTCGTCACTGGTGTCTTGCTCCTCCTGCTTAAATGGCGGCTCATCTTGAATGGTGTTCGGTCTTTGGGCGGACACGTGCAGCATGCTGCTCTTGGGCTTGCTCTCGACCGCCATCTCACTGCTGATGACACTACTGGAGTCTGAGGAGCTGACATCCAAGGCCGACAGCTCCGCGCTGCCTGCAAATGAAATGCCACATTAGAGGGCAGCACAGAACCATGCAAAGGGGACATATGACAACCTCACACACATGTTGGGATCTGGAATGACTACCAACCTCCAAACTGTGAAATAAGACAACCTAGTGAGGTCTTTGCGGGCTGTTTGGATCAGGAAACACTTGAGACAACAAGCATTTCAGATGTGGCTTCCCTTCCTACATGCAGCTCATTAGAAAATACCTCCTAGTATCTAAATATCTACTTTTGCAAAAGTGCATCCACTTATGGTATGTTTTTTTAACATTACAACATGTTAATATGTAGTAACCTGAACATTAACATAAAATGTATCCTTTCAGCCTTCCCACAAGGCAACTCAAATTGACTCTGTGACTCTGCCACATGTCAATAAAAAGGAACGAATGCTCCAAAGAGTAAAACAGATTGTCATGTTCACTGTTGTATAATATGAGTGTGTGTTACACAAAGTCTTTTCCATTGTCCAATATAATTTCCTACCCAAGACAATCACCATGATCTGGTATGAATCTGTGAGAGGAACTGCATATTATTCTTACATTCAAACTGCCCATGTGTTATACCACTACATAGAATTAACCAGACAGCGTTTGTGAGAGATAAAACAAGCCAGATCAACATCCAACGAAAAACTCAACTAACAAAAAGTGATCAAGGGTGACTTCAGGACTTACCACTAAGATGGATGCTTGGCTCGGAGGCAGCGGACTCGGCCTGGGACAGACGTAAGGCTAACGAATTCTCCAAATCACTGAGGTGGAGACTTTCATCCTCACTCAGGTCGACAAAGATGCTCTGCCGAATGCACTTCTCCCAAAGCACAGCGGGCTTGTCCTCCACCTGAGCATCCTCGTCCGATTCCTCTGCTTCTCCCTCCATGGACGCTTTGTTTTCACCTGTGACGAAGACAGAGGGCAAGAGAGGAGGATGCAGCGTGCGTTCGTCACTTAGCAACGCAGCAACGTGCGAGTAGACAACATTGGATCAAAAGGTGCTACGCTGTCAATTATTTAACAATCAATGTATTGTGTGGTAGAGGTTTGTGTGAACAAGTGTGCACACTGTTTGTGTGGATAATGTTATGCATAAAAACATACAAATAACAATATGTAGCCTACAGTAACGATTGCTGTTAGATATATGTAAAATAAGTACAGTATGAATTGTATATATTTACTTTACATTACATTACATGTCATTTAGCAGACGCTTTTATTCAAAGCAACTTACAATAAGTGCATTCAACCTAGAGTACAAACTAAAGAACAACAAGAATACAGAAAG
This sequence comes from Liparis tanakae, assembly GCA_036178185.1. NCBI lineage: Eukaryota > Metazoa > Chordata > Actinopteri > Perciformes > Liparidae > Liparis > Liparis tanakae. Next base: position 9,078,041 of record CM070098.1, on the reverse strand, counting down.
TACCATTTCCTTATTCAAGTGCCACGAAGTGCTAATCTGTGTTTTTAATCCAGATATAGTCGGTATATACGTTTAAAGTGGCAGTAACTGTATTAAAGTACAATCAAATGCACTTGGTTGGACCTTTCTACCACAGGTGAGTGTGGCATGCTTTACAAGAAAGTATCAGGCACACTGAGAGGCTGCTGTCAAAAAAGCATTTTCACATGTCAGAGTCTGTCTTACTTTCTCACATTGTGACTTACTCTCGTTTAAACTGCTCCTTCAGCGCCGGATCCTCACGTCATCTTGCATCGCGCTACAGCCCGTCTGTGTCTTTCCTTCTTGACATATGGTTTTTGGGACAGGTGTCGTGTCTGTAGCAACATTAATAATGTAGCCTGCGTCTGGAGCCGGGCTGGCAGCGTGCAGGTGGAGCCTCGTTGCCTGGTAACCGGCACCAAAAGAGCGGCTGAAGACATTAGTTTGTGTTAGCAGGCAAAACTATTACGATCAACCTCTGTGTATTTTAAGTGTTTATTGAGAGTCTTTTATAAGGGTTGAGTCACTTCACTTAATACTCAGCGGCCAAGTGGTCCTTTGGGCTCCATGTATTTTCTGATCGTTTGTTTCAGAGTAAAGTAGTTCACTCTTTCTACCAGTAGAGGGCAGTATATGTGTATTCAAAACATACATGTAGATATATTTACCCGTGTCTTTAAACTAGGTTATAGATACAAACTTATGTAATGCTGTTTATTTTCTATGATATTTAATGTTAATGGTTGATTTGCAACCCAGTTATATACATACATGCACTTATTATATGTGTATCATTTCACAACCAAGCATTCCTATGGAAGATTGAGCATCTGTTGATCATGAGGAAATACATAATGACAATTAAAAAATAAAGAGGTGGTTGGTTTATTCGTATCTGTGCTTCCCAGTTGTACCTTCATTACTATATCATCACTGCACCTCCGTCACTGTTACTGTCATACCGATTCATCATCTACCGATTCAATCATCTGTTCTAACTCTGCTGTCAGTGTCTTTGCCCCTACGACAAAATCACATTATCATAATGGTGAAACTGTGGTCTGGGGGTGGACTTAAAGAGTTATTGTAAAGTACGACTACATTCACATTTCGAAGATGTTTCACATTATTTATAGGAGTCAAATGATTGTTCTGCATTGTTGCATGTTTTAGCCATAATGTGCCAGCTGTTTTGTTTGCCTATATATGTGCATGCACATTTAGATACATCATATTCATTGTATGTGAACACAGTGTACACACTTATCGCTGATTCTGATTATATAAATAACAATATATTAATAGAGGTAGTTTGCTGTTCCTGTGCGACAGGGCTATTGAGTTCCCGAGGTCACATGTACATTTACAGTAGCTCACATGCACTTTTATCTGATCCAATGACACTCTTTGGGGAGGACTTCACATGGAAATGGATCACCATCACCATCAAAAATTAACAATCTTGCATCACAAAGTGAGTATTTCGATATTTATATTTTAGTTTCAACTTCAGTGGCATACATTTCTAAATGTTTTTTTTTCTCACACTTTCACTAACTAATTAATATACGTTTTGCAAGAGGTTGTAAATGTGGACCAACATCCGCAATGATTATAAGGTTATATGCCGTTTATAAGTTCCTGTTTCAATGAGTGTGTTGTAAGTCAATTAAGTTAACCTCTTTGTGTTGATATACGCTCTGTTTCCACAGCAAATGCTGAAACGGTTGGAATTTTAGTGACATTCATTTATTGAGCTCAACTTATCTGTAACTAAACTAAAAAAAAAAACGATCAGAACGTACACGGAGAATTAGTGCTGACTTCACAAGCGAAAGGGTGTTAAAATGAGACAAAGTCTGCTTGTCTGGCACTGACAGCCAGATAGTGACGATACGTCATGTCTTTTCTTTTCGAATCCAATGGTCCAATGACTGTTGTTCGGGGCGTGGCTACCTTTGAATGTCGGCTCCTGATTGGCTACTTGGCGGAACCCACAGATGACCCTTAAGATTTTTCTTCCTTCCCATGGAAGTTAAATCTAAAAGTTTTACAAAAGGATAATGTAGTGTTACGGTTGCATTCACAGTTTGTCCCTAACTTACAGACGGCTGTTTTTTTTTGTTTTTTTAACGACCTCGTGTTTTTATTCTTGTGAGCAAGTAAAGAGAAGAAGAGGAGAAGTCCCCATTGTTCGAACTGGATCGTCTAACGTAAGTTTAACAGCTACCATGCTAACAGCTAGCTCTCTGAGGCCAGTGAAGGCTGAACTAAGTGCCCCAGGTTGTGCAGGTGTTGCACTTCTTACCGTCGCTAACGCATTGCGTTCACAATGCTCTCTTTCAAGCTTCCTCCTTGAAGAGTTAGGCTAGACATGTGGAAATTGGGATAATGTCATGTTTACATTCATATGAAACGTCGAAAATAATCAAAAACACAGTATTTTAAACCTTCCTATATGGATATAGTTAAAAATGTTGACATCATAATTGTTAACTGGATTGTTCTTACATTATTATGTCCATTTTCACATGTATTTGTGCAATACTTGCACTCATTTATATGCCAGTTTAGTAATACACACACACACACACACACACACACACACACACACACACACACACACACACACACACACTTTTAGTATGTGGCACAACAGTTGTAAGTTTATTAGGTACACTAAAACGGGATACAGTTTTGCGAGGAATATAAAACAATTGAAGTTTGTTTTAAAACTGAAAGGTGTCGATTTTAATATATCGTTATTTGGGAGGCTGTAGTTTGAGGTGCTGTTGAAAAATTAATGGTTATAGTGTGATATATTTCTAATATTTGTTCTTCCCTCTTTGAGGTATTAATTAGGTTTACCTGTTTTTGTTGTACTTAATAAACTGGTATATGTATATATGTGTATATATATATATATCCTAAGAACTAAGTCAAGTATTTCGTGGTAGTTTAGTTTAATTTTGTCCATAGTGTCTATAATTATGTACGGCAAAATACAAAAATATCCATACGCTTCACCAAGTACTGCAACAACACTATATTTAGGTACAAAGTTATTTATGGTGACAACACTTTTCCTTGCAGGCTTCCCAGATTTCCTGTTCCTGTGTGGAAGACTTATCGGTCAGTATCCCTGTACTTATGCACTATTTTCTCTCTTTTGTTTTGGTGCAGGCTTTTGCTGGCTCATGCTGTAATGCTGAGTGGCGTTTCCATATTTAGATTGTGCTCTCAGTGTCAGCAGTAATTTCAGTGCATCAAGGGTCTGTGAGCACAATGACAATAGATCACATGTGCCGTGTGTTTAAGGTGAAATCATGTCCCGCTTGTGACTGAGGAGTCACTGATTACCTGCCAGGTGGCTGTCAATAACAAAAATAACTCTGGTTTCCTTTCAGTCGTGGCTCACGTCTTCCTGTGACACACTTGTTCCTGCTTACTGTAGCTTTGTGAGCAGGGCAGCTCTCTTAAACACACCCAGTTGGCATACAATGGTGGAAAATGCTGCACCAACACTGGCACACATCAATTGGAGATTATAAAACTGCAGGAACATGTACTGCTCAGACTCCCAAAGCCACGGGCTTCAGTCTGCGTTATTACTGTTCACATTCACGTAGCAACAGGAAGTCTGGGCTGGCCAAAGGGGTGATTCAATTTAATTAGTATTTTTATATTCAGGATGGGTTGATTACAACACAATAATTAAAACCTTATTTTGGTTGCAGAAACTCAAAAATGTCTCGTTAATTCAAAGTTTTAGTGTTAAATTACTACTACCATTCATACTTTGTTATTTAGTATTTTTATTAAGATAGATTTGCTGACTTTAACATTAGTTGAACAAGATATTCTGACACCAACCAGTCGAAGCGATTTCTGTCTGTCTTGGTTGATCAGTTATTCTTCTGGTAGTTTGAGCTCAGCTGATCCAACACAAGGAACTGCTGAGCAAGCCTGTAGAGCAGAGGTCCTCATCCAACGTACGTTATCAACACTGGCCTCCGTTCTATGTACAGTAAGTGAAACAGGGCCTGGATTAATACACATCTCACAATAGTCAAGATTTTAAGTAGTATTAGAAGAAGAAAATGTTTCTTTAAAGTGAGGCTAAATATATTTAGTTGGCTGGGAAAAATACACAATGGTGGCCGATGAATGCCCAATATATTAGATGCAATGCCATTTATTCAGCAGTGCCATGTGCTTTAACTCTATGGGAAGTTTCTAAATATACAGACTGCTCCTTTTCCATTTCTTTCTTCTCTCTAAGCACAGATTCAGTTCACCAATTGCAAAGTGGTCTGCTCCACTTCCCAATGCGTCTTTGTGGGGAGAGCATTATGGGCTACATTTGGGGGACACGTTGGGTGTGGCTAATATGACCTCATGGAGACATGAGGTAATGGTTGGCTCTGCTCGGTGCGGGCTATCTTATCCACGCAGCTTGAGTATCGCGGTCCTTTCCTTGGGTGGAAGCAGCGCTCTGCAGTCGGTGCTTCTGTTTTTGTTTTGCTTCTCAGAGCTTCACTTTTTATTTAGCCAGCTTTTGTTTTGATAAATCAAGCGACAGTTTGCTGGCTTCTCTTTTTCTTTCCAGCGACTTACATATTATTTGCACTTATGCTCTCAGGTTATGATTTTTTTCTTTCCTGCCATGTCTGCTTGCATAAGTTACATTCTGTGGCATTCCTAACTTTTTTAGAGCCCATCTTCAAGCCTCGATGAATTGAGCGACAGCTCGCCTGTGTTGACCCCCCCCCCAACCATTCACTCTCACGCTCCGCCTGCCCCGCTTGTGCTCGCTGCTGTTTGGTTGGTGTTGCCATGGCAGCGCGTGGCCAGAATGAGGCTTCACGTGCAGCGTCTTGTGTTCTCTTCACAGAGGGCCACCGGTGAGCTTCAAGTGCAGTGGCGCAAAGCAGCCAGCACACGAACGCAGCCGTGTGGACTGAGGCTGGGACTCTGCAGCTCTGTCTGCCGCTGGTGGGGTTACCCTCCCCCTGCACCACTCAGCAGAGGGACGGTCACAGGCTCCACCACACTGTGACTCCTCGGGTTTCACCCAAGATCTTTTTGCCTTTTTTTTGGCATCCTTTTTTTTTTCCGCAAGCAATTTTTTTTTTCGGGAAGGAAACTGGGATTTTCCCTCATATTATGCACATCAATGGAAACCAGTGGCTCAGTGGTTAGCACGGGGAATGAGGAGCAGTCCTTTCATGTCCGCTACAGGTAGGAATTGTTCCTCTCTCAACGAAGGTATGTCTGTGGAGAAGATGTCCTGGCTCTGTTTCTAGCGTGTTGCTCTCACACGTGAGTTTCAGAAGGGACTGGACATTAATGAATGGTTGTCGGTTCACAGAAGAAAAACTTCTTTTTATTTCATTTTTCGTTATGCTCAGAACAAAAGATGTGTTGGCGTGAGGTAATTAATTGAGTATTTATTTGGTGTTACCTTGCTGATAAAGTGATGGTATTGTGTGTAATGTGGAATTGAAATGTGAGACGTGGTTATAGAGTGGGAGGTCTGTTTTGGCGCTTTGTGAGTTTGTTGACTAAAGGCAGGCACGATTCCCAAAAGGCATCCGCCAGCTGCCCACACATCCCAGGTAGAGAGCTCTGGCAGCAGGTGGGACTTGCTCCAGCTGGCTTCAATATTTAACAAGACCTAAAAAATTCATCACTGCTTGCTTTGTTTTTTAGCGACACGTGTCTCCAGTTTATTTGGAGAGAGGGTATATGTTTCCGAAGGACACTGCTGTCAGGTAGTTGTTGTTGATGACTTTAATCCAATAAACTTCCCTCCAGAGGCTGTTTGTGCATGACACTTCCAATAAATCTATTTAGCACTTCCCCAACCGACGTAATCTGTCAAGTGCGCAGTCTACAGTCTTAATCTCAGGTGACCGGGTCAGAAGAGGGCGCTTGAGTGACGGGCAGATGAGCTAAGAATATGCTGATTGTGCAGTTTCCTTGCTGCCGTGCATTGGAGGGCAAAGTTGTCCTCCGTGTCTCCTTGAAACGTTTCTGTGTGTGAAGCTACAGTAGCACCATGATGTTGGATGACGAATACCTTTGATGTCACAGGAAAGGATGTTTTAGTGTTTTATTCTGAACATTGTATCAGACGTAACTCGGCAACCAATAAGATGCTGATCAGCTTTTGAGTCCAGACCACGACATGGAGTTGAGTTTGAAGTTGTTGTTTTGGGAGTCCTCGCTAGATGCCTCTCAGAAGTCCCATGTGCTTCTGTTGTTGTTGTTGTTGTAAGATACACAAAGCAAGCAGGATGGCTAGCATTTGCCACTGTATTTGCAACAGTGTCGGAAAACTTTTTTGGCATTTTAGTAAACCGAAAAGCTTTAAAAATGTATTTCCACGAGCTTCACTGACTCCTCAGTGTTTACCTTTGTTTACCAATTCTCACCGAGCCGGATGACGGAGCAGCTACTTTGTTGGCTGTTTCTGTGTCATTTTGACGACGTCAGCTATAACGTCATGCCAGGAATCCCCCTATCGAGTGTGACTTTACTTTGGTGTTTCTGGCTCTGTTTTGCAGAGCGTTCAGACGACCTTGGTTTGGTACACGAGGGACGCTCGACACAAACAAACTGAGTAGCTTGAAGCCCATCTCGTCCCAACAATGCAGTTTCCTGAGAAACAAAAGTTGTCAGACTGAGTGTTTGCTTCTCACACACACGCTACATAGTCTAAAGATAATCCATGAGCAGATAAACAACTACCAGCCATTATCTGACACTCCCTTTAACTGGCCTTGATACAGCGAGCCTAACATAACGAGGCGTGGTTACAGTGATTTACGAACACACTCGTCTAATTGCATGTTGATAATTACTTCAATGCAGATCCTTTTAAGGCACGGCTCGAAATCCGTACAGTTCTAAAGCAAAGCTAATAAACAGGGGAACGATAACATGGTATACTGTTCACGTTTCTACCTGATCGTTGCTTCATTTGACTGTAAAATGAACCCACTTCACTTCTGAGGCATTGAAAAGGACGTGAGCTCTACCACAACAAACAGACCCAGTCTGAACTATTGTTCTCTGGAGGTGGAAGGAAGGAGCTAAAAGCCCTCTTTCTAAGCAAAGGCGCCTCCCCCTGCTTGTAGCTTTCAGTCAGAGAGGATCTATCTCGCCACAAATGCTTCATTAATGGGCTTTAATTATTGTGTTTGAGCGCTTGGTACTTTGGTGCTGCTCGGTTCAAGCAGCAGCCACGTTGTAGTTTAACACGTTGTAGTTTAACACGTTGTTGTTCGACACGTTGTTGTTCGACACGTTGTTGTTCGACACATTGTAGTTTAACATGTTGTTCAACACGTTGTTGTTCGACACGTTGTTGTTCGACACGTTGTTGTTCGACACGTTGTTGTTCGACACGTTGTTCAACACGTTGTAGTTCGACACGCTGTAGTTCGACACGTTGTAGTTCAACATGTTCTTCAACACGTTGTAGTTCAACATGTTGTTCAACACGTTGTAGTTCAACATGTTGTTCGACACTTTGTTCGACACGTTGTTGTTCGACACGTTGTAGTTTAACACGTAGTTCAACACGTTGTAGTTCGACACGTTGTTGTTCGACACGTTGTTGTTCGACACATTGTAGTTTAACATGTTGTTCAACACGTTGTTGTTCGACACGTTGTTGTTCGACACGTTGTTGTTCGACACGTTGTTCAACACGTTGTAGTTCGACACGCTGTAGTTCGACACGTTGTTCGACACGTTGTAGTTCAACATGTTCAACACGTTGTAGTTCAACATGTTGTTCAACACGTTGTAGTTCAACATGTTGTTCGACACTTTGTTCGACACGTTGTTGTTCGACACGTTGTAGTTCGACACGTTGTAGTTCAACACGTTGTAGTTCAACACGTTGTAGTTCAACACGTTGTTGTTCAACACGTTGTAGTTCGACACGCTGTAGTTCGACACGTTGTAGTTCAACATGTTGTTCAACACGTTGTAGTTCAACATGTTGTTCGACACGTTGTAGTTCGACACGTTGTTCGACACGTTGTAGTTCAACATGTTGTTCAACACGTTGTAGTTCAACATGTTGTTCGACACGTTGTTGTTCGACACGTTGTTGTTCGACACGTTGTAGTTCAACACGTTGTTGTTCGACACGTTGTAGTTCAACACGTTGTTGTTCAACACGTTGTTGTTCGACACGTTGTAGTTCAACACGTTGTAGTTCAACACGTTGTTGTTCCTCTGCTCCAGGATGGAGGTGTCCTGTCTAGAGCTGGCGTTGGAGGGCGAGCGGCTCTGTAAGGTGGGCGACTACAGAGCGGGCGTCTCCTTCTTCGAAGCGGCCATCCAGGTGGGCACGGAGGACCTGCAGGTGCTCAGCGCCATCTACAGCCAGCTCGGCAACGCCTACTTCCACCTGCACGACTACGCCAAGGCCCTGGAGTTCCACCGGCATGACCTCACCTTGACCAGGTTGGACCCGCTCAAGAACCCCACCACTACCTGATCACGACTATGTGTGAATGATCACTAACGTAATGTGTGAGCCACAGGACTATTGGAGACCTGCTGGGAGAAGCCAAAGCCAGTGGGAACCTCGGCAACACGCTGAAGGTGCTGGGCCGCTTCGACGAGGCTGTGGTTTGCTGTCAGAGGCACTTGGATATCGCCAGAGACCTGAATGACAAGGTGAGGCAGCAGCTTCTCCAGCCCACTGGTGACGGTGCGTAGGGGGGTGTCGGGAGACCTTCAGCCCTGACGTGTTTTTTCCTTGATTTGTGTCAGGTGGGTCAGACGCGAGCGCTGTATAACTTTGGGAACGTTTACCACGCCAAAGGCAAGAGCATCTGCTGGAGTGGAGCTGAGCCGGGAGATTTCCCAGAGGAGGTCATGGTGGCACTGAGGAGGGCCGCCGAGTACTACGAGTGAGTGGCTGTGCCGTGTGTGGGGCCGGCGGATATTTGCAGGGGATATTATTTTGATACAATGTCTTTCTGCTATTATCCAGTTTGATTGCATTTGTACATTTTTAGGGCAAACTTGGCGATAGTGAAGGAGCTCCGAGATCGCGCCGCTCAGGGTCGGACCTACGGTAACCTTGGCAACACGTACTACTTATTGGGAAACTTTCGCAGAGCGGTAGCTTCTCACGAACAGGTTGGTGCAACCCTTAAAGACCTTTTCTTTAGTCTGTCATAGTATCGTATATCAGAAGTATAAAAGCCCTATTAGAAAGAATGTTTTCATAAGTCTGCAGACTCCATAGATGAGCTTTACAACTGTTCCTCAGTAACACATTAGATGATTTACTGTTGGAGTAACTAATGACAGAAGTAACTAATGACAGACGTATCTCTTGACGGTCCCTTCCTCTGAGCAGCGCCTGCTCATAGCCAAGGAGTTCGGCGACCGCTCGGCAGAGAGACGCGCTTACTGCAACCTGGGGAACGCCTTCATCTTTTTGGGGGAATTTGAAGTGGCAGCTGAGCATTACAAGTAAGCCACACCCCCCTCCATATGTCTCTCTTCCTACATATTCAGACATGTTGGCTGTGATGTGATAAACCATCTGTTGGAAAACCACCTTTAGGAATGTTGCACAATAAAGCATAACTACGGCTTTAGTTTTTCCATGAGCATCTTAAAACACGTCTCGGTGATAACTGCATTACTTCATATTTTGTTCCCAGACTTCTGAGAAAGTGAGCCTGTAATGTAAGAAGCCAGAGGAAAGTATTGATGCCGTTGTTTTGAACCAGCGTGTTTGCTTGCTTGTTTTCCAGGAGGACGCTGCAGCTGGCCAGGCAGTTGAAGGACCGAGCCGTGGAGGCTCAGGCCTGCTACAGCCTGGGCAACACATACACACTGCTGCAGGACTATGAGAGGGCCATAGACTACCACCTCAAGCACCTCATCATAGCCCAGGACCTCAACGACAGGTACACACACACACAGGGTACACACGCATACACACACACACACACACACACACACACACACACACACACACACTCATTAAAGTTTTGAAAAAGTCATGGAAATTTGTTATGATCACGTGTTCATGTACGCCGAGTTTGAAATGATTAATGTCTTTTTTTAAAGAAAGACGCACAAAATATAAGCCGGCGTACGCTTTCGATACGCAACATTTTCTAAATTTTTCATGTTTATACCGAGATTTCAGTTTGGTCCTGGACATTTGGTTTAAAGTCATGAAAAAGTCAAGAAAAAGTCCTGGAAATCCATTTGTCGAAATGTGTAAGAACCCTGCATGTACTTAAATGTGTTGTTGATGCAGGATTGGGGAGGGCCGTGCGTGCTGGAGTCTTGGCAATGCGTACACCGCTCTGGGGAACCACGACCAGGCCATGCACTTTGCTGAGAAACACCTGGAGATCTGCAAAGAGGTACGAGACACGGAACGAGCAGCGCCCAATGTCATCTGCTGCACTCTGTCTTCGCCTTCTTTTCTTCTTTTTTTACAGTTGAAACAATATTCTACGCTATTTACAAAAACAGTAAAATAAATCCTTCAGTAGTACATGAACCCGTGCGTGTGTGTGTATGTGTGTGTGTGTATGTATGTGTGTGTGTGTGTGTTTTCTCTTTCAGACTGGAGACCGGAGCGGAGAGCTGACGGCTCGTATGAACGTATCTGATCTCCAGATGGTTCTGGGTCTCAGTTACAGCACTAACTGCTCCTCCATCTCGGAGAACAATGACGTCGACTACAGCCTGCATGGTCAGTGGTATCCGTGTCTTCTTTAACCGGTGTAGTTTGTAAAGCTGGTGTTTATATTGTTAATTGTTTGTGTTTATAGGCGCGAGGCCCAGGATGAGCAGAAGACGCAGCATGGAGAACCTGGAGCTCGTGAAAATAACTCCAGACAAGATAAACGTAGGAGCTTCTCTCCTCTCACACAAGCATTTTACCAATCCCGCTTTGCTGCTGGATTATTTTCACATTTTGACCACAGATAGTTGGATGCTTCATCTTCCTCAAGCGTACCGTCTTTCCCCTCATGTTCTTCTTGTGGTCACGCCTCCCTTCCTGTGCGTTCTAAGGGTCAGAAGTGGAGCGGCGACCTCCTGACCAAACAGTCCAAACCCTCCATGGCGAAGAGCTCCTCCAAGCTGTTCTTTGTCAGCCGTCTGCGTGGCAAGAAGTACAAGGCCGCCGGCTCCAGCAAGGTTCTGCAGGACACCAGCAACACGCTGGACGCCAGCCAGACGGCCGCACAGGGCCCACAGAAGGTACTCAGTCCAGGGAGCGTCCGGCTGACACACACACACACACACACACACACACACACACACGCCGAGGCCTCGTTTAGTTTATCACGGCTACCGTCAGACCAGGCCAGGGCCGTTGAGCCGTTTCTCATGTTCAGGCTTCTGTGCTTCCTCAGCGGCTCAGTCCGGACATGCTCGGAGACGAGGGCTTCTTTGACCTGCTGAGCCGTTTCCAGAGCAACCGTATGGACGACCAACGCTGCTCAATACAGGACGCGGGCAGCCGGTTATCGTTGAGCAGCGGCTCAGAATCGCCGCCCACGGCCATCAGAAAATGTGAGTGCATGTATTCACACTGAAGTCATCCATCTCTCCATCTCTCAGTATAACCTACGTCCTACAGTGAAGTAAAACTCCTCTGGTTCTCTGAACTCTGTAGCCGTATCAGACTCGGCCAACGTCTCCGGCGCCCGCGGCCGGCGGCTGGAGGAGTCGTCGTCGGCCGCGGCGGGGGGGAGCCTGCCCGGCCTCAGGCTCACACAACACGGCAACCAAGCCGTGCTCAGCCACCTAATGGCCAACGCCGACAACCCCGAGCCCGACGACAACTTCTTCGACATGCTCGTCAAGTGCCAGGTAGCTGACCTGACCACACACTCAGTAATACTGCTTCATGCATAGCACGGTACATTTAATGCAAAATAAAGTTATACTGGGCTTTTCTAAATGGAGGACTACGCCGTTTCTCAATCAGCGTACTTGTGCGTCCTTTCCTCTACTTGTGTCCTTTCCTCTACTTGTGTCCTCGTGGACTCGTGAAACGTCAGTCTCAGCCCGGGTACATGTTCACATTCAAAGTCCGCTTCTCTCAAAGCACGGTCAAAATGCCCGGATGTGACTTGATCCTCCCACTTTCCGGAGGATGCATCAGAGGAGACTTGTGCGTACTCTGGCCAGCATATATCCCAGAATGCATTTCACCAGCAACCAGAAACATTAGCGGAGGAGAAAATAAACTACTGACAGATGACTTTTTATAAATACTACTGTTGTTGAGTCACGGAATGTCATTTTAGGATGTTTTGTTTAGTGGACTGTAAAAAATAATTTACAGTGAATTATTAGAGTAAACTCAGGAGCAAGAACAGCTGATGTGGTGACGTCATCAAGTCAGATGCTGGTCCAATCGCAGAAAGACCATCCTCCTGTTCTCCCGTCCTCCCGTCCTCCCGTTCTCTCGCCCTCTGGAGTCTGGACTCCCAAGTCCAGACTCCAAAAGAACACAAGTCTGTACTCGTGTACCTTGAATTGAGAAACGCTGCTAAACTTCTCTTCCTTCCTCTTAACTACCAGGGTTCCCGCTTGGATGACCAGCGCTGTGCCCCTCCCCCTCCACCGGTCCGAGGGCCAACCGTACCAGACGAGGACTTCTTCAGCCTCATCATGCGCTCCCAGGCCAAGCGGATGGACGAGCAGCGGGTCACTCTGCCTTCGGCCGCCAGGCCCGGCCCGGCTCCAGCTGAACGAAGCACTTAAAGGGACAGGTGTTCTCATCACCTCGTGGAGGTGTGGACAGCGGGGGGACGGACCGGTGGGTGGTCACTCACAAGAAAGCCTCGTGTCTTTCCATGTGTCCTTTTGGACAAAACAAAGCACTGTCAGCATTATATGTAGTATACAGTCAAACAGTATCAAAACATCGATTGTGAACTCTCAGCCGTATCAGGGACAAAAGTGTTGTTTTTTTTATCCTTCCATACTCATTTCACTGTGTATTTTTCAATACAAGTGCCGTTATGTTTGTATTTATTGTACTTTTTTAATTATTGTTATGATCTTTCCGCCCAACGCGATGAAGTAACGTGGTTTTACTCTCAGTGGCGTCTGAGTCATGGTGGACGCGGAGGTACAGCAGCACTCTTTCCATGTGTTTTGTTTCTATGGGAGCTTTTTTTAGAGGGTGGGGTTTGAGAAATGGTATTTTGAGCAAACTATTTGATAGAAGAGTGATATTAACCAATGTGTGTACAGCCCTTATGCTCTTTGTACTGGAGGAATAAAGCTTTTAGCTTTGGAAACTGTTCACTGTGAATTATTCATTCCAACTAAACACACGACTCAGCTTGTGTAAAAGACACTTTATTGAACGTACCAGCAGTCAGACTCGAGTTAGCTTTAATTGATTTAATTCACTTTTAAAAACAAGAATTAGAAAGGCTTGAATACAAGAGCCACTAGTATTTCAAAAACATACTAACTGTACATGAACTAAACTGAAATAAATACATCTATGTACGCATTGGTTTGGCCTTTTTTGTTAAAACAATATATATATTATACATTAACAAAATATGCATCTTTGTAAGTAAATCAATATTAGAAGACAATGTTAAAAGAAAAATGTGCGCATGTAAAATACAAGAAAAGAATACAATGCCCCAAATACTGGTTCTAAATAAATATAAAACACCTGTTCTTCCACTCGTTTGTTCCATCTGGTTTGAGCCGCCCCCTGCTGGTGGGTCAGTGTCACAGCAGGAGACTCAAAGCGTTTGAACGGTGAGGACTCCTAACTTGAGGTCAAGGTCACTCAACCACAAATGACTCTTTGCATTTCCCTTTGATGCCGACATAACGACAACCTTCCATCGCAAGACACGAACAGCTTCAACGCCAAACAACTGAATCCAATTAAAAACAAATGCACAAGCTAATTTACCCACTTTGAGTTGTAGCGCTGCAGTGGAGACAGTTACACATTAGACATCAGTATATCCCACGGGGAAGCAACAGCTGGTAATAGGACTACAACTGACCTGTGAATAAATGACAATGCACACAATCATTTCAACTCGTTTCCAAAACAATAGCAGCGTAACACCAGCTACAACTATATGCAAAAGAAGAAGGAATGTAGCGCTTCTCAAGATGACTTAAAAAGATGTGATCTTGGAAAAATGCCAATATTATCTATTTTGTTTGTTTGCTTTTACATTGTTCTTATGGAAAATGAGAACTCAAGGAAGGCACCTCATGAACAAAGCACTTCCTCCTGTCTGATCAACCACTTCTCCGTGGAGAGGATGTGCAGCAACTGTGTGAGTGAAGATGAAGCGATGGTGAGAAGAGAAAAAAAAAGGATGATCCTGCCGCTTCGCCCCTCGAGGCGACGACGGTCGGCGTGACGATGTGAGTGACGTGAAGAAAGGAGGACATGCAGCGCGTGGGTCACAGCCGAGTACCCGTCAGGTAAAAGGCCCCTTCACCGGGTTGTGTTTCTCAAGCTGTCGACGGGGCGTGACGGTGTTGGTAGTGCAGGAGGAGGGTTGAGAGGGATTATGTGTAGTTTAAATTAGAACTGGTTGCGTGCGTGCGTGTGCATGTGTGTGGGGTGTGTGTGTTAAGGGTTGTGTGTCCAGAGGGTGACGGTGCGGTCAGCAGAAGACGAGAGGAAGGACAGGTCGTCTGTGTGCCATCGACATTGAATCACTTTGTCGCCGTGCTCCCCCACCAGGGTCTGAGGCAGCGGCTTGGTCAGGTCACCTAGCAACAGACACAGGAAATGGAGCACAGACGGGCGGATTTAAAATCATGACACTGCACACAATGTTTCTATTGAAAGTAGTTTTTTTTTAATATATAACTGGGTGAGGAGACTATTAGTTTAACTAGTACAAACCAAGGTGCTCATGTGTTTATGGACTTCCTTGTACTCAAAGTAGTTTATTAAAAATGCCTCAGAGTTTCTCGGAGTCCAAGTTCACCTCCCATCTACAGTCCAAATAACAAAACCATATTAAACAGAACTACGTTGTTGACCCTTGTCTGAGGGAGAGAGCTGTGTGTGCCCTCTCAATCATCTGTGTAGATTTAATTTAAGCCTAATATAATATAATGTAAAGGTTTAATACACCCTATGTACATATGTTGTGGATACATCCAATTTGAAACATTTTAACCACCACACACCCCAAAAGTACATTATGACACATACAGGACTGTCTCAGAAAATTAGAATATTGTGATAAAGTTCTTTATTTTCTGTAATGCAATTAAAAAAACATTTTTTTTTTTTTTTTCGTCTGAAAAGAGGACATTGGACCACTCTGCAACTGTCCGGTGCTTCTTTTCCCCTTGCAGGTGTTTCAAGTTAATTAGACGATTCAAGTGATTAGTTGAATACCCTACTAGTATACTTTTTCATGATATTCTAATATTTAGAGATAGGATATTTGAGTTTTCTTAAGCTGTAAGCCATAATCAGCAATATTAAAAGAATAAAATGCTTGCAATATTTCAGTTGATTTGTAATGAATGCATGACATTTGTTTTTTTAATTGCATTACAGAAAATAAAGAACTTTATCACAATATTCTAATTTTCTGAGACAGTCCTGTATAAATGGTATATCTGGCCAGTGAAGCTGGGTCGCCCCTATGAAGAAGCTCACGGCGGGTGAAAGCCCCTCCAGGTACGTGTCGTTACTACACGGTGAGGAGGCGAGCCGATACCTTGGAGGTTGCTCACGATGACCTTGGAGTCGTAGGAGCCGGTGAGCAGGTAATGCGCCCCCGGGGAGAACCTGATGGATCGCACGTCGCTGGTGTGCGGCCGGTACACCTGGACGATCCGTCCTCCTCTGATGTCGTACAGCATGCAGGCACTGTCTTCCTGTCCTGTTGCTAGGAGACGGCCGCTAGGATCGACTGCGACCGTGGCAACGGGACTGCCTGTGCAGGGGGAAAGAAAGAAAACAGGGTGTAGCTGTAATAAAGAAATCCATAAACCAGTGAAACTGTATTTTCACAGCACCGCTGCTTTCGGTGTCCTACACGGCTCATAAATTGCTGCAGGTATTTGATGAAACAACGGAGGGTAAACTCATCCCACACAGGTGGTACCTGAGCCGTGGAGGGCAGCTCCGACGACTCGGACACAGCTGGGCACCCGGAGGTCCCAGAACCGCACCGTCTTGTCCTGGGAGCCGGAGGCGATCATCCAGCCGCCCCACGTGTACAGAGACAGGATGTGACCTGCACAGAGCGCCGCACTCAGCACACAGCTTCAACCCCACGCCACATGTGTGTGTGTGTGTGTGTGTGTGTGTGTGGGCCGGGTGGAGGCAGGAGGCGGTCGGTGCGTACCCGTGTGTCCGCTGAGCGCGTGCAGACCCTGTCCCCTCTGACAGTCGGTGGTGTAGATGTTACAGTCTCCGGCTCCGGCGCTGATCAAGATGGCTCCTCCGCTCTCCGGACCCTCCATGAAGGCCAGGTCCCGGATGGTGCCGTCGTGCATGCTGAACTCCAGGTCCGGGCCTAGGGCAGAGAGAGGGGCAGAGAGAGAGAGAGAGAGAGAGAGAGAGAGAGAGAGAGAGAAATTAGAAAAACAGAACCCATGCTGCGGCTTAAAGCCCCACTATGTAGTGTTTCCCTTGTAGCGCCCCCTTCAGGTATTTAACGTTTACTTCAGTGTCGTAAATACCCAGTTACGATAGATCAGGTGTCGTGAACCTCTGGCTCTGAGCCATATATGGCTCTTCCGGTGACGCATATGGCTCTTTTGAGTTTGAGTTAAAAACAAAAAAATCTCCCCCCGCCCCCCTGTACCTTTCTCTATCCTCCAGATGACAGCAGCAGTAATGTCAGGTCCCTTTCTTAAAGAGGTCTTTGTTCTTTTATTAAACTAAACGTCTGTTATTGTCTCCAAAGCAGCATGTCACTCTGTCTCTGTCGCGTAGCGGAGCAAATACCCCCCCCCCCCCCCCCCCCCCCCCGTACCCGTGGCGTTGCAGGTCTCCGCGCTGAACGGAAGGACTTTGACGTATTTGTCGTTGGAGCCGGTGGCCAGCAGCTGACCACAGTGGCTCCAGGCCGCGCAGTAGATGGACCCTTTGTGGTGCTTGTTCCTCTTGAAGCGGATGACAGGCGGCTTTATTGGACTTGAACCACTGAGGAGAGGAAGAGTGAAGAAGAAAGGGGGGAAGAAAACAGAAGAAAGGCAAATGGACGGAGAGAAGAGAAGATGAGTAAACATTCACACGATACACAGAGAGTGGTTTGTTTACGTCTCACCCAACAGACTCAACGTTGTGATGACAAGCTGAAGTGGACTTTTTAAGTGAGATCATTTTGTCAACGGCTGTCTCCAATGTCAAGAATAAACTTTTAATATCACTTCATATTACCGTCTTAACTTTCTGTGAGACCTTCGTCAGAGCGCTAAAGAAACAGAGTTTGTGAAGCCAAAAGGTTCCAGGGAGTTTTCCTTGTCAGGTGACCATTAAAAGCCCGTAAACCCGGCATCATCCATGTTCTCCGACTGGATGCATCAGACCGTCAATCATTTAAGTCAGTATTTATTTCCGGGGGCGTCTCTGGAGGCGACGGTCCAGCTCACCTGGTGTCCAATGTTTCGGGGTAAGCGCAGACGCGTAGAGTTTTGGAGTTGGACCCGACGGCGTAGAGCGATCCGGACGGGTGGAAGGCCACGGCTCGGATGGCTTGAGTATCTTCCAAAGTCTGCACCGGCACGAACAGCCGCTTGGGCTGGTCGCCC
The DNA here is from genome assembly GCA_036178185.1 of Liparis tanakae. Classification (NCBI taxonomy): domain Eukaryota; kingdom Metazoa; phylum Chordata; class Actinopteri; order Perciformes; family Liparidae; genus Liparis; species Liparis tanakae. The sequence continues at coordinate 9,060,221 of CM070098.1, read as the reverse complement.
TGACAACACACGACACACAGAGGACGTGTCAGTAGCGTGATCTATTGTGATCTCCTCATCCCTGTGACGTGTTACGCTGTGAGCGTGAGCTCGTGACGTAATCACGTTATAATCTGCTCGGTAAAGTGGCATTAAACCGTCTCGTCTTGTTCTGTGAGCCAATCAAGAGGGAGTGTGTGTTCGGCACGCAGCCTGAGAGACGACGAGAGTGGGAATAATAACGTGCGTCGAGTCACTTCAGGTGCATTATTCAGAACATGCTTGTTGAGGAATACATTATTTAGAGCAGGTTCCACGGCGTTGCTCCAGAGCGACTTGGGTTACCTCTTTGCTCCGGGATAACGAGCCGGGAGAGTCACACGGCTGGCTTCCTTTCTGTTTCTGCTCACTGCGGGGGGGAAACACAGAAATACAGAAATACAGCCATCGTCAACGCCTGGGACGAACTCCGGAGTAAAAACTAAACAACGTGACACACGCAGTACCTGGTGGAGACGACCGGGGACTCGTTGGGAGGCTGGACCGCTCGGCCCTCCGCGGGGTGCTGGGGGGTGCTGCTGAGCACCCCTCCCCCCGGGGTCTGCTCCGGGGTCACATACGGAGGGTTGTTATTGTCCTCAGGGGGGGGCGTGTCCCCGTTACACTGCTGGGCCAGAGACTTCACCTCCTCCCCCGCCACATTCAGCTCCTCCAGCTTCTGGATGGACCTGAGGACAACGCACAGGCACACGCCTCCATCAACCGTCTCCACAGTCTGTCGGCCTCGTCATCATTTCATCCGAGGCGTTTTGCGCTCATTTGGAAAAAGGAGACAGGTGAAAAACCTTTCACGTGACTGAGTGAATCTACAAAGGGTAGAAGACCAAAGAAACCTGGAGTATAACAGTGTAATTATGCGCAGCTTCCCTTGTGAATAATGCAGAGGTTACAGAGTCGGGGAGAGGGAGGACAGGAGGAACTCTCGAGGGACGACTCAAAAGGCCTTTGTCCTGCTGACTTGGCACATATTAACACATTTACAATCGACCTCTTTGTCACAGACCCAACGCTTAATAAACTCTGGTGGGGGATCGGACGCACGCTCAAGTTGGCCTTGAACATGTTGAGGCGTGGAGTCTGGGTCCAACAGTGTGTAGTGAATACACATGGCGCCCATGTGATCGGATGGAGCTGATCACCACAGATGGTGGAGGGAGGAGGGGGGGGGTCATGCTAGGAAAACGCCACATGGGGCCCTTTGTTGTCAGGGTCTACTTGACAGCTGCTCCTCTCTTCTATGGACGTATTCAAAGCGTCTCTCTCTCTCTCTCTCTCTCTCTCTCTCTCTCCTCTCTCTCTCTCTCTCTCTCTCTCTCTCTCTCTCTCTCTCTCTCTCTCTCTCTCTCTCTCTCTCTCTCTCTCTCTCTCTCTCTCTCTCTCTCTACTCTCTCTCTCTCTCTACTCTCTCTCTCTGCTCCCCCCTCCAGCAGCATCTGCTGGTACAGTTGCCTCTGCTGCTGCTTCTGCTCCAGGTGCTGCTGCACGCGGAGCCGCTGCCGGTAGTACTCCTCGTACTTCTCCGTCGAGTCCCGGAGCTGAGGGTCAGAGAAATCAGAATGAGCCCTACTTGTGTGTCTGATCAGTTTATGACTGAAGTCTGTTGGGCGATTCACTCCAGAGAGCTGATGAAGTCTCGCTGGAGAGGGAAAACAGATGTGTGGCTGAAGGGGAACATCTGAACACAGTGTGTGCAAATGAACAAGGATACGTGGAAAAGATTCAGCACATACAGCATACTATTCCACTCCTACTCCAGGAGAGGAAGATAATGTTTGAGGAAAGTCACGCCCAACTCGTATTAACACGAATCCAAAGCAGCATTGTGGCCACATGAACTCAGCTCCAGACATTTCTTCTGTCAGTTATTCAGGTATTAGAGGAGGAGGGGGTGAGACTGAGGGCCGAGGACAGCCCACTTCCCCTCTCCGTCCTCCGCTTCCTGCCCAGACAGGAGGGGAGGGGAGCGCTGCTGGCACTGAGCCCACTGGTGAAGAGCAATGGAGGGCAGAGGAGAGCCAGAAGGAGAGGCTAGGAGGGACGGAGAGATCAGAGCACCCTCTTCCCACTGAGCTGCTCTACGGGGCCGGAGCAGAGAGCCGGAGACACACCGAGAGGGACACCGTGGCAACATGACTCCTGTGAGCCACGTCTCCCCGCTGACCTCGAACCAGAGCAACCAGGGCGTCTCGTTCTCAGGAGGTCTGGAGGGAGGGGATCTATGGACTTTTGTTTGTTTTGGGACTTTTTGAAAGGAGTATGTGCATCATGTCTGTGTGTTTAAATGTGGGTCAAAAAGAGGACAACAAAGCCGTTCCTACATGCACAAAGGTTAGAGGAGCACATGTGGTGGTGACATAACTCTACCAGCACGACACCAAAACAAAACCAACGAAGAAGACACCAGAGCCAGAATGGACTGATCCATCACCGTGAGCAGCCACGCTCGTCTCATCACTTCTCTGGAACACACACTTGCCAGAGGAGGTTGGTTTAGAAGCACTGTGAGAACATGAAGCCCTCGATCATGATGTGCGACACGCAACGGGTCTAATGGGTCCAAAAGCGTCCGCGATGTGTGTTTACCTCGTTCCCGTCCACACCGTCGGCTGGCGGAGCGTCCTCTCCCGGAGCCGAGGCAGGACGCAGGTTCTGAGCTCCACCCGAACTCAACATCTTATCCACAGGCGTGTCCGTCCTCGACCTTCAGGGGGAAACGCAGCACACAGGAACAGATTATCTCAAGACACCGGACCAACACTTGAACACGCCCCGACGCGGTGCGGCCCGACTCTTACGTTTCGGGGGACTCCTCGAAGATGCTGTGGCAGTCGGAGCTCTCCATCATGAGACTCCTGCCCAGGCCCTGCCCCCCTGCCCCGGGGTAGTGGAAGTTGGCGAAGGAGTGGGACATGGGGGAGACTCCTTTGCCCGGCGCCGCCTCCCCGCCGCTCGCCCTCTTGTCCTGGCCGGACAGGCCGAAGGACAGCCCGTCCAGCGCCGGGTTCAGGGAGCGCGACATGTAGGTGTCGGCGGACTGGGGCCGGCGCATGGGGGAGGACGGGTACGGGGACAGCTTGCTGATGAGCGGCGTGAGGAGGTCGCCGTAGCCGCTCTTCGTGGGCTTGACCAGGCGGTCCACTTGGATTTTGAGCTGCTTCTGTTCGAAGGCGCAGGAGAAGACGGTGTGGGAGAGGTTCTGCATCCAGGAGAGCAGCGACAGGTCCAGGTCGTCGCAGCCGTTGCCGCAGAGCATGTCGACGCCCAGGAGGACCTCGCCCTCCGGGATCTCCTCGCCCGTCGCCTTGCTCTGCGCGCAAAATAAAACCCAACACGTGTAAACGCACTCGCCATCTGGAAACTTGGCTTCAGACCCCCGTCGTTCTGTTTGGATATTAGCGGTCCCGACCTGGCAGTACTCCACGCAGCACTCGTAGAGGACTCCCTTCAGGAGCAGCTGGAAGAGCCGGTCCCGACTGGCCTTGAAGCCAGCCTCGCTCAGCTTCCGGTCCGCTGGGATGAACTCCGCCACCATGACGCAGGCCTCGTCAAAGCACTGCACCCGGGCCGTGCTCGGGTTCCAGTCCTGAGCAGAGGAAGAAGAAATCAACTCGCATGCCAAACAAATGGAAGTCAGAACGTCAACGTTAAAGCCCCACTATGTAGTGTTTCCCTTGTAGCGCCCCCTTCAGGTATTTAACGTTTACCTCAGTGTCGTCGTAAATACCCAGTTACGATAGATCAGGGGTCGTGAACCTCTGGCTCTGAGCCAAATATGGCTCTTCCGGTGACGCATATGGCTCTTTTGAGTTTGAGTTTTAAAAAATAATCCCCGCCCACCCCCCTGTACCTTTCTCTATCGCGCCAGATGACAGTAATGCCAGGTCCCTTTCTTAAAGACGTCTTTGTTCTTTTATTAAACTAAACGTCTGTTATTGCTCAAAAGTCTTACATAGCGAAGTTAAAACCCCACAGACCCCCGATGGCCGTGGCGGAGGCGCAAATCGGCATATTAAAAGTCATTGTAGGGGCACCATTTTTTTCAAGCTGTTATTTTAAGGTACAATTGTTACATAGTGTTGCTTTAAACTCGCAGAAGGATTAGCAAGAGATTGAAAAGATGCTGAAGTTGTAGGAAACTTAAGGCATCCTTTGTTTCCTCCGTCCTCATTCCTCGACCTTGCCTTGAACTCAGCGTGGTGCGTGAGGCGAGGCAGCGTGAGCAGCAGGCACAGTTTGCTGTAGTCGTCCTTAGAGGGACAGAACTCCTCCAGGGCGTGGAGACACTTGACGGCTTCCTGCATGGTGAACTCCAACTAAAGGGAGACATTAGACACATTTCAAATGGTTACAAATGACCGGTTAGAAGTTCCTCTCTCAATAGCAGCTTCGTCTCCAGCTTCAAGGATAACAATGTACAGATGAGGATTCTGCCGGGTCACGTGACGGTATGTCCACCAGGTTGTGAATACAAGAGTCTCAGCGTGTGTAATGGAAACAAACACTGTTTGTCGGATACATTGATTCATTTTGTAATCTATTTCTATTTAGCAATAACAAACAATTAGATTACATATATCATTATTGAGCTACAACAATCTGATTGTGAGAAGATTGCATCTTGCTTATTCCCGTAATTAGACTGATTACTGTGGTTGTTTTTAAGGACCACATTTTAGTTTCATTTTGTTGGTACACTCAAGCTTTAAAATCGTCCCTTTTGTCTCTAGCTTCATGTCTAAATTGGTTTAAAAATAAATAAATTAAGGCTTTTAATTGTTTTTAACAAATGTACAAATCATTGAAGCAAACAATATAAACAATATCTTAGATATAACACATAGCAAGCTGAATAAATATTACACATCAACAAAAAACTAAACTAAAAGTAACCAGAGTTAACCTATTTGGTTTGGTCATTAATCACTGATCTGAAGTTGTCCATCAGTGTGAATGTAACCACAGTGGAGAAACATTTTACTTTGGGATTTCTCTCAGGATAGAATTGGATCTCTGTGTGTATTCACCGGTGTCTTACAACACGAGCACATGTTGGTGTGGAGAAACAGCACATTGGTGCTGTTACTGTTGCTATGGGCCATCCACTCGCCGCCCCGTGACTAATGTTCTGCTCAGACGAAAAGGAAGGGGGCAGCCGACGGCCACACTTCTTTTTGGCCTTTCGGCCAAATCCTCTGTGGGTGAGACATCCCAGGTGAACAGACTGATCCTCACAGGGACGGTCGATGACGCAGCATCAGAGGTGAACAGCTTAACCCAGATAAATCCTCCGCTGCATTACAACGCCCCTCGCATGCAAACGCAGCCACTGTTGGCGCACACACACACAACCTGCCTCCTCTTTGTTGAAGATTGTGAGGTTTGCTCAGATGACTTTCACAATGCGAGTTTCAAACTACACGTATTGAAAAAAACGCCCCGTTTCTCGTCTCTGAGATCGAGCCTTCTCGTTCGCAGCCATGACAACCAGAGATTCAGTGGGAAGACAGCAGCTTGTTTCAATAGGAGGAGAATTCCAGGCTGTGTCGCCCCTTGGGAGGCTTAAAAAGAAAATGCTGGTCGTTCGCACATTCTCGAAGTGTAGTGGCTTACATGCTGTGGCTCATCTTCTGCAGACATGGCGTTGTTCACACACAGGGCCTCCAGGAACTTCTGCTTGAGGATGATGTAACGAAACCTGAGGACGCGACAGTCACACAGACGTTAGAGAAGTGTCGATGCGGCTCGCCTCCGACGTCGTTGCCGTCGGCCACAACACCTCCGCCTCAACAGAGGACACGAGAACCCGGACACACTGACCTCTTCCTGTCGAACTTATCCATGCACTCCAAAGGCTGGATGAACTGAAGGACCTCGTCCCATTGGCCATCGAGCACCAGTTGCCTAAGAGAGAGAAAGAGACAGATCCTTTTTAAAAACACTGGTAATACATAGAATCATGCCCTTCTTATGTCATATAAATGTGTTTCCATAATAAATAGTTGAAGAGCAAACAATCTTCATACCCTGACTTCCTGCTTGCGGTGGTATTTTCTTGATAAAGGTGTATCATGACAAGCTATTGACGCAATAGAAGGTGAAAAACCAAAATGCATTGAACACTCGAGTACAACTGCAGTCATTGGCTGACTTTCTGCAGCGGTGCAGGGTTACAGTATCCCCAGTGTAGAGGACACGAGGAGAATAACTCGACTCGTGACTGGAACAGGTGTCTGTTGTTTCTACTTCGTTATGTGAACCGCAACCTGAGACCACGAGACCCCGACTGCGCGTGGTGGTCATTGCTGCCGAGTTCACCGACCTGAGGAAGAGCATGTCGTCGGAGTAGAGTCCGTTGATGACGCCGCTCTCCTTCTCCAGAGCCAGCATGCTGATGTGCAGCTTCCTGGAGTTGAGAAAGTCCAGGATCCCCTTGATGATCTCCACCTCCTTCACGTTTATGGTTTCCTCCGCTGTCATGGTGACGACGGGCTGCCAACGACGAGGGCAGATTAAGACAAACACTTACACAAGTAACAAAAGCACTTACATTTGTGTTCCACACATCTTACAGTTTGGTAAGGAACATAAGTGGGCCGCAACTCGCCGCCTTGAAAACCAGTTTGATTCTTCAGATGTGATTTTACAATGATGTGGCACGTGTCAATCAATACCAGAGAATATCCCTGTTGATATTGTGATGAGGCAGCATCTAAAACACATGAAAGTATCAGCCTAGGTGAAGCCCGTCCGTGGTAATGACTCAGCTAATGATGCATGTATTGATCCGTACACATCTCAAATGAATGCACACATTTCACATGAGCTCACTTCTCCTTTATGAACACACATGTGCAGCACAGTGGGATCAAACTTCATCCACCATCATGAAAGATCAGAAGGTGTGAGGCTGTGTGCAGTCCCTCTCTCCCCTGAGGCTGCACCTCATCCAGGGACCCAGAGGCGGGATGCAGATGTTCTGAGCCTCTGCTGAGGGGTGTGCCTGCTCGAGTCTCTGATTTAACTCCTGCATCATACAACTGCTTGTGTTACGACAACAGGAGTCCAGATGTTCCTGGTGACGATGATGATGATGTTGATCCTTCATCACCTTAACTCAGACGAACTCGGACACAAGTCGTTGCCTGCTACATCCGACTTAGCTTGAAAGGATGCTCACTGCTCCCCACATGCGGAGCTCCCGCATAATGGCCTCTGACAGCCTCACGGCCGGCAGCGTCTCGTGCATCGCGTCCATCCACCGAGCGACAACTGCGACAGACGCGGACACGAGCGGCGCTGCACACGGCTGCAGCCCGCTAACTAGCCGCGGTGGCTAATAACACTGGCTCCACTAAGCCCAAGTCACTCCCTATAAGGAGCTTAGGCTACTCGTTCAATCGAATGTATTCTGAATTCGACCCACCGGATTACACCGACTCATAGCCGGTTACCGGGAGAGCTCATACGACGCGGACTCGTGAACCCGGCGGCCGGTCGGGGAGAGGAGACGAGCAGCTAGCCGGGCCGAGAGGAGAGCGGCATCCTCGGGGCGCGGTGCGCTGACAGCCTCCCGGGAACAACGGCACGACCCCGCCCGCGTGCTGCGTTCAGGGCTCACCTGGTTCTACAAACGCATGGATGAGAAGACACCGTCCCCCGGGGCTCTGCGCGCTGTTGACAGACGCTGTCACGACGAGTGCTGCTCGCGGTCGTCGGTGGGGTTCGTCCTGCCGGGCGGTCCTTCCTCCTCCTCCTCTTCCTCCTCCTCCTGCTTTTCTGACTGCGTCCCCTCCCCGCTGGAGCTCTCTCTGCTGCTGCTGCCTGTTGCCTGCTATCTGAAGCCTGAAGCCTGATGCCTGCTGCTGCCTGCTGCCTGCTATCTGCTGCCTGCTGCTTGCTATCTGCTGCCTGCTGCCTGCTATCTGCCTGTCTGTCTGCTTGCTGCCTGCCTGCTAACTCCTGTCTGCATGACTCTTGTATATCTGCTGTCTGCTGCCTGCTGCCTGCTGTATGCTTGCCTCCTGTCTGCTGTCTGCAGGAGCATCGCCTCCATCCATCCTGCATACCCAGTTTACCCACTCAAACTTCCCACCAGCAGCAATTCATATTTAATCCATAAAGATGATCAGGGGGGATAGAAAATGAAATGTGTCACATGTCATGCCAGAATACAACCGTTTCACCTGTTGAGGGAACTTCTGAGGTGCTTTTACTTTTACTCTACTGTAAATCCCAAATATAAAGAAATTAATACATTATGACATAAATGCATCAAATAAATGCATCACTAATTATACTCCAATAACATTATTCTGAAATGAGACACATAAAGGTATATTTGTATGCCAGTGCTTTTGTACTGTAACACTGCGGCCCCTCAGCGTACCTCCATCCAGATCCAGTCCCAATCCATCATTGGTCTGATTCATAATCAAATTCATATTCCTCTAATCCATGAAAAATTAAACATCACATCAATTAATTGTTAATACAGTTTGTCTAAATCAGACCTGGGCGTAAAATTCATTTTAAGCATTTAGACTCTAAATGCTTAAAATGAATTTTCAGGGATACTTTAACATACAACTTTATTTTGTTAATATTCCTTTTGATTGATCTATTCAACACATATCCCCCACAGTGTGTGAGGGGACATTTTGTTCAAAAATAAACCCTAAGAAATGAATAAACCACTTTCTCACTTTCAAGCAATGTACTAGAAACACTTTCTCAAAGGTTTTCTATTTGTAATTTTCTGTTAATTATCAGCCGACATAGATACCAATATATCTGCAATGAGCTAATGTGGTTGATATATGAGCCAAGCTGATTATCCATCAACAAGATCAATATGAGGATATCGTGCAGATTTCTTTATTTTATATAACAACCAATAGTATTAAAAAATGCACAGCTACACCACAAGAGGAAATGACTATATGGCGCCGAGACTTTTTGTAAAGTGTCTGCCTCCCTCTAACGGTCTGTGCACAGTGATGATGATACTTACCTGTTTTATTTACTCCACGTTGGTGGTGATATGTGTGATATTATATCAGTTTAAATGAGGCTATTATTGCTCCTAAATCAATGAAGACAGGGATGCAAACCATGAATACTGTTGATAGCTTGCATTTTAATAAAGCTCAAAGTAATAAGAAAACAACAAAAATCCATGAACAGTTGAGCATATTTAGTCAATTAAGAAGAAAATGAATTAAAAATTGCAAAAAATCTTGGTATGCTTTATGGCTTTCATACATACACAATACCGCCTTCATACAATTTCATACACCTTGCATCTGCTTTCATCACACTTCCTCCAACAGCTGTACTGCTTCATCAGTACACACCTCCAACAGGTCAATGTCATTACAAAAAATACTTCTATATGCCAAAATATATATATATGTACAGTGCCAACACATGTGACAAAAAGTTATGTAAAAGTAAAGTAACAAGCGTGACGGTACTGAAGCGCAAACGACTCAACGCCATTGGACAAGGTCTTGACGTAGTATAATGGATGAATTAATGTATTTACAATGTACTTTGAGGGTAATCAAGCTCTAACAGTTAAGACAATATCCACATTAAAGTGGCATTTTAAATATTTGTTAGTTCCAACTCCAACCTAGTCACTGGAGATTATTCAAATTAAATTGCACAGAGTGAGATTTCTGTCTATTCTACTACTGACGATCGTCTTACCAGCGATGCTGTAGAGTGATTACACTTGTTGCATTAAGTAAAGGCCCCAAAGGACAACACACTGACACACACGGGATAAACTATAAAAGCTCCTACAAGCACTCGCTCATTTCGGATGGTTTTGCCATCATATACAAACTTAACTTATATATATATATATATATATATATATATATATATATATATATATATATATATATATATATATATACACGTACAGTATATCATCATGTTTCTCTGAATAACATCTGAGACGTCTTTCAGAATATCTTCAAAGCATTATCAAAATGAAATAAATTAAGAGTCTATAGCAGGAGCCTTCCAGAAGTGTTTCATGGTACTCCTTATGCTCAATACTCTCATTATTCCACACGTTTGGAAAGTAATTGCAATCACCAATTGAGGTATTCTCCTCACCCTTCTTGGCACTTCACTATTACACTCACACACACACACACACGCACACTCACACACACACACACACACACACACACACACACACACACACATACACAAATGTATACTATTTATACGTGTTTCAGTCACATGTAGAAAAGAAAAACAAGAACTAAAAAAACATGCCTCTGTAGCAGCAAAACTCTCATAAAAAATGCTGCTTCTACCTGATCACGGATCAGACGGGCCACCCTTAACAACCTGCTTGAGGGGGCGTGAGCTGATCCCAGACCTGCGAGTGCTCGCAAACTCTCCTGTATCACAAACAGACTTTTCATTACAGGTGCTGACAAACCAACAACCTCACAGCGCATCCATATGACAGAAAACAAGCATAAGGCCACACATGATCAACTTATAGAAACCAAACGGCCTCGTTCTGAGGCGTGACATTCAGTGCTTCAGTGGTTCAACTAGGTAAGGCCATGGTCCGCCTTTTGTTTCCTTCTCTTTGTTTGGCACATTGATACACATGCTAATAAGTAAACACTTGTGTCCCGTATAGTCCAGAGCGTGACTCTGTGTTCTCCAGTTGGGCTTCAGTGGGACCGTGTGTACTTTGAATGAAAATGTTAAATACACTAATTCTCTAGTGTTCCTTCTAGAGAAGTACTGTATGTCCAAATCATGCGCGGCCATCTGGTGCTACTTAGTGTGCAGTTTCTTGGGCGTCGCCTGCTTCTTGGTGTGCCACAGATGGCTGCCGATGGTGATGGCGTCCACACTGGCGGACATGGTTTTGGCCGGGATCAGGCTGAACTGCTTTCTGTCCGAGTTGTACTTGTACAGGCCCTCGATCATCTTGACCGTGATGCTCTTCGGCCCGATTCCGGCCAGTTTGGTGATCTCCTCCGTCTCCGGGCAGTAGGCGTACACGGACCTGAACTGGCATCCGCCGTCACGGAACAACAACAGGAAGTTGTTGGCTTCGGACTTCTCCATTTCCTGCGCGAAACCAAAAAGAAAAGTCGTGGTTTAGTGCAGCATTTTTTTAATGCGTAAAAACACAGACACGTTTTTGCAAAACATACATCGAGTATCTTGTTCTTCTGCCCTTCGTTGACCTTGCCAGCCAGGCAGCAGTGAGAGAGGGCATTCTGGATGATGTACTTGTTGGACTTGGCACTCGGCTCCTTGTAGAGTTTGGGTCCTGTGGGATGAAAGAAAGCATGAGACTGCGTGTAACTCTTAACACACTATGTACTAAGTACAGGTACATCTCCTACCTGTGTACTCGTTGTTGGAGGGAGTGGATGAGGTGGTGGAGTCGTTTTCCCAATCCTTCTCTTCGTTGCGACTACAAGTCGAAGGACAAGAAGAAAAGCCTTCTGCAGAGTCTGGCCTGGAGACGATCACATGACCAACGCATGAGACGGAGAGACGGAGAGACGGAGAGACGGAGAGACGGAGAGACGGAGAGACGGAGAGACGGAGACCCACAACAGACACGGAGAGGCCGATGCACATGGACACGGATGAAAGCGTACGCCAACAAGGTGCACAAACGGACATGCACACACACACATACACACACACACACACACACACACACACACACAAACACAGAGAGACGTAGTAAAACAAGGTTAGACTTTGTGACACAATTCTCCAACCCTGCCTGTTGTCTTTCATTACATCACACAGCACATACAGATGTGAGAGAGACGGAGAGAGAGAGAAAGAGAGAGAGAGAGAGAGAGAGATAAATGCAGAGCAGCCGACAGAGAAGAGAGCAAACAGCATTACTGCGGGAAGCTGACGGGGGTAGAGAGCAGGAGAACCGAGGTGAACACATCTCAACACACAGGTCCAGGTACCTTAATGCAGAAGCAACAATGGCAGTAATGTAATATGTTACATGATTTCCCTGTCGGCACATGTGTCTACTTCTACATGAGTCTGTGTTGAGCGAATGTCGAATGAAAAGCAGGCTCCGGTCAGATGAAGCTGTTTCTACATGGAGCCACATCCAGGACACGCTGCCTTCAGGGTCACCTTTCAGGAGCATTACTAACCTTCCCTTTCTTTCTTTGGGAGAGCTTAGAAAGAACGGGATATGCGCTAGCTTATTGCCTCTGAGGGACGCATGCGAAGTAGAGAAAGACATGAGAGATAGAAGAGAATCAAGAGTGTAAGCCTCAATAAAGTCAAGACTTCACAATAACAAAGAAATAACTGAAAACTCACAAAACACGCCATGACATTGAAGTCTACGTAAATGATATATGGGTGACACACATTTTTAAATGTTTAATTGTCGGAGTGCGTATCACAATGGTGTTGGTGCTATAGATTGTAAAGCACTCTGAGACAAATTTGTAATTTGTGAAACTGGGCTATACAAATAAACTGAATTGAATTGAATTGAATTGCTAATATGCTGAGGGATGGTGCATTATACACACACACACTGAGATATTAGAAAAGTAATTCTAAACGACTTGTTGTAGTTGAATATATATTATAAACATACATAACTAGTGTAATACTATGAGATGTATACTTATGTTGATACTATACAGGAATAAAAGAGCATTGAAAGGAGCTTGAAGAAAAGATGGATGAAAAGGGCCAGACAGCTTCAACTGTGTCATCTTGGTTCTTGGTCAAATTTAACTTAACATTTCTTTATTCTGTGAATCCACCTAATGCAGACGAGTAGTTATTTGTGTTGTACTGTCCAAGGCAGGTGCAGGTAGAGTATTGGTTCTTCTCGTGCTTCTTGCATCTGTGATTTGCTACTCAAGGTCAAGAGAGTCTAAAAGCCCCGCCTCAGGCACCAGGGGGTCTTACCTGTAGTTCTTCCTGTTATACGGCTGCTCTCTGTCGTGGTCGGCCAGATTGAGAGACGCCAAAGAGACGCTGGACACCGAGAAGCCTCGCGGACGCACACCTGCAACACGAGGAGCGGTCAAGCACGGCTCAGTCAGCTATAGGTGTGTGTTTGTGCATCCGACTTGCTGCTCACCTGTCGCTCTCACAGCGGGCGTCGGCGACTCCATCACATCCCTGTGGATGGACTTGGGCCGCGGCTTCTTCTTGAGGCTTCCCGATCGGGGCTTCGGGACCTCGTCCATGTTCTCAAACAGCTTGAGCTGCTTCCTCCTCATAAACTCCTGCTTGATGTATTCCCTTCTTGCCTTCTCGTCGTCCTTCTTCTGCTGCTCCTCCTCCACTTTCAACCTGGAGGAGACGAAGATACAGATTCATTATGTTCAAAAGACACACGTGTGTGTTGGTGCTATAGACTGTGTGTGTTGTAACTATAGACGGTATGTGTTGGTGCTATAGACTGTATGTGTATGTGCTATAGAGGGTGTGTGTTGGTGCTATAGACAGTGTGTATTGGTGCTATAGACAGTGTGTGTTGGTGCTATAGACTGTGTGTATATGTGCTATAGACAGTGTGTATTGGTGCTATAGACAGTGTGTGTTGGTGCTATAGACTGTGTGTATATGTGCTATAGACAGTATGTATTGGTGCTATAGACGGTGTGTGTGTTGGTGCTATAGACAGTGTGTATTGGTGCTATAGACAGTGTGTATATGTGCTATAGACAGTGTATTGGTGCTATAGACAGTGTGTGTTGGTGCTATAGACAGTGTGTGTTGGTGCTATAGACGGTGTGTATATGTGCTATAGACGGTGTGTATATGTGCTATAGACTGTGTGTATATGTGCTATAGACTGTGTGTATATGTGCTATAGACAGTGTGTATTGGTGCTATAGACAGTGTGTGTTGGTGCTATAGACAGTGTGTATTGGTGCTATAGACAGTGTGTATTGGTGCTATAGACAGTGTGTGTTGGTGCTATAGACGGTGTGTATATGTGCTATAGACTGTGTGTATATGTGCTATAGAGGGTGTGTATTGGTGCTATAGTCATGGGGACCGTGTGGCATTGTAAACAAGACAGAAAGTAAGTCAGACCGTGCAGCCTCCCTCTTCTGCTCCTGGTCCAGCTCCTGCTGTTGCTTCTTCTCCTGAGCCTCCTTCTCCCTCCGAAGCCTCTTCTCCAGCAGAGCGGCCTTCTTAGCTGCCATGTCCTCCTCCCCCTTCACATCGTCCTGGTGTTTAAATGGACCGGGAGCACACACAACACACAAGTCAGAAGGGACGTAGAGATGTTTACACCGCACCTTTATTCATGAAAAGCTGTTTGTCATGTTCACTCAGCAGGTACATAATTACACCGTGTATTAAGTTATTATGACAAAAATACTGTGTAATTATTAAAATCATGTTGGTATTTGGGATATTTAATGTGGTTTAAGTGATAATGACCTTTAATCAAGATCTACATTTACATCGTTGATCAGCTCACGGATCAACAGGCACATATCTGTGTAAGTGCTACCTGCATTTAGCCGTTTCTTAAACAAAATTCCTCAGAGTTATGATATCATATATTAACATGGAGGTGAGATATTGACTATGTTAGTGGAACATGTAAAAGTCACTGTATAAACCTAAAGATGTATTAACTTAGAAGACCTTATTATTTATTGCTCACTTATACTTCCTTAAATAACTTATTGCTTGTCACAAAAACGAGCTAAAAGTATTATTATGATCACACAAATCCATTGTTTCTAAAATATTGTGTTCTGAAATGTACGATCTTTATTCACTGTTACAAGAACTACAAATCCAAAGCAGCATGTGTATTAATTTAGTATACCTCCTTCAGTAGCTTGCGTGGCAAAGAGGTGTAAACATCCGCTAATGATGAGCTAACGTAACGCGCTCTGCTAATGTGAGCTCTACTGGTTGTGTGACTGGCCAGTCCGCCTTCGAGGGCCAGACTGACCAGTGCCACCAGTTCCTTCCATTTATGACGAGTCAAAATGTCTGCTGTGAAACAGTTTGTTATAGGTATGATTCTCGCAGGGCTATCGAGATTAATGTGGGGTGACCAGACGTCCGGTTTTCCCCGGACATGTCCTGTTTTTGAGACCAAAAAAAAAGCGTTCGGCAGGGTTTACAAAAACGGATTTTGCTTCGTTGGATATTTGTGTTTCTCTCGGTCTTTCACAAACTAGTTTTTACCCCTTACAAGTTTTGGAAATAGTATCTCCCTTACATTCCACCTGAACAGTCATTGGTCGACCGATCTCAGTGTTGCCAGATACACGAAATCCCCCTTTTAGGCATGTATATCACAAAACACGCAGAATAAGAGAGATGTTCGCCATGGGAGCCCTTTCCTATCTTAGGGGGGGCATCATGAAAGAGTTATGCCGAAGTGTCCTCTTTTTCCCAAACTCAAATCTGGTCACCCTAATTAATGTGGCACGTTAGCTCAGATGGACAGAGACCAACTGTCACGCTCATCACGCCAACATCACGGGACATCAGTCCTGGTCTCGAGTGGCAAGGGAGCCTTATTATGTCGAGTGTGTATACACTCAGAACATGTCAGGAACATGTGGACGTCTATTTTCCACACACAAGCTTTTTTACATGGATTATCTTTGAAAACAACGACGTAGCTCCAGCTCACCTTGAAGAAGAATCCACAGCACATCTTTTGGTCTTTTCCATAAGTGTCTCCTCCTAGCTCTCCATCTCCTTCCCCCTCTCCCGTCATCTCCTGGCTGCAGGGCCGTCCTCCTCCAGGCTTCAGCCCCGACAGAGTCACCTCCACCAGGTCTTTTCTGCCCTGGGGGTCTCCCTTGACCCGGCTGGCTGAGGGCCCTCGGCTCTCAGACGTCGGTTGACACAGCACCTCCGATGACCTTGTCTGCTTGACTTCCCCCTTTGGTTCCTCCAGTCGCTCCTCTTCCTTCTCTTTGGCTGCTCCTCTCCTCGACAGCTGAGGAGCGCCAGCACTCTTCTTGACCGCTCCATCTTCTCTGTCCTTTGTGTTTTCTCTGTTGTCCTTGGCCTCTTGGCTCTTCCCGTCCAGAGGCCCGTCGCTGTGGCCCAGGTAAGCAAACGAGCTGTTCTGGGGTTGGCTGGGCGTGAACCGTCTTAGTCTGGGTAGGCTGTCCACGGAGGTCTGGGTGTTGAGCATTCGACTGAAAGGTGTGACCTTCGGATCGTTTGGCCGCGGAGTCCTCGGCGTCCTGGCGTGGAAGGAGGCCGGACGGCGCTTAATGCCGACGGGAGTCCGAGGAGAGCCGGAAGAAGAAAGGATGGGAGACAAAGACCCCACCGAGCATCGTCCTGACCCCCGGCCCGTGACGCTGCTGCTACGCAACTCACGGAGCTGCCTGTGTGGAGGAGATCACACAAGGTCATGTACACTACCCTTCAAAAGTTTGGGGTCACTTAGAAAAAAGAAAAAAAACAGTTTTTTCCAATGAAAATTACATTAAATTAATCAGAAATGCACTCTCTACATAGTTAATGTGGTAAGTGACTATTCTCTGTTTGTTAATGAAATCTCTTCATAGGTGTCTAGAGGACCATCTCCATGTTCTAGTGGTACATTGTGTTATTGCCTTAGAAGACTAGCAGAGGGTTAGAACCCCCTTGAAACCCTTTTTTAAAATAACTTTTTATTTAGCCTTTTCCACAAACAGATTATTCCTTGACATTGAAACCCTTTTTATGTGAGCTCAGCTGAAAACAGTTATGCTGGTGAGAGACGCTCTAAAGCTGTCCTTCCTTTGAGCGACAAGTTTGAAGAACAACATTAATATTTACAATGAAAATCATTATTTCTAACCTTGTCAATGTCTTGACTATATTTTGTATTAATCTTGTATTCATTTAATAAATAAAAGTGTGAGTTTTCATGGAAAACACAACATTTTCTCGGTGACCCCAAACCTTTAAACGGTAGTGTATGTGTTCACAAAAAAAACCAAACATGTATATCTTTTCCTCTATGATGAAGTGATACCTGTGTGGAGATGGAGCCGGAGGAGGAATGACCCAGGCTTGCTGCTGCTGCTCCCGCATGGACATGATGGTCTCCTGCTGCAGGGCCATGCGCTGCATCTCCGTCTGCAGGAAGCCCAGCGACGTGTTCAGCCTCTCGATGGAGCGCGTGTATTCTGTCAGGTCCACTTCTCCCGGAGACATGCCTGTATCACCCAACACACACACACACACACACAGACAGGTCAGTCAACTGCCAATTTGATATGATGATATGAATGGTTTTCCTGGCTTGTCCAGCAGTACAACAATTATTTGGAAAAGAAAATTCTTTAAGTCATCTATGGATTAAAACCCCACACATGTGCTGAACTTAAGGCTGTGAAATGTGACAATGGGCACGACTTTGAGCTGCAAAATGTCATATCTTGTCGTTTATGTTAAGTTTTAAGTTTTAGTCCTGTTTTCCATGTCCGCTTTTATTTTGTAGTAACTGTCCTCTTTTGTTTCAGATACTTTATTTCCTGCCCCGGTGTTTCCTCGTTAGCGTGATTGTCTGCTCCGCCCCTGATGGTGTCCCCCTGTTCCCCATGTCCTCATGTATTTAGGTCTGTGTCTACCTGTGTCTCGTGTCAGATCGTCTTGTCTCATGTCTTGTTTGAATCGTTCTCGTTTGACTAGTTTTTCGTCCCTGGTTGTTTTTTTCCAACGTAGTTGAGATTTTGTCTTTGCACTTTGTTCATGTTTTTGCCAGCATAGCTGTGACTTTCTGTTTTCGATAAAAACTTTTTTGATTGCTCTAAACCTTGAGTCGTGCTTTTGGGTCCTGCCTTCTGAGTCGTGACACCAAATTGTGGGGATTTAAAATAAATAGATATTCAAAATATATAGATATTTGACTGGTGTGAAAGCTGTCCAGTGACCTTTAGTGTGGCCGTAACAACCAGGTGGAGACAGGTGCTCCACGCAGTTTTTTGGCGGTCTGAAAGCAAACTGACCGGCCACAGGACGCCTGGACCTGAACTATCAAGTTCTTATGAGCAACCTGTAGGCATCACTCACCTCCACCCTCCTCACAGGGTGATTTAGGAGCTGCTCCGTCCGGCTTACATCTCTCCGCCCGCTCCATGCTGCCGTGGTTGGTTTCCATGGCGGCGGCGCGTGGCTCTGGAGAAGCGTCTCCTGCGGCGCCCGAGCTGAAGGGAGCGGTGATTCCTTTTCGTCTCACGACATTTAGAAAGGCTGTTCTGCCCATCTTCTGACGATGGCGGGTGAAAGCTTCTTCCACCTGGGAAGAGAGCGACATTCATTTATATGAAATACTATAATAATATAGTACTGTCTGTCTTTCTTTGCCCTGATCTTTTTACCTTCTTCTTTTGGGCTTCAATGGCTCTCCGTTTCTCCTCCAGCTTCATCCTCAGCTGAATCATCTCTGAGGCTATGAGGTGGGAGGGGTCTCTCGGAGAGGGCGTTACTGGAGAGGGAGATGTGATTGGCAAAGGAGGCGTAGACACCTAGAAAAAAATGCAAAGATCATTAACATTAATTCAATGTTCACTCCAAACCATTTCTGCCGAGGTGGAGTTTAGGGGATGAGTGACACACAATAGGACACACACCTGAGAGGAAATGCTTTTTGGCAGGTGTGTGTACGGCATGTTGAGATCTGAACTCTCTGGTGTGGTTCCTCCACTACTCCTCCCCTCCAGCTTCCTGAACTTCTGCTCTGCGAAGCTCGTCATGCGGACCATGGCTCCTCCAGAGCCTCCAGGGGAGGCGGGGCTGGCGTTGTGGGATCTGGGGGTTGTGGGTGCTGAGCTGTGACAGCGGTCGCTCCTGTCACCTCCCCTGTCGGCCTCGTCACTGACCCCTCTCCGTCCTCCTCCCACGCTCGGGTCCTTCTCCGGCGGACCGAGCAGAGGACACGACCGGGTCGTGGCCTCGCAGTCTGGGTCCATGTCTGAATAGTCTCTCAGGGAGGAGGAGTCCTCGTCCAAGCTCTGGATGTCCTCTGTCTCCACATGGATGCCCGTGTCAACTTCCTCTGTGGACGCAGAGTAGGGGTCGTGGTCGTTCAGCCGGGCCTTAGCTGACCCCGGGTCGTCTGCGTGACCTCGGGCCCCGTCGGGGTCTGAAGGCTCCGAGCCGTGGAGAAAGAAGCCGTTGTCTCCGTCCCCCAGGCCCAGGCTGGCGTGGGGCCGTTCAGTGTCGTGGATGATCTTGAGGGCCTCTTCGATGCTCGGAGGACTTGATGGGCTGGTGTAGCTACTGCGGTTGCCATGGTGATCGTCGGGGCTGTGGTTGCTGTCTGGAAGAACCCCATTGGAGTACCTAGAGACAGATTTGGGGAAGTAAACTGATGATTATTGAAAGTAACGGATGTCCTTCTTATCTCTGTCTCTCTTTTTATTCATAGCAGAGCCATTAGGTAACATGATTATAATCATGTTAATCACTGAATTTTTAACACTGGGGAATTAATTCTGACAAATTACACCAACACTGGGGACTATTTACTCTTGCTCGTGTTGTAATAACTCTGAACGAGTTAATATACTTTTACACTGACATTTTAACACTGGGGAATTTTCTGTGCCCATTAAAAAGCTTTATTCATAACATTTAGATATAAGAACAACTTATTTTCATCTTCTCAAAGCACATTATTTTGCGTTTATCTCGAAATTTGACAAAAAAGCACATGAGTATAAAAGTCACTGCTGCTGTTGGCACGAACATAACTAGAAGTAAAGGCTAATTACTACACTAAACCTCTAGCCAGCTATGTCAATTAAAAGTCCTTATTTTATTACTGGGGTCGTAAAAGAATCCTGATGTCACTAAACAAACAAATAAATAAATAAAATCATATATATTTTCTTCGCAGGAAAATGTACTGTTTTACAGTGTCATCAAATCTATCCATTCATTTATGAAGAATTGCTAAATCTCCGTAACTGAGCTGAAGTAGAGGATAGAGGTTGTTGGTGGTTAAACCCGTCCCTCTAGTACCTGTTTTGGTTCTTCACTGAGAAGGTGTTGTTCCGCCCGAGCGGTTTGTTGGAGGGGAACTCCTCGTCCTCCTCAGGTATGTGTCGGCTCTGGCCGTTGACATCCACAGGCATGAGGGAGAGGTGGCGCTTCATGCCTCCTC
The DNA here is from genome assembly GCA_036178185.1 of Liparis tanakae. Classification (NCBI taxonomy): domain Eukaryota; kingdom Metazoa; phylum Chordata; class Actinopteri; order Perciformes; family Liparidae; genus Liparis; species Liparis tanakae. The sequence continues at coordinate 9,040,027 of CM070098.1, read as the reverse complement.
GAGATGCATAGTGGACTTTATACCCCAGACCGTCACTGCTGGCGGAGCGGGTCATGCCACCGAGGGAGGAGGACGAGGAGGAGTCTCCGTCCAGAGGAATCTCAAAGGAGATTCCCCGACAGGAGGAGCTGAGGGAGGGAATGTATTATTAGTTTAAAAAGGAAACACCAGACCACTTCGCATCTGATTGGGAAACTGGGGAGTTCAGGCACTCACCGCTTTTCTTTGGGCCATGTCCCAACACAGCCATCAACGTAGGACATGGAAGTCGACCTCTTCATTATCCCTGTCACAGACACAGAGCATGCATTACATCCCTTCTTTCAACAGTCAGCAATAAATGCTGCGGGGGTTCTGCTTCAGTTTAATATTTGTGTCAAAGATGGACTCAAAATATAGCATCAGTGATACCAGAGTGACTGCATGTATGTAAATCCGCCACAAGAGGGCCTCTGGTTTTCTTCCACTTCACTGTGTTCATGTCCCAGGTTACTGCTAAATGCTAATACTACTGATTTTGTCATATTTGTTTAAAGCACTAGATAAATATGTATGAGCAAATAACAAAGTAGAGGGAAAACCACAAAATCTGTGTTAGTAGTAACGGTGAATCCGATGCTCCTGTTGAACCAATACTCACTAGCATTGTGACAAATCTGCCAGCATGATCACTAAAGAAAGAGTTATGCACATCCCCAAATGATATTAAATATAGTACCCTGTGCAGGGGCATCCTCCGGGCTGCCAGGTCTGTCTGCATAGCTCTGTTTGATTGGACTGGAGACGGGAGCCATCGTTCTACAGGACGTTACAGGCTCACAGGCTGCAGGGGGACATTCAACTGTCAATTATAAAGTTATCCATAAACATGCATACCATATTTTATTCATCATCGCCGTTAACAATAGCATGCCGATGTTATTTTGAACGTGTAATTTACCGTTTGGATCGAAGACTCTGGGCTGTACGAATGAGGGTTTGACCACTTCAAACCACCAGAAGAGCTCAGCCATAAACACCAGGTAGTTACTCTGCAAAACCACACACGCACACACACACACGCACACACACACACACACACACACACACACACACACACACACACACACACACACACACACACACACACACACACACACCGTTGTTAATACATTATTAAATTGTTATGTTGCGCTCATACATGTGATCAGTGAGGTCAAAGACTGTTGCTAGGCGACGGGCTCAGGTGTCAGTGTATGCATGTGTTTACCTCATGAATAAAGCACCATCTGGAGTTCATTAAGTATGTCACATGTGCACAGACGGATGCACAAAGTAGCGAGTGAGTAACCCAAATCAATGATGAGTGGATTCATCTTATAAAGAGAAAGTATGTCGGGTCTGGTGTGGCTGATTCCATCTGGAGGAAACCTCCCGGTTCACACAGAGCAGGTTGTTAACTTTCTAGCAGGAATAGATAGAAAATGTACTCCTAAAAACTGGATCTTCATTTTAGATACACCAGAGATAACTGATTAATGGTGCACACAACATTTCTGATTGTGCAACATACCAAATGAATGGACACATACACACACACACACACACACACACACACACACACACACACACACACACACAGACGCCCACACACACACGCACACTGCTTAGGATTTAGGAGGCAGGCTATGGGGAACGGGCAGTGAGCCAGTCTGCTTGACGTGCCTTCATGCCCGTTTTCTCCCCGTGCTTCACTCCTTTGCATACTTGTACCATTCCAGAAGTGTTCAGTCAACACAATCACACTATGTAGTGAGAGAGAGAGGACGAGAGATTTAAGGAGCAAAAACGTCAAAGTGTAGGAACTGTTAGCTTTGTTGTTTTGAAGAATGGAAAGTCCCAGTCAGCTTGGGCTGTGACTTGAATCTGAATGTTTCTACCCACACTGCATACCAGTGACCACACCGCTTCTAAGAGACGCCTTTAAAGTTGTACAGTAAGTATTTTATTAATAGAAACAAATGTGTGTACGATCTTAGCGTGAGGACCGAGTGAATCAACAAGGGAGGCAAGCAGAGACGGGTCAGGAGTGACTCAGGACTGTGATCTCCTCGGAGCAGAATATGTCCTCTGTCTAGGGGGGGGGGGGGGGGGGGGTATTTGGCTTGCAGCATTTGTACTAGGAAAACACCGACAGCCTAGAGCACAGGCTGTCATATTCATTTAATCCGTCAGCAAGGCAATACTCAAAATTATCTGTATAGCCATGCTAACACACACACACACACACACACACACACACACACACACACACACACACACACACACACACACACACACACACACACACACACACACACACAACCCCAGAGAGAACCAACCCTGCTCACACACATTCGCTCTTAAACTTTTCCTTGCGTGACTCATTTTGACCTATTTTCTTTGCCGCCCTAACCTCTCCCTCTTCCCCAAAACACATTTCTGTCTTTAATGGAAGCCACATGGCGAACATAGCGCTCCCCACAGCACCCACATGCATATCTGTTCCTGTCATATGTGAATATTCTCCTGACCTTTATGGATGCGTGTGCGTAGAGCATGTCCTCCAGGCTGAAGTGGCAGCAGTGGTTGAGGTTGCTCCTGCAGAACTGCTGCACCAGCTGGAGGTTGTACAAACTGTCGGCCAAAGACATGGTCTCCTTGAGGCAGATATCTGCTCCGCCAGGGGAGGGGTCCAGCACACAAGGGAGGGGTGATAGCAAAGGCCAGGCAGGAAGACAAGCAAAAGATAAGCCGTAGTTTATGTTATAAAAGTGGATGAGAACAACATTATTCTACTTTTCCCTCTAGTATTTGCACCATATGCAGTAGAATCCTTGAAACAGTTAATGACACACTCCTTCAAAACTCCACTGGGTGAATCATCAGGATCTTTATCCCCTGACGTTCCCGTAAGGAAGGACCATGCATGTGTTTATGTGCCTGACAAAGAGGGAAAAGACCACAGAGAACCAAACAGAGAGTTTCTCCTGAATGATGTCACTCTGTACTTTACTGTACTTATTTATTATTCTTACAGTTAATCAATCTGCCAGCAAGAAGACCTAAATTAACTGGCTTCCACATCTGGGCCACATGTGTATCAGCGCCCCGTGAACCACATTTAATACTGAGTCTCAGAGCACCGACACAAGAGTTGTTTATCTTTGAAGCCAGCTACTCCTCCAACGGCTCTCCGTCACATTACTCTGGTGACCAATCACAGCCGGGGCATTTTTAGAAATGAGGGCGCAGAGAAGTCGAGAGGAAGCAAGTCTTTGTTCTCTACGTCTGTCCTGAAACCTCTCTGCCTCACAGTGTCTTTCTTGGGTCAACATCCTTAACAATATCCTGCATTTATATCATTAAGTGTAACCACAGCAAGCCAAAACAGGGTCCTTAATCTCTTGATTATGTTGTTCTTTGAGATTAAGGTTAGCTTCGCCCACTGAAAACATTTCCTGTAAAAGACTACCACGACACTATGATTTGTTTTTATTGAATTGACTTACTTTCTTATATAATCAAAAGGCAAAAGCCCCCATATATAATACTTATGTTCTTTGTTTAGAGCCGAGGAAAGCCCCCTTTGTGCTGTCAAGCTGAGGCTCTGTGGACTCATTGTGGTCAGCTCATTGAATGCATTTTATTTCCCATTCCTAATGTATAAGTGAGCTGACTTTAGTCTTGTTTGTTTACTCTGTTTACGTAATCAACATAAGAGAGGGTGTGGCTGGTGAGATCAGGTGGGCGTGGTTACAGATTGAGGGGTCAGTCCCACCTTCCAGTCTGAGGGCCTGTGGGCAGTAGACGTGCAGCAGGGTGGTCAGAGCACAGCCGTCCGTGTTGTCCTTCAGCAGGTTCTCCACCAGGGGGAGCGATGGCGTGCTCCTCTGCTGGGCAGGATCCCTCCTGTAGAGAGCCTGAAACCATGGCAACAGCACAAAGACACCACGTATGTATCATCGGGGTGGATAAGTACAGTTAGCTTTCTCATTGTTGGTGCAGTATCCGCAAAAACACTTGTGTCTGCATGCACCAGTCAATGACGAAGGTGTTGATTTAAATCTCAGGAGGGCTTCAGGCTCAACTCAAATAATAAAGCACATTAAATTCATCATGCAAATGATCAGATGTAATATCTAAAATTACATTGTCTTAAAAGTAAAACACGTCAGCGGTTAGTTAGAAAAGGAACAATATCTATGCAACAAATAAATCTCTTTCAGCATCATACGTCTCAAGGGGCCATGTGATTTAAAGTTTAATAATAATTTATTAAGTAGCACATCGATCATTTTCTGTTTCTGTCTCTCTAGGCCTGTAAAAACCCCGGAGACCTCACTAATGCATATTTCATATGTCGTAGGGCATCATAGAGACTCCTTAATGGCGTCATGTATGTAAGCTCTCGTTGTCTACAGCATCTCACGTCTTTAAAAAAAATGTTTTCCCAGAGCAGCCAATTTAAACACATACAACAAAAGAAAAAAACAAACACTGTTTTCAATGCACAACACTGAAAACAGACATGCCAGATGCCAAGCTAACAATAGCAGGTCGCTAGCATTGGTTTCTTATATGTATACAAAGACCTATTGGCTAATTCCTGGTGATCATGCAGGTTGCTGACCTTAATTTAGAGTGATTTAAGTTTTAAATAGTCATTATATCATTCAATCAGATTCCTATGAATATGGAGACAAGGGTTGAGGTGATGCATGATGGGGCTCACGTGCATTACAATATAATTGAAGGGGACGATGTGAAGGGGTGAATCCTTGCAGTTTTTGGATTAGACAGAGGAGGTGGATGGGAGTGGTTGATGAAGACGAGTTCTTCAGAAGGGATGGACTTACAGGTACTAATCTCCAGTACCATTTGCTAGTAGACTTGATGGTGGATGATGATTGGATAACAACAGAAGAGAGTGGGAGAGGCGTTAGACCTCTACTAAGGCTGCACAAGTATTTCAATGGAATCACCTTGTCAAAAATGTCTTATATATAACATAACATTGCAAACAAAGAAATTGGAGTCCTTAAACTGAACCGTTTATAACTGGAACTGTTCTCACGGACATATTTGGATTTGGGAAACATGTTTCTCCTAATAATACTAATAATAAGACATATTTATAAAATGATAAAATAGAAGAATGTTCCCTGAGGGTCAAACATATTACCTTAAACAATATAACAGAACTGTTGAAGTATTTCATTTGAGACATATTATTAGCGTGGCAGCCGGGGCTGGTGTTATGGGAGTTTTGTAAGTATTTGGTCATAAAACTAAGTTTTGGACAAAATGAAAGTTTGACCTGATGTTTGCATGAGAGAAAACGTCTATTGATCCTCTGGGGAACCAAAATAAATTTACAAAATGTTCCATCCAAAGGTTATCGAGGTGTTTTTATCCTGTACTGTTGGGAAACCCTTTAAAATGTATTGGACTCAAACATTCCACTAAATTTAATCAAAATCTCTTGAAAGGTTTTTGAGACCAAAACCGAACCTACAACCTGAAATAAAGCACAAACCTCTTTGAAGGAAGGAGAGAAAGGGACATTCACACAGTATCCACACACATACATGCTGAGCACTTAGTCACAAGACCTCCATTAAAGATGTTCCACACTGTCCCAGAATAGAGTGTGTTTGCAAAAGCATATATGTGTGTGTGTGTGTGTGTGTGTGTGTGTGTGTGTGTGTGCGTGTGCGTGTGTGTGTGTGTGTGTGTGTGTGTGTGTGTGTGTGTGTGTGTGTGTGTGTGACATTATCTCCTCTCAGTATGTCTGTACGGGTGAATAGTCTTCTGTTGGAGCTGATCATGCCATGAGGAGCCGTGTCACGGAGCGAGCAGTCGGAGAGCAGCTGACTGCCACCGAGTGTACGGCCTATTCCTCACACCCAAACCTTCTTCTTTCCTCGTTGTAACTCGTCGTCTTCGACAGAGCCGGAGTGTGTCTGTGTGAGCCAGTGTGGGACGGCTCACATCGCCGTGTGTCTTCACAGCCCACAGGGCAGTCACACTCAGGCAGCGGTTACTCTCACTACACGCACAACAACAAGGCGACGAGCAGCAGAACGTGTGCAGAGAAACTCCCACCGCTCTTCAAGGAGAACATAATGTCGCTCCATTTGGGACCATTTTACAACGTGTTGTATGCAAACAGTTTAATCTATGGCACCGGGTGTGGATTTCAATCATGCTTGCAGTCTTTATGGATGGCGATGTGGGTCAGTCCACCGCTTTGGTCCAGACTAAAATATCAACCACCTCAACTGTATTTTTAAGTATCAGATGGAGGCCAGGATACCTTTGTTCAGCCACTTATGAGGCCCAGAGGACCAATCCTACTCACTGATTGTCTCCATTTACACGTTATGGTTTTGAGTCAAATGTCTCGGCGAGCACTTGAGGGGTTGCCATGACGTCTGGTCCAGATGTTCATGCTCCTCCTCTCGGCGTACATGTGTTGACAGATCTTTCACCCATCAGGTCAAATTCAGTTTATGATTAAATGCCCGCAAATAAACGACACTCAGCCTCAGCTATACTTTGTGTTTAGTGCTCATTTAGAAAGTGTTAGCGCATTAACATCCATACATACACATTACCAGGGCTCTCAAGTTTTTTTCAGTGTGAGAAATACGATGTGTGGCGGGAGAGAGAGACCGAAATGCGTGACTCTTGAAAGCCCTGCATTACCATGACATTAACATTGTCACTGTGAATATCGTGCTAGCATTAGCATTTAGCTCAAAGCACCCGCGCGCCACAGAGTAGCTAGCATAGACACGTAGCCTTGTTGACCTGAGACAACGACCCGTTAGCTGAAGCTCTCTTTGGAAACACCTGGCAGTATGTTAGGCTCAGAGCTTCACTCAGTGTTTACCTCTTTGATTTGGTATTGAATCGCAGGAAGTTTACAAACCCGTTTTCCATTTGCCACAGTCCTATTGTTGCCCGTTTACATGTCGGCTACACGCGCTCGCAGTGCGATAATGCTTATATTTTAAAAGTTGTTAACCTTCCCTGATTTAGAGCGCTGACCCGAGGCCAGGGTCGTGACCTGGTGAGGCACTGGACTGCAGCTTCATGGTTGAACGAGTGGAAGAGGATGGAAACTGAGGGCTGTGGGTCGGTCCCAGCAGACTGATGGTTGTGTCACATGGAGCTTACATAACGACGAGTCCTTCAGGACGACAACACTGTCTCTGTCTGCTGCCGACTGCCTTGAGCTGACAACGCTCCTGAGTGTCTCTCTCCATGTCTCCCACCCTGGTGTCATTTCTCCCGTTCCCTTCTCTCTGTGATTTTCCCTTCCTTTTTTCTCTCCCTCTCTCTCTCTCTCTCTCTCTGACATTTCTTTGTCTCCTCAAACAGCAGTGTTTTATAAATCTTGCCAACATTTCTCTGTAGCTGGTCGGACACTGATCTCATCTGTTCCTCTGATTTACAGAGTTGACTTTCATCATGTGTGTCTGCGTGTGCCTTACAGACACACAACGTGTCATATCAACCGATGTGTATTTTTCTCTTCTTCTCTGAGCGTACAGTGCAAAGCTTTAGTTTCGGCCAGACGTAGGGGAGAAAAGGGGAATAGGGGGACGATGCTAGTCTGGCTCTGTCCAACATCACAAAAGGTCACTATTTAACACTCTGTACCTGTCTCTGATTTATTTGTACACAAACAACACAACAACAACATCCAGCGCAGCGGCTTCCAACGCAACTCCCACACAACTTGACATTTTAACATGTTATGTAATCTCAACAATTAAACTAATTAAACGTGTGAATCATGGAGCTTTAGAGGTGCTGGTAGGAGGAGTTCGGCAGAAAAAAGCTTTTTCTATAACGCCCTGCTCCGTTTCTCCTGTTTCTCCTCTGTCTCCTCTGTCTTGATTGTTTCATTCCCTTCACCTGCCCTTCGCCACTCCTGTCTCCTTGATTGTTTCATTCCCGTCACCTGCCCTCAGCCACTCCTGTCTCCCTGATCGTATCATGCCGTACCCCTGTGTTTCCCCCCTATATATTGTGTCAGTCTTTCCCTTGTCTCCTGGCGGTTTGTTGTCTTTATCTCTGTCTCATAGTGTCTCTGTTTTGATGTCTCACTCTCAGTCTTTGTTTGTAAGGTCATTCCTTTTTTATTTATTTTTATTTTGAGTCAGACTATTTACATTTTACTTTTTCCCGAAGTAAAGTTTTTTTTTTGTCCATCAAACCTGGAGTCCAGCCTGTCTTTCTGCACCCGAGTCTCACTCCGTGGCAACCCTGAGACAGTTTCTTATTTTTTCATTTTTATGTGAAGCTAAGCTAGCTTTGTACTTCAAATGAAGACAATATTTTGAAATATTCACTTAAACACAATGTGAGTTGGATAACTGACGAGTATGAGTTTGTGCCCGTGTCTGTTCTTACTCTGTGTGTTGGGTTTGACTCCTGGAGGGAGGCCTCTCTCAGCTTTTGCTCTTCAAATAGGACGTCCCTCAGATGTTCATTCACCTGAAGAGAGACGGACAGGAGGAAAGAGGTCAACTTTCAGAGAAGCATTTTTTGCACACAGAGACTGAATTGTGAGTCTGATGGGATGCAGTTGAACATGAGCACCGTGGCTTCAGTTACACATCAAAGACACATGTTTCACCACCACCTCTGCGCATCAGCTACTGAGGCTAAACATCAGTGTAACCTGATCTACAGCTCACAGCTGACTTCCAACACACTGTAGAAAGACCTTTAAAGATGACTGATAATAGTATTATCAGTGATGCAACATTTTGGCTTGAGGATGCACATGGTCAGCCAGTCCAAACCATGGCTGATACGTCTCACGGCTACACAGAGACAATGTGTGTGTTTCTGCAAATCAATTCTGCATTTGTACCTTCCCGGCGTTCGACTGGAAAAAGGAAAATCAATCACATGAGATTCTTCCTCAGAAAAAAACAGCAATCGTTGTACATTGAATTGACTAAATCATGCCTTGCTGGGGCTTGTTTCATTATTTTAAACTATGTAGAATTGGGTCAAGTTTGAGCCTCAAAATTCCCTTAAAATATACTGGAAGATCAGCAAAAGTAACTGGAATTAACTGAAGGATGAAGAAGATTCAAGCCTCAACTCAAAGCTTACAGCCCACTCCTGACTCTCCCAATCCGGCTTTAGCAGACCAAAGGAGTTTAGAGTCATCTCTTGTTACTTTATCTGGCATGAATAAATGTGGTTAGTGCCAGTCAAACATATGAGATGTTGAACTGTGGGACACATTGGAAAAGGCACATGGATGTGTGTGGCTGTTGTACTCCGAAATATGTGTGTGTGTGTGTGTGTGTGTGTGTGTACCTTGTTGATCCAAGTGGCGATAGCATCCTCGGTGTCATACGGCAGCTCCTCGCTGTGTGAGGGTTCAGCGGAGGAGTATCTGTTGATGCAGGTCATGACTCTCTCCACACTCACCATCTCCACCGTGTACGCCATCATCAGGGTGTCAATGAGCGCCAGGTGGGAACTCTGTAGAAACATAAGAGCGTGGCAAGGATTACCCTTCACTTGTCCAAAAGCATCACACTAAAGACCTGATTTATATATCCATATGTGCTTCTTTTACTGCGATTCTTTTACCGATCCACAAAAGATCCCTTTAAAAAGAAAAGATGAGTAAGGAACCCACACAATGAGGCCAAGGACAATGGCGAGTGGTCTCAGAGATGAAAATATGACATTATTTGCTGTGTGGAAACACAAATGTGTGTATTTTCAGAGAGTTTGCCACACCATTAATATTTTGGGGGCATTTTTATGCCTTCTTTTAAATTGAGTTTTAACTGACAGTAGAGAGATAACAAGATATGAGGGGGGGGGAGAGAGAGAGAAGAACAATATGCAACAGAGGTGTCCAATCACGCTGGCTTTGCTTCCTCAGCTCAACAATGCCACTCTGCAAGTGTTTGCTATCTCAACAAGGACCTTGCATGTGCCACACACACTTTAGTTTGCTCAAAGAGTCGTGGGTAGCAGGTCTCGGTTACTGTATCCACAGGAGATCTATCATGCTTCAACAGTTGTCATGTGATCAACTGAAGAAGTATTGTGGACACCAACAAGTATGAAGTGTATCTTCAGAGAATAGACACTTCTGATGTGGGTCCAACCCCTCCTAAAAGTCTGTTCACTATGTTTAAAGTGCACACATTATCTGATCCATCCATCAACACCTACAGAACACAAAGCGTGACATTCTCCTGGCCTTTCTGATCCCATTCCAGGCCGGTCAGACCAACATAACGCCCCTTCCCTTTCCTGTCACACCACCAGCTCAAAAACGCTTACTGGTTACTGTGTGAGCAACCGGACTGAACAAACACCCAAAGTCAGGTGCTCCGTATTCCAGGTGACTCAAGTGAGCAGAGCGACCGCGTCCCACAAGCACAGGCCTCTCTATTCACAACCACACAGCCTCTTGTGACCACGTGTTTCCCCAAGAAACCAACAACTGATCCGGACTCAGGACTCAGGTCTGCTGCTGGTGCTCGACGACTGCCAGGCCAAACAGACAGAGAGTGCCGAGTCATTTGGCTGTTAAAAACAAACTGCAGAGGTTCTTCAATAAACTGGATGTGTGTGTCTGACCTCACAAAATATAGAGGATACAATCTTATCGTAAGCTTGTCAGCTGTTTGTCGACATGTATGTTGGCGGGCACACGTTATGTAATACTGAATGCTACAGCTGAGGCAGATTAAATGGGTGAAGAGGATTGTTTGGTTTGCAGCCTGATATTAAACTATGAAACAGTCTGCAGACACTTTTGAATTCCTGCATCTTCAGGATATTGCCAGATATTTGACATTGTCCTGCATCCTCATCCAGAGGTGCAGGAGCCGGTCCTGCTGACAGCCGGACTCACAGAAAGACAGAAAGAAAGACGGGAGGAGGGAAGAGCCGAAGAGCCGAAGATGCCCAAAACATGATTTCCATGAAAACCCACTGAGTTATATCTGTGATTGAAGCTTTTCTGATCTCATTTGCATAAGCCCTCCAAATCTTTAATGTCGTTAAGGAGCTTGACAAGGTGCCTGCACATGCATCTGTGTGTGTGTTCAGGGCACTGAAGAAGCCACATGAATTTAAACACTACTGACAAATCTTATTCTCAATTTGGGTTTTATTGGGATAAAAAAAAAAAATGCATTACAGCACAAGATATTCATCACAATGTTGTATGCCTTTATAGTTATAGTCATTTTACAGTGTGTATGTTTTGTACATTTATTAAATGACTGTATACACATTATTAGAGAGGGGAGGGTAGACTTCATTTCTGGGAGAGCAGTAGTATCATAGAAGTACTGTGGAGTAATAGCAGCATGTAAAACCACAACTTGTTTTAAATGACTATTTGTGCACAGATTAAATTAATAAGAGCGTTATTAATACGTAGCTTTTTAAGGAGCCAGTCGGCAGATTTAAACTTGGGAGTCTGGCTTGTCGTTTCCCACAATTTCATTTGTTTAACATTTGCTAAGCTGGTTCTTAAAACAGAGATATGAGTGGCATCAACCTTCTAATCTCACCCTGTGTATTTCCCAAAATGTGAGGCCAGTCCTTTCAATAACACTTTTTAAAAGTGACATGACATTTAGACTCAATCCTTTCCTTACAATCTAGTGAAAATAAAAAGTGTTATTGCTGCCATTATTATTACTTGGACTATTATTATCTAAATGTCTTGACAAAAGGTCAGAGGACTGACATGCTTATGCTGCATCGACTGCATCTGTAACATTGTGATGTTGACCACCTTATTGTTCCTCCCCGTGTTGTGTAGGTCTGACTGAGTCACCGTTTTTAATATAACTTTGTATTCAGCGCTGACATACATGTGTGTATGCACATATGGGTTTATGCACGAGAGACAAAGAAGAAGACAGACAGTCAGACAGACAGGTAGACAGACAGACAGGTAGACAGGCAGGTAGACAGACAGGTAGACAGGCAGGTAGACAGACAGGTAGACAGACAGGCAGGCAGACAGGCAGGCAGACACTGCTTACATACTGTATATACAGACTATTTAAGGTAAATGAAAATACGACTGTTGACACTATCTCATGGATTTAAAAGCCATGTGCTGTCTATTAGCCCTCCACAAAGACCCTTGGTGTGTGTGTGTGTGTGTGTGTGTGTGTGTGTGTGTGTGTGTGTGTGAGTGGGCGTGTGTGTGCATGGAAGCAAGTCTAAAGTGCCTTATAAGGCTGTGGAAATGGCAGCTGCTGGTCATAAAGAGCTGTAAAGAACTGCAATGCTCACACATGCACACCCTCGAACAGGAGCATCAGTATTCATCACTACTGGTGTATGGCTGCATTAGTGTGTGTGTGTGTGTGTGTGTGTGTGGGTGTGTGTGTGTGTGTGTGTCAGTGTCTGCGCGTCCTTGATCAAAGGCATCTCTAGGAAAGCACAATGCAGCTGAGCAAACAGAAAACCAAAGTAGCCTCTTCTTCCACAAACATCACACGGCAGCAGGGACGGACGGAGAGGACCTCCACCTGAGAGAGTTTTACTGAGCAGCTTTACACCTCCATGTCCGGCCCATCTGAGATGTGAGCGTGTACTGTTGGTCCAGACTGCCACTAAAAATGACCACTGTTGCTCTCTCTCATACACACACACACACACACACACACGTCCATAAAACCCTTCAAATCCCTCAGCACTATTTGGAAGGAGGCTTTTAGTCGAGGTTACACGTCCCTCTGCAGGAACATTTAATGACTCCGTCGCTTTCTCCTCTTAGAGGGCAGCGTGGGCGAGGCAGAAGAGAAGTCGGAGACAAACATGGAAGTGAAGCTAGACAAGGACACACAGGTCTCGTGCACACTGCTGATGGTCTGACGGCTCTTTGGAGGTGTGCTGCGCATGTGTGTGTATTGCGTGTGTGTGTGTGTGTGTGAGTGTGTGTGTGTGTGTGTGGGTGGGGGGTGGCTCTCATTTGTGCACCAGACATGCTTTGACTCTCTGTGAGACCCCACCCACAGTGCTGCAGTGGTGCACATCACGTCTTCCCTCCTTCCCTCTCCTAAACCCTCCCTGCACTTCATGTACTCGCCTCTTGTCCTCTCCCGTCATCTCCTCTCTCCTCTCTCCTCTCTCCTCTCTCCTCTCTCCTCTTTCCAGATGGCCAGATTAACACTGGGCCTTTTCCATTTGTCCTCTGGCACACACATGTCGTCCCGCCCGCCAAAAAGGCAAGAATTTACCCGTCCCTCTCCTCCATCTTTCCTTCCCTCCTTTCCACAGCTCTCCCCCAACCCCCCCCCCCCCCTTTCCAGTCGTCCTCTTGTGGACTTCCACATCCACCTTTCCTCTCTTGCTCTACTTTCCTACTTCCTCCTGGGTCCCAGCCAAAGAGCAGCCCCCTAAATTCCATCTTCCCTCTGTTCCCTCCTCCTCTCTCTCTAGCCATTCGCCCTCTGACAGTCTGCCACGCTCCTCCTCCTCCTCCTCCTCCTCCTCCTCCTCCTCCTCCTCCTCCTCCTCCTCCTCCCTGACATGAGTTATTCTTCTGTTGCACAGTATTTGGAAAACCATGAGGTCATCCTTTTCGCCGCAGATATACCGTAACCCAAAATGAAAAGCCTTGACTTCAGCCTGACTGAAATGAGCCTGCTGAGTCCGCACACACACACACACACACACACACACACACACACACACACGCACATGCACACGCACATGCACACACACACACACACACATGCACACACACACACATACACAGGCAGAGTGTCTCCTGTGTGTCTCCTGTGCATAGGCAATCTAGTGAAGCACAAAGCAGACAGAGCAACAAGGATGGACCGATTAACGGCTGCTACACAAATAGAAGGGTCAATAGTCAGAGGGAGTGCGTTTATCTACTTAACCCTCTCCCTTAAACTGTACACTAAATCAGCCGCCGTGCACACCAACCCACAGAGACCACCGCAGGGAGATATAGGTGCACTTTTATAGTGGAGGAAGAACATGGGATCATTAGGCGCCGCATGTTATCTCCACATCATTCCCACCTTCCCAACATTCTCAATCAATGAGCGATGTAGCGAGCACCAGCAGCCGTACAAATTAAAATGCCCTTGACTCGTAAAAAGGGAAACCACAAGCAGAGGGCGAATAAAATACCGGCTATAACCTGAGAGAGAGAGACATTAGTGGGCACTAAGCTCCAATTAAATATTCCGTGGATATAAAAGTCCCGGGATCATTTAATCCACACAGATCAGAGTCGGGATCAGACAGGGGTTGAGCTAGGAAAGGATTTTTAAAAAAGACCTTAACAAAGGGAGAGATGGAGACAGGCTGTTCCTCTACTTACAGAGGCATTCAGAGAGTTGAGGAAAGAAAGAGTAAGACACACAGGGAGTGAGCGGGAGAGGGAGGGAGGGGCGAGAGAGGCTGCACTGCAATGCAGACACCTTTCGGCGCCAGGCGAGGTGCCCGGTCTCCAGCCATGCGTGTGCTAGCAGCGTGGCAGCATCTGCTGCTACAGTCTCAGCCCTCTTTGATGGAAACGCCATCAAGGAACGTCACAATGGAATCAGAGGAATCCTGTTCTGGAGCTTAAACGATGAGCTCATCCATTCATTGGCCAATCAACACGGAATTATCCATAGTTAATGATTATTTTCTCACGCAAGAAATTTAGTTTCTTCCAGCCTGGTGTGATGACTTTCTGCTTGTCTTTGTTTAATATCATCATAAACTGATTATCTTTGTGTTTTGGATTGTCGCTTGGACAAAATTAGCAATATGAATAAATTACTTTGTCATTTGTCTCAATGTTCTGATATTCTATCGACAAACAATCGAATCTCCATTCGTCAAGCATTTTCTTATTAAGATCAATCAATGATGAAAGAAATTCCTCCATCCAGTGCTCCACACAGGACTGACAGCGTGGAGCAGAATACACAAGGCATGCTCGCCCGGAGCCGTCCAACGACAGACACCGAGCAGTGAGCAATGCGTTGCTATTGGAAACCCGTCATTGTCGGCTGTTTCTCTCAACAGGACACATCTTGGATGGTCCGACAGTTGGACACATGGAGCCTCACACTCAAACACACCACCATACAACCCGTTACATCTACATTTTATAGACAATTAAATCAACTTGAATCCTTGGTTGTAGCTCCGGTTCACAT
The DNA here is from genome assembly GCA_036178185.1 of Liparis tanakae. NCBI lineage: Eukaryota > Metazoa > Chordata > Actinopteri > Perciformes > Liparidae > Liparis > Liparis tanakae. The sequence continues at coordinate 9,024,800 of CM070098.1, read as the reverse complement.
GCTCTCTCACGTGTGAGTTTGCAAGTGAACAGATTGCGATCTAAATTCAGTGATGCCGTTTCACACCTCACATCACCACGGTTACGGAGATATATGCGTTTTTAAGTGTGAACTGAAAATACGATGCAGACAAAAAAGATGAATTCCAGACTGAACTGTGAAATGTGCAACCAGCAGCGATGCGCTCACCATGCGTATCGGCGTGCCGGTCAGGTCTCGCTCCGTGACCAGGCGGTCCTGGTCCGTGACGTACAGGCCCTTCTGGGCCAGGGCCTGGATGACGGCGTTGTGCCCCAGTAGCGGCTTGACGGCGTCGCTGCGGAGGATCAGGCTTCCCGCCCGGCAGTAGAGCTCTGCGGACTGGAGCAGGCAGGCCATCGGGGGCTTCAGGTGCTCCTGGTTGTACTGGTCCCGGTATAATGGCTGAGCCAGCTCTTCTGGTACGGCGTCTGGGCAAAGAAAAGACACAGAGACGGATCAACTCCATCAATACGCTTCTTCTCCTGAGACACCACCATCTACAGAGACGCCAATACTGGATGCATGCAGGCAGTAAAAAAGCTATTTTACTGTCTTGTTGTTACTATGGCGACATACATTCAAGCTCAGAGCCTCGCCTCCAGGGCTGGTACGGTATAATCACACACAGAGAAAAGATGGTGGACACCACAAAACCTCATGAACAGCATAAGGGAAAATAATATTTTCACTAAAACTAAAGAGGGAAATGAGACAATCTTCAGGCAGGGAGACGTGTCCCCATCGTGTACGTTAGCTGGTGCTTATCTCCCTGAAGATCCACACGGGACGCCTTGAGAGCACGAAGCAACCGTGTGTGTGCGGGTCGCAATGTGTGTAGGTGGAAGTGTGTGTTGCAAAGCACGGAACACGTTCTAATCGAGTTCCCCCGTACAGTAAATCTGATTTGAGGAGAATAGCTGAACACACACAACCATACACAGCCACACTTCCAGGACTCACTTGCTCCTTCATACCTTCTTTCCTTCCTTCCTTCCTCACCGGCCATGTTGATGTAAACCACATGTTGTGACTCAAAGTTGTACACTACTAGCCATCAATCTGTCACTAAATAACACACATCTATTTATATCTATGCACCTATATCCCAAGTGTGTCTGGCAAGTAAAGGAATGTGTGTGTGTGTGTGTGTGTGTGTGTGTGTGTGTGTGTGTGTGTGTGTGTGTGTGTGTGTGTGTGTGTGTAGGGACACACACACACTTGTATAACACTGCATGCTCCAGTATGTGTGTGTGTGTGTGTGTGTGTGTATTCTTGGTGTGTGGGGTCATTTCCTCTCTTGCCTCTGAATCACACTAAAGGAAGCGAAGGATATCAAAGGAATGTATCACAAAGGTACAGCTTTCTACTCGCTAATCCTCCAAAATAACAAAAATGCAGAAACAAAAGATCTCAGCGTAATATAATGTAACATTTAAGATCCAGTGAGCTTGTGATCAAACATCTGCAGTTTCCCAGTGGCTGTGGTTAGTGCCCTCTCCCATGCGACAGCTCCGGGTGATGAAAAGAAGTATTTACAGCAACAGGCCGATGTGAAGCCACATCAACACCGACTGCAGCACAAGGCGTCTAGTCACAACTCTCACATTGATGCTGCTTTGATCAGAATGCCCGTAAAGCTGATTAATAATGGAGCTGTACTTAAAATAAACTCTCAGAATACAAATGTGGTTAATAAAACCACATTTGTGTTAAGAAATTATGTTTCTTTGTTAGAGAAGGTTACCGTGGTTACAGCAGACTCTGAACATCATCAGAAAGATAAAAGCTTTGTTTTGAGAGGATGGCAGTTTTCACTTGAAAGGGTTTAACGACCTTTAAACTTCAAGGTTAATCAAAATCCTTTCAAAAACATTAAAAGAACAGCAGACTTACAACAGCACGAATAACAAGTTTTTCTAGAGTTCATAACAAATCTGCCCCGTCAAGTAAACCCCCCTCTGCTTGGTGTTGACCACCAAAGAGGAAACAGGAAGTAGCTGCCACAGGAAGTCCAGGCACGGAGAAGACTGCTCCCCCGGAGACCCCGGATCACAGCTCAGCAGACTCAACGTCACGTCAGCAGCGTTTATCTCTGCTGGCGAGCTGCTCTTTGTTAGAAAAACAGATTCAGTTTGTGATCGCCATTCTAGTGATTATTTCTTTTTTTATTTTCCAGGGATTCATATATAACTTAGAGGTTCTTTAGTCTGGAATAATCACATTCTTATTGCTAACTCTTCATCTTCACTCAGTAACTTCAAACATAGATTAAGGGCCAGCCTGGTGAATCAAGCCTTTTCATCATCTTCATAGTGTTTTCTATTCCTTGATGTGCATTGTTGTTTGTTTTAGCACGTTTAATGTTATTCTTGTTTATTATTCATTACTTTAGGTGAGAACCTTGCATAAGCCCTTTGGGTTTCTTTTCTCACCTGCACTCATTTCTGTGTCTTTTAATAATGTTACATTTGTTACTTTATTTTGTGCGAATAAATAAATAAAAAACTTCCTTAGCTTCGGTTTGTGTCGTAAGTACGTGATGTTGCCTCTCTGTTCATTTGAAATTGTGCTGAACTCCCACGTTATACAGATTAGCATCACGTGACACTAAAACTAATACTTAAACCTACATTAACACATGTGTTGAGCCATTTGGGAGCAGCTAAAACCAGCTGTGAATGCAACACTGACAGATTATACCAACAGTTGCCAATTTAAACATCTTAAAGTTATAACACTATAACGAGTCCAGTATTCACTCTGTTTAGCTCAGTTTTTCTCCTGAGTGATATCTCAAGCTCTTCGGCCGCTAAAGGCTCCCCATGTTCACCAACGAGAGATCGTTCCCTCTGCTGTCTGAGCTGCAGGACGGACGTCAACCTCAAGGATCCTTTGGAGCATTTTGCAACACGATGCTGGAGGCAAACATGTCCCATGCAGCGGACAGGTCTGAGGTTCATCTTGCTTTAAAGAAGCGCACCGTATGAAACACAAAGGAATAACTGGTGAGGATGCCTCCACAGCTGTGGGCTAATCAGAGCCTTGAACCCCTCCATTAAGGGAAGGCGGAGGCTTCATTCAAGTCAATCATCCCGTTTAATTGGCCTTCCCTCGCAGCTTGAAGCATCTTTCCACCACGACTGGACAGAACGTTCTCCTGGCTCTCCATGGCGACGCTTCTTTATTTTAAAATATACTGATGGAGTCGAAGAATTGCCTTTCCAGCCATGAGCTGAATAAAAGGTTTGTGTTGGTTACATCACTGCCGAGCTCTGAGTGACACAGCAGAATCATTGAGGGTCTGTTCTGCAGATCATTTGAGATAATTTACCCGTTGCTGTTAAACCAGGATCTGCTGAACACACACACACACACACACACACACACACACACACACAAGCTGAGAGTGGGGCTATTCAGTGAAGGAGGAGGCATCTTGTGTTCCACAGATAAATGTTTTAACTTAATATTTGCATATTCATAGAGTGTGATTATAAACAATGTTTAACAAATTATTTTATGGAAACAGGCAGAAGTAAAGAGTAGTTGTATCATATCTAGTGGGGTACCTGAAGGCCAGCACTTAAGCTGTTATTAAAATCTGAGGCGGCAATTGTTGAGGCCAACATGGAGACACATCTGGACATAAGTGTGGGGACAGTAAAGCTGTGCATACACACCAACTCACAAACCTCCACGTGCTCACGTGTGTTTTGTTTCAGGATGTCAGTCCACTTTACAAAGCATCTTCAAAATAATACATTTTCTTTGTCTTTCTTCTGATTTTTAACCATGGGGTTTGTTGTACTTGTTTTTATGAATGATTATCTATCTCCTCCACTCTTCTTCTTTCAGCCAATGTTTATTTTGAAAAGTGTTGTTTGAATATTTGACTCCTTCGCTTTATGTTCATCCGTCCAAACTAGGCCACACCAGGCTCTTGAGGACGGGTTGTGAAGTGGGCCGGCAGCATAAATAAAGCATGTCACCAGAGGGAAGAGGGACAGCAAGGTGGCGGCAGGCCGGGCTGCACCGAGACGCCTCGTGTCCTCCAGCGTGTCTCTAGGACGTGTCTCTAGGACGTGTCCCTGCTCTCAGGTATCTCTGCGCCTGTGGGCCCTCTGAGACGCAGAGGGCTGTGCATTAAAAGCATCGGTGAGCAGCTGGAGTAAACCTCGGGGCGGAGCAGGCTGGCGTTACTCACACAGGACAGGAGGAACTCCTGACCCCCCGGTGTCTGAGGAGAGGAACCACAAGTCCTCCTTCCTGCTGCTGCCAGGCTGCACAACACACTGCAGGAGATCGCTGGAGATCCTGGCAAACTCAACACTTTACTCTACACTTTACTTAACTCAGCACTTTACTTTATTTTCCCCTTGTAGTATTTAGTATTTAGTATTAGTATTTAGTTTTTAGTTTTTTAGTATTTAGTTTTGTGTTTTATTGATGCTCTGATGTGCACCGCTGCTGTGATTTTGAAATGTCCCCACTGTGGGACGAATAAAGGATATATCATCATCATCATCATCATCATCATCATCGTCATCATCATCATCATCATCATCATCATCATCATCATCATCATCATCATCATCATACAGTGTGTGTATGCAAACATCAGCAGTATTACACACACAACACAACAGTGTGTTGTCCTTAAGCGGTTCTGTGAAGCTATATTACTGCTGAGAAAAGAACGAGTTAGTCAATTATTCAATGACCCCGTCAACAGAAACTTAGCTCCTAACCTTTTGGATAATCAAAGTGTGATGAGCATCAATTAATATTACGATCAGATTTTTTTTAAACATTTGGATTGGCTGCCTGGAAACCAGTGCCAGTGGTTTTATCCCAGACGCCAACGGACTTCTAAACAATCAGAGTTTACGAAACAGACGCGTTTACTGTCCGTGTAGATTGGCAAATGCATTTGCCCTTTTTGAAACAGTTTGTTGTGCGTGTGTGAGTGAATGTTAGTGTGCAGCGTTGTGCGTTTGCGAACGTGCTCGCTTCCAAAAATGCATCCAGATCCAGTGACGTCTGGGACGATGCTCACGTTACAACACAGACGTGGAGTCTATGCATCTGTTCATCAGCCTCCAACCACTGAAGGATAACGATGTGTAGCCACAGTGTTACATCACGGCATGAGGAGGGTAACAGGTCGGATCAAGGGCCTGTGCCATGGTGAACTCATGCAGCTCGTTTGACTCATGGAGGTAGATAACAAAAATATGAAAACACACCCACTACCCTTGAATACCATTTAGTTTAAATCAGCTTGACATGACTCACTTAAAGGATGAATATGACTAATGTTATTCTGTTTTTGGAGAACAACTCATATTTAATTGCTGCTGTATTTATAGAATAAAAAGAGAGGAAATATGTTGGTTTCTATCTTTAACAACAAGGGGAGGAACAGTGAAGGCGTTGATCTGGGTCTGACTGCGAGGGTCTGGTTAGAGGCAGATGTTTACTCAATAGCCCCATTGGTCCATCGCCACATCTGTCCGCATCGCGATGTCTGACGATAAAGCACGAAGAGGCGCCACCTACCCGAGCCGAACGCCTTGGCCACCAGCCACGTCAGGCTGCAGGAGACCTTGGCCCTGGTGAAGTCGTAGTGGTCGAAGCTCTTGACCGCAGGGACGATGAAGGTCCGACTCATCCCCGCGTCTTCTGCCGCATCTCCCATCTTCTCTCTCTCTCTCTCTCTCTCTCTCTCTCTCTCTCTCTCTCTCTCTCTCTACCTCTCTCTACCTCTCTCTCGCTCTCTCTCTCGGCAGCTGGAGGATCAGTCAGCCAGAGGAACTCCTCCTGACTGCGGATGACATCCCGTCCGAGAGAAATTCGATGCAGAGAAATTTCCCCTTCTCCTCAAAAAAAAAAAAGTGCGCGCGTGTGGGGGGAGGAGAAGGAAAAAAAAAACTTTGCCCGTGGCCTGGTTGTTGGAGAGCACGACGCGCTGGGTAGCATCGGGTGCTCCTGGCTTTACGCGTCCGCGCTATGTCCCGGTGGCGTCCTTTAACCCTGACGGCACAGCGCGTTCAGCAGCGGGGTTTCTGGAGAGTTCCTCCATTCCCGGGCATCATTATTCTCCTCGGGTTGTCCGACATAACGGAGCAGCCGTGCGGCAGAGGACGAGAGCTGCGGGCCGCGTCACGCATTAACTAAAGCCTCTGTCGGTGTCCATGTTGTTCTCCTCTCCTTTTTTTCCAACTGTTTTCCTCTCTCCCTCTATCACTGCGCGGCGTCTGCTCTGCGCTTTTCCTGCGGCACTGATAGGAGGATAGAGCGACCTGCGCATGCGCGATCCACCCACCCATTCCATTCAGTCTTGACAGGAGTCACCATATAGTAGCACAGACCATAGTGGAGTTAACATAAGAAACACACACCAAGGTGGAGTTAACCGACTGAATGGATTCTGACTGAATCCCAACTGCTCTTTCAAAGGATTAAGAAAGAAATACACTATAATAATAATAACTGTATTTATATAGCACCTTTAAAAATAGTTTACAAAGTGCTCTATAGAGAATCAAGGCAACACAAATAGAATGGTAAGATACAAATATAAAATAAAAAACTAACTAAATTAGGGGAACCAAAGAACTGCATAAAAGGATGACATCACTTAAAAACTGCTCTGAATAAATGGGTTTTAAGAAGTTATTTTAATAGAAGTATAGGCTTATAAATATGGAATGATATTTAAATAGTTACAATCCTAATAGCTGTATATTTTCAGTATATAAGAGTCGTGAAGAAACTTATTTTATTAAATTAGTTTCACAAGAAATTTGGAAAGATTGAAAGAACATTTTATTTACCTCTCCAATTCTGAAGGTATGGATAATTATAATATATAGAAGGCAGCATGTCTCCAAACTGTCAATAGTTCATTAAAAAAGTGTTTTAATTACAGTGCTTGTCCCGGGTTTTTACAATATTTAAAGTCTTGGAAAGGATATGCATCAGGTTTAAAGAAGTCATCACACTCTTTTGGGCCGGAGACAAAATGGTGAAAGGATAGCAGCCACAAGGGAATGTGCACACACTGAACGTCCTGCACCTGGATAACTGAGTGTATGCTGAATTGACACAAACACACCCACGCACACACACACACACACACACACACACCCACAGACACACACACACACACACACACACACTTTTGCAAAAATGACATTATTATAGCAACATTAAAATACACTTAATCCCTGAAATAGTGTTGGCTGGTAACTTGTTGTTGTGGAACTAAGTACATTTTATTTCAGTACGTGAATTAGGGCGTAGTTTAGCCCCATTCTCCGTATGGGTCGAGACAATAACAATTAGAATTAAAATGTAGTTATAACACAATTTGAAAAACAAGGTTACAAACAGCATCAGAAAACCCATGAGGAAACAACTGCCACAGCACAATGATTAAAATATGCATGCACAAACACGGACACTGGAAATACTGATGTGCAAAATCAAGAATTTATTGAATCTCTTTTCGCTCTCAGATACAATAGTGTAGTGGTTGGAGGAGCCTGGCTCTGCGGACCCCGTGAAGGCCAATGCGTGTGGAGCAGCATCGCCCCCTAGCGTCTCCAGTGGGTTCATACAGCAGAAGAGATCTGGACGTGTGCAGCACACATTGGTCAGTAGGTGGCAGTCCTCTGTTAAATATCTAAAACGATGGTTCTGCTCTTTTTACAGCGTCCTAAATATCATTAAAACAGCACTTAGTTGCTCTTTGGAACATTTTATTGAAATTCCTTTCACCAACCAGTTTAAACACAATCTGCATGTGTGAACAGCTCTGACATTGCAGTGTTCAGACAGTAAACAGGACTATTCTTCTCATTTTCTACGGATACTTTGACTCCACAATAATTGCCCCCCCACCCCATCTTTAAGGTTATTGCTCCTCTTCTGAATCAACTTTCTCTGCACCTCCACCCAAGTCCACAGTCATTGTAGAGTCGTTACCAATCAATACATAGTTAGCATTTTCAATGTGAATATTTTGATGTGGTTGTTGACACTGAAGCCTGCCATCACTAATGCCTTGTGTTCTTGGCAAAACACTCACCGCTTCACACTCTGCGATCTGCTGCTTCAGTCTCTCGCGTCGCTCCTTCTCCCTTTTCTCTTTCTGCTCCACGTTCCACATTTGCTTCTGTTTTTTAAACTTCACTGGAGAGAATATAAGTTTTAGTTTCCTCTCTGAGATCTGGCTCTCCCTGAGTATATTTATTGTTTGCAAAACCATAGGGATGTCTTTTTTGGGCATGCAGTCCTCAAGTGGCATAAGAGGGACAACAGTGTTGTACTTGTGTGGCTTGATTATGGAGTTGATAAGGGCAGAGTCTGTCTTCAGATCCAGCATGCGAGTGTTGAAGTTGCTGGTGAGCAGCAGAAAAGTGAAGGCCGAGTTGTTGATGGCATCCTCTATACACCTCAGGGTGCTCTTCCCAGGGAGAGCAAAGTCCCCAGAAAAAGTTGCACCATCACTACCAATGACCGCCTGTATTTTTTCCCGTATGATCTCAGCCATATCTTCATCCTCCGGTGCGTGCATGATAACAAATGCATAGAATATGGCCTCTTCCTCCTCTTCTGCATCTTTACTGTCATGCATGTCATCTGTAGCAGGCATCATGGGTGGAACAATGTGCGTTGCAGAAGGTAGTGCAACGGTTGGTTTGGGGGTTTGGTTCGGGGTCTTATCGTGAGCAAGAAGACTGTCCGACTGACTTATCTCTGCAGTGGAGGGTTCATCCATCTTTGAGTGTGGCTCTGAATCAGACAAAGGAGGTTGACTGGATGGAAGTGCATCTTTTGTTTCACATTGGCTAACAAGAACGGCGGGTTCGGACTCCACTTCATCATCTTCAAATAAGTCTGTAGGAGTCGTACTTATCTCCAGATGAGTAGGGTATGAGGGCATTGAAGAGGGCACCAGCAGTGGGCTAGGCAGGCTGTGAGCGCTCTCGGACACATCTTGAGACGGGGTAACTACTAAAGTGTTGATTTGTTCATCCAGGCTGCTCAGAGGATCATGGCGAGGCCCTGACGTGAGATCGCTTTCGGAGCACGCCCACTCTCTAAAGTGAGGTCCACAGACAACGTCAGCTTCCTCTGTGAGATGATCATACTCCAATTTCTCCCCACTGCTTGCTCTCTGGTTGTAAATGGAAAGGGCTCTGCTGTACGCCAGATTTCTCCAAATTGGATTGCACAGCCCCTGTTCGGACAAAACCTTGAAAACACGAGCCAACATTGCAACAGATTCCCCTGTGAGCTCAGGACAGTGACCGCAGTGAACGGCAAAGTCGGCGAATTTGCCTCCACTCATCTGCCACTTTTCGGCGAGATGGGTAGCGAGGTAGTTGTCTTTCAGCCTCTGCAGTTTGTCCAGGGCACGTTCCTCCTGCTTGAGAATAATCAGACTCAAGGCGTGTACGATCTGATCTTCAGGAGAGTCACCCAGCTGGAATGTCAAGCTCAGCAGCCGCTCCGGAAGAGTTTTAACTAGAATGCCGAAGACGTCTTCCAGTCCCGTCCCCTGGTGGTTTACTTGGACTCTGTGACTCATTTTTGGTTTATCGTGCTCCTCGACCTTCTGCCTATAAGAGAAGCTCACAGGATCACACACGATTTTCCGATAATTTCTTCCTCATTTCTTCTAGAAATTTTAATTGTTGAAGAGAGAAGAGGTGCACAATGTTATGGACATTCTTCTTTCTGCAAAGAGATCAAATCACTCATGAATAAGTAGCTCACATGACATGTAATAGATCAGACTTGATCCACCAAGATTAAACTGACAGTAAAATAATCATAAACTTGATGACATAACTCACCTGCAGGGAGTCCAAGGAGCCATAACGATGAATAGAGTGAGTGTATGTTTCCAGCTCAAATAAGGAAGTCACTCAGAATATCTTTTCCAGTTCAACTCGACCAGTAGAAATCTCTTCCCTGTGAACAGGAAGCTCTTAGTGCATATTTGAGTTTGACCACAGAACACCCCCGGGGAGTCTCTGCGAACTTTTGAGATCAACTTTATAAGTGACCGTACGGGTGTAGACCTCTGCTAGCTTGAAATGTTTTACACGACAGAGCGATGATGTCACAAGTTGTGAAGTATGGAAGCTCATGAAGGACAAAAGACCAAAGCAGGAAGTGGGTAAAAAAGATACTTTGTCCTCCAAATCCCCTTTTTCATTTTACGTTTAGTAACTTTATTACCTACTATAATTGTATATAGTGCAGATGTCCATACAACATACATAGCCTAATGGTGCATGCATAATGCATAATGTTGAGATATACTAGTGCTTGGTCACAACGTGGCACTTTGAACTTTGACCCCCTTGCTCATATATCCGCTCTGCAGACGGTTGTGGGTCAGAATAGCCTCAAAAGTGTGCTGTCAGTATCCTGCAGACTGACCGGATGCAGTACGACGTTACGGTATTTTTGGCATACTGCATTTCACATCCAATGTTCTGGGACATGCTACCTCTTTTTCTGGCATACAAAATAGTATTGTAGTAGCCTATTGGAATTGGAATTTACTGATAGTTCTCCAAATAAATTGCACCATCCTTAACAGACGCTTTAAATAATGTAAACATTCGCCAGAATTGCGGTTCACGTCTCCATCGTGCACTTTGTGACTGTCGCTCACCTTTGGGTAATCAGATTGTTTCAAAATTGTCAGACTTTGTGTGAGGAAGTTACTTTTGCTCCTCGTGCACAATGGGCGCAGAGGAGAGAGGAATTCAGTCTTTCCCCCCCTCTGTGCTGAGAAGCAAGTGTATTTTTATCCACAGAGGAAACCTCCAACCCTGTATTTACAGGGGTGGGGTCACACCACGCCAGCATCAAGTCCCTCACTGCAGCAGACAGAGAGCCTCTCTGTTCTTAACGCTGAGTGCAGTGTGTGTGACCGCTTCTGATTGATCACAGTAACTCCATAGGAGGTTTGGGTCCTATGTGTATTGTGGCCTATTTATGTAGTGTATATACAAAATACAGCATCACCATTCATTTGAGCTATATAGCGAATACCTTCATGACCATAACTCTCTTGTTTTAAACTTACCCCCATAATAGTGAATAGTGTTCCAACTGCATGCTCACCAGAGAACAAGGCGTTGGGGGGTCTGAAGAGGGTTTGGCTAAAGGGACAATAGTAATGGCATTTTTTCTTCAACTATAACAAGGGGTGTAGTTATTGGGGGTCGGGACTGTTTCTTTTGTGGGAAATAAATACCTCTTTGCTTTTATTCCACTCTGTATCATATCTAAACCACAGAGATTCTACCGTGCTGAGAGGGTGAGCAGCTTTCAGCGCATATTGTGTCACTGCTCTGTGACATTCACTAACCCCCCTGACTCATGTTTCCTTTTGCTGCGAGGGAAAAACAGAGTTTGCTCCTCGCTGGGGGGCTGTGCTACATTCTGCATGGACGATGCACTTAACATTAACGTGAAATGGTTGTCGCCCCGCGACAAGGTCAGAGGATCAGACGGTGTAACACTGGCACTGTCATTTTCAGGTTATCAAAAATGTAATACGCTCTTACTTAAAGGACTATAGATTCATATTTTAACACGCGGGATATTCTGACCCCTTTGATGTTGTGTGGGAAATATTGTCCAGAAAAATATTGCATTTAGCAGATTCCTGTATTGGCATCTTTTCATGAGTTTAAGTTAAAGCGGTGTGCATATATTCAGGCAGTCAGTGTTGTTAACAACCCGGTTGTTGACTTAACGTGTGTGTGTGTAAGTCACATAAATAGGTGTCTGTAGTTTAAAAAAGAGACATAAAGGATCATCTAACAGAGATTTTGGGGGAAAGATTTGATAAAAGATTTATTAACCACAGAGTTTAATGCATCTGGGGATTTTATCAACCTGGAACCAGATCCAAAATGGAGTCAGAACCCGTACAATCCGACATACTACTTAACGTACACAAAAAATATCATCTGATCTAACTAATATTCATTCTTTATATCTGAAATCGTCAGTCAGGTTTAAAGTATTATGGCACGCAGTCCCAAATGGCCTTAAGAGCTGCCACTGAAAAAAAAGAAGAATACTAAAAATGTTGGGATGAATTTAAATATGTTTTAAATAGGATACATAATTAAACGGTTTACTAATTAAAAACGGTTCCATATTGTGTTGTTTTTTAATGTATTGAGGAGAATGTTGATGCAATGTTTAAGTTAATAAAAGGGTGAAAATTAATATAAATATATTTTTTAAGTGGAACATAAGATACAGACTCTTCTCCACCAAAGTAACTTTTGTGCGGTCTCTAACATGGAAGCATTTGAGAAAAAACCCAAAGCGCACACACATTCACACAGCCTCAGGATCATCCTCAGTTAGTTACATAACGGGCTGCCAAACGTCCATCTTTATTGAGGTCAGTTCTTTAACAAGAAACACGCTCTCCCAGCAGCTGTGTTAGTCAGCCTGGCGGTAAATTTGCCTTCACCTCGAAGCAAAATATATAGTAAGAGACTGTCAGTTCTGCAACTCATGACTTTGGACATCTCCGGTAATGCTGTTTGGAACAAATGCATTGTGACCTCAGCTTGTTTTAGAAGTTGAAACATTGCGTTGCTTCAACACAAACACATGCAACTTTACGGGGTTTATTACCATGAACTGAAATGCACAGATGTGGGTGTCTGTGCGTTTGTGTGTGTGGTTCCTGGCCGTGGGAGAGAGCCCGGGGGGAGACACAGAGGGGTCACGTATAAGAGGCTTTAGGGCACGCAAGTGAAAAGGAGGCCCTTTCTTGGACAGAGACTATGGATTAGGATGAAAGACGTATGAGAGGGGGATGCTCTCTCCTTTTTTATCTGTCTCACAGGCTTGCAGCATCTCTCTCCCACATTCTGGTTGATATCTATTCAAAAAAATTAGCAAGAACTAAAGAAGCAGATACAAAGAGAGACACAGTTTAAGATGCCAAGAGGAAGATACAAAGCCATATAGATATGATAGGGAGATAGGCGCAGAGCAACATTTGAATTGAGACCTTGACAGATCGATAGCCTCTTTAGAATTCAGTCTGAGAGACCGAGAGAGGCCGTGAAACGCGCTGCTCTTTTCCCAGCCACTTGATTCGTCACACATGCTTAGAGAATTTAACACACTCGCTTCTGGCAGGCAAATAAATGCTCCACACACATGTACATGTGAAGACACACACAGATACAAGGCCTTGCACTCATTCAATCGACGTCCACACCCGCAGTTTGGCCTCTATTGAACCACCGAATGAAACGCCTGCACTACAGCCACGACTGCACTCAGCAGAGAGGGTTTGCATTCCCGTGCATTCTCTGACATTTTGTTGAGAAAAATAAACCATATAGCTTTAAAATCTTACGCAAGAGCGCATTTTGTTCATATTATGTTATGGATGGTTGCAGCTTTAGGTAGCCTACATACATCGAGGCAAACTCAGTCCATGCATGTTGCTGTTTATCAAAGCCCAAATAATGCCTCGTCTAGTTTATGTTGTTGACAAATCGAGCCAACAGATCTGAGTTAATGTGACAGTTAACGAACATTAATTCAGGAGCAAAGGTAAATGAAGCGGGCCCGCGGACACAACAGGGCAATGCGGTGGGGATGGGAAGACGTGTGTACTGTACCACACTGGGCCATGCTTGGGTGAGCATGTAGGCCATGCCAACAACAATGCATAATACAGCCTCTGGTGATGGGGGATGGAAATGCACACACACAACAACCCCACCTCACACACACACAGAGACACGCACTCGCACAAACACACACACGCAAGCTCACACGCATGCACAGACATTGACGGTGATGGGGCATGGAGCAGTTTATGCTCATATCAAGGGAAAGTCTTTGATCAGTGTGACAGGAAGGGCACTCGCCCAGAGGAATTAGCTAACTCTTGCTGTGAAAAAGCACATCCACAATAAATCTGGCATGTTTGCATTTGTAACAGAGAATTTGTGATAGTTAGCTTCATTAATATGTTAAATGTATGAATATGATTTGTTCCAGTTCAACATCCAGAGCAGCATGTCCAAGAGTGGCATTAAAAGAATAATGTGCAGAAATTCAGGTTGTGTGTATAATCCTCTGAGTTTAATCGGTTGTTAAATTGTTCTAGCCATTTACATTTGGCTTTTAAATACCCACAATCATCAGTTTGATTTATCCTGTAAAAATATAACAATAACAAATTGAACATGTTGTTTGTTTCTGCCTTTGGAGTCTGAGGCTACGTGCTTTGTCAAGGATACAGTGGTAATACATGCGTAGTGGCGCTGGACGTTGCTCAAAATCTCTCCAGCTCCATAGTCTTCACTCCAGCTTACATTCGGCATGATACTCTTCAAGGTATTATGTTTAATATTTGCATAATGTCGATTACCTTCATGAAAACTGGGGGAAATGCCCTACATACAACTACAAAGAGAACAGGGAGAACAACGGAGAAAAGATCGGTGGAAAAAATGGTGCGCTTATTAAGCCATAATGATAGTATACCGTGTCCAGTATTTTATTTAAAATTAGGCAAATTTGCCTTTTTTCACACATAATCCCATAGTTGTTTGCTTTTATATATGCTGGCCTTGATTTTACTTGTTACGCGTAAATTGTTTATCGTTTCGGCCAATGAGAAAGGTTGATACGTTTTTTTAAACGTGTCCATCCATTCAAAGATTGTGATATAGTGACAGAATTCGGAAAGCATTGAGCGGACGAGGACAGGAATTCAAACCAGCATTGAATCAGAAATGAACAGAACTAAAAGAATAAATGGACCCGATCTGGCAACACTCTCGGTTAGAATAGCTGCCCATCCAAAAGCCTGTGCCCATTCCCCCATGTCACTTTTGTCCATCTCCAAACCCTGCGGATGCTCCGCTTGTATAGCAGATGCACATAACCAAAGGATGTGAGGCATGAAAGCAATGGGAAATTCATTACATATTCCTACCCCCCTCCGTTCACCATAATCACCACAATTAGCAGACATCTGCAGTGACTCCAAAGCTGGGAATGTATTCAGGCAATCAGAGCAGCTTCAGCGACAGCCCTGACTGCAGCCCCCTCTGTGACGGGCCTCATCCTGAAGGGAAGCATTCCATTAGAAACTCAGTGATTAATTGAGACAGAGAATTTGCTCCTGGCGTCGAGCAAGAATGAGACCCGACAGGAGGCCTCCGTGATGGCAGAGTTGTAGCGACGCGGGGTCGGTGGAGGTAGTCCGGGGGTTGCCGAGGAGCGTGCCTCACTGTCGACGATGCGCGATAAGGAGCTCGCGCCGTGGTTTTGCAATTAGCTGTCGGAGAACAGTTACCAGACAACAGCTACGTGACAATGTTCTGACCCATAAAGTAAACAAAACCTGTGTGTGTCTAATGATGATCCAGTTTTTATAGCTACTTACGTTTAGAGGCCAAAAAAAGGGATTGGTGTCGAGTGCTATTCCTTAAATCCCCTGTTCCCTTTTAGAAAACAGTTGATATTTGGATTCCCAAATGACCCAGAGCATGTATGTTGGGCATGAGCACGGAGCTTGTAGGTAGCTCATGTGTACCGTTTAACTGTTGACACTTTGAAAAAATGGTTTGACTTTTTTATTATATGTTTGTGAAGATTGATAACGCGAAGCTACAGCTAACAGCCGGTTAGCTTAGCATAGCATACATGCTGGGAACAGGGAAACAGCTCTATCTTAATGTAAAGCTTAGCACCAGTCTTTGTGCTTAGCTATGCTAACTGGTTTCAGCTTCATCTACTATCTCTATACAGTCTTTGGAGTCGTATCGATTTTGTCATCCACCTCCGGACAAGAAGGGGAATAAACATAATCCCTAAAATGTCAAAACATTCCTTTAAAATGTCTGACTCTACAAATCTCTGACATGTACTGTACAGTGTGTGCTCCATCTGTGGAGGATGACAGCGTGCTCGACGGCTCATTACGGGAGCAGTTGGTGAAATCCCTCTTACGAGGCACAGTATGGACAGCCATGGTTTTAAGCCCCAGCTTAATACGTTGTCATGGTGATCAACAGTAGCGTATCGGACACTTTTCATTAGAGTTTAGTCCTTACTCGGTTTGTCTCTAAAACACACACACACACACACACACATGACATAAGAGGACATTTGCACATCATGCACAGGCATGGGTTCATGCACACAGGTGTTATGCAAGACAAAACTACTTTTTATGAGCTAAGCAGACACAGTCATGTTGGAAGATTCACCAAAGCACATTTAGGAATTTATTATATTTATTTGGAGAAGATTTGGCAACAAATAGCAATAACAAGATGGTGGCCAATCTTGACCTACAACCAATAACCAGGGCCTCAGGGCATTGTCCAGGGTTTCCCTTCACACAGATTCTCAGCTCCTGGAAATACTCCGATTGGTTTAGGTGAGGGGCGGCGCCTGGTTAGAGAGTGCAGGAGGAGGTATGCCATTTTGCGAAAAACACAAATGTCACATAGCCGGTTTGGTGTTTGTCCTTAAACAACACACTTATGGCCATCTCTTGAATGTGTGTGACGACTAAAGGCTGGCCCTGACTAACAGAAGTCCCTGAGCGCCGTGGTCTCTCCAGTGAGAAGTTTTCACGGCGTCTTCATGTAACTGAGCCCTCTTCTTCACCCTTGGATGTTCTTCTGGTTTTGCGCCAGTCGCATGGAAATGTCATCAGCACACCCACTCACTCGGCGCGAGTCCTCCAGACAATGAATTCACACATAGGCTCAATCGGACATAACATGGAATTTGTAGTAAGGAGCTGGTAGTCCGTTTAACATCCGTCTAGATAAGTTCAGGCTTGCAGTGCGTGTGAGAAGTGAAATGGGAACATGAACAGGGTGCTCTTCATTTACTTCATGTAGGACTTTGAGGTAAAGCTCATGAAATGTTTGTCTGCAACATGCTGAGCCATTTGTGTACAAGCAGAGAGGAGTCCTAGTACCACCATCCAACGACAGTAAATAACATTAGGATGAGTGAGAAATGAATGCAATGTTTAATTGAAAAAGAAAATGCCGATATTTAGTCATTCAACAGTCTTGTTTTGTTTGAGAACAAAACATTGTGTACTCATTTTTAATTGTATTAGTTATAAGCTTCAATGTGTAAACAATGTTTGAAAATTTGTTTATCTTTGCTAATAATGCACTTACAAATATTAGTCATCCATTAATAAACGATTGTGGTTACTTTACTTAAACCTGAAATAAAAATACAATTAATAGATCCGTTATAAAGGGTCCCTCTCGAAAAGTAGTGCCAATACCCTTAAACACATGGAGAGCCTAACTACCTTTTACCATCACGTACTTAAACCCCGACACGCTTAAATGTGTGAAAGAGCTGCGATTGAAGCTGGAGCTAAATTAGGAGGAAAGAGAAATTAGAAACATAAAAGTAAATCAAGCCACGGCTGGTATTCTCATTGGGATGTTTGAAATTAGAGTGCCTGCTGAATACATCTAGGTGCTTTACTTCTGAGAGCATCATTCCCACCAGTTATGCTAATTAGCCTTCAGATCAGCACAATAATCAGATGATGTGCTGCTTTGTTGCGATTTGAGCGTGCTATTTTATCGGTTTAACGGAGACAAGAGAAAAGCGTCTTCCAAAAAAGAACTAATTTGCGGTGGACAGCCTCTTGACTGTCATAAAATTGTAGAGTCACAATGAAATGGGTGTGATCCTCCACTTGGTGCTTCCTTCCTTCCACTCCAAGGGTCTGGGCCTAATAAAGGCCTGTGTGGAGCAGCGCAGACAGACCGCCTTTCTGTATGGAGAAATGTGTTCAATCACCATGGATACCGGTCACAGAGGAGCCCCCGTTGTGGTTATTAGGATTTCTCTGTCCGCTCACAAACAGGCTCAGTATGCAGGTTAATAACTCACAGTGTGTAGTGTGCATGTGAATCTGTTTGTGTGTGTGTGTGTGTGTGTGTGTGTGTGTGTGTGTGTGTGTGTGTGTGTGTGTGTGTGTGTGTGTGTGTGTGTGTGTGTGTGTGTGTGTGTGTGTGTGTGTGTGTGTGTGTGTGTGTGTGTGTGTGTGTGTGTGTGTGTGTGTGTGTGTCTGCAGGAGGCCTGTAGGTCAAGTGTGATCGAGCATTGTACGGTAAATATCCCTCTACAGAAGTGGTGGCATTTTTCTTTTATCATCTCTAGAAAATGACAAAAATGAACTGGCCCCCTGCCTCCCAACAGTAGCACTGATGGGAGAGTGGGAACATAAGAAAGCTTTGAGCAGTATTGATTCAGCTGAGTACTCTCAGAGCGAGTACCAGAGGATCTGAAGAGAGAATTATCCATGCACCATTTCCTCTCCTACTCCTGTGTGGAAAATTCTGCAGTTCCAGCTGTCTCATAGCCTACATACAGCAGAAACGCTTACACACATACACACACAAACACACACACACCCTCTCTCATCACATGTGCACACACACACACACACACACACACACACACTCTCTCTCTCAACACATGTACACACACACGCACGTGTGTACACACACACAAATCCTTTCTTGAGGTTTTGAGGTTGCAAAATAATGGTTGTTTGATTTATTTATAGTCATTCCCTTCCGTCTGGTTAGTCCAGCATATTTAATTGTAATCTTAAAAACGGGACAAACGTAGAAAGACAAACTAAAAAGAGAAATGCACTGCAGTAACGGTGTAAATCTCCTTCTATAATATAGAGTTGGCCCTGTGTTAAATTGCAATCATGGGTTTGTAACAGTGGTCCCAGAGACATCCGAGGTCATTAAAAACATTAACAGCTACCACCAAATAAAATAAGTGCTCCAGTTTGCCCGTTAGTCCACGAGGAGATTATTAGAAGCCATAAACTGTGGTGGATAAATCCACCAATGAAATCAGTATTTCGGAGACAGGCCATTGTCTGCATATGCCGCTTTGCCCCGAGTATCCTCCTCTTCCACTCCCCACCCGGTTTCTCCTGAATAATACACGACAGCCCCCCCCCTCCCCCGCCCCCCTCCCCAAGCGTGCCCCGCTGTCCAATGGCGTGCGCGCATTTTATCAAGCTATCTCCTGTGAGCCAATCCCGGTGCTCCCTATGATCCCTGTAAACCGGATGCCCTGCCTCCTGCCTCTCAAACAGACGTAATCTGTGGATCAGAGGAGCAGGCGCTCAGTCGGTGGAGAGTTGCTCTCGGACGGAAGAAGGGATGAGAGAGAAAATACCCACCGTGGCACACTTGAAGAAATCGCATCAGTCCAGCTCGACCGCGGCGTGAATCCTGTCGGTTGACCATCACTCGGGTGAAGGAAAGTGTTGTAAGTATGCCATCATGTCAAATGCATAAACTATAACCTAAACATAGAGCAGGCGTTGTTTGGTCTAATCCGGTAGAATCTGGACACACTGAGGCTGGAGTTGTGTTTAGAAATGATGCGTCTTAAAAAATAATAATGCATTCATCTGAAGACATGATGTCCGGTGTGCAGAGTGAGTGTGAGCGCGTGATAACATGTGACGGGTCCGTGGTGGGCGCTCCGTGGGCCACCGACGAGGCGGCTTCACGTCTCCAATGAGCGCAAGTGAAACGTGCCGGCGGATAGAAGAGCGTGTCTGCCACCGGTCCTTTCTTTATGCATCCGCGAGCCTCGGGGATAAACCGTGATTTCCGATTGGTGTGTGCAGACCCTTTTTTTCTGCACGCTTGAACTTTTCTGCTCCTCGGTACACGGTGTACAGATCCGGAATGCCGTTTCCGCTGCTTGGAAAGTTTGAACGGTATGTTTAAACAGCCGGTGCAGCCCGACGGAATCCCGATGGGAGCCTCCCAAACAATACAACTTCGATTAATTTCACTCACCAGACAGTCTGCTGTTCTTATTGGGCCGGAAAGTCGGCGAACACTGACTGATGCATTGTGGCTATTATTTTCCAGCTGAACAATGCGCACCCGGCTTTGTGTGGCCCATCTGTCATTGTGTCGACATTATGGAGGCCCCTTCCCGCCCCAAACCCTCCGAGTGAGACACCTGAAGAGCAGAAAGCAGACTCCGATCATTCACAGCCGCCACCCTGTCTGTTGCCCAGCCGTGACTCATTATGGGACCGGTGCGTAACGTGGCCAGAAAGAAAAAAATACGCACAGAAAAAATGTGTCGCGTTTCGTAAATGGACGCATTGCAACATGATGCATGCGTGACTTTTTTTTGTCTGTCAAATGCAAAGGGGAATTAGTGCAATTGGTCTGCGTGCGTGGCTTTTGCGCATCCTGAATTCTCGGAAACATTCTGTGCGCATCTGACTTCCCTCCCGGAATTTGGGCCTCCAGCACATGGCAGAAAAAAAGCCAGACTGCCATTTTCAGGATGGGCACTCTTGAGAGGATGCACTGACCGGATGAACGCATCTCATCATGAGTGATAGACACTTTAGAGTCTAATGTGCCGCTGAGCTTTGACTGTGCGGGTAATTTAAAGCAGCTGCGAATCTTTCTTTAAGGAGACTTTCGAGGCTGCGGTCTCTCAGCATGCGGTGCCAAGCGCTGATATGCCTTCAGGTTAATGAGAGTCTCCATAGATTATTCTGCCATGTCGTAGGTCTAGACATTGGTGCAGCACTACATTTTACTGGCTGAGTATTGTCTACAGCGTGTTTTTTAATTTAAAAAAACGCATGGCTTTTCTTTGAAAAACATGTACCTCTTTCTGACGCTTAACCGGTTGTTCTTGCATTTTTTTTGTACATACGAAAAACTTGTTTGCCAATGGAGAAAATGAACAGAACTGTAGCCTCTGTGGTCCGATAGCGTCACTTCCGTCCCCCTCAGGGCTGAGTTGCACATAATTCACTTTGTCCCTTGTGAAAAGAAAAGCAGCATCCTGCTCCTCCCTCGCAGCAAAGGGCAGTGAGTGCACATCTCTCATAGGGCTTTAATTCAGTTTGGAGTTGCTCTCAGAGAGTTGTCAGTGCGCATTGAGTGAATGTATCATTATCATGCGTGATGAGCTTCATCAGCTGCACCCTGCAATTGTGTCGAGATGCAACCGGCCATCACAGTGGAGAGGCTCTCAACCACAGACCACTGTTCCTTCGTAGTTGCGCCCCACCGTCCCATTCTGGAGAGCCGTCAGCAAATTAAAAAAAGACGCTTGCTTTTGTTAGTCGGTGACGACGTCGCGTTGTTAACATCAGGGAGTCCCGTCTCGCTTCCTCGACACGCAGCAGACACCCAGTTGCACCCGCTGCCATCGAATATTGAACACACAAATAATAATGAGGAAAATGCTTCCCCCCCTTACAATCGTTAAAAAACAATCTGCAAACTTTTTAATTGATTTCCGAGGCATCTGGAAGACATAACAAGCCCAGATATCCAGTGGATGATAAACTACATTTACAGAAAGTCCCTTTCTGTGTTTTATTTTTAAAAACCCTTTTCTAGCTCAGACTTTATTGTACATCTATGGATGCGAAGCAGAACATCCTAGAGCAGCAATTCACCACATACATCTTGCTTTATGTTCACACACATTACAGGTAATTAAAGTCACGGTGACTGCGTTCATGGCAGCAGGAACGTGTGCGTGTGCGTGTGTGCGCGTGTGTGTGTGTGTGTGTGTGTGTGTGTGTGTGTGTGTGTGTGTGTGTGTGTGTGTGTGTGTGTGTGTGTGTGTGTGTGTGCGTGTGTGTGTGTGTGTGTGTGTGTGTGTGTGTGTGTGTGTGTGTGTGTGTGTGTGTGTGTGTGTGTGTGTGTGTGTGTGTGTGTGTGTGTGTGTGTGTGTGTGTGTGTGTGTGTGTGTGTGTGTGTGTGTGTGTGTGTGTGTGTGTGTGTGTGTGCTTTACTTGGGTGTGCGGTTGCAGTGTTGGCTAAATGGAAAGGTTAGGTGGTGGAGACCTCCGCACTCGGCCTCAGGCATCTCGACATTCTGCCTATCCGAGTTGAATGAATGACCCCTGACCTCTCGTCTCGCCAAAGGCCCCGGTCTGCTCGGGTCAAGCCAGGTGGCTTTCAAGAGCATATTGGCACGTTCAGGAGCATGTGACATTTGAACTCTTTTCACTTGAGAACCAAACGTGATCCTTTTGTTAATTAAGAAACTCTTCCTGTCGGTGTTTAAAGGTAAAGCTATAGATGAGAAAACGCAGGAAAAAAAGTCAGACACTTGTCCAAACAGTCTTTATCTAGAAGCTCACACTTGTGATATGATAGATAACAGATATTCCACAGAGGGGCCAAGGACAGATTCGGGTGTGCCATTCAGACTTCTCCGATGTTCCAGCTGTTGTGTGGCCGCTTTAATCGTGCGGTATGGTCGCTGTAGAAAAAACGCATTGCATTGGTCCCGATCTTTTCACAGCTGGAGAGAAACGGCCCGTCTCAGGTCTGTCACAAAATGCTCTCTATTGTATTGGCGTGCAAGAATTTCCCCATGGAAATGTTGGAATCTTTCCCATTGTTCCTAAAGGAACGGAGGCTTTCATATGGAAGTGGGGAACGCCAGGAAATGACGAGCATTCTTTGTGAACTATTTGAAAATAAACGTTTGGGTCGACGGCAAAGCAAAAAGTAGAAATAAGAAGAGAGGATTATAGTCTTAAAAAAGCCTCAATGGCTTTTTTACTTATGCTTCCTGCTGCAATTTGTCCACAAAGTGTATTTTCTTATGCGGCGTACTGGAGACATGCCATCAGAGTTTCAGCTAAAGAGCTTTTTTCATGGCCTTTTCACTCTTCTTGAATGGGTGCATTCTTATTTTCCTCCTCATTTTGCCTTATCTTTCCCCCTGGCTTTAAACACAACCCCGCTGCTTGAGCTCTGCTTTATGAGGTGTGACAGTGAGGTCTGGTGGCGGAGGCAGACCATGTGGACGGGAACTTAAAGCTTTACATTCAGCCGGCTGCGGTCGGGTTTGGGGAGGACTTAAACTCTCTCACCCCCCCACCCCACCCCCACCCCTATACAGTTCCTCGTATACAGGAACTGCTTTCATTCTGCTGAGCTGGCATAAAAGTGCAGATTGGAAGGAGAGAAAAAGAAAAAAAAGACCTCCCTTTCTTAACCTCAGTCTTTAATTGCATACACAGTTGCTCCTTTTTTTTAAGGAAGGAAGAAAAGTAAAAACAGGTGTCCATAAGCTTCTAAAATTGTACATTACATTTTTTCTTCAGTTTCCACAAGTCTAAAATCATTTTAAAGTGCAGTTTAGTACCAGGTGTTCACAGTTCGACGTCGTCCTCCTTCCTTTTGAGATTTAATAACAGGTTTTAACAGGCCCCCCCCCCTTTTTTTTTAAGTCTGTTTTTCCGTGTCCCGTTCTTCTTTCTGTCTCTCCGCCTCCCGTCGGCCGGTGGTGGTTCCCAGGTATTTGTCCGGTGTAGCGTGGCCGGGAGGCTGGTGGCTCCGTCCTCGAGGAGACAAAGGCTGCGTGCCTCAAGGAGAGGGATGAAAGGGAGCGGGGCTGTGCAGCCACTCCTTTTTACAACGGGGGAAACCTCCTCACGAGGCTGTAGAGCAAATAACCACCTCTTCCTTTTTTTAACAAGCACGCAGAGTGTGTCTCTGTGTTTTTGTGGTCGGACGAGAAGTCCTCTGTGACGGTATAGATGTGTGTGTGTGTGTGTGTATGTTTGTCTGCGTGTGTGGGTATCCTTTATGTCAGCATAAAACATTTTTTAGTCTTTCTCCTACTTCCACCTGCTTAGTTTGAGGCGGCAGATGGTGCTTCTCTTTTTTAAGATGTATCCCGTATTACGGCTTGTTTTAGTTACAAATGGCGGAGGGTAACACAAAAGAAAGCCTTTTAATGATTTTGGAGGAGTCTAGATTCATCAGCTGGGCCAAAAGTATTTTTTTTAGACACAGTTTTTAATTGAAATAATTGATTTATAATAGTATGCTAATTCTTTGCCTATGCAACGATGCCGATAAAACCATTTAGCATATATTAGGTTTATTTCCGAGTGGAGAGTTTGTTGTCAAGGACATGTGTAAAGTATCACAAGATGAACATATTACAACGAAAGTGCTCGTACCTCACCAGTCTCTTCATTCACGGTACTTGAGTAAAAGTCTGTTGGCCTCTAGATTTATCAAGGATTCATTATTCAATGACTCCTTCTGTCACGATAACAATATTTAGCCACATTGTCACAGATTAGTTGAATTGTAGACGCACATTTCTGTCTGCTGAAGCCCGCCGGCGCTCGGCCGAGTGTTCTCATCTCGGAGGTAGTCAGGGGGAGGGTGCAGAAGCCGCAGGAGTCTTTTATGGCGCCGGCTCTAGAGACAACCTGTTCTCAGGCACTTCTTTTCTGGCTCTTTTTTATGACATCATAAATTCCTCTATTTCCTCCGACCAGCCCTAGGTGGATATAAAGGACATACCTGGCCAGTAATTGTCTGTCTGGCCCTCTCATCTGTCGGTCTCCATCTAGTAGTGGGGACTTCCTCTAGAACTGTCTGAAGATACCAGGTTCTCATAGATCTGGACGGCGGCCCAATAAAAAGGTTTATTTGACGAGCGAAGGGCCAAAAAAAGAGTTTTTGTTGGTCATTTAGGTCAGAGTGGAGCGGCAGCCCGGCGTCCATGTTAGCGGCCTCTGTGCATACATGTGCACTTTAGACCGACGACAACAGCCCGCTCTTCAACCTGTTGATACCTTTTGTTTGTTGAAGACTGGGAATAAAGAAAGGATTAGGGGATGAGAAAAAAGACGTTTTTTTTTTTGGGGAGCCCTCAGGAACATTGAGCGCCCACATTCATCCGATACACTGCTGGGGCTCCTCGTGGAGGCTGGAACAATACACGCACCAGCACGACAGCATTCCTTGGGGTTAGAAAGGTCAAGGGTCACCTAACAACCCCACCCTGCCAATCCATCCCAAGGCACTAACGCTGTGTCTTTTGTTTTTGGTTTATGTCTTCGCACTTGTAGAACAGACTCTGCAACTAGTGTTACAATGTGCCCTTTACTCTCCAATAGACTAGATTGACACGGAGCACGTTCACGGTTTCATGTTTAAATCCCTGATGGTTAATGTATGGATAGTTTAAATGTCCTATGTCACACAGGGGAAAACAATAAATCATCTGGAAGCTGCACAAACCTGTACAATTTAAAGTTCTTCGACCAAGTTGGACAATATAGTTTCTTAGAATTATGTCTGCAGCTCATGTCGCATATAATCTCCCAGCCAGATGTTTTGCAAGCCCCGCTCTGTAAATGTTTGAAAAAGAAACGCCACAACGTTTGAAACGGCCCCTTTTATGTTATGAACCCACTGGGGTCAAATATTAGAGCCGAGGGCTCTGCAGGTCCTCAAAGTCATGTCTGTCCTCCATTCTGAAAAATCTATGTTCAGCTTTTTAAATGTTTTTATTTGCTGAACACCGCAGCTCACTTCAAATAGAGTCTGAAGGCTGCCATTAAAGTGGAGCGTATGCATGTGTAGGCATGGGGTGGCGTGCGAGGCCCCGACAGGCAGACGGCGGGTCTGTTAGTCATTACGGGTGAATGTACAGTATACACCAGAGTGGACACGCAGCTACATTAAAGGCTCGCCCACGGCCGCGTCGGACCACCCCAGAGATGCACCGCTGGCGCTTCCTGAACCCGCCGCCATCGCCCCGCCTGGCGGGGAAGCTTGTTTGGGGATTTCCGGAGGACGCGCGGACATTAATTATCTGTTGATTAGGACACTTTCTACTTGAGATCGGATTAATTGTGACTTTATATAACTCGCCGTCGAATGCCCTGAAAGCTTTCATCCGTTGTTCCCGTTCAGATTTGACTTTGGCCTCTTATCGGTTTGTCTTTGTCTGCTTTTGTCTTCCTAGGTTTGCTCACTGCGCCTCCTGCTCGGGACTCCTTGAAGATCGTCTCCATCAGGTATCCTGCACGTCCTCATCCAAACAGCTTCACGAAATCCTTAGTTTCTCCATTACTGAAAACCCACCATGTGTCACATTCTTTTGTCCTCGTTCTTGGAAGAGAGGCATCGCAGAAAGATGACTCTAAAGCTCCCCGAGTTTTATATCCCGCGCACTAAATCGGCTTACAGTGGAGGAAGGAGACATTGCTCTCTATTAGTCCGCACTTAAAAATGAAAGCCTATCTGGCTGCAGCTGTGGAGGAGCTCCGAGGATGGGGACGTTTATTGTCGGGAACAAACGGAGGCCTTCTAATTTTGTCAAGCAGCTGACGCCTCTCCGCGCCCACTCTTCCAAAACCGCTTTCCTCAGTAATGTCGAGTGCTCTGCTCACGGAAGAGCAGGAGACCGCCAGGGTTTCATAGCAGGAGCAACATAAAACGCAGAGTTTGTCGGCGATGGTGCTCGGGGAAGGGAACGGCTCGGCTGTTTGCCATACGATGTAATTATCCGCCATTTCAAAAGATTATCTCGCTCCATCAATATAGTGTTTAAATGTGTCTGTGTGTGATTTGATCTTTGGGTAGTACCCCCGGTGTAATGTTGAGGCTTTGGCCTGCAGCTTGGCCCCATATTTAAGCTGGGTTAGCTATGATCTCTCTCCCCCCTCTCTAACCCCAATCCCTCCCCCCTCCGTGATCCCACCCGGCCACACACACACACACGCACATTTACCGAGTCTCTTTACACAAAAGAAATATTCAGCTGTGGAGAGGGAGTCTCTCAGAGGGCGCGACATTGAATTGGGGGGGATTAAGAAGAACTGGCTGGCTGACACTGGGGTTGCCATGGCAAAGCCCCCTTCCCTCCCTCGACCCTCCGCCTATTTTTCGTTTTAGGTCTCATTGTGAGGTGTGTGTGTGTGTGTGTGTGTGAGACTGTGATAGAGAGGAGAAGATGTAATATGGCTTATGAATTTAGTCTCTTATCTGAGCTGCTTCACCGTGAGAGAAGAGGGACTTCTAGTTCACAGGCTGCAGTTCAGACATCCCGACGAAAGCCGACAGAAAACACTCGTAGGTGTTTTTATGCCCTTTAAAAATGGCTTTACATACATCATTCGACTACATTTATTTTTATATGATGATCCGAATCGAATGAATTTCTAGATATTTTTGTAATTTCATGAAAGAAAGCGTGCGGGGAAAGAATGCAGAAGCAATCATTCAAAGACGCGGACAAAAAGAAAAGCGTCTTATTTTATGACCGTCTGAATTATAGCTGCCATAACGTGATGCATTACTCATTCATTGTAACCAGTGTGTGTATGTGTATGTGTGTGTGTGTGTGTGTGTGTGTGTGTGTGTGTGTGTGTGTGTGTGTGTGTGATCACGCTAGCCTGACGCCTGCCTCCCTCAGCAGAGTAATGGATGCAGGTCTCGCCCGCTCAATGACATCAGCGCACTAAGCCGATGAAACGGGGCGATGAATGACCGTAGATCAGCGCTTCCCGGCCTGACGTCAGCCGGCGCTCCACACTGCCGCGCGTTGTTCCCCGGCTCCGACAATGAGGGCGCTCAGCCTGTGGCCGCGCGGCGTCCGCGCTCTGAAAGGCCGCGCTGCACAGCGGGACGTCGCCGCATTGTTCCCCGGACTAGATGTCTCTAAGAACCGCGGCGGGCTCGGCGATATTTATTTCTCGAATGTTTTGTGCAGAGCGATGTCAAACCGCAGAGGGGGAGGGGGGTTTAATACAAAAGTAATGTACATTTATTTATTCAAAACATTTCTATTCATTTCCTTGTAGGAGTTATTTGCTTAAGGGGTCACGTAACTCGCGTTTCAAAAGCATGTTCTCACTTACGCCGTGTTTATATATGAATGCAAATAGTTTGGGTATCATTTTTCTTTATCACCCTAAAACAATAAAGGTTTTTTTTTTTTTTTAAACCTACGAAAACTCTTTCTATTTAGTGTTGTTGAATACTACTATAATGCCGTTCCATTCGCCTCCTTTACATTTGGGTAACGGCAGAAATCTGAGAAACGTGTGCATAAGTAAACCCACATTGTGCGTAGCTCTGTGGATAATACTATAATACTCCCCCAAATAAATGGAGAAGAATATGTTTTTGCAGTTTTTGATGTACTGACTTTTCACAGACCAAAAGAAAAATACTGTGAAACATCCGTGCTAGCGTCTTCCTCTTCATCTTTGTTTCAGATACTGTTGCGGACAATTGTGAAGATGAAAGACGAAGCTGTGACTAATAAAGTGGTGGTAAAGCAGATCCGCTCACACACACACACACACACACACACACACACACACACACACACACACACACACGCTGATGCTTAACATAACCAGGACCATGTCTGCCCCGTGGACAGTGAACTCATTCTGTCGCTGTCCGGTGTCATTATGTCCCGCTGCTGTGCGACCTGACCTCCGGGGTTTGAATGACGGCCTGAGCTCTGTCCCTGTCTCCCCCCCCCCTCCCCTCCCCCGCCCACGCCCCGTCTTGTCAGCTCGGCTCACGGTCACAGTCCTCTTGCGTGCCTCGGTGAACATTCAACGCTGTCGGTGAGTTTTGGTATGGATCACATAAAAACCATCGACCGTTGACTGTGCCCTGAGGCTCGCCTCTGACGACGTCGGGAAGGAGCAAAGAACTAAAGGAGCGCGTGCAAAGATCTAGCGATTTCTAAGAGTCTTCCACACTGGACCCAAAGAGCAAAGGTCACAATCAACATTCATTGCTGTCGCTGGGTTGGACCGTGTAGAAAAGCTCACTGAACAATGAGTGCAACTGTGGCCCGGATCTGCCCGACTCGTCTCAGCCAATCAGCCGACCGGATGTGAAGCACTGATTTTATATTTATATACTTCTTGTTTTCCACTTCTATTTCCTCCTCCCTTCGTCCCTCCGTAGCGTTAGATGGTCTTCAGGGGGGGAAGGAAAGAGACCGAGAGAGCGATAGAGACACAAATAGACTCCTGGCGGCGTGCGTGTCCTCGTCCTCCTCTCTTCTCCTCTAATTGGTGGTTATGTGTGCAGAAGGGGGGAAGGAAGTGGAGTGAATGTGTAATCATTTGGAGTCTCTTCTCCTTTTAGATGTTTCATCCCTCTCTTTTCTGTTTGTCTAATTATATACAGAGCTTGGTTAACTCTTTAACTGTGGTGGCGAGAATGAGCGAGTGACAGAGAGGGGGGGGGGGGGGGGACAAGGGGAGAAAACGTGGAAAGATTCCAGCTCCAGTAAAATGATTTAGTTTTCCCCAAGTACATTTATTTTAATATACTTCCTGTTGTTGCGAATGTGCCAGGATATAAGCATTTTGAAAAGCAAGATTGTCTTCACCGCTGTGAGGATGTTTCATTATCTGCGTTTGAGCTTCATGGGAGTCTGATTTCCTGTGTGTGTTTGTGTGTAAACGTATGCCATGATGGAAGACCTGTCTGGCTGACCTGAGAGTGCAATATGTTCTTTTCCTTCCATACCAAAGCAGCCTGGCCCCTCATGGGAAAAGCCGAGTCTCTAACCTTGTCCTCCTCCAGACGTCCGGGCGTGGCCATTTCTCTTTGTACCCATCTCCAGCAAGTCTGCCACACGGTGTCCTTTATCTGTAACTCATGTCATGTAGCAATGCGTTTCAGAAGCTATGACTCATTAATTAATTCAATAAAGATAAGTCAGAATTCATGCATTGGTGTCTGATGTGATTATTGAGGGAGGGGATTCTTCATATAACTCGTGTCCCGAGACGTTTCACTCCAGAATACCGTCTGACTCCATCAGCAGGATGGCCTCCCCGTGTCATTTGGAAACCCGTGTCCCTCTCGCCCCAGTCTCTGTATTATTCATAGAGAAGCACTCTGCACAGTGGTGCAGAGCAGTGGAGGTGATGTAATAGTGGCTGCGAGCGTGGCTCCAGACTGTTGTCTGGGATGGATTCATGCGAAGGGAGAAACCGCTCATTCGTTCGGCTTCGTTGCCGTTGCCAACCGCTACACCAACGGCTACTGGCTAATCAGGACAACATTAGAATTTATTTATTTTTTGTTAACTAAACTTCAGAAAAGTTTTGCTGAGACATCATTCTATTTAATAATTGTACACAATTTTTTGTTATTTATGATAATACCGCCATCTAGTGTTCAAAGAGTTTCTTACACAACTTCAACAACTTGTTTTTGCAAATGACAAATAGATTGAGTCCTTCATTTTCACAGTATATCCTATTCTCTCTATATTTTAACTGCATCTACAATATATTCTACTCTAATGCAAATAAAGTGTGTGTGTGTGTATATATATTTATATATATACACGTGTATATATATATATATATATATATATAAATATGTATATATACATATTTATGTGTATACATATACATATATATGTATATCTATATATATGTTTTGTATTTTTATACATATATATGTGTATCTATCTATATATATATATATATATATATAATGTGTGTGTATAAGCAGGACTATGTTTACAACGGTCGTCGTCTCTGCAGAAAATCCGAACCGACGTATAAATGAAACACCAGAGCTTCACTTCATTCGCTGATGTCAGCGTTTAATTCTTGTTCTGCTTCAAATAAACATCTGTCTACTTCCTCCTGCTGATGTCACAGGGTTACCACTGTGTGTTCAACTATTTGCCGTGTTTTGATTACGGTTTTGATTTTGATAAAGTTTCAAGAATATTTATACAGTGTTTTAATGAAGAGACCTGCCACATATATTTTCTTTTTCTTTTTAACTTTAATGTTTTTTTATATATATTTATAAAAACATACACACTCAAAAACAACATTTTATAATACCAAACAAAATTAACATAATATGATACAATGCTCTTACAACCGAGCTGATGCCTGTAATACATTATGTGTTACTAAATTGACACAACTCACAATGATGTCACATTCATACACCGTAGACACATCGTCTAGGTCGGGGACTGAACCGCCAACCCCCTGATTAACAGACAGACCTGCTAACCACTGACAGTCAGTTATTTATTCATCATCAGCAGTGTTGTTATACTACCTTCAACCATGAGTTCACAGCATAATAAAACTGGAACATTATTGATAACTGGATTAACAGCTGGGCTCCACGTCCCTCTTCAACAAGCTGAATAACTATTTCTTCAGATTTGACGTCTTGTTGTGGACCATCTGAGCTTTATTCCTGCAATGAGAATTAAACCAGTTATAATGTCAGTCTCCCTCTTGTGTCAACACGTTTCACTACAGAATCAAGTTGTTTCATTTGCTAAAAACCTTACCTTAAGCGGTTGACATAATCCATCACCCAGTTGAGAGCAGGATTCGTGCACGCTTTACCCCTCTTTGTGTGGAAACTATATAAAAGGAAATAAACAAAATTAGCAAGAATAGACTTGTAATGAATACTAGTGTTATGTCCTGTGCTATTTATGCTCTGTTTGAGAATTAGCAGATACTCACATGATGGCATTGATAGGACACATTTCTGTGTCAGTCTGGACCGAGTACCCCCGGATTCTCCTAAAGGGTATTTTGCTTGTCATGTAACTTCGGCAACATCCGGGATGTACTGTGAAACAAGAGAAAAGACACCGGAAAAGAAAAGTTAAGAGAACATGTTCTGTCTGTAGCCAGATTTAGATGGATGGAATTAAATAATAAACCAGGTGAAAATAATGAGAAAGAAGTAGACGGAGGAAAAGCAGAACATACCTGCATACGCGTTTGTGGCCGGCAGGCAAGCGAGGAGGAGCGTGAGCACCGCCACTGCAGCTCTGATTGACACCATGTCTGCCTCTGTGCTGGCAGCAGCGGCTCTGAGCTGCTGTCTCGTCTGTCCTCAGGTGGAGTTAGAGAGCTCGCGGTGACTGAGCTATTGATCGCTGCCCCCTTTTATACTCCTGGAACAGGGAACTTCCACTGCGATCAATTGAGATCTGCCCACATGCAATATGGCACCATCAGGAGACCCCGCTCACTTTCCCCCGTGAAAGAAGAAGGGGAAGATGTGGGAAGAAATATATCACATGAGCACACACAGTAGTATTGCCATTGCGAATAAGATAAAGTGTGGATTATTTGGGTGTGTGTGGATTCTTATTTTCCAACTTATTATCAAGTAGAAATAATTCATTTAAATGTATTTTGTGTCGTCCCAAATCACAAATAACAAATTCCCGCCAAAGTGTTTTACAATCGGTACACATACGACATCCTCTGACCTTTGACCTCACAGAGGTTCAGGAAGAACTCCCCCCCCCAAAAAAATAGTTTTTACCGGGGAGAAAAAGTGAATAAACCACAAGGAGAGCAACAGAGGAAGATCACTCTCCTCGGATGGGCAGAAGTACAACAGTTGTTATATGAACAGAATTAACGACATAACAGATTTACAACACATGCAATGCTTATGACATGTTATGTAATAACAACAGCAGCGGATATAGTAGAATAACAATGATAACTAGAACGGGCACTCAGTAGAGCGCATACCTTCACATATCAAAAGATGGGGCATTGAATTATGAACATGTTGGCATTAGTTGCATGGCAATTGGATAAAAATGTACCGCTATGGTAAAATAAAAATTTGACCTTTTCATGACCTTGACCTTTGACCCGATCAATCCCAAAATCTAATAACCAATACTAATTGCAATGCAATGGTATGGTGTTAAACATTTGACAGTGTTTAAAGGCAAAGTTAAAAGGGTAGTCATAAAAAACAACGAATATGAGCATTCAGAGTTGTATGTTTTCTGGATTCTACTTTCAATATAAATAAATAAATGATGGTCACACTCTGCACGTTGACTAAATATGGATTTATATATGATTTAACATCTGATTATTCTCGTGAATGGTGTTCACCACACCTCGTAGTACCATGAGCCAGAGCAACATGGACGTTATGCAGGTGTGGCTCCTCTCCTAGTGCACGTCCTATTTCAAGAAGAATATATTTAATTAAAGAAAACAATTGGAGATTAAAGATTTAGAGAGCATGAAGAAATGAATTTCCACTGGAGACCTCATTGTTCACCGCCTTGACGTGGGCCCCCATAAGTAGGTTGCTTTGAGGTTGTACTGTGGTTCTTTTCTAGGTCGAGGAACACTTATTATATACTCAAGAAAAATGCATCAAAGGGAAAAAGTTAAATAGGTCACGCAATGCTTAAATTTGTATAATTGTGCACCACAAACTTTCCAGCGAAACAACATTGTGATTTAAAATACTCATCACTAACTTCCTGCATTGTGCATTTTCACAGCATTAAAGCTCAGCTGAGGTCTCTGGTGTACTTTGGCAGTGACCTAGATCGTACATGTATTATTCACATGCCCACATGTACATACAGTATGAATATAAAGAGTTATTGGTCACTAATCGCCGCTCTGGTTCAGACAAGACGTGAAGTGAACCCCTCACATGTATTTGACACAATCCAGTCAAATTAAGAGATCATCTTCCAAAATAAAAGCTCCTTGAATGTGTACCTCTGAGCATGTGGGGAGTTTTGCTATAAGAGAGGCTTTAAAAGAATATACAAATAACAAATATTTCATTAATGTAAGGAATATTTTAGAAATACAGGTTTCTGTGAGAACAAAACATCAAAATAAACCTCCTCACAAAAAGAAGACGAGGGTTTGATCTTCAGTGTGTCTTTTCACAGCCTGCTCCACGCCCGTCAGAGGAGCCGAGACGACACACACAAATGCACAAATCTGTCAGTGAATTAATCAAAGCAGTTTGAAATTACCGAAAACTGCTTTAGGACTCCTTTGCTCACAATAGGAAGTTGATTGAGTCTTCTTTTGCTTACAGTATCAAAGCAGGAAAAGCACGCCTGTCACTAATAACATGAACTAGTATTGGGTCCTATTGTCTCAGTGAGCCGTGTCAGCAGCCTCTAACAAGAGGAGCTACAAGGACTCATTCATACCCCCTGATACATCTTCCTCATAGACTGCATGCATAAATATTACCTTTATGTTTTGATGAACAAGAACATGCATCATACATGTGTTTTATCTGATTTGCTTGTCACTATACATTCACTTGGTGGTCATATTTGCATCATCTCAATGTTTAAAATGAGCCATATTGTTGTATTAGATGAACCAGGAGTGCCCACTGACACATTATAAATACAAAGAAAACATTGCACGATAATTGCAAATTAGATCTTTTCTGCTGATGATCTTTTCGGCTGAGGATCTTTTCTGCTGAGGATCTTTTCTGCGCCGTGTGCAGCAAAAAGGTCAGCAGGATGTCTGGCAGTGAGCTTTGGGTTTAGGGTTCCTGTCAATCTTTTATTTTGTTCGTTGAGTAATTCTAGTTCTCAGTTCTCTCTTGAACAAACAATCTGAATGAGTCCACCATATAGATAATGCTGTAGGAACTATGTAGATATTATAATTGGCAATACCAACGTAAACAAGATAAACTATTCTAAAAGTATCATCAGCATATAAGAGTAAAAGCATCAACAATAAAAATCTGCAGAACAACTCCTGACTGTCCTATTGTTGATATAGTACAAATTAACCACGTCAGACAGTTTAAATTATGAAAATATGTCATATTGTATAAACTGATCACCTGCAAAGTAGTGGATAAGCATATAGTAGCATACACTTATATGTAAACAGGTACAAATACTTCACATGTGTAAAAGTATTAGAGCACAGTGAGTAAATTAGTAGGTAGTAGGTAGGAGTTTTTTTAACCACTATTGTGGTTCAAAGTACGCAATACAAACTTGCAACACATGTTTCTGGACCGGCTTGACCCAGATACAGTAGCATCTGTATTTCAAGCAATAGTTCCCTGGTCTGTGGTTGGACATTACCTTTGAGTATTTAAACTCTCCTGCCAGAGACAGTTCATCAGCTCATTCAGAGACCTGATATCCTGCTGAAGGAAAGCTGCGAGGATGAGAAAGCGTATCTTGTGCGTCTCTGTCATGCTGGTGCTGCTGGTGCAGCTGAGCAACAGCAGTAAGTGACTTCAGCAATTATTCACTGCACATGATACATTTGACTTGTTTATTTTGGAGAGCAGCAGTTGTTGCCTGTATTTCTTTAGAATATGCACTGTTTTCACATTAAAGTGTCTCTTTCATTGTGTAACTTTGCCTCCCTTTTTCTTTAACTGCTTGTAATGTCTCTCTCAAGGTCGCATATGCTGCAGACAGTACCAACACAAGCCAATTCATGTGAAGTTTCTGAAACACTACACAATCCAGGAGCTCACAGATTACTGCAACATCAAGGCAATAATGTAAGAAAGATAAACGAGTAGAAAAAAAACACACACTGAGATGTTGGTTCTGCTATTGTAATGTCTTCACTTCTTCTGTTGTTCTCATACAGCTTTAAGACATTGAAAAACAGACTTCTCTGCGGTGATCCTGACAAAAGATGGGTACAAAAGGCCATGGAGTCTGTACCAGAGTAAGTTCATCTCTGTATTCAATACATGTCGGAGCTAAGAAACAGAACGGACATCAATATTGAGTGAAGATACCACAATCTGTGAATGTGAATCAATTTAATGTTTTCCTTTTTGTCTCTCCAACTAGAAACTATTGAACAGCATCTCAACTCTTGGACATGGCCTGAAGATATCATGCTAAAAGACACAAAGACATACAAACACATTTACATGTATTATTTCACAGTGAATTAATCTGATTTTTTTGTATTACTTTAAAGCCAATAAAACTAAATTTTGGATTAACCTTTTCTGCGTTATGTTTTTAATTAAAATGATGAAAAACAACATTATAATTTCTGGCTGTTCAAAGGTGTTAGGTGGTCTCAAGGATCTAAAGTAAAAGCACTTCTTGATCGTTTGAAGGAGTAAAGGAAGTAAAGAATGACGAAAGACAATAATAAATACTTTAAAGAGTGCAAATACTGATAGAAAAAGGAAAAACACAAAAAAGACAAGAAAGAGATTGAGAAAGATGGAGAGAGATTTGCCAGTAATACTGAGGACGGTACTTGGCATATTCTCAGTTAACACTTAACAACCCTGAAATACTGTATTTACTGTATTTATTATATTTAGTCTATGCTCACTGATGGTAAAAACAACAAGAGGTCAACATATTAGAATCATCACTTAATAAAACACAATACAATAAACCACAGCACCACACAAACTACATCCTCCAACATGACCACGACAATTAATGTGTTGAGTTTCAACGAAACTGACCATTATAACCATCATTAAGATAGGATTTATTGCAGCATTATTATATTAGTATTATTATATTAGGATGCTTTATCTTTCTTTTGCCACATGCGTTCAGCCGCCGACAGGGTGCAGTTCACGACACCGCCAGCAGGGGGCGGCCGTGCTCAGCGGCGCAGGAAGGATTCCCTTCATGGAGGCGCCGCTGGGTGTCTCAGCGGAAGAGACTCTACGTGCGTTTATACTCGGCAACAAAGATGGGCACGGGTTGAATGTGACTGTTCATCATCACGAAACATGTCCTGCGTCTGGGTCAAGACAAGCGGGATGTGTTGGCGGCTGTGAAACGTCGATAAGATGAAGCGACCCGGAGACACGACGCTGCGCGCGAGCATTTTAAGCTAACGGTTAGTTAGCCGCTGGGGGGAGGAAGGTAGGAACGGACCCCCGGGGCTGCAGGGGGCTGCAGGGGGCTCCATGGGGGCTGCAGGGGGCTGCAGGGGGCTCCACGGGGCTCCACGGGGCTCCACGGGGCCCCACAGGCACCTGCTCGTACCGCCTGGTTGGGGCTGCTCTTCGGATCCCTCCTGGTACTTCGGGTCTGGGCAACAGTGCATATATGAATGTGTCACCAAAACTAGGCAAATAACCAAAGTGTGTTTGCCCCTAAAAGTGTATATATATATATATATATATATATATATATATATATATATATATATATATATATATATAAATGAATTGTAAGAGTTTATTATACACATAGTTGTGGGCAATAAGGGATGCTGATAGTTTGATTTGGTTATGTCACACGTGTTCAAGTATTCATCAGCAAAATAGAAGAAGAAAACAACACCCAGTTGAGAGACTCAACTGAGTATATTTTCTAGTGACAAATAAATAGTCAAGCTACCTCCATCCAAAGCAGGTTGCATCTTTTTGTTGATATTTGCAACAAACCACAAATGAACTAGAACGGGCACTCGGTAGAGTGCATACCTTCACATATCACAAGATTGGGCATTGAATTATGAACATGTTGGATTAAGTTGCATGCCAATTGGATATAAATTGACCGCGCTATAGTAAAAAGAAGATGTTGACCTTTTCATGACTTGACCTTGACCTTTGACCCGATCGATCCCAAGATCTAATCAAAAGGTTCTCGGTTAATAACCAATCATCCCACCAAATTGCATGCGATTCGGTTTCATACTTTTTTACTTATGCGAATAACACGCACGCACGCATACAAATACGCGGTGATCAAAACATGACCTTCCTTATTTTCAATGCGAAGGTAACAATAACAAATGTAATGTCCCTTTTTGTTTTGTGTTTTTAGGTGTCATGCACAGAGGCCATGAGGACGGTCACAGCGGGCTGAGATTCACTCACTGACCAGGCAGGAGCCATGACAGAAGCTGGCGGAGCGGCGGGTGGAGGCGAGGCCCTGTTCGAGGACCAGGACTTCCCCTCGGACGACACCTCCCTGTTCTCGGACGGCTCCACTCCCATCGCCAGGCTCCAGGGTGAAATCACCTGGCGACGTCCGCAGGTCAGACCCAGTGCCAAGAGGAAATGCTGTTGTGTATTCCTTGTGCGTTTGTTTTGCACGGAATGAATGTCGCAGGTTGATCAGTTCAACCAAAGAAGGATTCCCCTTCATCAGGTGGTTGGATGGATTATGAAAGAGTGCTTACAGGTTCAAAGCATTTCACATAAAGTAAAAAATACAAATTTCTACACCTTTAAATGTGCTTGACTCAATTCAAGTCTATTTTACGCCTCCAGGAGATCTGCCAGTCGCCATCTCTCTTCCCTGACAACATCAGCCTGGGTCATGCAAAACAAGGCTTGTTAGGAGACTGCTGGGTTCTCTGTGCCTGCACCTTCTTGCTCAAGAACCAACGGCTACTGAACAAGGTAGAGCACGTGATCAGACTCTGATCTCTAGTGTTCACCTGACTAGACTCTTAGTTTTATTGAAGGTGTGAGTCCTGATGAGCATGTAGTCTGCTCGGTGTCCTGTACTGCTGTGTGGATTAAGTCTGTGACTCTCCGTAGGTGTTTCCTCCTGAGCAGCCCCAGTGGGGTGATGACGGATACAGGGGCTCCTTCCACTTTTGTTTTTGGCAGCAGGGACACTGGACCGAAGTGACCATCGATGACCGCCTGCCCTGTATCAATTCCACTCTCTGCTTCTCACGCTGCCACTCCCCCACTGCCTTTTGGGTAGCTATGTTGGAGAAAGCCTACGCCAAGTAAGAACCACGTGGAATGTCCCGTCTTTTCTCTCATCACTATGATCAACACGATGAACTTTGCAATGCTGCCCAACCAGATGTTGTGGGAAGTTTTGAAATCCCATTTCTTGTCCCGTCCTCATTCAGGCTTCATGGCTCGTATGAGCAACTGTGGGCAGGGCAGGTGTCCGAGGCCCTGGTGGATTTCACCGGGGGCCTGGCTGAACGCTGGAGCTTAGGAGAGGCGAAGGAGGAGCGGAGACCAGAACAAGACAGTGACCAGGTCAGGGGGAGGAGCCTGGACCTGAACCTTCTGTATCCAGTGAAAGACGAGTGTGCGGTTAGCTGCTCCACTCACAGCAACCCAGCAGGTCAGAAATAAGTGTCTTTGTGCAGATGCAAGTGATTTTGATCCTGTGGCACATCGCCTGATGACCTTGATGGTGATGTTGTAGGTGCCAGTGAGGTCGGTCAGTACCATGCGCTGACCGTCATGGAGTGGTTGGATGTCCAGATGGTGTCAGGGGGCAAAGTTCTGCTGCTCAGGATCAGAAACCCCTGGGGAAGATGCTGCTGGGGAGGGGCCTGGATAGGGAGGTAGGTGTGTGTGTCAAACTGTACTATGTAAATAACTGTTCATCTTAAAACTCTAAAAACCTTGCAGACTCGATTCAGGCACTCGCATGTACGCA
This sequence comes from Liparis tanakae, assembly GCA_036178185.1. Taxonomy (NCBI): domain Eukaryota; kingdom Metazoa; phylum Chordata; class Actinopteri; order Perciformes; family Liparidae; genus Liparis; species Liparis tanakae. Next base: position 8,985,665 of record CM070098.1, on the reverse strand, counting down.
CCTTTAAATCCACAAGCCTGCTTAGAGCTACGATGTGCCGACATGTATATTCATCCCCAGGCTGCAGTCACTGAGTCTGCCTCTTTGTCCGCAGTGGTTCGGGTTGGAGTTCTGTCGACCCGGTTTCTGCTTTGGACCTACAAGCCCGGGTTGCGGAGGGCGAGTTCTGGTTGGATGAAACCGAATTTCTGTCCCAGTTTGATGATGTCACAGTGGGCTACCCCATCAGTGATGAGGGGCACCTAAAGAGCATCTATACTGGTAATTCCCTTTTTTAATTTGCTCAAGAATGTTCTAAACTCCCTGAATTTTACCTCTTTTTAAAACCTCACAACGCTCCTCCCCCGACAGGAAATCTGCTGACACACCGCCGGCAGCTGGCCGGCCGGTGGGCGAGAGGGCACTCCGCCGGGGGCAGCCGAAACAGCAGCAGCTACGGCAGCAACCCAAAGCTGTGGCTCAAAGTGTGTGAGAGAGGAGAGGTGCTGGTGTCCCTGCTGCAGCATCGGACATGGAGGAACCCGGAGCGAAGCTCGCAGACGGCACCCGAGGATGGCAGGAACGCGACACACCAGCGCTACCAGGCTATTGCGCTGCACATGTGGAAGGTCTGCGTCGTCACTTATAGGAAACAAATAGAAATGTGTGTGTGTGTGTCACTTCACGTCACTCACCTTTCTGTCAACAGGTGGCGAAAAGGCGTTTTCATCTCAGCCGGATGTTGAACAAACCTCCGTGTGCTTCTTCCCGCTGCCATTCCTACGAGAGAGAGGTGGTTCTCCGTGAGCAGCTGGAGCCTGGATACTACCTGCTGATCCCCAGCACCTACCAGGCGGGAGCTGAGGCCCGCTTCCTCATCAGGGCCTTTTCCTCCTCTTCCATATCCATCAGGTGAGGACCAGTTTACAGATGGAGAAAGTCAACACGCTAGTCTTATTGATTTAAACATCCTGCGAAACATCCAGCATATCCAGGTTATGTTTCTTTTTCAGAATAAAGTTGTATCTTCGAGATCAAAGAGATTTTGTGCCATCTTTAAAAAAAAGTTACAGTACCCAAAAGGTGTAGTAGAGAGGGGAACAAATGAAATGGTTTGCAACAAGTATTAATTCACTCTCTCAATTCAGTAAAATTGGATGAACTGAACAGGACTTGTTGATATATTTCCTACATTTTTAATGGATACAAAAATGATATAATAATATCTCCTCTCAAAATAAAAAAAAATAATTCTTAGATTTTTTTTTTTTTCATCTGTCTTGAGAACCGCTCATGCAAACAGCCACACTGTACTTCCATTGGTAGGTTGCTAGTATGTGTGAGCTTTACCCAGAATGCTTTTTGGTGGTCCCCTCTCAATACACCACACTGTGTACACAGTGCACTACATTTGTCCCGTAGATCTCAAGAGCTTGTGTGAAGTACAACTGATGAATGGTTATTAATCAGATGACATGCACAGTCATGATTTCCCTTAAAAAATGAAAGACGGCAAGTAAATAGTGACATCTGCTGGTTAATTTGTTTCCCTAAATTATTTTCCTACTGCCATCTTTGGCCACGCAAAGTGCTTTGATGCAATTCAAGTTTTCCTGACCTGGCATGTTGCTGTCCTCCTCAGTGCCCTGAAGAGCCCAGCACCTGCACTGCCATTGACCACGGATGCAGAGTGGGAGTCCAGCTACTTCCGGGGCTCGTGGGTGGAGGGAAGGACCGCCGGAGGAAGCCGGAATTTCCTGTCTCACTGGCAGAACCCATGCTTCCCTTTTACAGTTTGTGATGAGTCAGCAGTGACATCGGGAGTTAATGTCAGGGTTACGCTGCAGCAGAGCCGCCCAGACACGGATCTTCACCCTATTGGCTTCCACATTTATAAGGTCATTAGAAAACATCAATGTTTCCCGGTTAGCTCAACAAATGATGTGCATGTGTAGTCCTGACACATTTAAAAACAGATGACAAAACAAGTAAGATAAAAAATGTCTGTATACTTTTGTCTTAATGATTTTTGATAATAATGGTAATAATAATACAGATATCTTAATGTCGGCTGATTTTGCAAACACTGGTTGAAAGAAACAAATATTAAATCTATAAAACTATTCTAAACACACTATAACACAATGCTATAATCCAATAGTTAATGGATGTAACCACGCAGCATCTGAGCATCACTGTGTTACCAGTTTCCAGAAGGTGAATCTGAGCAGGCTTTACCGCGGGACGAGGATCCGGCAGCCAGTTGTGTCCCTCACTGCTACACACAGGACGTCAGCCTGGCCTGCCGCCTGACCCCCGGAGACTACACCATCGTGCCCTCCACCTATCAGCCGGACCGCTCGGCAGACTTCACCCTCAGCCTGGACCTCAGGAGACACAGGTTGGCTCTCTACTTGTCATTACTACGTGGTTACACAACTAGTAGCAGTGGCGTGTATTATTATTGCTGCTGTTGTTGTTGTTGTCATTGTCAGGAATAATAATGGATGTGTGTCTCTTTCAGGAAAGTGGTGAAAAGCCAGGAGAGACTGGGAAGAGCCATACAGGAGGTCAGTTCATTGAAGTAACTTATAAACTGCAGTGCTCGAAGTGGAGAAGACAACTTGGCTAATGAATCTTCTTTATTTCACCAAATGCATCAGGCCTTCATCATGGTGATTTACAGGCTCTGTAAAAACATAACCTATAAAATATATGCACTTAAAGATAGATAGACACACGGGGCACAAAAGGATGATGCACATTTAACTGTCACAATGTAAGTAACCAACTAAATAGATCAAATATTTAGACCACTAACCAAAAACAAAGAGCTTTACAATCTGTACATATACGACATCCTCTGACCTTTGACCTCACAGAGGTTCAGGAAGAACTCCCCCCAAAATAGTTTTTACTGAGGAGAAAAAGTGAATAAACCTCAAGGAGAGCAACAGAGGAAGATCACTCCTCGGATGGGCAGAAGTACAACAGATGTTATGTGCACAGAATTAACGACATAACAGATTTACAACACATGCAATGCTTATGACATGTCATGTAATAACAACAGCAGCGGCTATAGTAGAATAACAATGATAACTAGAACGGGCACTCGGTAGAGCGCATACCTTCACATATCACAAGATTGGGCATTGAATTATGAACATGTTGGCATTAGTTGCATGGCAATTGGATAAAAAATGACCGCGCTATGGTAAAAACAAGATGTTGACCTTTTCATGACCTTAACCTTTGACCCGATCGATCTCAAAATCTAATAAAATGGTCCCCGGATAATAACCAATCATCCCACCAAATTTCATGCGATTCGGTTTAATACTTTTTGAGTTATGCAAATAACACGCATACAAATAAATAAATAAATAAATACACGGCGATAAAAACATAATCTTCCGCATCTTCAATGCGAAGGTAATAAAAAACAATCAATTGCTCTGACACAGACTTTGACTTTCTTTCCAGTACCTGGGCTCGGTCTGGACACGGTTATATCTTGTGGGTGTTTGATGGTTGTAGCCTCAAAGATAGTCCCGCCTTCAGGACATTTCAGGGGTAGAAATGTGCTGACTGCTACTTTCTAAAGACGCATGTATACGTCTGTGATTGTGCTCAGAGGATGGCAGCAGCACTGAATAATCGCTCTGTGTTGCTTTTGTCTCTTTCTGGGCGGCAGGTCTCTCACATCTCTGCGATGCAAAGCTAGCTCTCTGTTGCTGCTCGACTGACGTCGGCTCACCTCCCGGTGCCTCTTGGCCCATGATGAAAGAACCAGTTCTCCCATGCACCCTCACCATGGAGGCTGTGGATGTGTGTGTGTGTGTGCGTATTTGTACCACTAGTGGCTGAGAAGGCAGGCAGGCTGATTTAGTGGGAATCCTGGAAACCCCTTTATTCTGAGCCGCTGAGGGCCGATGGGCAGCCACTCACTCATTGGCGATTAGGACTTCAGAGGTTGTCGGTGGGCTGGGCTGCTAATGAAGTATGACGGGACTTGGTGGTGTAAACAAACAGCCGCAATTGAAGAGGGCCGCCGCTGCTCTCACTCATTCACTCACTGGTACGCCTGCCGGCCTGGAACAAAGGGTCCTCTCATGAAGGTCCTCACAGCGGCACCGGGGGCGAGGGGTCAGTCTCTGACAGCAGAGACAACCAAACCACACCATAACGTGCCATACCACGCCAGAGCCAGCCCTAAACACTCTACTCCTTGCCTTGCCTGTATTGCTCGTCTCAAGACATGGAACGTTTGTTTCTCAGTCCTCGTTCCCAAACATGCTCCCCATTAGGACTAACACTGAAGCCAGGCTGGACCCAAAGAACCCCACTTTGTTCTTGACTCCATACTCGGGGGGCCACCCCCACACCCCCCCCAGCTCCCTTTTTGTTCCCCCAGACTCGCTCCACAACTTTGCCTGGACCCTGAACAGACCCACGGTTTGAAGTTGCCGCGAGAACAGATGGCAAGCGGATGGATGAAAGTGATGAAACGAGGGGACGCGGCACATCAGAGGAGGCCGGTTCATCAAATGAACGTGTGTGTGTGTGTGTGTGTGTGTGTGTGTGTGTGTGTGTGTGTGTGTGTGTGTGTGTGTGTGTGTGTGTGTGTGTGTGTGTGTGTGTGTGTGTGTGTGTGTGTGTGTGTGTGTGTGTGTGTGTGTGTGTGTGTGTGTGTGTGTGTGTGTGTGTGTGTGCGCGCGTAGCCACGTCTGTGTCAAAGTCACAGGGTTTCTGATGACTCATTAGATCCAGTGTGAACAGAGACTTTTGTGAAGCTATACTTGACTGATTAGAGTGGTACAGTGATGTGTATTTATTATGGTTGGAAGTTAAACAATATGAATAAAGCATTAAAAGATACGTTTGTATTCTGATTATTCCCATATGTTGATGTGATTCGGGCTTTATACTTGTATTTTGCATGTTTCCAGTGAGTATAAATGCATCAACTTGATAATACCTCTGAGGAAGGACGTGTCACCCTCACGTTCATCACAACCACCAGTGCTCTGCGTGCGCGCGCACCTGGTGTGCGCGCTGCTGTTCCTGCGGAATTCATGAGACTGTGGTCGGACTCCGAAAGGCTCCCACCTAGAAAATAATGAACAACAAATTTGACGCGTGAGTAAAACGAAGTTCGTGTGATATCTGGCAGAGAGCGGACCCCCCGTCGGGACGTTACATTTACGTGGGAGATTAACGCGAATCAAAGCTGCTGCGTGTGAAAAGAGAGGTGTGTCAGCTGTATTGCGTGTTCCTGCATGCGCTGCGTAACGTTGGGCTTTTAAACCCACATGAGAGCGAGGTCCACACACTCACGCACACACACACTCACACACGTACATTCACCCATGCGCGCACGGGTGCATTTAAAATGAAGGGAGCTAACCATAAAGACTACGTGGCGGTCGCTATATGGTGGGAATGTGCTATGTTGTTAGCAGTAGCTTAGCCTCGCGGAAGGCGGACAGGCCCTGAATCCTCGGCGTGGCAGTCGTTGAGTGGCGGGGAGACGTGCGCGCAGCCTCGGCTCAAAATAGATGTGCCGTGGCCCTAAAGTACGGGCGTGTGGCTCCCCGTGTGTAATGAGATATGCACGAGCAGACTAGTCCATGCACAGCTGTGTACGTGTACATCCGACACGACCAACGTGTACACACTGAGTAAATGTGACTGAAACACACAGCACGTCAACAGCGACACACACGTGTGCCACTAGAGTTGACTACAGCTCGTGTTTAAATCTTTAGTTTGAACACAAACTGAACTATTTTTGTTTTAGACTGTGTTGGTTAAGCAACGTTGGACCTGATTGGTTGTCAACAGGGTTGTCAGGTTTACTTGGACTAAATGAAGTCGGTGCAGGACACACGTTTTTGTTTTTGCTGCTCATGTTCCCATCCATTCCAGTCTGAAAGATGATGACAGTGGAGACCACGACCAGGATCAAGGCTCACCGAAAGACGGTGAGAAGGAAAACATGGACGACGAGGACAGAGAACTGAACTTCTCCAAGAGAAAGGTTGGACTTTTAACATTGTTAACAGTGTGTGTTCGCAGCGTTGAGGTTAGTTGTTGTATGGCTCAGTCACTTTCTTTTGTTCTGCAGATGGTGATGCCAGGGCCAGGAGAGCACCCTCTTCAATACAACTACACCGTCTGGTACTCCAGACGCACCCCGGGGAGACCAGCCAGTACTCAGAGCTACGAGCAGAACATTAAACCGATTGGCAGCTTCGCCTCGGTAAGTCGCTCCGCGTGACCTTTTTAGATCGTGCATACCGGTGTGCCAACTACAGGGGACACACTCTAACATCCTCAATCGCCAAATGTTGGGTGGGGGTGGGGGGGGTCTCTGAAAATATCTTAAAAAGTATATATATTTGTCACTAAAATGTATTTTCAATGTCGTGGTTTCCTCTTATATTGCCATTGAGAACTCGGTTGTGTCTGTGAGGGTTTTCTCACAGCTTCAAATGGTCTGCAATGCAAATGTGTAGTTATCAAAAGGTAAAAACCTGAAAAGCAGTGCATTTGTTTTTCTGTTTTGACATTATGGTTACACTGGGTTAAAAGTACAGAACCAGAACTCATCATATTGGGAACCGTAACTCAAAGGCCTCTGTGGTCCATTCCTTTTTATAGTAAAGTAGATTATGATTTGATCCCTAACCTATCTGCCTTGTGCAGTGACTGAATTGTTTGGAGTTATGTAGCTGCTGCTGTGGATCCGGTGACATGTTGAGCCGCGATCACACACGTGATCACTTATTGTTACAGACATTATTCTTGGTACGGTGTGTGCAAAGAGTGTCGAGCCTAGTTGCCTTGGCATATAGGATATCCTGTTATGGATTGGGTCTGTCTAAGACTCCCGCCTAACACTGAAGCAGTAGGCACTCACTAGGTAGCCTCCCCCAATTCCCACTGGGTATTTCTCACACCAGGGCATACAGTAGATGCAAAAGGAGCTTATCTTGACTCATTCTGATATACAAATGTTTTGGCCTTCCCAGGTGGAGCAGTTCTGGCGTTTCTATAGTCACATGATCCGGCCAGGTGATCTGACCGGCCACAGTGACTTCCACCTCTTCAAGGAGGGTATTAAACCTATGTGGGAGGTGAGTCCTGGAGACTGAATTGTATCTATTTGGTCGTGTACATGAAAAGCCCTCTCTGAACCCTGCCTGTTGCTTTTAGGACGATGCCAATAGGATGGGTGGGAAGTGGATTATCCGTCTGAGGAAAGGCCTGGCATCTCGCTGCTGGGAGAACCTGATCCTGGCCATGCTCGGGGAGCAGTTCATGGTGGGAGAGGAGATCTGTGGGGCCGTGGTGTCGGTACGCTTCCAGGTAAACACACAAACAGACACACACAAGCCTGTTGAACATAATCACGCACCATGACTTGGTTTTTTAAGACATGGCTTTTCTGCTGCTTCTCTCCAGGAGGACATCATCTCCATCTGGAACAAAACGGCTAGCGACCAGGCGACCACGGCCCGCATCAGAGACACCCTGCGCAGGGTCCTCAACCTGCCTCCCAACACCATCATGGAGTACAAGACTCACACAGACAGCATTAAGTATGTATGTCTCATCGTTTAATCATTTTCTCTCTCTCTTTTCCCTTTTACGCATAGATGTATACAACACATGACATTTCTGTTGGGTTTACAGTTGCTTAGTTGCTGTACTGCACCAGCGTTGCTTCAAATAACAGAAATATGTATCACAATGTTGATGTTTCTCACAAAGTAGACGGAAGATTATCAAATCTGAAGATTCACTGCTTCTAATTTAAATATTTGTTTTTGATTATTGGTAGGAAAACCCTAGCAAAATCAAGATTTAAACTGGGCTCTAGAAAATAATTAGTTTTGTACAATCTTTTTGACTTTGGACTTTTTGTAGATGAAATGTTTAAGTTAAGGTAATCAACCTTCTGGTCGATAATGGAGATGTTTGTTGCAGCGTTACTTTGGAGATTGTGATTTACTATCTGAATGCCTTCATTACAGGACTCGCAGTTATAAAGACAGACTAGTCAGTGTTTCTATTTTTGCATTATATATGTTGGTGTATGTTGTGAAGAAATCAAGTACCATCTAACCATGTCTAGCTCCAGCGTGTTTCACGAGCTTCTGATTTAAATGCATTAGTGTGAGGGCTGTGATGCTCCCGGATGGGAAAGACCTGAACATTGAAGCGGTTTGTTTATTTTGAATGATGATGTGCTGCATCCTTTGTCACAGAGCATGGGTCGACTTCCATGGACTGGTGACTGCTAGTGGTGGACTTTAGCCTCTCGCACAGACGGCCGCTACAAGAGTAAGAACTGTTGCCACATTGCAAGTGAAACAAATAGTTTATGTACTTTGCCTCTTGCTAATATTGTTTGTCTCTGTTTGCGGCGTGTAGGTGTGTGTGTGTGTATGTATGTATGTATGTATGTATGTATGTATGTATGTATGTATGTATGTGACGTGCTGGAGGATGACGAGTCCAGGGAAGGAAACTTCTACGTGTGTTGGCACTGTGTGATATGAAGGCGGGGCACACGTCAGGAACAGAGGCGAGAACACCTGGGCGTCCAAACGCCCGTCAGAGAACACTGAACCAAGCCGAAGAGATAAATATGCGTTATTTTTAATCAACCAGAGAAGAACAAAGGCTCCAATTTCATTTTTATTTTTTTAATGCAAGATGTACCATCCGTTAACTTGCCACCAGAGGGAGGCCGTGCGACACGACATCGTCTGTTCTCGTCCCGCCTCTGATTTTATTGCTTCACGTAACGTCACACCTCCTGCTGATTTAAACGGATCTCTGTTCATCTGTTTTATTGGGTCTCGAACAAGGTTGCAGGTAGATGTTATTTTATTACAGTGCTGTATTTTAACTACAATCTCTCTGGTCATTTGGAACTAGAACGATAATTATTATTGTGTACAATATATTTGTAAATACAGTCCACTTCAAAGATCACTTTACTGAATCAGCAATGATTTCCCATCTTTGACTTGGAAGTTGAAACCCAAAGGATGAGGAGCATCCTGTGTGGGGCAGAAGTTGGTGTAACTGGCATCTTGGGAATGGACTGCCACGCTGCCTGAATCACTGTGCCTGGCCTCGAGCCCCACCCCAACCAGTCCCCCCTTCCGCCGGTTTGGTCTTTATCCCGTCTCGAACTAATCCAAGGGATGGGCTCTGCTTTAATGTCCTCCACACATGGGTATAGGAGTCCTGAAACACTGACCGCCTCTCCTTTTACATTTTGTATTAAAATCAATGAAACTGGCCCCGCGGTCCGGGTCTGTGGCAGTATCTATTAATTCCTCGGACACCTTTTTTGAATTCATTTCAAGAAAGAGGCTATAGTTAGTTGACAACCGGTAACGCTGCCTGTGTTTGGTGGTGCGATGATGGGTGCAGGTGTGTGTGCGCCTGTTTGCGTGCGTCAACAGTGAAGAGACCCTGTTGGATCTACACTTTATGGATTATAGCAATAAATGTCAAATATGCATCTGCTGCTAAAGCTGGTTCCCTCATTTTATTTCATGAATTGAAGTTGTGTCCGTTCTGCTGTTTTAATAGTCGTCTTACAAACAATTGAATGATGCCGTTTCTTGTCACATGACCTGTGTGCCTCATGTTTGTAGACCGGTTTCAAACCTTGATTTATCCTTTTCATTGATCAGCTCATCTCAAAGAACATATAATTCTGTTGAGAAAACAGATGAGGGGAATTCATTATATCGGCCTTTTTTCACAGCAGACATGAAGTAATTCAGTACACGATCACACACACACACACACACACACACCAACCAACCAGAATCCTGAAGCTGCTGAATGGGAATAGCAATCTATTGTGTCACTTTATCAACGCAACACAATACAGTAGAAGAGTGATTTTATATATATATATATATATATATATATATATATATATATATATATATATATATATATATATATATATATATATATATATTTACATGCTTACCAACAAGAACGTGGCGGCCAGCAGCAGCATCTTCGTACGCGAGTCCACATTCTGTGGCACTGGAAAGATGACATTAAAGTTAGATTTACAAGCGTTATGGTTCTTAACTATGGGATGACATGTTTACATGCTGATTGTCTTTTGCACCAAGGAAACTCATTGCAAAGCTAAGAGAAAAGTCAAATGTCACGTTCTCATCATTGTTAACTAAATCCAATTCAACTGCTTTATTTTCATCTTTATGTCGGCAGATGTTTTGGGACTTCATGAGGAATTAAAAAGTAATTCTCACCCTCCAACCCAAAATGTTCATGGTCCATGTTCTGTTCGACGTTGAAGCCCGGCCATTTCTTCCATATTGTGCCCATTTTCTCACCAATGTTGGAGACAATCTGGTGTATGAACAAAAGACAGAAATTTAACTCACACTTGTAGAAACACGTTTGATTTGGGGTCGCTTAAAATGCTTCTACCTGGAACTGCTGGTTGGAGAGGCAGCGATACGGACAGCAGGAGCCCTGGACTCTGATGGCCGGTGCTCCTTCTGACCCGCTCACCTCCAGCAGGGGGGTGAACATGCTCCACCTGACGACACGGTCAGCCGTCACACACACACAACCTGCCTCACATCATGCCTGAGGCCCCGCCCTGATGGATGGCTGATCACATGTCCAGCTGTCATGATTCTGAAGCACCAGACTCTTTGTTGGCCAGACGTCACAAGGGTTCAAACTGGGCCGTGCTTTACTCGAGCATAACTGTAAGAATATTTATACCAAGTAGATATCTGGTCACAGAGACGTCTGCCAGATTAGTCTTAATTGGGGAACACTTCGTCAAGTGCTGCTTCTTGAAAATTCTTTGTGTGTCTCTTTGCCACATCTTTTCCGTCTTTGAGTTCTATGAAAAGCGCTATAGAAATTGTATGTATTATTATTATATCTGGATTAAAACACAGATTAGCACTTCAGTGGCACTTAAATAGCTCTTATTATGGTACTTTTGTAGTTTGACTATCTTGAGGAAATGTTACTTTCTGTATTCTTGTTTTTCTTAGTTTGTACTCTAGGTTGATGCACTAATTGTAAGTTGCTTTGGATAAAAGCGTCTGCTAAATGACATGTAATGTAAACTAATGTAATAATAACAAAGGCACCCCCGCTAAGCTTGGAGTCAGATGTAGGCCAAATGAAGCAGGAAGTATTTTGGTTTGACGAGAAGAGTCTAACATCGCTACCATTAGCCGACGTTCTGATTAGGACGGATGCCACATCTCCTCCCAGCACAAGGCAGCTCTGTACGTGTGTGTCTGTGCAAGCAGCTGTTTAGTGCATTAAGTCTCCCAGGTTTAGACGACACCCGTTGAGGTGGAATAGGAAAAGCTTGTACTGCTATTTACAGACAGGCCAGGGTATCTGCAGTGGCCCAGGGTGGCTAGAGGCTGGGAGTGACTAGAAAAAAGGATCACATGACTTGTTGTTCAGTCTGAGAATGTACAGTATTAACATTGATGGTATTTTTATGGGGGTCAAAGGATTAATTCAGCCAAATTAAAAACAAATAAAACCTGTTAGGAGGCAGGGATGGAGTGAATGTCTTCACGCCTTAGATACTGTCTACCATGGAGCATTGAGGTTCATCACTAATCTTAAGGCTCTGACTCATCATTGCTCCCTGTATCCTGTATGCTAGGGTTGGTTGAACTCCTCTGTCCATCCGTAGACAAAATCATTGGCATGTCCTTATTTATAAGGCTAATTTACACGTACTTCCATCGTATCTTTGTACGCTAATTCATCTGAAAAACCCTGGAAGCTACCATCTTCGCTCTGTGACCTACGCTCAAGGCCTCCTCTTGCTCTCCGGCCCTAACGTCCGTTTAGAAATGGGCAAAAGAGGTTTTAGGTTTGCTGCTCCTGCGGCTTGGAATTTGCTGCAGTCTGACCTGGGTGTCCGGGAACAGGTCTCTTTAAGTGTATTAAAAAAAAAAATGTTTTTTTGTGTTATTATTATTTTACTTGTGTAGCTGCTAGCATACAAGTTGCGGAAGAAAAGAGACACATCAGCAGCTGCAGGTGTTCCTGCGGCCACAAGGGGGCGCTGCTGTGCGTTCACAAGTCCAGAGTGACGACATTAATTTAGGAAACATCACTGGATACATGTTTGCGTTCACGTGCCAGGGCGAGCAGTAGCACTTCCAGCACGATCCAGATTAAATGTAGTTTTCTCCATTGTTCAAGCCAGACAAGCTCAATATAAACAGACGGGACCATCCTACCTCTGAAATACGGTGCCGATGAGATGTTTCTGAGGCGTGTAGGCCCTGATCTCCATCAGGCAGCAGCCAAGGCAGCAGGCGTCCCCCCTGAGGGGCCTTTCAAAATAAAACACCTCCCGGCCCTGACAGTCAAAGCCCTGAACCGAACAGGCCCGAGCCGGACCGCAACATTGGAGGCAAACACAGGAACTCTCTAAAAAAGGGAAGAGATCAAGTAGAGACAGAATACATTAACAATATAGCTATCTCTATATATGTAAAATGGATATGAATGTTCTGAACTGGTGAAGAGTGGCCGGTACCTTCCACAGCCACAAATATCTGTGACCGGCTGCTTCCTGTGGTGATGCTGTAGATCCTCTTAGGAACACACTGTGGACCTACAGTGACCAAGCATCCGTCTTTTAAAACAACACAACCTCAGCACTGCAAGAGTTCCCTCTTACACACACACACACACACACACACACACACACACACACTCACCTTGCAGCTCTGGTCTGGCGGTGATGTGTATTTGACTGACTGTTTCCAGCGCAGACATAAAGTGTGATCCCTCTGCGCCTCCAGGCCAGCGCTCCTCCGGCCCCGGGCTGCTCGCCGTGCCCAGTGGCTGTGTGGAGCCGCTCTCTATCGTCCTCCCACGAGCCAGACCTGGCAGCTGCTCATCAGACTGCGGGTCAGGAGACTGGTGCTGTGAGTGAGTGTGGCAGTCGCATGAAGGCCCACAGCTGTCGTGGAAAGCTCTGAAGATCATCTGAATGTGCTTTTCTCGCTCCAGTTGTCCAAAAGGAAGAGGCTGATTGGTCACTGCTGACATGGTGTAAAACTACAAAATATATGTGGAACTCAGCAATGACATCAGAGTGAGAAGCAGTCATCAGGGGGAGACGTGGAGACGTGGGCCGTGTTTACACAAGGGAGGCTGAGGGTCGTCTGTGCGATGCTGGAAGGAAGAATGTTTTGTTCATGTGAAAATGATTCGAATGAGTTTTTGGCGAAGTTTATTCCCTTTATGTAAGTATGGAGCATGGATAATGGATGGATGGATGTTTATGTCTGGTGTGAAGAAAAACTCTGAGCCGTATGATCACTAGTTCTCAACCGGTTTTGTTTGTTATCTTAAATATGATGACATGTTTTACTCCCTGTTGCAGTTGTAAACAATGATTTTTCAGTTGTTTAACACAACATTTTTAGTGCAATGTCCATTTTTAGTGCAAGGGGAAAAAAGTAAAATTTTGTGTCGGAGGATATTGTTTTAATAAAGGAAATCCAGAAATATTTCATAACCCCTTGCATTTATCACATGTTGGGTTTTGTTTATATTTAAATGAAGGCTTGTAGTAAAAAAATAAAAACTCGATCTCTATCTATCTATCTATCTATATATATAGATATATATCTATATATATAGATATATATATATTCTTTTTTTTAACTAACTCTTGAATTTGCAAAGGAAGAATAACAGGTGGTGTTCCTTGGAGCAGGACAGCAGCTTTAGTTCTCTGGCACCAACACCAACGCTCTCTCCTCAGAACAAAGTCATTTCATCACATAAAGCAGCCGGAGCCTCTTTTTATTCACATCACACACGTTGGGCTTGCACACTTTGTGTCTGCAGCTGCATGCAGCGCTGCACGGCACAAAGTGGCACAATGCAGCCCTAACTCGTGTTCTGCAGCGATACTAGCGTATACAACAGGTGCCCAACATGCTATACAGCATTCGACTCACATTATTTCAAGGTTAAAAAGTGCAATTACATAAAATAGCACAATTGAGCTCTCTGACTTACCATCTGTGGTCAACGTCCTGGTGCCGACTGACTGACAATCCAAGTGGAGACCGGGCACACATCCACGAGTCGTCATGATCAGCAGGGGTGAAGCACGAACCGCCTTCCCCCTCTGTGTGTTTGGGTGAATATTCACCGTCTAACGTTTGGCTGAGTGTGTGTGTGTGTGTGTGTGTGTGTGTGTGTGTATGTGTGTGTGTGTCCTGTCCCCCGGTTCCGTCTCACCCCATGACTATGTTTCCATCCCAACCAGCCGGATCTGTCTTTTGTTGGCTGAGAGGCCCGGCTCAGCCATGTCATTGGGATCCTGCTCCAGAGGTCGGGGGCTGTGCGGTGCGTCTGTGTTTTCAGGGAAGCCTGGTGGTGTAAATGCTCTCTATAGGTGCCTCGAAAAAGGTGTCGAGCATGTGATTAAGAAATGTCTGAGATCAAGCAATCACATGCTCACAGCTGTACTTTAATTGATAAAAATGTAATTGTCCCATTTGGCTGACATGGTTTCTGTATCTTGTCGTTTCTCACCATTACCTTGAATTTGATCAAAGTTGACAGCTTGGGCCAAAGCAAGCTTACATCAAACACTGAGCTGGTCACAGGAAGAGCAAAGGAGCTACTCTTTTTAGCATTAAACAGCTTTTTATGCAGAACATATTCTCAACCTCAACAGCCATTGACAGCTGATATCAGCATGTGTCAGCACATATCTCGTGTAGCATCCACACGGCTGTGCAGGGGATCCTTCATCACCAAGAACACGGCTGTTTGTCTTCACCTTTGTGATGGACCACAGACCCCTCATCTTCTTCATTCCCACTCCGTGTCATTAGTGAAATATCACTGGACACCGTCAGATTTCCACTTTGATTAAAATCTAGAGACTTTCTCCTGTTTCAGCCAAACACGTTTTCTCCCATCCCATCAGGGAGAGTGTCGATTGGAGGGAGATACTTCTTGGGATCCCCAAGGAAAGGCGAGGATGGAGGCTGGTTAAAATATCCCGTGAGGAAGATCCCAATAGTGCCGATAAAAAACACAGAGACCATAACAATAAAGCAGGCCCTGTCGATCACCCTGGCAACCAGGAACCACTCTTCATTCTCCTATAGGGGGTTGGAAGAATCATTGGAGATGAGGTGTTGAATGATGTTGAAGCCTGAGAAGACAAGTGGATATAAACATGTCGATCTTACATTCTGGAAGTGGTTCTGCTGCCTCGCGGTCTCAGCGATGTGTTTGCAAGAGGACACACACTGCTTCAGCTGCGGAGAGGCCTTCGCCAGGCTGGCACCGAGCTGCTCAGCTGTTCCCCCCTCCAGCCCATCTTCTGTGCTCAAAACAGAGCAGGAAGTCAGGACAGGGCGAACACACACCTTCATGTAACCATGGAAACTCATTCACATACTTACTCAGCTTCTCTAATACTGATTTAATTAGTCCATTTCTTTCTTTGAGTCGGGCAAACATGAGTTCAGACCGGGTTGTTTTCATTGCATGTTCCTCTGCCTGGGTGATGAAGGTCGTGGAGCCGTGGCGCCGACAGGGGACCAGGAACACGGCGTCCCTGTCTGGAGACAGAGTCTCTCCATTCACAGTGTCGGTGGCGTCCCCGTTTGGCGTCGAGGGTCGCATCTGCATCCTCAGCAGCCGAGGGATGATGTTGAGGAAGATCTGAGGAGGTCACGGGGTCAGAGGGTCGTTCAGTGGTAAATAGACCCGTGTTTACACGGCACACAGTTTGTTCACTCAGTAGCTTCATAATGGAAATGAAAGGCCTTGTTCTGGTCACCTTTCGGACTTTATCCGTCATTATGTGAGTGTTTGGGGTTCTCAGGGAAACGTTGAGGACGATCACACAGTTCATCACCACCGTGGTGGTCACCGACATCACAAACATCAAGTACCTGCAGTCACAGGTTCATAAGTCACATACAGTTCTGCTGTAACTCTGACCTGAAATCTGAAAGTGGTCACAACAAACTTACTTTCCGATTAGGGGCACTGCCCTCGAAGTCTCTGGAACCTTCTTAGCGATGAGGAAGAGGAACACCGTCTGGCCCAGAAGAGTGGCGATAGACATGGTGCACTTCTGACCGCCCGCTGCAAAACTCAAACCAATATTCAGTAAGAGTGGTGAGGTTTGTGTTTAAACATATTAACTACAGACCATCTTGTGAAGAGATCACAGCAGCCAAGACGGCAAATAGGGGCAAGTGTGTGTGGGAGGCCCTACCCTACTTCCTACCCCCTACTTCCACCACACTTAATTGGACAATATCCATTTTTTATTAAAATCAGCCTTATTTTAATCTGAACTCTACCTGTAAAGTGTTGTGAGTGCATCTTTCACAATTGTGTCACTCTGGCGATGACTGCATCTGTCCAGATACATAAACATCTGGTGAAGCACTCAAAAACACTTTTGGGGTTCTTCCCTCTATAGCGTGTGTCTCCATTAGGGCTGCACAATTAATTGAATATTAATTGCGATCGATTTGAATTTTGGATTCTCACAATTAAATGAACAAGATGAACTGTGGTAGAGGGAGGTCTATGTCTACAGATTGTAAAGCACTCTGAGACAAATTTGTAATTTGTGAAATTGGGCTACTCAAATAAACTGAATTGAATTGGTTTTGACATTTTAAATGTGTGCTCCACTCAAAGAAAACTCAAAATCAAAATATCAACCAAACTGTGATCCCCTGGCCAGAGCTGGGAGGGGAGCTTGACCATGATAGCCGGACCCTGACACATTAGGCGTGGCAGGGCACATCCTGAAAAATGTACCCCACAGGGTGTCGACTTTTTTAAGTAACATATTTTGGTTTAATTGTATCTTGCTTCTAAGAGATGCCCTATGAAAAAGGACCAACGTTATTTTGATGCAAAGACTTGTACATTCAGTAAGTGTAGCACAACTATCTGCATATAGTGCAAAACAACTATGTTGGCCCCAAAAGTCAATATATCTATTTGTGATGAATAATTGTGATTGCAATATTGATCAAAACAATGGTGATTATCATTGTGGCCATAATTGTGCGGCCCTATAGTCTCCAGGACCACTCAGCGAGGCCTCGTTGTAACCTCGTGGAGCCAGACCAGGGTCAACCACAGGGAGGTCTGGAGGGGGTGAGATCTTGGAACTGTTGAACCTCTTTGCTTTGACTCCCCCATTGGGTGAGGTTAACGGGACAAAGGTCCGACTACCTGTGGTTAAGTTAAATAATAAATACACATAGTGAGGGAAAGGACCTTTGGCAGGTAGGAAGTAAACAAGAAGGCCGAGGGAGGAAAAGAGCACACAGGGAGCGATGATGTTGATGACGTAGAAGAGGGGCTTCCTCTGGATGATGAGGAAGAAGACCACCTCTTGGTACTCCAGCTCATCTTTAGTGAACTGAGTGTTGATCAGCTTCTTAGCCGGCCTGTGTTTGATGGCCCATTCTCCATTTTCTAACAGAATTAAATCACAGAAGGACATTTTGCTAAACTTTAGATGATGAAAGTTCTTCTTTTTATTCAGATTAATTGTTCAAAACCTATTATTCCAATGTTTCTCTACCTGTAAACGCCTCCGGGTCAATATCCACCCATTCCAATGTGTGGTTATCCTCCTCTTTGAGAACCAGTTTGATCTCGTTGGCGCTGTACGTCTGCGAGCTGAACACAGGGAGGAGACAAGTGGTCCGTAACCACAACAAACACAGACATCTATTCACACACACACACACAGCACGGTGAAAAGGGACCCGGGATGAAGGAGTCATTGTTCCTGGGTGGGACACCGTGGATTATCTTTACACAGACACTTGAGTCAACGGGTCAGTCCATATTTACACACTGAAAATTAAACTTTTGTTTCCCCTGATTTTATAAATTCATTTAATTTAACTTTTTTTGATTAAAATAATTTTGAAATTATGAAATTCGACCTCACATGATCGTGTTTTTTTATAAGTATAGTCTATACTGCCAGGATATGAAAGGAAGAGAATAACTAGATCCCTCTATCAAATGAAATTTCATATTTTACCTAAACGCTGTCAAATAAATAAAAACAATGGTGGCTTGAATTAAATTGGGGAATGAGCTCTGTGTTCTCAATAACATCTATAGCTCTGTGAACATGTGAATACATACTTTATATCACATTAAAGACAATACGTATACTATCCTATAGTTAAAGTTGATCTCTGATGTTTGTATATTCTCTTTGATTTCTATTATATTATGTCAGAGTATTTTATTATTGCTGTATAGTGCCATTCAAGATTCAAGATTAAAGATATTTTTAATGTCATGTGCACATATAAGTTATAAGTTATAAGTTATTGTACAATGAAAAACTTATATTGCTGGGTCCTCCAACTAAACAAAATTACAAGGTAGGAATAAAATTACAAGGTAAGAAAGAAAGAAATACAAATAAGTCACAGTTACAAATAAGTCACAAAATATAGTAATGGTATTATTGCACAAGAATAAGGCACACACATGTGGGGTGACAATATTGCACAGATAGTGTATAAAGTGCACTATGCAATGGTGGATCAGAGGCCTTTTACTTCTGAAAAAAATGATCTGATGGTTTATACGGAAATAAAATGTCGGAGTACATCTCACCGGCCAGTCATCAGATCCCTACGGATCTCTACAGATCTCTACAGATCTCTACTCACCGGAAGACCATGGAGCAGTTCTGCCAGTCGAAGGGAAAGTAGTCGACAGTGATGGCACAGGCACTGCGGTAGATGGCGGGAGGAAGCCAGTACACACAGCCGTCAGCAGACACCAGCGCGTTGCAGTAAAGAGCCACTTCAAACTGTCCATCCACACTGTTGACAGAGGGAGACACACACACACACACACACACACACACACACACACACACACAGTGGTTCTACATTGTATACTTTATTTACTGTATTGATACAGAACATAATACCAGCATTCAAGCTGCACTTGGTAAAAATACTTCTGCCGAAATATTTGTCTGATTCTCTGCCCACAGGAATGAAAAAAACCTTTAATGAAACTGTTTTACTTTAACCTTTTAAAAACTGCCACTGCATTGCTGATATCTAACTTTTGAATTATTGTTCTCAAAATCCAAATGATTTTTAACGATCTCTTGAATCTTAAATGACCTGTGTTGCTGTCTTTGCCTTCGTACTCGCTGCCCAGTCCTGTTATTGACATCTTGTCTAATGATGATTGCGTGCTGCAGAGGAAGAGTCTCGTTACCTTCGCATTGAAAATAAGGAAGGTCATGTTTTGATCGGCGCGTATTTGTATGCGTGCGTGCGTGCGTGTTATTTGCATAATTAAAAAAGTATCAAACCGAATCGCATGAAATTTGGTGGGATGATTGGTCTAATTTGATTAGATTCTGGGATCGATCGGGTAAAAGGTCAAAGGTCATGGTCATGAAAAAGGTCAAAATCTAATTGGTGGGATGATTGGTTATTATCCGGGGACCATTTGATTAGATTTGGAGAATGATCAGGTGAAAGGTCAAGGTCATGAAAAGGTCAAAATCTTCTTTTTACTATAGCGCAGTCAATTTATATCCAATTGGCAACTAATGCCAAAATGTTTATATTTCAATGCTCAATCTTGTGATATGCGAAGGTATGCGCTCTACTGAGTGCCCGTTCTAGTTAATGCATGTGAAAAGTTGCTTAGTCAGCAGCGTGTAGGCTGAGCATGTGAAGGCTGTGGCTCCCACTTGTTCTCCAGAATGATGTCCGGCAGCCAGAGGCTCCTGGAGGGAACCCGCAGCTCAGAGCTGATGTTCCCATACAGAGCCGACCGGGGCGGCTGGTCCCATCGGAGCCTGGAGTCACACCACTGCTGCGGACGGAGATACTGAGGGTTTGACATCAATGCCAAAATAAAACCTTCCAGCAGTGGAGATGTGCGTGAGGTTACCATTTCTAGCCACACGCTTGTTGTCAGTGCCTCCTCCTTTTCATTCTAAGAAGAGACAGTTGGTCAGCGGGGTGGACCATCAGGCCCCAGAAGCCACCGGCAACGGTCAAACCCACCGGACTGAACTCACCAGGGAGATGAGGTTGGTGAGCGTCATCTTCACGTCGACCCGAGTGATGTCACCGCTACTCGCCATGGGCCGGACGTTCTTGTTGTAGCCCTTCATCAAATCCTTGAACAGTTCCCCTTCTAGGTTTAATGCAGCTGCAGACGAACCACACAGGGCGAGAGCACCGAGACTAAAACAAGTGATACGCGACACGCCTCCATCCATTTGACCTTAGGTCAGTCGTTTGACCCTTTGATATAGACTTAAACTCAGGATATTGCAGATCCATCACTCCGGTCCAGTTGGTATAATGTGCCTCACTATGCCTTATGTAAGCGCAGTATGACATCACTGTAAAAAAGAAATGTTCCTCTCACATAGGCCCACTCTTCACGAGGAGATGCACTCTTTAAATCATGATCCCAGTTTACACTCCAGTCGAAACTTTATTGGAATACAAACACATCATGACAAAAAAAAAGAAGAAATGTTCTTTCTTTCCATCATTCATTCTTTCTGTGCTATTACATTTAGTAAAATAACATTACAATTAATTTCTATACATTTTTTGTCTGATTATAGAGACTAAGAATGAACACACAGTCTATGGTCCAGCACCACACATTAAGTTTCAAAATAATGATTATGATTCAGTCACAAAGTATTTTTTAGATTATTGTTGTTTGGTGAACGGTAAGCTTTCTAATGCAAATTATCCAGGGGGTGTAACCACGTATCATTTGAATGTGAGAATGCAAGATTAATAAATAAAAAGGAAAGCAATATTCAAACTCTTTAAGTATGTTCAAAATAATGAAATGTTGTTACAGTTGGTTATGCAAACCGTTTTATGTAAATGAGGTGCCTTCTTGAAGAATGTTGCACTTAATTCAACTTAAATCTTCAAACAAATTAAAATCCCAATAAGTAACAATACAATGTATAATTTCTCACAAACGTGGCAGCGGGTTAAATAAACTTACCTGCGGCAAAAATCATAAACACCATCAGGAAAAGTGATGGAGTGAGCGGAGGTCCAGAATCCATCAGTGCGCCTGCAGTGCTGAGACAAAGCTATGACCACGGATCTGATGCTCACGGACACGGCTTGATGCAGTTACTGGCACTTGAGCGGTGTGTTTGTGTGCGTGTGTGTGTGCGAGTGTGTGTGTGCGTGTGTGTGTGTGTGTTTCCTAGCAAAAGTAGGGGCTTAGGCAGATGGGATGTGTTGAGGTTTACAGGAGTTGTCTGGGGGGTGGGAGAGAGACGGGGGGTGGAAGTTGATGATTGTTAGGGTAAAATCCCAGAGTTTATTTCTAGTACTGCATAGCCAGCTGTCACAACACCCACCCACACACCGGTGACACGACAAGCACGCATTGGAGGCTTTGTACTCGGTGCTTGTCTGCCCTCCAGTGTTACGGTACACCATCAAATCACACGCTGCAGTGTAGCCTGTAGCTCTGGGAACCGGCTGTGGTCATTTAGATTTACTTTACTTTATGCACAGTCACTTTCTTTCTTTCTTATACTTATATTTTATTGTGTTTAGTTTTATCGGTGCTGCTACTGTTGTCAACAAATTTCCCCTTGGGGATTAATAAAGTATATTTCTATTCTATTCTATTCTAGATGAACAAAGTAAAATCACTCTTCTGTGGGAGAAAATTTAACACTTCAGCGCTCTATAAATAACTCCCCCCCCCCCCCGCTCAGCAGCCACAATTAAATGTGTTCCCACCAATAAAAGCATCACAGACTGTGATTATTATTTATTAGATAATAAAGAGAGGGTTAAACAAGTTGTAGGCCTACAATGGAGAAGAGAACAGGTGATAAGTATTGTCCATTTACAGCACATCCTTGTGATGATTGGCCAGGCTGTGTTTATGTATGTGTGTGCGTGTGTGTGTGTGTGTGTGTGTGTGTGTGTGTGTGTCACATAAATACTCTCCCTGCCATGATTTGGCACACTTCCCACGGACACACACACTTGACGTGTTGCAACAGAAGTGTGTGTGAGAGTTTACTCAGCTGTTCCTCTTCTTATCCCTGTGTATCCCTCTTTTAGCATTTGTACCGACACAGATCAGCGGGCACCATTTAACTGTGAGGTTTTTTTGTTTTTAGGGGAGGGGCTCATGCAGCCTGTCATCGCCACGTTGAAACAGTAGCTGAGACTTGGCGAGCACAGCGAGGAGGACAAAAGCCAACATGGCGATGACGAGGCGTGTCTACACGTCCAGAGTGTCACTTCCTCCAGCAATGCTCGGACTCTGGAGCTCGGCCGATAGCGTGTCCAGTTACCATTCCCATCCTGGAAATAAGGAGTGAAGACAAGGAGGAGGTGGGGAGCACTGGTTCCCATCAGCACAGCAGCTGCTGGGAACGCGTACCCTCAAAGGGTCGGAGGACTGAGGTCCATATGGGTCACAAAAGGAAAACAATCAGCACTCACACAGTCTGGAGAACATGTCTGCTGAACACCCCATAGCAGTATGCTGTGGGAGTAGCATCATTTCTGTCAGTTAGTTTTAATATATCGTGTCTGAAATTGAATTTGGAATAACCTAAATACAGATTACACCAACACTCAACACAACATGCCATAGAATTAATTACAATTTTATTTATATATAGTTTATTTAATTTTTTTACAAAAGTACAAATACTTTTCATCGATACAAATAAATATTGCAAGAATAATATATACAGTCTGTGTGCTTCACAAGAGGCTCAACCTTTGCACAAGACAAATAACTTATCGCTTTATACAGATTCATAACTTAGAGTTAGACAACCGCGGTAAAAAACAAAACGACGGGCGGCAGTAGTAGTGTGATACATTCATGGTTGTGTTTTCATTTAGAGTCAGGTTGTCGGACAGGGGGAATAAAAACATGCTTTTCACAGGAGACGGCAGGAGAAGTGACGTTTGAGCCTCTGTCCCTTGACGAGGCGTCTCGGGTCAGACTCTTCTCTGTGAGTCTTTGTGCTCTCATCTCTCCTGAGTCTGTCTATATGGCTCCTGTCATCTTGCTTGTTGCTGTTATAAAGTTAAGTCTTCAGTGCCTCCAGTGCTAAAGCGATGATCCTTGGCACACTGCGGTAGAACGACTCCATCTCGAGGCCCACCAGGCTGTAGAAGGTCAGAGGTCGTCCTCCCACTGCTGCTCGGACTCGTGCCTGATAAAGTCCTCGGTCGTTCTTGGAGCTCAGATCAACTAACACCTGAAAAAGAAACCCAATGAAGGAAAAAAGAGACAAAGAAAAAAGTTATAAATCATATCGGTTTCTTCTTACTCTTCCTATCTTCGCCATGTGAGATGATGATTTACCTCCTGGAAGGTCATGCGTAGGCTCTTGCTCGGGATGCTTAACACCCAGCGGTAAGAGTCTCTGACTTGGCTGACGTGCTGCGAGGATTCTCGTACTCCAGGACAAACTACAGGAACAAACACAGGCATCTCATTTGAGAAATAACATCAAGACAACATGTGTTTACTGCCATGGTGTTAACGAATGTTTAGTCTGGACTTGGTGCGATACCTACTTCTCCCACTGGCCCCGGGTATCTGCCTCCTGCGAAGAAGACTCCTGTAGTGTCTTCGTGGACGTGGAGTCTTCACAGCTCGTCTGGGGTCAGCGGGCGTCTCTGTGTGAGCCTCAGGCACCGGCTGAACGGCGGATGTTGATTCTGAGGATTTTGATTCTGTTTTTTCTTCACTTTCAACAAAAGTAAAATCCTCTGACGTCGTGCTCCATTTCACATCTGGAGAAGTGTCTGTATCGAAGGAGATTTCACTTTGTGACGCATCTTCTGTCTCAATCTCATCTTGTGGGCTCGATTTCTGAACTTCGTGCATCAGGGCCGTGAGCAGTGACCAGGGCTCTTGTGATGCCTGGGAGGAGGAGGAGGAGGAGGAGGAGGAGGAGGAGGAGGAGGAGGAGGAGGAGGAGGAGGAGGAGGAGGGGCCGGTGTGCACAGGTGCTCCAGTGGAGGAAGCAGCTAAAGGGTCCGTGTTGGAGGAATCCTCCTGCAGGTAAACCGTGTCCAAGTGCAGGACGGGAGGAGCAGATCTGGAGGCCAATTTGGAGCGAAGAGCCGAGATAACGGATTGAAATTCATCCTCCAGCTGATGTATTGAGGAGTCCTCTGCCTGGAGATGACATATACAAATAGATTTAGATATTATGTTTTGAAGTAACTTCATATAAATCCACAACAAAATGACTATTGAATAGGGATGTCTACATATTCAACTAGAACGACCACTCGGTAGAGCGCATACCTTCACATATCACAAGATTGGGCATTGAATTATGAACATGTTGGCATTAGTTGCCAATTGGATATAAATTTACTGTGCTATGGTAAAAAGTAGATGTTGACCTTTTCATGACCTTGACCTTTGACCCGATCAATCCCAAAATCTAATCAAATGGTCCCCGGATAATAACCAATCATCCTACTACATGTCATGCGATTCGGTTCAACACTTTTTGAGTTATGCGAGTAACACGCACACAAATAAATAAATACACGGCGATAAAAACATAACATTTTGAAACACCTACCTGAAGGAAAAGCTTGTCCTCCCGTGTTGTTGGAGTGGTGGAGGCGTCTGTGGACCTGTCCGTGTGTTGTTGCTCCGGGTCCTCAGCCATGTCTCTCAGGTACTTCTCCCAGTCCTCCACCGAGGGCCCCACCTCTCTAAACAAGGCTGGGGCGACTGGAGAAGGACCCTCTGTTGGCCTCACAGCTCCACCTAGCTGTTCTGCAAGTAACACACCTGTGTTAGAATAGTGACCACCAACACCATTTCTTATTTTATTAGACCACCCGAGTAAGACGGAGCTGAATATTGGCGTTATGAACTCGGACAGAAGATGGAATAACAGGTTGTGATACCTTTGAACTGCGTGAGGCCACGGCTCAGGCCCAGCTCCCTCCGCTCTCTGCTGTGAGTGAACGCCGTGCTGTAGATGTGCTCCACCAGCTGAGGCAGAGTCTGAGTGAAGAAGGTCAGGTCCACTCGGTCCCGTATGTAGTCCTCGGCCCTCTGGAGCAAGTCCAGCAGGGTTTGTAAGAACGAGCGCAGCTCTGCACGGCAGAGAGGGAGACGATCAGAAACCCATAACCTCAAAGCAACATCAATAAGGAAGAGTATATTCCAGTTTTTGTTCTACATAAGATAAGATAAGATAAGATATTCATTTATTAGTCCCACAGTGGGGAAATTCAAGGATCACAGCAGTGGGTGTAAATAGAGCATTAATAAAAATAAAAGATACAAATAAAAACACAAAACACAATACTAAATACTAAAATACTAAATACTAATACTACTAATAAAATACAAATCCTAAATACTAAAATTAAATTACTAATACTAAATTCTAAATACTAATACTAAAATACTAAATACTAATACTACTAATAAAATACAAATCCTAAATACTAAAATTAAATTACTAATACTAAATTCTAAATACTAATACTAAAATACTAAATACTAATACTAAAATACTTAATACTAAAAATACTAAATACTAATATTAAAATACTACATCCATCAGGCGGAGAATCTTTCATGAGAGTACTCACGGCATTTCTTAAAGCGCGTGAGGCACTTGTCCTCGGCCAATCGGGTGCAGGCGCTGGCCGACTGAGCGGGGGGGCAGCTCAGGGTGTAGAAGCGACAGAGCGAGCTGAACTCTGACCTCTGTTCCTCCGCGGTCATCTCTGTCGTCTTCAGGAGCTCCGAACACGTCGGCTCCCTGCTTCCAAACGACTCTAAAGAAAGACACGCGTAGACTGTAGTCTTGTCGAGAGTATTTCGATATCTAGATGTATGTCGTGAGTCAGAGTATTTGAGTTTTCCCGTGGTGTTTTATTGTTGCTTGGAACTCACTCTGTATCTCAGTTTCAATCCAGTCGGAGAAAGCAGACACCCGCGTGTAGACGCCCGGCTTGCCCTTCTCCCCACAGCCGTCTCCCCAGGAGGTGATGCCGTACAGCTGGAAGCGACCGGACATCCGGTCCTGGTAGATCAAAGGGCCTCCAGAATCTCCCTGAAGATGACAGAAAGTCCCCCAAAACTTAAAAACAACTTTACAGTGAAGTCAGTAACTGAAACTCAAAATCAGACTCAAAAGATCTAAAATAAATAATGTAGAAAATGTTTTTCTGCCCACCTGACAGGAGTCTATGCCTCCAGAGAGATAACCAGCGCACAGCATCGTATTGGTGACCAGCTCTTTGCCGAGGGTGCTCTTACAGGTGCTCTGAGGCAGCAGGGGCACCTTGGCCTCCATCACCACGTTAGCAGATGGACCGTCTGGAGAGAAATACACATAGAAATGCACCATGTTGACTAGATATATTGAAAAGTTCAGACACATTTGCTGACTTGCAGTCGGTACATATTCTCTCCAAAAGAAAGCAAAAAGATAAAGACATAAAACTAAGCTGTATATAGCCTCGAAGGGAAAGTCCAAGCCGATGATCTCCACTCACCCTCGTAGAGGGAGCCCCAGCCCGCCACCAGGCATGGGCTGCCAGTAGGGGGCTCCATGCCAGAGGGGAGACACACCGGCGTGACCCGGTTGGACAGCACCACGGGGGAGGTCAGCTCCACCAGGGCGATGTCGTTGTTGAAGGTCTTTGGATTGAACTGTAGGAGAAGGACCAGGTGATGGGTTGAGTTTGAGAATGACAGACTGAGCTGGTTGTTGATGAGAGAGATCCTATTGTTCTATGCCTGTTACAATCCTGCTCTATAATCTGTATCCTGCACTTTGTTACCTTCGGATGAGGGATGATGCGATTCACTTTGATAACCTGCTCATCGGGGTCATCCTTCGTGATGTCGAACTCCCCCACCACGGCGGTCCAGTAGCTCTCACTTCGGCTGCTGTGGAGGTCACAACAATCAGAGAGGGATAAATAAACAAACGCTACAAATTAAAGATCGTATCACAAATGCAGAAGAACCGCGATGCAATCTCACCCAGCAAAGCAGTGAGCAGCAGTGACCACCCAGGAGCTGTCCACCAGGACTCCCCCACACATCATGCCCCCATCGAGCTGGAGGTTGACCAGCCAGGGCCAGCTGCCCCGAGGCGCCGGCGAGCCGCCCACGATCCGTGAGCGAGGCTGTGTGACGTTCATCACCGTGGACGACCGCTGCCCGCACACTGCTGCTGGCACAGAGACACTGACGGTCAACGACTGCAGGAACATCAGGTTTTTAAACATTGAATGCTTGGAGTTTATCAAATGAGCCTCACTCCTCTCTAGTGGCCGATTTAATCTGTATGCATGCACGAGTACTTTTCTGTGATAAGTAGAGGCCCTCACCCTGTGCACGCGACTGTGTGGCAGGCTCCAGGTTCTGCATCGTGTTCAGCAGGCTGCACTGCAGGACTCGGGCACTGCAACTCTCCCCCATGATCCGGATGCAACTCTCTTGGTCCAGTTCACCGGCCGGGCAGCGATGCTGGTAGTACGCACACACCTGGCTCAGAGCCCAACTCCGCTCAGCTTCATCTTGAAGTTTCTGGGCCTTACTGATGACATCACAGCTGGGCTCTGATAGGACGTTGGCAGGAGACGCTGTTTGGAGAGAGGGGGGAGATATGCACGTATTAAGAAGGCATTCATTGGTCAAACAGCACTTGATTCAAGATGCTCAAAAATGACACGGGCAAGAAGGGTACTACTCTACTTACAACAGGAGCCAGACAGCTGTCCACAGTCCTGAAACAAACAGGGAACACAGCCCCGGCAGCCGGCTTCAGCCCGACTCCTCTCAGAGGACGCACGCTCCAGAGAGGACAGGGCACTCGTCATGGCCGCCTCCAGAACCACAGTGCCCCGGTCAGACAGAGCTGCAGGAGAGGGCAGGGTGGAGGAGAAAACAGAGGACAACCATGTGAGACAAGCTAGGGACGAAGAAGGGGAGGTTTGGTGAGAGAGAGAAAGAAGGAGACGCATACAAGACCCACGGAGAGCATCATCTACACATGGAGAACCATTTGCAACAAGAGATGCTTGTGGTGTCTGCTAAATGACATGTAATGTAATGTAATGTAATGGTGTAGCCTCCACTATAACCGCCCAGGGTATGTTCCGTAGCGGCTTGGTGGAGCTCCAGTGCGTACTAGATCTTTTATGAATATATATACACTACCGTTCAAAAGTTTGGGGTCACTTAGAAATGTCTTTATTTTTCAATGAAAAGCATGTTTTATGAAGGAAGATAACATTAAATTATTAAGAAATGCACTCTATACATTATTAACGTGGTAAATGACTATTCTAGGTTGAAACACCTGTTTGAAAAAAATTAAACATCTACACGGTTATATAGAGGCCCATCTCCAGTGTTCTAATGGCACATTGTGTTATCGCCTTAGAAGACTAACGGAGGGGTAGAATTTTAGAAAATCCTTTTGTTATGTTAGCACAGCTGAAAACAGTTATGCTGGCCAGAGAAGCTTTTCAGCTGGCCTTCCTTTGGAGCTTGAAGTCTGAAGAACACAATTCATATTTAAAATGAAAATCATTATTTCTAACCTTGTCAATGTATTTACTATATTTTCTATTCATTTTGCAATTCATTGGATAAATAAAAGTGAGTTTTCATGGAAAACACAAAATTGTCTTGTTGGGTGACCCCAAACTTTTGAACGGTAGTGTACATTTACTAAATTCTGACGAAGGACATGTAGGTCGTGACCTGGAGGACTGTCGCTTGCAGTGGGAACATTGTGTGTGTGTGTGTGTACGCGAGCGTCGGTGTAAACAAAAGCGGTGCAGCTTTCTGGTGTGTGTGTGTGTGTGTGTGTGTGTGAGTAGCCCCCCTTTTTCCCATGCTGCTCTTTGAGCTCATTGGCAGCGCGTTAGAGAAGCTAGCTCACGCTCAGCACACTGGTGAGGCTTCTGCAGACACACATCAATCGGGCGGCCGACCCTGCGGCCCCCCTCTGTGCCGCAGCACATCACAGGATCGGCCACTAACAACAACAATGCTGATGGAAGACTTAATTAGAAGGCCAGGGCTGAGCTGGCAGAGGCTGGTGGGCAGGCCCAGGCCCGAGGGGCATGGGTAGGTAGCCCCGGGGTGGCCGGGACCCCAAATACACATTGCCATCCGCAGGCGTTAGTGTGAGGGCTCTGCTGCACTCAGCACTTTGACTACAAGACCAGAGGGCCCTCGGCACTCTGCTTTACTGCAGGATTAAAGTTGCTCTGCTGTGGCTGCCTGAGAGTGCAGACATGCAGTCAGATTGAATGTGTTGTCTTACTTCTTTTAAAGTTAGACACCTGCTTGTCAGTAAAACGTATGAAAGGTATACTGCATGTATCCGATAATATTAGCAATCGTCCAAATTGAATAAGAAAGTTAGTCCATAGCTAAACAAAACATTGAAGAAAATACTTTGAACATGTGTCAGCTGTTTGGCCAAAAAGTATCAACTTGCACATGAGTATGACATCATAACCTGTTACTATTGGGCATCGCAACGGGATCGGTAATATCATCAGATATGATGTCCGCTTATCTCCTGGAGAGATACACGGTAAATGCTTCTGAAGCTTCACAGTATCAGTGTTTGATGGCTCACTATGATGCATTGAATAAAGAAGATAAAGAGCTGTCATATATATATTATATATGTATAATTTATAATCACATGTTCAACCTATTTATCTTTTATCTTTCACTACTGCTCTAATGTGCACCCGCTGCTGTGATCCTGCAATGTCCCCACTGTGGGACTAATAAAGCATTATCTAATCTAATCTAATCTATAGTCACTGCTGTAATCAATACTCGTAACGTATATTACATTATATTTCATGTCATTTAGCAGACGCTTTTATCCAAAGCGACTTACAATAAGTGCATTTCAACCTAGAGTACAAACTAAGAACCACAAGAATACAGAAAGTAACATTTCCTCAACATAGTCAAACTACAAAAGTACCATAATAAGAGATATCTAAGTGCCACTGAAGTGCTAATCTGTGTTTTAATCCAGATATAGTCATGTATATGAATGCCATACTTGAGAGGCAATGTAAAAGTTGAGTGAAGTTACCTTTCAGTGCACTCTGGGGCATCCTGTAGACCTCTCGCCCTGTTGGGGCTCCCAGCAAGCAGCCGAGTGCCATGAGCAGCAGTGACATCAGCAGCAGCAGCATGTTGTCAGAGCATCAGACCTCCACAACGACAACAAGCAGACAGACAGCAGACACGCGGCGCGGCCGGGGAGGCTGCAGAGGTGATGCTCGCCTGCGGGGTTTCCAGGTCCTATTTCCTGAGCTGTCTCCCTGCTGCTGACGCTCCAGACTCTCTCTCCCACGCTGTGGAGCAGGGCATCTGTCAGTAAGTTTACTTAGAGGAACAATAGGTGCCTGGAGTGGTCTCTGGTATATATAGAGTCCCCAGGGGAACACCAGTAAGAGGGAGGGGGGAGAGGATAGAAAAGAGAGGGAGGAGGGAGAAATGCTCCCATGGCCAATACACAAACAGATGAATTCATTAAGACTGTGACAGCAAATCGGGTGCAACTTGCCAAGGCTGGACATCACAAAGAGGTTTGGTTCTATGAAAAGAGACAGAGGGAGGGAGAGAGTTGCAGATAGGGAGGGGGGAGAAGGGGAAGGCGCAGTGATTGGCTGGGCGGCAGGAAAAGGGGGTGTTATGCTAATTAATTAATGTGAGAGGAAGAGAGAGAAAGTTATGCAGATAAGGATATGGGCTGATGTGACACTGGGGGAGAGGAATAGAGAGCGAGCGAGATGTCCATGAGTGAGACGGAGGGAGGTTGAGTGGTGTGAGAGAGAGAGAGAGAGAGAGAGAGAGAGAGAGAGAGAGAGAGGGAAGTGTCTGCCATTCTGCATGCCCCTCAAAGAGGGCATTGTCCCCGGCGTCCCTCTGAGGATGCCCACATCAAAGCCGTCCCCCGGGCATCACTTGGCCGCCGCCTCCATTGATCACTTACAGTCTTTTATCACCCCCATTAAAATATTGTCAGTTCACATCACTTTTGTCTTTCTCTGCTGAACTCTGCTTTTATTACATAAAGATACAGTAAAGAAAAAAAGATGAAAGTGATGTATTTTAAAAGTCCCCCTAAAATCAGGAGCATATGCTGACATCCTTCTGGTCAGATAACAGACGTTTATATGTGTATCTATAGAAAAGGGAAAATGCCGGAGAAAAAATGAGCTGATGTGTCTAAATCATTACATCTAAAACATTATGAAGCAGCTCGTCAGACACGTCAACTTAAAACACATCACAGTGAAGCGTAATGACCACTCACTATTTAAATCATGCTGAATGTAACTTAAAGCCTGTCAATTTCTTCACATACATTTTTATGTCTAGAGAAATATGAATTGACTGTATGGGCGGGAGTAAAGTAAAACGCACATGCTTTTAAAGTGACTTTCAGGATTAAATAATCATATATCTGTCATTGTGTATCCTCACTGTGTTGAAGCAAAAGAAAAAAAGTGGCTTCTGTTTGTGTGAAAGATTGTCACACAGTATGTAATGTGTCAAAAACAGCCAGTTTGCTTAAGTCACCATAACTCTGTCAAAGCATCTCATATTTAAGGACTCATATTTCTCTCCCACATCAAAGCTATGATTCAAATTAATACATTATAATGCAGCTGTTACAGTATGCCACTGCATTGGTAAACATGTCAACTGATATGATTAAAAACTTATTTATATGGAAGATGTATGTGGTAGAATTTATAAATATATATGCATTTTTTCTTTATTTTATATGAATTTTCTAGTTTCAATTTAGGATAGGAATTTATAAGCATTTTTTGCTTCTACCTATACCTTTTCAGTCTTTCCCTTTTGTATATTATATAGAATAATATTGTATTGTATTTGATTTGATTGACTGAATAAAATACACAAACAAACAATATAGCCGAAATGAGGCGTACATTCATCATCACGTATAAGTACACAGGGAGAAGTCTGTGCCGACCAGTCACCAACCGATGGCACACATTGGAATCAACTTTAAGCCAATTAACTAACTGGCTGAACCTGAAAAAGAGCGGAGTGTGCGACTGTGTGTTGATGTTTCACTCATATCCGGTGAATTTCAAAAAACAAACTTCAAGCAACCTACAGTGTAAAATCCGATGAGTTAACTTTACTTAAAAAAAAGCATGCAAATTGATTGCCTTAAAAAAATCAAGTAAAGTAAACTCGTTACAATCAAGTATAGTTGGATATGTATTGTAAGTGTAGCATACTTACACTTGAGTTTCAGTAACTAAACCAAATGAGTAAGGCGTACTTAAAACTTTACTCAAGCTGTACTTTTGACTAGTATCGCCTACTTAAAATTAGTCGGGCTAACTAATGTTACATGTTCTGCAACTTAAAATATCTTAGTAATGTTTACTTGAATAGAAGTGTCATTTACTTGTAAAAACCATGCAAACCGATTGCCTTAAAAAAACTAAGTTTACTTTACTTGTGTAAATTAAGTGCTTCAAACATCCTTTATACAATAATGAAAAACAGGTTATATTCTATTAAAAAAAAACACATTTACAGTTACACATATATTAAAGAAGAGACAAAGTTCAATCTTATGATTTTTTTTTTTTTATGTCATGCCTTCATATACACATGCAAGGATAAGAAACAAAAACAAGCTTCAGAGACCAAATAATAAGGATGAGGAGTCAGAGTTTGAGGGAGACGAGATATAAAAATGGCACGTCTTCCCTTTGAAGCCGTGCGTTCAGACATGTGTTGTGTGCATCGGGCCCCGGCCCCCTCCATGCACCCGTGCGGCACAATGGCCCTGAGATCTGAGAGCAGGCTCAGGCGGAGCGGAGCGGGAGCGGCATGGGACAAACGGGCGGCGCTCTTTCATTCCTCCGCTCCCTCAATCCATTCGCCTTTGATGTCTTTTGATTAATTTGCCTTCTGCTCGCTCTTCCTTCATCTTTCCACCGAGCAGGGCCTGCTCTGCCTCTCCTTTCTCCTCCTCCTCCGCCTGCCTGTCTCCCTCTGCACAAACAGGGATGCTCTACCTTCGGTGGCTACATTCAGTCATTTACACTGAGCGCCTAAAGATGGTGATCACTGGGTATTTATACTTTGTTACATGAGCTAAACTTAATGCAGCGTGATGCGTTAATAATCTAGTAATGACCTATTTAATTGCAACCAGCTAGATCTTCAGCAATGTACGTGTGTGGCTTAAAGCAGACAACGTGCATTACTTCTGTAATTGATGGCACAGTTTATGAGCTTATTGTGTGCTCCTGCCTTCGATGAACCACTTTATTAGGTACCGCATGTACCCATGAAGGCTGTTCAAATAAATCTATTTGTATAAAGACATGACTGATCTGCTTGATGAATACATATCTACAGCAGGGCTCTTCAATCCCCAGGAACCTGTCAATGGTATTTAGTGAATTTGCTTTTAGCGTTGTGGGAATCGACCTCCTGACGACTGTAAATACAAATTTAAACCAATCCTAAATCTACATAATCTGTAAGATCTTCTGTGCCTCTGCTTGATTCATTTCTCGACTGTGCTTTTATTTCGCTATTATCTTTATTTCATTTAAATGTTGCATCTCATTTTATTCTACCTAATTGATTTTCTATTGTGTTTCCTATTATCATGTCTCATGTAAAACACGTTGCGTTGCCCTTTGTTTTAAAGGTGCTCTCCAAAATAAAGTGCCCTGAACTGAAAAGTTGGCATTGCTACAGTAAACAAACATGTTTACTCTGGTTTTCTTTCTAAGCCCTGTGACAGATTCATCCTCTGAATTAAGTTTATTTTCTGGAAGGTGGGTCGACTTTAAATGGTCAGTGGTAAATGAGGAGCTGGTATCCATGGGGATGTTGTTCTTCGACCAGGTGACAGCTGTCTGAGTGGTGGGCAGTGTGTTTGTGTCGGACACGGCTGTGATTGGACGAGCGGGGCTACACACATGCGTGTGGATGCACGGTCGTCTGTTGGGCGTCTAGCGGGGACGGCACCGGCCCGTCGCTGCTTGAGCAGATTACGTAAAGAAAACAAACAATGCTCAGCACGAAATCACACCACAATGAGAAGTTGAACAACAGACGTGTTGAATAACACCCAGGTATTGTGTTCAGTTATGAAACCATTTCCCCCATTGTCTCAGCCAGAAAACAATTGAAATCTAGGTCAGTGGGGTACGCAGCGATCGAGGCTCCCAACATTTCAGCTTAGACACTTGAACCTCGTGACAATAGTCAAACAGCTCGTCTGCCTGTATCGGGTCATTGTTAGACATGTTGTTAATTGGAGCTATTATGACCTCAACCATTACATTAACTGCCATTAAATGCATATTAACCACCAACTGTTCAATAATAAAATACACCCGTTATCTAAATGGAGAGTTGATGATGACGTGGTTGATTAAACTACACAATCCCTTTGTCTTGTGACACATATTTCATATTCATATTTGTTTTGAAGGTAAGATTCAAGAAGGAGTAACTTGAGACAATTAATGTTAGATTTGATGATTTAATAAAAATCAAATGTGATCCTGTTTGTGAATGTGTCTTGGTGGGAAACCAAAGGGTCCTTTGTCTCCTCAGTCGTGATGTGGGCTCGGCCCTCTGTGGTCCCGGAGGCTGGGTCTCTGACGTCGGGGCTACGTTTGAGGCCTGACAACCTGCAGCTGACCCCTGATGGCCACAGGTCCTTCTGTCCTCACCTGCAGGGACTCCAGGGACATGTGCCTCTCACTTCTTCAATGTGTCCACCTGCTGCTGGTTATGACACAGCTCACACGCTCTGCACCTAAAGCCACAATGGACAGAAACAGAATGAGCGTGTTCAACAAATGCAAATAACCAACTGCAGAACGCGGTTGAACTACCCACTAAAATGGTCTTTTGTAGAAACCAGTCACCAGGTAGAAATAGGCATACTTAAATATTAAGTGTGAACAATTGAACGTCGGTAATAAAAGGTGCCCCTGATGGAGTAATCCAGTTATTGTTTTCCCTGTCCAGCCTCCATGTTCATAAACACACCTGCTCCACTCAGCTCCATACAGATATTAGATGTATTAGCCAGATGACAATGGAGGATGTTTAAGTCAGGCAGTATATATTAAGTGTCAAAACTATGAACTAAATATGTACTAACCATAAATATTATACATATTGGTCTTTTGTGAATTAGTCTCGACTGAGAAATACAACACAAGATTACATCATGTGTTGTATTTCTCACCTGTTCTACACGTACGGCCAAGTTAGCAATGAAATGACTTATTATTATGTTGTAATCCAGACAGCTGAAAAGTGAGAAGGAGACAAAGAAGAAGAAACTATATGAAGGGATTCAAGTCGACTAAGCACTCCTGTTGTACCGGCCACAGATGACTTGAAAAGGCTGACATCTAGTGTCACACTGTAGGAACTTCTTTGAATAGAGGTTGTGTCCCGCCTGGCAGAGATAGAGTCAAAGTCCTCTAGTGGAGAGACATGTTCTGCATGGTTTGAGGTCACACTAGAAGACCCAAATGAATGTATGGATACAACGGAGTAAAGAGGATCTGATTCGTTCTTATAGATTCTTCAGTAATGCCTTCATCGGCTCTTTGAGCAGTCAGTAGAGTCATGAGAGAGAGAGGGAGAGAGAGAGAGAGAGAGAGAGAGAGAGAGAGAGAGAGAGAGTTAACATGAAAGAGTGGGAGAGTTTGAAAAAGAGAGCGAGTCAAAGTGAAAGAGAGTGAAAGGGAGCAAGTGTGTGTGAGAGAGGGGAGGGTGAGAGAGAGAGAGAGAGAGGGGGGGGGGAGTGAGTGACATTAATAGAAGGCCACATGGAGGCAGTATGAGACACATATTGAAAATACTGAGTAACCTCTCTTTCTCACACACACACACACACACACACACACACACACACATACACACACACACACACACACACGCATACAAGAAGAAAGGATCTTAGTGATAAGTCACAACATGAACATCCAAACAGACCGTGGAGTGCTTCCAACTGAAGTATCAAAAGGAGGTATTCCACTTCTGTGACCCGAGCTGACGTTCCTCTCTCTTTCTTTCTGTCACACACACACACACACACACACACACACACACACACACACACACACACACACACACACACACACACACACACACACCTGCATGTGCTAAAAATAATCAGAAAAACAAACACTCTTGTGTATTCAGGTTTAATGTGTGTAGACCTTTAAATACCGGTTGTCTCAAAAGCAATATTCTAATGACATACTGCCCCCTCGGGCGAGGACATTATTGTGTTGCTCCTTACACTAATGATCTGCTTCACCAGTGGAACAAAGGTGGGGCTGTTACCTCGGTGCTTCTCTATTGATGTTGGATGTTACAATCAACCCGGTGAGTACTAAATAAAAAAAAAATCAATGGAAACTTCCACCTGAGAAAAAAGGAAATTAAATTAGATATTGCAATAACACATTTAATGGATTTTACAACTTATGCCTCACATTAAGAGGAAATGATTAACATAATAAAAGTTATTTATGCTTATTTCATTGAAAAAAAATGCAACAATGGTTATTGTACTTATTGTAATTAACACAAACATAAAAGTTAAACTGTCAAATTGTTTGTTATCTTCAAGTCAACCTGCTCCTGTATCATATAGGGAATTAATTAATTAAAATAAAACACTTTTGCTGTTCTGTTTTATTGCAAACATTGGGGATACAGATTATATACAGTACATTAAAGGAGGTAGGCCTACAATGAAAGACAAATAGTATGCTTTGATGATGTTTAGATCCATTTAAAAAAGGAAGATAAACATAGTAAACATAGATATGCATATGTCTCTATGATTTGTGATCTATGATGTTTTTTTCCCCTTTTTTAAAAGCTTTAGGAGACTAGGGGACACACAGCTTCCTCTTGGTCTCTCTTAGCGCGCCTGCTGCTGTGTGACTGATGGGCGAGGAGGAGCACACAACCCCCTCCTCTCTCCAGCCAAGCCATTAGCCGTGATTAATGGTGCTGCTCCCATCACAGCCAATTGTCTGGATGAGAAGCAGGCTCTGCCTCACTTAGTGCTGTGTGCTAGCTCGTAACCCAACAGCCGGTTCAGGATCACACTTCCTGAACCATTCTGTGGTTCAGCTCAGAGCAAGAAGGCAGAGGACATTTCACGTCACAAGAGAGGGAGCAGAGCTGCGTGTGAGATCAATCACATCAGTGACATGTTTGTATTTACTGATTGCCCGATTCTGAAAAGATAATCTATACATCTACTCCAGTTTTGGCTTTGATGTCTCTGAGCAGACTAGAGAAGGATTAGTCTTTTAGTGTGTGTGTAGATTATATTCATATAACAGTAACTGTTTTCTACTATATTTGTAAAACCATATTTCTGAATTTCAATCAATTCAGTTTATTTTTTATAGCCCAATATAACACATTCATAATTTGCCTCAGAGGGCTTTACGATCTGTACACATAGACATCCCTGTCCCAGGACCTCACATGGAAATAGGAAAAAAAACATTTCACGTGGAAAAAGGGGAAGACACCTTCAGGAGAACAACAGAGGAGGATCCCTGTCCAGGACGGACAGAAGCAAGAGGTGTCATCATGTGTACAGAAGGAATCATTACAGAGTTACATAAACACATGAGTGATTGTTGTTCAAGGGAAACTGTGTGTGTACAGATTGTAAAACCCTCTGAGGCAAATTTGTGATTTGTGGTTTTGGGCTATACAGAATAAACTGAATTGAATTGAAACTGGTGAGAGAGAGAGAGAGAGAAAGAGAGAAAGAGGGAGAGAGAGAGAGAGAGAGAGAGAGAGAGAGAGAGAGAGAGAGAGAGAGAGAGAGAGACGGAGAGCAGTATCAGTTATCAGAAAAAAACTCCTACCGTTGTGTCACTGGGAAACCTGCAAGCAGACGTGATGGAGTGATGCAGACGCCGGACACAGTGGAACACACGCGGAACAGTAAGTGTTGCTCTGAGATTATTTAGCCGTTCATCTGGAGCACCAGAGGACTGCAGTGTCACAGCTGACTCTTGGCCAGCTGTGACACTGCAAACAATTAAACCTCAGCATTGCTAAATGGTTACTTTGTAAGGTGTTGATTTGCTGTGATTGTTTTACTTTTCTAGATAACATCTGCTGTGGTTACGTTGCCGTTTTTCAAAAAATGTGTTCCTGAATGTTGTTTAAAATGATTTTCTTTATAAATATCAGCATTTGAATTGCAGACTGAACTTTATGAGGTTCGTATATGTGCATGTGTGCTGTTGACATCATTGCTCCTGTACCATGTGTTGACATACTGTAAGGTCACACACACAACCAACTAATGATGTCTTAAAAGTAATTATCTGCTTTTTGGTCTCAATGATAAAGCTGAACACTTTGTTTGGCTTATTCATCAGCTTTGCCAACGCTGTAAATCTCAGCAGAGAAAGGGGGGGAGAGGGGGGTGGGGGACGGGGGGCAGCAGCTTGCTCTTCTTTAACAAACCAGGCATTTATTATTTGCCTGTTATGAGCTGAGAGCACAGTAGCCAGATGGGTGCTGTTGATCTTGTTAGAAAGGTAGATGCAAAAAAAGCCATTACCTGGACCACAGCAAACACACACACACACACACACACACACACACACACACACACACACACACACACACACACAAACACACACACACACACACACACACACTTACACACACAAATGCACATACACACAATTTTGTGCAGTCTGCCATTCGTTAAGCTGCAAGCTGCACACTGGTCTTTGCACCTGCTGCACTCAAAGTTATTAAGTGTTCAGTCATGAAGAATTACTGTGTGTATCTTGAGTTATATAAATAGAAACTTTTTTTTTTTTACCAAATTCTCATTAAAAATCAGAAGAGCATCGTCAATCATTCATACTTTCTCGGTTCTTGCAGTTAACTACCGTACAGTTAAGTAAGAGTTGGTCAGTAGTCACCAGTTCACTTTGCATGTAGGTTGGCCGTTGCATGCATATGATAGGCACGATGCAAAGTAAGTGCTGACCTGCACAGGTAATGATTAACCAAGCCTCTTACACTCAAACTATCAGGGCTGGTTGCTAAGAGCCTGAGGAGAGGAGATAGCTTGGTCACATATGTCCAATAGCTGATGTGTACATACATTATAGATACCTGGCAGGCATATATACATATATATATATATATATATATATATATATATATATATATATATATATATATATATATACAGAAAACCTAAAAAGAAATGGGAAACCAATGAACATTTTAATTAATGCAACAAATGCCAGGTCTGATTAACAAAGATTGTCTTGTGAATGGAAAATGAGAGAATTTAAATGCACACTCACATCTTCGTCCTCCTGCCTGCTCAGACCATCTCCCTTCCCCGTGTTCTCATGCAGCAGCAGATTAGAGGCTCGCTGCTGCCCTGGAAAGATGGTGGGACTGAGAAACT
Organism: Liparis tanakae; assembly: GCA_036178185.1. NCBI lineage: Eukaryota > Metazoa > Chordata > Actinopteri > Perciformes > Liparidae > Liparis > Liparis tanakae. The sequence goes on along the minus strand of CM070098.1, from coordinate 8,945,986 downwards.
GCTCTACATGGGAACCGTTGCTCCTCAAGGCCTCCTGCATCAAGTCCTGTGCCAACGGCTGCTCCCTGGGCATCACCGCACACCTGACCTATGCTAATGCTGACATCGAGTCGGTAGAAGGTGCATGATTCACTCTGAGCACATACTATTCATAGCAAATGTATTTTAAATAGAACTGTATTTCTATTTGACTCCATAAGTCATCACATCCGAAAAAAGAAAAGAAGCACTTGAGATGGGTTTGAGTTAGTCAAGCTTCAGAAGTCAAATAATACAACAATATCTCTAGCGGACATCTCAATATTATCTGATATGCCGCCATTTTGTCATCAAAGGTCAAATGAAAATGTCTTCAAAAGTTTAAATGTCTGGTTGTAGTACAACACGTGTTGAGACAACGGCAATTCATTTGGGCTCAGCAGGTGTGGCTTTATTGGGGAGTACAGGATGTGGATGTGTGAGATAACAAAATGCTTTATTGCAACAGTAGAGGGATACGGATTGATCCTTGAGGGGCACCACACATAATATCTACAACAAGAAAGGTTGCATTAGAGAAGTAAAAACACGTTTTACATCAAGAGCAAATCACTTTAAGTCGATAGGACCAACAATGGTCAGTCACCAAACTGTTAACAGTAAGAAACAATCTATCTTTATCCAACCCGCTCAAGATATATTGTGTTTAAATGTTAGGTATTTTGATTGCTTTCAATGCAAACATCTGAAATGATTGTTTTGTGTGTCAAACCTTTCCGGTCATAGGAGTCTTTGTGTACCCTCTGGGGGAGAAGGAGGTGGTGGTCGGCTTCGAGGCGGTCATAGCGGGCCGCTTGGTGGGCGTCCAGATACAGAGCCGGGGGAAGCTGAAGGACTGTGGTTTGGACTGCTGCCCTGGATCTGGTCTCGAAGGCAACTGTGGGAATGGCCGGGAGTGGGGCTGCTGTGGGAGCTCCAGCCTCGACATGCAATGCACCAATGGTGAGGATGGGAGAAGACTCCCTGTATTTCCCTCGTTTAATCTAATGTGGCCCGTTGGCCGCTGCTGTAATGATGTGGGGTCTGCTGAGGACGAGTATAGACGCAGTACGTTCCTTCTCGTCCTGTTTTAGCTGCTCCGAGAATAGAAAGGACAGTGTAGGGAGGCACAGAGATCTGGCTGCCTGCCTAATGGGGAGAGGGCGTTCACTTAGTACAAGCATATTTTAAATTGAAGTGGGTCGTATTTTATTGGAAACGGTGATATCATGTACACAGAATATAATCTCCAATATGGCCAATACAATACAGACTCAAGGAATCCTTTTGCTATCTTACATTATTTTTATTTGATTTATTTGTTTGTTATTTTATTGAAGAGTTGTTTCTTTGTTATGTTTTATTTTTAGATATTTTGTTGATGTGTTTGCCATAAGTACATGATTTTGAGATCTTTGGAGAGGGCTCTGCAGTGTCAAAAAAGGCTCGAAAAAATAATAATAATGAGGCTCCTTTTAATTTAGGTCTTTTTTGATCAAATAAAAACAGATTCAGGCCCACCTCAGACCACTGTGTCTGTTTGAACTGTTGTATGAGTAACAACTGTGTTTCTGCTTTAGGACATCTCATCCTGGACGAAGACCTTGAAAGAACCACCTTCATCGTGGGCACAGGCGTCATTGGCCCCATGGATATAGTGTCGGTTATCATAAGCACCACACTAGAGCTCTCCACATTAGAAAATGGAGCAATCAGCATCGTCTACCCCACATTGCTGACGCCAATCGTCACTGGCCAGATGACTCCAAGCAAGAGTGAAAATGGGGGGAAATTTGAAGAAACTGGGTATTTATGTGAAAGAAACTACTCTGGCAACACAGTTTTACTGAACATTGTCCCTTCTCAATAAATGACATGTAACTGAACACTGTATTTGGTTTTCCAAAATACTTTACATGTCTCTCCACCTCAGATCAACCAGCTGCTTTGGTGCCACCTCAGCAAAACAAGACCGGGCCCTGGGCTCCGAGCAGCAGTGTGCCTACGCCATCTTCACCAGTCCAGCTGCCAACCTGGCACCTTATGAACTCAACTTCCAGCTACTGGTCAGAGGGGCCTGCCTACTGGCCGGTATGGTTGACTTAGTCACTGTGTAGATAGATAGATAGATAGATAGATAGATAGATAGATAGATAGATAGATAGATAGATAGATAGATACATACTTTATTAATCCCTGAGGGGAAATTTGTTGTTACAGTAGCACCAATAAACTAAACACACGAGAATAAAATATAAATATAAGAAACAGAAACAGTGACTGTGCACAAAGTGAAATATAAAATACAAATAAAATAAAATAAAATATATTTGTATATATATATAATATACACAACATATATGCAAATAAGCAAATATAAAACTGGTGACAATGACTGCAGTGTAAAATTAAATTAGATATAGACAGAGTGTGCGAAATGCAAAGTGTGTGTATGTGTGTCGTGTAAATGAAATGTGTGAAGTGCAGATCAACATAATTATGATGTAGTTATTGCATATATTGCACTAGTATCTGTTGAAGTAGAACAACCACACTCAAACATCTATGTAATACACATAGTATTACATAATATTATTACATAATATTACATAATACATAATATGACGAGTGCTTGCACATCTAACATAAGATCAACCTATATGATTCACTTTTCTTCTTCTGGTTTGCAGGCCTGGAGAGCCCCACTCACGCCCTGAGGGCCGATGCAGACCCCAGTGCCCAAAGTGCCTCTGCAACCTACATCACCTTGGCTCAGGAGCATCCATTTGACCGGCACATAGAGATCATTCTGCACCTCAGTGGTGAGTCGTACGTACTGTGCATACTTTTTTGTTGTTGTCAGTTTCCCCCAATATATGAATGTGACTTTAATCAACAAACCTCCTCTCCAGAACCTCACAGCCCTCTGGTCATATTAGAGCGAGGCCGGCTTTCATTCAGCCAGTATGAAGAGCAGATGTACTCCCGCCTGGATTTCATTCGCTGCACTCGCAAAGATCCTCAACCTGAGAGAAAGGTGGGTGATTGTGCTGCTTCATGTGTAACCTCACACGTGTGCCTGTGCATGTCCTTTGACAGTGTTGCTGCATGCACACATGCTGATGTTCCACTTGGCCCGCAGCTGGAGTTCGTGAGGAAGCGATACCACAAGGACATTCTGAGCAGCCCCGTCCTGATGCTCAACTTCTGTCCCGACTTGCTGCGTGAACCTCTGGAGCTGCACAAAGCCACCAGGGAGCTGGTGTTCCTGGTCGACCGCAGCGGCAGCATGAGCGGCACCAACATCCACCATGTGAAGGTGAGCTGCAGGCCGCATGGCAGCGTGCCACTGGACCCAAGTTCAGGCTTCAGATTGAGAGACGCGTGTTGATCTGGCTCCATCCTCTCTGCCCCTTCATGGTTCTGCAGGACGCCATGGTGGTGGCGTTGAAGAGCCTCCCTCCCGGCACCGTGCTCAACCTCGTGGGCTTCGGCACCACCATCAAGCCTCTGTTCGCCTCCAGCAAGCTCTGCACGGATGTTAGTTTTATGCACGTTGATGGGATACGTATCTGAATCCGACTCGTTTGTAGGATTTTCAGTGAAACAAATGGTGTTATTGCTCTTTCCATATTCATGATGTTGAGTGAAAGACAATACCTCAGCAGTTGGATCATGTTTATGGAGAGCAGATGTGTTTGGACCGCGTTGAACTCTCTGTTCTGTTTGGTCAAGTTTCTAATCAGGCAATATGTCAGTTCCTTGCGTTGCCGTAGTAGCAGCGTGTCGGGTTTCTTCCGGACCAGGGGCTGCAAGGACAAACAGTCGTTTCACATATTACTGAGCATATGGTGACCTTTCATGCATTTTCACTAAGGCATGAGATGTCCTTCCATCTCCGCTCCTGTCAGGCGTTTGTCCCAAGTGGGATTCAAGGTTATTTTAAGGCAGGTGCTGATGCATGTATGTTTGCTCTCTGTTTATTAGAGATTTGCCGATTTAATTATTTGCCACCACAAAGGCTAATTGGGGAGTTTTGACAACCTAGGTGATGTTTGCACAGGCAGCCGTCCAGCAGTTGGACAGATGTTGTGGGTTGACGTAAGATCTGAGGGTGTGTTTGATTTTATTTCCCCCCCGCCTCAGGTCACTCTGATGCAGGCATTAGAGTACATCCAGAGGATGAGAGCCGACATGCGAGGCACCAACCTGTTGGGGGCGCTATCCTGGGTGTACCAGCAGCCAATGCAGCGCTCATACCCTCGCCAGGTCTTCATTATCACGGATGGATCCATCAACAATGTGCCCAAAGTGCTGGAGCTGGTCCGAAGAAACACATGCGCTGGCAGGTAAAACGTATCTGCAGTTAGATATTTGACCCAGGTGGATACACAACCTGAGGCAAAAACACACACAATTGACATTAAGTCGGACAACTGGTTGACAAAGATGTATTCTATGGCTGGCTTGTGGTAGTTCTTCAAATCGCTGTGGGTGACAAGGAAGGAGAGAGGGATGGAGTGCAGTGAGTGCAGGCAGCATGAGGTGATGAATATGAACGAGACTTCATCTGGGGAAGGAAGAAGAGGAAGAGACCAGCAAAAAGTGATCTTGAGAACTGAGACCAAAGCCCTGTGAAATAAATAAATAAATGACTGAGGCATGTCTCCGCCCCGCCCAGTAATCCCGTTAAGTGCTCTCCTCTGCAGTGAGAGTTACGCCCCTCTGCTTCCCCCCGGCCCTTCAGCAATGCACAATAACTCCATTTACCTCTCATTAGTATTCCCCTGGCAGGCTGGTCTTTCTGCACTGTATTTTGCATGTCTTGTAAATCTTTCTATATTTTCAATACATCTCATTTCAATGAATGTGCATTAAATGTCAGTCTAACTGTATGTAGTCTCAGAAATAGGCCTTGTATTAAAATAATTGCTGTGTTTTGTCTTCTTGTAACAGTATCTGACCAAGCAGACAGACTCACTGTTTTTAGAGACAGAACACACGGAAGATCTCAGCCTTTTCAATTATTCTGTCCCCTTCTCTTTTCAAACTCTCAATTAGCCAAATGGCTACCAAAATAACAGTTATTTGTGTTTAATGACTCCAAATGTTCTCTCTTATTAGCCTTCGTATGCTATTAGGGTTTCACAAATAGACACTTACGTAAGTCTGAGTTGCTGCGAAAGGCTCGTCATTGATGTCAATGATGTGTCTATATGGGAAACCAAGGACAGAGCACTTTGTGCATATAGTGCAGGCGGTGCATCAAAGACCACGTTACGAAAGTAAAAAGATCTTTCTCACATAATAACTGTGACATCATAATTACATGATCTGAATAGATGTGGTACAAATGTCGTCCTGTATCCCTTCTGCAGATGCTTTGGCCTGGGCCTCGGTCCTCGAGCCTGCAGGAGACTGTTGCAGGGCGTTGCCAAGCTGACAGGAGGGACCACAGAGTTCTTGGATGAGGAGGAGAGACTTCAGCCCAAGGTCAGCAGCGCTGCAGCACTGCCACTTATTGGAAAACATATGAATTGCAGAATAGCATGAGCTTACTTTCCGTTCTGGTTACTATTCAGTTGTAATACCTTGTCAAGTCTTCAATTTAGAAATTGTAGTTTGACTATGTTGAGGAAATGTTACTTTCTGTATTCTTGTTGTTCTTAGTTTGTACTCTAGGTTGAAATGCACTTATTGTAAGTCGCTTTGGATAAAAGCGTCTGCTAAATGACATGTAATGTAAAGTAATGTAAATGATGTGATCACTCTGTCTCCTCAGTTGATAAAGTCTCTGAAGAAGGCCTTTGAACCTGTGCTGACTGACGTACGGATTGACTGGTACCTGCCAGAGAACATGGAAGCTTTTCTTTCACCCAATGAAATCCCTCCGCTCTACCCTGGGAATCGTCTAATCGGATATTGCACTCTGTATGATATGACGAATTTCAAAGCACAAAGGCCTGAGGTATGCGTAACTACGTTCTTTGAGAGTACGCCTCTGTGTGTCTGCGTGGACCAGCTGATCTCTAATCTCACTATGTCATAGTCTCAGGGACGGGGCTATCGAGGCGTCCATCGTGGCTCCGCGGGGTCAGTTTTTGGACAGTCGAACGATGAGCTCTCCCCTCCCACGGCCTCCGAGTTAATGCCTGTGCTGACGTGTGCCGACGGCACCAACCTGGACGAGGCACTGAGGGAGATTTCCCGGGAAATCTCCTCTGAGTTCTCCTGCGCCAAAAACATAGATCCTGGAAGCAGCCCAGGTGAGACGCTCATCAGTGGCTCTTGCAGTGAATGGTTATAAACCAGGACGCCATTGTGGTTCATGTTGTGCTTGTATCCGCTCTAGGGGCGGAGCTAGACGGCTCCAGTGACGTGAGGAGGAGGATCCAGGAGAGCTCATACATCCAGGAGCAGTATGTCCTGACTCGCTGCTCCCTCAGTAGTGAGCGGAGTCTACAGACACAGTCCCACTCGCACATACACGCCTCCGCCAACGCGGACGCCGCCGGCGGAGGCTTCCTCCCTGAGCCCCACTCCTCCGGTTCAGTGATGGAGACGGGTTCTCTGCCCCAAGGCCTTGAGAAGATGCCCCCTGCAGAGCAGAGGTCATCCCTGTCTCGCTGGGCGGACTCCGCATGGCAGCAGAGCCTCTCAGCTGAACCCCCTGACAACGGGCCGGAAAAGGTGAAACAGATGCACCACTGTCATCTTTTAGTCCTGTGAACCTGAGAGTATTTTCTTCTTTCTCTTTGTGACACATTTGAACAATGACGACAGGAAGAAATCTATTGTAGACATGAGATGATATCTATTTATGCTGCTGTTCTTCAATGTTAAAGATGACAGGACCAATGGGGTCTCAAATATATATATATTTTTTTACTAATCTGGATGTTTTACCGACGAAACAATTCATCATCCATGATATTAAATACCTCACTGGCATTTTATATGTAGGAGCCTCTTTGGAAACTCAGCTCTGTGTGAAGTTTTGTCTTGAAAAAGAAGGAAAAAAAACTTTGAATCGATTAACAGCCCTACTATTTATACACACAACACAGTAAACAAAAATACACTAAAGACACAAGATATGCTTCGAGAGAGCGCTGCAGCCTCTAACCTTCTCGCTCGTTCTTGACTGTTAACATCGGGGGTTGTTGAAAAGTGTTCTGGAAAGATTGTATATGCCTAACCGGCAAAATACTCCACAGATGTACTGTAATGTACAATGTTGCACTTCAGTGGCTCTTGAATGGCTCTTATTGTGGTACTTTTGTAGTTCGACTATGTTATTGTAAGTCGCTTTGGATAAAAGCGTCTGCTGAATGACATGTAATGTACTGTAATGTACAACATATCACAATTAGCTACAGTACAAACAGACATATTCTACATTTAGACATATGTGGTTGTAAAGAAAAATGAAATATCAGTCTGAAGTACTTTTTGATCCCAGTTGCTTTCCCCTCCTCTGCCAGCAGAGTGGTCTTCTGGTTGGACCCGAGGAGGCGCGTAGGAGACACAAAGTCCTCACTCGCTCCACCATGGCAGCCCGGAGCTTCTCGTCCCCCCAGGGCGAGCTGGAGATGCATCGCCTCCGGAGAGCTCTGGAGAGGGTCTCCTTCGACCAAACGCTGGGAGGGCGACTGGACGAGAGCGATGGGGAAACGAAGCCGCCGTCGCAAGGCACGCTGTCCCTGACCGACTCGAGTGAGCTGGAGTTCTGAGAAAAGTCGGGTTCATATTTTGGCTCCGACAAATATGTGTCTCATGCCCTCTCACTCTGCCCCTCAGACGGACTCCTGTTCCCGGCCTCTCCGCTGGACTGGGACAGCTTCACCGACCCAGAGTACCTGTTCACTGCCGCCCCCCCGGAGGAGCCTCCACCGGGTCAATGCCGCTCGCTCATCCACGGCCTGCTGAGCGGGAGGCCTGTGTCCTGGGAGGTCACCGTGGACCTGGGGCACCTCTGGACCCCCGAGGGCCAGGAGACACCCGGAGTTGAGGCATGCGGTGGGGGAGTGGGCGAGGAAGAGGAAGAAGGAAAAGGAGGGGAAACATGGGATGAGATCATTCACCAACTGACTGCTCGCTCAGTTATTAGGGACTTTGAGAAAATGGTGGAGAAGGAGAGCGACTGTGGACACGGTGAGGCTTCACTACCTCAAACGTTCGTCTCCCTTCATCTTGAGCTATTTGTTGTTCACACACTCGACTCATTTCTGTTTCTTAGGTTCAGCAAAGCGATACCGCATGAAGGCTATCCAGACCAGCAGGCATTGTAACATCATCTGCATGTACACAGCCTTCACCGCCACTGACAGCAACACCAACAAGGGCTTACCGGACATCCAGAACACAGGTGTGACGACCGTCCCATTCTTTACTGAAGCACAATGAACTCGAGCAGTTTGAGAGATGTGGGCATTCCTTATGCAGTTGAAAGGTGCCTCAGTGTTGCATTATGGGAATTTTAGGATTTAGTGTTTTTTGTATTTGAGGCATAGTCTGAACTCTGGACTATACATCGAGGATATCATTTAGCCACCGCTTTTTAGTTTTGGACCCCTCATTTGTTATCGATTTCTCGTGGTGAGTGATCATCTTTGCTCGATGCACCTTTAATATTTATTTTTGCGGGGACATGTACATCGTTCCAACCAGCACCATATAAATCATAGCATTAATAGTCTATAATAGTTTGCAATGCTTTTTACAAAATATTACAAATTATGAGAAAATACAGATTTGAGCTCATATACTGAGGCACAGGTAAAGATGTGTGGACTTTGTGGATACTCCCATTTCAATAACACAATTGAGTCTGTATGTGTGCCCTGTGTGTGTGTGTGTGTGTGTGTGTGTGTGTGTGTGTGTGTGTGTGTGAGTGTGTGCGTGCGTGCGTGCGTGTGTGTGTGTGTAGGGATCCATTTGGGGAACGGCAGGAGTTCCCTATCAGGGAGTCGCCGGCAGAGGGCGTATTCGGCTGGCTTAGGCAGGCGGCGCAGCAGCAGAGACAGCGAACAGATGGAGGACACCTGGAACTCCACAGGTAGACTCACTGAACGATGCCATCGCCCATCGCTGTTATAAAGACTTTAGGTCATCAACGATGTTTGTATCTCTCGGACAGAGATGACACCCCTGCCTCCCCCTGTAGCCTTACACCCGGGGACTCGAGTAAGTATCGACTCGATCGGTGAAACAACATTCTAGTGTGAGTGTAGTCTCGAGGGCAGAGGCGTCTGATCAGAAGGCCCATTCATAAAGGTAAGTCTTTACTGAAGGAGAGGGATCTGAACCACTCCCTCCTGACTCGACTTGATTATACGCAACCCCTGAGGTAGTTCTGAAAGGATCAATTTACCCAAATTACAGAAGAAAAGATGTCTGTCTCTATCCCAACGCGAAGGACGTCTATGGATATGTTGAGCTCGCAGCATTCAACAACTTTAATAGCAACATCTCCTCCCAGAATAATGTCCCCATGCCTCTTTTTGTCATAAGAATACACTGTAAAACATTTTTTTTAAGGACTATTTCTTCCATAAAAATGTCCCAAATGTTTTTTTAGGATTGTCTCCTGTGGAGGGGAATCTCAATACATCACTAACATCCATTTATCACTGTGCTGATGACGCCATACTGCTTGTGTTATTCCACCCTGCTGCAGGTGCAGCGGGCGGTGTGCACTCTGCTACAGCAGCAACAGGCGCCTCGTGCACTCGCTCACGGCGATCCATCGAGAGCAAGTCAATGGAGAGCTTCTTCGGCGCCAGGTAAGACTTTCACTCTCACTTATATATAATATAAATGTTAATCTGGCATTCCCTGCAGCAGTGACTTTAGAGCATTGCTTGTGCTCAAGTAACTTTGGAGAGTAAGCCACTTTCTGTTTGTGTTATGTTTACATTTGGATATTCAAAACCCTAACTACCTATTTTCTATATTCCAGATTTCCGCTGGGCCGACTCAGGTCCTCTATTTCCTCAGGGAAGCAGGTTCCTCTCAAGTCCCACTGTCTGTCTGCAGAAACGGAGAAAGCACCTGAAGCTGAAGCTCCGGACTACCTGCCGCTGGTGAGCGCTGCAGACGCTGACATCATATGTACTCAATTTCACACACGTTTGCAAACACACGTATTAATTTGTGTCTAAATGGTGTCTAATCAGGTGCACCTGCAGCTGGCATCAGGAGCTTTTCTTCTGACAGAGATCTACTCTGACTGTGTCCAGATCCCCCTGGACCGCCTGAAAAGGGCTTCCCCCTACAGCCTGCACCGCCGCAGCCTCAGCCCGCCGTTCCGCTGCACGTCCCCCAGCGCTCCGTCTTTATCCACGTCGAACAAGCCGTCTGGCGCTCCCACTAGCCACCATGTCACGTTTTCTCCCTCTTCATGCTCCCTTGCCAAACCGACTGCCCCTCCTTTCCACCACACCCCGGATGACACGCCCCTGATGCTGGAGCCGAGGCTACGCCGAAGACACCCGTCGGACCGCGACCCCGTCGCCTCCCCCGCTGACCTCCCCAGCTCCGAGGAGGGCTCCTTGGAGCTGTCCGTGGGCCCCTCTCAGACACAGAGCCAGGGCCAGGCGGACAGCGGCCGTGGATCAGAGACAGACGTGTGTGAAGGGTCCTCAATAGAGCCAGCTGATCTGCAGGGGAGCAGCCAGCTGGCTCAGGAGGACATGGAGGGCTCGAGCTGGGCCACGGCGGTGGCTCTCGCCTGGCTGGAGCACCGCTGCGCCGGCTACTTCATGGAGTGGGAGCTGGTGGCAGCCAAAGCAGACTTCTGGCTGCGCGGCCAGGAGCTGCCCGAGGGAGTGGACCCGGCGGGGCTGAAGGGAGCCGCCAGGCAGCTGTTCCTGCTGCTGCGCCACTGGGACGAGAACATCAAGTTCAACATGTTGTGTTATAACCCCAACAATATGTGAGGCGCTGATCCCTGAGGAGACGGAGTCCGATCTACTGATTAGCATTTAGTAGCACGGATAACTCCTAGAAGAGACATCCTGTATTTTATCTGCAGGATCAACCAATGCCATAACCAGGTGCCAAGTTCATTCTCATATTAAGTTGCACATGATATTTTTTGTTTTCAATTCAAGACTTTATACTTGTCAAAAGAATACCCTCCAATCACAGACCAAGTGGCCTTTTATCCTAAATCTGTATTTTGCTTTATGCAATCACAACAATGCCTTGACCAGCTGAAGCGAGTCTACATGTCGTCAGTCACTTTGCCAAATGTATAATCGTGGGAATGATGTTGATTATCGGGATAATTATTTGATGGACAAGTGATATCTAATGAAATCAATGTTGGGAAAATAAATGTAAAAAACCTAGTAGAATTCAATTTGTTGTAATGTGTAAAAAAAACATACAGGAAAAAAGAAAAGAAATTCAAGTTCAAGTGGCATCTTTGTTTAATATAAAATGTCATGCGTTTGCCATCTCAGTCTACTGACAGACTTTCACATTAAATGTTTAGTGATGCGAGCCACTCACAGAAGATTAATCAATGTCACAGATCAGACCAATACCCATGATTGTCTACAGCTCAGTTTTACACATTTGTGTAAAATTATACAACTACTGGAAAATATTTTTGGCCTTGTACTGGAGAATATTGCAACTACTGTGGCCAGTGGAAACGCCGCAGCCTGTTGCCCGATCGCAATTAATCCAAAGCTTTTGGTGCTACGTACAAGTTCTGTAACATATCCTGATCATTTTGTATTAAATCAGACTATCAAGAAAAGGACAAATAAATTGGCCTGTTGAAATGAACACGTTCCTCTAAGCACTACGCCACTCTTCTATCTAAATATGAAACCTGAGAACCCCTTTTTACTTTCTCTTTTTATATCTTAAACTGCAAGGGACTCCTTCATCCCTCTGCAGACGGCACCCACACATTTACTTCCTTCACTTTAAGTAGTTAGCAGAGATGTGAAGCGTTAAATGGCTCCTTGAATTCACTTGTAAAACAATCTGTCCCACAGCCTCACTCGAGAGACGAGGCTGGCGGACTTAAATATGACGCCCGGTCCGATCAGGCCGCGGCTCACAGGCGTTTGTCCTTGACGGGTTCGGGTTCTTGTGTTTCCTCTGGGGCGGACGGCAGCGGCCAGGCCAGCCACAAGCAGAGGAGGATGACGAGATGACAGACGTGGAGGGCGGCGGAGCTGCCGTTCGTAGAGGGGTAGGTATTCCACGAGAGCTCGATCAGACCCAGGATAAGAACTCTGAATAAAGGAGAAAACAATATCGCATTAATATTCATTCATGTGCTAAAACTAAGCAAAGATGTAACTTATAGTTTGGTATTTGGGCACATCTCTTACCGGAGCAGGTCGCCCATCTTCTTGACTCCTCCACTCCAGAGCAGGAAAGGCAGCGTGTGGAAGTACCAGACGTAGAACTGGTAGTGCAACGAACGACTGAAGCACATGCCGATGAAGTTAGAGCTGAACAGAATGAGCACCATCTGTGAGTTTCTGTTAAGGTTTGAGACGAAGTCAGGGAATAACACAAATATCATTCATTTACTCTGACCAATATCCTGCAGACGTGTATAGCCAATTAATATTTTACACTAAATTGTCCTTTAAAGAACAATATGGGACTAGATACAAATGGAACAAAAGGATATGATCTACAGTGATCTTCTGAGCAGGTGTTTTCCTCTTGCTTGGCTCCTTGAGGAGATCCAAGAGGCTTACTCCCGGCCTTGGAAGAGAGAAAATAGTTTTGAATTCCACCTTTATGGCAAAAATATAATCATTTATTGCAGATTTATTCTAGCTCAAGTCAAACTAGAAGTCCCTCTCACCTCTTCCAATGGCAGATAGCAAAGAGCAGCAGAGTTAGCAGGTGGACGGCCAGCAGGAGGAAGTGGAAGTACCGATTTAAGAACAGCCATTCTGGCAGGAAGCGCCAGTTGACCGTCCACTTGAACATAAACTGACGACCGAGATCAAAGGCCTGGCTCATGTAACCCACGGGATTCTCCAGGAGGAAAGGCAGACCTAGCAGAAGCTGTAATATTAAAACAAGACTTACTTTGAGGTGATGCTGGAAAATACTGGATGTTGTAAATAATAATAATATGCCAGTTAAACAATCCCTGGTTTAATGTCGTAGGCGATCTTTTACCTGTATGACTGCACACAGAGAAAGTTTGGGAATTGTTCTGATCAGACCAAACTCAGATAGGAGGAGCAAAAGTAGACCCGGAGCAAACAGGAGCACATTCATCTTCACAGACACGGCTAAACTGTCAGAAAGAGAGGAAGATCGAGTTGTTATTTTAATGTGCAACGCATGGCGTAAATATAACTATGCATGTGTGAAGATTTACAAACATACACTACCGTTCAAAAGTTTGGGGTCACTGAGAAAATGTTGTGTTTTCCTTGAAAACTCACACTTTTATTTATTAAATGAATACAATATTTATACAAAATATAGTCAAGATATTGACAAGGTTAGAAATAATGATTTTCATTGTAAATATTAATGTTGTTCTTCAAACTTGTGGCTCAAAGGAAGGCCAGTTTTAGAGCTTCTCTCACCAGCATAACTGTTTTCAGCTGAGCTCACATAAAAAGGGTTTTAATGTCAAGGAATAATCAGTTTGTGGAAAATGCAAAATCAAAAGTTATAAAAAAAAGAAAAAGGGTTTCAAGGGGGTTCTAACCCTCTGCTCGTCTTCTAAGGCAATAACACAATGTACCACTATAACATGGAGATGGGCCTCTACACACCTCTGTAGAGATTTAATAAAAAACAGAATAGTCAATTACCACATTAACTATGTATAGAGTGTATTTCTGATTAATTTAATGTCATTTTCATTAGAAAAAACAGTGTTTTTCTTCTTTTTTCTAAGGGACCCCAAACTTTTGAACGGTAGTGTACATAGAACGCCTGATTCCTCGACAGAAAGCCATCACATGAACAGCTGCATTGTGCGGCTAAGGAGTTCACACTTGCCTGTAAAGGCCGCAGCCCAGAGTCCAGTGTCCATCCATGAAGAGGTTGACCGCTGCAAACAGCAGCATCATGGCCACGGGATCATTGAAGAGACGCAGCACAAAGATAGAGTGTATCCGATATGAGGCACAGCACACAAAGAAGAACACATAGGGAGGAACCTGGACAAATTAAAAGAAATAAACAAACTTAGGAAATGATGGCAATAACAGGAACACAGTGATGTATGGCCGCACATTGTATAGGGCCTCGTGGTAACTGAGACTGACCTTCTTCGTGCGGTGGTATATCCTGAAGACGAGCAGCAGTGTGATGAGGTAGAAAGCAGCAAATATGTACTGCGCCAGACGGATGTTCACCCCATGGCTGGTAATGTAGTAGAGAACTGTGAAGATGTAGACAAAGCCAGCCGGGTACCTGCAACAACAAGGGGACAATTTATCCTGTGCTGAAAACCACAAGAGGATAGAGAGACCACCATCACCAAAAAACGTTGTAACTCACACCAACGGGCCGGTGTCTCCTTTAAGCTCGGTGTAGTCGTAGGTACCGTTGATGACTCCCTCCACTTCATCCATGTAGGCTTTCCAGTCTATCTCGGTGTCTGTGGTAAAGAGCATGAGTCAGTGATGGGGAAGGTTACGGTCACTGATGTGTTGTCGTAAATACGATATATTGTTATATATATCATATATATGAGATATATCAACATAATGTTGTCTACTGAATATAAATAAGTCTCTTTGGCTATACTTTTAAATTTGACAAATGCCCATAAATATTCTTGGTCCAAAGTTGTATCTTATAATTAGTTATTTGACATAAAAAAACTCAAAGTCTTCATCTCTTTAAATGGAACCTCTTAAAACCAGACTGTTGCATTTGTGAAACTGCAAATTGTTGGTTTACAATAGACTTAAATGCTTCATCAATATTATACGCTTTTGTCCGTCAATCTGATGTAGATCCTTTAACTGTCTCAGCATGACGATGGACAAGTCCTCTAGTGTTGTAGTTATCAAGTTAACTACACACTTACATGTTCCAAATTGTAAACAAATGCCCTTTTTTATTAACTTTTTTCTTTTATGCCAATAGGAATTTAATAGCTTTAGGTTCTGGACTGTTAGGACAAACGAAGGAAAATGAAAAAAATTGGATTAATGACCTATTCCATTTTTGAAATGACAGCCTCATATCAGAGAAAGAAGTACATGTGTCAAAACAAACAACGACATAATTACTAAGCACACAATACATATAATGATTGGAATATACGAGTTAACTTAACGTATGTCAGTAAGGAGTCATTACCACGCTTCTGAAAATTCAGATTAAGTCGTATGTTTAGCTTCATAACGTTTCTGCGAGCAGTTGCTAAAAAAAGAAGTTCAACACTCAAACAGAACAGAGGATCGTATGTGGTCACACAAGGGCAGAAGATTCCGTTTGACAGGTGGCAGAGTAACTTAGTCGGTTTGCTAATGCTAGCTACTTAGCGTGCGGATCCGTTCAGAAACATGACAGAGCAGCTAGCATGCTAACTAGCCGCGCAGCTACTTACATGCTACTTTCTGTATGACCCACACGTTGATCCCGATCTCCAGGAACCACAGAACGGAAACCACCAGTAACGTGTACTCCGTCCTGAACGGGACGGTGTGTTTGTCCTGCCACAGGGTGTGAAGTTTCCCCCACAGAGCTGACGGGGAACCCGGAGATTTCTTCCGCACACCTCCGGCCATCTCCGCGGCGTATGAAGCGACCGCAGGAGTTGCGACTGGGAGAGCGAGAGAGAGAGCGAGAGAGAGAGCGAGAGAGAGAGCGAGAGAGAGAGCGAGAGAGAGAGCGAGAGAGAGAGCGAGAGAGAGACGGCAACTGTCATGCGCAATGATACGTAGTCACCGGCTACGTCACGTGACTTGGAAAAACAACTCCGATCAACCGAATATGTCAACTTGAAAGCCGCTTGAGAGATTACTCTGACAGGTAAACAAACTAATGTATAATTAATGTTAGGACGAATAAACACCTTCTTACATCGAGAGCAGTTGCTCGCCCGGTTGAATAACGCTCATGTTGTTAAAAAACCGTTAGAGGTCACTACTTCTTCCCCTGCCTCCCGTATAGCGTCAGTAGCTAGCAGCTAACTTTAGCTAACCAATGTTAAGTGGTGCACACAGGACATCATGTATTGTGTTTTAATGGCACTGTTAGCAAAGGCTTTATCGTTGACTTTACGTGAGGACTGCTGCAGAGACCAGATAGACGAGCTCCTGTTTGAGATGTGATACGGTTGTGATGTGAGCTCGTGTGTTAGCTCACCTGTAACTCCAGGCTCGAGCAGCCGGTGTCTCGACTCTGTGTCTTACCTTCACCCTGACGTGTGTTACATATGTAAGGAATAGTTTATGGAGGACCTTCTCAAATGCAATAAATGAATATATGTACATATTAATATACCATTACATGTACCAACACTATCATTTAAAATGCATTGGTTCCTTTAATGCCATATTCAATTAACGTTATACATCAATTCTGTCCTAGCCCCAGTGCCTCTCAGAGCAAAGCATCCATAGAAATCCATGATGTCTACGTCAGCATCCATGTTCAGATGACACATTCATAAATGCAAGGAGTAAATTCAAATCCCTAATACCCAGGTGTACATTGTGTATACTTGTCCTTTATTAATTTCTGTGTTTGTAGCATTACGAGACATCTTGCAGCGTGTGATCCCATTGCTCATGTTTCATCAATCACATCGGTACCACTTTATAATATCTGCATGTTGCTCAACTAATATTATACATGTGGCACATTTGAGTTGATGAAGATGACCACATTAAAGCACTCTGAGAGGCTGTACATGTAGCATCATTGGACACTGAGACACTGCATGACGCTAAGATAAGACTCTTGCACTGCATTGATCATAGCCTTTTTAAACATGTGCAGCAACTTGCCTTTTGTGTCATAATTGAGAGGAAACTGTGTTTGAAACTTGTTCCAGGTTTGCAGTGACAGGAGGCTCAGAGGGAATGGATGGATTTCCTGTGAAGGTTACAGAGGCAGCGTGTCTCGGGGCCAGCCTGGCCCTCTCAGGCATCTGTTACTATCTCTATCGGAAGAGCCGGACCACACTAGACAAGCTTGATGTTAGTTGTATTTCATGTGTAATCAAATTAATGTTGCATAAGTCTATATTGTTATATTGGGAAGAATGACATTTTTTGCAAAACCATGTAAACAATCTTTAGTGTTCACACACTGCTTTCTCACATTCTGTGTGTTATGTTGTCAGGACGCGCCACACTTCACCATCGATGGAAAACTCAAAGATATTTTGAAAGTGACCCCAGGAGCGTGTCTACAGTATGCCGTCATTGAAGGTAAACCGGTGGCACTGTTTCTGAAAAAGACGGAAACTGAATTCATTACACTGCTCAATGAGTATAACGCCCTTGTCTCCTGTTCTCTACCTTGTGTACATGCTGTAGGCGCTGTGCGGCCAGCAGGCGAGCCTCTGACGAGCCACTTCCAAAAAGAGTTTGTTGGAGTGTTGCAGAAGTTCCTGTTGAGAGAGCACAGGCTGGTGTGGAACAGCCTTTCACGCACTTGGTGAGAACTCTGATCGAGACCAGATCCCCTAGCATCGCTACGATACTTCATCTTTACCTTTATTTGATATTGGAAAGTTTAGAAGCTGACTGGAACATAAACGAGAGAGAAGAGCATGATATGCATCAGAGGTTCCCAGAAGCAGGGATGTGGCACTTATATGGTATGCGCCTTAAATAGTACGTCACTTCTAGATATAGTAAGGAGGACCAACTTATCTCAGCCGGCCTCTCAGGGTTGAAAGGTGAACGTGTACTGCTGCATGTGGTGGAGAACACGCTTTCTGTCACTATAAGTCGTCATGGCAAGGATATATTTTAGACTGGTTACTTAATGATATGTGGCTATCAGGACGCCCCACGTGGTAAATGTTAAAAATAAAATCTGATTCATGTTGCTCTAAAATCAGGAACAGATGACATATGTGATATTTGCTCTTAATTATAAGCCAGTGTGTTTGTGAGTTTACTGAGTGCTTCCCATGTGTAACTAGAACGGGGACTCGGTAGAGCGCATACCTTCACATATCACAAGATTGGGCATTGAATTATGAACATGTTGGCATTAGTTGCATGCCAATTGGATATAAATTGAAGATTTTGACCTTTTCATGAACTTGACCTTTGACCCGATCAATCCCAAAATCTAATCAAATGGTCCCCGGATAATACCAAATCATCCCACGAAATTTCATGTGATTTGATTTAATACTTTTTGACTTATGCGAATAACACACACACACGCACGCATACAAATACACGGCGATCAAAACATTACCTTATGCATTTATTATGCGAAGGTAATAACTTCTTGGATGTGGATTGAAATGCATCTAAAAGTCAAAAGATGGAAATATGGTTATCACCTAAAAGATGACTTGGCTTTGGACCCTTCACATCTTTCAAATTCCACAAAGCAGTTTCCAATGCAGGATATTTGTTAATATTCAAGTGATGCCACTTAGTGTTATCAGTTATATCTACATGTTGCAATGAGGAACCCCCAAAGCTCCAATGTACATGACATGTTGTGTTGGTCATCATGGGTGTAGACTCATACCTCATGTCCTCCCTCTCCGTGTTGCAGGGCGGACAGCGAAAGGGTCTTGCACCATCGAGTGAATGCGGTGCCCTTCGTGTTGGTGGGCTCCAATGAGACCACCGTCAGGGTCCTGTGCCCCCTGCAGGCCTCCGGACTTTACATGGAGACGACCCACGAGAAGTTCCACCAGGTCAATTACGGCTTGGGTGACATCATAGGACAATACCTCAGTGGGGAGAAGCTTAAAGGGCAACTGGAGACGGAGGAAATGCTCAAAGTCAGTCAGATGAGATACTGTTAACATCGATAACTCTTCTGCAAATATTAGAAAAACTCATCTGTTTGATACATTTCACGACTATCCCTCTTTTTCTTCTCAGGTGGGCACCACGCTCACCGGCGTGGGCGAGTTGATGCTGGATCTGGATGGGACTCTGAATCTTCGCCCCCCTTCAGACGGCTCGCAGTACTTTCTGAGCATCACGGACTTTGACACCCTGCTGGGCGAGCAAGAGAGCGCCGCCCTGCGGTGGAAGGCGCTGGCCGTCGCCTCCGCCTTGGCGGGGGCAGCGGTACTCCTCTGGGTCGGCCGGCGCTACTACTACGAACTGAAGGTCCGCTGGGAGCGGGAGCAGGAGAGGAGGGCCTTCGAGAGACTGCAGAGCGAAGGGTCGAGAGCCCGGGCGTCGGGCTCGGGCTCCTCTGCCCCGCGCGACGGGGCGGAGGAGCACATAGACAACGCCTGTGTGATCTGCCTCAGCCAGCCGCGTAACTGTATACTGTTGGACTGCGGACACGTGTGCTGCTGCCACAGCTGCTACCGGTCGTTCCCCCACCGCCGATGCCCCATCTGCAGACAGAGCATCAGTCGGGTGGTGCCTCTGTTCCACGTGTGAGGCCCCCGCCGTACACACTGTACTGTGCTGCACTTAAACCTTCAAAAGGACTACGGTAACTTTAAATCAAACTTATTACTGTAAAGATTGAGTTTTTGAATATTGTTCACTGCAGGATTCCAGTGAGGTATATTATCTGTCATTGTAGATGAGAAATGGAGGTGTAACTGAGGCGTTTGTTCTGTGCCTTATTCTGGTCCTTCATGGCTGTGCCGCTGTGATTCAAGTGTATGTATCTTGATAATTGAAGCGAGGTCAGATGAACTACGCCTTTTTTTTTCATCCACTTTCAGTCAAACTGTAGCTGAAGTTGTTGAAGCAAAGACACGTATCGCCAAGACGAGGCGTGAGTGATAATTAATGCACTACAGACTCACGGAAGTGGGTCAGATTTTGCCTTGTTGAAAGAAATCCAATAAAGCATCACTCTTTGAATTATTTGTGTTCTGGATTTCTCTTTCTATCACTATCACAAAAAGCTTATTAGCTCTCCCACTTTGCTTTAGAAAGGGAGCGGTACTGTGACGTAGAGTCTTAGTGTGCAGCTACCATGACATAATGTGTTATGAACAGATCTTTAATGGGTCAACATGTTCATCTCTTACTGATCCACAGACATCAGAACTGCAGCGTTTACGTTTTTGGCTGCTGCTCCTCTGAAGCTTAAGGAACGTGTCTGAAAACATGCGTGGGATTCACAGGACGTAGAAATCCGTGGTGGTTTATCTATTTTATTTTTCGGCGAAAAACAAATGGCCGTTGACAGCACCTGGTGTCAACAGACTTTTCGTGACTCCTAACATACCACCGTACTACCGAGCAGGCGGGAGACAGAGGATCTCATAAATCTTCCTCTTATACGGGTTCACTTTACACATTTTCATGAGCTATCAGCAGAAAGGCAGCTGCAGGTTTTTATTACCGCCGCACTCGCAGATCTCTGAGGACAAACAGAGATGTTGGATTTGCTCTGATCCGATTATCTGAAGGGGGCTGCAGCCTGCAGGAATGGGCCGTTAAGTTAATAAGTATGTTTGCCCTTCATTTCTGTACAGGCTTTGTGTGATATGCCTGACATCGGGACGGTGGTCTGATAGGTGAGCGCGTACATGCTTACTGTATTTGTGGATTTTGTGTGAAACAGCTAAAAGTCTCAAGAGAATAACACAAGTCTATGTAGACTCACAAAAATAATTATTTAGAAAAAATATAATTGATGTAAAAAATATGATATATGAGTTGTAAATTAGAGACCCAGATAAAGATACAGATTATCAACACAAATATCAGTTTAAAATCATCTTGCTAAAGATGTTGTTAAAGGGTAATTTATTTCAGATAGCCCATGAAAGGTGGCATTTTGAGAAAGAGATGGTTCTCAATTTCAAATCCACATAAACAAACATATATAATCTATAGGGTGGAGGACGAAAGGCTAAACATCTAAAATACATTTCCATTCGCAGTGATCTATCAAAATGAATGATTTTCTCAACCTGCAGAGGATGCCGTCTGAGCCACATCAGTGCTGCACTACCACTGCCGTCCAGCAGGGGGTGACATTACACTGTCTGGCATTTGATGACATACAAAAATGAAAACACTAAACACAAATAACTGTCAAACCCCTGACTGTGTGAACTAAACCAAAACACATGCTCCGACTACTGTTTGTGGAACTAAATTCATGATTGAACTGAGTAAAAGAACATACATTGTTTTTCTTTATTTTAAATCTGCTGAATTGTGGAACATCTTTAACTTTAACTTTCCTGTTGTTAAAATCATAAATGAGAGTGTCCAACAGTGCTTCTGACCTCTGTGCTTCCTGTATGCTACCCAGGGTTGATCTGCATCTTAAATGGTTGAGTAATATAAGATATTCAAGAAGTTCTTCCCATTGTTATTGCAACACTGATGTATTTTCTCTTGAGCTTGGCTTGCACGTCCTGGATCAATAACTACTAGGTAAAAAAAGAGCTTCAAGAGAGTGAATACTGGAGTCATACATCCAACAGGTACACAACCTACATAAATGTGCTGCTCTTTATCTCTTTAGCGGATGTATTTTAGTGCATGTATCCGAAGAGCTTCATCCTCGGCCTGTATATGCGGATCTTTAAGGATCCACGATGTGTCACCTCCTCATGATGCTCCAACCTCTGAGCTGCAGCTGGGACATAAAACGACTGCTGCTCCCCTCAAACATGAGGAGACGAGTTTGCGTCTGAATAGATACATCACGCGTTTCACCGAACTCTCAAGATGATGTGAATTCTTTTTATTTTTCCAAAGGCACAAACGCTTGTTGACGGCACCTGGTGTCAGAAAAGTCTCGGGTGCAGTGACTCATCTCGTTTACTATTTCTGTCACCTCTAACAAGCAGTGAGAGGATGGCAGATCTTCTTCTTTTGAACAGAAAGGGAAAAACTTGTAGGCGTGCGTGTGTGTGTGGGTGTGTGGGGGATATAAGGCTAAGTGGGCGTGAAATAGAAGCAGGTGGGAGACAGGATCTGGTGAATCCACCTCCGCGGTCACGAGGGTTCACGTGTCCACATTCTTCATGAGCTCTCTGAGGAGCGGCAGCTGCGGCTCTCGAGGGAACAGACTATTACCGGAGCGCTCGCCGACCTCCGAGGGCACGGGGGACACCAGCGGCGTTGGATTTATTAAATTTAATCAGGAGAGACGGGCATTTTAGAGGTTAACAATCATTTATTACAATAGTATATTGCAATAGTGCAAAGTCTTTGGCGATTGGACTCCATCCTGAAGTAGGATAAACCAGGGGTAGAGATGCTGATATCTGCGCATGCAGAATCCCCCCAAAGAGAATTATTTTATATGTATAAAATAAATTCAACCTACATACAGCAGCAGAAGATCCCTAGGCACCCCTAGAACTATTTCATGAAACCAATAGTTCTGGTTAGGGTTAAGGCTAGCCGTGCTAGTAATCATCAACAGAGATATTTTAGTGTATTTAGACTTTTTTTGTGTTTACCATTATTACTGATTGCTGATGGTTGCCACGGTTCTAAACAAAGAAAGAAAGAGATTACAATATTTTGCTCAAATCATAAAATAGGCCTTTAAATTAAGCCGAATATTTTCACATTAAAGAAGGCAATACAAGAATCAATAAAGAACCAGGAGTATCAGTAAGTAGAATACAAAAAAAATGTTTCTAAACATAAAAAAACATTTTTTCTTGCGTTAAGATAAATGAAATAAAATAAATGTTGATGTTATTTTGCTCTTGACAGTTGTCACACATATGTTGTGAATAATTGTGTATATATTCTAATAAAAGATTGGTCTCCATCTTTCTGCCCCGCGGCCGTGAGATACCCAGTGAGCCGGCCACTGACAGGGATGAAGACACTGGCTCCGGTTGATGATTACCGAGTCACATTCAATTAATGTACGCTGTGATTTCCGGTTTAATCCATTCTGATAGCGGACCAACTCTTCAGATGAGATGATTATTCGCTAATCGTCTGAGCTTCAGGGGTGTGGATCCTCATGGGGAGAGGGTGGTTACATTCGGCAAAACCTTATTTATTCGGAGTACCGGTTTTAAATAAAAGGTTTTTAATAGCAGGATGTATGATTTGTTGTTATATTGTCACGAAACTCGGTTCAAATATCCGAGGATAAAGCCTCAGGATGTTGGTGATCCACTGATTTCACCTCTGAGGCTAATAGGCTAATCAGGCTAATCATTTGTATTTTTATTTTGAGTGAAACTCCTTTCGACAGCCTTGGTATAACTGTAACAGTCGGTGAACACATTCAGGAGGAAGTGTAGTAACTTTGCGGATCCCCTGATTGTCCAACCTTCAAGTCAAAATTGTAATTTCTCCAAAACTTTGATCTTATGTATTTTTTTCACATGCCAGCAACATTAATGACGTTCTCATCTTGTCTCCATGCTAACATGCTAACATGCTAAAGTGGTGAACATGTTAAACACACCTGCTAAACATGTAAATATGAGAATGTCAGCAAACTAATGTGAACACTTAGCTGAAAAAGGTAACTCTCGCCTCAGCCTCACGGAGCTGCTGCTGTCACAGACTAGTACGTATTGTTTAAAATGATGTAGTCAGATGGAGCAATTTACCTAAGTGTCATTTAAATGTTGTTGAAATTCCAAAATACAGTAAAGAGATAACAAAACAAAGTCCAGCTCTTAATTCCACCGTGGTCTCTTGCAATTGTCGTTAATTTCACTCAAATTCATTTGTGTGTTTCAATATGTGGTATTAACATGTTTTAGTGTTCTTTTAGTAAGATTTATTTTTGTTTGTTAAATTCTTGCATCTAAAAATAGCTCAGCAAAACTATATCAGATGGATGTGAACGATGTATTAACAATAGTGTAACAAGAAAACGGCTTAGCTGGTTCCACATCTGTGTTGATAAGTCCTGACACACCACGACCTCATGCACTTGTGCTCCTGACAGGGTGATGTGTGTGTGTGTGTGTGTGTGTGTGTGTGTGGGGGGGCTCTTTGACTTTGGCATTAGCAGCCACTCAGCAGGCAGCAGGAGGAAAGGTAGAGACGGGGTGTCTCAGGAGAGAGAGAGAGAGAGAGAGAGAGAGAGAGAGAGAGAGAGAGACATCGCAGCGCCTGCAGTGCCTGATGCCAATTACCGCTGTCACCCATCTGCTTTGAGCGCGCAGTGAACCGCGGGACGAGTGACCTACTTTGTGACAGTCGTGTGACTGCAGCGCTTCTTCTCTCATAAACAAAACAAGCGCTCCTTCCCCCCGAGGAGAGGCAGACATTGTATCATTGGGAAATATACACCGGTGAGTTTTAAAGAGTTCTTCTATTTGGCCCGTGAGTTGGAGCAGAGTGCATCGTTCTTACAAAGCTCATTCACCCCAAACACCAGTTATTAGGACATCAGTTCTGGACATGATTGGAAAAATATAAATTGTGGATCCACAAAACTGGAAAAAGAAAGATGTCCTCACTTATCTCTGCTAGCCATGCAGGTAGTTTTGATTCAGGCGTGCTCGGGTTCTAGGAAAGCCTTCTCTGAGTTTACTTCTGCCATCCCAGGATAATGGGGGTGGATGGTAGTCTGACGATGTCATACTCATAATTCTAGTCAGAATGTGAACTTCCCGATCAAAAATGTTGAGGGCAGGGCTAAGTTCGGTCTGGTATCCAGGCTAGGTGAATGGAGTCATGAAACATGACATTTTGAAGAATCCAACAGGAGAATATCGTTCCAGAGTGTAGTTTACTCTAACTCATATACCATACTGTCACAACACAATGTTCATTGGGACATCTTCCTCAGGTCCAGTAGTTTCAGTGACAGGGAGGTTTGTGGATATCACATTACTAACGAGCATGTTACTGGTAATATTTTAAGTATACTTTCATGGGTGTTAAAACACAATTGTATTCTCTTCTATAGCGTTGGGATGGGAGCATCTCAATGGAGATGAAGGGAATTACAAAGTCTGGTGATAGCTACATGTGTGTCTATAAGGTTTTAAAGCCTCTTTAAGCATAAACAAAGAAATACACTTTATTAATTGTTCACATGTCCACTTAGTTTTTTAACTAAATAAATAATTATTTAACAAATGAATGATTATATATCTTTTTCTGTTTAAACAGCAAATCTATATTTATAATTTGTTTGCAATGTTCAACGCAATGCAAACATTTCTTACTTGGTTCCTGGCCATAATAACTAATAATACAAATTTATAAAACGTTTTAGAAAACTTGCACGTTTTAATCTAATAACACAAATCAATTGATTTACATCTCATACCAATGTTCTGCAGATTATGGGTTTTCAGGGTCAACCAAGTCGCAGTAATAGTAGCCTAATAATTGCAGTTTAAATACGGCCTGTGGTGCATGAGGTCCAACAGGATTCATCCTCTTTTCTCTCAACATGAAATCAATACTTTAAAGTTTGAACCACTGTTTTATTCCTTCGTAGTTGATGTTACCACACTGTATGTCTCTGCAAAGGTCTCCTCCTATAAAACGACTGTAAACATCAACATGTTACCAAATAACATCAAACATTCACCTTCCATCCCAGCTTCATTCTCTATGTGAACGGGGGGGGGGGGCTTCAGCATGTTGCACCTCCAGCTGTGAGCCGTCGTGTCTCAGGAGCGTTAACTGACCCTCAGAAGGAGCTCTGCCCATGTCTGTGCTCCCCACCTGTAGCAACTCCATGGCCGCTGCCTGTGGGTTCCCCCCAAAAGCTCCAAGGATCAGCCACGAATGACGAGACCCAGGATATATTTATTGCCACGCTCACCGAGCAGACCGCCACACTGCTCTCTCTCTCTCTCTCTCTCTCTCCGCTCACCACTGAGAGCCTTTACGAGGGCGGCCTCAGCTGCTGACCGATTGCCAATCACCAGCAGCTGAGGCCAGATTGGAGACAGCTGCCACACCACCGTATATTGGAGGATGTTATGCCTGAGAACAAAACCACATCCATCTTCATGATGAGGAAGGCGCACTCACACACACACACACACACCCACACACACACACACACACACACACACACACACACACACACACACACACACATAATACCTTTATTCTTTATTTGATCCATGGATGCAGATGGTGTGTGCCTTTCCTCTTTGTCTTTCTCCTCTCACTTACAATTTTAGTTTTCCTAAAATAAACACCTGCAGACCCACACATAAACACAAACACACAAACACACAAACACACACACACACACACTCACACAGGGACAAACCCTAAGAGATATACAGGGAATTGATCTGGGCTCTTAGCTCTCTGCTTGTTATTGGGTTTTTTCCTCAGCTAGTTTGCTGTGTGTGTATGTATGTGTGTGTGTGTGTGTGTGTGTGTGTGTGTGTGCATGTGTGTGTGTGGTTGTGTAAGTTCAACAGCGCCATGGTCTGCTCGAGGGGGGAGATGTGGAGAGTGAGTGACTCAGCATAGTGATTCATTTATAATTGGAGGCAGCGCTTCAAGAGCACACAGACCACACACACACCACACTCACACACCACACACACCACACACACACACACTTCTTAAGGGTGGGTGCCCCTATCAGAGATGATGGGATTGATTGAGTGAGCCTGAATGCTGTCTGTTAAAGAGGCAGAGATGGAGAGAGAGAGAGAAAGAGGGGGATAGAGGAGGAGTAATCACAGCATGTGGACTGAGAAAGATCAATGGGACGAAGGAGAGGACGAGCGAACGAGGAGTCGCTGCACTTAAGCGCGCCGGGTTCAACATTATATACGAGGCGGGGCAATATTAGGGGTAGGGGTGAAAGAAAGGGCTTCCACTTGGTTTAACACCAGCATGTTTTTTCCTAAATAATGACCATGGGTCAGCACCTGGTGCCATGTGCGGCGGCAGGTTGCCGACTGATGACATCATGTGAGATCCATCCATGGATCAACTGCTCTGCCTTTGACAGCTGGAGATTGGCAGATGCATGATCTCTGATGCACCGCACAGCCTCACGCACTGAGAGGGGAGCCGTGAGAGAAAAGAACACAATTGGGTAAAACAAAAAGTTGTGAGTTATGTTTTTAATGCCTGAAAATAGACGTTTGGGTTGAACCTGTCTCCAAAGAAAAGATGCAGCCAATGTTTTCGAAAGTGGTGGTTAACATAAATGCTCTCGGGACTCATATCAGTAGTTTTACGGGGGGTTGTCTGGCCAATGTTCTGTGGAAAGCGAGCCAGCCGGCTTCCCTTTGACTCTGTAGTCGCCACACATCTTATCCCCGTAGGAGATACAAGAGCCTTTCCAACCGCACTGATCTCAAAGAGTGTCAGCTGGCCACTTTAACCGGGCCGCTGTGCAGACTGGCTGTGAAAACCGGGGAGCATTACGTCAATGGAAAGGTTATAACATGTTTATAGATAGGTCAGAGTTTTTAAACAGGTTTGCTCCAAAGATAGTCTTTCTTTCAGCTCATTATTTTAGTTTTTATGAGACAGCATATGCCACAAGGATGAATGTTGTAACGCAGACTGCAACACAAAGAAGGCAAGGAAGAATGACGTCATTTCAAGTGCAGCTCGTGTATACATTGCACTGGCTCTGTCTGTGGTGCTGAATACAGCCCTTCACATATTCGCTGCTGATATAACCAAGGCCAGTAGCAAGTCTATTATAATGCATGTTATGTCATCATGTTTCTTTGTCATGCTTTAAAGATCTATATATAGTAGATGGTCATAATGTATAGATGTTGTGTTAGCGTCGAGTGTTTGTACTTTCTGCTGCTGCTCTAGCCCTTAAAGGGCCAGACGAGTGAATCAGTATTTCACTTTCAAAAAAGTGGGATACTCACAAGAGACAGATAACAGAAAAAGTAAAACTCAAAGAAGTAGAATAAAATAAGTTTTACTCCGTAAGGGTGAAGCTTCAAAAACATTGGATTTTATATTTCCCGTTATGAAACAATGTCATTTCTTTGTACGAGTCTTCCTGCCAGGTAAATGCCGCATCAACTAAGCTCCATTTCACAGTCTGTATCTCAAAGATGATATCATCTATGGATTATTTTACTCCAGACACTAACTGTATATGAACAAACTGTCCTTTATAAGTGCATCATCAGTAGCGCGGAGCGCCCCTTTATTGTCTGTGTCTGTCTCTGTTATAGCCTTGGTGGAAGAAGTAAAAGTCCAAAAATTAAACCGTTTACTGAACTAATGCTAGTTAACTGAACACAAAACACATTAAGTAAAACAGTTGAAGTATCGAGGTATGCAAACACTTCTCAAAGCATTATACTGTGTCCGATATTTTGAATATTTCGTATAAAACTACAACCCTAAACCCATAATGCTAATTATTCATGTGATCAGACACACAACACGCATCTATGTCATGATGCATCTCCCTCAGACATCCTAAAGACAAGCCAGCGTCTCCCAGCCTGCCTCAGTGCCACTCGTGCAGTTGCATCTCTCGCCTCCTGATGGCCCTCTTGCTCCTCTCCCACTCGGGGTCCCCTGCCATACGCGCGCGCGCGCGAGAGAGCGCACGAACCCGGATGGATGACTTCACCGTTCTGCCTGGGTTTCCTTTATGATCCCGGGATCTCCCACTTCCCTCACCAGACACCAGCGAGCAGCACGGGCGAACACACCTCTCCCTCTCTCACTCACACGCCGACTCTCCCTGCAGCTGCAGCACACCCAGACACCACGACGAGACCACAACAACACGCCGCCCGAGGTCCGCGCAGACAGGAACACAACAACCGCTGCAGCCTGCACGCAAAGACACGGGGATCTACATCTTCATTTGAGCAGATACCGTCGCAGAGGAAGACTTGCGTCTACTTCTTATTCACGCGGGTGATCCTTCTGCGTCGTGCCACAATGTCCGAGGTGCTGCCATACAACAACAACGAGGGGAAGATGAGCGGCTACGGGGCGGATAGCGAGGTCAGCCAGATGTCCTACAGCTGCGGACTGCAGGACACCAGCGCCTTTTTTGCTGCGTCGCAGGCGAAGAGACCCCCGAAGCTGGGGCAGATCGGCAGAGCCAAGCGAGGTAAAGGATGCTTGGATACAGGATCTAGAGGCATGCTGTCTGTATGGACATCATTACTGATGGGATAGACAATGGGCACATCAAGCTGGGACTCCTTTGTGGTCCTCGATATTGTAATTCATATTATTTATTTTAATTCATAATGTTGTGTCGACAATATCAAGAATACTTTTGATATTTTAAAATGCAATACAGGATGAATACTTCTTCAGGTGTGTGTGTGTGTGTCGACCGCATTCGAGCTGTTTACATGCAGCTCGAGATGTGATCTCGGTGTAAGGACACACCCCATGCTGAGCCCGATACCATAGGGTTACATCAGAAGGGGAACATGCCTGGCTTGACGCCATTATATATATAATCAGAGTTGTTTTGATCAAGTTTGCGTATACCTGAGGTCGAGGATTTGCAAAAGTGCTTTAATGCATTAATTGATTTATTCACCTGCAATTATACTGCACTCACGTTTCATCTCCTTGTTTTTAATGCGCCATATGGCATCCCCTCCACTGGGCCCTGCATAAGCATCCACTGACCTCTCAATAAAACACAGCCAACTCCCGATTGAATGAGATATTATAGAAATGTAATCTCTCCCTTTATGGTCTCAATAACCGACCCCCCCTCCCTTCTCTCTCTCTCTCTCTCTCTCTCTTTCACAGTGGTCATCGAGGACGACCGAATAGACGAGGTCCTGAAGGGGATGACAGACACGTCTTCACCCGGCGTTTAAATGTGAGCGACGCCTTGCAGACTTTTTAATTTTTGATCACCGATTTGAAGCACTTGTCGGCTGTGCATGTTCGAGGATTGCAGGAGAAACACGACGGCACGAAGCGAGGATGGTGTGACGGGAGGAAATGGAGAGAGAGAAAAAGGGGGGCAAAGACGGCGGGAAACGGAGAAGGCTTAAGGAAGAGAAATGTTGAAAGAAAAAGCGAAAGAGGGAGGAAGACTCTGGAAAAGACCAAGATTTTTTTCATGGGATTTGCTGGCAATTCTCCAAACGAATCCCGATTTTAACTATTGCTGCGCAGCAAGATGTTGAGATGGCGGACACCGCTCAACCTCTGCTGACTTTAATGATGGATGAACTTGTCATTACTTCACGACCATCTCTTTTTCCTTTCCAACAGCGCTGTAAGCAACAAAATACTGCAACTGGGGGCTGATGCTAAATCCCAGCCCCATTTGAATAAGTTGTACAGTACAGTAGGTAGGCTAAGCTCTCAGACGTCCCCCTCCTCCCCCTCCTCCCCCCTCCTCGCCCCTCCTTTAGGCTTTGCTTTGTTGATTCGGTCAGCGGCGGTGCGTTCAAGGGAGCTGTCCTTTCAGCACTGGGCCAATGCATTCCTGTTGCTGCTGTCGCTTTCTAAAAGCAGACCAACCAGACTCTCGAGCCTGCTAACTAGAGGAGACCCATTGTATGTAAAAACATATATTCGAGGATGGTGCAATGTTAATATTTTCTGTAGTAGAAGCCCTGTTTGCTCTTGGCCTTTAAAAGAGTATTAGGCCACAGATTAAACCTGAACCACAGGCTACATCCTTCTTCTTCTTCTTCTACTTCGTCTTCTACTTCTTCTTCTTGCATTACCCATCTGTGGTTACAGGTGCGGCGTGGCACCTTCATGTAGCTGATTTACACCTGCACATATATTTTTTCCCCCGCTCCCTTTTTTTCGGATTTTCAATTACTCCGATATCTACAGAGGCCAGCAACGATGTGGGGGATATAGTAAATGTTTTAAGCAAAAGTCATGAAATCGATGGGAAAAAAAATAATATTCTTTCCATAATTTGGTTATTTTAATTTTGCAAATATTCGTCCTTTGTCTTCTATTCGTTTTTTCTCCATCTATTTGCATGAACTTTCACTCCGGTGCCAATGTAGGTGCCACTACTCTTACCCTGGCACGCTTCTTTTTAACAAAAGTCATATTTGTATTTTTATATCTAAATATTTGTTATTTAAATTATATGCTAGTCTATCGTCTTACAATTCATCAACAAAAATATTTCTACTTCAGAGAGGATACTCAGAATGAGACTCGGCTTCATGGAGGCAAAACTAAGATTTTGGTGGACTGGTCTCACTCGATATCAGAGGTCGGGCGTTTTTTAAAGACTAACTGAATGTGTCTGGGGTTTTTGCACACATCAATGTTAAACTATTATTAAGAAATCGTATACTGTGACTTGAGCTTCGTTGATGAATTTGTTAGAAAATGGCAGTTTTAGAGTATATTGCACTGTTTACGAGTATCTTCAAATAACATGTTGTTATTTGACCGATTTTGGACATTACAGTTTTTGTTTTTTTATTTTTATTATTTTGTACCATTATTTTAAAGAAACTGGATATGGTTTGTCGTGCATGAAACCTTAATATTTTCAATAATGAAACATTGTTTTATGAAGCAAAAAAGAAACACAAATGTCATGACATTCTAAGAATAAGTCATTGTATATTATGATGCCATTTTCACTGTACTTGGTGAATTAATAAATGGTGAAAGAACATGTAAATGTGATTCTTTGGTATGGCTTTTGTCTCAAGACATTTCAGTATAGCATTGAACGGAAGATAAAACCCAAATAGGGCCCACATTAGACTGGTCTGGGCTAGTTCTGAGATTACAAGTCAAGGGGAAAAACAATGCAGAACACATATCAGCAAATCACAGAGACAATAAAAAAAGATAAATAAACTTATTTAATAAATGTAGTTTCAGCATTAGAAAATATCATCTCCTTTTCTTTGTAGCCTTTGGGCTCAGTAGTCATGACCTCATGACATTAAATACTGATCCTTAATTAAAGAGCAGGGAAGGAACAGTGATTCATGTGTTAAGCTGTTAAACAGCTCTGTGCCAGCCTACACTAGTGAATTCATTAGACCACAGACCCCTGGGGGTCCACAACCAGCCACATGATCATCTCTCACAGTCTACATGTGCAGTGCGCTCATCGCTCTCAAACAAAAGCTTCAACAGGGCTGTTAGCGCTGGCTTCGGCTGGAAAACCAAGAAAAAAACACAATGCACCAAAAATCTCAAACCAGAACATGTGCTTTATGACGGTGTTCCCATCCACGTCTTTGTCCAACCGACGCCATGACAGAAGCTGGACGTGTTAACCGTTTAACGCTTTCTGCTTGTCAGTTTCCACATGAGAGGGTGTGAGGGTGAACAGACTCCTATAGCACACAATGTGCCTCTTGGTTCCTGAGACCAGAGAAAGAGATCTCAGCCATTTGTTATTCTATTTTCTCCGAAACACACTCATGAGGATGTATCTTTTAATGTTTTTTTTTTTTTATCTCAATTTCTTTGACGTATTAGCTGAGGGACTTCACAATCTTTCCCAGAACCCCCAGAGGTACAAATACCATGGCAGGAAATAACGAGTTCATCACATCAACAGATCTCAGGAGGAGGAGGAGATGTTGTCCAGATCTAGAACACCGTACTACTCTGTTCGCCAACCGTTTCAGGACATTGTGCCGGTTGATATCTCCCTTTTCTACCCGCGGTACACTAACCGCTTCACTATCGATAACTCAATACAAAGAAATGACATTTTCCTGAAAATCACGTCGCAGTTCTCTTCAGTTTCAGTCTCTGCAGTTTATCGTTTGAAAAAAACAAAAAAACATTTCCAGTATCAGAGCGCGTCTGTAAAAAGCTACACGCTCTGACAACAAAGCTTCAACACTGATCCTCACAGGACAATGCACCGCACTTCGCTCTAATAACAGAACGTCAACAAAGCGTCATCGATGCAGCCGACCAGATTCCCATCAGAGAGATTATTGATGTCTTGATGACATGAACACGGCCCTGAATGAACACATAGTGCTATCGACCCTGTTGTTGTTGTGGACGCCATGTGTGTGTGTGTGTGTGTGTGTGTGTGTGTGTGTGTGTGTCTACCGTCATGGACAATTACACTTTTCACAGTAATGGGCGGCTCTGGAAGGCCGGAACTGGACTGACATATTTGGGCCTATATTGAATGGTATCGGCTGAGCTCCGCGCCTCTCTCCTATCGCGAGTGTAACTGTAAACATGTGACTTTAAAAGTAATTAAATCAAGTCCCACTACCAATACGCTGCAGCATTGCTCTCCCTTCGGTGTTATTCGTGTTAAATATGTCCAGGCATTAAGCTGAGAGAATAACAATGGTGATATTTTAAGTATTATAAAACTAGAATGACCATCCCACGGTTGTTTACCTCCACTCACCAGTCAAGTTGTAAATTGTCATCACTTCATCATTTTATCCTATTAGTCATGTGTGTGAATTATTGTATTTACGAGAATGGAAGGGATGGACCGCCTGCCACCACCTGCTCTCTGGCCTCCATGAAGCATTCAAATTAAGAGATCAAAACCAGTAATTAATTATTGTCGGTGTCCCAAAACTGCCTCGGTGCCATCAAGCTCCATTGTTGAGCATGAACTATTAAAATACACAAAATTATACTTTTCAATGGATGATGTATTGCCTGATTACGATGAGCCAGCGTACATTTTAAAAATACAAATTATAAATAGAAGTCATCCATATTTTTCTCAGATTTCTGGACTCTGATGAGACCGGAGAGGCTTTATAGTCCTTGTGAGGCGGTTGAAGAGGATTTACCTTCCTCCTACACTCTACATCCATATCAGACGATACGATGATAAAAGGTTTCACCTGAAACAAAGTCCACGCTGCTCTGCTCGTCTCATTAGACCGAGGAAGCTTCTCCAGCAACAATACAAGGTGTCAAAGATAAAAACGGATAATTATCCTTTAAATTCCTATGTAAGAGGTCTGACTGTCTGACTTGAACATCTTAGGCAACAACTAATGAGCTGCTCCCCTCTGCTGACACACACATGCAGTCAGCACTCTATAAATAGAGTATTTTGAAAAGCGCTATAGAAATGTAATGTATTATTATTATTATTATTATTATTATGACTGTCAGGGTCAGAGGTCACGTGACTGTAGATGCAACCCGAGGGCTCCGCTGTCCTGACCTGGCAGATGGGCTTGAAGTGCTGTCCGTCCTGGGTCAGCACGGCTCTGCTGTGACGCCTCCCCAGTGGACCGTCGCTGCGTGAACACAGAGCGATGCGCGCAAGACAGAAATATGGGCAAAACAAACAACACGCCATAGCACACAGCGCTACACGTTGAGGGCCATTGTGCCGTCATGCCTCACATACATGAACACACGCGCAGCTCAAAGCATCTCTCGGCCCTCGGGTCAAACTGAGCGCGTGCAGTGAGAACAAAGAGCTTTGATCCGATTCCACTTTCGCCCCATCCTGAGCGGACATCCATTAATATTCGTCCTCCAGTTACATAAGCCAGCCGTACAGTATGTTATGGCATATTGCTGCCCCGGGGGAGATGGACAGATGCACCGGGCTGTTTGGAGCAGTGGCAGTTCTTCCTCCACAATAAAGACTTTAGATTGTTTTCCACTGACAAGGAGAGTGAGTCATCCCCTCCATCTTCTCTCTGCTTGTTTGTAGCCCCGTGCTTCATGGGCGATAGGTTACAGCTTGCTGTTGTTTTCGTAGATTTGAACTTCATTAAAGAAATTGCCAAATAATGTTTGATTGTATAGATCATTTAACCTTCCTGTCACCTTTAGGGTCAATTTGACCCCATTCAATGTTTAACGTCGATGTTCTTCGGGGTCAATTTGACCCCAGGCTGTTTTTCACTGTGTCAAACATATAAGAAATATCAACTTTTTTATATATTTAAAGGACTATTTAGGTAGTCAACAAACAAACATAAAGAACCTCACACTTAAACTTGGGAAACATTATTAATCCTAATAATTTTCTGGAGGTTTTAATTGTTGGGGTCAAATTGACCCCGAGGGTAAAAGATGTTAGTAAATGTGAAGGTAACAGGAGGGTTAAGGTGCTAAGTACGAGGAGGGGAGCGTTTGCGTTGCCTGTGAAGGGTCTCAACAGGCCGGCAGCTAAAGGAGCTAACGGCACCGACATCGAGTAAACGAACGAGGAGAAATGTTAAATGGACTTCACGTCTTCCAACCACTCCGAGGGCTTTAATGTCATCTATCAGCCATTCATACGCGACGCCCATCAGGCCTCCCTAAGCATCCACACCCATCCACACGCTGCAGGAAGAGCCTGCGGGAGCAATTGGGGGTTGAGTGTGCCCACGGACACATGGAATTGGACTAGCTGAGGAGCGAACCGCTGGTCCTCTGATTGAAGGACGACCCTCCTCCACCACTCAGCCAGTCGCCCATGACAACAAAGGAAAGAAGAGCTGAGAAATAAGTTTGACTAACTTTAAAACCTGTTTGACTGTCTGAGCGCTTGTATTTCTCGCCTCATTAGACACGTTATTTGTATTATTCCTGCAGTCCCACGTGTCATTAAATAATTGTGTTATTACATTATAACTAACCAACAAACCTAGAGGATCACTGTTGTCGGATTTCCCTTCAAGAATCCCGAGGATGCTTTGAGCGTCGCTGCCGTCGGCACAGAGTTCAACGGGATGTCGTGACACAGTTCAACACACACACACACACACACACACACACAGCGAGGCCGACGGAAGCCGCAGATGTTTGGTTAAAGCGTGCCGTAAACTCACAGAACGCCCACACGCCAAAGCACTCAGGGCCAATCGATGCAGGCTGGCTGTGAGATAAGTGACAGAGGAAGACAGAGGGAGGACGGCATGGAGCATGCAGTAGATTAGTGTTGCTGCTGCCCTTGGGCAACAGAGCATGGAGGGCAATTAGCAGCAGGAGAGAAAGTTCTGGCTCCGTTATCTCTCACGCACACACGCAGACACACAGCGCTCCGTATTAAATCATAGCCGGAGACACCTGGATGACTCAGGTGATCAGCGAAAGAAACAAAAGAATCTGCAAGTAAGACGAAAAGGTTTGTGCTCAAGAGAAAGTGATGACTTAAGCTCTCCTGCGTGAGCCCCCCCCCGCCCCGCCCCGCCCCGCCCCCATGCTCTGTGGTTATGTAACTTAAGTCCAGTCAACTTAAATCTCACTGTCATTGCATATCGCTCCGTCTAAAATAACGTTATTTGCAACAACAAAATATGCCGTTTTCAACTTGTATTCATATATCGGCAGGACAGAAATGAAAGTAAAAATAAACTCAACTCAGGCAAACGGAGGAACACGTTGGCAACTTGTACTTAAAGAGAAAGTCCATCAGAATGATCAGGGACACTTCTAACCTCCATCCAACCACACTGACCATCATTGTGTGTTTCACGTCTTTATTGTCCTGATCAAACCTTCTTACTTACGTAACTCTCCTGTTCAGGGAGTCTGGGCACTGGACCCACATGTCACCATGGAAACCAGATAATAGATACATGTTCATAATCCTGTTATTTCAGAGCACAGCAGATTGAGATACAAATGACTATTAAAACAGTACTTGATGAAAAAATGGCACCACAACATGTGCCATGTGCACTGAGGGGGGCGGGGCTTAGCCAACATGGCCACCAGGCTGAGGAAGAGCGTGGGTAAGATTAAAAGCTACAGGACAACTTAAAGACCTTTAGGTAAAACTGTTTGGTCAACAGCAAAGTTGGAGTTAAACAAACTACCACTACACCGGCAGGAGGTCGAGGAGCGAAAGAAGAGGCATCTGAAAAATCATGCACCATTTCCCCCCCCCCCCCCTCTTAAAAATAGGCAGTAATTAGATCTGAGTGGAGAATTAAAAATAAATGATTTCTACTTTATCAATGTGGTGCCCCCCTCCAGTCACCAGCCTTCCTGGCTTTCTCTTCCAGGTCTAAATTTAAGCAGCAGAGAGCACAGGACCGAGCCTCAGCTCATGTTTCCGTAACGAGGAGCACGCAGGGTGGGCTGGTACTCGTGTGTGCGCGCTGGTTCCACACACGCCATCTCTCCAGTGGCGGCTGCTGTTTGTAATCCAAAGCAGACGCCGTCCAGATGCAGCAACCCACACGGGGAGAATTGGACCGACGTATAAATAGACTTTAACACTGAGTGAACATGCAGGTTGGAGCTGCTGCTCTGAAGAGCCTGGTGCCTTCTTCATCTTTCCATGGACCTACAGAACAATTAGGAACACTGGGATGTATTACTGTTTTTTTAAAGATACAAGATTATATTATTCAATTCAATTCAGTTTATTTTATATAGTCCAACATCACAAATTACAAATGTGCCTCAGAGGGCTTTACAGTCTGAACACATACGACATCCGTGACCTTTGACCTCACATCAGAACAAGAAAAACTCCAAATAAATAGAAAGAAAAACATTCACGTGGAAAAGAGGGAAGAACCCTTCAGCAGAGCAACAGAGGAGGATCCCTCTCCCCAGATGGACAGAACAATAGATGTCATGTGACCAGATGGACAATAGATGTCATGTGACCAGAAGGAATCATTACAGAGCTCCAACACATTCAATGAGTCTGACAGACTGTATGAATAGTTGGTAGTCGGCATGAACCACGATCCAGACCTCCACCTCCATCAGGCAGACGGAGGTGGAGGAGTCGATTATGACCTGCATTACAACATAAGCTGATGCTAGCAGCTTTAGAACATGATGAAACAGACAGAAACACGATGCGTCATGGTATAAACGACGAGAGTAATCACAAACTGACCGAATAAACAAAACAATCACATAAAACATAGAAAACCATGTTTTAGACACTTCAAGAGGTCAAGTCAAAGATTTGTTCCGTGTTGTCGTTGTCTATCCTGTAAAGTTGTT
The DNA here is from genome assembly GCA_036178185.1 of Liparis tanakae. Lineage (NCBI taxonomy): Eukaryota > Metazoa > Chordata > Actinopteri > Perciformes > Liparidae > Liparis > Liparis tanakae. Next base: position 8,908,052 of record CM070098.1, on the reverse strand, counting down.
TGTGTTTGTGAAGCTACCTTATCTGTATTTGTCGTCACATTAAAACATCAGTGGTCAGTTTGGGTAATCTATGTTTTTTTCATATACGTAGGTGACTAACAAAAACAAACACGAGGTATACTGGTTGGCACCACTGTAATAAAGATGTATTAAAAAGATAAGTGAATTAGGTCTGTTTGACAACCGATGTGTTTATTTAGGGTACACTTTGATACATTTATTATATTTATTTGGCACAAACATTTTGAACATTTTGTAAATAGTAACTACACTGTTTCTTTTGATTCGTCTCAAACAGGATTATTATGCTACCGTTTCCAATTCTTCTTTGGAAATGCAACAACTGCCAATCATCGTGCATTCACCACGTGTGTTTGGATGTATATTTGGTCATTATTTGCTCTCTTGACCACATGTTGAGTGAGCCTGGTGGGGCATCGTCTAAATCCTGTAGAAAACAAATCCTCTAAATCTTTCCTCACAGACGTCTCTATGAACATGTGTGCCGGACATAAACCAAAAGTCACAGCAGTTAGTTCTTACAAGAGGTAGACGTGTGTGGTCACCCAGGAGCTCACCGATGACCCTCAGAGTTCATGTGTTCCTAGAATTTAATATTAAACGGGAAGTTTTCCTCTTCTTCCTCGTCTTCCTCGTCTTCCATTTGCGTGGAGACCATGGCGGCAGGTGGTGATTCGTTGTCCTCCAGCAGCTTCTTCTCCAGCGCTGCGTCCTCTGGGCTTAGCTCCTCCCCTTTGGTCATCACGTACACATAGTACTCGAAGCCGTCCACGTAGCTGGACCTCTGGATGGACCAGTCGTACTCGCTGCGGGCAAAGAGGCGCTTCCTGAGGAGTGGCGAGGAGAAGCTTACGGAGACGAAGCGCCCCGCGGGCTTCAGGCAGCGGCGGACCTGGAGGGAGAAGAACAGGGAGAGGGAGAAGATTAGAAGACCCCCGACTCAGACCTGTGACATCAACAACAATACACTGGTTCATTTTATCTTAAAGCCCCACTATGTAGTTGTTCCCTTGTAGCGCCCCCTTCAGGTATTTAACGTTTACTTCAGTGTCGTAAATACCCAGTTACGATAGATCAGGTGTCGTGAACCTCTGGCTCTGAGCCATATATGGCTCTTCCGGTGACGCATATGGCTCTTTTGAGTTTGAATTAAAAAATATATATATATCTCCACCCGCCCCCCTGTACCTTTCTCTATCCTCCAGATGACAGCAGCAGTAATGTCAGGTCCCTTTGTTAAAGACGTCTTTGTTCTTTTATTAAACTAAACGTCTGTTATTGATCGTCTCCACAGCAGCATGTCTCTCCGTCTCTACGCGTCGCGTAGCGGAGAAAATAAAAAGTCACCTGTGAGGTGGACTGGACTATGTGACGTTGGTCATCACTGACAGAAAGCAGGTCGAAGAGACCGGGCGGCTCCAAAATCTTACATAGTCGGGTTTTTAGCCCACAGACCCCCGATGGCCGTGGTGGAGGCGAACATCTCCATATTAAAAGTCATTGTAGCGGCACCATTTTTTTCAAGCTGTTATTTTAAGGTAGGAATTGTTACATAGTGGGGCTTTAAGGACAGGCAGAGCCGTGGATAACACAATCTTCTAAATGAAACCCAAAACAGAGTCACAAAAAACGGACTACTTGTTGTTTGTTGGATGGACAAATCCCTCAAATCGGTTGTTAAGCTTGCAGATTTTCAGTCCACAGTGATGGCCGTGTGGCCCTGTGTGGCCCCGTGTGGCCCCGAGATCTGAGACCACGGTACGAACACTGAGGGCCCCGAGATATGAATAATGGTTGTTCTGGGTCCATCAACACTGCAGTGTGTCGATCCTTCGTGTGAGAAACACGTGTGCATCAGGACGCCGTCACGCTTCAGAGAACTCAGAGCTCAGGCAAATTAGAGTGCACACACACACACACACGCACACACACATATATATATATATATAATGTGAAAATTAACACAAACACATGCATGCAGAGACACATTTAGTTTGACTCATGCAGGGATTTTCTCCAGAGAGAAGATTTTGTGTGTGTGTGTGTGTGTGTGTGTGAGAGAGAGGGAACTGAGTCTGAGTTCTTCCCTCTAACATGCAGACCGGTTCCCCATATTGGTTAGCTTTGGGAGAGGACAGTGGAACATCAGCAGAGATGCGCTGACCATCCCAACCTGAGGACAGGTGAGTGGAGGTCATAACGCTCTCTGACCAGTTATGTAACGTCTCCTCCCCAACGCTGGAGGCCGGCAGCAAAGTCCCCCTACGGTTGCTATTGTTACTGGACTTAAGACTTGTTAAATGTTTGTTAAATGCCATTGATGTTGGATAATTTTGGACCATGTGAATTGTGAAACTGGGTTCAGTGTCTTATTAACAAACTTAAGTACATCGAGTTACGACAACTGAACTATCTCCATGACAACTTCCATCGACTGACGAAGTTCCGTGACACGCGTATGAAAATCACTGCTCGGTGGACCTCGTTGTTTTAAATTGTATATTTTAAATAAAATTAACCAGCACGACATGGGCATGTATTGTTTGATTGTTATCATTCATGAGGCCCTAATGCCAGACTGTAGATCTACAGTTTATGGCATCAGGCATTATTGAATGTCTCACATTATATATATGTATGTATTATATATATGTATTATATATATATATATATATATATATATATATATATATATATATATATATATACTATATCGCATAGTGAGACATTCAATACAGTTATATATTCATATAGCATAGTGAGACGTGGTCTGTGGCTGAGCTTCAGCTCAAAGGTGACTTTCATGGGTTGGTAATGTAGGACGGAGTAGTTGTGTGAAGCTGTGGAGGAGCACAGTGCCCCCCCCCCCGGTCCTTGGAGAGGAGCGTCGCTCTGAGATATGAGCACGTGTATCCTGCTCTTCTCACATGATTCATTTCCACCAGCAAGCAGGCCGAACATGAATTATTCACCCTCCACTGTGACACGGAGGAACAACGGGAGGGAGGGCGGGGGGGTCGTTGAATACGGGATGGAAGGAGTAATACGCGGCGCGGCAACGCGAGGGAAAAGCCTCGGGTGGTCCGCAAACGACGGAGAGCCGGACACAAACGTGGCGAAGAGTTCGCAGAATTCAGAATTGAAACCACGACGATCACAAAGAAAGGAAGCGGCCCACTGGTCCTCAGGCCCAGAGCAGAGCGTGAGGAGCGTCGTTCGTTACCACGTCGCTCACAGGAGTAACCTCAGCGCCCACTGCTCCGGTCCTACAAGGGCACCGCGCAGAAGACACAGCGACCCTCAGCAGTGGTTGAAAGCCACATTGTTTTGCACTCGGCTAACTGCTAACCTACCGCAAATGTCTGTGCTGAAATATCCCCAATGAGTCCTCTCCTCGTCTGGATGTGGAACCGTTCAGTTCATGTGTATCAAACAGAAAACAACTAGAATGGGCACTCAGTAGAGCGCATACCTTCGCATATCACAAGATTGGGCATTGAATTATGAACATTTTGGCATTAGTTGCAGCCAATTGGATAGAAATTGACCGTGCTATGGTAAAAAGAAGATTTGGATCTTTCTTGACCTTGACCTTTGACCCGATCGATCCCAAAATCAAATCAAATCGTCCCCGGATAATAACCAATCATCCCACCAAATTTCATGCGATTCGGTTTAATACTTTTTTACTTTTTTACTTACTTTTGCGAATAACACACACGCATACAAATACGCGGGGATCAAAACATTACCTTCGCATTGAAAATGCGAAGGTAATGAGCTGAAAGAGGCAACTGATGCTCAGTAGAAGTACAGAAATAGGAGTCTTTTTGGGGATCACATCTTTCCCTTTTCCTTTAAAAAAAACACGTTGACAGTTTCCTGCCAAGGCTCCGGCTGCACACAGGTGGAGTTCTCTGGACTCTTTGGTGAGTCAGTAGACCGGAGTGGGAGTGAACAGAGTGCACCTCCCTGACCTCACCCTTCAGCCATTATGCATGATGCTGAGATGTATGGCTGCCCACTTTGTGCCCGGGCAGTGTAACTCCAGAGCCGCACGTCACCGGGGATCGGAGGACGAGCGTCACTGCAACTCAAGACGCCGCCGGACTATAGCGAACAGCTCGGCCAGAACCGCCATTGTTGGCGAGCCGGGCGGCGGGCGGCCTGAACGCCACATTCTGTTGGTTAAGGACATTTTAAACCAGCTGACACAGAAATGACCCCCATGCCACTTCATGGTTTCTGAGGATAGGGCTCTGACTGAGATTCCCCCGCTGTGTGGTGAGTGATATTTATACACATTCTCTATGTATATAGTGTACTACGACTGTGTAAATCATCCACCCACACATCAGAGTGGTGGCATTACGTGATGAGGGATCAACAGTGAGCAGCTTTGTTGTGCTCTGAATGCTGCAGATAAACAAGTGTTGGTCTTAAATGTGCCTGAGTCTTGACCGTATTGGAGGTCCTGAACCCGGGAATGTTCATCGGGGCATCAGCCGAGCCCTTCTTATTCGCAAAGAGAAATATGATTCCTGCAAAATAAAGGTGTATATTTTATTAGTGCACACATAAGTGCACAACATCACAATGTTCAAGGAACAGAATGTGAATTTCACACAGAAATAACTTAATGAATATTCACTGCGAGTCAATGAGACTTTAGCCGTTGCCCTTCAGATACCAGTTCAGAAATGCGCGGCGTCACCTCGGCAATGTGCCGCTCTCGTATCATCTTTGCAACACGGTTAGTTTTCATGCCAGCCATCCTCGAAAAAGGATTGGAAAGAAGAAAAATGTCCGAACCCCTAAGAGTGACTCACCGAACCCCCGGGGTTCGATCGACCCCCGGCTGAGAGCCTCTGACTGGACGGACGGGTCATCGGCTGCTCCACCGACCACCGGAGAGAAGAAACATGAGTCACTTTTCAGAATCCACTCTCAGTCAGCCCGACATCTGTAATCCGAGCCCGAGTGGGCCACAGGTCTGGTAGCGTCCATCTTCACACCACTGAACCCATTCCTTAACGTACACACACACACACACACACACACACACACACACACACACACACACTCCACACACAGACGCAACTTAATTCGCCCAAACACACACATCGCATCATGGCCTCTCCTGAATTATTCAGCGGTGGAAGGAGCGTGTGTCGGAGTGACCCGACTCGTCTTGACTGCAACAAAGAGGAAACCTGAGATCCAGAGTTCAGATCCCCACCAGGAATCCCAGGTAATCACAACCTTTTAAGATGCTCAACACTTTTGCAACACCAATTATTCTGTAATAATATTCCTAGTCTATTCCAAATATTTCTTCACGCGGGAATCAACTTTTTAGTGCTATATTATCACAGAATTGTCTATTTTGAGATCACTCATTATGAATTAAGAAGAAAATGTCTTTGTACTGAGAAACCAATGAACTCGTCCAAACCTTTGAAATATTAACTTTGTATGTGTCCTGCCAAACGTTCCGGCATTAGTCAGAGAGAAGATGAGTCTCCTCTCCGTCGCTTTGTCTTCCTGCTCTCACCGGACTGCAGGATTATTATTCATCTTCTTTACCTCCCATTGAGCTCCGGATAGCATGAGATAACCGGGATGAAGGTCAGATGAGGAAAGATGTTATTGTGATGTCACTCTTCAAATCCATTTGCTTTTAAAGACCATGACATGAGGTTGAATGCTGCAAAACTAGAAAGGTGGACGATGAGATAAGACTCAATTATACCGATTGTTGGTGATTCACTATTTCTATATTTTCTTCTCTCTACAATCATTCGATCAATCAGATGCTGAGTGGCTTACAGGACCAAACCAGTGTTTAAGAGAAATATAAGAAGAGACATGTAGTTATAGTATTACATGTGGGAGAAGATGCACACTAAGGAGGATGGGTCATAAGTATTAGGCTGGTCACTGATTGTGTTTTTATTATTATGGCTGTAAATGGACTTTCATTATCTAAAAGAATCTAATGTCTTTATTCAATCTGTATCTGCCCATCCATAATTTACAAAAAGCCACAAAAGCTGTTGCAGGCTCACACTGGATGCTGTAACTTAACAAATAATAAATAAATCAATCAAATAAAAGCATCTGCCAGGATCAGATCACAAGACGTCAGCGCAGGAACGACCCGACAGCATCTCAGACGCTCTCGATGATGACATCGCCTCGTTCGCCTCGAGTGGCTCAACTTCTACGACATGATCTGTGACGGTGACCCACGCAGGAGGAGAGGACCGACTCATGAGCACGGCGAGCGCCTGGCAACGGGAAAGAGGAGCGACGTTAACGACGTTAGCGCCGTCATTAACCGCGTGGTGACGTTGGTCCGGTCACCAAGTCATGCTGCGCGGCAGACCGGTCCGGGTCCAAAGGCTATGCTGCTACGCTTCTCCACCAACGCACAACAACAGTTTATCAATCGATGATCACCTCATATGACATCGTCACAAAGGACAACAAACACTGATCAGTCCTTTCCAGCATTTATATGCGTGTCATCTAAAACGTGGGAGAATTGAAAAACACTGGTTTGACCACTAGAAAGTTATTACTGCTTTTATATGTTGTTCCCCTTCTGAACCAATGATGGAGGCTCTAGGGGGGAGGGGGGTGATTAGTGGGAGACACACACACACACACACACACACACACACACACACAGACACGCACACACACACACACACACACACACACACACACAGACACGCACACACACACACACACACACACACACACACACACACAGTTGTGCAGCCTGTGCCCTGTGCAGACCTTAAACATGCACAGAAGAACAAATACTTGAACTGGGGCTGAGAGAAAGGGGAGGAGTTATCTTTATTGAGATCATATTTTCATAGACTTACAGTCCTTGGCACAGAGGTGGATAACAGGGAAACGGTGACTGTTGGATTCCCGCTCCCCAACATCCAGCTTCCTGCCTCCTCGACTCTGCCCACCCACCTTTACCCCAACATCCCTCTCCTCACCCAGCGCACAGCCCATCCCCCCCGCCCACTGCATGGATACATTATACATCAAAGTCCCGTTCTCGTCTCTCGCTCATCATCCATCCACCCTTGCAACTGCCAGGACAAAAAAAGAAACGCTTTCCCGTGCCGGAGTTAACGTGACAGACGAGCTGACGTTGATTAAAAACACAGATTTGAGGCTCAACGACCTTTTGAATATTTGTTTTGATATAAATCAGCGTGTGTGTGTGTGTGTGTGTGTGTGTGTGTGTGTGTGTGTGCTCATGGAGGCGCTGGCTATCGCAGGAAGACAACGACATCCTGGCTTTCAAGTAGGCGCATCCCTCCCTCTCACACATCGCGTTGCCATGGAGACAAAGGTTTAGTGCCGGTCATGGTAACGTATGTAGGTCAGAACGAGACACCTCTCCAAACAGAAACCCCAGGCAGCAGAGCGGTGGAGTGCACGCCTTCGTTAGACGAGGAGATCGCCAGGAAGTTTGGATAAGGAGCGGCGTTGATGAGAGGACAACACAACACAACACAACACAACACAACACAGCACAACACTACACAACACAACACCGAGTGTTTACAGTGGGAGGAAACATCAACATCTCACTGGGACCCCAGGCTCCTCCAGTCTGCAGACGAGCTTCGTCAGAGGAGTCTTGCTCAGTGGCCTGAGCGGGTTGACTTCAGGCGATTACCGGAGTTTAATAAAGACAAGAAACTTGTTTTCTTTACAATAAATGTAGCTGTGAGCTGGTCTGATTGTGTTTTGGTCATTTCCTTTAAAATGAGGGGAAACTCTCATCTTCAGGCACATTTTCCACAGTGTGTCCATGCTGTGAGATGTTAGTGTGTGTGGGTGTGTTGTGTTGTGTTGGCGCGTGGACCCTCCGAACCGATCAGCATCTTCACGTTCAGTTGCCACATTCTCCCCTCGTGGCAATCTGGCATGCCAGGCTAAAATTAAAACCTCCCTTTCTTCCATTTTCATAACGATTTTTTTTTTTTAAACGTCTGTGGCTTTTATCTCTCCCCCTCCCCCTCGCAGCCTCCTCACCCTCGCCGCCTTCCCTTTCCGTTGGGAACCAGAACGAGAGGATGACTTTAATTACTGCACTTCTTTTCACACCGGCGGAGAAAGACAGAGACACACTTCAGACACCCACATCCGCCCACCGCCACGCGCCCAGCATCCTTGCACTGCTTCGAATGCCTGTATTCAAACCTGTGTGTGTGTGTGTGTGTTTCAGCATTTCTGTAAACACTCTCCTCACCCACAGTCACTACTTGATAGCAGTCACAGATAGAAGAGCAGCGATTCACTGTGAATAAATACTTTTGTTTAATTCGCCAGTGTTTGCCGTCCTCGGCGCCGTATGATGAAACAATGACGCAGACTTTGTGAGACGCGTTGTGCGGGCCGGGAAGGCGCCGAGTCCCCAAATGTGTAATTGATAAACTCATCTGCCTTTCAGAACAGTTTAGAATAAATTTGTAAACCCGCAGAGAAACTGGAGCAAAACGCGAGCAGCTGGTACAGTGACACATTTGGCTTCGGCGCACGAAGAGGAAGAAGAGGGAGGGTGTTCCCCTCTTTCTGGATAGCTCCCTTTCCCTCTGCGCCTCGGTTTCCTCCATGTCTTAAACAAACGGCATCCTCTTAAAGCCCAGGACACGTATTACACTTACCAAGCCCTTGCGTGCGCTTATATGTAATTATCCATTAGGTTCTTGCGGGTAGGCTGGCGTCGGCAGCGGCTGGGTAATTAGTTTATTGCAGCCCGTCTCTATTTAGCAACACTTGCCGCTTACAACTTATACCGCAGCTAATGTTGTGCTCCTTGATGTGATTAGTTTTTAGCCATAAACTGACAATGCATAATTAACTGCTTGGACGGAAATGAAAATGTAAATCGATGGAGATAAGACATTATGGATGGATTTAAGAGCCAAAACACAAACAACCACTTCAATAACGTCTCAGCTTGGCGTTTGGGAGATGAAACGTTTGGCAGCAGCCGGAGACGGAGGGAGACACGAGAAGAGGAGCAGAGGAGGAGGAGGAGGAGGAGGAGGAGGGAGGCCGAAGGGGAGGAGGGAGACAAGGGAAGAGGAGCAGAGGAGGAGGAGGCCGAAGGGGAGGAGGAATGGGCCGGTGTGTCTCGCTGCTGAAGGAGGTCTCCCGTGGGATGGAGAAGGGGGGACGGACCAGCTGGGTGGTGGTTCCAGGAGCACACCGACACAGTCCAGTGTGTTTAATGGGCCGGCATCTCCATGGAAACGCAACACAATCCTACGTGACGCGACACGTTGACGCCACGATGCGTCCGAGGGCAGCTCGGAGGGAGATATTCAAAATGCTGGCTCTGTTATCGCATAAATGTTCTCTTTTTAAAATAGGATACATAACATATTAATTACAAGACAAATATTAGCATGGACTACAGTGGAACCCATCATTGCCTATAAGTCTATCGCACATTTAACTCCTTAAATGACGGTTAAACTTTTTTTTTTATTACATTACATGTCATTTAGCAGACGCTTTTATCCAAAGCGACTTACAATAAGTGCATTAACCTAGAGTACAAACTAAGAACAACAAGAATACAGAAAGTAACATTTCCTCAACATAGTCGAACTACAAAAGTACCATAATAAGACATTTAAGAGCCACTGAAGTGCTAATCTGTGTTCTTATATTCCTTTTGCCTGGAATACTGTCCAGCAAAGTAGCGTCGTTGTAAGCAACAGCTTGAAAACTGTTTTACTTCAGCTTCTCATGAAACCCGTTCCCTCATTACCTTTCTTTTTTTAAACTTGCATCCACTGCAGCGGTGCAGCGTCCCTCTGCGACTCCGTCCCCACAGGAGACCTCTCCGTGACTCATCCTACCACGGAGCAGAAGGGGGTCTCCTTTGCTTTCCCTCGCTGGCTTGACTACTCAAAAAGAAATCGAGCATCCTATCATCCCCGAGAGGCCCATTTGCTCCTGAGTGCAGCGAGTAAATTGTCATTACTTTTCTCCGTTCCCCTCTGAGGAGGTGAGAGAGGGTTCACCGAGGCCCCGCCGAGTCATCTGAGGGGGGTGCTCAGACAAAATAACAGTAAAAGGTCCGTTCATCACGACGGTCCAGAGGACACTGCTACATTTATTCTGTCCTTTACTGGTTCACATTTAGTACTGGCTACACACGATGGTGCCGCCAGGATACAAGCGCTGTGGTGTCGGAGGCCCGGTCCGCCCGGTCCGCCCGCTCCTCTGACCGGTCTCCGGTGGCGGCCCGGAGCCCGGCACAAATCACCGAGATGTTTTTTCCCGTGCCGGTTGGTTTTCGCCGTATGCATTTGTGCTGAATAACAGTAAAACTATTTACTGAGTGACTGTGGAGAGAATCAGAGGTGGAGAACACTTTTGTACAGCACAGCATTGCTGCAGACGTGGGCGGGCCAGTTTCCATAACAACCTGACAAAAAGAAAGAAAGAAAGATATAAAAAAATAAACAACTTCAGCTAATTTATTCTTGAAGTTTGGGTGCAGGAAAGAAAGTCTGCTCGTCTATTTGTGCCTTTGATATGTACGACGTGCGACTGCAGCCTCAGTCGGTTGCTCCCAAACTAAATGTGTTGAATTTGGTCAGTTTGGTTTCGTCTGTGGACTATTCTTCAATTCAGAAGTAATGTGACATCAACCGTCGGGTCTAAGCTACTGTATATAGATTTAAAAATGAGGACCAAGGAGTTTAGTACACCAACATCTGTTGTGTCATCGGGGTAATTAATTCAAAGGATGCAAGCTTCCCATTGGTCAGCTCGGTCTCTTCTGTACAGCAGGCCTGATTCACGGTATAGCCAAAACTACGCCGGTGTCAATCACGCTTGCAAGGTGGCAGTTTTTTTCACAGGTTGCAAACAGATTTTAAAAGCTTCTGCTGTGTCCCTTCAAAACAATAATTTCCTTTTGTCAAAAACACTGCAGACTTGATGGATGGTTTTCACAAGTCAAGCAAGTGTACATTGATGTGAATGGAAAGCAGTGTGTCTGGAGAGTCCTGATCCATTAAAGATTTATCTCTGTCAAAGAAAAGTGGGAATTCATGTGTGGAAATATAGACATGTCCCAGACATGTCCCCTAACGTCCACACGCCCATGATGAGGTGAGTTCAGATCTGAGAAAGCACTGCAATTAACTTCCACCTCTGCACCGTGAGAGAGACGACTTGTCCTTTCCAGTTATAACGCTCACATTATAACGCAGCTCTTGCTCTTCACACAAAACTCATTAAGCACCAGATCATCAAACTGCTCTTTAGCTGCTGCTACCGTCTCATTATACAGCAAATGTTAGAGCCTTCGCAGTCCGGCCGTCAGACCCCAGACTCCAGGGAACAGGTGATGGGTTCCAGCCCAGAGCGACGGTCCTGTGTGTGAGCGGGGGAACGGGATCCACATGGAAGAACCAGGACCGCAGAGCCCAGAGGGGGAGGACATGATCGTAGTCTGAAGTTCAGACGCTAAGCTAGAAGAAGAGATGTATCCTTACTGGACACCTCGTAGTCTGAAGTTCAGACGCTAAGCTAGAAGAAGAGATGTATCCTTACTGGACATCTCGTTGCCCGTTATAGCAGGACAACTTATTCCGTTATCTTGCATATTGACGCACAGTTGAGTACAACATTGAGTTAAGTGTCATTCTCAGCAGAGCTCCTCCCACTAAGAGTAATCAAAGACATCTGTGTGCGTGCGCAGGTTCAGATTAACACAACAGAACACACAAACTACAAGACATAGAAAGTGGCAGCAAAGGAACCGTCCCGATGCAACAGCCAGCAACTCCATTTAATAGATAAACCAATTAAAAGGTACTCTCTGTTCACAAAGCTGTTGAAGCAAGATGTACCGTCCTGGCATCTGGCCAGCCGGGGAGTGTGATCACGACCGGCCCGCGGCACACAACGTTTACTGGAAGTTGGAAGGCTCCAAGAGAGACTTGGCTCGACTGTGATGAGAAGTACACGGTCGTCTGCTCAGCCGCACCTTATTGGTGTCGGAATAACATCCTGTGATCAAGACGGATGACATGGAGGCGAGGCATTGAGGAGGGCGCTCTCGGGTCCCCACGCTGACTGAGGTGTTTTCCTACTTCCACCTGGTTGGACGGGGCTCCCGCAGCGAGTGGAACGCAGCAGGCGCTGTAGGAGTTGATTTTGAAGTGACTGTAGTGGGACTGAGTCACCACAATGAGCCGTTAATACTTATTAAACAGCCACGGGAATGTCCTGACTGTTGTACTGCAGCATCAGGACCGATACACACACACACACACACACACACACACACATACATGAATGCAAACTTAGAATGACCAATTAGTCAATTTGGACACACTGGTGAGAATAACATACGGTTTGAATAATACTCCACCTTCCCATCAAGGGCAACCACCACTGCATGTATGTGTGTGTGTGTCGAATCCATTTCTCTGAATACAAAACGATCATTATCATCTATTCATACGACAATAACAACCCTGTCATTTCTTCCTTTCAGCTTTAAAAGGGTGGATGTGTGTTGTTTGGAGATCACAAAACTAAACACGGCACCTGACTGTGTATCACCCCCAGGTCATGAGTCAGGTTCATTGTGGAACCCACCTAGCCTGGACACCAGACCGAACTTAGCCCCGCCCTAAAGAAATTTGGTCGGGAAGTTGGGTCTGGCGTCGCTCCATTGGGGAGAAATTATTCTCCGGTCAAAAATTGACCGGGCCAATCAAATTGTCAGGGCGGGCTTTATACGATGACGGACAGATGATCCACAGTAACGTAACCAACCACGTCATCAAAAGGCGCTTCTTCCAGCGTGCGTGCAGTTGAGTTTAACAACTATGCGTCGCTTAAAATACGTCACATACTACGTTGCTCTGATTAGTTGTATCTCTATCCAATTGAGCGAAGAGGCATTTTCTTTCCTGGTTGGGTTGAGACCCGCCCCATAATCACAGCCCAACGGAGCGGATCAGACTCATATTCTGACTAGAATTCTGAGTATGACATCGTCAGGCTAGAACCCACCAGCACTGAGGGAAAACCCACGAGGCCCTGGACACTGAAGACGCACATGACGCCCAAATAAAGGTATTTGGAATTTAAATGGAAATTCACGAAGCATAGATTTAACTCTGTATGTATACTAATGTATCTTCTGTCTTTTTCCAATTCAAAAGGAAAACAAGCATGGCTGCTGCTGCTGCTGCTGCTGCTGCTGCTGCTGCTGCTGCGTGTGTCTCAGTGTTTCTCTGCACAGCTCTTGAACCTGACACCTCAGGAGCTACATTTTCGATAATTTGTGTAACTTTGTAAACTCTCAAAAGGAAGAAAAACTGTGATATAAATACGTCTGGTAACTGGAGATGTTTCATTTAGTCCCTCTGTACTTCAGAGGATCTGGTCATGTGTGGCCTTGTGCTAAAATAATATTAATAAGGGTATGTCAATTTATAAGCGAACGGTTGGAAGTAATGACTACTTTACATTCAATACAATTAATAACACATGCAACTCCATTTTATGTAGGAAAAAGTGAAATAGAATCTAAAATGAGATTCTGCTGTCAGTCGCATGTTGCCGACAGGCCTTTATTATAACTGACTGCATATTTTTTACCATCGCATGTTAGGCTGATTCCAGTAATGACATCAACATCAAGAGTGATTTTCCAGAGCTAATCCCGAAGGGGACGGAACAAATCCCTCGCATCTTGCCACCGGCATCAAAGCTGGAGAGAGTCACACTGTACATCAAAGCTCCCAACAACTCAACCCAAAAATAAAATAAAATCATCAACAGCCGACAAAGCTGAGCGACTAAAAATGCCTGGGAAAGAAATGTAATCCGGGTCGTGGCTCCATCCAGTGAGTAACCGCCACAGACAATCTAATGCTCACTGAGCCGCTGTGGCCAACCTTAAAATGTCACATTCAATTCAACAATCACTCAGTAGTGCCAAGTGCTGGTGAACTGTTGCTATTATGTTCAGAGCTATTTCTGTGGCGGCAGTGGATCCCGCATCCTCCGATATGAAGTCTTGCTTTGCCCGGGGTTAGAGGTCATCACGCTGTCCGTGCGGTCCGAGCTCTGCTTCGCCGGTGCAGCCGACTCACTCGTGCGGCGAATGTTTTGCACGACAGCGCAAACAAACATTTTGGTATAGTAGCGAGAGCCGGCGCCACCTCGGCAGCCAGCGTAACACGGCCCCTCCGTCACTCGGTCGCACCTTCTGTTTGTTGGTGCTCTGCTTATCTGTCACTCTTCGTCTTTTTTTTCTTCTCTCCAGTTGCTCTGTCAGTCTCTCCATTTCTCTCTCTCCATCTCTCTCTCTGTCCGATCGAGGACTGGATGAGCCATTTGGATTCTGAGAAGCTGTGATTGTTTTGTGAAAATTTGACGTGGCCCCAGGCTGTCGTTTTTCATAATCAAGTATCGGAGCGATAATCTGGCTGCACACAGAAGCCACGGCGGACCGGGGCGTTCCCACGGCCGGGCCGGTCCACATGATCCACATGTTCACATCCCTACTGTACATGTCAGAGCAGACGGAGTGGGGCCCTCTGGGTGGGGGGAGGGGGGGCATATCATATCAGGTTATCGATGAGCACATTGGAATTCTGCCAGTGGGTCAGCATGTAATTTAGATATTTGATGTCTGGGGAAAAAGTCAGGGGGACACAATGAAACTGGATGTATTTGTTTTAAACACTGTATTAATGGAGATTCAGGAATCTCAAAAGTAGCCTGATACTCTTCCTTTGAATATTTGAAGGCTGATACGATTTAAAATGACTTAAATACTCAAATTTTATTCAAATTGCATGAATGTAAACATCCCTTATTGATATAATAATAATGTATCTGTTGGTTTAAAATGCAAATTAAAAGTGTAAAAAAACTAAATGCAGTTTCATCTCGATTTTGGTAAAAGAAGAACAAAACAAACTTTCCCTTTACGAACGCCTCTCGCCTGGCACGATGGAAAGCACTGCACTGTCACCTAGTTTCCATGGTAACCTGTTGCTATGGAAACAGGCCCTGGAACAGACTCGGGAGTCGGAGATTTTGTTGCCGGAGAGGCAGAGGGAGGTGAGGAGAGAGAGAGAGAGAGAGAGAGAGAGAGATTTTTTGATTTTTGAAAAACACTTTATTTACATTTTCTTATCTCTTACAACGTTTCTTTAAAAATAAAGTGTTTTAAAAAAATCAGGTTGTTTAAAATGAAATTCACACAAAAACAACAATACTAAAAACAAAAATAAAACATGTTTTAACGAATAAAAGGTGGCGCAAATACCAGCTCCTCCTCCACCACCGAGCAAACAATACCATTAAAACACCACCTCTGTTTAAAAGCATCCAGGTCTCCAATGTGTTTGTAAAACCTGAACTCCAGCCAGAGTCTGGCTCTGATGTTGCAGAGCCACACTGCCCCGGCCTCCGTCCCCTCTCTGTTTTCCAACCGGGATTTTCTTGTCAGATAAATTGCCATCTTGGCTTCTCCGGATAGGAAGTTTAGGAGCTGCCACTTTTCTTTTTCTGTCTTCTTGTAGGCAGCTCCCATGATAAAAACCTTCTCCGTAAAAATGACGTTAAAAAGACTAAAAACCAATGTTAAAAGAGAGAAGAAACTCAAAAGTCTCTTACACTCATTAAAAACATGGTAAATAGTCTCCCGGAGGTCACAGAAAGGGCACTGGCTCCGGACAGCGGGATTGATCACTGAGATAAAAGCGTTGCACGCGACAGCACCGTGTAAAATACGCCACTGGAGGTCAGCGGTCCTTTCTTTAGGGGAGGCTTGTATAGGACCCCCCACTGCGGGCCAGGTCCTCCTGGACCAAGTCTCTTTGACCACACAGTGGGCGGCCTGTTGCACAGTCCGGACCTGTTGATGGTTTTCACAATGTTAAAATACAGAGTCTTCTTGTCTGCTTTTTTAGTGTACATACTTCTGCGTGGGTCGTTTTTAGCAGGGGGCCGGTGAGCCCCCCTAGCCCCGGGCTGAGGGAGATGTCTGGGAAGGGGTCTGCAGGGTCCGGCTCTGTCTTCTTCTGGCTGTAGTCGTTGAGGAGGCTCCTCTCCGCCCCGGTCAGCCTCTGCCTCCACAGCTCCAGGAGCCTCCTCGCCACCCGTCCGGAATGCAGGCCCAGCAGGGAGCCCAGGGCCTGGGGGTCACTCAGCGTCGGCCCCACTGCCTCCACCAGGTGCTGCAGGCAAAGGGTCTTTGTTCGCAGCAGCGCCCCCGTTAGTCCAGGGGTGGCGCTGCTGCTTATGTCCATGTTTGCTCTGTGTATTAAAGGTTCTCTCAACAACCAGAACAGAGATTCAGACTGTGGGCACCTTTCATGATTTAAAAGGGCCCACGACTTAAAAACACCCTGATAAAAAGGAGGCAGCCCACTTAACTTTAAAATGCTGGAGTCTATTAAAAACAGAGCAGTATCCAGCCCCAGGTGGTCAGCACGTCTGAGGATGCAGCTGGCCACGTCTCGCCACACTAAAACCTCCGGACACGTTAAAAACCTCTGAATAAACTGTAGTCTAAAAGTGGCTGTCCGGCTGGCCAGGTGGACAAGGC
Organism: Liparis tanakae; assembly: GCA_036178185.1. Lineage (NCBI taxonomy): Eukaryota > Metazoa > Chordata > Actinopteri > Perciformes > Liparidae > Liparis > Liparis tanakae. Next base: position 8,891,386 of record CM070098.1, on the reverse strand, counting down.
CCTGCCCCCCCTCCTCTCTGGCTAAAAACAGCACCCCCTGTGGCACCCAGTGTAGACCCTCCCAAAAGAAGTCCACCATCTTCTTCTGAATGTTGGCCAAGAAACCCGAGGAGGGTCTAAAACCATTAGCCGTGCCACAGTTGGGATGCAATAAGATTGTTTAAAACCAGCACTCTACCTTTAAAAGACATCTGGGGAGCAGCCACTTCCACTTGGAAAGTTTCCCTTCTATCTTTTCTGTGACGCCCTCCCAATTCTTCTGGACCATGTTTTTTTTTCCTAGATGAATTCGTAAATATTTAAAACCGTCCCTTATCGATACAAGCTTTTGTGGAAGAACCGGGAGGCCGCCACGCCACTCCCGCACAGGGAGGGCTTCGCTTTTCTCCAGTTCACCCTCGCGGCGGATGCGGTGCTAAAATCCTTTACAATGTGGTTTAAAAGGTCTACATCTTTCTGGCTACCAATAAATACGACAATGTCGTCGGCATACGCCGATAAAATCATCTTCCTATTAAAACCAGGTAAAACCAGACCATGAAGGCTAGAGCGTATCTTGATGAGGAGGGGCTCGAGGGAGAGTCGAGAGCATCCCGGACAGAGCACAGCCCTGCCGGACCCCTCTACCCACTCTAAAAGAAGCACACAGCCTGGCGTTTATCTTCAGCACACTCTCAACATCACTGTACATCACCTTGATCTTGGCTATGAAACCAGCGCTGAACCCAAACTTCCCCAGAACTTTCCAGAGGAAGCCGTGCTCAACGCGGTCAAAAGCCTTTTCCTGGTCTAGAGAAATCAGACCAGTGTCAATACCCAATGAGCTGGAGACCTCCAAAACGTCACGAATGAGGTGGACGTTGTCCACCATGGACCTGCCGGGGACGCAGTAGGTCTGGTCCCGGTGGAGGACCTGCTCCATAGCTCCCCTCAGCCTGGAGGCGAGGACCTTGGACAGAAGCTTGTAATCCACACACAGCAAAGACACAGGGCGCCAGTTACCAATGTCCTGCAGGTTCCCTTTCTTAGGCAGTAACGTCAGTACTGCCCTACGGCAGGACATCGGCATGGAACCAGCGGCCAGACTCTCATTAAAGACCTCCAGGATGTCCCCTCCGAGGACATCCCAGTAGGCCTTATAAAACTCAGCGGGGAGGCCGTCGATCCCGGGGGCACGGCCTCCCTGCATTCCCTGCAGGGCAGCTTTCAGCTCTTGGGGGGTTATGGGTCTGTCGAGCTCCTCATTGGTCTCCTCGGAGACCTGAGGCAGCTCCCCACAGAGCCCCTCCGTCGACACTTCCTCCTCCCTATACTCACTGGTATACAGGGAGGAGTAAAACCCCACCGCCGCACGGATCTGGCTTGGCTCCACCACCGGCTGCCCTGCGTCGGTCAGCAGTGAGTGGATCACTCGCCCCTGCCCACTCCTCTTCTCCAGGCCGAAGAAGAAGCTAGAGGGAGTGTCCATCTCTGCGATGGTCTGGAACCGGGACCTGACCAGTGCACCTTGTACTCTCACCTCGAACAGGTCGGCGAGACGCCTTTTTCCTTTTGAGGACTTCAACATGTCCTCGATCTCCTGTGGACTCACTCAAACTTTCTAGGTCCACTATTTCAGTCTCCAGGTCCTTCATAGATCTGGTGACGTCTCTAGTGACGTTGAAAGTGTGCTGCTGACAAAGAAGTCTAATTTCAGTCTTACCATGGTCCCACCACTGCCTAAGATTGTTAAAAACACTCTTCCTCAGCCTAAAAACACTCCAAAAATAAAAAAGCACCTCCCTAAAATTCCTATCGAAAGTTAAAACTGAATTAAAATGCCAATACGCGCTCCTGGGTAAAAAGTTCCTAATAAAAACATGACATAAAACCAAAGAATGATCAGTAAAACCAGCCGGAACAATGCTGCACATTTTAAAAATACTAAAATGGTGCTTAAAAACATACATACGGTCTAACCTGGCTGAGGAGATTCTTCCCTCCCTAAGGTGGGACCATGTGTACTGTCGGCAGTCCGGATGCATCCTTCTCCACACGTCCACCAGGCCATGAGAATGGACCAGCCTCCTCAGAACCTGCTGTGAAGCTGGATGTGGCTCTGTGTGGTTTCTGTCTTTAAAATCATCCTCTGTGCAGTTAAAATCCCCCCCCAAGAATAAAAAATCTTCCGAGGCACAGTCATTTAAAACATCATTAATTTTAGATAAAAATAGCTTCCTCTCTGTTCCGGTTGTTGGAGCATAAACATTTATGAAAACAACAGTAAAAAGGTCGAACCGTGCTTTCACTAGGAACAGCCTCCCCTCGACGATGTGTTTGACCTCCAGTGACTTGGGACTGAAGGCCCTGGAGAAGAGGAAGCCCACTCCTCCGCTGAGGTTGGTGTTGTGGCTCAGGAGGACTTCCCCCCCCCACTCCCTCCTCCAGTCCGCCTCGTTGGTGCTGTCGCTGTGCGTCTCTTGTAAGAAGAGAACATCATTGGCTTTCATCTTGTTAAATTCATAAATAGATGTTCTCTTCTTACAATCTCTCGCTCCATTTACGTTTAAAACTCCGACTCTGAATGTGCTCATTAAAAGAAAAGAGTTTAAAAACAAATAAAACTTAAAAACAACAAATCAATTAAAAGACACATTGGAGCTCTCCACCCCTCCTGCTGGATGCAAAGCTTGACTTTTAATAAAATCTTTTAATTCTAAAAATCTCCTGCATATCTAAATGTTTTTTGCCATGTGATAGCGGCAGGAGTAGTCAAAGGCCACGAGGTCAGGGAAGAACTCCCTGACCTCTACATCTCTTTTATTTTTTGTTTTATATAAAAACAGGCTGATCTCGTCAGCTGTATATAAAACTTTTTTTTTTCTTGACTGTTTAAAACCAGAGGAGGGTCGCCGTCCACTGACCCCTCCTCACCGCCGTTTCCCCACCTGCCTTGCCCCCTCACTCCTCTCCTCCACCCTGCTGGCTTTGGCCTCGCCGCCGTCACTCTCACCGCTTTTTTTTCTTTTCTTTTTTTCTTTCTGCACCCCCCCTTCCTCCTCATCCATCTCCACCTGCTCAGCCCCCCCCTCACCTGTACCGTCTTCCTCCGCCCCTATGACTCCATCCACCTGCCCTACTACCTCCATGGGCTTTACACCACTCTTTTCTTTGTCCTTTTATTTTCTTTTTCTCCTCCTCATCAATTTCCACCCCACTCGACCTCCACTTCTAACCCCGCACCACCATCACCCCCGTAGCCCCCATAGCACCATCAACACTAGTTTTTTTGTTTTTTAATCTGTGTCCCCTTTTTTTCTTTTTCTTTCTTGTCCTCTTTTCCTCCATCCTCTCCACCTTTCACCTCCCCCACCACACTGCTTTTGGCAGCTTCACTCCCCACAACTTTTTTTTTGGTCTGTTTTTTCTTTTTTTTTCTTACCCTCATCACTTCCCACCCCACCCACCGCCTGCCTCTCGCTGCCCTGCCCAGCTACACCACCACCACCATCACCAACACTCACCTCATTCACACTCTCATCCACACTCACCACCTGTGGGTCGGGTACAGCAGCAGTGATGCCGCTGGCCGCTATCCGTGGGATCGGATCAGCAGCAGCGCCGCTGCGCCGGTCCCGCTCCGCCACGCCCGCTCTGGCCACGCCCTCTCAGCGACGCGCCGTCGCGATTCCGCCGCCGCGCAGCAGCTGCCGCCGCACCGGCGGCTCCCCAGCGGAGCCGGCGCGCTGAGCGCCTGACGGACCCGGGCCGTCCGCACCAGCTGCCGTTGGCTCGCCCGCCGAGCAGACCTCGCGGTGTGCCTCCTCCTCCGACTTGAAGCACTTCATCGCCGATGAAGATGCAAAGATGTCGTAATCCCAATCATCTACTCGGACCCGGAAGCGCAGGTTGAGCTCCTGGCTCCGGTCCTTGAGTATCATGTAAACCGTCCTGCGGTAACTCAGGATGAGCTTCATCAAGCTCTCCTTGAAGCCCGAAGCCATCTCCCTGATCGGGGAGACCAGCTTGCCGTGGGGAGAGCTCTCTGCTCAGGTTCTCATCGGTGATGAACGGAGGGACGTTTGACACGAGGACGCGGACCGACGGCTGCTCCAGCGGGAACACCTGCACAAACAAATCTCCCACCGAGAGACCCTCCTCTACCACCTGGTTCACCTTGGACACCTGGTCCAGGAAGATCACGACCGAGCCGTTCATCTTGGCCGCGGTCTTCACGCTGCCGAACCCGACCTTCTTCCCGACTGCCCGGGCCAACTTCTCCACTCTACACGGGTGTCACCGGCGATCTTCATGCCGTGCTTCCCCGTGTAGGTGACCGGCGGCACCGCGTCGATCATGACGCCGCGAGCACCCCGGAGAGACACCGGCAGGGGGAAGACACCCAGAGAAAAGAAACCCACTAAACACCAAACAAATGAAACTAAAGTGAACTAATAAACCACATTAAATAAATACATGTACCTATAAAGAAACGAACAGACAGAGACACATACACGCTCCTTCAGCCGCTCTCACGCACACACACAACCTGCCTCACTCACTCACAGCGCGAACTGAGAGAGAGAGAGAGAGAGAGAGAGAGAGGGAGAGAGAGAGAGAGAGAGAGAGAGAGAGAGAGAGAGAGAGAGAGAGAGAGAGAGAGAGAGAGAGAGAGGGGAAAACAGGGGAGAAGAGGGAGATGAGAGAGAAAACTAAATGGGTAGAAAGTAAGTAGAAAGTGGAGAGGCTGACGTGCCGGTATTATCCGAGCGTCAAAACAAGTCGCCAGAACTTCACGGCCCGGTTCACGGTAACCTGCCTCCCTTCTGGTAGCGGCTGGCTGGTTCAGGGTTTATTTGGGGTTCGAGTGGATCGAGAACACGATTCCACAGAAAGGAGGAAGCAGCTTCATTTACATTCGCCTCACTGGGATGTCGCCCTTGTACAGCACGTTACATAACCACTGGGATGGCTGATGGCTGCCACCACAGCCAAACAGAGCCTCTCTCTCTCTCTCTCTCTCTCTCTCTCTCTCTCTCTCTCTCTCTCTCTCTTTCCCTCTTTCTCTGTGTCTCTGTTCTACTTCACTTATCTTCTGAGGATGAGGACACTTGAACTCTCCTCATTGTTTACAGAAGATCTCCGCGTGTTGAGGGTCCAGGTGAGCTCCAGTCGAGGTAACCGTTCCCGCCATGCGCGGCGTGCTGCTGGCCGAGGGACGCAGAGGGAATGTAAACAGTGTGTGACTGCATGTGTGTCAACCCACTGGGGGAAGCTACGTGAATCACTGCTTCAGGATAACAGCCGTCGGCCATGTGACAACAACACAAACAGACTCCATCACAGGTAACGGGAGTAAAGCGAGGGAACGGCTTAATGCGTTTGTTACGGAGGAAATACCCAGTAAGCGGCGCTCGCAGGTGGCAGGTTAACACGAGCCCAACACAAACACAGAGTCACAGAAATTACAGAGCGGCCAGCCTTCGGACTGAAATGTCTTCTTGTCTCCCCCCCCCCCTCATCTTCATCTCGCTCTCTAATCTCTCCCTGGCTGGAGTCGGACTGCAGCCTGCCGAGTTCGTCTATTTAACTGCTGTCGCATAGAGAGCCTGGGAGCATGTTGTGTCCTGCAGTCAGTAACAGACAATATGGGCAGCAACTGGCAGGGAGCACCACAGGACAGATGGACACACACACACACACACTCACACACACACTCACACACACACACTCAGAGGCACACGTATTCACTCAATCGCTCTGACAAACTGCAGCGGGTAGTTCAGTCGGAGCGTTTACATTATGGCTGCAACACAAACATCAGTGTAAATAAAGCTGAAAGCTTCCTGTTTACATGTGTATAAGTGCATACATCACTTACTGTTTATGTGGAAGCAGGAAGTGATTTATTAACTTCATACACAAGGAGAATTGTAATACATTTAGTCTGAGAGTTCAGACGTGCACATGCTCTCCCAATGAGTATTGATCCACATGGGTCTGAGGGCACTTGAACACTGAATCCAGATTCATCTGAATGTCTTGCCTAACAATACAGTATGTAGTGGTAACCTAATTCATGTTACTTCCAAAAGATACAACTTTAAAGATATATATTTTAAATGTAAAGTTTTGGAACATTTTGGAAAATATTGCAGGGATGTATGTGCGGGACTCGGTAACTACAACTGGCAAGGTCCGTGATTTTAATTGAGATGTCTGCTAGCTGCATGTCTGCTAATGATCTCTTTGGTAATAACAAAGAAAAACTCAATGACAGCATTTTGATCTAAGATGGGACAAACTTTAAGAACAAAAGTACAACAAGACATTCACAGGCTGCTGCTTCTCTCTGCTTCTCTACTTTACAGTGAAGGTTTCATTCCCATTCTACAATCAAGATGCACATTTCACTGTGATGGAAATACACGTCTTACAGCACAACACCCGGCAGGGCGGGAGGAGTAAACACAGGGTTCTTCTTACACATGTTGACCAATGGATTTCCATGACTTTTCCATGACTTTAAACCAAATGTCCATGACCAAACGGAAATCTCGGTATAAACATGACAGATTTAGAAAATGTTGCGTATTGAGAGCGTACGCCGGCTTATATTTTGAGCATCTTTCTTTAAAAAAACATATTAGTTATTTCAAACTCGGTGTAAATGAACACGTGATTATAACAAATTTCCATGACTTATCCCAAAAATGTATGATTTAATTTTTTTCCATGGCTTTTCCAGGCCAGGAAATTACCATTTTAAAATCCCATGACTTTTCCAGGTTTTCCATGACCGTAGGAACCCTGTAAACAGGTGGCAGATAGGAGGAATGAGCACAGAGAGCATCTGATGGTCGACACAAGAGAGGAAGACATGAGGCTGTTGCCTCCGGCGTGACTGTTTCTTTGGACGACTGGATAAAAGGTTTGCAACGACTTCAGAGTGAGGAAACTGAAGGAGGCGATCATATTAACTTGCTGGGAGCATTACATAACTCCCCTTCTGTCCAATGAAACATTAAGCTACCTCCACACAAGAACAATACTGAACGTCTCTGTATCACAACGTCATCTTTCCATCGAGCTGCTCCGTCATGAGCCGACGTTAAAGGCCTTTGTTTGTTTGTGATGACGATGGGCTTCACATTGCATCAACAGTGGAACACTATTTTGAAGAAGAACGTTTTCTCATGAACTTGTGACAAGACCATTAAGCCGATGTAATTGTATGAGGTTCAAACGTGAGTCAGCCATCTTTCAGAATTAATGAGGCCTCGCAAGACAATAAAGTCATTTAAAATATGCAATTTGACGCTTAATATCCAAGAGCTTTAATTGGCATACGATACACTTTTTGTTCCTGAGATTTGCTGAAGGTGTTTACACATTTCTGGGACTTGATTTACATGTGATTTCATCGCTTCACTCTGTTAGCAAACACAAACCATCATGACTTTTTTCAAATGCACAATATTGTGTGTTCAGTGTCTGCCAGGAAGCCGGTAGACAGCTGCTGGCAGCGACTGTGTTGCGGATGCATAAGTCACTGTCGGAGAGTCCTGCTTCCTACTGCCTGGGAGGTGTCAGTTAAATAAATATCTAATTATCTGGAGGTTGTCAAGAAGCAGGAAAGAACCATTTGTCAGCCTAAAACATGTAAATACATCTGTCTGCAGCTGTAACACTGGAGCTCAGGCTTACATGCCTGTGCTGAAACATGCATGATGTTTTTATGCTTGTCCACGGTGTGTGTGTGTGTGTGTGTGTGTGTGTGTGTGTGTGTGTGTGTGTGTGAGTGTGTCTTTAGCACTAGTGACCAGCTGTTCAGCAATGAGATCCTTGCACATCTGGCAGCACACACCGGCCTGGAGAGGAGAGGGTGCCTGGCATACAGCCATGAGGAGCGGATGGAAGAGAGGGAAGAGGAGGAGATTAAAGACAGAGGCTGGTCGCTCGCTTTGGTTGGCCAGGATTCTCCAGATTTGTTACTGCATTCAAACTTGTTATGTATTAGTCTGTTTATGAGGAAACGTTCATCTTTTTGAGTTCATTTAGTTGTAATAGTTTACTTTTTTTTATCCTTCTATTTCTTGAACGTGGAATATGATTCCTGATATGAACATCATTGTTTTCCTCATATTACTACTTTTTCCTCTTTATAACGCATTCCCATTCCCCCTTAAAAAGGTATATATACATATATGTGTGTACATATATATACATACACACATATATATACTGTATATACATACATACATATATATACTGTATATATATATATACACATGTGTATACATATATATATATACACATGTGTATACATATATATATATATACACGTATATACATATATATACATATATACACATATATATGTGTATATATATGTATATACATATATATATATATATATATGTATATATATGTATATACATATATATACATATATATATGTATATATATGTATATACATATATATATATGTATATACAGTACATATATATATATATATATGTATAAACATGTATATATGTATATACAGTACATACATATATGTATATACATATATATATATACACATGCATATATATATTTATATATATATATATATATATATATATATATATATATATATATATATTTATATATAAAAGCTTCCATGACCATTGGTGGGACGGCGTCGTCGTCTTTCCTGCCGTATGACAGCGGTACAGTCGCCTCAAAGCTCGGCAGCACGGCTACGTCAACAAAGCTGACGGAGCAGCTCTGATGACATCACACACAGAGCCAGAGTTGGACATTACTCCACCAGATCTTCACAATGCAAATCGTGCTGCAGTATTAATGCTCTGAATCCAGTCTGTTGCCCGTTCATATCGCCCCCGGCCTCCGGTCCCGTCAGATAAACAGCGTTAGCTCCGTCAGCTCCGTCAGCTCCGATAGCTGCGAGCTGCCGGCTCGGCCGTCGCCATGTTGAGAGCCATATGGACGCAGTAGGTGTCCTCTGAATTTGGAATTTAGCACCTTTAACTATGTTGAGAAAAACAACACACTTGTTGTATGTGAATATATGAAATACTAGGAACACTAGGAACTCAATTTACATGTTTACAAAGTGATCAGAGCCTGCAGGAGCTTTCTAAAAGGACTCCACGGCTGACAATGGGTGAGTTACATGATCCGTTTGTACCTGCAGGAAACAAGTCTATTCCTGGCCAGAGGGTCAAGCCTCAGAAGTCCAAATCAGCGATCTTCCCCTGCTTCAGCCACTCCTTCAAGCAGCAAATAGCTGTTAGATTAGTCGTCTGCTCCGTTCAATTAGCTGAACAATGAGGAGGGAATTGTGGTCACTTGAGCTGCAACCAGCATCATCTCGTGTGGACCTCTGCCTGCATAGAATAAATATGTTCCCTACGAGTCTTCTGTGTGTGCCCGCTGTGGGACTGGAGGATGGGCAGATTGAAGATCACACGCCATCGACCCGAGCCCGTATGACAGCGGAAGGTTTGGGCTGAGGAGAAAGAGGAAAAGTAGAAGGCAGCAGGGGAAAGAAAATGCCTCGGCTGCAGGCTCCATTGACTTGCTGTGTGGAGAAAGGCCGTTTTCACAGTTGGCCGGGTCTTATCTATCCAGAAACCCTCACACACACACACACACACACACACACACACACACACACACACACACACGTGCCAATGCGCAGACCCACACACAGTTGCACAACAAGTCCTCACATTTATATCAGATTCACCAGATATGTATTTTATTTGTATTACTGCTCTGTGCACCCACTGCTGTGATCCCCACTGAGGGACTAATAAAGGAATATCTCATCTTATCTCATCCACACACACATGCAATGTGAAGACAAAAATGTTGTGTCAGACCGATGTTTTCCTCCCCGCTGCCCGGACCTCCAACTCTAGAGAAAGAGCTCTCTCATGAACATAAGTGCATGTTCGCATGATTCCTTGATCCTTCATAAACAACGGAGAGACAGAACACATCCTCCCTAATGTGTCACGAGGGACTAACGTGATCATGACGGGGCGTCGAATTGAAAAACAAACCCAACCTCCTAAGCTCTCCTCAATCGGAATAACGGGAGAAAGAACCGGGGAACACAAAGCCTTGCAGTGGCGCCTCCTTCTCCTCCCTGCCTCCTCTCTGACTATGAAAGGCCTTAATGAGAGAAAAGTGTCCCTATCAATTCTCCGGCATTCTAACACTGAGATCGAAGAACAAAGGAGCAAAGATACGGACGGAGGCAGAGAGGGAGAGGAGGAGTGCTTCCTGAAGAAGATCCAGACTGAGGAATAGCGCACGCTGTGTAAATAATACAAAGGTGTTGTTTAACCGCCTGGCTGTAAAATAGAAGATGGAGATGTGTACAGCCCTGTGTGATCGCACTCAGTTGTGCATGTTTACAGTATGCGCGCCACTTTTTTTTAGGGTTAAAAGTGAGATTGAAACATATGTATATGGAAGATGTATGTGGATATATATAGGAAAATATTATTATTATATATATATATATATATATATTTTTTTTTTTTTTTTTTTCTTTATTATTTTTCTTTATTACATATTAATTCTCTGATTTATTCGATTATAATAATTTAGGAATATATAAGCATTTTTTGCTTCTACCTATACCTTTTCAGTCTTTCTGTATATTATTATATAGAATAATATTGTATTGTATTGCAATGATTGACTGAATAAAATACACAACAACAACAACCACTTCTTAAACTCAAAATAAAGGAATACTATGACTGGTCACATAAACAGAGATGCACTATCTTGTAACACCTAGAATAATCTAGTGTTAGTATATGAAACTAAAGTCACTCAGGACCAAGTAACAGCAGCTAAAGCGGGTTGGACAAAATAATAGGGACATCTCAAATGGAGAATAACAGCGCTGTAATGTTAACAGTTGCTGAGTTAACTCTCACGTTAGTTGGTGAATAGTTTGACTGAAGCCAGCCGCCCGTGAGCTGGGCTTTGCACACAGACCGGGACATGAGGATACAGCGAGCGAAGTGGAAAAAGATAGCTGATAAATATAACAATGACAATTTAAACAGAAAGAAAAAAAGAGACAAAGCTTCGACAACACTAACTATGTGTTGCATGACAAAATATGCAGCAACAATATCTATTTTTAGTTTTTTTACAAATAAATAGTGTAAAAATAACATCCAGCTTAAAATCAGATCTTAAAGAACACATTTAGGAAATGACGTGGTGTTGGGCAAAGGGTACTTGAACCCATCGGACAGGGATGTGGAGGCACGTTCGATACTCCACTATACGGACTGCTGAACAATGACATGGTATATTAAACTCAGCAATATAAAAACATCCCACACGTGCAGTCACACACACACACACACACACACACACACACACACACACACACACACACACACACACACGCACACACACACACTCCTGGGAGATTTGCGTGGTCTACTAACCTTCTTTGCTCCACTTTTCCACACATTTACTATAATGTGGATTTACCCCTCCCTACCAGGTTGTGCTTGTGTTGTGTGACCTGGATGAACAAACAAATAAAGTAAAAAAAGATAAAGTGATAATCTATTACTCTTCTGAGATACACCTTCGCCCTCACTATCCTGCCCTCTCTCTCTTTTCCTGTCCTCTGTCCCTTGTATCTAGTCTTCATCATCCCTCTCTCCGATATTCCCTTATTCCAATTAATGATCTCCCTCCTTTAGGCATCTATTGTTTCCATAGGAACAGTGTTCTGTAGTCAATACCAGTCGTCTAGGCAACAGCAGGCTGGGAAGGACATTATGTGTGTGTGTGTGTGTGTGCGTGTGCGTGTGCGTGTGTGTGCGTGTGTGTGTGTTTGTCACATGCTTACTTGGCTTGGCTCCTTGCTGTGATGCAGATATGTTCTGTATTATGTATTTTCTTTACTTGTTGTGTGGTTAAATTCATATCGCAGGAAAAAATAAAATACAGTATATATATATATATATATATATATATATATATATATATATATATTCAACCAGCCATATTGCTCCCTTTGCCCCACAATGTTTTCCAGAGTAATACTGCAATCAGCCACATAATAATATTTGAACCAATAATTCGGTGTGTGTAGATGACTCATTGCATCAAGTAAGTAGTAATGCATAAACTCTTTGCATTTAAGCATGCAGTCACATTTATGAGATTAATAATGACTATTACGGTTGATACAGTTGCATCTGCCAACCCACGTCTGCACATCACAGGGAAACTTTGTGTGTGAGTTTGAGAGAATGGTAGTGTGTGTGAGTGTGTGTGTGTGTGTGTGTGTGTGTGTGTGTGTGTGTGTGTGTGTGTGTGTGTGAGAAAGGGAACAAAAGGATGGCGTCTGGCTCCGGGGGCTTCCCTATTCACAGCTGGGACAAACCTTTACGCTGGATTCACAAAATTGTTATTAAACTGGGACAGAAGACAAGAGGGAGTAAGAAGCAAATATGTACAAAGGGAGGGAAGTAAATGAGGATTATTTTTATGGAATGTGACAACTTGCAACAAATATATATCTAATGGTCCTCAGACCACAAGTGCATCTGTGTTTGTCACTTAAATCCACTTCACACAGTGAAATATTTCAAATAGGGCGACTACGAAAAAAGAAAGAAACGAAAAGCTGACTGACTAAATTTCTGGTTTCTACTTGAAGAACTGTGACATTAAAATGCACTTACTATAGCATATACTGAATATGTATATCACATCGTGCGTGTATGTGTTGTTTTGAGGGTAGTGCCGGTGTGTGTTTGTACGTGTGGGGCGGTCCATCTGCCAATGTGTGTGTGTGTGTGTGTGTGTGTGTGTGTGTGTGTGTGTGTGTGTGTGTGTGTGTGTGAGTGTGTGTGACTGAGCACGTGCAGAGCATCGTGCCTGAGCTGTGAGAATATCTCTGGAGAGCCGGGGGGCCCTCGGCTCACCGGTCCGTCCCCTGACACTCAATCCACACAGGAGCACACAACAGATTGATAAAACACACATGTAAGGACACGTATACATGCAGCGCTGCGATTATGCATTCACACACACAGAAATGTTAAACCCCACCCACACACACACACACACACACACACACACACACAGGCATGTGGAAGAGAAGCTCCACAAGAAGCAAATGCACAAACCACAAGTACAAAAAATGACCTGCATGCCTGGTATCTGAGATGGTCAGAATCTCTTGAATCCAGATTGTATTGAATAATCTCAGCTTCTTAGTGAAGCCCACAAATTGCACTTTATTCTCCATTCTCTGCTCAAGCGTCACATTTTACAAGAACATGGAACGGGGAGAGGCAGCAATGGGAGAGTGTGAAAAGTGAAAGAGGGAGAGAGACAATAAGAGGATTGGTGTAATCCACTTTATCCTGGAACAAAAGGTTCAAACAGCAATGAAAACATGCCAACATCAAGGCACAGACACACACACACACACACACACACACACAGGAATATACAGGGAGCATTAGAAGAAAGACTTGAGAGGCGTGTGTGTGTGTGTGTGTCTCCTAATATGATGTTCCCTTGGGGCCGTCTTCCCAGCAGGCATCCAAGCTTCCCGGTAATGGAGCATGGGAGAACTCTCCACAGCAGGTGACAGGGACAACCAATCAATGTCAATGAATGTTTCTCCCTTTATGCAGAAACCAGCTCACAGTGTTTCCAATACATTGGAGCATTGGAAGCGGGGATACTTTAGGATGGTGGGGGGGTGAAGGGAGCCCCCCACCGAGCTGAAGATCTCCTGAGACTGAAGCCACATCAACACCAGAGAACAGCCCCAGTGAGTCTACCTGTAGTTAAAACTATCTATTGGCCACGAAAGAGAAGATCAGATGATCTATACTGTCTAGTCTAGACTCTATACCGTCAGACAAGCATCGGAAAAAAAGTAGCTCAATGGTTAAAAATAAGAAGAAGGTATCAATAACTTAAGCACGTTCACACACATAGAAAACCATTGTGAAGGAGCCCATGTGGCAGGAAATACTAGACATCGTCCAAAAAGCCAAAGCATCATGACCGTATTCCTCAGAAGGCCACGAAAACGGACACGTTTGGTCTGAACAGATCACAACTCTCTTACCAACATTTTGACTTTCTCAGTTTAAAGGTTTGTTCCTCATCTGTTGCACACAATAACGACGTGGCTTTAATTCAACATCGCTCACTAATATACTGACACTATGAAGAATTACCAAACTTCTCCACCTCACTGCCCTTGAGCAAAAACATTAAAAACAGACACCAGAGTCACTACTCTACAACTGCCACTGGACTTTTATTAAAGATGGAAAACAAATTATTATCTTCACATACATTGAAACAAAGCATCATGTTAAACCACTTATGTATATTTTACTTCTTGAAACCGACCAGAAGAACATGTTAAGATAACTCGCCCGTACCTCTTTGAACAAGCCGGATGACTAATCTTTACCTCGTTGAGCAAGACTAAAGGTTAGCAATTAAAAGTGTTAGTCTGAAATGATATCCAATAAAAGAGTCTCCATAGCAACAGTGCAAGTGATTCACAGAGCATGTCAGGCTGTGAAATAAATTTCACACCTCGGTGCACCAAGGCCTCGGCTGGGAGATGTTGTCTGTGTGTTTGCAGCAGGAATCAAACCGTATTCTCCGCTGCACCTTTTGTTCCAGGGCTCTATTTACAGCGAGCCGGAGCTGTGTGAGGCGGACATGTTTGTAGTTCTGCATATTCTGCTGCATCTGTGTTGTTTGTTCTGTGGCCTTGAGTCATGTGTATTTGTGCATGTTATTTTTAATGCTGATGTAAATCTTTTAATGTTAAGTGGTTTAGATTGTTGCCACTTGTATATTTGCTCTATAATGTGCTCCACTCTTTCCCCTTCCCTCCCTCTTTCTCTTTCCACTTCTCCTTTGCTACCTTCTCCCCATCGGTCACTGGCTTCCTGTCGGCCTCCTTTTCCTCTTTTCCCTGTGCTTTCATGCAGATTCGCCCTTTCCTCAATCTCCTCCTCTCTTTCAATTCCGCCTTTTCTTTCAGCAAAAAGATTCTCCAGGAGCGATTTCCCTTTCTCTTCAGCTCCTTTCCTTTCCTTCTCATCTTTCTCTCTCTTCCTTATCGCCCTTCTTCAGTAAGAATGATTTATTGTTGTTGCAAGAAGTGAAAGGAGACTCTGAACCGGCTTCCTACATTTCTGCACACATATAGTCGTGACTCCGGTCACCATATGTGCAACAACACCCCCAGTGGAGAGAGCTCTGGACTCTGTGATAACACACTCACATGGAGATGAACAACTCTCGCAGCAGAACCAGAACGCGGCACCACCGTCTGCACACCGCCCTGAGCCGAGAGCAGGTGAGAGAAACATAAGTGGAAATGAGAGGGAAACAGAGTGAGAGGCGCGAGAAGAAGAGATGGTGTGAAAGGAGGCAGGTGACGACGGCTGAGGAGGAACCCGACTAACGGCTTTCAAACTGGGCCGCTTCGTGAGTTCAGCGTCACTCCTTTTGAAGGGATGTCAAATCCTCCCATCTGGGCCCCAAACCGCCCAGCGATCCGTCTTTAAGACTTCCTTCTGCTCGAGGAAAACACCCAGGACACCGTCGACTTCCTCCTGCGTGTGCGCGTCTGCTGCGATCGTCAGACTTTATCCCTAAAGTCTCGGCCCGTCTACAGCCCAGTGAGTGCGTTTGTTTACTCGAGTTGGGCTTGTCCGTGGTTAAGCTTGCATCATTAAATCCTCAGTTGATTTTGGGGTGACCAAACGATCCTTTAAATACTTCAGTAGCGTCACGTGTCTCAGGCCTCGTCTTCTGCCAGGGATGCCGGACATAAACGCATTGTGCATTGTGCATGTCTCTGTATGTGAAAGGGACTCTTGTCGCACCAGGTGAGTGGTTCTCCTGATGCACAGGAGAACGTAACGTTCAAACTGTGCAAACTTAACTGATTACAAAGCACAGCATTGCCAAGTGACATTTGTAGACGTCCATTGTATTTAAGGAATTGGCATCCACTGCAGTGCAGGCCACAGCCTCTTGTCCTTATACATACACCGATGTTCTAATCTTTACACCTTTACATCTTTAGTTATGGTCGGAATTTGCTTTTTTTCATTATTAATTTTACAGTTCATTACTGATTAGTCCGTCAATTATTTTCAATTCAAGGAGCCCTTCAGAGTTACTTTTAGATTCAGTCAGTGCGTTTACATGATGGTATAATTCAAATCTTTCTTTAGTCGGACTATGCTATCTTTTGGGGAATCTGCTATTATCCCAATATACATGGCAGTGAGTAATTCGAATCATTGGCTGAAAACATGTCACCTCCGATACGACAGGTAGCGCTGTTTTCATTACAACTTGGCTGTTGTGTAGCCCATTTACTTTTTTTGATTGGCTGATAAGCGCCACGTGACAGCACAACTCCAGGAAGCATTTGTTTTCCCCACGGGGACAGCGGCGGGGCCAGCTCATGTTGTCGCTGCGGCACATTAAAACATTAAATAGCCGAGAGTTGTTTTCAGCGTGAAGAAATACGATGTGTGGCGGGAGTGCGGGAGTTAAGACCGAACTGTGTGACACTTGAGAGCCCTGCAACTCGTTGCGATGCTCGTGGCGATGCTCGTGGCGATACTCGTGCTTGCGTGCGCATGGGCAAAGACGCAAAGTCCGGTTCCTAGTCCAATTCACCGCTACATGCCGCGATGGTCGAATTATCAACCGCATCGGATCGAGTAATCCAGGGGTGTCAATCGGACCGTAGTTGGACCGCACACAGTCGAACAAAGGTGTTACATGAAACGGATAATTTGATTTCAGTCAGACTAAGACAGTTATCCGAATGCATGTAACCCCCTAAATCTCCCTGTATGCGTCCTTGAGGCAAACAAACACGTCACTGCTTTTCTTCCCAATAAAATATCAGATTAGTTGAATATTGTAAATCATGGATGGTTTGATATCCTAATCAATTAATCGATTAAGTTACTCACTACCAATCAAGAGGCAAAATCAAGTTCTGAAAAGGCAGAGATGCCTTAAAGTTGAATTATTTCTAGCAGCTAGCAGGAAGAACCGAAGTCTATGAGAACATTACCCTACTTCTTACTTCTTGCTTGTGTTTATCTCCACCTTCTCGAGACACTTCTTGTTGCTAAGCGAAGATAGTGACGGCAAAAAAAAACAGATGGCAACTGCCAAAAACCAAGATAACAATGGCCGAAATGTCTAACTTAAGGCTTAACTTACAACCCAATAGGTTATGGGTCACGGTGACAACGTCCACCGCCTACAGACAGACTCTATGGCACCAATACATGACAACTGATGCATTTACTGTAATTATATATTCAGTCTGTGTATTGTGACTACACTACACCGGTAAATACAAACTCAACTCATTTAGCAGTGCTCCAAATGTGTGAGTGCAGTGAGTACATCATGAGTATTTCCTCCACATTCAGAGCTCGGGAGTCACCTACTTCAGCTGATAGCCGTGTTCTCTTGTCTTAGTGTGTCAAGGTCAAGCATGGCTAATGGCCAAAACATTGTGATTGTCACATTGAACAGTGGTTAGTGCTTCATCCAGCCGCTGAAACGCACTGGACGCCATGAAAGTCAACTGATGGGTTCTGGAGGAGTGGAAATGTAAAGTGCCACTATTACCGATTTGACTGTCAGGGAGAAGTCATTTACAGAAACACTCTTACTGCAGCAGAGTGTTCAAATCATCATGGCCGCGTAAAGACGCGTGTCGACTGTACAATAATGACTGGTAGAGGACAGAGAAATATACAGAATATACTCTAATATAATATAAACTAATATGAGTAGCTGATTTCCTCATGAAAATAAAGGCCAGTCTTGCAAAAGAAAAACATCTTCAACTCTTGAAGCATCGAAGTTAAACAGACTTTGGGAGTTGTTGAGTCGGACTTGAGACTTCCATCACCCAAATAATCATATCTGAAGTTTGGCCTCTCTGTTCCAGTGTGTAGACACAATGACATACAGAACACAACATGTTATATACTACATCAGGGGTCGGGAACCTATGGCTCTTCCGGTGACGGATATGGCTCTTTTGAGTTTGAATGAAAAAAAACAAAAATCTCCGCCCGCCCCCGTGTAATTTCCTCTATCGTGCCAAATTACAGCAGAAGCAAGTTCCTGACCCCTGTGCTACATTAAATAATTATTGGCAAGGATTTCCAATAACACAGAAATATTCAACGCCTGTGAAGTTTTACAGATTTGAATTTGAACGATACCTGTGTGAGTGCTTGGTGAAAGAAAACGGCAGTTTGAGGGGACACCTCCCAGGGGTTCTTTTCCTCCACCATGAGGGCGTCCAGCGTGGCCTTCTCGAGGATGACGTCGAAGGACTCGTCGGGAAAGGAGAGCTGCCGCATGTCCATCTGATGCCAGGTCATGCCCGGGCAGTCGCCGTGCCTGGCCCTCATGGCGCTGACGCACACAGAGGAGTAGTCCACGTTGCTGATGGAGTGGTAGCCGGCGCTGTACATGTCGCCGCTCATGCTGCTGTTTCCACAACCTGAGGAAAGATCAATAAGAGAGAAGGAACAAGCAACATGAGACTTATTTGGGAGAGGAAAAAACAGGTTTCTTACACATTTTGACCAATGGATTTCCATGACTTTTCCATGACTTTTCCATGACTTTAAACCAAATTTCCAAGACCAAATTGAAATCTCGATAAAAACATGAACAATTTTGAACATTGTACGTATCGAGAGCGTACGCCGGCTTATATTTTGAGCGTTTTTCTTTAAAAAAACACATCAATTATTTCAAACTCGGCGTAAATGAACATGTGATTATAACAAATTTCCATGACTTTTCCAAAACCTTTATGATTTAATTTTTTTCCATGACTTTTCCAGGCCTGGAAATTACCATTTTAAAATTCCTTGACTTTTCCAGGTTTTCCATGACCGTACGAACCCTGAAAGGAAGTTGTGGGAATAGGTGAGGAAAGAGGAGAGGAATGACAGAGAGCGGGAGATCGACATCAGCATGTCTCTGATGACTCAAATCCACAATATGTTTTTAGTAAATGATGGCGTGATCAATATAGCAACAACATATGATTAAACAGCAAGTTCCCCTCATAGCACATTCGGACTGGGACCACCTGCTGTGATGCATGAGATACACACACACACACACACACACACACACACACACACACACACACACACACACACACACACAGTCTCCATTTCATCAAGCTGCCGCTCAATCACCGACAGCGAGCAGAGATGGAAACTTCCCGCTCCCGAGGACCATATCATATAAAGTGCATTCAGCGGGGGAGCAGCCCTTTCTGACGTGACATCAGAGTGCACCAAATCTCTCACGAGCAACACGGTTTCAACGTGTAGCTCGTCACCAGGTGACGGGGGGATGAAAGCCAAGGAGGGAGATGAAAGAGGACAAAAGAAACGTGAAGATTGCCTCTCGCGTCGCACCGCAAGATGAAAATAATCTACTGAATGCTGCATCTCACCCTTCGGATCAGATGACTCATAGATTGTGTAGACGGAGGAGGAGGAGGAGGAGGAGGAGGAGGAGGAGGAGGAAGAGTGGGTGAGTGGAGAAGACAGGCAAAAGAAAAGAGGGGAAGGACTGAGTGGGAGGAGGACATGGAGAAGACATTCGTTCTATATCGTTGCAGGTATTTGTGTTTAGTAAAGGGGAAGATCATGTTTGTTATCCTCACGTAATCCTGTGCTTATGAAAGTCTGCGTGCGCGTACATCTGTGCCTGAGGGTATCCGCCTGGGAGGGGGGCGGAGCTGTGACATCCGGCAGCACGTTGGCACCGACGCCTCTGTTGGAAACGTGTGGCAGGCACTTGTTATCACCTAACTCCAACTAATTACCAGCCTCAGGTGTGTGTGTGTGTGTGTGTGTGTGTGCGTGTGTGAGAGAGGAAGGTGAGACCGATCGCAGCCTCACACCCAGAATGGCACATTTGAGGTGAAAGTGAAAGTCTCTGTGTGCAGCGTATATAAACTTTACATGCATGTTATACTCTTGTAATAACGGCTCATGGTCCGTCACATGAATAACTGAAAGGCATCAGACAGGAATATGAAAACAGAACTGAGGGGACGAGGAGAGCAGCGCACCAGCCACAAATAAATACAAACATTGTGCCAAAATACACTCAACAAGTGATGGAGTGTTTTAGCTGTGTGTGTGTGTGTGTGTGTGTGTATTCCAGACATCACAGCGCTGGAGGTGCCGCGATGGCTATCCCTGGATGTTGGCTTCAAAACAAGGGGGAAAATACGTCAACGCCGCTTGTCACACTCAAATCCGTCTTTCTTTATGGACGGCTGGACGGCGAGGGAATGTCTCGGGGTAGAATTACACGGACTCAACAGGTTATTTTAGGTAACCTTAATCTCACTTTACGTATGCCAAAAACAAGCAACGGCTTTGGAAAATATGTTTGGAGGCAGAGTGACAAACAAGACAGGATTTATGGGCACGGCGGAGATTCATTTCATTTCTCAAAGGGTCAGAAACACCATCAAAACTGGTCGGCGTCCCAAGGACAATCAGTTCACACATGTAGAGCCGAGAGGTGACGAGTTTCAGGCCCGGTTTGTTGCTCTCCAGAGGGGGGGCACAAATCCCACCTGCACTCCTCTCAAATCCCCAAGCATGCCAGACATCGTATCAGAAGGGTTCCCCCGCTGACACAGCTATGTAAGTGTGTGTGTGTGCGTGTGTGCGTGTGTGTGTGTGTGTGTGAGTGTGTGTGTGTGTGTGTGAATGTGTGTTTTCTTTTTCCATTGCCCTCGGTTCTGAGGGAGAAGTGTCACATGACAGCTCATTCCTGAGGGTTGTCACGACAATTATAGTTGCCAGGCTGTCATCAAGGACACTACTCTGGTTTTGGGTCAGTGATATCAGCTGGTGCCCCCCGCAACCTCTGATCTTCACACACACAAACACTGACACACTCGACGACTCACCTGCACGCCAACACACACACACACACCCCAAGAGTGAGGTTTGACAGAATGTACGCCATCTATGTCAGACTATGAGTCTCAGGGTGGAAGTTTAACATGCATTATCTAACAAAGGTGGATATGGATACTGGGCCAGTCCATGGTTACTGGGCTAATCCATGGATACTGGGCCAGTCCATGGTTACTGGGCTAATCCATGGATACTGGGCCAGTCCATGGTTACTGGGCCAGTCCATGGATACTGGGCCAGTCCATGGTTACTGGGCCAGTCCATGGATACTGGGCCAGTCCATGGATACTGGGCCAGTCCATGGATACTGGGCCAGTCCATGGTTACTGGGCTAATCCATGGATACTGGGCCAGTCCATGGTTACTGGGCTAATCCATGGATACTGGGCCAGTCCATGGTTACTGGGCCAGTCCATGGATACTGGGCCAGTCCATGGATACTGGGCCAGTCCATGGATACTGGGCCAGTCCATGGTTACTGGGCTAATCCATGGATACTGGGCCAGTCCATGGTTACTGGGCCAGTCCATGGATACTGGGCCAGTCCATGGTTACTGGGCCAGTCCATGGATACTGGGCCAATCCATGGTTACTGGGCCAGTCCATGGATACTGGGCTAATCCATGGATACTGGGCCAGTCCATGGATACTGGGCTAATCCATGGATACTGGGCTAATCCATGGATACTGGGCCAGTCCATGGATACTGGGCTAATCCATGGATACTGGGCTAGTCCATGGATACTGGGCTAGTCCATGGATACTGGGCTAATCCATGGATACTGGGCCAGTCCATGGTTACTGGGCTAATCCATGGATACTGGGCCAGTCCATGGATACTGGGCCAGTCCATGGATACTGGGCCAGTCCATGGTTACTGGGCCAGTCCATGGATACTGGGCCAGTCCATGGTTACTGGGCCAGTCCATGGATACTGGGCTAATCCATGGATACTGGGCCAGTCCATGGATACTGGGCTAATCCATGGATACTGGGCTAGTCCATGGATACTGGGCTAGTCCATGGATACTGGGCTAATTCTTGGATACTGGGCTAATCCATGGATACTGGGCTAGTCCATTGTTACTGGGCCAGTCCATTGATACTGGGCCAGTCCATGGATACTGGGCCAGTCCATTGATACTGGGCTAGTCCATTGATACTGGGCTAGTCCATGGATACTGGGCCAGTCCAGTCCATTGATACTGGGCTAGTCCATGATACTGGGCCAGTCCATGGATACTGGGCTAGTCCATGGATACTGGGCTAATCCATGGATACTGGGCTAGTCCATGGATACTGGGCCAGTCCAGTCCATTGATACTGGGCTAGTCCATAGATACTGGGCAAGTCCATGGATACTGGGCCAGTCCATGGATACTGGGCTAATCCATGGATACTGGGCTAGTCCATGGATACTGGGCTAATCCATGGATACTGGGCCAGTCCATGGATACTGGGCTAATCCATGGATACTGGGCCAGTCCATGGATACTGGGCCAGTCCATGTATACTGGGCCAGTCTATTGATACTGGGCCAGTCCATGGATACTGGGCCAGTCTATTGATACTGGGCCAGTCCATTGATACTGGGCCAGTCCATGGATACTGGGCCAGTCTATTGATACTGGGCCAGTCCATTGATACTGGGCCAGTCCATGGATACTGGGCCAGTCTATTGATACTGGGCCAGTCCATGGATACTGGGCCAGTCCATGGATACTGGGCCAGTCTATTGATACTGGGCCAGTCCATTGATACTGGGCCAGTCCATGGATACTGGGCCAGTCCATGGATACTGGGCCAGTCTATTGATACTGGGCCAGTCCATGCTAGACAGGAGCCAGGAGTCTGTTTTTCCTCCCGCTGGAAGCAAGGGAGCTAAAGCCTCCTGATAGCACAGCCTAGCTGGATGACCCTGAGCGACATGGAAGCAGACTAAAGTTAGAGGTGTCACGTCACCTCGTTCTGCTGGCTGTGTGTCGTGTATGTGACGGAAAATGTGAGTCCTGGTCTTATAAAGTATCAAACCGCTCATGACAAATCTGCAAAAATAAATAGTGGTGAACGTCCATCGTCCGCTGTGACGTTTTATTTGATTTTTGTTGGTCACGTCTCTTTGTGCATTCATACAGGAAGTTCTGCACTAACAGGGTTTCTCTGAAAATAGAAGAGCCAAACCAGCAGCTAGTGCGGAGAGGAATGTTGGCCAAACATGGACGTGGCTCCGTCCTGCAGACTCAGAGATGCTCGGTCCATCAATGGTATCGGGTTGCAAGACTGACCCGACAAACTCTGCACACAAGTCACTCCCGGGTGAAGAAGCCTCAGAGGAAACAGAGGTAAGCTACTGGAGTGACGCGGCATTCCTCTGCTGCTCCACCACAGCCGGCTCCCCGAGCACCAGGATACAGGAGAGAGCATTTTTCTATCATATACTGTTAAAAGATTTAATCTATAAAGTCCATGTCAAACAAATTGAAAATAAACATAATTATATAGCAAATACTAGAACTCCTACAAAAGAAAAAAGGGTTTCAAAAGTAGAACGGACACCTGCTTGACATTTCTGAGATTGCCCATGAGGAATAACCCCGTCCAACACGTTGCTCCAGTAGATCATCGAGCTGCTTGTCTGTGTGGGTGCTCAGCTCAATTTATAGCACTAGCGAATCAGATTACATAATAATGTTTGCATAAGCTTGTTTTCCATCAATAAAGTGCTGCTCTGCCAGACCTTCTACATTGATACTTTGTTCAAAAAGGTACCAAAATCAGCTCAATCACATCCTTATTGGGAACATTGCAGCACACCACAACGGTCAGCTCAGATTTAAGGTCAAGATCCTGGACCTTTATACAGCATGAACCGCTGGGGGTTTGACCTTTGGGCTATCCGATGACCCCTGTCCACATCAACAGAGTCCATCTACGGTCAGGAGGGGTGGTGGGTGGGGAACCCCTGCGACTGAGCATTGCGGTGTGAAATATCAAAGCTGCTATCTTAGAGGTGGGACGAGCGCAGCAGTGGAAACTCCATGATGTCAGAGGCACGCGGAGCACTCAGTCACATCCCAGACAGCTCTGGACACATTAAGGATGGGCACCGGGGCCACTGCTGATGAAAGGTGGTGGTCTGCACACCATGCAGGCCCTGGGCTAGCCCGAGGTAAACCGATGCCACGCGGACGCTCCACAAGGGTCACACGCTGCAACTGCTGCAAATGTCAATATGTGAAGAAAAAAGACCAAGAGGATTGTTTGTTTGTGTGTTTGCACATGAGCATTAATCACGTCACAAAGTAAACCTGTATTTTACAAAGAATGTTCCAATATGTGCACAGCGGTGCAGTTTCCACACAGTGAGATTATATTTGACTGTGACCGGTCACGTCAGGTCATTCACAGCCTGCCCCGCCTGTGACAAAGCACCCGACAATAAGAAGAGTCCACAGTGTCACACTGGGCTTTGTTTACACCGAATAGCTATTGTTATCTTCCCTTTAAAGCCCCACTATGTAGTTGTTCCCTTGTAGCGCCCCCTTCAGGTATTTAACGTTTACTTCAGTGTCGTAAATACCCAGTTACGATAGATCAGGTGTCGTGAACCTCTGGCTCTGAGCCATATATGGCTCTTCCGGTGACGCATATGGCTCTTTTGAGTTTGAATTAAAAAATATATATATATCTCCACCCGCCCCCCTGTACCTTTCTCTATCCTCCAGATGACAGCAGCAGTAATGTCAGGTCCCTTTGTTAAAGACGTCTTTGTTCTTTTATTAAACTGAACGTCTGTTATTGATCGTCTCCACAGCAGCATGTCTCTCCGTCTCTACGCGTCGCGTAGCGGAACAAATAAAAAGTCACCTGTGAGGTGGACTGGACTATGTGACGTTGGTCATCACTGACAGAAAGCAGGTCGAAGAGACCGGGCGGCTCCAAAATCTTACATAGTCGGGTTTTCTCCCCACAGACCCCCGATGGCCGTGGCGGAGGCGAACATCTCCATATTAAAAGTCATTGTAGCGGCACCATTTTTTTCAAGCTGTTATTTTAAGGTAGAATTGTTACATCCTGTTGCTTTAAGTTCGGGTCCACTAATCTGATTAATTAAACATAAGCCTTGCCAAGACAAGCACTTTTTGACATTTACATGCAATTACAGACAAACACATGTGCGTGGTTTTAATTCATTCGACCTATATGGACTCTTTAGACTGAGGTATTCTTGTTTCAGTAGTTTGAACGACGCGTCACCCGACCCCCAGGCCACGGCATATGAAGTTGTTGTTTAGTATTGCGGGGCTCTGAAAGCCCACCCTGGGAGGCGGGGCTTGATCGAGGGGGAGCCGTATGACGAACAGCAGAACTAGAGACCTCATGACATTCTCCTCTCCAAGTAACGTGTGCTGTTGCACTTCAACCGAGCTCCCGATTAGTCGTGCCGACTGGACCGGCCTCCGGCTGGATCGACCTCACGCTGAGACAGAGGAGTGAGTGGAGAGGATTCAAGAAGCTAGGAGGGGAGGTATAAAGGTGAGGAGAGCGAGGCGACAAGGAGTTATAAGAACTAAGGAACAGTGGGTGTGACAGAGAAGTCACAGAAAGGGGGAGGAAAAGCAAAAATAAAAATGTAAGCGGAAAAAAGAAATGCATATGGCACCAGCGAGCATTAATTTACAGTGATGAAGGGATATTTAAATACACACACGGCGGCTGTGTGTTTTGGGAAGAGCTAAACAGAGCCTCATCTTTTAATCTAAGCTAGATTTAGATGTTCTTTATTTCCGTGTCTTACCAGCAGTTTCAGATGCTACGGAGACATTGCATCAGCAGCGGGAGAGCAGATGAAATTCTCTCAAAAGCTCGGCTCTTCCGGCAAGTTCTCCTCACAAGTCTCTTCTTCCCTGCACTCACAAAAGCAACCTTGGTTACGTAACCGGGTGTACGAGATAATTAGTGACTGAATAATTAAATGTGTGTCCGTGACAGTGGGTTTGATGGAGTGTGAGTGTGTGAGCGGTGGAGGACTTGGAAGGACTCCATTGTATGAATATGCCTCTCGGCCGTGGCACGAAGCCTAAAGCCTCTCTCAGATCCCCAAAACACCAACAGGCCCGAGGAACAGGGGAGATGGCAACGAGAGGGGAGGGGAGGGGAGAGGAGAGGAGGAGTGCCTCTACCACCTCCTTCATATTACTACTTAAGCCCAGTTACCTTCCCGGCAACAATTCATGAAACCATGCCAGTCCAGGATTTGCTGCGCACCACATACACGTTTGCCCGTTGGAAGCCGCGCTGCTTTCAACTTCCCTGTCTGCTAAAAAAAGACGCTCGACGCGGAAGCTGCAGCACCGCTGTGTGCATGTTAAGCGCTCGCTGTCCTCAGCAAGGTCAAACAACAGATGGAGGAAAGAAGAAAGAAAGACTGCGCTGCGGTGAACGTTGGAGCGATGGACGAGCAGCAACACGACGACCAAGTGGGAGAGACCAGAGCAACGGGGGTGACTAAGAGTGGGAGGGGAGGAAAGACAGAGCGACGGAGAGAAGGAGAGAAGGAGAGTGTGGTAGAGACTAGAGAGCCCAGAGGATGCAATTTGATCTCGCTGTGTAACCGAAGAAGTAGTGGGGGCACAGACACAGACACACACACACACACACACACTGCAGGTCAGGTCCTTGTAAAGGATGATGTTGTGACCTGTCCTACTTACAAAAAAATACAAAACAACAACCCCCCCCCCCCCCCATAATAAATAACGGCCCCATGAAGCTGTAATAGTCGCTGTGGAGTCCATCTCTCCCTCCCTCTCAGTTTCCATAGCACTGAAGTGACGCCACAAGACTCTCAGGAGACCCATCAACACGCCCCATAGTAACGGTAACGAAGCCCAATCCCCTCACATCTTCACATCCTTCGTCACAAATACAGACGAATTAGAAATTAAGAGATTGTGCGCAGACAGTTGTGGTCGCCTTAGGCTGGGTTAGAATAACACGGCTGCAGACGGTTAGCCGTGGTCTTTAAATAGCTTCATTGTTCACCAACATGGAGACACAAGGCAGGCTCATGATAGATTTACACGGCCCTTAGTTTGGATTATTTGGGTTTTGTTTCTGAGAAACCATTTTTTTTGCCATTTAGATTGGCAATGGAGATGGAAAATGTGTGACGCCATTCAAAATGCTTCATAACTTCAGTTGGTAACAAAACAAGTTGCCAAATTGCTTCCAACATGGACCGCACATCTAAATGTGACTCCATTTATGTTGCAGATTACATAATTAGTCTTTAAAAAAATAATGTTTATCTTTAGGCATGTGACTTTTTATTCGGTAAAAATAAATGCATCACTTTGCAACTCCTGTAGGATTTAACTTTTTGTCCCTCGGAGCTGAAACCTCTGGAGTCTGGACCACAAGCCGAGTCTTTTGCTCCCGTCACATTTTAAACTCTGTGGCCTCACTGCCTGCACCTCGAAGGAACCGAGGAACAAACTCAAACACACATGTTGTGCAGTATAATCCCAAATCATAACAAAAAAAATGCAAGTTAAAAAAAATTGGAAATTGAAAAACAATGGAATCTATTGACTGAACCCTCAGGGACGGCATACAACAACCGGCTCTTGCCTCACTAAACCCGAGTTAATTGTCCAATTATAAATGATCTATAGATCCATCCAGCTCTACATGTAAACCAGGTGTACAGCAGATTATTGCAGCGTCTAACATTTACAGTGAATGTTTCCGTGTGGATTGAGTATGCTGGTGTGAACACCTGTGTGCCGTCCTCTTTGTTTACCTTGCTTTACACTTCTGGGCTTCCCTCTTGAAACCAGATGCGTCCCCAATCAAACACATTCATGCGTTAGTGCACTCTGCAGCTTCCCTTACGAAGTACGTACTGTTGCATGCAGTGTGTGCTCAGTTGCTACTTTCTCATAACATTGCACTTTGAATGTAGAGCCCCTTGGATTGTGGATCAGTAAAGCAAGAAATGCATCCTGGCCTGAATACTGAGGTGACACCGGATGCTGTGGGACATCCTGGTATTGTTGGTAACATATCTACGGGGACATATTCATATTTTTCTTGCATACTAAATATTATTGTAGTATGGGTATTGGAATGCACAGCTGAAGTCACAACGCTATGAATTGTGGGAAAAGTTAGACAAAATGCAGACTGACAATATGTGTGCATAAAAGGGCTCAAGAAAGACCTGAAGCCCCGACACACTTTTCCAGATCGCGTTCAAAGACTGCGAGTGTGGACACTGGGATTGGAGCCACGCCAGCTCTCTCAATACGTTGCAACATCCAGAGAGCCATCTCATCACTGGAGAGGAAATATTCACATCGTCACAGACTTTGTCAAGTCCGCCTCCAGAGAAGAGTCGCGGCTGGCCCGGGACTGCCTGCCTGCACCGTTGTGTGAGCAGCTGCTTCCGTCTCCAGCGTTCCCCTCTCGCGCCCCTTGGTGTTCATCACGGCCCCGCTGAGTCGTTCACACAGGTACCACTGTTGATCTTTCCGTGGGAGGACGCGTTTGTGTGCATGTCTGTGTGTGTCACCACAGACTGACGTGAGCGTGAAACAAACCGTACAGTCATTGGCGTTGCCGCAGAGAGGGAGGTCATGATTCAGCAAGAAAATGTGTGTGTGTGGGGGGGTGGGGAGAAAGGTGCAATCAGGTGCACAGGAATCATTTCTCTGCTCCCTTTAATCTGCAAATTAATCTCCTTGGCCTGCACGGTGACCTGCACACACACTCCGACAGGAACAAGTGCAGCAGGCAGAGACTTACCAACGGTGTGCAGACGAAGCTCGACTTGTGTCTCCACATGTCCTCCACCAACATGCTGCATGAAGATATGATATGCAAGATGCACAGAGACTTCACTGGCAGGTACTTCCTTGTAACGGCATGCAATGAGGAGTCAGGGCAGAAAGGCCCAGTGAAACAGGGAGATGGAGTGAGGGGAATGAGACAGGTACAGAGGGAGACCAGCTGCACGTCAGTTAGCACAAGATAGACGTTACAACAACATTTCACTGGCCGAAGAACTGCCGCTGTCAGCCTTTTATTCAAAGTTGTTTTGCGATTCAAGATTTAAATGAGGCCAAAACTTGAGAAAAGCTTCAGCGTCCCAGAGAGCGTAATGTTGCTGGATCGTGGGACACACGCTGGGAACAAGAGCACAAACACATAAATAAAAAGAAACACACACACACACATTATTGTGCGGAGGAGGAAGAGAGGGTAACAGCAGTATAGGCATTTTCAATTAGCCACCTACCAAGAGCACGTCTGTGACTAAATGGCCGAAAAAGCACAGGTAGTATCAAGCGTTTAACACACACACACACACACACACACACACACACTCACTATGAGCATTCCTCTCCTTGCCGTACACCCCAAACACACACATACATACACACGCACGCACGCACGCACTAACGCACACACACACTCACTTAACACACACATGCACAGGCAGAGGCTCAAACTTGACTGGTTAATTTTCCGCCCGGTTGCCGGGCGGGTTTGGTGGTTTCAAGGCGCTGCGTCTAAATGTAAATGTCTCCGCTGCCTGACCTTGGAGTGATTATGCATTTGGATCAGGTTTTACAGATGAGAGCCAGCCCAGAGCGGGAGCTTTAGAGCTGACCACGCATATTGATCCCTGCAGGAGGAAATAGCATGTCTCTCTGCAGTGTCATTGTGTCACGCGCTAATATCAATTGGAAGTCAGAACCGGGCCGGCTGGCGGAACCTCAGCGCCGCAACAGCCAGCCGCTCACTGCGAGCCCCGAAACACTTCGCGTAACGTAGTTTGCTCTAACACGTTATCGCGCCGCTGCAACTCGAAATATACACTACCGTTCAAAGGTTTGGGGTCACCGAGAACACTTTGTGTTTTCCTTGAAAACTCACACCTTTATTTATTAAATGAATACAAGATTAATACAAAATATAGTCAAGACATTGAGAAGGTTAGAAATAATGATTTTCATTGTAAATATAAATGTTTTTCTTCAAGCTTGTCTTTCAAAGGAAGGCCAGTTTTAGAGTTTCTCTCACCAGCATAACTGTTTTCAGCTTCGCTCACATAAAAAGGGTTTCAATGTCAAGGAATAATCTGTTTGTGGAAAATGCAAAAGAAAAAGTTATAAAAAGAAAAAAAAGGTTTCAAGGGGGTTCTAACCCTCTGCTCGTCTTCTAAGGCAATAACACAAAACTGGAGACACACCTCTGTAGAGATGTCATAGAAAAACAGAGAATAGTCATTTACCAAATTAACTATGTAGAGAGAGTATTTCTGTATTAATGTCATTTTCATTGAAAAAAAACAGTGCTTTTTTCCCTTTTTTCTAAGTGACCCCAAACTTTTGAACGGTAGTGTATATGCTGCACATCATCATTGGATTAATTTGCTATAGCAGGTTTGTTTATCTACTAAAAAAGACCATTAGACCAAATCCAAACTGGGTTCATGCATTCACACATTCTGCGTCCATGGAGGTGTCGTCGGGCTCTCGTTCAACCCTCAGGCGAAGGCCTTGACGGGGAGGCTCCTGCGAGGAGCACGCCCAGCCGGCGTCGTCACTGTGGAAAACGTTTTATGTTCAAATGTCCACTGGCGACTCCATTAAACGCCATCTTTCTTGTGGATATATTGTGGCAGCACATAAACTAAAGTCGTAAAGTGACATTCATTGATAGCCTTTTAGATCTGTTCCAGTTAACCAAATGGCCGAACCTGCCATGTGCCTCCGTGTTAAAATGGCGCAGGTGTCGACGATTTAACGAGTCCCGTCACATCATGCGCCCGCATCTACCGGGAGGACGACTTCCAAATACAACGGACTCCACATTGTCCTGCATTTGATCAACAACAACAAAAATGAACCACAGGTGCTCAAAAATAGTTACTGTAGCTTGTACCGACGTGACGGTGTTAATTGCAGTGTGGTGGTGAGCCACCAGCGAGCGAGCTGACAGCAGTGAAGTCGCTAATGAAAAGTGAGTCAGCCTCCGAGACAGGCTGGTGGATAAAGATGGTGATTAATGCTGCATGCTTCATCCCCTCCTCCAGTGTGCTGATACATGCAATATGCCAATGCTTCATCTCCACTCTCCGACAGACACGCGCAGACACACTTTGATGATCCAGCTGCTCGTCTGATACTTTATCAGGAAGCTATCGTTAATTTAGTTTCCGTCTTCATCCACGTCCGTCATCTGCAGAGGTGTACGAGAGCACAGGTGAAAGAAGGTCACGCCGCAGCCACATGCTGAGAACTGGACCGGACTGGACCGAACGACATGAGATACACACAAGGAAACGCACACAGACGGTCTGTTCTCGCTGAATCATGACCACTTCCTGTTTGGCAGGAACTGGGTGTTCTTCACTCATGAGAAAAGCAAGAAACAAGTACTGGAAGAAGTGAGAAGAAGGACATGAGGAGACTATGGTGTGTGTGTGTGTGTGTGTGTGTGTGTGTGTGTGTGTGTGTGTGTGTGTGTGAGACAGAAGTTATGTGGTCGGTATCTCCCAACAGGCTTCCTTTAAACACCATCCAATTCCACCTGTCTGTGACCTTTCACTTGAGCTTCCTGCTCGGGTCGGACCAACAGTGGGATGTCAGTCACCCGCCTCGCCAAGAGGAAGTGCATATATGGTCATGGGAACAGGAACACGTCCCTGTAGTAATATCTGTGGGGCTGTGAGGCTACCTGCGGCGTGGAGAGGGCTGCTGAAACTCTCAACAGCTCTTTCAGGGCTGCAGGGGATTGAGAGAGACGGATGAATGACACTCAATTTAGTGGAAACGAGAGGGCGAGGAATGTGAATGGCCGGGGCTATGAAGGAGGATAAGAGCGGAGCTCGAGTGGCTGGGGAAGGGAGTGAAAGGGACGAGATGCAGAAGAAGAGCAGGCTGAGATAGAAGAGTGTGAAAAGGAGTAATTGGCAAGTGTGACGATAAAGAGGAGAGAGGAGAGGCTGGAAGTGAGCGGGGGGGCATGACGTACTCAGAGCCTTTCTGGAACTCTCCTCAGCTTCCTCCATTAGGCGTCTCTGCTGCAGCGTCGACTGCAACTGCATACTTGATGAGAGCGCTAGAACACCTCCCAGATACACACACACACACACACACACACACACACACAGACATACAGACATACACACACATACACACACACACACACACACACACAGACACAAACACACACACACACACACACACACACACACACACAGACAGACAGACATACACACAGACATACAGACACATACACACACAGACACACACACACACACAGACAGACATACACACACACACAGACACACACACGCAGACACACACACACACAGACATACAGACATACACACACACACACACACACACAGACACACAGAGACACACACACACACACACACACACACACACACAGACAGACGCACACACGCACACACACAGAGACACAGACACACACAGACACACACACAGTTCCAGGAGGGGGTTCCACTGTCTGTGTTTACTGAGGGTCGATACCACCGCCCCTCTCCTGTTCATATATAGGTAACAGTAGAATCACTTTCACAGTTATCGTCTGTCGATGCAGAGCGCTGCTTATCAATCATCCCATATCATTTAAAACGAATTCACACAGTGTTGACATGTTTTCATTCTTTTCCGCCGATGGAGGCTACATCCTTATTTGGAGAAGGTCTCTGCTTTTTCAACATTTGTAATTATTGTCACAGTTGCATGAAGTAAACGCTCACGTCTTCAACCCCTCGTGTCTCACACGACGTATGTGTAGTTATGTCGGCTGGCTAACTTTGATAAATAAACGTACTAGCAAGTGATAATAATTATGTATATTACATTACATGACATCACCTTACATTGTGTAAAGCTTGTACTTTAAGACATGTTTTTGTTCAATTTCTCTGAATATTCCGATGGCGATCAGACCAAAAACAATCTGGTATCTGTGGCTGTCGCCGGACTATAATACACCTGTCCATTCATTTCATTCAGGCTGATTGAAATGAATGGCCTACCTGCCCGTCTACCTACCTGCTGCTGCTGCTGAGCAGCTGTGAGTTCTGACAATAGCCGTGTCCGTTGGTTACGTTCATAATTCTATCTTTGGGTGAGTTGCTTTGAGGGAGGCCGGCGGCGGGGGGGTGTCAGCGCTGACAACTTTGTGACTTTCAAGCTAGATTTAGTGACTTTGAAAAAGCCGCAATGAATAAAGAATAAAGTCCCGAATACACAGGAACAGAGTTGTTCCTTAAAGTCATTGTGTTTGGTACGTCAGCATTTACACAATCAAAATCTTAACAAGGAGCCAAACTGCTAAAACAGCTCAAATCTAACAAACTAAATTACTAATAGTTCTATTTTGTCCTCATTGTATTTTGCACATCAGCATGTATGAAGTATGTATCATGTATTTTTATCACAAAGAAACTGGAGCACACAGCAAATTCAAGTAGGATATTTCTGTAGATTAAACGTACTTTATGAAACCAGTCCTCTTTGAAACAGAGCCGAGCAGTAGCCCCTCCCCCTCTGACCCACCACCCTGCCTTCAACAGACGGTAGTACAAACATACTTACATCTGCATATGCGTGCTCGCACACACACACACACACACACACACACACACACACACACACACACACACACACACACACATTAATAAATCAACATCTGAAATAACATAACATTTTTATCTCTACATGTGCAAAGACGATGAGATGCCTCTGCCATGTGATAGAATAGAATAGAAATAGAATAGAAGAATAGAATTATACTTTATTAATCCCCAAGGGGAAATTTGAGGACAACGTAGCACCAATAAACTAACTAACTAACTAACTAAAATAACTAAAACAATGATAAAATATAATATGTATATAAGATATATAAGTTGTCATGCTGCTGCGTCCGCTGTGATGCGCCACGTCTATGTCAATGTCTCTTATGGGACTTGATCTATCAATCGGTTGATCTTCACTCTGTCAATAACACTGGACTGAACTAAATATTTTCAAACTAAAAAACTAAAAACAAAAGATAATGTGATATTTGTAGGATGATTGCTTACACTTCAGAGGATATTTAGACACAAGAGGTTTTTGAGATGGTGATTAGTTACTGTAGATATATTTACTTTATAACATCATTATAACACAGCCAATAAAACAATAGAACTGAAACACATTGTAATGTCATAGTTTAGCTGGATTCTCCAGTCATAGAAAGTGATTCATCTGCTCCGCCACTGTTCAGTCACAACAGAAGCTACATTAATTAGCAGTTAAGATTTGTCACATTGATCCCAGAATGATTATTATTTAAGGGATGATATTTCCTTTTGTCAAAAACTGTACAGCTGTGTTGATCTCATCCATGCTAATTGTTATTTTTAGGTCACTATTTCTATGAATAAAAGCTAGCTAGCTATGAGGAAAATGATGTCTCTATTATTGATCTTGCCTACTGCGTTTCTTTTCTCGCACAGATAAACAACCATTGCAGCACAATCAATTGGAAATAGAGAGCCAATTGCAGCCAGCATCCGGAAAACATTTCCTAAATATAACTGATTCCTGGAGGAAAGACGATGGTTAACCCTCAAAGTGGCCGAAGCTGGAGGCTGCCGAGCGTCGTCCTTCTGCTCATTACTCCAGAGAAGAGACGTCCATGTTCTACAGAACGCTTCCCCTCTTTCTTTTTGTCCTTACAACTAGGGCATCAAATCATACGACATTCCCAAATGATCTCCCCCCCCTCCCCCCCACAAACACACACACACTCATTGAGCCATTGCAGAGAAATGTATCAAGATTAAGATCTCATAAAAATGTGAAGAGTGTGAAGCAGCGACAGGGAGGAGGAGGAGGGCGGGGGGGGGGGGTTCTCAGAAAGATGGGAGGATATAATGCATGCTGCCAAAAGACTAGTTACATCATCGCAGGTCAGCGAGGCAAAGTGTAATCATGATAGAGATGATAGAGATGAGATGATGAATGGATGAGAGAGGGAAGAGGGGAAAGGAGGAGGAGAGAACGGGCAGAACAGATGTCGGCTCCTGAAGATGAAAATAAGCTGGAACGGCTGCAGAGGGTACAGGCTGACAAAAACATGCCTAATGAGGAGGGGGAGCCTTTTGAACACATAGGAAACTAAATGAAAGTAAAGTAAATGCAGTGCTCACACCCAGAACATGTCATCACACACAAGCAAAGAATAAAGAGCCGGACGGCGTGTCAAGCATCAATAGCTCAGAGAGATGAGAACAGGGCGTCTTCTCCCCTCCTCCAGCCCCTCTTGCTCACCTCCACCATTCCTGCATCCACGATGTGTATTATGTAACCTGAGCTACAGACTCCAGAGGAGAAAAGGGATGAAAAGCAATAAAAGACGGTGTGCCAGAGGTAGAGACAGACAGACAGACAGACAGACAGACAGACAGACAGACAGACGGGTAGACGGGGAGAACCGGACCAGAACAGAGCCTGCACAGGAGGAAAAACGAGACAGGAGGCAAAGTACCAGAACAGGCGTCATGAGTCCTGAGGAGCCACTCGATCAACACAAATAGTTTATATGTATATATAATTCAATAATACTAAATACCAGAATATAATTAGAGAAGGCATGAGGAAGAAAGATGAAAATGAGAGTTGAAAAGAGAGGACGTGGTGGATGTGTCAGAGCATTAAAAACGTAACTGTGCCCAGTATAAAACTCTGTCTTCCCCCAGTCGACATCGATGGAGTCCGTTCACGCAGCTCCATGAACAGAATACTGAGACATGAGCCGCGTTTACAGCCCGAGCATATATGCACAGCATTAATCTCAATGAGGCATTTCCTGGTTAAATAAATTTAAAATAGAAAAATAGAGGAGAGCCTGCTTTGGGGTTGTAAATATGTAGATCCTGAAAGTGGATTTCATCTGCACGGGGACTCCAGGTCTGGAAAGACTCGTAGTCGTAGGATGTGTGAATGGATACTTAAAGCAGCTTTAGCATTCAGGATATTAGCATGATGACACGTATGCAGCTTTGACATATTTAGGACCCCCTCGACAATAATCTTGCTTTAAAGTAAGTCAGCTGCAGACATTAAAAGAGCAGACGGACACCGAGTGCATCTGACAAACTCAACACTTTACTCAGCACTTTACTTTGTTTTCCCCATTATTTAGTATTATTATTAGTATTTAGTTTTTAGTTTTTTAGTATTTAGTTTTGTTTTATAATTATTTTTATAAATGCTCTGATGTGCACCGCTGCTGTGATTTTGACATTTCCCCACTGTGGGGCGAATAAAGGTATATATCATATCATATCATATCATATCACTTATGGAGCTAATGCTTTATTCATTAGCGAGCTAGCTACATAACTGCTAGCAGCTGTTGTCATTTCAATAACGAATCAATAACTTCTTTTAAATCATTTCTTAAAACCCACTTTTATAGAACTGCTTTTAAGTGATGTCGTCCTTTTATGATTTTATTTTAATTTGTTTGGTTTTAGTTGTATTCGATGCTTTTATGGTATGGTCTTTTTTGTTTGCCGCCATTTAAGTTGTGTTTAGGCTTTGTTTATCTGTAGAGCACTTTGTAAACCTTGTTTTTAAAAGTGCTATATAAATAAATAAAGTTATTATTTCAGTCAGACAAAAAGCTATCGGTTCAAACATTACAACATATTCGGAGTGGTTATTCTGCCACTGTTATTTTTGTAAACTACACACGTGCCAAGAGGAAAACATGACAGGCGTGTCAGCGGTGACTGAGGCGGGCCGAGCGCTTCCTGAAGTCCTTTGTTTCCCGGCGGCATCGACGCAGCATACGACACTCAGCATGCAGCATATGATACGGCCCTCTCCCACTCATTAGCTCACACACAGAAACAACACCGCCACCTTCTCATCGCAGACCAACAGTCCAATGAATGCAGTACAATGTGTCTTTAATTAAATATCATCTTGGGGAGGAGGTAGCCATGGCAACAGGCAGAAAAACCCACTGCGATCGGCGGTTTGGGTTTGTTCTCGGTCCGCTCCCAAAAATGCAAAATGACTTACTACTGTGGGAGGGAGCGTTTCCAATGCCTCCAACGTCTCTCGCTCGTCCTTTCTTTCTCGTTCTGTCATGTGTGTGTGAGCTCGGGGGGGCGAGGCCCCGGTCCTCAGGTTAAGCAAACACGGCATTACCGACCACGGCCGACCATCTGCCGTCTGATCCCCCGTCCAGGCTAATATGGGCCACGTGAACACACAGTCGTTTGTTACGCTCTAATGACGCTAGCTAATCCCAGCACCGCTGGACGAGATAATCCTCCATCCAAACGTGAGACTTCTCCTAAAAAGACCTTCTTCCCTCACGGCTGCTTCGCGGTGCTTTCCTATCATCCTGCTTGAAGTCCGCCGCAGTAAAGCGTGTAAAGTTAACAGATCGACAGTCGAGAGCAGGGATTCATCTTACTGCTTCTGTGTTAATACTTTTGAGGGACAGGAGGAAATAAATGGCACATAAAAGAGGAGGTTCAATGATATTTGACATGACGAGCAATGCAGCCTGTTCCATTATTATGTTCAACTCTAAAAAAGGAAATATCAAATCAATACCTCGAGCTCTAGCAACTCACTTTTGTTTACGTGTGGTCCGTCTCTCTCTCTGAAATCAAAATAGAGAGTCGTGATATATATTTAACATTACTGATTATCCTCATCCTTGTTCCGTTTCACCACTTGATTAATAAATAATTCCCCATCTTAATTTCCCAAAACATGAATTGAAAAAACAGCTTGCCGTCTCCAACCAACAGTCTGAAACTAAAAAAAGCATTCAGCGAAACAATCCAAGCAAAACACCGGCAAATATTCACATTCCCGAGGCTGGAAAAAGACAATACTTGTAGTTTTCTTCTTTAAAACAATGGCGAGGTCGTGGCAGCAGAGAGAGAGCGGAGGAGGGCCCGTTGAAGCCAGTGATGTGCGGTGATGGAGCCGAGGGGACAGGTGGCTCTCAGCGAGCCAGTTTCCACCATTAATCAATTTAATCTCCCTCACACACACACACACACACACACACACACACACACACACACACACACACACACACACCTCATCTCGTCCTCATTTGCTTTCTGGTCAGTTCATCCAAGCAGCCGATACACACAGTGATACATGCAGACAATGGGAGGAGCTATTGTCCTGCAGAGAGGCATCTATATTAGTTCAGTCACTGCGTGTGGAGCGGGTCAAAGGTCAGGGCGCAGCTGCATCTACACGGGGCCTTCTCGCTAATAATAAGAGTTCAATCTTTAATTAATAACTGAAGGGAATGTATTCATTTATATTAGGTCAAATGAAGGGAAAGAAAGATGACATAAATTGCACTAAAGACTATTTACCTTGATTTGTGTTCCATCTATACTGTTTCTGTGCATGCTGACCGACTGTAACAACTACAGGAGACCGTTTCATTAATAAAGATCACAGCAGGATACCAATAACAAATGCGGAGCAGCTGAAGCAGCGTAACCTTTATGATGAAGTGGAAAATGCAACAGGACACCATCATCATCGTCAAAGAGGTTTTCAGAAAACAATAACTAGCTTGTGTAACCGCAGCCGGGCCTGGTGCATGAGGTCTGCTCTGACCTTCGTCTTGTCTGACACGTGTTTGTGGAACAGGATATGTTCATTAGATTACGTCCTCTCATTAAACGCTGCCGGGCATGCATCATCGCCGACGGGATACACGCCGTTACACACGCCACAGCCCCGGCACAAAGGATTTGATCTAGAGATCGGATGCGTTTGATTCGGCAGGTCTCACATTCCTCGGTGACTTTCTACAGTCTGACTTTCTGCTGCATTCACATTTTATTGCGAGTTATCACGCAGCGAGGCATTCATAAACTAACCCAATGTCATCCTGCCATATCTGAATTAGCAGGGACATCTGTTCAAAGTGGCCCAACTACCCTGCGTACCATCAGCAAATTACAGCACTGCGTCACACGGTGTGATGGACCGAGCACGGCGGAGGCGGCAGGAATTAAAACTATTAAAACGGAAGATTTATGGGCAGAGAGCCTCGGAGGACGAACACATTCAGGAACACAATGACCACACGGCCTTTGATGGAGAGAAATTGTTGCTGCAATGCACAGCAACACCCCCGTTTCCAACCACCGCGGAGTTTCCACACAGCACAACACGCAGAGCTGTGACGGCAACAAGAAAACAGAGAGAAAAACGTCAGAGGAATAGGAACCGTAAAGTGACTGCATCAGAATATCTAGCAAGACAAGCTCTGCTCGACACAGAGATTACAGAATGTGTGTGTGTGTGTGTGTGTGTGTGTGTGTGTGTGTGTGTGTGTGTGTGTGTGAGAGAGAGAGAGAGAGAGTGCAAAAGGCAAATGGAGAGTTACATAAGAATATCACGAGCCGTACCAACTTTGTTATGTTATGTACGCCATATAAGACGTGAGAGAAAGAGAGGAAAGATCTCCGGGCAGCCAGAGGATAAAGAAAGCAACGATTGAAGACTGGCACTGAGTTGTGTCCTCACTCCTCACTCAGAGTGAAGGAGCAGACAGAGAATTAGCAACAGAGAAACCGGCTCAGGGAGTAAATCTGTCTGTTTAGAAGGCACGACGAGAGCCGGGCCGGATCGTTAGTGGCTGCGTTGACGGATAGTTAGTTACGCACTTCACGCCGACGAGCGGCTCGAGTGACGAGCGGGGCGGACGGAGGGAAGGAGGCAAGGAGGCAAGGAGGCGAAGACGCAGCAGAGGTGGAGGTGCAAGCCCGTTCGCCTGCAGCATCACAAGCGGTGTTGTGTAAGAGCGCCGGGGACCAGAGCGCTCCTGCAGATGTGATTGGAGACAAAGGAGACGCTGTATTTAACGACTTAGCTGCAGCATGACGAGGGGATTTGGAGACATGTGTGGAAGATACTGCAATTTAAGGTCCTGGTGTTAACTGTGAGGGGGTTGGACCATGCAGTGGGATTCACAGTGTTATGAATAATAACAATGTTATTACCTAACATCTGTGGCTTTTCTGTTGTGTCTTGTTAAAATGCTGCGGATGTCAACGCTCAATAACACATTGAGCGTTGACCCCCGCGGGGCCCTCAACAGGGCTCCTGACATCTCAGGGACTCGTCCGTTAGTTCAGAGCCGCCTGCTGTGCGTCCT
The DNA here is from genome assembly GCA_036178185.1 of Liparis tanakae. Taxonomy (NCBI): domain Eukaryota; kingdom Metazoa; phylum Chordata; class Actinopteri; order Perciformes; family Liparidae; genus Liparis; species Liparis tanakae. Next base: position 8,851,067 of record CM070098.1, on the reverse strand, counting down.
CACTCTGATGAAGACCTCTCACAGGTGCCGACGCGCGGTCCGCCGCCCACACGTTCACGAGCGACGACAGCGTACAACTCTCCATCACCACGGCAGTGCGTCACTGCAGAGGTTGAGACGCATCGGTACATCGATGACGCGCGCACACACACACACACACACAGCGCCGCTCCTCAGGCGTCGACGGGGTTTTCCTGCTCGGAGCCGCGTGACGGCGAGGGGATGACGTCACGGAGGCTCGGTGACGAGCGCTGTGAAAGGCACCGGGAACCTCGAGGCCACGGTGAGGCATCCGGAGAGTTCTACCACCGTGTAGCCAGGAAGATAATAATGTGTGTGTGTGTGTGTGTGTGGGCGTGCAACCGGTGTTCGTGTATGATGTCCGTCATGTTGAGCGGCGCTGACGCTGCAGAGGCTCTTTGGTGCCTCGCCTGCAGCGAACGCTTCAGAGGCTCGTCTGAGCCGCTCAGACCCGAGTGCGCCCTTGACATTTTGCGCATTTGGCGTCGGAGTCCGTTCAGAACGTCACAGAAGCATTAATGTGCGGTCGCTCTTGACTTAATAGCGCGGCCATATGGGCTCCAGAGTGCCGCTCATTGCCTCATGAGTAAAGCTCTCTCTCTCTCTCTCTCTCTCTCTCTCTCTCTCTCTCTCTCTCTCTCTCTCTCTCTCTCTCTCTCTCTCTCTCTCTCTCTCTCTCTCTCTCTCTCTCTCTCTCTCTCTCTCTCTCTCTCTCTCTCTCTCTCTCTGTGAGCACGGGGACATTAGGCCGTTATCTCAAAGCTCCATCCGTCCTCGCCGTTGTCCTCGTGTCTCGTCTGTTGATGGCGTGGGACAGAGCCTGTCGCTGTCGTCGGCGGACGGAAGTGTGCAAGGTCAAAGGAAAGTCACTGGTTCCACGGCGTTCGTCGCGGCGAGGGGAAGCCCGCCTTCTTTTGAGGTCGACATAATGCACAGCGAGATCCAGAGAGGCGACTTTGGCTGCAGATGCACCTCTCGGCAGCCCCTCCCCCTCCTCTCTGAAGAGGGGGGGCGGGGGGGACGAGGAGGCAGGGAAGAGAAGAGGTGAGGGGGAGGGGGAGGGGGGAGTCAGCAAGGGTAATGTGATGCAGCAGTGAGCGGTGCAGACACAGGAGGCTGTTTGAATGCCAATCAGCAACATATTCCCCGGTGTTAGCGCGTTGAGCTCGTAACATAAAACCCCTGGATGTGGAAGAGACGGCTTCCTGACAGTTAATGAAACCCGACATTCAGATAATGCATTCACAAATACTGTAGAGGCACATTTAATTAAATAACACTCTTAGAAGTGTGTTGTATTTAGCTGCTAACGTGAGAAGGGACACACACACCAACAGCCCCACGCAACAGACAATTTGATAAAGACATCTGCAGGCCCGCTAGCTGGGCTGCCATTAAAATGCATTATATGAGGACTCGGTTTGGGCAGAAAGGATGTCAGACTGTACCCACTGACAGTCACTTCACCCAGATGGCAAACAACAACAACACGTGTAACTCACTCAAACTTCTGACGATGGTGGTTATTCCAGCTTATAGGGGACATTGTTTCGAGAGAGATGTTACAGTAGAAATTTAAATGTAATGCTTCAACGCTGCAGGCGCCACACGTCAGATAAGCGTGTTTTAAATCTTTAAATCTCTGTTCTCCATCCTCTCCAAAACCCAATGCAACATGTTTCCAACATGCTTCTTTACCATCGCAACAACAGCTCAAAATGTAATTTTATGTAGATGCATTTAATTAAATCAAGTAGCCAGTCCAATTTATTGACTAACTATATATAATCTATATATATATCTGTGGGGGGCGAGTACAGGCTCTCCCCTTCTAATGGCCATACTATTACGTGTCAGGAATGTGTGTGTGTGTGTGTGTGTGTGTTCACCCATACAAGCTCTTTCGCTTGTTCAGTGTTACTGAGATCGGAGTGATTCATTGAAAAATAAAAAAATAAACCTCCACGTCCACACAAACCGCGACCTCTGCTGCCGATTAGAGAATACACAAAGCCTTCAGCCGGCGTCCCGGTGTGCGGTCCACCACACACAGACACACTTATAATCCCACGTCGGAGGAGATTTGTTAATAAGAGATCTTGTAATTGTCCCAGAACAAAGAAAATCCCACTGCAACATCAAAATCTCTCCGACACACACACACACACACACACAGGGTAACAGACACACGTACACACACACACACACACGAGCACTCAGAGCACCCTCTGTGCTCTGTTTATCAGGGCCAGGCCCATCGATCATCCTAGCCTGGTTGCCCGGGTAACCCCTTTATTATTCAAAGCACGGTGCACCAGCTTGCAGAGAAAGCTGTTCATGTGTGTGTATGCAAGTGTGCATGTTTGCGTGTATGAGTGTGTGTGTGTGTGTGTGTGTACACTAGTTAGGTAGTGGAGGTTCCCATTGGCTCATAGGCAATGCAGCCAGGGGTCCAATCATCCTCCTTGATCTGCATATCATTGAGAGAGGACATTACCTATCACACACACACACACTCACACACACACACACACACACACACACACGATAGTAGCAACAACAATTATTCATATTCTCCTTATTTCGCTCGCCCCCCACACCATCTCCCTGCTCCCCTCCTATACTCCCTCCCACCCCTTGTGATTTTCATTCAGCCTCTTTCTTCCATTTCTCTACCCTGCTTTGCTGCATTTCATTCAGCATGCACCCCTATCTGTTCACTCCCTCTCTTATTTTTCATTCACATTCTGCGGCTCTGAGGCTCATTCATAAACAGCACCACTCCTTACAGCGGCAAAAAGTAGGGAGGTGGCGAGGGGAGAGGAGGAGGGGGAGGAGGAGAGGGAGGGTTACCCTTACTGACTTACTGACTGCTGCATGGTGAGGGCTCCCTGAAAGCTGAAATCAGCCAATCCAGAAGCCGAGAAAAGGGGAGGGTAGGGAGCAGAGAGAGAGGATAGGGGGTGAAGAATCCCTCTGCATCGAACTACACCCTCCTCCACCTCCTCCGTTCCTGTTTCTGTCATTCATTCATCAACCCACCCTCCATTCACACACTCACCTCATCTGCTGCAGTTTGGTATCAGCTCTGCTGCAGATGTTTCAGCACATCTCGGTAAAAACAGTGTGTTTGTGCGTGTGTGTGTGTGTGCGTGTATGTGCATGTGTGTGTGTGTGTGTGTGTGTGCGTGGTTTTCTTACTGGTTAAGGCCAGAGGACACTGCAGAATAAACAACCTCTACTGCCTTTGTTGGTGAGCAGCTTCTTGCATCTCCTCGTTGCTTGTTCCTGAACACCTGCTTGATCGCATTGCCGCTCATTATTAACTCACCCAACAAGTCATTAAAAGCTATATAATATATATATAATATATAATATAATATATTCAGTGAACACCACCATGAACAAGCTGGACAGCAACTGGCGTCACAAACCGGGGCGCTGGCAGAGGAGATAAATGAACAAATCTATGGAGTAGTAAGGAGAAGAAAACAAATAATACAAAATAAAAAGAGGTAGAGGTCACATGGAAAAATGTAGAATCTCAATTCAAGAAATGAAGGATGAAGTTCCTGTGAGGAACAGCATATCTGATATCAGCCAGATCTCCTGACAGCTGCAAAGACATAACTCCTGACTTCAAATCTCTCTCTCTATCCCGCCTTGCTCTGTGTTGCCAGTGATTTTCCATCCCATCAGCATTTTGTTTCAGCGTGTGTTTGCATATGTGTTTGTGTGTGTTTGCACACTGCAGAAGAAAGGAACGTGAAGCTCAACATATTAGCCCACCAACAGTTATTTGGACTCTCTTTGAAAGATGCAGCTCCCACAGATCTTAAAGATTATGTAAACCCCTCCGCTCAAGTTATATATACGTGAGGTATACGTGAGGCCGTTGTTGCTGAGGGAAACACAAGGAGGTGAGACAACGAGGACGAGAAGGAGGGAAGTGAGGGAGCAAAGGAGGTGATAAGAGGGTGAGATGGGGAGAGAAGGGGACGGTGTCAGGGAGGAATGATTGCCAAGATGTGGCGCGCTGAAGGCAGAGAGGCTGACGGAGGGAGGACTTCACATCGCCGTGAGCGTGCGCTCCTGTTCTTTCTACGAGGCGTCATGTCATTGTAGTCGAGGCACGAGGCCGTACACAGTTACTCAACAGCTGACTGAACACGGGGGCGCCTTTTTTATTCCCCATTGCCAGTAAACACGGCTTACGTCACCCGCAGGAGCTGAAGGAACCCACAAAGTGACAGGAGGATGACGTCAGGGGAGCTGAGCAGTTTAGAGAGGGCAGACATGCCCTGTAAGTCTACGTCATGGGCTACGCAGCTGCAACACATCATCAATTAGTCTGCCGGCTGGACTCTTGATTGATAGTGTCTCTCTCGTGTCCCCTGTTGTGTGTGTGTGTGTGTGTGTGGGCGTGGCTTCCGGCACCTGTCCTCATCTTCACACCTGCACAGCTGTCTTCAATCAAATCATCAAGTTCTTCCTGTTTAAACACCCGGGCTTCCCTCTCGCCGGTCGCCAGATGAGTTCACCGTTTCCACTGGTGTGCAGACTCGCGGTCTCTCGTGTTTGGATTGTTCTCTTGTTGTGGTTTTTGACGTCCTAATAACTTCTGTTTCTTATGTCTATAGGATTCCCGTGCCCGCACGCCTGCTCAGCCATCGTTCAGTCTGCATTCCCCTCCTGTTGTACCATCTCAGTGTAAATGAAGCCATAACCTTCACCCGACCTTGTGTCTGCGCTCGGGTCCGGCCAAAACCGAACCCTCACAGATAGTTTATATTAAATGTTAGAAAATAGCGAGCAATGAATGTTGTCATCATTTCAACAGGCATAAATACACCGCCTGTAATGTAACCACGCAGCCAACCATAACATAAGATACAGGTGAGGTCATCAGTTGTACACAGAATTGTGTGTCTGCATGTGATTTGTTGTGAGAAAGCTGAAGTAGTGATTCCCCTGAATGACCTCATATGTTACGAAGCTCTTCAAGACAAACGTGATGTGGTGCTGCAATGTCAGCTCTGATGTTAAAACACACGTGTTCATTAGTCCTGCGGTGGTGAAAGGGGGGCTCTTGGTCTGACGTGAACACGTCGAGAACATGAATAAGACACTCCTAGGGGAACGACTCACACACACACATCTCAGACCCCATTCGCTGCCGGATAACACAGCCATTACATCACCGCCCCGCTCCTTGGAGAACGCGGCATGAGCGCTGACCACTGGCAGACGTGGGGTCATTACATCACTGGCAGCAGCCGGGGGCAAGCCGTAAAAGAAGGAGCGGTGGCTGTGTGGCGGGCGGGAACCGGACCGTGTGTTGGATGATCGGCGCTAATGTGCGGTGGTGTTGCACAGACACACGGGTCAGGTGGAGGTTCAGGAACGGGTTGACGCAATGCTGTGTGACACACACACACGCACACACACACCACCCAAGGCCTTCAGCCGGCGCAGCCAATAATGAGCATTGTTATGTCACATGACGGAGGCTGTGAGACACACAGTGCTTTATTAAGAGTATTACATTATTATCAACGTTGGGCTTTACAAATTTAAATAAAAAACTGGAACGAGCCATGTGGCTTTTTGGATTAACATAGTCGTGTTTCATAACTGCAGACCTATTTATAAGCCATCGCACATTGATATGCATGTATATTTTCCGTGAAAGGGCATTTTCGGTCCGATTCTCTTTATCATTATTCCAAGTTATGTTACAGCCCTAGTCTAAAAAAGCAACTTTCTCCATTATTTTGAGGCAGAAACAACTGATCGCATGTCGCTGTGGTAAAGTGGGTGTCTGAGTGGGCAGTGCAGCTTCTAAACAGGATATGCTATTATGGATGCTTTTACCACCTCTGTAATCATGAAGGACGAGAGGATCAATACTGTAGCCACTAAAAAAGCACCGTTAGCAAGTATATATATTTACAAAAGGGATACCTCAAACAGCAGAAAATAAATACTTTATTTGTCCAAGACTATTTTCTGCTGCAGCTTTGATGCACTAGACTCAAGCATTTAGGAGTGAGTAAGCAGGACAATTATGTACGTGGGATTGGCTAAAAAAATAATACTAAATTGCCCACGTGTATCAACATATTACCAAATGCAACTGCATGGGATCTGTTGACAACAGCAGAAATATAGAATGGCACAAAGAAGAAAGGGGGCAGTGTCCTGTATATCGAACATGCCCAGACGTATCTTTTTGAAGTCAGAAGCCATTACGATCCTGCTGAGGAGGAGTTCACGACAAAGAGAGAATAACACAGAAAGACACAGAGAAGATGTGGAGCAGGAGCAGTGTGAGGATGAAGCCTCCAGAACAAAGAGGGGAGGGGAGAAAACAATGAGGAGTATAAGGCCGAGACGGTGGAAGACATTAAAACTGCCACCGACCTGTCAGATAAACACAGGGTTCGTACGGTCATGGAAAACCTGGAAAGGTCATGGAATTTTAAAATGGTCATTTCCAGGCTTGGAAAAGTCATGGAAAAAAACTTAAATCATAAAAGTTTGGGAAAAGTCATGGAAGTTTGTTATGATCACATGTTCATTTACACCGAGTTTGAAATAAGTAATATGTTTTTTAAAGAAAGACGCTCAAAATATAAGCCGGCATACACTCTCAATACACAAAATGTTCGAGATTTTTCATGTTTTACTGAGATTTCAGTTTGGTCATGGACATTTGATTTAAAGTCCTGGAAAAGTCCTGGAAATCCATTGGCCAAAATGTGTAAGAACCCTGTAAACAGAGGACAACGACTGAGACTTTAAACCCATGAATAACCCGAGGAAGCCATCACAGCGGTCATCAGCATGCAGCAGAGGGCTCCAGCTCTCCTCTCCTATATGCAGCTTGTATCTTCCTCTCTGCGATGTACAAGTGATCTAAATGGAAATGACCCCCATCTGAAACAGTTGAGTGGCCCAAACCTGATTAGTTATTGACCTACCTTCCATCCCTCCTTCATCCACTCTCCACACACACACACGGACGAGTCTTCCTTTACAGTACGTCTTCCCTCCTCTCGGACAAATTATCCCCCGGTCCCTCGACATAGCTGTTAATACATTGTGTCGTCGTACACGAGACAATAGTCCCTCCGGATTCACAGACTTGTTAAGTGAGCTGGGAAGTGTGTGTAAACGCGGCAGGCCGAGCGCTTCTCGGAACTTTTCATGTAACGCACGTGAGGCTCGACCGTGTTTTTCAGACGGCTTCCCTCTGCAGCCGCTTGTCTGAGCGTCAGAGTCGCTGAAGACGTCTGGTGACAGACACGTGCCATTCCACGATGTGGCAAGAAGAGAGAGAGAGAGAGAGAGACATGTGCCATTCCACGATGTGGCAAGAAGAGAGAGAGAGAGAGAGAGACATGTGCCCTCTCAAGTGATATCATGGCTCTTCTTTGGATTTGAATCAGCATGCAGGAAGTGTTCCTCACCTGCTGCCGACTGCTGCAATGTAACGCAGGAGAGAGGCAAGAGAAGATGGGCTCTAGGTGTGCCTACTATGACGCACATTGAAAAAGTGAGGCTGCATACTATCGGTTTCTCTCTGTCAGATATTGTTCTCACCGAGAAATGTTTTCACAATGCAGATTTTAAACAAGCCGGGCTCCAGACCCTCATCATCCGGATTTAAAGAAAATATCTCCAGTTATGATAAAACAATGTACTGGCACTGTAGTTGTGCAGGAATTAGACAGCAGCAAAACACAGGGCGTTTTTTTGTCGAGCAAAAGAACTTCTGACAGTTTCGTCAGTCCCACTCCTCTTTATTTATACATATATACACACACACACACACACACACACAGACACACAGACACAGACAACACTGAGCATGCATAAACAGTGCTCACGTCGTCAACGGTAGACCACCATAGCCCTCTATGCTTCTGTGGAGGTATAACAGCTACAACAAAAGACTTAAAACTGGCATTTCAGCACACACACACACACACATACACACACACACACATCTGCGCATAAGCCTGCCTACGATTAAACCAAAAAAGAACGCATTATCATTATGAAACACATTGCCTGCTTTCAGAGGTGACCACATAGAAGTGTAAAGCTTCACCTCAGGTAAAAACTAAATGCTTGTATTGATCGCAATTAAACAGAAAAAACTATTGAATACACAGGTCCATACTAGCTCTATTAGATAGATATATTCTTTCTCTGGCTGGAAATAAATAGCAAGTAAATAGCAGAATTTGAACAGAGGGAGAAGGCCTCCACTCGCCGTTGGCCCTCGAGTCAGATGAGTCATATTTTGCACCTCTCCAACTCACGTGCAGGTGAACTCTATGTACACTGTGTTCATGCTTCAAACATGTGTGTTGCATGTGTCAGAGCGCCAGGCCATGTAAACAAGGTGCTGCATACTGAGGCAAGGAGGCTACCGCTTTAAGGTTTAAGGCAACAGGGACATCTAGTGGACACGTTTGGAGCTTTCACTCCAAAGCCCAGGCTATTCAACTTAATATGTTGTATATTATATTACCTCTCAAAAGTGATGTCAGACTCATCTCCTCTACGTCCTTCACAGAGACAATTCAATCAATGTATGACTTTGTAACAGAAATAAAAACTCAACAGGATTTTTAGTAAAGCCACGAGAATTCAGTCTTAAATGTCTCTAAGACAGAGTATTTCATTTTATTTTTGGGGGACTGAATGGAATCATAGTGCAGACTACCAAAAACTATCATGCAATGAAAGTTATCGTCCTGATCAGTCTTAAAGCCCCACTATGTATTTTTTCCACCTTAAAATAACAGCTTGAAAAAAATTGTGCCACTACAATGACTTTTAATATGTTGATTTGCGCATCCACCACTGCCATCCGGGGTCCGTGGCCAGAAAACTGCTGAATGTAAGAAGTTGGGACCGGTCCCCAACCGGAAGTACTTCAACTTGCTTTCTGGCAGTGATTACCCAACGTCATATAGTGCCAGTCCACGCTCGCAGGTGACTTTTTATTTAAGAAGCAAGCGCCTTTTGATAACGTGATTGGTTACGTTACTGTGGATCATCTGTCCGTCATCGTATAAAGCCCGCCCTGACAATTTGATTGGTCCGGTCAATTTTTGACCGGAGATCATTTCTCCCCAATGGAGCGACGCCAGACCCAACTTCCCGACCAATTTTTTTTAGGGCGGGGCTAAGTTCGGTCTGGTATCCAGGCTAAGAGGTTTTACGACACCTGATAAACGTTAAATACCTGAAGGGGGCGCTACAGGGGAAAACTTACATAGTGTCGCTTTAAAGCTTCTTTCGGATGTTTGCACGGCTGCTTGTGTTAGACAGCATTTTAAAAGTTTCTCGTGTTTTCAATCCACATAACAACAGCATTAAACATTCTCAGACAAATACTCGGCTACAACAACAATAGCTGCTAGGATCTAACATAAGTATGTGTGATGCTAATGACAGCATTGACAACCATGATGATGGGAGCTGGCACGTCATAAATTTGTGAGCGGCACAGAGAGGGTTGACTTGAAACGAGTCGAACATATCGTCACCCCAGATGGTGACAATATGTGCAGAGAGAGGCTTTGTGTCCCGTAAAATCGGAATAAGATAAAACTACTAACCTAGTACCAGAATAGAGTCTTCTTTGTGGACATGTTTTTCCAGAAGATGCTGGAATTTGGAGAAGCTGCCCAGCCAGTCAAAGCACTGCTCCGTCTTGTATCTCTCATCCCAATAGTCGAGGTCTTTGTATCTGGAGTTGTTGTCTGGCAGGTGCTCCATATTCTGTGATGTGTCAAATGTAAGAAAAAACATCAATCTTGTATCCATTTCATCAAGGGCAGTGAGGTGTTTACATTTTGTCAATTTTATCAATCCCGCAGACACATGATGGATGTAGCGGCGTAGTGACGGGGGTTTACTAAAAGGCGATGAAATGTGTCAAAAAGTTTGCTCCGCCCCGCAGAGAGAGAGAAGCCCTGGGGTGCCAAGTTAGATGACAAGACCTCAGTCTAATGTTACAATGACGTCCCACCACGACACTACATCACAACACAACAACACTAAATCACAACACAACCTCACAACACTACACCACACCACAACACTACATCACAACACAACCTCACAACACTACACCACACCACACCACACCACACCACAACGCCAGAGCCGTACAGGGAGCAACATAGCAGAGTTTCTGAAAACTGAACATGGAGAAATGCATGTAATGAATAGGAAGGATGCAGCCATGGTGACTGACAACTTTACTTAATGCACTTTGTTATATACGCCGTTTATGGATATATGTACATTTAGTTAAGAGTGGTCTGTGACACAATAAGAAAAGTATACAATTGGTATTTTATTTTCTAAATCAGTTGTGGTAAGTGCATTTTAGTGAAGAAAAATACAAGTTCAGTGACACAACGTAACAACGTGACGTCATGTGCCAGATTACGCCAAATAACACATAATTGACTTTGGAGCTTGTTTTCTGCAAACACGTGTCGCATAAAAGAACTCTGTAGTACAGTTAAAAAATAAAATATATACCAAACAATCATTTTACGGGATTCAAGTACATATCTTTGGGTGGAAAATTATTCGTCAGTCAGCTCCACTACCGGCATAGTGTGGGTATTGTCGTAGCTTTACCAACAAATAAAGCACAAGCCATTCGCCAGTCGCTCCTAAAGGCAGACGACAACCAGATCAACTTGTTACCTTGCCGACGACTACTATGGAGCATGTTGACGTGAACTACGGAGCTCTGAAGCATATTCTCACACCAAGAAGAGGCTGTTTCAACCAGCCAAGAACACACAGATGGCAAACAGTTAAGTTCACTTGATATGGTAAATAAATAATCACATCAATGGCATCACAATATGTTAACATGGTGGGCACACTCCAGGGGAACAAATAGCATTTTATACAAAGAGTTTGGGAAAGAGTTTAACAAGCTTTAGTTTTTTAGATTAATGTTCCATTCATGTTATTCGTCTTACGGCTGTGATATATGCCACTTAAACCAAGTAAAAGTGAAAAACACATCATGACATATGGTCCAAAGAGTATACCCAAACATTACATTACATTAAGCAATTCTGTCACAACTTCTCCACCTGAATAGTACTATTCATCCTACCTGCCTGCTTAATTAACTCTCTTGTCATCCTCACCTCGTTAGTCCCTCATTCCCTTCACCTGGTCCTCACGCCCTTCTCACCTGCAGCCCATTCCCTCATTAGTCCCTCACTATTTAGCTCCCTCACTTCCACTTGTCCTCTGCCAGATTGTCTTGTGTGTTTTTGCCCAGCTCTCCAGTGTATTCTAATATTGATTCTGCGTGGCCTGTTCTGACCCTGTTTGGCTGCCCCCTTTTTGGATTTGTTGGATGGACCACCCCGTTTTGGCCCTGCCTGAAAAGACGAGTAAAGATCCTCTTTTTGCATTTCCTGTTTCCGAGTTATAATTTTGGGTACAAGTACCTGTAATAGAACATTGGCATCAATTTATGGGGTCCTATATAATGTCGACCAAAAGTTGCACAAGTGTTTGAAGTAGGGAGGACAACATAGAAATAGCAGAAAAACTCTAAGAATGTATCCAAATATTGTTTTAAAATTTGTTTTTTTGCTCAAGGTTAAGTAGAAATACTATACACTATCAATCAGTTAGTCATTTTGTTATTTAGAGGATAACATTGAGGTTTTTTTTTAAATGGATTGAGTGCTACATTACATTTGCAGAAGGAGAAAATACCACAAACATTTGGCAAAGATGATCCTCACAGTGGCAGAAGCACATGAGATTTTTGAAGAAATGCACTGCAAGTCATGAGCTGGAGTTTTTTGTGTCTTGTTTCGTGTCTTATTTTGAAGTAATTTCCTCCGTTTCCCTGCATTTCCTTCCCTGTGATTGCCTTGATTGTTTCCACCTGTAAATCAAGCCCGGCCCTGATTCTTTCCACCTGTGTCTCGTCCAGTGTCATTTAGTCTGTTTCCTCCCATTGCCACACTGTGGGTCTGCTCGGCTTGACTAAAACCTTTTTGAAACTAAACTGAAATCTACACCTGTTTGCTGCTTTTGGGTCCACGTTTTGCTCTCACCCATAACACTGCAGTGATGTTGGCTCCCACTGGAGTATAGAAGACCCATAATGCCGTCACCAGCTGCTATTATTGGCAAGGAATGGAAACTGATATCCACAAGTGGTTAAGTGACCTGCATTTTATCTCTTTTTTTTTTTTACAAAGTCTACTAAAAATCTGTCAAAAGCTGTAATTGCATTTTTGTAAATAAACACTCAAAAGATGTAAGCCTACTTTGTTTCCGACCTACATTTAGCTTGAATATCTTTTGCCTACAGGTTCAACTATTGGGTTACAGAGCAGTTTTGAGCTGGTGGGCATGGATCTCATGAAGCTCCCTGTAACAGAGGGTGGAAATCAATGCACCTGTGTGAGGGTTGGTTATTTCACAAAGTGGGCTGAAGCCTACCCTCAGAGCCGGTGTATTATTGATTTTGTATACAAATGTGACGGGTGCACCACAGACTACTGGGGACAGAGTTTAAAAATCAGGTAAAGTAATGACGAGCATTACCTGTTATCAAGTAATACTGTAAATGCCGACTATGTGAAGCCCTTGGCATGAAAAGAAGCTCCTGTTCACCTTGCCACCCACAAACAAATGGTTTGGTGGAGAAGCTTCAGGGCACCAGACGGAGGTAAGATGCCTTCTCAGAAATTGAAATTCACCATCAATAAAATAAATTGTTGACATGAAACATCTGTTATGTGAAATATTTCAGGTCTCTCTGCAAACTGTACAGAAAAAAAAACAAAATGGGATGAGTTTCTTCAGGCAACAATGTATTTGGCCTGAGAACAAAACAATTGACTACTCGGCACAGTCCATTCTGATTAATGTTTAGAAGAGAGGCCAGGTATCCCTCGAAGTGCCAAAAGAGCATGTGTTGAGTGGCTCTCTTTTAAGACTCATATCGTGGGTCTCTTTAACATAACTGGCATTAATGAAGAAGTTGTACATTTGGCTAAGGATGCAAGCAAGGCGTCGCCAATATTGACCAGATTACAGCTTTCACTCAACCAGAGGACAGGACCCCGACTCGCTAAGGTGGGCAACTGTCCCGTAGCTGCCCCAACTATCACTCTGACCCTCCAGCAGCCGGAGCTCAAGGGACTCAGCCCATCCATGGTAAAGATGCAGCTCATTCAGTAATCTGACTAAGAAATAACATGCTATACACCCTTTTAAAATGACGAATGTTCTACATTTCCAGCTCTCCAGGATATATGGCAGACAAAGGGTCATATTATCTGGTGAACACTAGGGCCATATAAGCTGTACACTACAGATTTACAGAACCTGGCAGAGAATTGAAGAGTGAAATAAGTGTTTGTAAGCTAGTTAAGACTGTTTCTCTTAAAAATGCATGTTAATATGATCTCTTTTTGGCCAGAAGGATTCAAAGCCGGGTGATGGAGATTTGGGATGGCAAATCAAGGGGCTTGAGACAGGAAAGACTATTAAAAGATGTCAGTTACAGTTGTACAGTCTTATAAACTATAATGTTACTTTGCACCTTGATGTAAAGGAATGGGAGCTCCTTATTGGAGCGGTCTGCAAAAAACACCATTGGACTGTGGTGGTAAGTGCACTCAAACAATGCCATTTCTGAAACTAAATATGAAGCTCAGAATCAAGGTAAGGCTTTGTTTGCCCTTGCGTGTTCTGATCCGGCCTCTTTGTGATTTCTCTTTCAGGTGTCATGGATCGTGATTATATCTGGATTAGAGGTCCTGCCTGACACTCATTAATTATTTTGGTTGAACAATGTGTTTTGAGTTTATTCTTGACACATGACATTGATTGCGTGTCCAATCGAGTAGAGGGATCCGCCTCTGTTATGCCCAAGGTATCTTCCCTTTTGTTGTTCTTGTTAAAAGGGTTTTTCCTGATCGATGTATGTACAGATGGTTTAATTTCATTGGGCGATACAAAATATATTCATTGTGCATGTGATTTGTTTTCCATATCAAACTTGACTCATCCGTCTGTTCTTGGCTGGTGGAAACACGCTTCTTGGTGTGTGGTTCTTGACATGAACTCCGTAGTTCATGTCAACATTCTCCATGGTAGTCTGAGGTAACAAGTTGATCTGGTTGCTGTCTGCCTGGAGGAGCGACTGCCGGAAAAGCTACGACACATACTATGCGGCAGTGGCGCTGACTGACGATAATATTCCCACCCGAAGATATGAATATATATACTCTGTAGTACATCTAATAAATAAATATATATATATATATATATATATATATATATATATATATATATATATATATATATATATATATATATATATAGATGTACTACAGAGTTATTACACGTGATTTCAAAGCTCCCAAACGATTGTGTTATTTGTACAAATTTTATTTCAAAGGAAGTGCAATTTGATAACTTCCTTTTTCGACACAAGCGACGATTCATATGTATGTGTAGACCAAACTGTACGATAAGGTTTGGCATTGCATTGAAGAATTTAACTATTCGGTATTCGCGAGGACGGCTACGTGCTGCTTGGAACCCTTCTTGGAACCGCTGCCGTAACCAGACGCGTCTCGATTTTGATACATCCGGGGCTTAGCCTAGAGGAGAGTTGTTGACGAGGGGGGGGAAGCACAGCGGAGCTCCGCCGTAATCAGCAGCTGGCCGCGCGCCTCACCGTTTTGTTTTGTTTTTTCAGCGCGGACCTTTTTTATTTGTTTGGGTTGAGATAAACATTCGGGGCTAATCAGAAAACATCCGGGGCTTTAGCCCCGGGTTTTTTAGCGTAGCGACGCCACTGGCCGTAACTACGGTAACAGACGCGTGCAGCCGAAAGTTGCCAGTTAACAGGGTCGCCTGTTAACCCGTAACACCGGAGGACCTGGAGGCTGGGCTGCTGTCCCTCCTCTAGTTAGTTTCGGTGACGCAGGCGATTAAAACTGTCTTTTTAATTAAAAGTCAGACACTTGCAGCCCCCACAGAACGGGCCTTGGGCGCCTTATTATAGATGTGGCTACTCACGTGTTCGTCACAGCTCGCCGGTCGGTGCCGGTGGATCCGCCCACGTGGTGCCGTCGCCCCGCGTTACAGCGGTAGTGCCCCCAGGAGCCGCTGGTCCCCCGAAGAACTGCACCAACACATCGGGATGAGAAACTAACGGGAGTCAGAGGAATTACTAGTTTGAAGAGAGATGTATTTCCTTGTTAATGTGAGCGCGTGATTCAGAGAAGGCGGGGCGTTGTGATTTAACGCGTCCGTGCCCAAAGCCCGGGGTTAAACTTGGGTTCAAATGGACTAAAACAAAGTGATCAAGAGCAACCACATTCCTTATGATAACACGACTCTTATATACAAGCCAGGCTGTTAGTATGTTATACACGTTGTAGGCTGCATCCAGTGGTGCGTTGACAGATGTGAGGTGTTTATAAGCTTGTATTAGTACTATTTATTGTTACGCCTTATGATGGTCCTAATGCACCTGAAACATGCTCTCCCCCCACATTATGCCACAGGAATGATATGACATTTTTTTTATTATTATTACGCACGATTCCCCGACCATATGATGCCGAGAGAATTCAAACCGAATACTTTTTGCTTTTCGTTTTCTTTTTTTACACACGCTGTAAGAAAAATAAATACATCCAATCACAGTTCATCTATATTAAAAATAAAAAAATATCATCAGAGTAATGTCACCTATTCTCCTGCAGATGGAAGTATAACGCAGTTTATTTCATTTTATTTTATATTTATTTGCTTGACTATTTACTGAATAATAATTGCACATATTCTTATTTTAATGAAGTGCTTTATAAATAAAATGTATTTTTATTATTATTAGCACTAAACGAAATGGAGTTATAGCCTAACCATTCTACTTTTTGCAATCTTTATTATTTCATTGTGTTGGCTCACTTTGACGATCACAATATGAAACCTACATGCAATCTATCTCTGAAAGTACAATGGTGTGAAGATGAGGTCATAGATGCTTGTCTCCTTGTCCCAGTGGCTGTGTGTGTTCCTCTGAAGCTCACAGAAGAGTTATTTTGCATTCAGTGCATCAAGTATCATCCTTAAAATCAATTCACTCTCACTGAACTGTAATTATCCACAGAAACTTGGCCAGTAAACACTTTCTTTCCTGCAGTTTTGTTTCTGTCTTTTATTGCCAAGTATCTTTCTCAAAAGAATCAGAATACTTCTAATGCCATGTACTACACTGTTTTTTTTTTTTTTTTTTAAAGAAAGGCATCCTTTTAAAAATAAAAAGGTCCCTCAAACAGCAATCCATTAGAGAGACTATTACCTGCCACATGTATGGTTACTTTCAGTCAACTCTTTGGTGCTAAAAGAGACGCACACGATACTTTATCCTCCTTCAATACTAAAGTATGAACAACCCACTTTAAAAAAACTGATTCCCAGCATCCAACATGAGGTTTAATGTAATAACTTGCAATTTTTAATGTGGGAACATCACAATGGGCCCTTAACCCTCCCAAAGCCCCCATGTGAATAATGTAAACTTATTAGCAGACATTTTGACAAGTGTTGCTAATAACACCAACAACATATTTGTGTTTTATTGAAGTGTTCCAGTAAGCCATGACATTGTGTCGTCATACTAAATGTGATGTTTCTGTGAGCACCTTTTTCTTCATTAGTGAAGGCTTGTAATATCTGGCCACATGGACTACCGTTGAAATTTAGCTAAGACTGACACGTTTCCCCTGGGTTGATTGATGTGTACAAATAAATAAATGAAATGAAATAAATAGTGGGACCCTGAAACTAAGGCTTGCTAAATGGAATTAACCATCTTTCATTTTATTATTCACACCTGATTTTCTATGACACGTCTTCTTTGGGTCTATTGTTGTTCTCCTTCATAATAATATATTAATTCAGATAGCTGCACTGTGTAAACATTGCAATGTTGTTTGATTCACATCATGTCGAATTTTGAAGCTGGCAATCACATGGGATACTTTTTCTTAGCAGAAAATAAAATATATAAAGGCATTGAAGCTGTGTTATTTGTCTTGAACCCCATGACCTCAATGGACAAGAAGCAGGTTGATCTAGAGACATAAAGATTGACCACACACTCTCATAATAGGGTCATCGGGTTCGATCAGGAGCTGCATCACAATTATGTAATACTAAGTATATGCAGTAATACCGGTGATGCAAAGTGGAGAAGCCATAAAACTGCTCCGATTGAAGACTTTTATTGCACAAGTGTCTGGAGAAGACAATCCGTCCGGGTTCACTCTGGACCCGACTGATGCGGAGGATCCTGTGCCACAGATTCCTCTGCGTCGTGGAGGCGCCACAGACCACGTGAGAGAAGACCCACCGCGGCTCTCCGGCAGAGGACTCGTCTCCGCCGGCACTGCGCGGCTGACATGGACTTCTGGACACTGAGTGTTCTCAGCTTCCCACGAGCGGAGGGAGGGCGACCCTCTGCGTGAATGTAGCCTTTCATCTGTTGCCCTTTTCTCTTCGTGTTCTGTTCTTTTTGTTTCATTCTTCTTCTTCTTCTTCTTCTTCTTCTTCTTCTTCTTCTTCTTCTTCTTCTTCTTCTTCTTCTCCACAAGTTAACCCAGTTAAAGGGCGCTATGTCTTGGCCGTGCATCAGCAGAGTGTGCTGCCTGGCTCGATTCTGGAACCAGTTCGACAGATCGGACCTCTCCGTCCCGCTCACCATCCAGAACTACTCGGACATCGAGCAGGAGGTGCGGTCCGTCACCAAACAGGTCTCCGCCTCGGAGCGCGCGCCCGGGAATAACTACTCGACCCCGGAGCCGCGTGCCGCCGGCGGCGCCCCTCCTCCGGGGAGCCGGGGCTCTTCCAGGGCACGAAAGGAGCCCAGTTACAAGCCCCGGGAGGACTACCACCCTCCAGAAGTGCCTTTCCCCAGCGTTACGCAGTACGCACGGGATTTCAAACCCTGGCCCATTCCCAGGAAGGATGATTTCCCTTGGATTAGTAACGGGGGCAGCAGGGCAGCCGGGGTTTCGGACAGTTACCACAGCCAGGCACACCCGGGGGACCGAGAGGAGCGGGGTCGGGGGCAGAGGTGGGGAGATCAGCCGGTGATGGAGGAGAGCAAAACCGGCTCACACAGGTAGGCATGGCGTCCTCTGCTGGTTTCAGCACCTGTCGCTGTTCACTGCAGGCGTCATGCTGATGGTGGCATGCTTTGGTTCCTAGATCTGCTTTAATGATGCATTCAGGGTCGATTCAGAAAACCTGCATGGGAAACATGGGTCATCAATAATTCTCTTTGAACATTTCATAGTCATATAAAACTGAGCAAAAGTATGAAATGTTATATTGTTTTATTGTAGGTTGTTTTAGAGCAGTGATTCGCAACCTCCCGGACCTGTGACCCTTTAGAAATAAGCAAAGTCTAGTTTTATTGCAATCATACATGTTCAAAATTGGACATTGGATCCTACATGTATGTACATTGATAGCATCTTCCAGCCTTTATGAAGCACCCCCAATATTTTAGAATACAATATAAGACAACTTATAGTTAAGCACTTCTCATGACAAGTACATTGATCTTTTCATGTGATCTTCTCAGTACAATGTCCTTTTAAGTCCCACTTAGAGGCTCAGTATGGCAAACATGTGTCTATCAGCCACCTGATGCATCGCTCTTCCTCCAGGCAAGAGTACAGGCCATCGACGGGAGTGAGACCAGCCAAGGGTGCGAGGAAAAATACTCCAGCTCAATACCCCAGCCCAGGGTCAGAGGCCACCCACATCCTGTGTGAGACCAGCTACCAGGCTGCCTACAGCGGGCAGGGCCACAGATCCATAGGACTGCAGGGGGGAAACAATATCACATCTGCTGCCTCCTACATCCAACCTGCCGCCGGGCCCCAGCCCACCCCCACCCCCACCGCTGCAGCCGGCAGGTCACCCGTCCCCTCCAGCCTCCAGCAGAGCGTCCCGGCTGAGATGACCGACTTCAGTAGAACAATCCACGGAGAGGTAGGCAAAGACAGACGTGTGGCTCAGATGGTGTATCTTCCTCGATATATTAGAGTATGAATATGGGTCGGATCAGTCTCAATAGTTGCAAATGTACACACAGAGAGAGAGACTCACAAATATATTTAATTTATAAATCCACGCAGAACGATTCACAAATACATTCCAATGCACACGTAAATAAATTACGCTTAATGTAAAAGAAAAATCACATGTATTTATTTGTGGATAGTTTTGTTTTAAAAAACACATTTCCAGATTAAGCCACGGAAGAGGATGTGTAGCGATCCACAAACAAATGCAGTGCGATCAACAAATAAATACATATAAATCCAAAAACAAATAGACACATCCACATGAAAATGCATAAATATAGTTGCAATCTTTCTTTTATATTTATATAAATCTTAATTTATTCACGGGTGCTTTGGAATGCATTTGTGGATTTAACATATTTATGAATGTTCTGTGTGCATTGTGAATGTTTGCATTTGTGAGTCTTTGTGTGCACTTGCAATTATTGAGAGGGATCTGACCGCATACATAATGTGCATGACTAAAACATCTGTATTCAAAGAGCTCATGGAGGAGCTACAGGTTGATATTGCAGCATGCTCCTCCAGGAAGTAATCTTGTCTCCTCTCTCTCGTTGCCCGTTTGCTTTTGGGGTGTTTTGGGAAAGTGAGACAGCGTTCTGTCCCTGAACAGCTTCAAAGTGACCCAGCAGTTTAAAACAGGCCATGGTCTGTGTTATGTAACACTCAGCTGGTGGTACACTCATTATTTTGACCTGAATTGAGCAGGCTTGATGAGAACAAAAATGTAAAAGGGGTCATTCTTTCAAATGTGGTCCAATCGTCAGAAAAACAGTTAAATGTATTGAAATTCAGACAGAAATCTAACCAATATCATATTTAATTAATAATGCAAACAATCTTAATCTATATTGGGAGTTTATAATTTGAAGGGACATTGTTATTTCCCAGCCTAGAGACACTACTTTAAAATAACTGCTCGATGTCCCTCCACATCCCGTGGTGATGGAGGTCGACGGGAGAGCCGCCAGTGGCGGGACGCAGACTATTAATAACCCTGGCCCAGTTGGAGTGAGAGTTTACGGCACATTGAGAAGGGGCGTGCCAGTGTGTTCGCTGTGGGACTGAGCACTGCAGTCGGCATATACACATAAACACATAAACACACATTTTTCATGCCGTCTCATCAGCTCCACCACAAACCAGCCTAGCAGCAATTGAAGTTGATCTCAGATAATCCCCCCCCCCCCCTCCCTCACTGCCGACTCATGATTGACTCACCAGCCCCCAGCAGGTGTCTGACCGAGCACCACACATCCCAGTTGGCATGACAACGGGGGGTCACGGCGCTCTGCTGGTGTCCGTCCTTTAGGACACATTGTGATGCAGGCTGCACTGAACGGTGGTTTCACCAGCAGGCGAGGCTTCCTCCTGTAGCTGAGGACACAACAGCCTGTTTCCTATAATTAAAACATTTAAGTCCTGAATAAGCTGCGGAAATCACATTTAATCTGCTCTTGACGATAAAGGAATTGAGCAGCCGTGCAATTCTCATTATTGCTCAAATCAATCTTTCAAATTGTGCGTTCCCCCCACCTAGAACTCGACATCCACCTCGACAGACGAAAGCTGTCTCCAATGTCACGGCACGCCGCAAACCATCGAGGGATTAGGACACGCCGATGCTTTTAATGATGAGAGACGTGTTTTCCTGAACTCACTGAACTGGAAAACCTCATTAAAAACATCTCAGCGAGACGTTGTTGTGGCTGTCAGACGAGAGAATTAACCTGCGCTTAACCTACAACCGACCCGTCCGGCAGAAACGAGTGCAGCTGTTAACTCTCAGCACAGTTGTGTATACGTACCGAATCAAGCCTGGTAACACACACACACACACACACACACACACACACACACACACACACACACACACACACACACACACACACACACACACACACACACACACACACACACACACACACACACACACACACACACACACACACACACACACACACACACACACACTAGCAAGGATGTCAGAGATGAGCAAGAAGACTAAACCCATTGACACAAAATCTTGTTTTTTGCAAAGTCAGCTAAGAGGTTTAAGATTGTACTCTTCACACGGGCAGCCCTGGTCAGCGCCTGAATACAATTCAACCTGTGTTTTCACAATAAAGTGTGGAAATGCTGCTCACAACAGCCTCAAACTGTATGAGGAGGAGAGAAAGCCTGCAGAGACAATGCACATTCCTGTAACGGCCTTCTCTCTCTCCGTTAAACCAGGCCACTCCATTACTCTGCTGTTCCCACGCTGCTGGGGACTACAGAGGGCGAGTTTGTGCCAAGTTGGCAGGACTCTGGCAGGGAGGAGAGGATTGTATTCAGAGGAGGGGAAAGACAAAAGACGGTGGAGGGAGAGAGAGAAAAAGAGACAAATCTAGGGGGAAAGAGGAGGAGAGAGGAAGCTAGATAGGTGATAGAGAATGAAGGAGGGAGAGAGAGAGAGAGAGAGAAGTCGGGGGACGGGTTAGTGAGCACCGTTTGATGGATTATCTGTTCAAGTGCGATGTTGCAGTCTTCTTCGGCGCCTAATTTAAGAGAGGGGGCGACCGGGCTGACACACAGAAAAGCCAGAATGAGTGAGTGTGTGTCTGCTCTCTGACAGCAGAGCTGAAGCTCCTGGACGGTCAGACCCGACCCGCCTCCTCTCGTTCCACGGGTCCAGTGGGAGCGCCACAGCTGCCGCCCTCTGGGGGTCAATCTCCCTGATCGCCTCTAAAGCTGCTGTTATACCTGCATCTCTCTCTCTCTCTCTCTCTCTCTCTCTCTCTCTCTCTCTCTCTCTCTACCTTGTCTCAGGAACATCTGGTGCGGACCAAATTCCCTCCGAACTCGTCTGCCGTCTTTCAGAGCGGGCCGAGGGTCTTCAACATCTGACCGCTGCTCCGACTTCCAACCATTCCCCTTTGATCGGATTGAAGGAATCAACGGAACACGATAATCTATGCAAGGGAACGCACGATGTTGTGGAGCTGCACCGTCAGGATCCCACGTGGAGGCCGATAGATACAGTAGACCGCCCCCCCCCCCCCCCCACACACACACACACACACACACTTACACTCTGTCCTACCCCCGTTATATGGAAATGAACTGCATGTAAAACAAGATATTTTGTTTGTTTGCCGTTATAGATGCACACAAAAACGGGCTGCTCTTTGAGACTGTGTGTGTGTGTGTGTGTGTGTGTGTGTGTGTTTCTGCTGATTTGACCTTTGTTGTACAGAACATTGAGTGCGCTCGTATAATGAATGGCATGGTTGGTCGAATGCAGAAGTTTAGACTCTTTTGCCCTTTGGTGTTTTGCTTGAAATCTGCTTGAAAATAAGTTATTTTTCTCCTCAGTATTCAATTAGTTTACTATTTTGAAAAAGTATTGTAAGGTCTGTATTTTGTAAATTTATTGATAAAGAAAATACATCAAATATATAATGTAAGTGAGATTACAATAAAAGAATATTAGGTTCTTAACACTTTGTATGAGATGTCACTTGGCTCTATTTATCAGGATTATTTCCCCATTCTGGATGTGATTAGTCATTAGAACATTGCATTATTAGAATTCATTATTTTACCAAATTTTATTTACCAATGCGGATGTCGCATTTCATTTTAAGAAAAAACAACAACTAATATATATATAAAATTGTAGGTACAAGCCAAGTCATTGTGGGGTTACCATGGTTACATTCTCTTGGTTTAGAGGTTGAATGCCGTCACCAACCCATCAAATGGCAGTTTGCATCCTATTAATCCTGTTTGAATAGTCATTAGCATATGAACTATTCTGTTCCGTCTCAGTGACCTTCAACCACAACAATGTAGTTCTTCCACGAGTCCATGTGGTCACTTCCTGCTCGTGGTCGTGGTGTCCAGCTACACGGATGATTTGGGTTTAAGATTAAGAGCGTAAACAAATGAAATAGAGTTGAATATTATATTATATTATCTGTGGTGCGAACATAATTGCAGTTTGATTTGGAGGAGGAGTTTAACCAATATGCTCATTTGTATTCCGTCATAGAATTAGTTGAGAAGTCAGAAACCAGTCAGAGCCACCTCAGTTGTTTTTGGGTGGCAGCAGAAATATAAACAAAGAATTTGAAAACCAATCTCATTAAGGCAAATTGACAGAGCCGTAGTGAGGAAATGTTTTTTTGTAATAGAGGTGAACTGGCCCTTTAAATCTGACAGCTGCCTCCAGCACAAGAGAATCAGTTCATTGATCACAATCGATCCTGATGACATTTATTTCTCTCTCTAAACAATCCAATGCAAACAAACAAGTTCAACAAGACTTTCGTTTGCAGGATCAACTCAGCTAGAGCTTTTCTTTGTTTATTACAAAAATATTGGTTATATTTTTGGTTTGCACTGAAACATAAAAATGCAACGCTCGCTAACCTTCGACGCCGACTCAGCCGAAACCACCAAACACTTCCACCTGTCCGATCCTCCTCCACACACACACACACACACACACACACACACACACACACACACACACACACACACACACACACACACACACACTTTTGTGATGACTACAACCACTATCCACACATATTCATACACACACACACACACACACAGAGACACACACACCTGTAAGGGCATTACTGTTCGCAGTTATTGTTATTAGATAAAAAAATACAACAGGATTGGAAAACACCATCTATTTCATATTGGTCATATACACTGTGCACGTCACATGATTGATACACCATGGCTGTTAACCAGAACACTTAAAAGCACTTTCAACTGGCTATCAGACCGGGTTCACGCAGGAGAGAAGATAAATATTGAGAGTGGCGTCTTGAATTCATAATGACAGTATTGTTTGTCAAGTAGATACTCGCTGTGTCTGTAAATCAAACACGGGATGTTTCATAATCTGTCTGCAACATAAAAATAAGAAACATGAATCAGTCGCCTCCTCTGAAGAGACTTCATAAAACAGCGGCGTTGTAGGAACCATAATGACCTCTGCCAGGTTACACTGAACTACATCAAAGGATGTTGGCAGTGACGAATCATTGGTTGCCATAGCAATGGCACTTGTGGAAGAATCTCTCTTCTCGTTGCCCAAGCGCCCGCCTGACATCGCTATCAGGGTGATGGATGGAGAGCTCCAACACCCTGACGTTCATTGATGTGGTCCACCTGTTGACAAGCTGACGCTGCGACCGTGGGAGGAAGAAGAAGAAGAAGAAGAAGAAGAAGAAGAAGAAGAAGAAGAAGAAGAAGAAGAAGAAGAAGAAGAAGAAGAAGAAGAAGAAGAAGAAGAAGAAGAAGAAGAAGAAGAAGAAGAAGAAGAAGAAGAAGAAGAAGAAGAAGAAGAAGAAGAAGAAGAAGAAGAAGAAGAAGAAGAAGAAGAAGAAGAAGAAGAAGAAGAAGAAGAAGAAGAAGAAGAAGAAGAAGAAGAAGAAGAAGAAGAAGAAGAAGAAGAAGAAGAAGAAGAAGAAGAAGAAGAAGAAGAAGAAGAAGAAGAAGAAGAAGAAGAAGAAGAAGAAGAAGAAGAAGAAGAAGAAGAAGAAGAAGAAGAAGAAGAAGAAGAAGAAGAAGAAGAAGAAGAAGAAGAAGAAGAAGAAGAAGAAGAAGAAGAAGAAGAAGAAGAAGAAGAAGAAGAAGAAGAAGAAGAAGAAGAAGAAGAAGAAGAAGAAGAAGAAGAAGAAGAAGAAGAAGAAGAAGAAGAAGAAGAAGAAGAAGAAGAAGAAGAAGAAGAAGAAGAAGAAGAAGAAGAAGAAGAAGAAGAAGAAGAAGAAGAAGAAGAAGAAGAAGAAGCTGTCTGTCCAGCAGGAAACACTTCATCATGGAGACGATCTCGTTATGAGGTAAGCGAGAGCGCAGCGGCTTCTCGACATCAAACGTCCCGCGGTGCCGCTTCTCGAAACACGAGGACGTAAATACACTCGGGGTAGTAGAAACGGTTGTGTGAGCGAGCGGAGCCCTTCTACGACTACGTTCATGAGCGGTGCATCGGGTGGAGCAGCAGCGCTCCACCCAGGTGTGACGGGTCCCTTCAGAGTCCACTGGCGGTCCGCCCGCCCTCCTCACGTCTGGTTGGGTGTCGGGTTACGGACGATGTCGCTGCGCCTCAATTGTCCTTCGTCAGGTAACCCATGTGTGTGTTGGTGATGAAGTCACAGGTGGGGATGCTACAGGCGGCCTGGTGGATGTTCATGGCCGTGATCTCTCTTGGAGCCCTGCAAACCGCAGAGGCACAACGTCAGAGCTTTGAGCGCGGCGCGACACACAGGAAGTACGTACGCCCCGCCGTCTCACGTCACGCAGATGTGACAAAGTACACAAAACACTCTGCGGGGGAAGACGGTGAAACTGACGGATGTTTTAAACCTTAAAGGATGAAACGACAAAAGACACAACAATACAAAACCTGTTTGCTTTCAGCAGGTGAGGTATTGAAGGTCATTAAGATAACAGATGTTACAGATGTTACCGGTATTCAGATTCATTATGGAGCACCAGACGCACTGCGGTGTGGGAGAAGTGCTTAGAGCAGTCTGTTAGTTTTTACCACGGATAAAAAAATGGAAATCAAAATAGAATTGAAAAACAAAACAATGACATTAACCGCAGCCACTGGATCTCTTTACATGATCTTACATTTTAGTTGTTGTAAATTCTTGATTTCGATGCAATTGTAGTTAGTATTTATAGATTGTTCTTGTTGTGAACAAGGTGGCGGGGGTTTGGACGTAATGACGGAAGTGAAAGATGAAGCATTCAGCCGGTTGCCTGTTGGAGAGAGAGAGAGAGAAGAGAGGAGAGAGAAGAGAGAGGGGAGAGAGAGAAGAGAGAGGGGAGAGAGAGGCTCACCTGTTCTGTGGGGACTTTGCGTAGGCCCCCGCCAGAGCTTCTCTCAGGACGTCACTGGCAAACTGTTCAGTAGCCTGCAGTGCACACACACACACACACACACACACACACACACACACACACACACACACACACACACACACACACACACACACACACACACACACACACACACACACACACACACACACACACACACACACACACACACACACACACACACACACACCCCATGAGTCACACAGAAGCCCACTGTCTTGTACAGGACACGGTGAAACACACACTACTAAGTGCAGGTGTCCATCTCATACGGCCTTCTAGTGACGGGCATACGGAGGTCCTGATGAGCAAAGAGGATAACTTTTAGTTCTCGGTTCTGACTTCCATGATGACCGACCTTCAGAATCATGGCTTCCACTACTGGAGCGAACACGTTCTTCTCCACCTCGACCGGCTGCAAGTTTACCCCGATCTGAAAGGGACAGAAAAGTGGACAACAGTTACCAGGGGCAACACCACAGCATGTGTGGCTGGTGACATGGATACACTCATCTATACGTTCTGTATGTTTCCAGGCGCCTCACCTGCTGCGCCGTTTCACTGACGAACTGAGCGGACAGGCAGGGGCCCAGGTAGAACTTAGGCTCCAGATCCGCCTCTTGCTCCTCTTCTTTGACCTTGAGCTTCTGGCAGGGAGGGGTCACCGTGACGATGTCGACGATCTGGTCGTCTGCCTCCTCCGGCTCGGTCTTCAGCAGAGCTTGCATCTGCTCCAGCCGCAGCAGCAGCTCCTCGTAGCTGCTCAGCGTGGTCGGGCACTCTGCGGACCGAGGGGCACCAGCACACCGGATGACGAGCAGAACTTCACGCTCAGTGTTGGAGAACGATGCGGGCGCTTTGGTTGAATATCGGCTAATTTAAAATGTCCGACAATTAAAAATGAAGTTCTTTGTGCAAGGAGGAGGGACGAGGACACCGCGCACACACACTCAGAGGATCATGCGGTCTGACTCACTGAGTGTGTGAGCGGCCTCGTCTCTCACCCGTCAGAATTAATGAGAACTCTCCCTGAATACAACACCACGGATGAACAAAAACACAGAGGCTGCACACTGGCCGCCCTCACACACACACACACACACACACACACACACACACACACACACACACACACACACACACACACACACGGACTGAAAACACATTACTGGTAACAGCAGCAGCACTACACCCACACATGCAACGCTGAGGGGAGAATATTGATCCACTTTGAATAGAGTGGACTTAGAAAACACAAAAACAAAGCAGAGTACATAATCCCTGTGTAGAAGCTATGGACTAAAAACACACACACACACACACACACACACACACACACTCACCGGGCTCGTTATCAATCTGAGTGAGGATGTCCTCGATGGACTCGTCGTCATTCCTGCGTTGGGGTTCGAGGTCGGGTGGCGTGTAGCCCCTCTGCCGGCACCACTGGGCCACCTCTCTGGTCTTTGGGGGGGTGAGGGCCTGCAGGCGGGGGGAGCGGTCCAACACATCCTGGACCACCCGCTTCACTGCCACCGCTCGCTGAAGCTACACAAAGACACACACATTATATGAAACCCCTTAAAGTCGACAGCGTCACATAGTTCAGAACCCCGAGGCTGCTCAGGCTGCTCAGGCTGCTCAGGCTGCTCAGACTCGGGGTGCTAAACAGAGATTTGGGAGCACACAATCCCTCCGGTCCGGTATCGGCTCCTTTGCAGCCTCTCCTCGTCTAACGATGTACTTTGAGTCCCTGAAGTAAATCACTGACCTGTAGATATAAATATCCTCGTCTGGGAGCCTTTTATAGTCGTAGAGAAAGAGAACCGACATGAACCGGTCTGTATGAGCTATTGATGGAGCCATTAGGAGGAGATGAGAACAGCGGGCAGATACACACCCGACCAGAGAGGAAGACACGAGGGCAGCAGAACGCCTGCTGAGTCAGCGGCCAGCGGCCAGCGCCGAGACAGATTACACGGACAACAAAAGTGCAAACAATGCAAGAAAAACCACGAGCATTACCGACGCCCTCACCCTGGAACCAGGAGCGCAAGCTGTCGCTGTAGCTGTGAGATATTAATGAGCCTTCTAACATCGAGTCGATACCAGGACACACAGGAGACATGTTGCAGCTGTAATTTGTAGGAGTTGATGAAGGATGGCAATTTTAAACATTTACCAAGACCGCCCCACTGTCCCATCAACATGTCGACTCCTCTGAGGCTTTATGATCACTCAAAAAGGTAAAGGAAATGTACAGCCTTCATTTTTACATTTTCATCATTCACACAAACAAAACAGAAAGTCACCTCTGACGCTCTGCGCTTGCCAATAGTCCAGGAATAATACTGCTCAGTTGAAGAGGCGCAGAATGGATGGGAGTCTTCAGCTAAACAGAGCAAACAGAGAATTAATCAGCTTGTCGTAACCCAGTCTATTAGTGTTCAGTCTATATATATATATATATATATATATATATATATATATATAGAGTTGGTTTTGAAGCGTACCAAATGGAAGGCGAGCCCACTTACTTTTCTCTGGGACAATAAGAGGGAACTTCTTCATCACGGCGGTCAGCAGCTGCATCATGGTCTCTATGTGTTCAGTGCTGAGAAGGAATCACAAGTGTCAGCTGCACCATCTTAACAGAGTCCCTACATCTTAACTGAGTCCCTCCATCTTAACAGAGTCCCTCCATCTTAACAGAGTCCCTCCATCTTAACTGAGTCCCTCCATCTTAACAGAGTCCCTCCATCTTAACTGAGTCCCTCCATCTTAACAGAGTCCCTCCATCTTAACAGAGTCCCTCCATCTTAACTGAGTCCCTCCATCTTAACTGAGTCCCTCCATCTTAACAGAGTCCCTCCATCTTAACTGAGTCCCTCCATCTTAACTGAGTCCCTCCATCTTAACAGAGTCCCTCCATCTTAACTGAGTCCCTCCATCTTAACTGAGTCCCTCCATCTTAACAGAGTCCCTCCATCTTAACTGAGTCCCTCCATCTTAACAGAGTCCCTCCATCTTAACAGAGTCCCTCCATCTTAACTGAGTCCCTCCATCTTAACAGAGTCCCTCCATCTTAACAGAGTCCCTCCATCTTAACAGAGTCCCTCCATCTTAACTGAGTCCCTCCATCTTAACTGAGTCCCTCCATCTTAACAGAGTCCCTCCATCTTAACTGAGTCCCTCCATCTTAACAGAGTCCCTCCATCTTAACAGAGTCCCTCCATCTTAACTGAGTCCCTCCATCTTAACAGAGTCCCTCCATCTTAACTGAGTCCCTCCATCTTAACTGAGTCCCTCCATCGTAACAGAGTCCCTGTATTGGCTACTGGGAAGAGAAACAGTCTTTAAAACCATGGTTTCCTATAATGGTTACTATTTGATATCTTCAAAGAATAGAGCTCCACTATTCTTCAGAGCTTACAGAGTTACATATGTTAACTTGACAATTAAAAGATATATATATATATATATATATATATATATATGTATATAAATATAT
This sequence comes from Liparis tanakae, assembly GCA_036178185.1. Classification (NCBI taxonomy): domain Eukaryota; kingdom Metazoa; phylum Chordata; class Actinopteri; order Perciformes; family Liparidae; genus Liparis; species Liparis tanakae. The sequence continues at coordinate 8,821,439 of CM070098.1, read as the reverse complement.
ATATTTTATACATATTTATATATATATGTATATAAACATTATATATATATATATTTATTTATTCGACATATAAATAAAACAACACACTTGCACTCAGCACAGTGTCGTTGCAGAGAAGACCTTCTTTACCGTCACCTTTCCTCCTCGGATAATAAATTATCTATGCCTTTCAGAATAAGTGAATGTGCTGAAGGCGAAGGAGCATCCAGATTTGTTTTTGCACTTACTTGATGAGGTCGTGTGCAGAGTTATCTGCCCCTTGCTCCTGCTTGACTGTGGTGGCTGCAGAGGCCCCGTTGACTGAAGAGGCTACGGGGGCCACCGGGGGGGACGGAGCCGCCGTGACCGCCGTGCTGGCACCGGGCTCCGTCTTCACTGTGGGGAGCGACGGCAGGGAAGAAAGTGTGAGACAAAGATTCATTCCAACAATCCCACACTACTGGTGTGAGGCGGATCTTTGTCTTTTGGTTTATAATTAACACTCCATTGGAGAAGAGGAACACATTTTGTTCAAGCGCAGATTTTTTTTGTAAAGGGAGGAAAATGGAGGTCGGGAGTAAAAGGCTGCGTAGAGGTAAGGGGGTGAAGCTGGGCATGGACCGGACCCTCTCACCTTGTGCCAGAGGCAGGGCAAGGGAGGGGGACACCTGGCTGCCGGGACTTGGGGAGGCTCCAGCTGCTCCAGGAGTGGTGGAAGAGGAGGAGGGAGGAGTACTGGAGACTGGGCCTTTAGAAACCACACACACACACACACACACACACACAGCATGGATCAATGGCCCATTAGGGAAAACGGGCTTAACAGTTAGATGAAAAATGACAGGGGAGGAAGACGGTGTACTGCAGAGAGGAGAATCGACAGTTGATGTTCAAGCATCCGTCTCAAATCAATCCCACCGTGAAACTGAGCTCAGCGTTGTCCCGTCTGCCACTTATAAAATCACATCAGAAAACAAAATGCTTTATTTCTACATTTCCTCGACAAAAACTTGTAAAAAATGTGGCACACCAACCAAGCAATCACTGTCAAAGCTGCATCATGATTAATTCAAACCTTCCATCTACTTCAGGAAGTGGTTCGGGGAGCACACAGGCTCCCTCCCTGGAGGCCCTCTTTGACTTTATATAAACTCGTGGCGAGGCAGACTGTGCAGAGGGCTGTATGAGGCACGCTTACCTTTCCCAACCGGCATGAGGATGTTCTGCACCCCCCCAGAGGCGGCGCCGCCCCCCAGCTGCTTGAGCTGGTTGGCAGGGATGGTTAAGACCGTTTGCTGGGAGCTGGACCCTCCAGAGTGGACCTTCAGCATACCTGGACCAGCCAATACATTCGAGGTGATGTTTGTGGCTCGGTTCAATCGAGTTCACTTGGAGCACACCGCCTACCTGAGAGAGTGGCGCCCGTCTTCCCTCCTCCTGCGGCCATCCCGCTGACCAACGAGGCCGCGGTGACCAACGACGTGCCGCTGCTTTTGGGCGCACCCACCGCAGGCCCCGCCCCCGCACCCTTCGGCATGCCGACGACGGGCACGTTGGTAACGCCTTTGGCGACCGTTACCGCGGCTCCCGCCGAGCCTGCGGCGCCCTTCGTCATCGTGGCGGAGTGGCCAGCACCCTTGACCAAGCTGGCCACCGCCGTCTTTGACAGGCCGCCCCCCCCCCCAGCTGCAGCAGCAGCAGCAGCAGCGCTGGCGCTCTTCGCTGCACTGATCACCGCGGCTTGGTTGGCTGCCACCAGGAGAGAGTGATGCTGAGAGGAGGACTTCAGGCCATCGGCAGCCTGCACACACACACACACACACACACACACACACACACACACACACACACACACACACACACACACACACACACACACACACACACACACACACACACACACACACACACACACACACACACACACACACACACACACACACACACACACACACAGACACAGATACACACACACAAACACACAGACACACAGACACACAGCGGTCAACCAGCGAGTAAACAGACACACAGACACACACACACAGACACACACACACACACACACACACAGACACACAGCGGTCAACCAGCGAGTAAACAGACACAGTGTCATTCTGAACTCTTTCAATGTGTGCGATAGTCGTTGAGAGTGTGTAATGCTATTCTTCTGATGACTGTGTATTTATGTGCATTTCCATGAAGACAAATTACTTCAAATTAAAGGCCGATTTTAAATTGCCGTATTTTTGTTATACTTTCATTATAAAACATGTATTTTCCAATGTGTATCAGAGAAGGAGAAGACGGGAAGCAGCTGGGCGACGCGTCTCGTCTCTTCTGCAGTTACACGACAGATGAAGTGTCGTGTGATGCGACCAACTCGTTAAAAGAATACACAAAGAATACACAAAGAATACACATTGGTGTTCAGTCGGGGGGAGTGCTGGGACACGTCATTCACTGTGGCTTTAACGTTGGGGTTGACGGTTGTTTCTTTGCTCTGCTCACATTTGTTTTCCAGTGCTGTGAAAGTCCCAGAGGGAGACGTGCCGATGAGGTCACCGGCTCTCAGGAATTCTCAAAGACAAAAGAGTCCATTTCTCTCCCGGAGAGTCCTCGTGAATAAATGAACTGTCCTGTTGGAGCCTCTAGGAAGTCTTTTTGTGCGTTTCCTTTTCTCATAATGAGGCGTGGTCAGAGACCGTAATCACCCAAACACCGAGCGCTGCTGAGGGCCGTTCACACGCCCCATAAACCCTCTGACCAACGCAGCGCTGTCCGTGCTGCTCCCTGGCTCACTCCTCTTACATGCACTAACGTTCAAACTAAAGCCGTTTCCAGTTTAGATTTATTTTATATAAAGTTGCAGTTTATATTTATGTCCGTACAAAATCACAAAATATTCCAAATTCCCCGTGAAAATAATCCGTAAATCTCCCCAAAAACATTTCACCTGATTATTTTTGTAAGTGATAAAATAGGAAAATAAATATATCAAACTGTATTTAGCAGATATTAAACAAGTTAGGCAATCTGCGTTTTTTTCTTCTTTTTTAAAGCATAAAGAAATACATGAAATGCATTCTTAATGTAACGACTGTTTGAAGGAACTCGAACGAACAGCTGCTGTCCGGCCGATTAAAACAGAAGGATGTGAGAGCTGTGGGACTGGCCTGCTGTTGACCGGCCGCTGCGGCCCCCACAGAGCCGGGGGTGGAACTAGCGGCGGTGATGACTCCGCCCGTCATCCTCAACGTGGTCGTCCCCGGCTTGGACAAGTGGCCCGCTGCAGACGCCGTGACCGTCTTGACCGAGCCGTCAGACAACTTCATCTGTGCCCCCTGGGAGCCGCCCACCACCTGTCAACCACAGAAATCCCAACGCTGACATTTTGAAATCTGAAACTAAAGGTGCGTTCACACCAAAAGCAAAACTATTTTTCGCGCGACTGAATCCCATGAAAAGTCAACGTACAGACGCTTGTGACTGCGATAGACGCAATGTTTTTTCCGGCGACGCGTTTTTAGCGGCGCAATGTCCGCCCCGAGTTGAAATATTTCAACGTTGAGGCGGTCATCTCGCAACTCGGGCCAATCAGCTCTTGAGTTCCGCTCTCGTAGCTGGAGGCGGAAGTCTTTCAGACGTAACAGTAACTTCATCGGTGAAAGTGACCGAGCTGAGTGAGCCTACGGGTGATGTCATCAACCCAAACACGAGGGCGTTAGTGTGTGGGATGTCCACAACCAGTATAAAGCTAGTGGTTAGTTATTCTGGTGGATGAAGGAGATGATAATGGTCTTTATGGAGACGAGACACCGAGATAAGCCCCGCCCCTCTCGCAGCGTCTCGACGCTCATGGCTTGAACACGGCGAATGGTCGAGCGAGTAAAGTCACGCGTTTTGGGCGACGCAATTTTTTTTGTTGCTTTTGGTGTGAACGCACCTTAAGACACACACCGTATGCAAATCAACAGATTCCTCTAACTCATAGCGTTAATGAATCGTCCCAGTCCTACTTCCAGTCCTACATTAACACACGTGATGATCACCTTGTTCTTCCACAGGAGTCAGGCATCGCACACAAACTGACCTGAGCCAGGATGGCTGCCTTCTGGCCGGCTGTCACCCGGATGGCCTGCTGGGTGGCAGTCGCTGGAGATGATGCTGCATGGCCGGCCGAGCTGGAACCCGCCTGCTTCCCTGAGCCCTGGGCTGGCTGGCCCACCAGGAACGTGCCCTGGAGACGAGCAGCAAGGGAACAAATCCAACAACACAATACTTTAGCCCTCCTGTTACCTTTGACCCCATTCAATATTTAACGTCTCTAAAAATATTATTAACATTCTTTTTTTTCCTTCATATTTCATGACTTTTCCTAATTTATTGGGGACAACTGGGAAAACATCAAATTTACAATATTAATTCTAAGAATTTTCTCTCGGTTTTAATTGCTGGGGTCAAATTGACCCTAAGGGTAAAAGATGTTATACATTTGAAGGTAACAGGAGGGTTAAAGGAAATCGTCATTGTCTAAATTCAGCTGGGTAAACCACACAGCATGAACAAATGGGGGAGAAAGGTGCAGTCCATTTAGTAAACTACAGTATGACGAGTAGTATATTCGGAGATACAACATGCATCCATTACATCATGTGCTTTTTTTTTTTTAAATATCCAAGTAGCTTAAAGAAAATGAAATCCGCTTTTTACATCCTTGGTGTCTTTAGCCGTTTCAGCAGATATATAAAACATATTTCAGAACATTTGTAGATGACACCTTGAGGATTGATCATTATTTGGAAACGCGGCCCAGATTCCTTCCTTTAAATGTAGGCGGAAACCTCTGCAGACAACTTCATTAAATGATGTCGGCTAAATGCACGGACAGCAATGTTCTCACGCTGCTGCAGGATCAATGCTGCCGTAATGAACGTGTGTAATTGAGTACGCACCAGGCTACACCTCTTTACTGGAGCACGAGGAAAAGAAACCCCATTTGCAGACTGGGCATGCAAGTCCCTTCAGGGAATTAACCCCAAAGAATATCATTGCAACTTCGGTGATGAATATTACATTTGCAAGCTATGCAGTTTCCAGTTTCCATACTTTGATAAAGTACTTCAAACTCTGCTCAACACTTGCATGTCTCCAAGTAGAATAGTGTCGATGCATTTCTGCCCACCTGTGGGGTCTGCTTAAGGATATATGACGTGTAGGAGAGGTTAGAGGGCAGACTGCTGGAAGAGGAAGAGGAGGAGGAGGAGGTCTGAGAAGCGCCAGCGCCTGCCGATGAGCCGCTCTGGGACTGCTGACCTACATTACAGACGGACACACACACACACACACACACACACACACACACACACACATCAGTCTCAAATCTGATTTGAAAATCCCGTTATTCCGTAGCCCAAATTACAGTTTGGGTTCTTTTCATTTAAATCATATTGCATTTGACAAATGATTCTGACGCGGAGAGATAGAAAGAAATGTTGGTTTACTGCTGTGAAATTTGTATTTGAGATGAAATACAGAATGATGCCTAATCTCTTTAATCTCATTGCAATTGGACAGGGTGTGTGCTGTTTGAGGGATTACGGCTCGCGGTGCACTTTAACTAAAGTGCAGAAAGAACGAGATGACGACGACTGACTCGCTGTCCAGAAGGAAGTGGAGCCGCCACGATCTGGACCTGCCACCAGCAGGCCTCACACACTGGAGTCCCTTCAGAAGTGGGTTTCTTCCTTCTGCCAAACTTTAAAACGAGCCGAGAGCAATCCCATTGTTAATGCAGCCGCCTCCCGTTTGAGGCGGGGAGGAAGACGTTGCCGTGGGACCTGAGGCCAACATTATATTCCTGCTGTGTTGTGCACAGTGAGATGTGGAAACATTGGACTGGGACATTAAATAACCATCATGGATCAAAGACAATAGTTTTTTTGTGTGAAACACTTTTTAAAAGGTTGTAATATATTTGAGAGCTTGATATTGTCTGCTGGAGTTTCTGAGACCCTGAACGATTACAGAAAGCTCAATTCACTTTAGTTCAGTTTACTTTTCTGCTATGACATATTTGTTTTGCTCCGACAACAAATCAGAGTCACAGAGTCTCAGTAAGTCTTAAAATGGTTTAGAGTCCAATAAACTCTTGTTCCGTAAACATAAAACGTTCAATGGCTTGACAGCAGAACATCAAGTCTGTGACTTACAACCAGCATGAAGAAAGGATTAACTATTATTTTATTATGTATTTAAAAAGATTGATGTCTCACTTGCACTGGAGGCCCGGAGGATAGCTCCCTGGGGGATGAGGAGCAGCTTGCCCTTCCCCGAAGGATTCTTACTGTTGGTGGTCAGGTAGAGCTTGGTGCCGGGCGGTAAATTGGCCAGATTGGCCAAATTGTTGGCTGGCAGCTGAAGAGTGGCCATCACTAGGGACACAGGCAGAAGAAAACTAAATTACTATTTACTCACATTTGAAATTGCATTTTAAAAGGTAATCTTATAAATATATCCAATCACATCATTGCTATCAGGGTGTGTGTGTGTGTGTGTGTGTGTGTGTGTGTGTGTGTGTGTGTGTGTGTGTGTGTGTGTGTGGGGTTGGGTTTTGCTGAACTAACCTTGGCGTCACTAACTGCTTAAATATTCTACATCATGATGGTGTCTAATCACTAAAGACTCTTCAATATTCATCTTATTATTCACTATGTAACAAATCATTGTTCTCCTGATTGAAGCAACAATACGACTACATTATTTGTATTTTGCAGGCTCTACATCTTTCAGTCAAAACATTATTTTAACTCTAAAGTGACGTAAATAAAAAAAAACATAAAACATGTACATTCAATAAAAAACATTTGTTATCATAATTGTACACATCCTCGTGCCGTCACATGACCCTGTGCGTCGCGTGTGAACTCTGACCTCCGCTCTTGCCACTTGAGCCACCGGCCACCTTGGCGGCGGCCTGCGGACCGGAGATGCTACTGGCTCCGCCCACGATGGCTTTAGCGACTCCCTGAGCCAAAACCTGCTTCCCGCCCATCACCTTGGAGACACAAGGGTTGCCCTTGGCCACCAGAATCTGTCCACTGCTGATAGCCACCTGTTTGACCGCAGACTGGAGCGTCGAGCTAACGGGAATGCCCAACATCTACAAACGAGAGAGTAGTTTAGGAATGATTTGAATGACGCTCTCACCACGTCGATGATCGTGTGCTTCGGGGTCAGGCTGTGAGGGGATATGGAGGCGTGGAGGACCGACCTTGTTAGTTGCTGCCCCCGTGGCCCCTCCGGCCTGTTTCTGGGCCGACATGGAGATCATGTGACCTCCCTTCACTGCGACAAACTGGTGCGCTGCTGTCGCGGCAGGTTGCTGCTGGCTGGTTACTGTGGAAACCATCTGCTGCTGATGTGTGGAAACCTCCCCTGGCTCTTGCTTGATAATAACCTGCAAAAAGGTGAGTGCACATGGAGAGCAGACTTGTACCAGGAAGGCCACCACACCTTGAAAACAGCTCGTGAAGAGCGTTGCTGTCATCACTGTGGACATTTCACTCTCTAATAAAAAAGCCCAATGTAATGATATATTTTGACTGCAAAATTAAGATTCCTTTGTTTCCTCGTCTTCTCAGTGCTGAGCTTGGGGTGGGATGGGAGGATATCACAGCGGGATGTTGACACTGAGTGAATTGGACTCATGCAATTTGTGCTTCTGCACAAGATTTTTGCAAAGCTCACAACACCCCCTCCCTTCTTTAGAGTGATGTCCCATTTAAATAGCGTGCCAAGGCTCTCACATCGGCTAAAGATGTCCTGCTATTAATACCACCGTGGTTTATTAAAGAGACAGATACTATAAGGACAGACATGTCAAAGTGGAAGAGATCAGTACAAATACATGTTTTAGTTCATAACAATTCTGTTAAATGACACCAATCAATCCCAGATTTGACCAACTCACCTTCATCCCTGAAGAGAGAAAGGTGCCAGTGTGAACTTTGGGGGCTGGAGAGCGAGTGCCTTGAGCAACAGACTGTTTGGCTGAGTTGATTCCTGTGGAATCATTTACACAGAAACACACGATAAGGCGTGGAGGAGATGACCGGGTGACTGGCTGAGGGTTCACAGCAGTTCTTGCCATCTTGTAAAAAGGCTTCCAGGCCATTTCGCCCGTTTCTGGGCGACGGAGACGGCTCCCCGTCAGGGCTACTCGGCGTGGGTGTTGAAGCCCAGCAACACGATTTCGTCCCTCACCTACTGCATCTAAATGTGTTTTTTCCCAGGATCGGTGAATCAGCCTCGACGCCCACATCATCCAGCTTGATAAAACATCACTTACGGACACTCAGGCCCTGCTGCCAGGTCTGCTTGAGCTGCATATTTGTGGAGGAAGAGTGGGAGTGACGGAGTGGGCGAGAAAGAGTGAGCGATCTAAGGGAAAGAGCTTCTAAGTGGAATACGAACTGACGCTAGTGATGTGAGGAAGGAGATGCTTCAGCCTCGGTGCTGGAGGGGGACTCTGCTGCATGATGGGGCGACGCATGCAGAAAGTAAACTGCTTCATCGAACAGTGCACTCATCTACGCAGCTGATCGCACACCTTGTTCAAGAGAAAATACACACGCAGGTCCATATACAAGTTGACACAAGTGTGGGGTCACATCCTCCAAATCTGGCCATAAAACAGAGCAGCTCAATCACCATGGTAACCGCTCATCCAGCAACCATCCTGCTGGCTCACCACTCGTCATATTTATGATTGCAAAACAAGAACAGAGAACAGACACAGGAACAGATAGAGACTTTTTTTTTTAAAGGGATGAAGTACAAAAGAGCTGGATAAGAAATGACAAGTGGTTGAACAAGGACAAGCAAGAAAAAAGTACAAAAGTAAAGAGAGAGCGAGAGAGAGCGAGAAAGCCTAGGGGGCATTTGTTCTGCTACAGAGTCAATTCTTCACAGACATTTCTATGTTCTATGTGCCCAGACCCCGCTTCTCGATTTCACTGCAGGTCCACTTCCGATTTCAAGCCGCAAATTAAAAAGCGGAGTAAGAGCTGTGTACCTGTGGAGGCAGCGGATGAGGACGCCATGCCGATCACCTGGCCAGGCTTGTCAACGATGATGTACGGGTTATTGAGGACCGACGAGGAGCTCTGCTTGCTGTGGACGGGGGTCGAGGTGGTCGGCGTGCGAGGCAGCGGCGAGTGGCTCGGCGTGGAGATGGGAGACCCTGTGGGGCAGAAAGCACAAACGCTGTGAGATGAATAATTGTGATGTTGATTTGGAATCGATGTCCCTCACGTCACTGCACTTAAAACTATCCACGATGCAGATTTGAAGAAGTCAGAAGAGGCAAAAACTCATTTCTACATTTTCTGCGTGGATTAGCAAAAGGAGGAAATCATGAGAATTCTTGTTTCATAAAAAAAAAAAAAATTCACAAACTATGCAGAATACATGAGACAGAATAAGAGTGACATTTTGAACTATGACAAAGTTTAATATTGACAGTAAAGTGTATGTGGTCAGCGTTCCTGTTTTACCCGTGTTAAATATGAATTAAAAAGAGTTCTAAAGAAAATATGAAAGGAGGCTGTTAAGCGACACGCAACGCTTCCAAAACTTCACACGAATGTTAAATGGCCACAGGGCGGAGACATTTACCTGAAACGATCTTACAGCTCATGGTGATCGGTTGGAACGATTTACTGGGCGATTCGGCCGGGCTGGGAGGCAATCCTATCGGGACGATCTTACAGCTCGCTGTGATGGGCTGGAAGGCCGAGTTGCCATGGGAACCCAGAGTGATCCTGTCGCTGACTTTGGGTCGAGTTGGAGTGCGTTCACCAGCGGTGAGGCCGGAGCCGTGGCCGCCGGCAGACCTTCCCACCTCCACTTTGATGAAACCTCAAATGGGAATGAAAGAGTGGATTTCCTTTAAACTCCCTTTCAACTTCATCTGGAGTTCATTTATGTATTTGGTGACAGAGTTACAGATGTAAAAATACAATGAATGCAGTACAAGACTCCCACCTAATAATTCAATGGGTTTTTTAACGATGTACTACAACCGACTGCGTGGCATTAAGGCACTTTGTGCCCGTTCCCCACCCAACAAACATGTTAAATAACACATTTAAACACATTCCTCATCTCAATATAATTGTTACATTCCACATCTTTAATTGTTTCAATGTTTTAGGATACACTGACAGGGTTCTTACACATTTTTATCAATGAATTTCCATGACTTTTCCATGACTTTTCACAAAATTTCCATGACCAAACTGAAAATCTCGGTATAAACATTTTAGAAAATGCTGCGTATTGAGAGCGTGTGCCGGCTTATATTTCGAGCGTCTTTCTTTAAAAAAAATATTAATTATTTCAAACTCTGCGTAAATAACACATTTCCAGGACTTTTCCAGGACTTTTCCATGACTTTAAACCAAATGTCCATGACCAAAAAGAAATCTTGGTAAAAACATGAACAATTTAGAACATTTTATTTATTGAGAGCGTACGCCGGCTTATATTTTGAGTGTCTTTCTTTAAAAAACATATCAATTATTTCAAACTCGGTGTAAATGAACATGTGATCATAACAAATTTCCATGACTTTTCCAAAACTTTTATGATTTAAGTTTTTTCCATGACTCTTCCAGGCCTGGAAATGACCATTTTAAAATTCCATGATTTTTCCAGGTTTTCCATGACCGTACGAACCCTGTATGTAACTCTGTAATGCTTCCTTCTGACATCGATGGCTTCTCTGTTGCTCTCCTGAAGGTTTCTTCCCTTTTTTTCTATTTTTTGGGGAGTTTTCCCTGATCCGATGTGAGGTCGTGGGACAGGGACAGGGATGTCGTATGTGTACAGACTGTAAAGCCCTCCGAGGCAAATTTGTAAACTTGCGATATTGGGCTATACAAAATGAACATTATTTAATTTAAATGAACATATAAGTCTACCAGCCTGCCGTTGTCCACCCCGCTTCAATAATCCATGTTTCTGTGTGCGTACCTTTTTCTGCACTAGGATCATGTGAGATGGGAGGACTCTGGTCCAGGGAGGTGGCCAACGTGGGGCTGGCTGCCCTGTGAGTCGCCTTGGAGGAGGAGGGCTGCGGGATGTAGTCCTCCCCCAGAGAGTTCCTGTAGAGCTCCACATCCACCACCTGGGACACAAGCAGCTCCCTGTCAGCCTGGAGCTCTGAGCCAGGAACAAGTCACCGGAGGAAACATCAAGGGAACATTAATAACTTACAGTTTCTGCCCCCAGTGTCTGCAGCCCCGTGTATGTTCTGTCCAGCTGTAGGGAAAAAAAACACATCAAATTAATAATTAAATAAATAAAGACTTTAATGGGGTTTAGGTTCTAAAGCAGAGGCGATGAACTGGATTATTTAATTCTAATCACCATACAAAGGTTATAAAGTTCAATACATTATAGAAGATAACTCATAATAATGACTAATTAAAATAACTACACATTACTACAATATGCCAACAGCAATGTACCATTTACCACAATCATATACAAAGTTCTAAATTCTGAATCCTATACTCTTTTTAAATTCACGGCAATGTGCCCAAATCAATTAAGTAGGTAAAAGTATACGAAGCATACTTCCGGGAACAATAAATAACCATCAGTACCCAACTTGTAAATAAGCTTGGCAGAACAGAAGTCATCACAAACACAGAGGACTTCATAGACACACCGGGACGTCTACAAGTGAGGAAGAGGAAGAGGAAGAGGAGGACAAGCCGAGTGATGTCCGTGATGTGGTCTGACCTTTAGCTGGTGGATGATGTCGATGCGTTTGTTGCGAGTGTCTTTGAAGTGGATCTGGATCCTCACAGGGAACTCCCCCCAACCGCGGCGTGTCAAATGAAAGGGCGGCTCGCTGAGGACAAACACAGTCACAGAGCTTCATGTACACTCATCCAGTCTGGAGGGAAAACGGAGGATGCAAATGACTTTGTACAAGAATAAATACAAAAATACAACAAGCTACAATCCAAGATAATGGATCCATTCGTACCAACCACCTCATGCTTGTTGGGACGGGGGATGAATAACGCTTCACATGTTGGCGAGGGAATAGTGGCATTGCATTTTTGGAGGGGTCCCGTAGCTGCTCACTTCAAAATATGTGAATTAAAACGGGTTCTATGGGCACCAACAAGTCTCCCTCTACACAGATGCCCACTGTGCCAATCTGGTGAAAACACCATGAAGTCCCTCAACAGTCTTGAAACAGTCTACATAGGGATGACTGGACCCATGAGCTCAACTGTGTGGAGACAAGATGACGCGAGTCCACATGGTAGCCTTGTCACATAGTCAGAGCATGGTTTGAAGGCTGTATAAAGTTATTTGTTGTGACTTCTGGCATAATAACAGCCTCCTTCCAGTCTACAACAACACGACGCACACTGCTGAGCTGCATCTCAAAGTCATGTCCACGTTCCCAGCTTCAGTTTGACGTAGAACCCTTCTGATACGCTGTCGCCGTCCCCCCCTTAACCAGGACACGTGTGTGTGTGCATATCATGTGTTTGTTTAATCAAGAAAACCATACGGGTGATGCATTATTGTTCTTTCTTAGTTATGTTCATCCCTTCGCCTACACTCGGCTGTGTCGAGCGCCGAGCCGTGTGCGGCTCACTTGGAATGAAGACGTGAGTCGGTCCCTGGGAGCTTATGAGCGCCTCGTCAGCTGAAGCTCAGGAGGAGGACTGCTGCTCCAGGACATACATCATTTATTCAAAAGCCATGGGCAAATTTAAAGCCATTACCACTTTTAGAAGCTACAAACTAAAATGAGACATCTTAACCACCAAACCCGGGTAAATAAGCTCTTCTCGACACCTAAATGAACTGTGCGGCACAAAGGTTACACACCTCTGGGCTTTGGGCTAAAACAAACACCTAAAACCCACGTGATGACAGACTGCACTGTGTTGGTGACTATTACTCTGACTCATTGTGCTAAACAACATCACATACCCCACCTTGATGGTGTGCATGAACACACTGCAGAATTAACGTCTTTTCTTCAATATCGCAGACACAGATGTACTTTTTTTACTCTCAGCTAGGATTGACGGGCACTGGGCTGGATGGGCTGGATAATCAGATATCCACAGGAGGGCACTGTTAATTAAATCATCGTCACAAGAGTCTGTTTACAACAGAGTCGAATTACATCAGCGGACATTTTTTTTTGCACTCGAGACGCTGGGCTGAAAGTTGTTTAATTAAATTAAATGGATGACGAAGTCAGACTCTCACGCATCCAGGTGCTATTATTACAAATGATCCGTACTTCCTTCAGTTTGGCAAGTGGAAGGTGGAAAGAGGCGGGGCTAAGTACAACCCTAGAATAACAATGTCAATTTGGAAGTAAACATTGTGTCTATGGGCAACGCAACACGTGACGGAAAATGTCATTGGAGTTGTCATTTGTCCCAATCTCAGAGACTCCTTTTCAATTTGCACCCAAGTGCTAATGTATGCAACAAGAAAGGAGCTCTGCCTCGATCAGAACATTGTGTGTGTGACTGAAGAGTGCCAAGACACTTTGTCTCGAACAACCAGGAAAACAGACGCACACACACCTGACTTCCACGAGGTCGTTGGGTTTGTAGCTGGGATGCAAGAAGAACCAGACTTTCTTCACAAAGTGGTCGATGCTGGGTTCCCTCCTGGAGCCCCTGACGTACACCATCCACTTGTGGGTAGATTGGTCATTTTCTTCACGCTTATCGGGGGGAATGTACCTGAGGGTGAAAGATAAAGAGTCTAACCAGGGGGCTTTCTTAATATGCACACTTATTCACATTCAGCCCTTCAAGACAGTTAAGAGTGCACAAGAAATATGGGACTGGTTATGCAAGCTTCCTAGAAATAGCACGTGGTCCGTATGACACTGAAACAAGTGGAGGAACTGCAAGTTATCTAGGTCAACTCATGCCATGGGGAAAATAAATACAATGAAGTAAAAATGCATTTTTCTTGATGTAACTGCATTAAGACTGTGCTTGGAACAAGAGCTTTCAATCTAGTCATTTAATAACTGTTAGTGTCCCTCTACAGGTATGTTTCTCCCTAACTTCAATCAAAAGCAACCACTCTAGCACACAGTTCATCAACAGTTTGCATTCAATCACATTTCTCCGTTACTTTTTCTTTGTAGTTTGGTCAACTTTAAACTTAATTTGAAAGTACAAACTATTTGGTTGTGATGTTTAAATTAATTTGGGTGAGTGAGTTGCCTCTCTTTTTTCCAACATCTCTCGGGTAACTACAGGGTTCTTACACATTTTGACCAATGGATTTCCAGGACTTTTCCAGGACTTTAAACCAAATGTCCATGACCAAACTGAAATCTCGGTAAAACATGAACAATTTAGAACATTTTGTGTATTGAGACTAAATGAACACGTGATTATAACAAATTTCCATGACTTTTCCAAAACTTTTATGATTTAAGTTTTTTCCATGACTTTTCCAGTCATGGAAATTACCATTTTAAAATTCCATGACTTTTCCAGGTTTTCCATGACCGTACGAACCCTGTAACTAACTACCTGCCCCAAAGCCAATGTGTGGCTACAAACTCAACATCTGGCTTCTCTGTAATGTGTATAACAAATCAAATTGTATTGTTTTAGCTCAGCCTGTCACTATATCTTGTCGTAGTGCATGAGACATAATGTGTGCAAAGATCTGCTTCCTCTCCCTCTTCTTCGTATTCCTAAAGTCATTTGTAAGATTCCACCAGCATCGTGGAGAAAACCAAGAATCAGAGCTAAAGAGTCTCCAACACGGCTGTCGATGACCTCTGATCAAAGTAGGCAGCACTGATTAAAATATGAATCAAGATTATGTTACTGCCCTTCTGTCAGAATATAGTGACAGTTTGAGAAAAATATGATAGAAAATTGATTTTTAAAAGATTCCAACTGAAGCTCGAAGTAATTATTAGTATATATGACTAACAGCCCTTCGTTGTTATGAAATGTTATTGTTCTCAACAAGTGTACATTTTACATTTCTACATATTTGCCAAATACCATGTTGTCGGTTTTCAGAGACATTGATGAAAATCCAAACGTTGATATTTTGTTTGTGGTTGGTGAAACTATTCAACAGTTCATATAAATGAAGCAAAGAAAATAGACAAATGTCATTTTTCTTCTCTTCTCCTCTAACATGTTATCGGTCTCATGACTTCCTAAAATGCTCTGAGACTACTTAGGTTACATACCTGGACACGTTCCCCACTACAATGGTCTTCTTTGCATAGAGTCGAGAGGATTCATTTCCAGAAGTTTGATAAGTCACCCTCTGCTCTGCTCCTAAGGACAACGGTACACCAAATGTGTCCTACAACAAATAAAGGAGAACAGTACGGGCTTAATGAAAGAAAGAAAAGATGCAAGCTTAATGCTGATACCTCATTGCATTCATCAAATGACCCTCTCGTCTTCGTCACTTGAACTCACCTTGCCCGTATTGCGCCCTGGTCTGCGCTCCGGCCTGCCGCCGTCGTCTCTCCACGCCCCCTCTCCATCCCTCTCCGCTCCCTCTCCTTGCTGGGAGAGGGACTCGGACTCGGAGTGGGCCAGGGAGGGAGTCTCAGAGCCCTGGTTGAGAGGGGAAGAGGACCGGGACGGGGACTCCAGGAACCGCCGGATGGCTGGATGGTTCAGCGCGGCAGGGTCACTCTTGGAAACGTGCTGAACAAATGAAATGACGGTTGCTGTTACTGTAATGACCCACAACGTTAGAGCCGCTGACAGTCTGAGTAGGAGTGTGTGGCACTCTACCTCGGGGAGCTTTGTTATTCCTGCATTGGCATAGTAATTAGCCACTATGCATGCCCTGAGCTTGTCCATCATCCTCCTGGCTTCATTGAGTCTCTGCAAAAACAATGGGGCACACACAATTAAGGCTCTGCTTTATTATGCTGCACAGGTACAAAAACAAGTAATGCAAGTTACTTTTTGAATCTCTGCACGACTGATGCAAGATGAAACAAAGAAAAGACGTGTGTGTCATCCTGAAAGTTACCTGACTGATCACATCGATCTCGTGCTCTTTGTTCTTCATCTCCAGAGAAAACTGCTCCCTGATGATGGTCTCAATCTTCTGTACTGCTGCTTCTCGGGCTGACAAAACAGGAGGAACACACGTTAAAAACATCCTGATCCACCATAATGTAACTGAAGCAGATATACCGTCTCATGCTTCTAAACACACACTCACCATCATGTTCAGCCGCTTTGTTTCTCTTACTATTCTGAAACAGCGAAATGTCATCATAGTCGGGATCATTGCCTTCAATTTTCCTTTTAATTCCTGACATGACTGCCTGCGAAGAAGAGCATATGAAGATAAATGCATGTGAAAACAGCTCAAAGGGGAAGCTCCTCACTCCTAGCTAACCTTGTTATGGTCCCCACTTAGCAGCGAGTTAGCCGGCTAGCAAGGAAGCTACTACCCACAGGCAGCTAGCACGGAGCGGGTAGTTACGTATACGGATACAGTAGGAACCGGAGCCTCCAACGAAGCAGCTTATAACAAACACATGACACGTTACGCCACCGGACGGTGCCCGGCGGTCGTGTAGCCGGCAGTCGTACCGTTAGCCACCTGATATCCTTGTTTGCTAGTGTGGCTAACGTTAGCACACAGCTGTATCCACCGACTCAGTCCGTCTGAAATGTGAAGTCCCTGCAGCGTCGTGTGCCGGGGAGCAGCGTCTCTCTGGGAGGCGCGTGTTTTAATTCAGCGGCAGCATGCCCTTTGCGTTATGCCACGTTCACCTCGGACGCTTGTGTGTGTAGTAAAATGCTAAATCTCGAGGTGGACAAGTAAGCTAAGAAGTGGGACAGCTAGCGTTGCAATTCACCCGAATCGCCACCAGGGGGCAGTGTTTTACACAGATGCTACAATGCAGGAGAACTCGTCCCGACGGAGACAGAATCGTAGCTGGAGACCGATGGGTAGTCATGCTATCATCATTATTATCAGTACATGTTTAATGTTCATATGCCATGGACTAGTAAATCAACAACAAGTGAAACACGTTTCTGATGAGCACATTTTAGATGGTCAGGAATCGGAATATCAGTTGCCTCGGTCCTCTCAACCGTTGCTTCAATGAAGTACACAATGTTTTCGTTATTTGGCCAAATTTATATAAAAAAATTCCAAGAGATACTTAACATCACAAAGTGTTCATGTCTGATGACTGTACCGTCAATGTACATCCTGATGTACCGTATGGTAGCATGGGAGTTCTATAGCTTTCAAAAGTAGGTTAGTTTGTCATGTTTAGTGAATCCACCCTTTTTTTATTGAGACAAAAACAATGACGCCTTCTTCTGTACACCACTCATTACTTTGTGCCTGTTATTAGCCTTGCCCAGGATGCGTGGGTGGAGTTGACATCTTAATGCCAAATGTATTCTAAAAAAGATTAATGAACTGACACAAACTAAAGAGACACATATAATCTGTGAGGAGACTATTTGTGGTTTTAATTAAGCCTGTTCATAATATGGAGTCTATAAATCACCATTTAAGACAACGCCAAAAAGCCTTTTGAATGGTTATTGCAGAACGGCTCATTAAAACATCACCGATATGACTGGTTCATCCCCTAAACAAATCAAAGAATCACCAGCCATACGTAGCAGATTGCAGAAAGTTTGATAAGACCTACTTTGGTTTTTACTGTATTTGGTGGTTATCAATATGTCCCTTCAAAATGTGCAGTGATTTGGGTGGTGCTGTGGATTCCCTAATTTAGTATAATCACTTTTCTTCTATCTTGCACATTTCTATCCGTCAGTGAAGTAAGTTTAAGAACTGCTTTTCCTATCAGATGTTGTTTGTATATAATCTAGATTTAAAACTTAGTTTTATTATTATTATTAGATATATACTGTATAACATGTATCAAAGTAAAGATTGTATGTGCAATCTCTGAACTATGTTCACCAAATATCCTATAATATATTTCATATTGCTTTATTCTTTAACCATTTTTTATTGACAGGCTACATGTGTGTGAATGGAAAGAAAACTTTATTGAGGTTTCTTTTACAAAAGTCAACCACATTTCAACATCCTGCAGTTTACAAAAATCCAAAGTTTTCTCACACCTGAGGAGAAAGTGGTGTCAACATATCACATCATACAGACGATACGAGAAGTTTATATAAAAATGGTACGATTTAATTCCCCACTCATCATTCTTTTACTCAGGCACATCGGGCAGCCTTCCTTAACACTAAAGCTGCAAAATACCCATCGGCATTTAACACAGTCCCCTTTGAGATTCACTCCAATCCATTTAGGATTACATCTGCATTCACATACAAATCCATTTCTTAATGCTCAACTCTTCAGGGTTTAATTCAGAGCCTGCCAGGTGAAATTGCAAAGGGTCCCACAACTCACCACACCAGTAAATATAAAAAATAAAGCCAAAATCATGAATAAATTGTATCAAAACAAAACATCATAGCTAATTATAAAAATCTTAAAATCAACATGTAAATACTCAGTGAAATCACAGACGCACACACTCAAATGCTCTCTCTCTCTCTCTCTTTATCTAACTCTCTTCTCTCTCTATTTATCCAACTCTCTCCAATTCTTTTGCTTTAGCACATTCTTGGGCCTCAGCCTCCTCTTGTTGGCCTCCTGAGTAACCCCGAAGTGACCCTTGGGAAGTGGTTCTCTTCAGCCTGTACTAAGAACTCATCCTTCTGAGAAAACGTCTGGGGGTTGGTTTAAGCCAAAATACCCCCACCTGATGTTTTTATGCTGTGTATTATGAAGGTACACATTGTTAGCCAGTAACAAACATACACATGCACCAACCCCCACCTTTTTTCTTTTCATTTTGCCGAAAATAGAAAGCAGTGACTCACTTACTCATTGTGGACATTGTTTCCTTCTCGCAGTTTTGGTTGTTTTTGTTCTGATATCAAAGCTATAGCATGGGGTGGCCAACAGGAGGAGCTGTCTCTTTCATACGTCTCATGAAAGCAAAGAACATTTACTGATACAGTAAAAAAACAAAAGAAGAAGATCTCATCACTCATCATTTTACATTTAACAGGATTGGGTCTAAGTGCTCAATTGGGGCGCTTAGTTACAGATAAACTCAATATTCAACCAAGGAAGAGATATATTTAAATACAAAGAACACATAATAAAAGTTATATTCACAGCAATATCTCTCATCTATCAATGCCTACTGTAGTAAAATGTGACTTTTACTGACCATGAGCTACATCCTTGTCATTCAGAACTCCTAAACCCCTTGTTGGAGGTGTAGAAGTGACACACACACGCATGCACACACACACACACACACACACACACACACACACGCATAAACAAACAAAACACACACACAAACATCACACACGCACACAACCTTAGCTAACCAGTAAACATACACATCTGGAGGTATCTATGGTTAACCCTCTGTGTGAACACTTGGGTTAACAGAAGTCATCCGTTGAAAGTCTCACACGCACACACACACACGCGCACACACACACGCACACGCGCAGCACTTATTCAGAGCAGCCTTTGAGTTTGATCTACAAAGGCTTCTCACGTCTACAACCCCCCCCCCCTCCACTACACTAAGGATCCAACATCGATATGAAAGACACACACTGAAGCTACTACTTATAATACAGTAAACATAGGCTTGAAAAAAGGAAAAAAATATAACTTTAAAAAATATGACGGCAATGGAAAATGATCTTAATAATTATAATTAAATGGAGCAAAAACAAAGCTCAACAGGAGACATGGTAATGTGAGGTGCAGCTGAAGGATGGAAAAGGGAAACGCACAGAGGAAGTGGAACTAGGGGATATGAGGAGAGATGTGGGAAAAAGGAAACGAGGGAAGAGCAAAAAAGGCTATGTTCTAATATTTTGGCACAGTCTCCACTTTTTATCTCTTTAACCTGGCACAAGGTCAACAGAGTAACTTAGAACCACTGATACTGTGAAGAACAGCTGGCCGGCTGTTTACCACATGTTTTCCAGGTCATTTCTAGTCTTAAGGAAAAGAGTTTAAAAAAGCGGAGGACAGTACTTTAGTAATGTTCGTTACCAATGTGGTATGCATGGATCAGCATGGAGTGCTTTGGGTTTAAGGTTATATTATCACCTCCTTGGGCTCATTGTTGTACCGGTGGTTTGAACATGCGCCGTCTTATGGCATTCTGATATCATTTAAGCTCCTCAGCAGCCGAGCGAGATGAGGTTACACAGCAATAAAAGCACAAGTTCACTTAACAACTGATTACCACTATCATACTTAATTATTAAAACTCAATAATGTTAAGAGTTTTAGCCCTTCTCTGTTATATTAACTATATTTAATATGCAGCTGGGGATACAAACAATGAACTAACTGTTTAGAAACTTTAGAGTTTATGTGGAGAAATGTTCAAAACGTTTACGTAATTAGCTTTTTGACCATATATATACCTTGGTTTCTTTCAGTAAACTTAATGGCATATGGTTGAAAGCCAAGTAAGTGAACCATGAGTTTATAATATCGTGTGGTGATTTTGCATTGTGTTGAATGTGGACGCTGCCACTGATAGAGGTGGAGGTTTATGGTGAGAGGTTGTGGACAGTAGGTAAGTTTGGGGTACCCTGTACATTGGTGCACTCAAGTAGGTACGTTGTGTTAGAAACACTAGGCTATTGGTTGTTGCTGCCTCTGTATTGTTTTGACTCAAACTTTGTAGAGAAGCTAGTGGAGCCATTTTGTTTGTTACTTTTCAGA
Organism: Liparis tanakae; assembly: GCA_036178185.1. Taxonomy (NCBI): domain Eukaryota; kingdom Metazoa; phylum Chordata; class Actinopteri; order Perciformes; family Liparidae; genus Liparis; species Liparis tanakae. The sequence goes on along the minus strand of CM070098.1, from coordinate 8,800,601 downwards.
GAGGTATATAGTCAGGCCTAGTTTTGTTATCTTGAGTTCATTTGTTTGGCACAACCGCAACTGTCCCGATCTCTCCCATCAGTTGAAAGTTTGTCTTTTGTGTTGTAAATAAATATTATTTGACCACGTTACTCCTGTTGTTGATCTTTATCACTTATTCTTTGACTGTCCTGTGTTTGTCTCCCCGCTTATTCCCTAGACTGAAAAGGAGATGTAACACTCCCAATAAAATATGGAGTATATTTCTGTCTTTCATTTATTTGACCATTATCATGATCAGTTTTGTTTACGTCTGTCATATGTGATCTCTAACTTTCCAACAGGGCACATCTGCCCCTTTTAATCTGATTTGAGACACTCATTAGCATGATCCACCACATGCCCACAGAACGGTGCACAGCAGCGAAGGATTCACAGAAACGAGTATCGCTACACGATGCTGTGAGAAAATAAACAAGCTCAGATAATGTGCGTGTAATAAAGATGCGTGTGATTGTGTTGGAGTTGTGCGTGAGGTGAAATTGAAGCGCTGGCGTTTCAAAGAAAGTGGAAGTTCTTTAGTGTGTGTGTGTGTGAGAGCTAGTTTCTGGTCAGGGCTTGTGGTATTTGTCATTGAAGCGGTGGATGGTCACACAGCCATGGTAGGAGATGGGCCGCGGCATGGCTGCCACTCCTGTGATGATGCCGGTCGACGGGTCGTAGCACAGGATGGTGTCGGTTGCTTCTCCGTTTTCCCCTCTGCCGCCAAGAATGAAAATCTTGCCGTTGCACACCGACATGCCAGAGCTCTCCTGCAGGGAGAGAGACACCAGAGATTGACGCTCGGAGGAATCCTGCAGGTGTATTCAAACGGCCTTCTCCTCCTTATTATTTCATTTTTATTTTTCCATCCCACTGTCCATCTTTTTTTACTCTTTTACTCTTTTACTGTTTTTTATAGCATTTTGCACTATCCCTGTGGATACCAACATCAATACTGACTCAACCAATGCACACTAATATCTGTAAAATTCTGTATACACCCTACTCCCTATGTACATGTGTACTGTCTATTGTTATACTGTGATTCTACTGTAAGTTGTGTATGTATGTTTGTAAATTAAGCTACTGTTTGACCCAAATTTCCCTCGGGATTAATAAAGTTTCCATCTATCAAGGGATCTGCATGTCACCCCATACCTGCTTGTTGAAGGTGTGAACCACATGTATCCAGTAGTCCTCTGTGGGGTCGTAGCAGAAGATGGACTTGGTGAGCCCGCCGCACACATAGATCATGTTGTTGAGGGACACCGCTGTGATGCAGCGCTTGGCGATGGGGATGTTGGCGCGCAGCAGCCAGGTGTTGGTCTCCGGATCATAGCACTGAACCTGACATACAGTTGCACGTAGTTAGTTCTGTGTTATTGCGGTGGAGGAAAGAAGATAATAGACACCACGTTGTGGGAAGATAGCTGTTGAATAGAATAACTATGAAGCTCTCTTGAATGACTGTTCTGTGGGCTGACTTCAGCTTCCCTCTGTGGTGCTGCATACAATCCAAGCATTCTCTCACCCACATCTATTTAAAATAGCCTCCTTCCAAACAGTGGTTCCTCTCGACTGCACACGGCTTACATGAGCAACACACTCCGTCAGACACGGAGCTGGAGGATCTGTGTGGACGCTGCTCCTAGGAGACTCAAAGTAGGTCTAAGAACAAAACTGCTAATGAGGTTTGAGTTCCAGCGACAGACCGCGTTTCCTTGTTTCCTAGCAGCAACAACCAGTTACAACACAAGTCCCAGGGCAGCCTGTCAAGTCCTGATCGCTAAGATAACATGTCTAGGCCTCTATTCTTGGTGACCCAGGAAGCTTTTTAGCATTTTATAAGCCTATCTAAGCACAGATTAATTGAAATATCTACCTCTGTTGAAACCGACATGTCGAGCTATTGTTCAGACATCCTACTGTAAAGTCTGCTTTAAAAAGGTATAATCACTGAAGACGAGTGAAGAAACGCCCCTCAGCCTTCATCACTAGGTGCTCGGTGTGTGGTTTGGGGCGCACACCTTGTCTGAGCAGCTGTCGTCGTCAGGCCCTCCTCCGATGACAAAGAGCTTGCCGGCACAGCTGGCCACGGCCGGAGAGCTGACGGCCTCCTTCATGGGAGCCACCTCTGTCCAGCGGTTGGAGAAGGAGTCGTAGCACTCCGCGCTGCTCAGGCGGCTCTGACCATCATAGCCACCAACAGCGTAGACCTTAACACACACACACACACACACACACACACACACACACACACACACACACACACACACACACACACACACACACACACACATTTGGATGAGAGGAGGAGTTGGGATGAGCACCTTGGAGCACACGATTTACACAGAAATACCTCCACTGAGAGATGCTTCCAGCAAACCTTGTGTGGAGTCTATGTTGATCGTCTGTAGGAGTTGGTTTGGCAGAAAAATTAATTTCTTTATTGGGGATTAATAGTTGATTAAAATCTGTTTACATTTACAATTCTAAATACTATTTCTTTTGTCACTTACATTTTGTATTTGTTTAGTGACATAAACATAAAACAATAACAAAAATGTCAGACACAAACATATATATACACACACACATATACTTACACCTAAACCCATACATACATACATACATACATACATACATACACACATACACACATACCCTCTCCCCTCCAAAAACAACAACAACGATAAAAAAAGAAAAGACAACAACAAAAACAACCCCCCAATGCTAAATACAGTTAATACATTTGCTGTCCTAGTTGCTGGATTACATGCTGTCCTACACAATTCTCTTGATCATTAAATCGCACAAACCTTAGTGGAAGCTAAAGCATTACCAACTGTATAATGTTGTTGACAGAAGAGATCCACTCTAGTTACACATACTGCCCTCCTACAGCGTACTGCATGTCAAAATAATAAGGAAACAAAATGGGAAGGTGAGAAATGAATTGTTAAAAAGCGGTTACAGATTTATGGTAAACTCCTATTTCCTCAATCAGGCGATCGCGTGACAAGAATGCTTTACTGGTACAGGAACACAGCATGTTTCATCTACAGGCTTACACAACAAAAACCTTCAGGCTGTTCCTGTCTCTCCACAACATGTGAAGCACAAACAAAGCACAGAGGAGAGAGAGAGAGAGAGAGAGAGAGAGAGAAAAGAGAGACACAAAGAAAGCTGACAGGAAAATGGGGAACATAAAGATGGAAGTGGAAGCAGGTATTTGCATTGCACACCTGGGCTAATTGATAGCACGACCACATTTTTAACTGACAAGTTGAAACAGTTCACTCTGTCTCCAACATCTCAAGTGGTGGTTTAAACATATTGTTATTTAATATCTTGGTTTTCAAAGACAACAACAGGCAAAAGGAGCCTAGAATAAGACTATGGGCACATAGACCAATGGACATGTGTTTATTTTCATACTATAATGCGGATTCAGCTGATAACAAATGTTAAATGCAGGATGTTTGATGTTCGTTGCATATAACAAAAGATACCTGAAAAACAGTGTGGCGCACTGAATATCATCGCCCTCTGGGGGCCCTCACTAAGCACCCCACGCGGTGTGGATACGCGGTGGAAGTGGAAGTGCATCAATAGAGGAGCATTTCACACCAGGTCGATGATGTTAGCGCGTACTCTATACCCACTCAGGGTATGTGGAAATCACATAAACCACAAGTCAAACATGATTCATGACTGTCTGAGGACCGCTGCAGGCTGCATGATTAACTGTCCTCTACATCAGTGGTCCCCAACCTTCTTTGAGCCACAGACCGGTTCCGTGTCAGAAATTATTTCACGGACCGGGTAGGGGGGGCGGAGTTTGCTCTCCGTGTGCGCGCCTCACAGCTGTTGTTGAGGGGGGGGGGGGGGTGCTACTGAGAGTTTGCGGAGCTCTGTTGAGCGCGCGAGCCGAGGGGTTTAAGACTCCTGAACGCAGCTCAGACGTACACACGGGTGTATCCGGTCCTTTTTCAAAATAAAATATTTTCCCGACTGATTAAAAAAAAAAAAAAAAAAAAGTTATTCAGTTTTTTTCCCGCGGCCCGGTACCAACTGAGTAGCGGTCCGCGGCCCGGTGTTTGGGGACCCCTGCTCTACATGCACACAGGCGAGAAGCATTGAGCATCAGAGAAACAGAGGACTTTTAGGGGGAAATATAATATACAAGCATAGGAGAATAGAAGAGAGAGAGAGAAATAAAGAGAGAGAGAAACATTATGATAGATGCAGCCATAACACAGAGGATCACAACTGGTGACGTATTCTAATCTGAGGAAACGCAACCAGTCCAACAGGACATCACAGCAGCCAGGACAAAGAGAAGTGTGTGTGCGAGTGTGCGTGTGCGTGTGTGTGTGTGTGTTCTTGAACTTCTGACGCTGCGAGATCCAGCTTGAGAAGTTCAGACTTTACGCTGTGGCATCACGTGAGTGTCAGTTAATTGAAGGCCTGCAGAAGTTAAATAACACAAATGTGGGCGTACAAGTGAAAAGATATTTGATTTTTTTCAACTGAATATGTAAATGGTTTGAATGGTGGGTTAGTGGAAGTCAGTGTTATTTGCATGTAAGGTAGAACATGCATGGCCAATACACAGGCCTGCTTCCTAAAGTCAGCCTTGCCGCTCATCAGAGGGAAGGCAGAATGAGGAAATGGCTGAGGGGGAGGGGCAGCCGAGGACAAGTTCAAAACAACAACACAGAGAGATGGATTTTAAAAGTTCTGAGGGGAAATGATAAGACAAAGAAGCACCGGATATAAGAGACACAACATAAAGTAAGATAACATCTTTGTAAAACAAACAAAGACAGAAAGAGGAACATATGAGAAGGTGGTTGCAGACAATAGCCTCTCCTGGTATTTAATATCTCAAAAGGAAAGTGTTTTTCTAAGAAAGGACGACAGCTGTGTTCATGCGTATCCCACGTAGCTCTATATATGGTGTTGGTGCGATGCCTGACCAGTTAAACGTCCAAGTTAGCAGCTCTTGGATGCATATGTAGTTGTATTGTTCCAAAACCTCTCGAGTCGAGTTAAATGACCATTTCGGTCCATCTTGTTTTCACCATAACTCGATACATGAGTCACTTGAGTTAATTACAGCTCAGCATGAGCCTCTCCAGCTGATTACCTCACTGTTGTGGAGGACCCATGTGTAGTTTGACTGGATGCATGTGTGTTTGTTGTTGCTGTGGCAAGGCAACCAAGCTTTTCGGGTTGATGTTTCAAAGTCAGAGAATATCCGATACACATTGCCGCTACAATCAGAGTGAGTCACCCCCTCCCTGACTGAGTAAATAAAGCACTGTTCTAGCTCAAAGCTTTCCACAAAAAACATGTACTTGCTCCATGTTCTTTATGTGTGCAAACAAACGTGGGTATTTATACACACAATGTCGAAAGCACACACACAAGCTCGACCTGCTTCGGCAATGACAATTTTGTGGTCGTTTTTTCTTCACACGCCTCTCTTTACAGATCATTACCGTTCAGAAACCATGTGTCATTGGCACACAAGGGATCAACGACTTTTACAAACACAAAACAAGTAAATGCTCTGCAATGAAGACGGACTAGACTAGACTATCTAGTTTAGGAACATTTCCACGCAAACTTTGTGGTAAAAAGAATTAGAAAAAGTTAGACTTTAATTACTCAATCCAATGTTTTTTTTAATGTACTGTATATATTTACAGAGTGAGTGTTTATATTTTTGCCTACGTTTGCAAACCCTGTGTGTGTGTGTGTGTGTGTGTGTGTGTGTGTGTGTGTGTGTGTGTGTGTGTGTGTGTGTGTGTGTGTGTGTGTGTGTGTGTGTGTGTGTGTGTGTGTGTGTGTAGGCTTATCAGGGCCACTCCAGGCTAATGTGACATGGTATGGGAAGTGGACTCAGCTGGTCTGTGTGTGTGTGTGTGTGTGTGTGTGTGTGTGTGTGTGTTTGTGCGTGTGTGTGTGTGTGTGGTGCTCCATTAACTCCTGTTGCCCTCACACTCTGCAGACTGTAAATAGCAACAGCTCAAGTGTTGGCAGTGATCGGGGAGTGAAGTATTTTCCATGTGTTCATATGATATCGCTCCTTGTCACTTGGTTTCATTCTCATATTTAGTGATCTAGGACAATCAATTGGAGCTACAGCTCCGTATTGAAAAACGTTAACATGATTACTTTGGGGTATACGAGAGGGCTTGATAATGTACGATATGGATCTGGAGTTGTGAGGGTGCCATCAGGCAGCGGTGTCTGGCACTGAACATAAAGCAGATCCTACATCAGAAGCGTCTGCGGAAAACTTTCTCATTAGATTGAACCATTTCTTTTTTAAGTTGTCTTGACGCTGTTATAGGAACTAATAATAGCAATAATTCACTCATTTCTGGTTCCTCTTAGACTGTATTACCTCCTACACTATTTTTACTTTTGTGCAATACTTATACAATACTATTAATACTGTAATATGTTTTTGAAAAATTTTGGAAAATTGAAGCAGTGCGATTTGTTCGATTTGTTCTGTGTTGGGATGGGTGAAAAAAAATAAAAATAACGTGTTCAATTTATAACTGTATACTCTGCTTTTGAGAATAAACACAATTTACAAAAAAAAGAAGCGTTTGCGGTAGGGTAACCCTGCACCCTAACGCGGATATGAATTCAAAGACATACATGTGGCTCGATGCTCCCTCCTTACCTTGCCTAGAAGGACGCCCATCTTGTGTCTCCAGCGGCCTTTGTTGAGAGAAGCCACTCTGATCCACAGGTTGAGCTGGGAGTTATACATCCACACGTCTCTGCTGTTGATACGGCCACCTGACAAACATGACGGACAACGGTTCACATTCAAGACAAAAGGTGTTTTGGGAAACTCAGATTGTGTTTGCTGTCATTGAGTTTAACCATTACAGAAGAAAAGTTAAAATGTACAACCAACTTTGTGTGTTTATGTCAAAGTAATGCTTTATCTTCTGCACACACACACACATTCTAATTATTTCTATGGCAAACACACCATAATCAAGTATATCTAGCAGCAGACAGCATGACTCCTCCCCCTGCAGTATACTACTCATCTCTGAGCAAACATGGCACTGTACAAAGTTGGAGGGAATCCTAATAACAGTAACCTGACCAGGTTAGCGTGTGGTCCAGGCACATGTTTAACAAGCCCGGACATGTCTCCCCCCCGCTCTCAATAACCTCACGACCAAAACCATGAAAACTAACAACAACACTCCTGCCTTCAGAAGCAGGTGTATTCAGACAACCTGAAGTACATTTCTTATTACATTGCAATGTGCTGTGGTGGGGACCGTGGTTAGCTGTTGGCTGTTATCTTTGAGGGTGGTTATATGAAGCGTGAATGACAAAATCGAAAAAGAAAAAACGTGCTAGCGTAAACTAAGGTCAACAGGCCTCTTCTTTATTCACATGCAAACAAAGCAGGACTATTGGAAGCTCGCCAAAACCCAGACGAGACAGGTGGTACTGGAGAGAGCTATAAAGCTCGAGTTTCATCCGTATAAAAAGATGAATCACCTCCTTGGAAGGCCATCTATTGTTTTTTAAAAGGGTCGATACATGGGTCATATAATAATGTAATTCATGTTTAATCGTTTTTTTTTAATTGTAGCGTAGCACATAGACTGGTGTCTACTCGATAATCCTCTGGATAGTGAACGAGCCGGAGAGTCTGCGTGAAACACGTCAACGGAGGACAAACCACTTGAAAGTCTTCAAACAGCCAAACTGTCTCAGAGGGGGAGGAGCTAATCAGGGCTCGAAGGAACAAACGGTAGTTTGGTCCTGATATGACAGCTTTACGACAGTTATGCATTGCCTGAAGTTATATGCAAACTATCTAGCTCAGTGCGTTACAACATTCCTGTCGTCTGAGGAGGCAGCGAGGAGTCGGCCTACTTGTTAAAGCATGACGTGTACGCCTCCGTAATGCAACCTCATGTGTTCTCTGCTTTTTCGCTGACACGACATTATCCAAACGTGTCGCAAATCACGCTGTCAAAAATAGCAATCTAACGATAATTAATACTTTATCAATACAGTTTTTGTCAGCAGTATTGATCGACGGGTACCAGCTGAGCTCTCTGCTCTCTCCTCCCTCTAACTTTTTTATATATTTGTATGCCCTAAATTAAATATACATATTTTCGAAGTTAGATATTTAAGTATTGTGACAACACGAATAGCAAAGAGACTCAGACAGACAGGGGATTACATGTATCAAGTCAGGATGGGAGACAAAAAGACCAAGTGGGGCAATGAAGATCATAATATGCTATGAATATGCTGGGGGTATGTTGACTTTTCCAGGCAGCGTGTGAGGGGAGAATGATAGAGAACATGTGAGGACTTGGCACAGCGAGAACACAAAACACAAAACACTCTTTACTGAAGCAGAGGAAAGTTTCTCTCAATCTCCTTCTTCCTTTTTTTCTCTTCTCTATATCTTTAACTGCCGTTTTGCAGCTCAACAATATGCGTTAGCACTAGCAGTCTCCCGCGGGCCCTTTTAGACTTCTGTCAATTCATATTACTGAAAACAATTTCCTAAAAGAAATATGAAAACTCTCCATGTGACAGCCATATAAGAACTGCAACAGACATGTTTATATCAATGTTTACCTTCACCCTGACCCCATCAGTTAGGATGAAAGATGTAATACTAATCCCGTTTTATCTGGATCTTTGTAGACACCAAAGAAGGCGTATGAGCGTAATGATATCTCAGATTTAGGTTGATTCTAAGTTAATCACATCACAGCATATTGTTGGAGTCTAATCTAAATGGGAGGTTAGATCGTTGCATACAGAACATTCTAGAAAGCTACCATTGTAACAGGTGGTGATTGGTCAATAGAGGAGGACTGAGCTTTCCAACGAAGGCTTTACTCAGGACTGAGGCTGGAGGGTCCGTCCAGATGTTGCTCAACTCAAACAGGCTGTCGCTGTAAAAATAACAATGGGCAAATCGCCATGATGGCCTTTTCCTGCCCCTCCTTTAGGGGATTAGATGGCAAGCCAGGCCAAGAAAGACACTGACCATGTCCCTGAGTGTACTTGTGAATATATATTTCAGGGTATGGCACAATCTTTCCGTTATTAAGAGAAACAGAATGTTATAACAAACCAAGATCACACAAAGTAAAATCAAAAAGTTAGTGTAATAGAATGTGTGCCAATTACATTGATTTATTAATAAAGTAAAAAATTTAAAAAGGACATGTTTGGGTAAATAATATTTTTCGGGGTCTTACCTGACACCAGGATGTCGTTGCGGAGGGCACAGACTGCATACTCGGACTTGGTGAACTCGGGTAGCTTGGCCAGGGATTTCCACTCTCCTGTGACCGGTTCATAGCATTCGGTGTAGGGCAGGTTGAAGCCCCCCACTCTCTCACAGCCCCCCACCACCACAATCACCTCAGAGTATCCAGTCGACCTGGAAAAAAGACAAAATAAGGCGGAGGGAAAGACATTAAAAGAATGTAGAGACGGAGTGGAAATAACTTCACAGCTGAAGCTATTAAAAAAACACATTAACACGATTACAGGCATGATGTCTAATTAAAACCGATATGTCTACAGGCCTAAACAAATGGGTTATGGAGACGTATAAACATGTATGTCAACACGTTGAGGCATTCCTAATTGCAGATGGCTGACATGTGTGCCAGGGCTGGAACAGAGCGGTGGTTTCCACAGGAATGGCATCAGTTATCTCAAAGGCAAAGTTCCCCTCACAATGAAACTATTAATCAATACAACCAAAACACACAGCCTAAGCTGAAGTTACATGATCACAAAGCTTTTCCTACTTGGCCGTTCGACACATGCCGTGGGTATGACTGCATTTCCATGGGGAAGCTAATAAACTACAGCTTCTCTTCTTGTTGTGCCACTCTGAAAATACTGACGCAGCATAAACACTGCGAGTGGTTTATCTGTAAATACAGGACATTCTGAATACCAATGTAAATAAAAATGTGCCTTTTTGCACTTTGCGCCCCCCCCCCCTCCCCCAGGTTTCTGTTTACCAAGTATATGATATAGGTTGGATGCAGGTGGGAGATTCAAGCTGTTTCATGTCTTTGTGTACACGATGCATTCAAGCCCAGGAGCATTCTAGCTTTATATGTGTGTGTGCGTGTGTGTGTGTGTGTGTGTGTGTGTGTGTGTGTGTGTGTGTGAGTGATTAATTACATTCTAGAGGTTAACCAAGAGAGAGAAAAAGGGCATATGGGGAGAGAGAAGAACCAGGCATCTGGAGCAGATTCGTCCCTCAGGGCAAACAAAGCTGACTGTGCAGGAACTGCCTGATTGGCTTGCTGAGAGATCTGCCTGGATACTGACACAATACACCTGAAAAACGCGCCGCACAGCCTTAATAACTGGCGTCGGCACTGTTGTCTGACACACAAAGGCAGCTGCACGGCTGTTTGATGTACAGCGGTCTGCCATATGGCTCGTTTTTTATCTCATTTCTACGCTTTCAGTCTGAGCCACCTTTTGTCCTTAATCAAACACGACATCGTCCCATCCAAGATGACACTCTTCAAACTAAAATAACACGGTAAAATAAAAAAAAACATTTGGAAAGCAGGTAAAAAAAAAAAGGTGGACAGGTGCAGACGGTTGTTTTTTTTACGGCCAACCGGTCTGTGTAGAAACATGCCCTGCGTCCGTCATTATCAACTAAATCTTAAAATAGGCCACATAATGACACACACTGTACGGTACATAACACTCCCTCCCTCTTACACACAGACGCAACAACAACACTACACCAGGCACATGCGTGAGCTGTAACCTTTAGCTGTATAATGTGGGATTAAGATTAATAAACTGCTTGAAAGACACATTTGTTCATTTTTGTATCTCACTCACATCTCGGTTAAAAGACAAGACCAAAAATCAGAATTATAAGTCGTAGTACTTCAAAAAAGCCCCAAAAATGTTGTCTAATAATCAGTGTCGGTTCTCCTTTTGTAGATAACATCTATTATTATCTGCCGCTGTCCTCACAACTAGCAGTCATCCTTGTAATTACCTGCGTGGACGAGTTCTGGGGGACATCATCTCGTTTCCGAGCACGTGGTAGCGCCGGGCCTCGTGGAGGAGCTGGTAGCACTCCGGGGCGTTCTGGATGAGCTGGTCTCCCTCCACCGTCTGGACGAAGTAGTTGGGGTGCAGAAGGGGCAGGCGCACATTGTGCAGCAGGGCCTTGAGCATGGGCTTTCTGTGCTCCACACTGTGGTACACCCATCTCATCACCGCCTCAAACACCACCTCCTCCTTACCGATGGCCAGCTCGTCGCTGCCGGTGTACTCTTCCAGCTCTTCTTTGCGCAGGCAGAGGAACTCCTCGTGCTGAGCCACCTCGGAGAAGTTGGCCAGGGTGTAGCCGCGGCAGCGGCTGGCGAGCTGCTTCAGGGTGTGGGCTTCTGCGAAGTGCTGGATGCCCAGGCAGTTGCAAGGGTCCAGCTGGTCCTCCAGGAACTTGGCGCAGGCGTCACGCAGTGTGTAGATCTGGAAGAGGCTGGAGGTCTCGATGAGGAACTGGACATTCTCTGTGGTGATCTTGGCGCGGCCGGTGTACACGTAGCTGAGGAAAGAGTCCATGGCCTCGGCCAGGATGCCGTTGATCTCGACCAGCATCTCGCGGCTCTCCCGGTGGTCGTTGCAGAACATGGCTCTGAAGTAGGAGGAGCAGGCGGAAAGCACAGCGCGGTGGCAGGGGAACTCGCGGCCCTGCACGCTGATGACGACGTCGGTGAACAGGCGGCAGTCGCGGAACTCGTTGAACACCTGCAGGATGCCCTCTGAGTGGGACGCCCCGGAGCAGAAGTCCAAGACATCCTGGCCGGCTAACGTTTTGGAGTCCACCTCCAACACCTGAGGAAAAGACAACTTGTATGACGTTTTTTATTTTTAGATTCAAATCAGCAGAGACAGATAGCTTTGCGAGCACCTTGCGCTTGACGGCCGGCGAGTCTCTGATCGTAGATTCCTCCCTGTTCATCCGTCTGCCCAGAATCAACACCATGGCTGCGACCTCCAACGTAGGCCTTCTCTAAACCTCAAGGGGACCTGATGTTGGAGGACAGGCAGTTCAGTATCATTACAATAAAAAGTGTTTTTAACTTTTTCATTATAGACCACATTATCACGGCATCCTATGAGAAAGCCAGAGACCTAATTAAATCACTGTTGTACAAATTGAGAACAACCACACAATAAAAGCCCCAGAGCATGTGTGCAGAAGTCTCTCCCTCGGAAAGACACGAGGTGGAAGATGACAAAGTGAGAGAGAGGAAAAGTGACGTCACATGATCATTGTTTGAACAGCAAGTGCAAAGTTAGTTGTGATGATCACCTTGAGTCATGTTATGTTGTATTTGAATCTGTAGTCTGACAACATTTGGGTATTTAAGGTAAACAACTCTGGTTCTCCCATTGAGGTATTCTGTGTTCACGTCCACAAAGACTGCGTGTGCGAGTTCTTGAAGATATATAATATAACACTTTTGTATCTCTGGTTGTCCTACATGCGTTTCCTCCTGTGAGATCATTTATTGTTAACTGTGGCTCAGCCTCAAAGACTAAACTATTCCCGAGTGTTATTTGCCTGCAGCAGCACTTCTTTGGAGACATATCGACCGGAAGACAGGTTACAGGAGATATCTCACACAGATGGATTTACTTTATGACAAATACGCGCTGACTAGGAGCAAAATTAAAACAATATAGACAAAATTAAAACTCGAAAAACAAGATTTTATTTTATTGGTTTATGTTTCAATTATTTTACTTGTTTGCTGTTATCACTATTACAAAATACAGTGACGTTGAAATGACCAGAGACTTAAAAGTAATGTACATAGTTTTGTTGTTGTTGCTATATGAAACAAATTAAATGGTATAATATCCCACTTTTTTAGTATTAATGACATACACCGACGTGAAACATGCGTGTGTCTCTCTGTGTGTGTGTGTATTACCAGGTCACTAACCGACAGAAAACACCGTGGTCTCGGTTCACTAGACAAAGGAGACGGTCTCGACCGTTAGCCCTTCACTGAACACACACACCAGCTCAGTCGTTGCTTAACTCATCATACTTAGACAAATTCAACAGGGAAACTAGAAATAAATATAAATTCAGACCTCATAAACCCAATAACAACACCGTTAGCTATAAATAGAACGGTTACCTTACCCAGACGTCTCCAGACAAAAGCTTCCTCTTCACGTACAGTGGACAAAACAAAGAAGAAGAAAAAAAAGTATGGATGAAAATAAATCAGTATCCTGAAGTTTATCGATACTTGTTATGATGTCTGCGCTCATTTAGTTATGGAAAGCAAAGAAGGCTGCGACACAGCCGGGACATTGTGACTGTCAGGTTAAGGCAAAACACGAACTAGCTAACAGTAAACACAGAAGCACTTTATACTAGTCAGGTGGAAAAAAACAAAACATCCCACTGCACCCACTCAGCTGGAGCTGCTAGTGCATCATGGGTAATGTAGTTCAGATGGCCGTTGTCGCATACGGTTCGCAACCAATGAGGAACTACCCTTCCCGAGCGCCACCGGTCCTCCACGTGGCTGTTCTTTGTTTGCAAACAAACTTCTGGTGGAGGAAAAGTTCATAACAAGAAGTACCAGCGTGTTGAGCAATAGACTCCAAAACAATACCAGCGTTATTGCGTAACTCAGATATCGAGGACAGATAGTGCGAGAATAATATCCACGCGTTGTATAGATACACGTTAAATACACAGTATATAGATGTACAACATCTCGCCAAGATGTATATACGTATTTTACATCGACACAACAGCAAAAAGAAAACCGACAAAAACACAAGTTATATGTGCCAAATAAAAAACAGCTGTCATGTGATCCCGGTGAAAACACGGGATGAAAGGAGGCACGCAACGTGGGGGGAGGAGGAGAGGAGGAATTTCGTTAGAAGGATATGTCACAACTTCTTCACCCTGTTGTAACATATTTGTGGGACTGCGGTCAACTCAGCGGACACTCGGATCTCCGTGGTCAACTCAGCCGACACTTAAATGTCTGTGCACCTATAGACTGATGTTGACGGTAAACGCCTTCGATCGGGAGCGCGCGAGGGTTTTGATAACGTTAGCTGATGAATTCACGTGACACAACATCCGGTTTAGCGAAGTTAGCGAAATGAACCACGTAAAACAACATACGTTTTTCAAAATAAGATGTCGACAAATCATACACTATACAAGTTAGCAATGAACTGCTTTTGTATCTTTATAGATCGTTTCTGAGATTTAGCTTGAATGATGCTAAAATTAAAACATTTTTACCGTACCAAGGAAGAGTTTATAAAAATAAAAGTCTGACTTTTGTATGTTAAAAAAGTCCTGTATATAGATTTCCCCAAGAGTTCCAGGAAATGAATGATGCAGATGTGTTCCATACATATCTGAAATCCCCTACATTGGCATTCAATCAATTTTAATGGATCAATTAGGACATTTTTCAAATTAAAAGTCCTAAATGTTTACGAGAAATCTGAAATTTACTTAATGTTTGAGGTCCTTTATATATGTTTTTCCCACAAACCCCCGGCTTTGAATAATGCAGCTGTGTTCAAGAGAGTCCTGACTTCCATTATCCTGGAAATCAAACTTATCTACGATCCCAATTGGGACATTTTTCAAATTAAAAGTCCTAAATGTTTACGAGAAATCGGTAATTTACTTAATGTTTGAGGTGCTTTATATATGTTTTCCCTCATAACCCCAGGCATTGACTGATGCAGCTGTGTTCAAGACGTTATTTTTTATTTGACCAATCCTAATATATTTCAAAATGAAAGTCACACATTTGATCATTAATTCAGAACATTTTGAAAATGATGATTTTAAAACCCGCCAATACAGAAAAGAATCAGGCATGGTGTATGTGTAGGGATGTGTAATAACAACATTACACAGTAAAGGGCACAGATTATAAAATGTGATATAGCAGATGTGCCAGGCAACATTGAGAGCTGTGACGCAGCTCAGTGGACAGACACACGTGTCCCTCTGCTGTTGATGTGTTGTACCGGTTAGACAGCAGAGAGAGAAAAGTCCCCAGAGCTAGGTGTCTGACTCATCACACTCAGGGGAGGTGCTCTTTTCTTTCGTCTGGTGCCTTAAATGACCAAGTCAGTCAGCCATTGGTTGATGGACATCCGGTTTTAGACAAACACGGCTTAGAAGGCAAATGGAGGGTTTGTTATCACAGTGCTTTGTTATCACAGTGGCGTTATACAACTGAAGCTGAGTGGCCTTCATATTATATAATGATGATAAAATTCATATTTAGTTGGAATGCTTCAGCAGTCCAACTATTGTTCTTGTCTTCTTTAATAAACTTTTTATTATTATTAGATGGAATGCTTCAGCAGTCCAACTATTGTTCTTGTAATCTTTAATAAACGTATTATTCTATTTATTCCGTATAATTTTTGTCCCTTTTCTAGTCCTTCATATATTCAGCTATTTAAACCATTCAAATATTTAAAAAAATGCAGCTTCTTCATGAATAGTTAATTAAGTTACTTAATAAGTTATTCTCGTATAGCTGATATTTCAGATATTAAATTGATAAGAACAGATACTACATTCGATCCTAGCCAAAAGGCAGAGAAGCGATGATTCACAATGGTTTACTTCCAGAGCGAACCTCCTGGGACGTTTCTCACTTGTCACGGTGCAGTTGTATTAGGCATAGCAGTGGCTGCTGCTTGGCACACCTACTCAAGCCCTCCAAGGTCTCGCACCTTCGTCTAGTTAAGTGAAGATTTTTCTCTTTCTTTCTTTTCACAAATGCACAAGGCACCAGAACTAAGGGTGAACTCATTTGTGTTGCTCTCCACGGAAGCCTGGAATCTAAACAAGCTGATGACGGAACAGGGGGGCCATTCTTAGAGTCACCACTCCTGTTCTTGGTCCACAGATGGTCCCAGAGTTCACTGTCTTTGACTTTTCTGGAGCAACTGCGTACGAAACCAAAGGCCACAATCTGACACTGTCATTGAACAGAAGTGGGCACCCTAACCCTAACCCATCTAGGAATCATTTGGTATTCATTTAACAATCTGGCAATAATGACACAATCTAATTATTGAAAACAATCTTCTGTGAATCAAAAAAGTGGGAATAATAATCAACAAAAGAAACTCTCTATTAAGTCAAAAGTGTTGTTGAAAGACCAGACGTGTGTAAAAAGGTGTGTCACATGTCATGACACTGTAATTCCATGGCTCTAAAAGTCTTTTAATACTCAACGATCACCACACGATGGTGCCAAAACATTAAACCCTAGAATACCCGCTTGAAGTATTAATACCACAACCAATAGGTGGTGACTTATTTTAACCCTCCTTTTATTTTGCTGGTCGAATGGATCCATTTCAAAGTTTGAAAATCTTTCTAATGACTTTTTTTTTGACAATGTTTCTCATCTTCTCACTTTCCCCCTAAATACACCTTTATTGGACATGGGACACTAAAGTGAGGGTTTCTTTCATGTCTCTCCTAATAAATATGCTACTAGAGGATTTCTATTAGACTGTCTGACAGAGTGACACAAACCCTGTTTCATCCCAATCTCAGACGCACACTCTCTCTAACAACCCCACCTGTGTGAGACATACAAATACTATTTTGACAGGGAAACTTTATTTTTGCCTGCGGGAAAACTCCACCCACATTTATCAGGGGAGGAGCCAAACATGAAATGGTTGCTTAGAAGTCCTAAAACATTACACTCTGCAGATCCATACGATTGCACCAAGAGGATGACTGTGTGCTGGACTTTGATATCTTTTATTATATAATGTATGCATATTAACACTATAAATAAACATAACTAAAGTTTACTTTTAATACAAATCCTTTATTTTTATATACATTTATTTATCATTTGGCTTGATTTTGAGTGAGCGGGTCATTATGACCCCGAACAGCACAGGTGTCTCATCTCTACAGTATTTATCTACATCATCCCACTAAAAAATAAAAAAGGTACAAAATGCAAATAAAATTTAGGAGAAAATACACGTTATTTTAGACAAATGCAATTTAGATTTATTCAATGTAAATAAACAATTGTTTGAACTTGTATTTTTCATTAAAAAGAGTGAGTTCTCCTCATTGAACTCTGATCTATGAGGGGGTGAAAAACTCAATTCCACTCAAACTGATTGAATTGTCAGTAATGACATTGGTGATGAGGTACAAACTATAGTTTTTAGGATTTATTGGTTTCTGACCACTTTTGGGTCAAATTGACCTGGGAAAGTCATGGCTGTATATAAGAAACGAACATAACAGGAATGTTAAAGCATAAGACTTCCTCTTGTACATGTGCATAATCATCATCACAATAACCTATTACAACCGTAGAGTTTCCTGAATCTATACCCCTTCACCAACCCTCAAATTGACCATATTTACTTTGAGTTAACCGCATTGGCTGTAATCCTGGCTGTCTTTGAGAGAGACCTAAAGGTGCGTTCACACCAAAAGTGAAGCGATTTTTGGCATCGTCAAAAACGCGTGAGTTTACTCGCTCGACCATTCACCGTGTTCAGGCCATAAGCGCAGAGACGCTCCACGAGGGGCGGGGCTTATCTCCGTGTCCCGTCTCCGTAAAGACCGCCATCATTTCCTTCATCCTCCATGGAATAACTAACCACTAGTTCTGCTTTATATTTGTTGTTGTGGACATCCCACATACTAACGCCCTCGTGTTTGGGTTCATGACATCACCCGTAGGCTCACACAGCTCGGTCACTTTTCACCGATGAAGTTACTGTCTTTTTCTGATTCAACAGCAGCGGGACAGCAATGGCGACTCAAGAGCTGATTGGCCTGAGTTGCGAGATTACCGCCTTAAAGTAGAAATATTTTAAAATGCGCCTCTGTAAACGCGTCGCCCACATTGTGTCACCCCAAACGACCGAAACGCGCCGCCCGGAAAAATATTGCATCTATACTTTCATGGGATTCAGTCGCGCGAAAAAATCGCATCACTTTTAGTGTGAACGCACCTTTACTTTTACTTGGCTACCTCTGATTTAGACCCATCAAAGTGTCACCTCTGCAATTAGTTTCCATCAGTCTCTGCTCCACACTAAATCCTATTTTCAAACTCCTGATCACTTTCAACAACATTTTGACAGTGGATGCTGACTACCTACGCAGATCAGAGGACTTAATGTAGTCAAAGTAATGCTCAGTCATTTTGAATAGGTGCAAATACAAAGATTATTCAAATCAAAAGAAGAGCGAGCATTGAAAGTTGGAGGTATATTCCTGTCTAGGAAGACACAAATGACAAACTGTTAACAAACAAATTCTTGCTGTGATTTATATGCCCTCGAAAAACTGCTTGTGATTTTAATATCTAAATCAGGGATGCCAGGGTGAAATTGGACAGGGGGGCAGATTTGTTCCAAGCGAGATCTCAGGGGGCCAGATTAGAGCGTCTCCCCTTGGTTTACAGCTTCAGGGGGGCGGGACAAGTGCCCCCCCCCCCTCAACAACTCTCAACTTGCGAGCTCTTTCGCGCACAAAGAAGAGTTGTTGCGGACCGTATGTGACGGTCCGCAACAACTCAAATCAAAAGAGGAGCGAGCATTGAAAGTTGGAGGTATATTCCTGTCTAGAAAGACACAAATGACAAACCAAATCTTGCTGTGATTTATATGCCCTCGAAAAACAGCTTGTGATTTTAATATCTAAATGATGTATTCTCATGTGACATTGATTTTACAAAGTTTATCCTTTTGTAAACCATCCGATTTGTGAGGTTTCTGCTCGAAATAACCAACCTTAAAAGAGTGTAGCTCTGCAACCACAAAGGCTATTTTAATAATGTTCTTATTATTAGGTTATTATCACCATTGTCTCAGTGGCATCCACTTGATATGATTCAGTTGGTTTTAATTTAATAAAGCAAACATAGGCTAATAACTTCCTGTAGGAAGCTCTTAAGACAAATTGATTTCTAATGTGTCATTTTGTTTTTATGAATGGGCTACATATAATATGAATATTCATTGGGTTTAAAACAATACAGATTAGTGTAATGCTGATAACAGTATTGTTGCTTGTTGGTATGTGTCCCTGCAGGAGAGGAACCAGCCCAGTGGGGGCTTGGCGACCATGAAGACAGAGGCGCTGTTGTCTCTGGAGCTTCTGCAGAGGGTGAAGGTGGAGTTTGATTGAATACAGGTGGACTGCTGCACACAAGTCCCCAAGAGACTGAATCACTTTAGAAATTATTTACTTTTTGAGCCATTAAACGTTAACCACATTTGTTTGGTTTTCTTTATGCTTTTAAAACATTAATTTAGCGGTTTATTATTTATAATTCATGTGACCTGTGATTTAATTTTTACATTTCAAGTCCACAATTATTCTGCTTTGTGGCACTCTGCACTTTAAAATATTCATCTTAGTGGTCAGTTCTTGAACACCACAATATATTGAAAAAATACAAATACTGTGAACAAACACTTTTTGACGCTTCAAGACTATTTGTTCATATGTTAGACATATATCATGTAGCCACACACAAAGTTGTATTGTAGAGGGGACCACGGCAGAATCCTATGTAATTATTCATAGCCTCACAAAATACTGCAGTGTCCTTCTTGTTGGTGTTGTGGATATGGTCACCCTACTCCTACCTCTACCCTGCCCTCAACTTCATTCTGGTAAATCAAAGATCCTTGTAGTCTTACACTATATGGTGAGTCATGCATATCACTGATGCTGTCTGTTTCACATCTGGCGTTATTTACGTGTCATATTCATTTGATGTACAGCCATATCATTACGGCTAAAGTTCCTCAGGTCTCAAAGGGCTTGTGGAACAATTCTTGATGCAAATGTGATTTGCTTTAGTGTTGACCTTTTCTCAGTTCCTCCTTTTACATAGCCTCGCTTAAACCTGTTCTTCTATCATTCTCTGGTTATACGTTGCCCGGAACTATCGTGAAGTTTCTCCTTCCCTGTTTGACGTTGTTTAGCTTAACATCATTTTCTTTTTTTACGTTGCCCAGTTTAACGTGATCCTTTCGTAATTTCCTGGGTTAAACATTGCCGGGCAAAACGGAATCTTCCAGGTTCTTATAAATATAAAAGTTGGTTGCATGTTCTCCGGGTTCTCCGGCTTCCTCCCACAGTCAAAGACATGCTGCAGGTTAATTGATCTGCCTCAGGAAGAACATCCTCTGCTGGGCCTTCTTAGTGATGGAGCTGATTCACGTTTCATCCGCCAATGAGACTCCGTCCTTGCCAAAACGACTTTGAAATGTTTGTTCGCTGCCGCACACACACGTTGGGCCGGTGCCCGTGGAATGGGGCGGGGTTTCTCTCAGTGATGAAGAGTGGCGATATATTATTTTTGGTCACATTTAACTTAAGTGGTTGATGACAGGCTGACGGTCTCCCAAACACATTTTAGCGCATCAACAAGGTACATTTATTATTCAAATTATTTGGTATATAATGTTTTTTGACAGTATATATTTTTTATGTTTTTTTATTCTTCTTTTTTTTTCATCTCAAAATCTTAAGAGGGGCAGCGCCCTCTATGGACGCACCGCCACTGATCTTAAGGTCTCCTACAACTTCTCAGTGGTAGTTCTGAGCTACACTATCCTTTTCTGCGGTCTACACGGTTCCCAATCTGTCATTGTTTGTAGTCCATCCTGACCCCAAGCCTATCTTTCAGTGGTCAGTCGGGACCCCGCTATAATTTTCGGGATCCGTCGGTATCCTGCTATACTTAGTCCTGTATATCTAGATGACACTGTTATGTTCTGCTGTAATTAATTATTCTTAAACTCGAAAAACAAGTCTCTCCTGATTGAACAGTTCAAACAAAGAAACTACTCCTGTTACCTTAGGCTGTACCGTTTACTACACCTGTTCCCTGTTACTGTACCGTTTAAAGGTAATTACATTATAATAAATGTATTTTCATTAAAAGACATTTGGATTTTATTTCCTCCATTTTGCTGTTGCTGATGCCATTTTATACTTATTCTGACCTTTCATTGTAAAAGCAGCCTTTAGGAATATATGCAGTTTAAATTGTACATACTGAACCAAAAAAGAACGACCAAGAGACAGAGTAGTACAATAGTTCTTTTACTGGTATTTCAGGGAGAGGTCAAAATCAGGAGATCAGACCATTAGGAAAATGATTGTTGGCAGAACTTTGCATGCACATCGAACACAGAGTCACCGACTGACACGGAGGACCAGAGAGGAGAGGAGAGAGGAGGCCAGAGAGGAGACCAGAGAGGAGACGAGGATGGACAAACTTCTTCTGAGCGTCGTCGTCGTGTCAGGCAAGACTTTAATATCTTTTATTCTTTTCCCCTCTTCTTCATTATTATATCTCTGTTTCATAATGTGTCCCTGCGACATTCCTCTCACTTCCACTTCTTTGTTTGTCTTTTTTACTCTAATTAAATGTGCTCAACAAGCCGTGTGTCCACCAGGACTTTGTGCCGACTCATCAACAACTGTACGTCGCTACTATGCTCATCATGAGCTGAAGACCATGACTGAAGCACAGCTTCACTGCAGAGAGAACTACATGGACCTGGCCACCATACGAGACCTGGAGGACCTGGAGACCCTGAAGACCCTGAAGACAACCATCCAATCAGTGAGTTTCATGATGTCAGTGACAGGTGGTCTGGACTATTACATTCACACAGTGGTGGAGAGGATGGACTGGACCGCAGGGTGTACTTTCACTTTATTAAGTACTTTAGTTCAATGCTGAATCTTACAATTCAGAGGGACATTTAATTGATGGTTAGTTTACATATACATTTTTTTAATACTAAATATATGATTTATGTGTAACAATTAAATAAAATGTGCAAAATGCAAAGTGTGGGTGTGTTATTGCACTAGTTTCTGGCAGGAGGTGGGGCTTTGTTATAAAGCCTCATGGCCGTAGGCAGGAATGTTCTCCTATATCGTTCCTTATAGCAGCGGAGCGAGACAAAGCGGTTAGAGAACCTCTCATTGTAGTGCAGCAGGGTCTGTCAGTCTGTCCCTCTCAGTCCTGGTTCTGGTCCAGCGGATCTCCAGCAGCGTGGTGTCAGAACTAAACTAGGTCAACCTTTCTTCAGTGATATACCAGCACAAATATTTTTTGTTTACAAAAAAAAAATAGTAATACATAGCGCTATGCCATGTGTCTGATTTATTGAACTATAGAAATTCAGAGGGACATTTAATTGATGGTTAGTTTACATATACATTTTTTTAATACTAAATATATGATTTATTGCAACATTGTGCTAATTCGACCTGGATATTTACAACATTAAAATCTCAGTTATTAAACATCATCCATGTAAATACATAGTGGAGTCGTGTTTTCTTTATTAGCTTTGTTAGCATCTTTAGAGAGTATTTTTCTTTCAATTAGGGCGGCTGTAGCTCAGTGGGGTAAGGGGGTAGTCCTGCAACCCCAACATTGTCAATTCGATCTCCGCTCTCCCCATTAGTTGCAAGTCGAAATATCCATGAGCAAGGCACTGAACCCCCAGTTGCTCCCTGGGCGCTTCACTGCAGCCCACTGCTCCTTAATAACGAAGGATGGGTTAAATGCAGAGAATATATTTTGTTGCTTGTGTGCCTTGTATTCTGTGCAATGACAATATATTGAATTCATTATCACATTTGAATATTACTTTCAGCGAGCGTGGATCGGACTGTCCCACTACGTGGACAACTGGAACTGGTCACTGTCATACACAAACCTCTACAAACCCGGGGAGATGGAGTTCAGACAATGGAATACTGGACAACCGGACAACTACAATAATAATGAATACTGCTCAGTGATGTCGTCAAATGGGGGATGGGTAGATATTCCTTGTCAGAGCTCTGAAAGGTCAATCTGCTTCGTTGTCAGAGGTGAGAATATTAAAGTTACTATTAGAAACATTCCTTCTGTCTTGGTTCTGGCGCCCCCTGTGGACTAAAGTGCACTGAGCACCAGGATGTCTTTAGAATAGAATAGAATAGAATGATACTTTATTAATCCCCAAGGGGAAATTTGCGGACAAAGTAGCACCAATAAACATTAAACTAAAACGCAATAATACAATATACATATAAGAAAGAAGAACAAGTGTGCATAAACTATACAAGCGAGATATAAAATATAAAATACAAAATAAAATAAAATATATGCAAATATGTATATATATATACACACAACATATGTGAAGAGACATGTGTAACAATTAAATAAAATGTGCAAAATGCAAAGTGTGGGTGTGTTATTGCACTAGTTTCTGGCAGGAGGTGGGGCTTTGTTATAAAGCCTCATGGCCGTAGGCAGGAATGTTCTCCTATATCGTTCCTTATAGCAGCGGAGCGAGACAAAGCGGTTAGAGAACCTCTCATTGTAGTGCAGCAGGGTCTGTCAGTCTGTCCCTCTCAGTCCTGGTTCTGGTCCAGCGGATCTCCAGCAGCGTGGTGTCAGAACTAAACTAGGTCAACCTTTCTTCAGTGATATACCAGCACAAATATTTTTTGTTTACAAAAAAAAAATAGTAATACATAGCGCTATGCCATGTGTCTGATTTATTGAACTATAGAAACTGAAGATTGAACTTTTATTTCAACGATCATTTTATGAGGATGCGTTCAGAAACTGACATTCATTTGATATTGTGTGTCTTTAAAATGTAAAAAAAAAATTCTAACAATTAGTCGATTGACAGAAAATGAATCCGCAACTGTTATGCTCATCCATTCATAATTTCAGTAATTTTCCGAGTGGAATCCCCAACCATTTTGCTTCTTCAAAATGAGGATTTTTATTTTGTATAGTTTGGGATTTTGGACTGTCGGGTTAGATAAACAAGCAATATGTCTGAGAAATTTGATAATTTTTCGCTACTTCTTCTCACATTTTGAAAGACACATTACTTAGTTATCAATTGAGACAATCATCAACATTACAATGGCATTGGTAAAAAGGCTCATTAGTATGCAGCCGTAAGTAAGGCTAATATCTGACAGATTAACTTGGAATGGCGTGTCACTGTTTTGAGAAAACATATTGAACAAACTTGAGAAAGCTAAAGAAACTGAAGATTGCATCGTTGCTTTGGCACTTACATTTGAGTGAGAAACATGTGCTGATGATCTTTGTCAGTCTTGGTGGCAGGGAGGCGACTCCTGTGATCATCTCTTCTTTAGGCTCTGTCTGTTTCTTTGTTTTGATCAGTCACTGCAGAGAAGGAGGCCTCATGCCAAGATGTGAAGGCAAAGGGGAGTCGCTGGTCCAGAGCTTTCAGTCCCAGGTCAGGGTGCTCCAGGTCAGGGTGCTCCTGGTCAGGGTGCTCCTGGTCAGGGTGATCCAGGTCAGGGTGCTCCTGGTCAGGGTGATCCAGGTCAGGGTGCTCCAGGTCAGAATGCTCCAGGTCAGGGTGCTCCTGGTCAGGGTGCTCCAGGTCAGGGTGCTCCTGGTCAGGGTGATCCAGGTCAGGGTGCTCCAGGTCAGAATGCTCCAGGTCAGGGTGCTCCTGGTCAGGGTGCTCCTGGTCAGGGTGCTCCAGGTCAGGGGGCTCCAGGTCAGGGTGCTACTGCTTCACACACCCATTGCCGTGAGAGTGTGGAGAGCCAGCACACCTCAGTGTACAACAGCAGTGTGTGTGTCTGTGTGTGTGTGTGTTCACAGAGCTGCATCGTGTGGCCTTGACTGTGTGAAGTTGATCCTGTCGTTCAAACCGTCATGTGACACAGGGCGCATGCTCTACATGAGTCCAATTCACGTCTGAGTTTTCTATTAATGTGCGCAAAGAGTCCTCTCGCCGTACGAGTCCTCTTGCGCTACGGGTCTTCTCGTCCTCTCGGAGTGCCTTCACGTACCCCCAGGTGTATGCATACCCCCATTTGAGAACTACTGATATAGAGGATCAGAGGTTGCATAGAGGATCAGGTCTAAAGAGGAACAGGTTCAGTAAATCAGATTAATGTCTGTTCCCTTTATGAATGTGTATGTTCATATTCACACAGCTCCGTGTTGATTCCACCTTCATGCTGAGATTCATGAAGCAACAACTGTTCTGCATCATTTGGTCTGTTATGGTTCCTCTACTCAGCACTTCACTCTGGTCTACTTTCAGGGCCAGACACATATGTCTTCGTTCCCACCAGGATGACGTGGACTGAGGCCCAGAGCTACTGCAGAGAACACCACACAGACCTGGCCATGGTGACGAACATGGAGGAGAACCAGATGGTCCAGAATCTGGTTCCCTATGGAGCTTTTGCCTGGATTGGCCTTTTCAGAGATCCATGGAAGTGGTCTGATGGAAGTGACTCCCCATTTAGGAACTGGAATCCTCTTGAACCTGAACACCCCTCTGAGACTTGTGTGGCAGCAGACTTCAGTGCCGATGGACTATGGGAGACCCTGGACTGTAACGTCAAGTCAGCATTCATCTGCTACAGTGGTGAGCTGTCAATAACCCAGTCTCTTAAGGTGGACTTAGGTTTATAGGGGCTGGACTGAGTGATGCAACAATGCTAATGCTAAGTCCATGTTAAGTTAGCTAAGGTGTTATTGCATCAGCTATCCGTAAACATTTAGCTGAAATGTTGTGACTGGTGATGTTGTTTGCTTTTTAGACCTTGTCTCTGTTTCAAAGCGAGTGGTGAAGGTGAGGGCGGAGAAAAGTAGCTCCTCTCTGGATCTGAATGACCCTGCACTGATGGAGGACCTCTTGAAGAAGGTACATCTTCCTCTCTTTAACAACAGAACAACAGGTGGTACATGAGATGTAGTGGACTACTAAGAACTATGTAGAGGTGCTATGTGCAGAGCAACGTGGACACGTCATTACTGAAGCTAGACTCCACACAACATGCCAACAACAGAGATGCTCTAGAGCAGGGGCGCTCACACTTTTTCAGCATGCGAGCTACTTATAATGTGACCAAGTCAAGACGATCGACCAACGGGAGACGGGGGACGGGGGACGGGGGGGACGTGCTAGTGACTTTTTCTTTGCTCCGCCCCGATGCGCGCAAGCCAGCGTCCGA
This sequence comes from Liparis tanakae, assembly GCA_036178185.1. Classification (NCBI taxonomy): domain Eukaryota; kingdom Metazoa; phylum Chordata; class Actinopteri; order Perciformes; family Liparidae; genus Liparis; species Liparis tanakae. The sequence goes on along the minus strand of CM070098.1, from coordinate 8,774,410 downwards.
GCCTTGCGGCAGGCGAGACAGAGGACTGTTAACACGACACGTAGAGACAGAAATGAAATGCTTCTGCTATAATCTGGTGCTATAGAGAAAGTTACAGGGGGGCAGGCCATTTTCTTTTTCTGTCATGCGATCTACCAATACTACGCCACGATCGACTGGCAGGTCGCCGCGATCGACCGATCGACCGCGATCGATGTATTGAGCACCCCTGCTCTAGTGGAACCAGAGTTCTTCTCGAGCTTCACACATGAGGACAGAGAGAGAAAGGATGCAGGAGGTAAGGGAACAAGTCTAGTGAATAGTCCTTCTCTCCATGTTTCAGCTCAAACAGAAGCTGGAGGACCAGGGGCTGGAGGACGACATCAAGCTGAGCTGGAAGAAGCAGTCGGATGGAAAAGTCTTCCACAAGGAAGAGGAGAGCAAGAAGAAGAGAATAGATGAGTTGTGATGGTCTTCAAATCCTCTCTGGCAAAGGCTTCCCTTCTCCTCCTCTTTCTCCTTTTTTTCTTCATCTCCATCAATGGTAGAAAGAACCAAAATACCCTAGTATAGACCCTTTGCTGTGAAGTACCTGTTTCCATCTCATAGTCCTTAAGACTTTTACTCCTCTACATCGATGTCAGCTTCAGGTTTGTTAGGTTGTAATAGTTTATTTTGATAACATCTGCAGAGGTCTTATGTTTTAAATTAATACATATAGAAAGATATAATAATAGAAAATATTACGGAGAATATTGATATTGTTTTTAATGTATTTTGAAGCATAGGAATAATGTTTACTCCATGCAAATGCAAATGGCAAGAACTAATGTATGTTGCATGAGAGTGACTGTATGTTGGTATTATAGACCGACGAAGCCGGTTGAATTCCGTGACGTGACTTCCAATAACAAGGGACTTTTATTGTGAAAGTGACTTTCATACAGACAAAAATAGACATGACTTTTATTGTGAAAATACTTGACCGGAAATGACGTTTTGACCCGGGGCCAGTGATAAAACTCTGTGGATTAGAGAAATCGGGTCTCTTCTACAGGGATTCCCGAGGCCGCAAGGCTGAGGTGGCGGAAGGAGCCGGGGGACCGAGGAACAGCACAGTCGTGAGCTTTGAATGTTTGTTTTAAACTTTCTGCCATTAAAGCCCCACTATGTAACTTTTCCACTTTAAAATAACAGCTTGAAAAAAATTGTGCCGCTACAATGACTTTTAATATGTTGATTTGCTCCTCCGCCACTGCCATCGGGGTCTGTAGCCAGAAAACTGCTGAATGTAAGATGTTGGGAGCCACCCGGTACTTCCGGCGGAAGTAGTTCAACTTGCTGTCTGGCAGCTTTACGCAACGTCTTATAGTGCCAGTCCACGCTCGCAGGTGACTTTTTATTTGCTCCGCTACGCGACTCGTAGAGACGGAGTGACATGCTGCTGTGGAGAACACCGGGGTGAAGTTGATCCTGTCGTTCTCGAGATCAGCGGCAGCGAGTCTCGTTCAGTGGCATCCCGGTCGCGATCAGCTGGGAGCAGACGAGCCGGAAGAGCCATATATGGCTCGAGACCAGACGTTCAATACCTGAAGGGGGCGCTACAGGGGAAAAGTTACATAGTGTCGCTTTAAATGTTGATAACTTAATTCACGCTCGTCCGGAAGCCTGTTTTCCATCATTTGCGAAGTGCCCAGTTTCAGAATTCCTTACAATTTGCTAAACTCTATGAAATAAAGGCTCTAACAGATTATTCCTGAAGGTCTGCGGTTTTACTACTTGCATGTTAATAACTCCCACTCCCTTCCCTGCAAGACATATACACCACCCGCCTCACCCGGAAAGCTACCTCCATTGCGAGTGAAACCAGCCACCCCGCACACAGCCTGTTCAGCCTCCTACACTCTGGAAGAAGGTATAGGAGCCTCCGTTGCCGCACCACCAGACTCAGAAATAGCTTTATACACCAAGCTGTCAGGAAGCTAAATTCTCTCCCCTCACTCCCCCCAGCCATATCCGTCAGTCTGATACGAGGCTGAAATCCTCCCCCCCCCCTATTATAACTCAGGACTCTGCTACAACACTGTCCCTTGCACTTTTATCACTATACCACTTACTGTTATACTTGTACTGCCACTGTAACAAATGCATCTCACAGGATGTCTTTTTGCTGCCTTTTTTTTGCACTACCATAACCTCACTTTAAAGGAAACTTATGTTGTTGCACAAGTATCTGTATGTTTATAACTATATGTATATGTATATCTATATGTCTTGTCTTATCTGTTGTGCTTTTCACCGTGGGAGAGTGGGAAACGTTTATTCATTGTTATGATGCTTCTTTTGCTTCAATAAAACATTTTAATGACCTTTCGGTTTGACCAAAGTTCTTCATGTACTTCAGCTCAAATAGAGTCGGATGACTGGAACACACAAAGGGTCAAACACAATCCTCAAGAACAGCTTTAATGCAGCTTTCAGTAAAATATGAATCTGTTGTCATGCAGCACACTGACTAAACTCTTTATTACTAAATACACTTTGCACCTGATCTCAAAGGAACATATAGAACCATATTCAAATGAATATTTTGATTTACAAATGTTCTAGTTTCACTCCTGTGTCTATAAATTTGCCTCCGACCAATTTGCAAGAAGTCAACTGAGGATGAGTTGGTATTTGTGTTTCAGTCGTTTCAACAGCACACATTCAAATAAAGTGAGCAAACAAAGATGAACTCACTTCGACACAGCAACTGTTTTGTATAAGGTATCATTATATTTTACAACATTGATATTTTCTTGTCGCTCCAACACTCTTATCAAAACACAATCAAGATGCACTTCAGTCTGTTGTAACCAATGCCAACTGAATTTGATGCTATGTTCTTAAAGGGGACATATAGTGAAAATTCCAACTTTTTTAGTGCTTCTATACGTTAATTTGGGTATTGTGGCATCACAAGGGGCCAGGTAGTGGAGGGACGCTACATTCCCACTCCAGTGCAGCGGCCACCTGACAAAATGGCCGCTCGGGCGGAGACTACAGCTCCCAGACTGCCTCACCACTCACCCAGCTGCAGGTGTTTAGGACAGCTGATTGAGGCAGGGCTGGGAAGCTTAAGAGGAGACACAGGAGAGAGCAGAAGGGGCAAAGGAGCTGGACAAGCCAGGAGTGGAAGGGCCTCGAGAACGAGGACAAGCCAAAGAGTACGATAAAGAGGAGGACTTTGTTAAGTGAACTTTGCTTAAGAGAAGTTTTTTGTTTGAGGAACCTTTTTGTCCCCCGGGACGCTTTTTGTTGAGTAATGGACTTTTTCTTTTGTTTAAATGAATATACCCTAGGGATGTGCGGATGAGGCCTTGTGAAGCGTTGAGGCTTTCTTCCTATTTGTACCGAAAAGGATTCGAAGCTTCGGGACTTCACTTTGAAGAAGAACAGCGACATCTGGTGGCAGACTGGAATTAAAGCAGCCGTTTAACAGTGTGACCGAAACACCAGAACAACACCTCAATGTTTCAGTCTCACATTTCTGCAGTAAAAGTCAATTCAAGCTGCGTGTTCATTCACGGATTTCATGTTATATACAACCATTATCCATGTTGCTTCTGTTGTTTTTTTTATATTGCAATAAAACTAAATGCCGGTTAATAATATTTAACGACGTGTTCATGGTGGGATTTGATCCTCTCAACATCGGACGGAAAACAATATTTGACATGTGCATAACCCACTAGACCATGAACCAACATGTACTATGTAGTAATTTTTTTATATATTATCAGGGCTCTAAAGTTTTATGCCAACAGATTTATAAATAGTATTTGTCCTTTATAGTTTATAATAGCGAGGTAAGATTCGATAGAAGAGGCCGTGCAACGTGCTTATGAACATGGGCAGTGATTTGTGCAACATTGTATTTTTCTTAGATTTTTATTTAGAAATAATATTTTCTCCACTGTGCTGGGCTTCATGCGGCTCCTTTTCTGGCTCACAATTTCCCCAGCCTTTGAAAAAATTTGTTCACATGGAACAGATGATGCGGGTATACATAGATATTTGGATGACAATTTCAACAGGTGCGGATAAATTCTCAAAACTCACAAATATCACTATCTCAAAATTCTCGCTATCTCCTCTCACAAACCCCGCGCCGACACACGCCGATTCATTAGACTGACACAAGCTTCGGCGCTTTGGTATCGTTTTCACATCTCTAATAAACCCTCATTTACATTTTAACCCTTACGATTTTGCATGTTTTTACTCCTCCTTTGCACTGCCCCACCCTAGATGGCACTAGGGACAGCCCATGACGTGACAGTATCTAGCATGTCTCCCAACACACAAACTCTGGAAAAAAACAACTCACACGGCTTGTTGTGGTTCCTCTATTTCAGAAACGATATGCTTGAGTGCGTCGAATGGGATCACGATGCACGTCTACGTAGATGTGTAAGCATGCCCATGTAGGGCGTCTCACTATGTTCCCCACCACCACATAAACACCAGGGTTTTTCCTGCATAGAGAAAATGTGGGCGCGTGCCTAAGCCGTTTTCCCGAACGCTTATGACAAATCCCGAGCGCTTAAGACAAAAAAAAGTCTGCGATGAAAAAAATGTGAGGTGCGCGAATGGACAGAGCGGTCAGGAACAATGCCCTTAGACCAGGGGTGCTCAATACGTCGATCTCGACTTGCCAGTCGATCGCGGCGTAGTATGATAGATCGCATGACATTTAAAAAGATTGGCCCGCCCCCCTGAAATTTTCTCTATAGCACGTCTTTGTTCTTTTATTAAACTAAACAGCCGTCTGTTGTTGATCGTATCTACACAACAGCATGTCATTTCTGTCTCTACGTGTCGCGTTAACCTCGGCTCTCCGTCTCGCGCGCCGCAGAGTGCGTGCATCGGGATGGAGCAACAAAAAAAAGTCACTTGCACTTGTACTAGAGGGGTCCTGGGAGTTTGCCCAACAAGTCTAAATGTGCTTTGTAGACTTGGAGAAGGCTTTCGACCGGATCCCTCTGAGATTATTGTGGGGGGTGCTGCGGGAGTATGGGGTTCCGGACATCTTGCAACGGGCTCTCCGGTCTCTGTACCCCTGTAGTAACAGTTGTGTTCACATTCTCGGCATTAAGTCAGACACGTTCCCAGTGAGTGTTGGTCTCCGCCAGGGCTGCCCTTCATCTCCGATGATGGACAGGATATCTAGGCACAGCGTGGAGGTGGAGCAGGTCAGGTTTGGGGGTCTCGGGATCGCCTCTCTGCTGTTTGCAGATGATGTGGTCATGTTAGCATCCTGAGACCATTACCTCCGGCATTCACTGGGGCGATTGTCAGCCGAGTGTGAAGCGGTAAGGATCAGCACCTCCAAATCTGAGGCCATGTTGCTTTGCATGAAACCGGTGGATTGCTTCCTCCCGGTGGGGACAGAGTGCCTAGCCCAAGCGAAGGAGTTGAAGTATCTCAGGGTCTTGTTCACAAGTCAGGGTAAGATGGAGTGGGAGATCGAGACGTGGATCGGTGCGACTGCAGCAGTTAAAACAGGGGCTGCATTGGACCGTCTTGGTGAAGAGGAGCTGAGCAAGCTCTCAAATTACTGGTCGGATTTGAAAGAGAGTATCTAAAGAGTCTGGAGCTTAAAGCTCCCAGTTAGTGTCTTGTTCTCATGCACCGCCCCGCTGGCATGCTCTCTCCTGCTGTTAGCATTTCAAATAGACTGAGCTTCGCACCCTCCTTCAACATAGCTGCTTTTTGCTCCCGGTTTCAGACTTTTCAGAATAAGAGCCTAAACAGGAAACCGCCACAGTCTCAATAGAAACACACCTCTCCCATATTAAAACCCAATCTCCTTCATACCATCAAGATCCTATAGTTATGATAATAAAAAACCTTATAAAATCAACCTTACAGTTACAAATATAAAACAATGATCATACTTGTCTATGCTTTTATAATAAGGTAATCAGAATATTCCTCCCTAATATCTATTATGTAAATTATCTTTCTATATGCATTGTTCAAAACATAAGCCTTCCTCATTTACATATGCAAGTGTACATAAAATCCACTACAACCCAACCCTCACCTATGCTCACAAACTTTGGATCGTGACTGGAAGAACAAGGTGGCCGGGCTCAGCTTTAGAGATGGGGTAAGGAGCTCAGACACCAGTAGTGAGCTTGGAGCCGAGCCGCTACTCCTTGGCGTTGAAAGGAGTAAGCTGAGATGGTTCGGGCATTTGATTCGGATGCCTCCTGAACGCCTCCCTTTAGAAGTTTTCCAGGCACGTCTAACTGGGAGGAGACCCCGGGAAAGACCCAGGACACGCTAGAGGGATTACATCTCCCAGCTGGCTTGGGAACACATCTGGATCCCCCAGAATAAGCTGGAAAAGGTTGCAGGTGAGAGGGAAATCTGGACCAACCTGCTGGGTCTGCTGCCCCCGCGATCCGACCCCTCGACTAATGGTACGTACACACCAAAAGCGACGAGATTTGTCCTGAGTTTACTCGCGCGATCATTTGCCGTGTTCACACCATAAGCATTGCCTTATCTCCGTGACTTGCCTCCGTAGAAAAAAATCTTCATCCACCACGGAAGAACTCACCACTAGTTCTGCTTTATACTCTTTGTGGACACACAGCTCGGCCCCTTTCAATTCAATTCAATTCAGTTTATTTGTATAGCCCAGTTTCACAAATTACAAATTTGTCTGAGTGCTTTACAGTCTGTACACATAGACATACCTGCCCCAAAACCTCACATCGGACCAGGACAAACTCCCAAATAACCCTTCAGGGGGAAAAAAAGGGAAGAAACCTTCAGGAGAGCAACAGAGGAGGATCCCTCTCCAGGATGGACAGATGCAATAGATGTAATGTGTACAGAAGGACATATTTAGAGTAAAAATACATTCAAGGAATCTGACAGAGTTTATCAATAGTTCATATTTAGGCATATTCCACGATGGAGAGTTTGGAGACCTCCCAAGTGGAGGAGTGGGCGGAGTCCCAGCAGGGCAGTGGCACAGCTGGCGACAGGAACTCACGATCCAACCATCGAAGGTCCATCAGCAGATGGAATCTATGCCGTCTCATAGGGTCCGATGACCCCATGAGACGTGAAGTCAGAAGGACTCCGGGAGAAAGCAGAGTTAGTCATGTGTGATGGAGAGATGAAGATTCATCCATAGGAGAAAGAAAAGAGGAGAGAGGTGCTCAGTGCATCCTAAACATCCCCAGCAGCTATAAGCCTATACCAGCATATCCAGGGGCTGGACCAGGGCAAACCTGATTCAGCCCTGACTATAAGCTCTGTCAAAGAGGAAAGTCTTAAGTCTACTCTTGAATGTGGCGACTGTGTCTGCCTCCCGGACTGAAGGTGGAAGCTGGTTCCATAAAAGAGGAGCTTGATAACTAAAGGCTCTGGCTCCCATTTTACATTTTAAGACACTTTCACTGATGAAGTTAACTGTTATGTTTGAACGACTTTTGCTTTCAACACTACGAGAGCAGAACATCTAAACCAGGGGTGTCCAAACTGTTTGCAACGAGGGCCAATTGTGATAAAGTAAAGATGCCCAGGGTCAATAGTTCCTTTAGACATTTTTTAAACCACAAAAGTCACAATTACGCTTGATCTTGTTCTTACATATGGCGTTGATATTGAGCATTTGAAGGTCTTCCCACAGAATCCTCTTCTGTCAGACCACAACCTTATAACTTTTGAGTTTATACTACCGGAGTGTACACCGTTAGTCAAAAGTTTCTACACCAGATGTCTAACTGACAGTGCTGTAGTTAAATTTAAAGAATGATTCCTTCTGCATTTGACTCAATACCACATCTCAATATAACAGAGGACTCCTGGTCTAACTTTAGTCCGTCCCAGATTGATCATCTTGGCTCACTGAGAATGACACTGGACTCGATAGCACATCGGAAGAAGAAGTCAGTGAGGCAGAGGAGGTTTGCTCCCTGGTATAACCCTCAGACCCGCAAACTATTTGGCGTTCAACTAATCTGGAAGAATCTCGCTTAGTTTGGCGAGATAGTCTTCAAATTTATAAAAAAGGCCCTCCATAATGCCAGAGCAGCCTACTACTCATCAGTAATAGAGAAAAAGAAGAACAACCCCAGGTTTCTCTTTAGTACTGTAGCCAGGTTGACAGAGAATCACAGATCTGTGGAGCCGAGTATTCCTATAGACATCAGTAGTAATGACTTTATGAACTTCTTTAATGAGAAGATTTTAACTATTAGGGACAAGATTAATAATCTCTTGCCCTTAACCAGTGCCAATCTGTCCTCAAGTGGAATGGCTTTGGAAACCGCTGTTAGTCCTGGTGTGTATTTAGATGGCATTCCTCCATCAACCTTGACCAATTATCTTCAACGGTTTCTACTTCTCACACGTCTACCTGTCTCTTGAACCCCATTCCGACTAGGCTGCTTAAAGACGTTTTGCCTTTAATTGGCAGCTCTCGTTTGGATATTATATTATTAACAGGCCACATAGCACATTCCTTCAAAGTAGCTGTAATTAAACCTCTCCTGAAGAAGCCCACTCTGGATCCAGAGGTGTTGGCTAACTACAGACCGATCTCTAACCTCCCCTTCCTATCCAAGATCCTTGAGAAAGTGGTCGCAAATCAGTTGTGTGACTTTCTACATCAGAATAGTTTATTTGAAGAGTTTCAGTCAGGGTTTAGAAAACACCACAGCACAGAGACAGCACTGGTGAAGATTACGAATGACCTCTTAATGGCAGCAGATAAAGGACTCATCTCTGTACTGGTCTTGTTAGACCTTAGTGTTGCATTCGACACCATTGACCATGACATCCTATTACAGAGACTGGAGCAGTCGATTGGCATTTCAGGCACCGCACTAAGTTGGTTTAAATCCTATTTATCAGATCGATCTCAGTTTGTATTTGTAAACAATGAAGCCTTGATAACCACCAACGTTAGTCACGGAGTTCCACAAGGTTCTGTGCTTGGACCAATTCTATTTACCTTATACATGCTTCCTTTGGGCAACATTATCAGGAAACACTCCATAAACTTTCATTGTTATGCAGATGATACTCAACTATATCTATCGATAAAACCAGAGGAGACCAACCAACTCACTAAAATTCAAGCATGTCATAAAGACATAAAAACATGGATGACCGAAGTAATTCTACTCGGCCCTGAGCACCTCAGAGATCAATTATCTGGTCATGTGGTTTCTGTAGATGGCATTGCTCTAGTATCCAACACCACTGTAAAGAATCACGGCGTTATCTTTGATCGGGACTTGTCCTTTGACTCCCATGTAAAGCAAATCTCAAGGACTGCATTCTTCCATCTACGTAATATTTCAAAAATCAGGCACATCTTGTCTCAAAAAGATGCAGAAAAATTGATTCACCTCCTGCACTAGCTGCTCTGCACTGGCTCCCTGTAAAATCAAGAATCACTTGAGCGATTAACATCTTATTCTGCCTTATTGTGATATACATGCCTAAAAGGGGGATTTCGTTTATCTGGCAACACTGAGATCGGTCGACCAATGACTGTTCAGGTGGAACGTAAGGGAGATACCATTTCCAAAACTTGTAAGGGGTGAAAACTAGTTTGTGAAAGACCCAGAGAAACACAAATATCCAACGAAGCAAAATCCCGGACGTTTTTGGAAACCCTGCCGCTTTTTTTTTGTCTCAAAAAGAAGACATGTCCGGGGAAAACCGGACGTCTGGTCACCCTATCTTAAAGAGCTTGTAGTACCGTATCGCCCCACTAGAGAGCTGTGCTCACTAAATACGGGCTACTTGTAGTTCCTAGAGTCTTAGAATGTAAAATGGGAGCCAGAGCCTTTAGTTATCAAGCTCCTCTTTTATGGAACCAGCTTCAGTTCGGGAGGCAGACACAGTCACCACATTCAAGAGTAGACATAATACTTTCCTCTTTGACAGAGCTTATAGTTAGGGCTGAATCAGGTTTGCCCTGGTCCAGCCCCTGGATATGCTGGTATAGGCTTATAGCTGCTGGGGACGTTTTAGGATGCACTGAGCACCTCTCTTCTCTTTTCTTTCTCCAATGGATGCATTTTCATCTCCATCACACATTAATAACTCTGCTTTCTCCCCGGAGTCCTTTTGACTTCTCGTCTCATAGGGTCATCGGACCCTATGAGACGACATAGATCCCATCTGCTGATGGATCATCGAGGTCTGGGTCGCGATTTCCTGCCACCGGCTGCGCCGCTGCCCTGTTAGGACTCTGCCCACTGTTGAGACTCCGCCCACTCCCCCTCTCTGTCTCCATCTGCCTGATGGATGGTGGAGGTCTCCAAACTCTCCATCGTGGAATATGCCGAACTATTGATAAACTCTGTCAAATTCATTGAATGTATTTTACCTCTAAATCTGTCCTTCTGTACGCATGACATCTATTGCACCTGTCCATCCTGGAGAGGGATCCTCCTCTGTTGCTCTCTTGAAGGTTTCTTCCCTTTTCCCTCCCTGAAGGGTTATTTGGGAGTTTTTCCTGGTCTGATGTGAGGTTTTGGGGCAGGAATGTCTATATGTACAGATTGTAAAGCACTCCGAGACAAATTTGTAATTTCTGAAACTGGGCTATACAAATAAACTAAATTGAATTGAATTCAAAAGGGTTATTTGGGAGTTTTTCCTGATCCGATGTGAGGTTTTGGGGCAGGGATGTCTATGTGTACAGATTGTAAAGCAATCCGAGACAAATTTGTAATTTGTGAGATTGGGCTAGACCAGGGCTATTCAACTTCAGTAGCAAGTGGGCCGAATAAGAAAATCACGGGGGGTGTGAGGGCCGCACAGAATATTGATCAAATAGGAGTGAGGAGTGGGTTACGGCAACCAACACGGGGCGTAACATAACGATGTCACCATACAGGTCTGGTTGAGGCAACAGTGAAACTCAACGGCTCTGGGTTAGATGTCTCAATGTATAAAAGAGGCGTGTCCGTCAGTTTTATATTTTGTTACCAAGCTATATTGATTTGCAGGCAGTCTGGCGGGCCGGAGTTAAATTCAAACGGTTCGTATCCGGCCCGCGGGCCGCTAGTTGACTAGGCCTGGGCTAGACAAATAAACTGAATTGAATTACTTTTATTTTTTAAATGACAATGTAACCACATATAATATAACCAAGTCTGCCTTTCATTCAGTCAGATAACAATGAAAACGCTGTATATAGAATACCTTACATTTCTATGAGTTACATAACGTTGCTTAATGAACATTTTAAACAGGAGTTATAACTAATGCAAAGTGGTCTGTTACAATTACACTTAAAAACTAATACATTTTGCCTTTATCTTTTACTAGATTTTTCAGAAAAGCAATAGTTTCTCATATCTACAGGTTTTTCACTGTTAATGACAAGTTACCGTTCAACACACTTCACATTTAGCTTATTGTGGCTGCAATTAACCTGTTTTGCACTGAATACCTTTGAGAGAGAGTGCAACCTGTGAAAAATTAAACAAATAAGATCAAATATTTGGGCATAAAGAGTTTTACTGAGTGTTAGTTAAACTGCATATGCATACACAACGCGCAACCTTTGAAAAACAAAACAAGTGCAGATATGCTTGAGTCGTCACGTTTTTACTCCGTGTGATAAAATGGGCTTTCCACTACACCTCTTTTTAAAACGGGGTTGCAGGCTTGATACGGCCACTCTCAATAAAGCTCAATGTTGAGCTCTTGTCTTGAAGGGCAACAGCTGGAACGCTGAGAGGTAACACCTGGCAAGTTACCGAGAATCTGTTTGTAATATGTGAAGTTCTCAAACAAGGTCTTGAAATAAAAGAATCTGTATTTCCCCTCACGCCCCACTTCGTGAACCAGGAGCAGAGGTAACGGAGCAGAGAGCTACTCTGAGACGACTTGTCCGTTTTCACCACTGTGGGAACGCAGAGGTAACGGTTTACTCTTCACGCGACATATTCAGCGCTCTCTGCCGGCTGGTTGGAGCGTATGTGCGCACCTGTCTGTGTGCATGGGGGGCGGAGCTCAGCCGCAATACCAAGAGCCAGGAGAAGTGTGAACGCCACCATGTAGAGACAGAAATGACATGCCGCTGTGTAGATACGATCAATAATATACAACCGTTAAGTTGAATAAAACAACCTGACATTACTTATGTTGTAATCTGGCGCTTTAGAGAACATTTCAGTGGGCCGGACTCCCACCCTGTTCTAATGGAAACCCTAGTAATTCCCACCGCTCCTGAAAGCGGCGGCCCTCACTGTCAACTTTTCTTCTTTTTTTTTGCTGTCGCCATGGCAAATAGGTTTCGAGAAGGGTTCACGCTACGGATGCAGAGCCAGATACATTAGAAAGGAGGAATTACGTCTTTCAAGTTGAAATATTTCAACCAGGGGTGAAAATTGCGCCGCTGAAAACGTGGCGCTGAAAACGTGGCGCTGAAAACGAGCCGCTCTAAACGGCAAGAAAATGTACACATCTAAAGCAGCGTCTATAGCAGCTACACGTCTGTACGTTGACTTTGCATTGGATTCGGTCGCGCGAAAAAATCGAGTCGCTTTTGGTTTGAACGTACCATAAGAGGATATGGATGGATGGATGGATTACTTATGGTGCTCAATACATCCAAATACAGCAATATTTGGCGCTATACCAATAAACCTTATTGTATGTCGCTTTGGATAAAAGCGTCTGCTAAATGACATGTAATGTAATGTAAACCAAAGATAAAAGAATGATAAAACAAAGTGGTGATGTGTGCATGGGTCCTTGTGCGTAACGATCATTTTCCTTGTACTCTTAGCTGAGGAATACGCACAGAGGTATCTCAGCGGGTGAAGGGCCAGTACAAAAACCTCTTTGGAATCGTCAGAACCAATATAATTGATTTGTACCAAGAAAGATATGATTAACAGCACTGGATAGGATACAGAAAGAAATGTCCATTTGTGAAATGTCAAATCCGATATGCTGAAATTGAACTTCCTTACAATTGACTTGCACGTTCTTCCCTTGCCAGCCCCAGGATGTTTTGAATAACATGGATATAGGCGTGACATATATCTGATTGAATCTACCAGGAAAATGCATTTTTCTTCTTCTAATCCACAAAGGTAAGCAGCGACTATAAAGCGATGAAGCGATACATGTGGCTGTGTTATTTGGCTCACATCTCCATGGTGCTTTGTTGCAGAATGGTTCTGTAAAGATATTTAGAATTTGTGTGGAGTCGTCTTGCTTTGTGCTGTCTCGCTTTTTCAGATAGCACCGAGCTACGTGTCGCTAGTTCCGGAAACATGCTGAGTGGGTCGACTCCTAACAAAACTCTGATTATGATATTTTAATGACTATTTTAGTTGGTGTTTGAGTTGTGTTGAAATGGCTTTCTGATTCTTGTAGTCCAAGTTGCGTTCTTTATTTTGATGTACATCATCACTATATTTGCTTATGTCTATTATAATGTACTAGACAGTTTAACCACAATGTCCAAATTGCTCCTCAATTCGGGGCCTTGGGACATACATCACACACATAGTTAAGAACTGATACAGATTATTTTTGTAGTTCAATATTATGGTTTAGTTTAAATGATAGATTATGTAAAAAGGGGTATTGATGATATACGTTTTACTTATTCTTCCATTCTTATGTTATTGTGACGTTACTCAGGTTCAGAATAATAACACGTAGCAGCTATAATTTGTGTCTGGGAAAGGCCTCTGGGAAATATTCTGTTGTCTGCTTTTCAGGAATAGATGCGCACCTCATTACACATCACTCACGTATTCACATGAGAAAGGTAGAACGACCCAGTCCCATGACAGTTCAGCGCCAGTCAGAGGTCAGGAGGATGCATTCCAACCTGTGACGAAATCTGTGCATGTAAAGGCCAAACTTCGGGTTCTAGAGAAAAAGAGTTATCTTCCTGTCAACGTGTGTTGACAGAAGGACTCCCTGTGATTGCAATCGCAGCGAGCGCTTATACTTTTCTTGTGATCAGAGAATAAATCTACCAGAACACGAGAAGTCGTTGGCTGAATTCATCCGAAGGTTCTAACAGGCATCCAATATATTATACGCTTTCACTTCTACTTAGATATGTTTGTTTTAACTGTTAAAAACAGAGCTTATGATTTGGGAATGTCTGTCCAGTATTCAGGAATAAATAATCCAGCATTCAAACCTGTACCAGCAAACAGTAGAAAGGGTGCTGTAGCTCTGTGTTCAGCCATGTCTGGACGTTAAGAACATAGCATCACATTCAGTTTGCATTGTTGACAACATAACTGAAGTGCACCTTGATTATGTTCTGACAAGAGTGTTGGAGCTCCAAGAAATAAAACAATGTTGTAAAATATAATGATACCTTATACAAAACAGTTGCTGTGTTGAAGTGAGTTCATCTTTATTTGCTCCGTTTATTTGAAGGTGTGCTGTTGAATCGACTGAAACACAAACACCAACTCATCCTCAGAGGCAAATTTAAAGACACAGGAGTGAATCTAGAACATTTGTAAATCAAAATATTCATTTGAATATGGTTCTGTATGTTCCTTTGAGTTCAGATGCAAAGTTTATTTAGTAATAAAGAGTTTAGTCAGTGTGCTGCATGACAACAGATTCATATTTTACTGGAATAAAACAGCAACTGCATTGAAGCTTGTCACGAATAACCCACCTTCATAATTAAATTCATCCTCTTTTCATGTTTAATTAACTGTCCTTTCATTCCAGATCCTGTCATCCTCACCTGATTGTCCCTCATTCTCTTCACCTGGTCCTCACGTCCTTCTCACCTGCCTCTGATCACTCCCTCGTTAGTCCCTCTTCTTCTTCTTCTTCTTCTTCTTCTTCTTCTTCTTCTTCTTCTTCTTCTTCTTCTTCTTCTTCTTCTTCTTCTTCTTCTTCTTCTTCTTCTTCTTTAAATTTGAAATGGCGGATCACAACCAACTTTCCTAGGTGCATACCGCCACCTACTGTACTGGAGTGTGCAGATTCATGGGGAACTGTACTAAATACTCAGAAAACAACACAAACCCAAAACCAAAATAAACCAATAAAGCAAAATACTAATTAACTGCCCATCTACTGCCCACGCCAACACACCTACTCGCCACTAAATCCTATGGCCTAGCCCCGTATCTCTGGCAAATCGCAGCAAAGCCCTGTAGCACTCATGCCCATCCTGGCCCACTGCCAGCACTCCCTCCAAACTCCACCCCCGTCCCCGCTGACAAATGTATTCCTTCAACCGTTTTCTTTCAGAGCTGTATTTCACACATTTTATGATCACATGCTCCACATCCTCAATCTCGTTACAAAAGTTGCATTTATCTGTTCCCACTTTTGCCATTAAGAACAGCGTTGCATTCAGCCCTGTGTGCCTGAATCTTAACCTTGCTATGATGACCTCTTCTCTCCGACACATCCCTTTGAATAACATTACATTTATGGATTTTTGTATATTGTGATAGTGCCTTTCTTTATCGTTGTTGTCCCACTTCCTCTGCCATAATTCCCTCACTGCCTCTCTAATTACTGCTTTTGCTTCCCCTTTCCCAAACGGAATACTCAGTATTTCCTCCTTCCTGAGTTTAATCGCTTTCTTAGCGATCCTGTCCGCTCTCTCATTTCCCTCAACACCCATGTGAGCAGGAACCCAGCAAAATTGCACACTAATCCCCAGCCTTTGGATTCTCAACATTAGCATAGATATCTCCATCACTAAATCCTCCCGAACAGAGCGTTTTGACCTAATGCTGCTCAACGCTGCAGCAGAGTCTGAACAGATGACCACTCTCTCAGGCCTGACCTCTTCCACCCATTGCAGCCCCAAGATTATCGCCACAATTTCAGCCGTGAAGACAGATTGCTTGTCATCAATTCTTTTGCATATTACCCTATTAAATTCCGTTATGAACACCCCTGCACCCACGTGACCATTCCCATTATCTTTTGACCCATCAGTGTATATCTGCAGATAATTATAAAAAGTGTTGTTGATGTATTCTTGTGTCTGATGTCCAATGTCACAGTTTTTCCCCACCCATTTTCCCCTCCGCTCTACCAGTGTTAAGTCCACATTGCTGGCTGGTAAAATCCACGGCGGAACATTTCCCCATGTCACATTGGGACCATACTCATATCTATTTAATCCAAACTCACTGGCTAGTGCTCCGATACTCCACCCAAACCCTTTCCCTTTATTTTGAGTATATTCCCAACATTCATCCAGCACTTTGGCTGCAGGCAGTTCCTCTCCCGATCCCTTCAGCTTCACCCAATATGCCATAGCTAACTTTGCCCGTCTTAAACTTAGAGGCAGTTTGTCCGCTTCCACCAGCAGAGCGATGTTTGGGGTCGACTTAATTGCACCCGTGCTTAATCTTAACGCTCTAAACTGAATTGTATCTAATATTTTAAGTGTGCTCTTAGCAGCTTCCCCATACACCATACACCCATAGTCTGTAGTAGCTCGAATTATGGCCCTATATATATATCCAGCAGTGACTTCTTATCAGCACCCCACTCATGCCCAGCCACTGCTCTCATAACGTTTATAACCTTTTTGCATTTAGTTTCCACATGTTTAATATGTGTTCTCCACAAACATTTCCCATCAAACCATAACCTTAAATATTTAAACTCCGCTACCCTCTCCATACTTTGTCCATATAATTTAAAATTCATATTAATATTTCTCTTCCTAGTGAATAACATGAAGCACGATTTATCCACCGACATCTTAAACCCTCAGTCATATGACTACTTTTCCACCTTATCTATAGCTTTTTGAATGCTCCTGCTCACATGCCCAATATTCTTTCCCCTTTTCCATATCGCCCCATCATCTGCATAAAGCAGGGAGCCAACATCTCTTCCAATATCCAAGTAGATGTCATTAATCATAATATTAAATAGAATAGGGCTAATGACACTACCTTGCGGGATCCCATTTACAATACTAAATTCATCTGACACCGCATCTCCAACTTTTACTTTAAAAGACCTGCTAGACAAGAAATCCAAAACCCAGTTATACATCCTCCCACCAATACCTAATTTATTCATTTTAATCAACAGGCCCTCTCTCCACATGGAATCATATGCTTTCTCTATATCAAAATAAACTATTGCCATAACCTCCTTCATACTTATTGCTTTCTCTGCCTCATTTCTAACTTTTATTAAAGCGTCAGTTGTTGACCTACCTTTATGGAACCCATTCTGAGTATTATTAAGCAAGCCCCTTTGCTCTAAGAAGTACGTTAATCTGTGCGTGATTATCTTTTCCATCCACTTGCACACGTGTGATGTCAGCGCTATTGGCCTGTAACTGCCAGCATTACCTAGGTCTTTCCCAGGTTTACCAAAAGGAAGAATCAAAGCACTCTTCCAGCTGCTTGGCATTACACCTTCCCTCCAAATCATATTAAATAGTTTAAGAACCATTTCTAAATCTTCCTCTGGTAACTGTCTAAACATAGCGTAGCATAATTGGTCTTGCCCTGGCGCAGTATACCCACTTCCCTCGATTGCAGTTTTCAGCTCCTGTATTGTAAACTCCATATCAAGGGAAGTGCCTTCACTGACTTTTTTCTTTTTAACTTCTGTATATACTTCCAACATTTCTTCTTTTCTCTGTCTGTGCATCTCATGTAAATGACTTCCACTGTGAACACTTGCAAACTTCTTCCCCAATAAGGCAGCTTTCTCCGTATTTGTAATAGCCCGACATTCTGAGTCCATCAAAATTGTAATTATAACTGATTTTCTTTTCCCACTCATTTTATTGATCATCGCCCACACATCCCTCACCTGTACTTCTCTTCCAATAGATGAGCAGAATTGCCTCCAAGCATTCCTCTTGGCTGACTTAATTACTTTCCGCACTACCGCTCTCTTTCTTTGATAATCAATTAAATTGTCTTGATTCAGGAGGCGTCTTACATTCCTAAAGGCACAATTTCTTTCTTTAATTGCATTTTTACATTCCTCATTCCACCATGGAACCATTTTCTTTTTCCTATTCACCTTATTCTTAGGAATGCATATTGTTGCAGCACCAATGATCACAGAGGTCACTTCTCTGGTGCAGCTGTCCACATCCCCCTCAATAGTTCTCTCTTCACATGCCTTCCTACAACATTCTTTAAATATTCCCCAATTAGCTTTAGGAAAACACCATCTTTGTGTTGAACTGCCCTTCTGAGAAGAAATACTGCAATTTACTGAGCATAAAATTGGGTAGTGATCACTCCCTATGTTAGTCATTCATCATATTCCATTCACACAAATTACTCATATTTCCTGAAACCAATGTGAGATCTAAGCAAGACACTGTATTTCTAGTCACATCTACTCTCGTACCTCTTCCATCATTAAGACAAATTAATGCTCTTTCCTCCATAACTTCTTCCACTACCCCTCCGTTAAATTCTGTGCACTCACTTCCCCATAATGTATTATGAGCATTAAAATCCCCACATCAAATATCTCTTCTCCCAATACTTCCTGAAATCTCATGAAACATTTCCAAAGACAGCTTTTTACAAGGATTATAAAAGTTTACTACCTTGATATCTCCTCTGGGACTGCATACTTCTATAATCACACATTCATACTGCTCCGGAACATTAATCTTCCTGTATGCTAAGGCATCCTTAATAAATGTCACACACCCCCCACCCTGTTTTCCAGATCTATCACATCTAACAGAGCTGTATCCTGAAATAACAAAGTCCAATTGTGGTTTTAGCCACGTTTCTTGAATGCAAATAACCTCAGGCATATCTTTCATATCTGCCACCACCTTTTTGAACTCTTGCCCATTTGCAATTAAACTTCTAGCATTCCAATGTAGGATATGCAACACCATAAGGAGATCAATCTATCTGAACATCATAGTTGGGAGGTCTTAACATCTTATGAACCAAGTCTGCCGTAGCTTCTTTAATCCCTAGTATCTCTATGGCTGCCTCTACAATTGTTTTAATCCTGTCACTTTTTTTCTTTTGTTGCATTGCCAAATTCATCGTTTTGCAGATGAAGGCCACAAAACTCATTTTATCCACAATTAGCGTACCCTCATTTATCTCTTTAATGCATGGATTTAACTCTGCTTGACTCTGACTCGGGACAGGGGGAAGGACCACAGGGGGTTGCCTCTTCCCAGCTTCACTCATGAGAGCTTCCCTAGGAGTAACTTTATCGTTTTCCTTTACCTTCTTAACTGCTTCTGCATAAGACACTTGATTGAGTATTTTATATTTCTGCACTTCCTTTGCTTGCATTTGAGCTGGGCACCCTCCGAAAGCAGCGCTGTGTTCACCTCCACAGTTACAGCATTTGATTTTTTCATTTTGGCCACATTTTCCGTACTCATGCTCGCCTCCACATCTTGCACATCTCTGCTTCCCCTTACATTGCCCTGCCGTATGTCCCAATCTTTGACACTTGAAACATCTTAAGGGAGCTGGGATAAACTCTCTTACCTCATAGCTCATATATCCTATTCGTATGTTCTTGGCTAGGACCTTTTCAAACTCAAGTAGCACTGATAGGCTATCACTTTTCTTTCCATTTCGACTAATTTGCAGTCTAGACGCTTTCACTATCTTTCCTCCTTTCACTTCCTGGATTATCTCATCTATGTCCATTGACAGTGGCACATCCTGTATAACACCTCTCAGTCTAGCAGCGCTGCCTAGAATATGACTGCTGATCCTTTCTCCATTCAACGTTTCAGCTCTGAGGATCTTCTCCCTTTGTCTTTGATCTGTTGCGAAGATCAAAAGTCGCCTGTTGCTTAAAAACTTGGCAAACTTAATCTTTCCTATTTCCTTTTCTATTGCTTTGGTCATTTTTAACGGATGATATTGAGCCCCTTCATTCTTAAACGCAATCACAACTTTCCATTCAGCTGTATCATCCTCTTTTCTTACACTTGCTCCATTAGACTTCACTTTTTTACTCTCCTTTCCAAACTCTTTCCCGGAGTGGCCAGAACTATCGCTCCAATCTTTCCTTTTTTTGGAAACTTCTTGCCATTGCATATCCTCTCTCTCGCTATCTGTACTGTCACCCATGTTATCTGCATTCACGGTACAGTTGTTGCTCAACCGCAAAAGTATGCTCTTCTCTCAACGTCCGCAAACTGTCCTCGGGGTGAGTCTCGTGCCAGCTCTCCACACAAATCGATCCAGACTCCGCCTCTCTCCGACCGATCCAGCCAGCTAGCTATCCGGGATGCGCCTTCCTCCCGGTCCAGCCAGCCTCGTTAGTCCCTCATTCCCTTCACCTGGTCCTCACACTCTTCTCACCTGCAGCCCATCCCCTCATTAGTCCCTCACTATTTAGCTCCCTCATTTCCACTTGACCTCTGCTAGATTGTCTTGTGTTTCACCGCCAAAATTTCCAGCGATTTCCTAGTCCTAGTTCTGATCTGCTTGTTACGACCCTGATTGCCTGTTCACCTGGTTTTGACCCTGCCTGAAATATTCAGTAAACTGCCTCCTCCTGCAATCCTGTGTTTGTCGTTCTTTTGGGTTCCAGTATCTGTAACCATTACAAGCTGTTCTTGAGGATTGTGTTTGACCCTTTGTGTGTTCCAGTCATCCGACTCTATTTGAGCTGAAGTACATGAAGAACTTTGGTGAAACCGAAAGGTCATTAAAATGTTTTATTGAAGCAAAAGAAGCATCATAAAAAAGAAGCATCATAACAATGAAAAAACACATCACTAACTATAACCTACATTCAGAATTATGGATGGAATAACTACTGAAGAATGTTTTTCATTATAAAAAGAAAAAAGCACTCAGTAAGCAGAACAAAACAGTTTTAGATAGCTATAATATAATAAACAGCATGTAATTTTATTTTTTTATTTCACAATAACATGTAAATGTGCGTTCACACCAAAAGCGACACGTTTACTCGCGTGACCGTTTGCCGTCTTCACGCCATAAGCGGTGCGACACTTTGCGAGGGGCGGGGCTTGTCTCTGTGTCTCGTCTCCAGAAAGCGTTATCATTTTGTTCACCCACCATGAAGAACCAACCACTAGTTCCGCTTTATATTTATTGTGGACATCCCACACACTAACACCCTCGTGTTTGGGTTCATGACATTAATACACATATATACATATATATATATATATATATATATATATATATATATATATATATATATATACATATATATATATGTGTATATATATATATATATATATATATATATGTGTGTACAGGCACGTGCACAGACATTTTGGGGGGCAGGTGCTCAAACCCCAAAAAAGGGCACATGCCAAAAAAAGATGAAGCATAAGCAGCAATATGACCTGCGTTTCCTCTGGGCAGCATCAGACAGCTATCTTACACTTCCTTTATGAATAAAGATGAATTATTATATAGCAACAACAGTACAAGCGTTCTGATTGGCTAATGGGTCGTCACGCTAGCCACGTATCGCCCTCCTCGCCGGTCTGATTCGGATCCGTATTGTCCTCTTACGTCATTTTCAAAATGAGCAATATTACATCAACAGCCAAGAGCAGTGGTCCTCAAACTAAGGCCTGCACATGTGGCCCTCTGAACCAGGGCGTTTTTTCCTACAGGCGGTATAGGCAGCCGCCTAGGGCTCCATTCAGAGTGGGGCGCAAAAAAATGCGCTCCCCTCTAAAAAGAAATAAATAATTTTTCACATTTTTTTTGCCGCTGCTGGGGCTTGAACCCAGGACCTTGTGTCCACCAAACACGTGCTTCTATCCACTAAGCCTCAGCACCCA
This sequence comes from Liparis tanakae, assembly GCA_036178185.1. Classification (NCBI taxonomy): domain Eukaryota; kingdom Metazoa; phylum Chordata; class Actinopteri; order Perciformes; family Liparidae; genus Liparis; species Liparis tanakae. The sequence continues at coordinate 8,752,617 of CM070098.1, read as the reverse complement.
ATTACATTTTTTCACATTGCATCAGATTCTGTTCTGTACCAAAAGTACAAAACCGGTGGCTCGTGAGCGGCGTTGAGCATGTTGGGACGAAAGTATCACAAGAACTAAAATAAATGCCCCGTCGGATATAAAAACACATTTGGGGGGACTTGATGACTGAGAAAGTAACTTTTATTCTTAAACACTGATGAATGAAAAAAAAAAAGTGCCTCCTGAAAAAAGGGCACTTTACTCCTCCAGGGCAAAAGGGGCTGGTGCTTGAGCACCACTAGGGCTCTATCTGTGCACGTGCCTGTATATATATATATATATATATATATATATATATATACACATACATACACATATATACATGACATCACACGTAGGCATATATACATGACATCACACGTAGAGTAGATTGAAATAGTATTACAGCTCATCTCTTCTCTTTGCTCTCCTTCTCTTCCTTGTGGAAGACTTTTCCATCCGACTGCTTCTTCCAGCTCAGCTTGATGGCGTCGTCCAGCCCCTGGTCTTCCAGCCCCTGGTCCTCCAGCTTCTGTTTGAGCTGAAACATGGAGAGAAGGACTCTTCACTAGACTTGTTCCCTTATCTCCTGCTTGCTTTCTCTCTCTGTCCTCATGTGAAGCTCTAGAATAACTGTAGTCTCTAGAGCATCTCTGACTAGCTTCAGTAATGACGTGTCCACGTTGCTCTGCACATAGCACCTCTACATAGTTCTTAGTAGTCCACTACATCTCATGTACCACCTGTTGTTCTGTTGTTAATGAGAGGAGGATGTACCTTCTTCAAGAGGTCCTCCATCAGTGCAGGGTCATTCAGATCCAGAGAGGAGCTACTTTTCTCCGCCCTCACCTTCACCACTCGCTTTGAAACAGAGACAAGGTCTAAAAAGCAAACAACATCATCAGTCACAACATTTCTGTTTGTCAATAATCAACATCCTTGAAAGTGTAATGCTTTGAATGATTAGATAGAAATATGGTAATTTTCTATCAGCTAAATGTTTACATACAGCTGATGCAAGAACACCGTAGCTTAGCTTAGCATATAATTAGCATTAGCATTGTTGCATCACTCAGTCCAGGCCCTATAACCCTAAATCCACCTTAAGTGACTGAGGGATTGACAGCTCACCAATGTAGCAGATGAATTCTGACTTGACGTTACAGTCCAGGGTCTCCCATAGTCCATCGGCACTGAAGTCTGCTGCCACACATTTTCCAAAGGAGCCTTCAGGTTGACTAAGATTCCAGTTCCTAAATGGGAAGTCACTTCCATCAGACCACTTCCATGGATCTCTGAAAAGGCCAATCCAGGCAAAAGCTCCAGAGGGAACCAGATTCTGGACCATCTGGTTCTCCTCCATGTTCGTCACCATGGCCAGGTCTGTGTGGTGTTCTCTGCAGTAGCTCTGGGCCTCAGTCCATGGCATCTTGGTGGTAATGAAGACAAATGTGTCTGGCCCTGAAAGTAGACCAGAGTGAAGTGCTAAGTAGAGGAACCATAACAGACCACATGATGCAGAACAGTTTATTGTTGCTTCATGAATCTCAGCATGAAGGTGGAATCAACAAAGATCTGCATGAATATAAACATTCATAAAGGTAATATACATTAATCTGCTTTAAAGAACTTTCTTGTAGCTTAAGACTAGTTCAAGCATCCGTGTGGAACTGTTAACTGCCCCTGAACCAGTCTAAGTCTAGTCCTGATTCTCTTTAGTCCTGATCTTCTATAGACCTAGTTTAGTTCTGACCACGCTGCTTGAGAACCAAGATGTATTGCAGGAGCAGAACCTGGACTGAGAGGGACAGACTCACAGACCCTGCTGCACTACAATGAGAGGTTTTCTAAAGGGACCCTGGTGCTCAGAGACACTATCACTTTCGTCCACAGGGGGTGTCATAACCAACAATGTTTTTCGTAGTAACTTTAATATTCTAACCTCTGACATCGAAGCAGACTGAATTGTAGGATAAAGTACAAAAGGTGTCGGACCAAAACCCAGCTGAGTGCATCGCTGAGCAGTGTTGTGCATTATTGTAGTTGTTCGGTTCTCCAGCATTCCATCGTGAGAACTCCGTCGACCCGGTTTTGTAGAGACTTGTGTTTGACAGTGACCACCTCCAGTTGTTCACGTAGTGGTACAGTCCGATCCAGGTTCGCTGAAAGCAATATTTAAATGTGATACAAAGAAAGAGACTTTCTTATGATGCTAACAGCGCTAACAAAGGCAACATGACTCTACTATATATTTACAGCGATAATGTTTAATTGATGAGATATTAATGCTGTAAATATCCAGCTCAAACTAGCAGAATGTTGCATTAAATCATATATTTAGTATTTAAAATATTTCTATGTAAACTGGCTATCAAATAAATGTCCTTCTGAACAGTAAAATAAATATTCCTTAAATTAAAGTACTCAAGTAAAGTACAAGTACACCCTGCGGTCCAGTCCATCCTCTCCACCACTGTGTGAATGTAATAGTCCAGACCACCTGTCACTGACGTCATAAAACTCACTGATTGGATGGTTGTCTTCAGGGTCTTCAGGGTCTCCAGGTCCTCCAGGTCTCGTATGGTGGCCAGGTCCATGTAGTTCTCTCTGCAGTGAAGCTGTGCTTCAGTCATGGTCTTCAGCTCATGATGAGCATGGTAGCGACGTACAATTGTTGATGAGACGGCACACATTCCTGATGGACACACGGCATGTTGATCACATTTAATATTCATAACTTAGCTCACTCATTGTTATGACCCAGTGTCAAGGGGATTACTAGTGTTGTTCACCTCCCTGCCAGAGGGTGGGGGGGGGGGGGGTGCTGTGTGTTATGCTTTTCTTGTTTCAGGTGATTGGACGGCTTAGACTTAAGACTTTCCTTTTTGACAGAGCTTATAGTTAGGGCTGAATCAGGTTTGCCCTGGTCCAGCCCCTGGATATGCTGGTATAGGCTTATAGCAGCTGGGGACGTTTAGGATGCATTGAGCACCTCTCTCCTCTTTTCTTTCTCCTATGGATGAATCTTCATCTCTCCATCACACATGACTAACTCTGCTTTCTCCCCGGAGTCCTTCTGACTTCAAGTCTCATGGGGTCATCGGACCCTATGAGACGGCATAGATCCCATCTGCTGATGGACCATCGATGGTTGGACCGTGAGTTCCTGCCACCAGCTGTGCCACTGCCCTGCTGGGACTCCGCCCACTCCTCCACTCGGGAGGTCTCCAAACTCTCCATCGTGGAATATGCCTAAATTTGAACTATTGATAAACTCTATTGAATTCCTTGAATGTATTTTAACTCTAAATCAGTCCTTCTGTACACATTACATATATTGCATCCGTCCATCCTGGAGAGGGATCCTCCTCTGTTGCTCTCCTGAAGGTTTCTTCCCTTTTTTCCCCCTGAAGGGTTATTTGGGAGTTTTTCCTGATCCAATGTGAGGTTTTGGGGCAGGTATGTCTATGTGTACAGATTGTAAAGCACTCTGACAAATTTGTAATTTGTGAAACTGGGATATACATCTATACAAATAAACTGAATTTAATTTAGGAGGGAACCTGTGTTGCCGGCCCTTCCTCTCCAGCTTCCACCCAGCCCATGCCATGCAGCACAGTTTTGTGGGTGGTGGGGTTGATTGGTGTGTCGGTAGGGGTGAGGAACCCGTTTGTTTAATGCTGTTTTCTCCTGTTTTCTTTGGAGGTCTTAAAATATCTTAAGCATGAATAAATATAGAAACAAATAAATAAATGCTTGAATAAATGTATGATTAAATAAATACATAAATAAATAAATGCTGAAATAAATGTATGATTGAATAATACATAAATAAATAAATGATTAAATAAATGTATAATTTAATAAATACAGGAATAATATATATATATATATATATATATATATATATATATATATATATATATATATATATATATATATATACATAACATCACCCGCAGGCTCACACAGCTCGGTGACTTTCACCGAGTAAGGTAACTGTTACGTCTGAAAGACTTAAAAAAATCTTTTGTTCACAATAAGCGACCGCATTGGTCCTCATTTGGCCCGCTCAGGCTCCCCTTGGCCCGGCCGTAACACTCATGCAAATGATAATTTTTCATTAAAGTAAAAAAGTAGAAGTAAGAGGAAAGTCAAAAGGACACATTATGAAACAGTATTATAATAATATAGAAGATGGTAAAAGAATAAAAGATATTAAAGTCTTGCCTGACACGACGACGACGCTCAAAAGAAGTTTGTCCATCCTCGTCTCCTCTCCCGTCTCCCCACCGTCTTTTCTCTGGCCTCCTCTCTCCGGTCTCCTCTCTCCTCTCCTCTCTGGTCCTCTGTGTCAGTCGGTGACTCTGTATTTGATGTGCAGCTCATGCAAAGTTCTGCCAACAATCATTTTCCTAATGGTCTGATCTCCCGGCTTTGACCTCTCCCTGAAATACCAGTAAAAGAACTATCGTAATACTCTGTCTCGGTCGTTCTTTTTAGGTTCAGTGCTTACAATTTAAACTGCATATATTCCTAAAGGCTGCTTTTACAATGAAAGGTCAGAATAAGTATGAAATGGCAAAAGCAAAATGGAGGAAATAAAATCAAAAGCGAAATCAAAATATCTTTAAATGAAAATACATTTATTATAATATAATTACCTTTTAAAAGGAACAGGTGTAGCAAAAGGTATTGTGTAAGGTAACAGGAGTAGTTTCTTTGTTTGAATTGTTCAATCAGGAGAGACTTGTTTTTCGAGTTTAAGAATAATTAATTACTGCAGAACATAAGTGTCATATAGATATACAGCACTGTGTTCACACCGGCCGCGTCGGAATTCTGACGCGCATGAAGTTTGCATGTTAAGTCAATGCAAAGCTGCGTCGAAGCTGCGACGCTGCTTTTTTACCAGCGAGCAGCATGAACAGAGCGGATGTCGCGGGGCGAACTGAGCGAACAGAGCGAACTGACGCAGCTCCTTGACGTGCGAGTTGAAATTTCCCAACTCGAGCAGCAGAAACGTGTGAGTCATAGTTGCTTCAGCCAATCAGCATTGAAGCTCCGCTCGTCATCGTTCTGCCGGCCGGTTTAGAAAGTGGAGGAAAAGATTATCGTCGCCGTTCGTGGGCACCTCAAACTTTATGACACGACTCTTTCCTCACCGAAACCGTAGCGATAAAGATGAAGCTTAGAAGGAGGTCGGAGAAGCCGTGGGACTACCTGATAAGTTTAGAATGTGTTGTACTTTACTATGAACCAAGCACCGGCATATGTGTTTCATGGCAGAGGAGATCTGCCGCCGGAGGAGGAAAAGTCTCATAGAGAGAAGAGAGAGAGAGAGCAGCGAGTAGCGCAGTGAAAGAGCAGCTCGGTCCACTAACAAGTGGAAGCTCTCTGCGGTCCTGTCGGTTCTCGACCCGTGTATTACGAGTGGGAACATGGAGCGGAGGGGCGGAGGGGCGTGGAAGTCAGGACCACAGAGTCCAGAGAAAAGGAAAGCGCAGGGGCAGCAGCAGGGCGTCTCACAGGGCAGTCGACAAGTGAAGACACAACATCTCAGTCTGGTTAAGGAAAAGATTCATATGGCTGAAGAAGTCGGCGCGATAAGCCACGCCCTCGCTGCGTCTCGTCTCGACGCGTCCTGTGTGAACACCCTTTTTTCGACGCGCGTCAGAATCCTGCGTCAGGCGCGTCAATTTTTTTTGACGTCCGGTGTGAACGTACCATAAGTATAGCAGGATACCGACGGATCCCGAAAATTATAGCGGGGTCCCGACTGAGCGCAGAAAGATAGACTTGGGGTCAGGATGGACTACAGACAATGACAGATTGGGGACCGTGTAGACCGCAGAAAAGGATAGTGTAGCTCAGAACTGAGAAGTTTTAGGAGACCTTAAGATCCTAGAATTGATAGCAGGGGTTTCGTTGCACCCAAAGAACAGAAATGTTGGGTTCAAGTCAGATCGCAGACAAGAGGAGGTTGGGGTCCAGTTTAGACCACAGTACAGAAATAACACTAGACCGGGTGAAGAAACGAGAAATTGTCATCTCTCAGTGGTCGCTCTTTAGACCGAGATAACAGAAATATCCTGAACAAACATTCAAGGACATGAGAGTGGGTTTTCCAACCAACCTTTATATTTATAAGAAACTGGAAGATTCCATCTTGCCCGGCAATGTTTCCAGCAAATTAGAAAAGGATCACGTTAAACTGGGCAACGTAAAGAAAAATGTACTAAGCTAGACAACGTGAACCAGGGAAGGAGAAACTTCACGATAAATCCGGGCAACGTATAACCAGAGAATGATAGAAGAACAGGTTTAAGCGAGGCTATGTAAAAGGAGGAACTGAGAAAAGGTCAACACTAAAGCAAATCACATTTGCATCAAGAATTGTTCCACAAGCCCTTTGAGACCTGAGGAACTTTAGCCGTAATGATATGGCTGTACATCAAATGAATATGACACGTAAATAACGCCAGATGTGAAACAGACAGCATCAGTGATATGCATGACTCACCATATAGTGTAAGACTACAAGGATCTTTGATTTACCAGAATGAAGTTGAGGGCAGGGTAGAGGTAGGAGTAGGGTGACCATATCCACAACACCAACAAGAAGGACACTGCAGTATTTTGTGAGGCTATGAATAATTACATAGGATTCTGCCGTGGTCCCCTCTACAATACAACGTTGTGTGTGGCTACATAATATATGTGTAACAGAATATGAACAAATAGTCTTGACGCGTCTAACAGTATTTGTATTTTTTCAATACATTGTGGTGTTCAAGAACTGACTACTAAGATAAATATTTTAAAGTGCAGAGTGCCACAAAGCAGAACAATTGTGTACTTGAAATGTATTATATTATTAATTATAATGTTTTAAAAGCATAAAGAAAACCAAACAAATGTGGTTAACATTTAATGGCTCAAAAAGTAAATAATTTCTAAAGTGATTCAGTCTCTTGGGGACTTGTGTGCAGCAGTCCACCTGTATTCAATCAAACTCCACCTTCACCCTCTGCAGAAGCTCCAGAGACAACAGCGCCTCTGTCTTCATGGTCGCCAAGCCCCCACTGGGCTGGTTCCTCTCCTGCAGGGACACATACCAACAAGCAACAATACTGTTATCAGCATTACACTAATCTGTATTGTTTTAAACCCAATGAATATTCATATTATATGTAGCCCATTCATAAAAACAAAATGACACATTAGAAATCAATTTGTCTTAAGAGCTTCCTACAGGAAGTTATTAGCCTATGTTTGCTTAATTAAATTAAAACCAACTGAATCATATCAAGTGGATGCCACTGAGACAATGGTGATAATAACCTAATAATAAGAACATTATTAAAATAGCCTTTGTGGTTGCAGAGCTACACTCTTTTAAGGTTGGTTATTTCGAGCAGAAACCTCACAAATCGGATGGTTTACAAAAGGATAAACTTTGTAAAATCAATGTCACATGAGAATACATCATTTAGATATTAAAATCACAAGCTGTTTTTCGAGGGCATATAAATCACAGCAAGATTTGGTTTGTCATTTGTGTCTTTCTAGACAGGAATATACCTCCAACTTTCAATGCTCGCTCTTCTTTTGATTTGAATAATCTTTGTATTTGCACCTATTCAAAATGACTGAGCATTACTTTGACTACATTAAGTCCTCTGATCTGCGTAGGTAGTCAGCATCCACTGTCAAAATGTTGTTGAAAGTGATCAGGAGTTTGAAAATAGGATTTAGTGTGGAGCAGAGACTGATGGAAACTAATTGCAGAGGTGACACTTTGATGGGTCTAGACCAGGGTTGCTCACACTTTTTCAGCATGCAAGCTACTTATAATGTGTGCGTACATCATGGCTGAGCGATGCGCGCGCCGGTTGTTGACGGGGGGAGGGGGGGTGCAAGTGACTTTTTCTTTGCTCCACCCCAATGTGCGCAAGCCAGACGGCGAGCAGAGGACTGTTAACGCGACACAGAGACAGAAATGACACACTTCTGCTGTTATCTGGCGCTATAGAGAAAGTTAGAGGGGGGCGGGACAACATATTTTTTAATGTCATGCGATCCACCAATACTCAGCCGCGATCGACTGGCAGGTCGCCGTATTGAGCACCCCTGGTCTAGACCAGAGGTAGCCAACACGTGTCCATCCAGGCAAATTGGTGGAGCCACATGTTATTAAAAACAACATATATGATGTCATTTCTTTGTAATCGCCCAAAATAATGTTTTGGGTATGGGTATATATGTCCAAATAGGCCACTTACTGGTCGACACGTGCGATGCAACGCGTCGTGTATTGAGTGGGCCGGTCTGACAGTAACTCCCGTGCCACTTTATCCCCAAGTCCGCCCCTGGTTAAGAGCGCAATGTTTTTGGTCCCTTGGTGGCTGGTAGGGATGCAGGACTTTGAACCAAAGTCTCCACTGCTGGATGGTGTCATGTAGAGGTGTGATGTCATCATCATCTACCCTGTCCCACCAGACCCTTGCTTCCTTTTCAGTGTATCTTTAGTCTCCAGTTGAATCATTGGGTGTGGCATATTTCTCTTCAGTGGATACAGTTCGCTGTCAGCTTTTGGATCTGGGCACCCCTATGGCATTTATGTCTTGCCCAGGGCCTGGTGCTACGGACCACTATTGCCTTGTGGCAGTGGCTGTGTGTTGGGTGCTTGTTATGACGGGGGTAGACATGGGAGCACTGAAGTGGTCCTGACTAAGACTGCTAATGTCACGGCTACGCCACAAGTAGCAAGGTGAAGAAGCTCACGTGCAGAAGAATAGAAACTTAAATAACAAAAGGCGCTCTTTATTGAGGTAAAAAACGGGTTAAAACAACAAAGTCCAAAAAAGGGGCAGGCAGGAACTTGGGTTCAGAGCAGGCAGGATCAGGGAAACAGGACGACAGGGAAAAAGACACGACCAAAGACAACAATCCGACAGGAGACAAGGGAAAGACTGACTCAATATATAGGGGGGGGGGGGGGGGGCAGGTGTACGAAAGACAGTAACGAGACAAGATTGACTGAGGGCAGGTGCTGGGAATGACAATCAAGGAAACAGGAGAGACAGAAGACACAGTAAACAGAGAACACATAGAACAGACCCTTACAGCTAACCCTTTGGTGGATAAGGACAAAAATTTGGCCAATGTCCAGCTGGACGACAGTTGAAACGGATATTATGTCTTGAGCCTCTGTAGTCCCTGTTGTTACCCCTCCTACTGGATGTCCACCCATCTTTTCTTCTTTTGTAGTTCTGTCTTTCCTGTGGAGTCCCAGTTGCGGGCTTCTGACCCGCCTGTTGCGGATATTGAGGTTGAGGGAACTGGGCTTGAGGTGGTGCAAACGCAGCTTGCTGTTGATAGACCAGTGCATATGGATCTGGCGGAGGGGCTGGATACGGATTATATGGGACGTAAGGTCCAGGTGGTTATGCTGGTGCCTGCTGCACCGTGGTTTGTGGCATCTGCTTAGCTTCTGTTTTCGCCACGTTCAACATTTCCCTGCTTTCTTTTAGCTGTGTTTTAACTAAGTGCAACTGTAGGTTATTTAGCTCCGTTCTGTCCTTATCCCAAATGTCTTTGTTGCAATCCACGTGGTGCGTCATATGAGCTGCCCAACTGTTAAAATTCTTACTTCCTAGACCTACTCTCCATTTCAGCTTAGTTTGTACTCTAGGTTGAAATGCACTTATTGTAAGTCGCTTTGGATAAAAGCATCTGCTAAATGACATGTAATGTAATGTAATATCGTCAAGCACCGATGCCTCTATTGACCCTCTAAACAACAGTTCAGTGATTGTATCCACAATGGGGTCCTCACCCAGTTTGGTGTTCCACAACTCTCTAAACCTACCTAAATAGGCTGCTCCTCCCTCACCATCCAGTGGTGGCACAACTGTAAGGTCCATGGTCTCCACCTTCACAGGGTACTTATACCTGAGCTGAGGCCACAAATCAGTCACCCAGTCTGCTAATGGTGCTCCATCGTGCACATTTGTTGTATCCGCAATCCGTTCCACTTGCTGCAGGTCCGCTAAAGAGGCGCATGCTACACAAATTCTCCCAAAGTCCCTTACCCTTGGTACACTTCATTACGGACTTGCGCACACCTGGAGAAGACACACTTCTTCTCCCCGCTGAAATTTTATCACTTGCCCGGGGTCAAAACGTCATTTCCGGCCAAGTATTTTCACAATAAAAGTCCCGTCTATCATTATCTGTATTAAAGTCACTTTCACTAGGGGCATTAGGCACTTCCGTCACTTCCGCTATAGGGGTATTGAGTGAGTGCACGTGAACGCTGGCTCTACTCCACTGACAGGACAAACAAACGGAAATATTTAACAAACAACTTGGTTAAACTTCTCCAACGCCATGCCACCTAAATGGAATATTTCGGATGATATCGAAGAATTTAAAAAAACGATTGATTTCCTCACGGAAGGAGTTTCTGCTGTCCAAAAGCAGCAAGAATCAATCATGGGGCTGGTGGAGGAGGTGAAAGCCCTCAGGATTGAAAACGCAGAGAAGGACAGAAAGATTGTGCTCCTGGAAAACCAGGTGGCCGATCTGGAACAATACTCCAGGATTAATGACATAATTATCTCCGGACTAAATATCAAACCCCGATCCTATGCCCATGCAGCATCCCGCGATAAAGGAGAAGAACTTACCGAACAAGAAGCCATTTCTGTGGAGGGACAGGTGTCCGCTTTTTTCCAGTCACACGGAATCAAGATGGATATCAATAACAGAGGCATGTCATCCCCTTCCTCGCAGACTTAAAATCGACAAACCAGCCGTGTTCATACGGTTGGTTAACAGAAAGCACAAGATTGAGTTGCTTAAACAAGGCCGCCGGCTGAAAGGAACCGATGTCTATATGAACGAAAACTTGATAAAAAAGAATGCCGACATCGCTCAAAAAGCCTTCAACTGAGTTACCAGAAGAAATTTCAATCTACGTGAACTGCAAACTGCAAAGTCTTCATCAAGCTAAACGGTTCTCCAGAGCAGGCAAACGTTCTCGTCATCAGAAGCTTGGAGGAGCTGGATGTGTTTCAGTAACACCTTTCCAGTTTCAGTGACACCTGGTAGGATAAAGTATTTTTTCTTTTTTATGGATAAAGATTTTTTCCTTTTTCAAACGAACAAAACCTTCTATTTTCTTTGGATTATCAAACTGGTGCTGGTCCTACTAATGTTGAGGATGGACGGGAACACACCTGGACGGATATCACTGGAAGAAAACATCGGTAGACTTTTACTTCAAATCTATAAAGCGTTTAATTAGAAAATCATGATACAAACAGACAGTCACATGCATGGACCCAACGTTCAGAGCTGACACCATTCAAGGCCTCAGAGCTGAAGGAAGAGGTGCCGAACAGAGCGCATGCGGCCATTAAAATACACATCTGGACCACTTCTGATTGGTCTGAGACAAAGAGGGCGGTGTCTTCTCATTGGTTCTTGCTCCTCGCTTCCGCCGTTGTATGAATATTCATTAGTCCGTGTGGCCCGCCCATGAGAGCATATGTTGTGAATAAAGGTGTGGAAAAGGGAAAGAGGTGATTAAACATGTAGCTGCCTTTGAAGCTTCTTCTTCCACTGGGGAGTCTTCCATGACAATCTTATCTCTTCCGAGATGGGACGCAGGGTCTCCGGAAGGCCGTTTCTCCGGATATTAATAAAGAGGCTCCTATCAGTAAATAAGGATGCAAAGGAGGGCATGCATGTGTGTGTGTGTGTGTGTCAAAAGGAAGCCCTGTGGTTGACCTCGGACATTTGTTGCCATTATCTATCTGTGCTCATTAAAAGTATCCTGCGACGTTCCTGTAGCATGAGAGCATGAGTGTTGCTTTGTTCTGTTTAAACCTAGGATGTGCGTGATGCAGGGGAGGGGAGTGCATAAAGCTCTCTTGTGTTCACTTGTTATCTTCTTTGATCAGTCAGGCACTAGATCGCCCTGCTGAAGTTTTTGACCTTCTCAGTGACCTTTCCACTTTTACACATAATATGTATGCACACAATAATAGGGTAAGCTAAGCAAAAGTATATATTCTTTACAAATCCCTCTTTTCACATCCGCTGGATGTGAACACCAACAGCGGAAACATTTATTTCCTCTTCATGCCAGATCTTCGTCATGGCCTGGCCTTGCCAAGATTAAGGTCCCATAAGACCTGTAAGCTCTTAATGTTCTCGGGGAGAGAGTCTCTCTCTGTTAGGGATGGGAATAGGGGCGTGGTTCCTGTCATGTGGTAACCCCGACCCACCCTCTTAGATCTTTAGCCCCTGAGAAGTCAGTAGGTCTGTGTGCGTTAAATCTGTAATGTGCAGGTGTGGAAGGAAAGAGATGAAATTGAGAGTGTTTGGGCCGGCCTGGGTCTTGCACCCTAACGGCCGGAGGAGAGTTGCAGGTTGGCACCCTGTTATCCCGTTGACGATCCGGTCCCCGCTGCAACTCGTCTTCTTCATCCTGGTCTGGGTCTGGTCTCCTCAGCAACTCATCTGCTTCAACCCTGTTTGGGTCTGGTCTCCGCTGGCTGTCGATGGGGTCTTTATCCGGTGGTCTCAAACTCGATGTCGTCTGGATCGTCCTTGTCAGGCTGCAGCTTCTCTTGCACTGGTGTTGCATGGGCCCTGGATATGACATGACTCTCCTGGGCAGCATCGTGGGTGGTAGATCGTGCTCTGCATCGGCTCCCGGCTCTCGGCTCCTCCGCCTTCCGGCCTCGAGATACCTGTTTAAGAGATCGCTATCTCTAATCCACAGAGTCTTAGACTAAAATGTATTCAATCCTTACTTAAACTTCCGCTAAAACAATGAGGGGTCGAATGTCACCAACCCTGGTCAAGTCGCCACTTCCAGTCAAGTCACTAAACAAGTATTTTCACAATAAGAGTCCCGTCTTTGTTATTGTCCGCATTAAAGTCACTTTCACGATTAAAGTCACGTTTTTATTATTGTAAGTTACTTAATGTAATTCAACCGGCTTCGTCAATCTATAATACTAACATACAGTCACTCTCATGCAACATAAAATATGAAATTAGTCAGATCTATGTATTTAATCACTTCGGGAGAAGATTCTGACTCTATTCTTAAAATCTTATTGTCCTGGATTGCTGAAACTTTTGAGGTTGATTTTACTTCTATAATTGTATCTCCAATGCGGTCTTTTCCAGACTCAATAATTGCAATCTAACAAGTGCCGGAATCGGTTTTGGGTTATCTATTGTCAGTCACCCAGGATTGAAAAAGGTTTCAGTCCAGAAAGCTAATGGAACCTATTTTTGGCAGGTTCTTCTCTAAACCTCACATGACTAATTCTATGATAAAGGCAAGGGTCCCATGACTATTATAACTTTTTGTCTGACTCCCAACTGTTCCTATACTGGTTTGCGGGGGATCTTCTAGCTGGGCTATCAGGATCCCTGAAACGACCTCTGTGGCATCAACATTTTTAGATCTGATCGTGTTTCTGTCAATGTCCTTGTTGGACAGGTAGCTGGGGCACAATGTGTCAGGTGGTGTCAAGGTGCCTCTGCCTTACCCTTGACCTGGAACGAGTGTGAAGTAACCTCCTTCACTTCGTACGCACCAGTCCACCTAGGCTCAGTCCACTTTCTCTTGTGAACCCTGACCCTGACCCAGTCACCTACTTTTACTTTGGTTGGCTCTGCTGCCTCCTGATCGATCGTCTGGGCTCGAACAACCTGGTTTGAGAGAGCTTTGGTGAGAGAGAAAATAGAGCTTTTATGTATTCTGACATTTCAATTTTGCAGACATCCAGAGGTGGCATATGACCTCCATCTCTGGGTGGCTCTGGCATACTTCTTCCTGTTAACGACTCATTTGGTGACGTCTTCCCGCCTGGTAATGATCTCATGGACATCAGTACCAGTGTAAGCGCCTTCGCATATTTTCCTAATAATAATTTGATTGGCTCTCTCGACCAATCCTTGAGACTGAGGGTTTTAAACGGACCCAAACGTGTGGGTTATGCTCAGTGTACTTTCAATTTTCTCCAGCAGTTTGTTGTTAAAATTTGTTCTGTTGTCGGACTTGATGCGTCTTGTACCTCTATACCTTGAGTGTGTGAATATGTACTATATGGTCAAACACTAGCTAGTTATGTGTACAGCAATGGCGGCTCTTCTTCCCGATCCGTCAACGTCGAACCCCATCTACTATCACCATGACTATGGGAAAGAACACAAAATAAGATTACATCTTTTCATTTATCAAGCATATGATTTAAAAAAAAATATTTTTTATGATTCTCGTTGGGGTCACTGATTCTAACCCTACTCTTATCTGATCTATTAGTTTATACTTGTCTGGCCCTCCTCTGCGTACTCTGGCGTCAATGAAATTGGTGTGCTTCCATCCCTCTTTTGAAATAGGATGGAATTTCTAAATTCGTCCTTTTCAATAATAATAATCCTAATAAACAGTCAACCTCTAGAATAAAAGAGAAAAACTAAATAAAATAGAAAATGCATCTGCTAAATCACTGCAGGAGAACCATGTCTTGTCTGATCCCACATCATCATCGGTATGATTGGGTTAGGAATATCATAAGTCGGCATAATTGGTAAAGAACAGGTCCCAAATTTATTTCTTGGCCCCAAATCAAGGCCCATTTTCCAGGTTTTAGGAAATTAATTAATTGGTGTATTCCAGGGATCCCTCGTCTTCTCCAGTACACCTGCCTATAACAGTCATTCTATGGTTTTAGAAATATCTAGTCTATTCCATCCTTAAGGGATGCTGTTGACAATTAAATTGGAATCGTAGGAGGTTTTAACTCTATCTCAACGGGAGCCTTCGGAATCAGTCACACATCAGTTCACCCTTTAGTCCAAAAAGTGTCTGGAAATAAGCTAAGCATGTTGTCAGTGTCACCATGATCAGTATTCTCTCTATTATGTGTGGCTACACATGTGTCTAAGCATGTGTCTCTAATGTTAACTGGACCTCCGATGTGTGTGCAGTTCTGTTCATGTTCTCAAATATGGATTAATGCAAGTGTTTAATTTGTATGGTACCCAGTCCGTAGCCTCAACCTCTGCTTTCACCACTGTTCTTCTCTGTGCCTCCACTCTGGACCAACACTGATGTGTGGCTGAGGTGTCAACGAGTGCACACAATCTGCAACTCTGGTGTTCATTCACCAGCCGCTGCTACTCCTTTCTTCTCTGCATAGATCTCTGAGCCTCCACAGCTGGGTTTTCACGAGCCTCCATCTCGTGTTGCAGGCTTTCCCTCAGGATCTCAGATCTCATCCTGTATCAAGGTGTAGTTAAAAGCACAATGTTGTTGGTCCCCTGGTGGCGGGTAGGGATGCAGGACTTTGAACCAAAGTCTCCACTGCTGGCTGGTGTCATGCAGAGGTGTGATGTCATCATCATCTACCCTGTCCTCACCAGGCCTTTTCTTCCTGTTCAGTGTCTCTTTAGTCTCCAGTTGAATCATTGGGTGACCAGTGGGTGTGGCACATTTCTGTTCAGTGGATACAGTTCGATGTCAGCTGTTGGATCTGGGCACGCCTAATCTTGTGTCTGTGGTCCAGGCCTGGTGCCTGGATCACTGTGGCCTTGTGGCTGTAGCTGTGTGTTGGGTGCTTGTTATGGCGGGGTTAGACATTATGGGAGAACTGAAGCGGTCCTGACTGAGACTGCTAACCCTGTGGTGGATAAGGACAATCATTAGCCCAATGTCCAGCCTGACTAAAAAAATATTAATAATCCGTCTAAAGCCTTCGCTGCACCTTCTTCTCCTCACCCACCGTCTTCTGTACGGTGGGCTTCAATGTGGGGCTGCTGACCCACCTGCTGCGGGACATAACGTTTTGAGGGAACTAAGCTTGAGACGGTGCAAACGCGGCTTGCTGTGGCTGTTGATAGATCAGTGCTTATGGATTCGGAGGAGGGGCTGGATACAGATTATACAGGACTTAAGGTCCAGGTGTTTGTGCTGCTGTCTGCTGCACTGAGGGGCCTTGTGGCTGACAAACTGTAGTTATGCTTAAAAGGTGTCAAATCCTTAAGAGAGACTGGAAAAAATATAATAAAAATCTAAACTAGATAACCATAAAAAAAAGATCAATTTAAAAATGAATAACCTACAACTCTGAGATTAAAAGTGTCATGCTCTACCGACTGAGCTAGCCGGGCAATTGGTCAATTAATTTAAAGAAAAATTGGCAAAATAATGTATCAATTAAAAACAATATTTCAGAAAGTAAAAGATGGTCACACACTCTATCAATTAATAGTTAACTTCACAAATAATTATTCTGTCCCTGTTCTTGATTTCTGTCCTGCTGCTGTTGTGTTGTGATTCGGCTTGCTCTGTGTGTGCCTGCAGAGTGCAGGCTGCGCGCAGCTAAGTGGGTAGGGGAGGGGCGGCTCTCTGTGTTGTGGAGGAGGCGTGCTTTGCGGGAACGCGCAGCGGAGCCCAGCTGATGTCTCCCTCCTGGTGTTTACGTTTCAGCTCTTGTGCTACTGCAGTTTTAAACTTGTTTCTGAGTACCTTCCTCAATCTCAAACTCGTAATTGCTCTTACACATAATACACAATCGGTTCTTTACTCAACAACGTGTTTTTCGGAACCCTAAGTCCTCATTTATCACTCGTGCAATTCAACAGACCAGAGCTTTCGTTGACACCGTCAGGTTTCGACTTTGCTCTGTTGATCCCACTTTGACAACATTTATACACACCACCATTTATACACCGGTATTCAACATTCATTCACAGTTTTATACGTTACATGTGCACATGTCAAGATGCGTTTGTCCCCCCCGGGGTTTTTCTATCAGTCCTCGCTGTTCTTTAACAGACTTCGCTGACCTCACCGAAGAGTATATTCTTTAACAGACCCCGTCTGACCCCCCGGGCGTAAAACAGTCCCCGACTGGTTCTTTAACAAGCCCCGCTTGACCTCCCCGAGGCGTATATTCTTTAACAGACCCCGTCTGACCCCCCGGGCGTAAAACAGTCCCCGACTGGTTCTTTAACAAGCCCCGCTTGACCTCCCCGAGGCGTATATTCTTTAACAGACCCCGTCTGACCCCCCGGGCGTAAAACAGTCCCCGACTGGTTCTTTAACAAGCCCCGCTTGACCTCCCCGAGGCGTATAACAGTCCCCGACTGGTTCTTTAACAAGCCCCGCTTGACCTCCCCGAGGCGTACTGTCAAACTGTATCGTGATTTCCCTTTTTACGCTTTATCTTATCTTCTAAATTAAGTCAAAAATTTGGCAGTTCCAATACTCACATCCAGGATCCTGATCAAATTTAGAGTGTTCAATTTGACTGATTTGAACAAACAGGTTCAGTCTTACCTTATTTATACACCGGTGTTTGATCAGTTTCTCGGAGCGGGCCTTAGAACCAGTGGTCCGTCCGGGATCTCAGGTGCTCCTCCTCCTCAGGTCTCTGGACCGGTCAAAACCATCATCTCTGCTACCATTTTGTTGAGGATGGACGGGAACACACCTGGACGGATATCACTGGAAGAAAACATCGGTAGACTTTTACTTCAAATCTATAAAGCGTTTAATTAGAAAATCATGATACAAACAGACAGTCACATGCATGGACCCAACGTTCAGAGCTGACACCATTCAAGGCCTCAGAGCTGAAGGAAGAGGTGCCGAACAGAGCGCATGCGGCCATTAAAATACACATCTGGACCACTTCTGATTGGTCTGAGACAAAGAGGGCGGTGTCTTCTCATTGGTTCTTGCTCCTCGCTTCCGCCGTTGTATGAATATTCATTAGTCCGTGTGGCCCGCCCATGAGAGCATATGTTGTGAATAAAGGTGTGGAAAAGGGAAAGAGGTGATTAAACATGTAGCTGCCTTTGAAGCTTCTTCTTCCACTGGGGAGTCTTCCATGACAATCTTATCTCTTCCGAGATGGGACGCAGCGTCTCCGGAAGGCCGTTTCTCCGGATATTAATAAAGAGGCTCCTATCAGTAAATAAGGATGCAAAGGAGGGCATGCATGTGTGTGTGTGTGTGTGTCAAAAGGAAGCCCTGTGGTTGACCTCGGACATTTGTTGCCATTATCTATCTGTGCTCATTAAAAGTATCCTGCGACGTTCCTGTAGCATGAGAGCATGAGTGTTGCTTTGTTCTGTTTAAACCTAGGATGTGCGTGATGCAGGGGAGGGGAGTGCATAAAGCTCTCTTGTGTTCACTTGTTATCTTCTTTGATCAGTCAGGCACTAGATCGCCCTGCTGAAGTTTTTGACCTTCTCAGTGACCTTTCCACTTTTACACATAATATGTATGCACACAATAATAGGGTAAGCTAAGCAAAAGTATATATTCTTTACACTAATTCATTCTACATGGAATAGTTATGATTTTATGCGTCTATATCTTATAGTTTTTCAGAGCTTCTTTGGTCAAGATGCAGGACATGGACTCAGATATTGACAAAAATACATTTTTTTAATAATATGACTAGTAATTTCCAGTACTACACTGATGACCAGTTTAATA